>CM062807.1:100474073-101956617 GCA_031772625.1 Pinus tabuliformis
CATTTTTCACACTCATTTTCACACTTCTCTCTCCCTCTCCTCATTGATTCGGTACAGATTTTTGGGCCTCTCTCTCTCCACACATCCGAAATTTCAGGAGAGCAAAATTTTAGGAGGTCAAAATTGCAGGAGTTCAAAATTTCAAGAGGTCAAAATTTCAGGGGAGCGAAATTTTAGGAGGCCAAAATTTCAGGAGAGCAAAATTTCAAGAGGCCAAAATTTTAGGAGGCCGAAATTTTAGGAGGATGAAATTTCAGGATAGTGAAATTTCAGGAGGCGAAAATTTCAGGAGATCGAATGTCTGGAAAATTGGACCAAGCTTTGACCAGTTTTGACTATCTTTTTGTGAGGGCTATATCTATTTGGAGGCCGAAGTTGATTGATTTGCTGAGGGTCAAATTTTCCCTGTTGACCAACATTGACTTTTCTGGTTAGGGCTATTTTATTGCTATTATAAATGATCAAATTTGTAAATTGTAATATCTATCTCTGCTAAACCATTGAAGACTAAAAGAAGATTTGATCAAGGGTGGTTAAGTGTCACGGAAGTTTCTCGTGTGATATCGCTACTGATTGTTGGATCAAGTGTGCCTTGATCAAATGTTGGAGGATCAACAATTAGTTTAGTTGATCAGGTCAACCATCAACCATCGGATTAATGATGAAATCGATGGTGGAGGATTGAACCAATAGAGGTGAACATTGGAAAATGTGCAAAGGTCGGAGATTGGTGAAAAGGTAAGGTTTTAAGCGCGATTATGAATATTTCTATTATTTGAATATTATAATAGAAATAAAGCAGATAAATGTATTTTGCATTAAGTCAGGTTTAACTAGAGTCCTAAGACCATGGTATGAGTATGGTTAATATGCGGGTGATTACCGAAGGGTTAATCTATAACATTAAGCATTAACCAAAGATTTGAAGGTTGGGTAAAGTTCTGCTCAAAGGTTAAGTAAGGGTCAGACTATGGTTAGTCAAATATAATGTTTCTACTAAGATTTAAATTAAGAAGCCTTAAGCCTTCATTTGTGAAGGTTTTCACCATGGATCAAGTGATTAAGGCTTGGGACCAGTGACATGCAATTTTATTTTCATAATGTGGGTATTGTCGGCTTAGGTGGGCATCATTAGTGGTATCAGAGCAAGAATTGTGATTGAAACAATTGATATTAGAACAAAATAATGGAATTTTGTAGAAAACTTAGAACAGAGTTATGTTTTAATGTGTGTATGCAGGCAAGAGGAGATCATATTTTAATCTGATAAATAGTAGGCACACAGAGATAAAGTGCCGCATAATTTGTAGATGCAAAGAAACAGAGAACCATCCATTCAAAGTGCAAGAGAATGGTAGAGCAAGATCATGCAAAGGTCTTGAAGGTGAGATGATATGTTTTTGTTTTAATTTAATTTTAAGATTGGAGAGTTTGTGGTATTTATATTGTTGCACAGGTAGTAGCATAAGAAGGTGAGAAGATTGCAGCAACTTAGAGCAAGGAGTGCTCAATTGGTTCCAAAGGAAAGAACTAGAGAAATGCTAACAGACTAAGCTCAAAGGAGAAAATCTTGGTGAAGCATGTGTAGCAAGAAGGAGACTTGTTACTGCAGAGGTATTGTTGCAGCTCACAGGAAGATCATAAAGGAAATTCCATAGAGGATGTGTGTAGAATTACTAAGGAATGAAGGAACCTGGTAAGAGCTTCTGAATGAAAGAAGAGGTGGTCAGAACCTAGTATTTCATTGTGATTGAAATACAAGAGGACAGTTGTGTTCTGAAAAGGTGTAGATTAGTTGAAGCCTAGAAGGAGTAGCTAGAAGTTCTCAAAAGAGGTTCCAGAGGTAGAGAACCAAGTGCTTGCCAAAAGACCAAGTACAGGGGAGAGCTTAGTGAGGTAAGTGGCAGTAGGGAGGAATTGTTGTTACAGAGGCTTTAGTGCAGCTCATAGTATGTGAGTGAGGAGTTAATGAAGATAGAGAAGGAAATGACTATTGATAGTCATAACAGAGGTAACAGAGGTTCTGGGGAAAACCACAACAGAAGGAAAGTGAAGAAAGAGAATGCCAAGGAAAATGGCAAGAAGATGAGTCAAGAGGAAATTGACAAAGAGATCACTGAAATGAAAGAACAACTCAATGTATTAAGGATGATACTTGAGGAAAACCAAAGACTAGGTTGGGTCTTGAGGGAAAATCTTGTGAAGTGTTCTAAATTACAGATAAGGCTACAAGAGAAGACAAATCAACAAGTGAATATGCAGTTAGCAGAAGAGATTATGAAGCTTGAAGAGGTACTGAGTGTTCAATTGAGATCTGAAGAACTCAGAGAGGCTGAGTTAGAAATGGAAGTTTCCATTTGTGAACCAAAACAGGGTGAAGTTCTAGGTGAAGAACAAGGAATTATTGATGATTTTTTGAATTGTTGGACAAATTCAGATCAACAGGAGGATGTAAAACCTTGTATGTTTGAATCTAATAATTTTGATGTGATTACAGGTTTTGTAGAGGATGAGCAATCTTTTGAAGCTGTCAAAAGTATGGAAGAGTATCTTTCGGAAGATGAATACTTTGAAGCAAAGAAGGATGGAGAATGTCTCTTAAATGATAGAAGCAGTGATTTATTGTAGCAAAAAGAATTTAATAATGCATTGATGTTTGAAACTGTTAAAACACAAGACCAATTTCTTGTGAAAGAAGGAGATGAGATTCAGTCTGAAGAGATGATATGTAAAGAAATAGTTGAGACTGTTGAACCTTGTAATTTCTAAACTGAGAATTTGTGTATAAATGCAGGGATTATAAGTAATGATGAAGTACTTATGAATTGTCACAGAGAAATTGAATTGCTAGAGTATTTACTAGAAAATTCAGAGTATGACAATATGATTGTAGAGGAAGGAGTTCATTACAGTGGACAAGAGAAGAAATACATCATTGAAGCAGATGGTGTGGAAGAAAGACTAATTGATAGTCTTGCGAATACTTTAGAGAATTCTTTGGAGAATTCCTTAGAGAGGTTGAATTGGCATACTGATGTGATGATAGAGGAGGAAAAATCTGAGCAGCATACTAATGTGTTGCCAAAGGAAGAAGAGGCATTAAGGCCTTATGTTTTCGATTTTAATAATTGTTTTGTGAGTGTAGGTTTAGTTGCAGATGCTGGAGGAAATTTGGCACAGATGAGCAGCCAAGTAAAAATGGAAGAAGACGATTCAGTGGAAAATTTTAATCCATGGAACAAAGATGTTCAATTGCTAGAAAGAATGCTAGGAAGTCAGGATTCAATGCAGAAAGAGATAATCATGAAAGATGGTAAGGATGAAAAGGAGGAAGTCAAAGTAAGCGTAGGAGTCAAAGCAAGAATAAGAGTAGAAGAAAAAGAAAGAGTAAGAGTAAGAACCTGACAACTTCATAAAGAATATAACGAACAACAGTTTCAAGAGTTAGTGGAAAGCAACAAAAACCTGAAGCAGAGAGAAAGAAATAACAGTAAATGGTAGAGTATGGACCAATCCAAGGATATGTTGGAGATAGAGATTGAAGAAATGTGGTAGTTAATTATGAAGTAGTCCATATGGAGGAGATTGACAGCTGCAGGAAAAGTGATCAATCAGAAGTTGAACCTGATTGACAAGGAGAGGAAGATGAAACAGAAGACATCTGACATACAACAGCAGCAAAGGTGCAGATCTTCTAGGCAGTTACAAACTAAAGTTTGGGATCCTGTAGGTTTTCTATCAACACATGAAGACACATGATCAGGAGATCATGGATTTTTTCTACCTTGGGAGTTTGATGCAGGAGCATTCAGCTTAGCAATATCATTGTACCTTAGTAGACATAGGGGGTCTTGTATTTTAAGGAAGTTGGGTTCCTATGTATCACATTAATGTAATTATTTAGGCTTTTGAGTGATTTTAATGAGAATAGGATTTAATTAAGTATTGTGAGGCATATTTGTAAATGTTCTCGAATGTTGGAGAACATGAGAGATTTAGGATAGTTGAAAGATTTGGGAATCAGTTGTAAATCCTAGATTAGGAATTGGTTTCATGGTTTTGTGGATTAGAGAGGATCCTTAGGGATAAAGAAGAGATTTTAGGATTTTGTTGAGAAGGTTATGGATCTAAACCAGAAATTGGTTATAGAATCCTTTTGTATAAATGTAAGCCTAAAAGGCATAGAAAAGGTTAATTAGCTGAATTAGTCAGGTTAGCTAGTTAGAGGTTAGAGTAGGCAATCAGTCAGATTGTAAGCCTACGGGTAGAAACAGAGGCCACTGATACAGAAGATCAGGCCAAGGAGAGAGTTCCTACGTAAATACTTGTTTATTAATAAAAAAAACTCGATTTTGAGTTTCTGTGTGTGTATGGAGTTATTCTACGTAGCTTAGATTTCAGGTGTAGAATCAAAGGTAGAACACAGAGAAGAGGTGATATAAAGGATCGTATTGGATTGGTTGCATACGATTGAAGGATCAAGTGAAGCTCAAGAGTAACAGTGGTTAAGAGTAAGCGGAGATAAATTCAGGAGGAGTTGTGTTGCAGAACAACCAAAGACCACATATCACATTCAACCTAAACCTTTCATCGTAGATCACAATTTAGCCCTGATTCTTTATCGCATATCGGCATAGGGAGCCGAGATTGAAATCAACCAAAATCACGATGAGCATCTTGCAATGTGACATGGATTTGCGATGCAATAAGAAATCACGTCAATAGTGTTTGATTATCATTGCGATGAAGGATTGCGAAAAGCACATGCGAAGGAGCATCAGACATTATAAAGCGGTCATATGAAGAGGTGAAGGGCAGAGGAGCCATTGGATCTATGAACAAGGTTGAAGGCAACGGGAAATCAAGATTAAGTCGTGCAGCAGAAATTCAGAGAAACAAACACTGAAGATTAGAACCATTGGATCAATTTAGATCGACGGATAAGACTGGTGGAAGAAACTTGGAAGTAGGAATGGATCTGGATCGACAGATCAATAGATCGATGATGATCAACAACTACGGACGTAGGAGTGTACAGATTTTGATGATCATGGCTGAAGTCCCGCGCTCACTCTTAGTTGTCGATCTCATTTTCAATTGCTTATGTCAGAGTCAACTGCGGGGGTTAAGTTGTTTGGTAACACGTGTGTTAGTTGAAGGGCCGCAGACTGTAGGATTTGATGGCCTCCATTATCCAATAGATATCATCCATAAAGAGATTGGACTTTAAGTACAAAGGCGGACCTAAACTTTTGTAGATTGAGGATTTATAATCCTTATCGGCTCCGTAAGGGTGGTTAAGTGTCGCACAAGTTTCTCGTGCGATATCGCTACTGACCATTGGATCAAGCATGCCTTGATCAAATATTGGAGGATCAACTATTAGTTTTGTTGATCAGGTGAACCATCAACTGTCAGATTAACGATGAAATCGATGGTGGAGGATTAAACCGATAGAGGTGAACATCGGAAAATGTGCAAAGGTCGGAGATTGGTGAAAAGGTAAGGTTTTAAGCGCGATTATGAATATTTCTATTATATGAATATTATAATAGAAATAAAGTGGATAAATGTATTTTGGGTTAAGTCGGGTTTAACTAGAGTCTTAATACCATGGTATGAGTATGGTTAATATGTGGGTGTTTACCGAAGGGTTAAGCTATAGCATTAAGCATTAACCAAAGATTTGAAGGTTGGGTAAAGTTTTTCTCAAAGGTTAATTAAGGGTCAGACTATGGTTAGTCAAATATAATGTTTCCGCTGAGATTTAA
Organism: Pinus tabuliformis; assembly: GCA_031772625.1. NCBI lineage: Eukaryota > Viridiplantae > Streptophyta > Pinopsida > Pinales > Pinaceae > Pinus > Pinus tabuliformis. The sequence goes on from CM062807.1 coordinate 100,479,845, forward strand.
ATTAAGAAACCTTAAGCCTTCATTTGTGAAGGTTTTCACCATGAATAAGGTGATTAAGGCCCGAGACCAGTGACATGCAATTTTATTTTCATAATGTGGGTATTGTTGGCTTAGGTGGGCATCACTGAATAAGGCAGTCGTGTAATCTGGTGAATTATATGGTATGTGATGCTCCTCCAGCCACAAACACCCATCATGCACCAAGCAGAGCAACTACTTGATGTTGAAGATGTTCATTGGGGCGCGGTGGTAATGCAACACCCATAGTAGGTTTAACAACCCAGATTTCTCTACACCTATGAGCCATGTCCAAGACTCCAATTGAATTTTTCTAGCAGTCTCCCGAATCCTCTGACGCATTAGCTTCACAGTCGCTAAATGCGGGAGCTTACCATGGTCTGCGAGGTCCCAATCTTCAAACTTCAACACAGGTACCCACCCCAAGTGTTGTCCCTCAAAAACAATATCGTCTGGGAGTAGTGGAGTTTGCAGAGAGCTCTTGCTCTCATCTATGTCCTTCGCCACCTTGGCTTTACCCTTGCGTGAAGGAACATATTTAGGTAACCATGTAATAGGGTCCGCACCCTGGGTTTCAACTTCCATTTCCTTGCCCTCTTCCTCCACCAGGATTTTTTCAGATTCCTCCTCATCGGCTTCCAAATTGATGGCCTTCCCCTTTTCCTGCAGGGTGAGCTTGGTCCTTTATGGATTTCTGGGCGAGACACATACCGAGATCATGGCTTGCTTATCGTTCTTAGGTCTCGGTGTGCGGGGTGATTTAGGGACCTTAACTATTATTTTGGTGCTCTCTGGGCCATCCACCTCCGCAATTTCCTGCGCGGCTTCCTCAGGTGTCGACATCATTCTAGTCAGGAGGTCTTATATCTCCTTCGACAATGTTTCAAACACTAAACTTGCTCTCAAAGCCTCAAAGTTAGAAAGGTCCATACACACTTGATAGTGCAGAAACTCAGTTATCAAAATGCCAAGTATTTTTTGCTGGACAACCATTTGTAATTTATAGGGCCTTTTGAATTTGAATTTGATCGTTCCCCCGACATTCAGCCCATTAATTCTAGATTGGCAGCAACTTTTCAAGAATCTAGCCCATAAAGTTCACCTTAAATGCATGTCGCCCACTCCATTTAGCCTCAAACCAACCATCAGATCGTGAGTAGTGATTTTAACGGTCACTTTCTAGCAGAACTACGTGCGAGCGCAACTGTCTTCGCACTGTCGCGAACCCTGTGACATTTCATTGCTTCACGCTATCCTGAAATAGCACAGCTCCCGAGCAGTGTAGTTTATAGTCCCGTGCCTCCTTTTAGCTACCTGGAGCGTTAAGACTATGCTTCTATTGGCTATTTAGATGGCTGAGCCACTTGCGTATGGCTTCAAATGATTGCCATTCACTTTTCCTGGGAAGAGATCTCCATTCAACTTAACCAACTGGACTGCGCCACCATCGGTAATATCCTTAATAACATACGGTCCTAACCAATGCATTTTGAGTTTCCCTAGAAATTTATCAAACTGATTGTCATATAATAGCACCAAGTCATTCACCTTAAAAGTGTGCAACTTAATATGTCGATCGTGCCATGCCTTTTCGCACAGCTTTTGGACCTGCTGGTGAAATCCAGCCAAAAATCTCTTTTCTTCGAGTTCATCCAATTGCGTGAGCCTTTCTTCTAGGGCTGTTCAATCCGTCATACCTGTGAGTGCTACTATTCATAGACTAGACACGATGTATTCCATAGGCATCATAACTTCAACCCTGTATACCAGACCAAACGGTGTCTGTCTTGATAACTTCTTGAACGTTGTTCGATAAGCCCACAATACTACAGGTATGCGTCGGTCCCAATCACTTCACTGAGCATTACATACCTTGGTCAGTGCAGTCTCTAGTACTTTATTGAATGCCTTCACTATCCCATTAGCCTATGGGTGATAAAGTGTGCTCTTTTGATGATACACCTAAAATTCCTCTGTTAGTGTGTTGATCGTCTCATTCAGAAAGTGCGTACCCCGATCACTCATTAAGATCTTTGGGCATCCAAATCACGTCAGTACATGCTCAAATAGAAACTTCATGGCAGTCGCGCCCATGCAATCCTTCATCGGTTGCGCTTCTGCCCAACGAGTCAAGTACTCTGTCACAGTGATAATGTACTTCGCACCTGTCTTTCCTTGGGGCTGATTAGGTCCTACGAAATCTATTGCCCATTTTTCAAATGGTTGCAATGTCATTTGCAGATTCAAAGGCATTTCATCCCTCTGTGATGGCCTACCCATTCTTTGACATATGTCACATGCCTTGCAATATGCTTTTGAATCCTGATGAGGGGTCGGCCATCAAAACCTTGTGCGTAGAATCTTCTGCGTGGTTGCTCTCCTTGCATAATGTCCTCCCATGACGCCCCGATGAGCATCCACGAGGATGTTGCTTCGTTCAAACTCAGGTACATACCTTCGCAGTATTTCATCATTCCCCATCTTGTATAGATGCCCAGCAATGACAGAGAAATCTGCCGCACACACCACTAATTCCTTCTTTTGCTGGATAGAGTATCCTTCCGGCGCAATTCCAGTTGTTAGGAAGTGTATTATATCCTCGAAATTTCCATCCGTGATGTGCACAGCAAAAAGCTGCGCGTCAGGTAATCCTTCCTCCAAATTAGTGGGTTCCTCCCCTGTCTCAATGCGCAACAGGTGGTCTGGTCCCGTGTTCAACCATCCAGGCTTCAGAACAATTTCAAAATCATTTTCCTAGTACAATAATATCCATCTGCAGATGTGACCCCCCCAACACGGGCTTATTGACCAGGTACTTTAGCGCGAAGTGATCCGTATACATCTTAAAGTGAACCCCTAGCAAGTAGTGTCGATACTTATGGAGCGCATACACCATAGCTAGCCCCTCGCGTTCAATGGTGGTTTAGTTCTTTTCTTCTTTGGATAATCTACAGCTTGCGAACGTGGTAGGGTGGTCCAAGCCTTCTCTGCCATCCTGTATTAGTACTTCTCCTAGCGCTATACATGACACATCAGCATGTACATGAAATTCTTTCTTCCAGTCCGGGAAGACTTGAATCGGTGTGATAACCATCTTTTCTCTCAACATATCTAGGCTTTTCTTATAGTCATCGTTCCAACAGAGAAAGACATCCTTCTTCAATAACTTTTCCATCAGTTCAGTGATCTCGGCATAGCCTTTGATAAACTTTCTATAATATCCCGTATGCCCAGAGTTGCGCGCAACTGTTTCAAACTTCTCGGCACTTCCAAGTTCAGAATGACCGCGATCTTCGTGGGGTCTACCATCAGCCCTTGTATACAAACCACATGCCCCAATAGGTTCCCAAAACGAATGCAAAATAGACACTTCTTAAGTTTGAGCATGATCTGGTATCTTCGGAAGGTATCCAACATCAGGCGCAAGCTCGCTACATGGTGTTTAACCAGTCCAAATATAGTCAATCATCAAAATATACCTCCAGTAACTTATGAATAAATTCCTTGAATGCCGCAATGACCATGCATGAAAATATAGTAGACATATTCTTCAACCCAAATGAAATTACAGTATATTGAAAGCAACCCCACTCAGTCATGAAGGTTGTCTTGCTCCTATCCTCCAATGCGATTTTGATTTGGTGGTACCTAGAGAACCCATTAGTGAAGGAGTATGCTTCCTGGCCACCTACATTTTCCAACACTTCATCTGTGAATAGAGTTGGGAAAGGATCATGCACATAGGTGTCATTAAGCTTTCTAAGATCCACGCATATCCTTATCTCATCCTTCTGCTTCTTCTCTTGCACCACCATTGGGCTTACCCAATCAGACTCTTCCATAGGCTTAATGATGCATGCTGCTAGCATTTTGTTTAGCTCTAAGTAGACCTTCTCCTTGTATTTTGGATTTAGGTGGTAAGGCCTCTACTTAACTGGCTTCACGTCGGGCTTAAGTGTGATCTTCATCACTCCTAGGTCTTTGATTATTCCATTCAAATCCATAAACTTGGTAGGGAATAAGTCTTGATATTTATGGAGTAATTTAGCAACCTTATCCACTATCACGTTGTCCTAGTAGTCTTCGATCTTCGCGAACTTTGGTTTTGCCTCCGTACCAATGTTCACCTGTCTACTTTTCACTGGTGCAGTTATATCATGGTTCTCAATCTGTGGTCCCTGAACCTCATGGTGGCCTTCTGTCTCTTTAATGTTAATATTCCACAGATCCTCGTCCTCTTCTTCAGTAGTTACATTATAAAATTCTAGTGCGTGACTCAGCTGAGTAGCCCATTCAGGCTACGTCAGGTCTAAAGGATCTTGTTGTATCCTAAATATGGCTACTTTCACTTCCTATAGCGCTTCCTCAATACCATCAAACCCGTCCTCAAAACTAAATGTCATCATGAATCCTTCACGTAGGATATCCCATTCACTTGTCCCATGGCAAAGCTCTATTTCTACATACCAATTTAGTGGGATAACATCCAAGGTATGACAGAATAGGTGAACCCACTTAGGTTGTGGCTTTTCCCCATAAGCATATGTCCACTTGGCCAGATGTGCACGAGGATCATTCTACCCATCGTACTTGTCTATCAGTCACATCTTAGGCTTCCCAAATCATGGTTGTGCATCATTTTCCTATATTTGTGCCAATAATCAAAACTCCCCTTGTGTGTACCCCACCATCTTGCGGGCGCAGTGCCTAGTCCAAGGCCTAGAATCATTGTTTTTCTGGCACCTCCCTTTCAAATGCATCCAAAAAGATATCTACCTCATTTAGGCCATCATAAATAGGCAGATTTCTTACCTCCAATGATACACAATGCAACGACCTGGTCATCATACTGCAGTTCAACGTAGTTACTTCATGTAATCAATTCTGCTAGTGTTATATTTATTTTTCAGAATTTGAAGTGCAGGAGATCTTGTGCTCCCATGTATTCCGTCCATCCACGGTGGGATTTACCAAGTCTTGGTCTTGCGCTGTTATCTTGTAGATGCAGTCCAGATCATCATCACTCTCATAGTCATGGACCGGCTCCGTATAGCGCGATCCTTTAGCAGGATCTAGGGGTATTATTATGCATAGTGACTTCTTCTCAAAGATCATCTTTCACTTCTTCAGATTGATTACCCTGTTCATATCAGTAGCTCAGTCAATTCCCAAGAGCGCGAGGTAAGGATTGCTATCATCAACAATCTCTATTACTTCAAAATCTTCCAACACGCTCACTCCCTCAATATCCACGGTCGCTCCCTGCAGCCGCCCCATGGGTATTATTTTACGCTGATTTTCCATTCTTAGCTAAATTGCAGACCATTGCAGCGCAGGTATCCCCATTCACTCCCATGTTTGTTTCAGTAGAACATTCACATCTGATACAAAATCCAAAATGACTTGATCCATTTTGTATTCTCCGATCTGCACGGTGAGTCTCATTTCACATCCTGTCCTTGTCTTATGCTTTCCGATCTTGCAAACTACACACGTTCACCTGACGTGGTCCCAACACATATATTCATAAGTTCCCGTAACCCTTTCACAACCTTACTATCGTGCAGTAACTTCATACAGGTTTTGAGGAAGGTTGTCAGCATAGAGGGGTCCATCTCCGCCTCTGGTTTATCTTTGCTTCCTAAAGTGTAGGCCTCAGCGAAGCTTTTCTTAGCTTCCATGAAGGTTTCCTGAGTGCGCTCCAAATCGAACTTGGCCTCTTTCATCGGGGCTTTGCAAACCCATGTATTGTCTTCCGGTTGTTTCCCCTTGTCATCTCCTGTTGTGATTCCACTTCGGAGCACTATATTTACGTTTGGATCTTCCTTGTGTGGCTCAGACATCATCATCTATAGGTTCTGAGTCGGGGGAGGTGGTAGCACTCCTTTGCCACGTATCCTAGCTATCAGCGTAGGACAATATTTTGTTTCATGATCAAACAACATGCCATACTTGCACGACAGGCATGCTGGATAGTACAATTGCGAGCATAGTGCCCTGGCCCTCCGCAATTATAGCAAATCAACTATTTGTGACCTCTACCAGGTCCTCCTCCTCCTCGGCCTCGTCGCACCATCCCTTCATTTTGGTCAATGGGCCGCATTTTGGCCTGAACCCTATAGGTGGGAGTTTTATCTGTCACCAATTCATAGCTCCTGTAGGTATGCTCATCATGTCCCACCGATCTATAAAAGTTGTAGAACAACTGTTGCAGATTTTGCATATACTTCTATAACAGGTGGCAGTTATCCATGGCATGTTTTCCAACTATTTAACAGATAGCGCACCACAAATCAGGTGCTGCGCTAGGTCCTGCTTGAGCTTCTGGCCTTAAAGGCATCAGTCCTCCTCCTGCAAGGTAATTTGTAAAGACTAGGTAATGGTCTTTGTCATGGCCCTGGCTCTTACATTTCACGCACCAAACTTCTTTATGTACCTCTGGTCAAATCGTCCTATCCTGCTTTAAGATTTACATCTCAAGACACAGATTTTTTAGCTTCACGTGGAACTGCTGAACTCCTAGATTAGGATCTTGCATTAGAGTCTCATGTAGTCTCATAGCAATCTCTAGGGCCTCTCCCTGAGTTGTTATCTTTTGCTGCGATAGCGCACTCCTTAAATGTGGTAGTAGTGAACTGACAAACCACTCGTGATGCTGTCCATCTATGAAATTCATGTTGGCTTCGTGGGTCGTACGTTTCAGCTGCTGTTCTAGTTCCCAATTATTCTCGCCTGGTAGCATCGTGATCTCTTTGAATCCCAGAATCGACTGCGCTTTAGATTTAGGCCTGATAAATTCCCTATTCAGTTATATTTGGATGTGTACTCAAGCATTCAGGTTATCGCTGGAGTACTTAATATACCAAGTTAATGTGTGATCTTGCAGAGCACTAACCAATGTTTTCTTCTTTATGTTATCATCTGTGACACCTTGAGCTTCCCATATAGCCCTCACAATGAACCATAATTGAGCAAGTCCTCATTTCCCAAGCCTTTGAACAAATGCAACTTCACTATGTTTTCCATACTGAATGGCAGTGGTGGTGGAGGTGGTACGGGTGAAATTGGAGGTGATGGCAGGAAAGATGGAAGTGGTGTGCGCAGAGGTGGTATTCGCAGAAATCCATGTCTTATCAATTGAATAGCACTTTGTGGAGATACCTTCACTATCCCCTCTTTGTCCCTTCGCGGTGGTGAAATTAAGGGGCTATACTTCATACCCTTATTTCCTTTGTTTCTGTAACTTCTTCCACTTTGTGTAGTCCCAAACATCAAGGTAACTGCATAACCTGATTTTCGCACAACAACATTTTAATCCAAGTATTCAGAGATTTTACGTAGTTACCTCGCGACCCTTTGAAAAATCGTTGCTCTAACTCCCTATAGATCACTGTGGTGTTGACTGTGAAGTCAGTAAAAAATCCTCCTATAATGTGATTGAGTCAATGATCGACGACGCACACGATCTTATCCTTTGATGTTTCCATTCTTCGCACTAGCTCTAGGGTCCACACGATAGGACCATCAAGTTTCCACCTTCTTTGGCTATCTGCTAGCTTCGCGATCCACTCTTATGGATCAGTAAGGAAAGAGACAAAAAATATTTTGTGGATCTCCGTATATAGGTATTGGTCCAACCACTGTTCTTTTGAAAATCGTAGGTTTTTGTTCTCTTGCACCACGAACTCGTGAATCCTTCTATCCAACTAGCCTTCGATTTCTTTCTTACTTGGATTCTAGTGATATGACATCACACATCTCTCATGCAGATTCTGGTCCCGGAAATAGAATCATTTGTTGGCTTGCGGGGGCCTGGCCCAGGTTCAGAGTTAGTTAGCCAAACAAATCCCTACTCTACTGGCCCTTTTGGCACTAGCCCGCAGAGCGCGGACTGAAGTCTCACCTAAAGAAGTATGGGGGGATGCTGGAACCAAGTTTCAGCACCCTTGATATGGATGTGATGTCGTTTTATTCCAACTATTCCTGCCTTCAAACAGGTTTCTTATCCCTCTGTTCTACCCTTCAGTACTTCCACGAACTGTTAAAATCAACTTTCGTGCAACCCTAACCAAGGGCTGATATGCTTTCGTGTTGCTAGTGCAGCAAACTATGATATTTCCCAAACTTCACTAAGTATCTTACTTATCTTATTAATAGATTTGAGTAAACATATGTTCTTACTTGTGTTCACTTAACCAATACAGTTATTCACATTCGTGTATCATATAAGTATTAGAAGTGAAAGTCATACCCAATATAATAGATGCATAAACAGGAAATAAAGACACAGAAATTATAGAATACTTCTCTTTATTGATAATTCCAGATGCTTACAGACTCGACTTTCCCTGCACACTCAGCTGTAGGGGTCCGCGCACTGAAATGCGGATTTCTAGGTCTCTGCACACTCAGCTACATAACCTCTACCTATGCTATGAACCAAACTTAGACTTCTACTAAGAGCTATCTCTCATACATCATTACATCATTTTCTTCATTCATTTTCTGATGCCTTAACTACTTAGAGCTTAGCTCTATTTATACAATCCCATGGTCCATGGACCATGGGTAGATATTTTAAAATCGACATTACATTATCAAAATAAGGGCGGACAACCTTATGACTCTTTAACATCTACGTGCTCCACGACCACAAAATGCGTAGTCTTTACATTTGGGTTGCAAAAATTGGACCAAAATATGGGCTTTAAGCCCCAAAACTGCCCTTGGGGGATCCCACACCCAAAACCATCCTAAAACCAAACCTAGGCTTTGAAAGCTAAAACCCCAAGCATGTGTGCATTTTTCTGATCTCAATCTCCTCACTCCAAAAATAGAAGTGGAAGTTTGAGAGGACAAACTTTGACCCATTTAAAATTAGAATCTTAGTTTACTAAGGTAGACTGTCAATTGTTAAAGATCACAAAAGCTAGATAATCCATCCAATGATCCTTGGGAACCCTTTGAGATGGAAGCCAAAAGGATAAAGTCATTTGCAAAAAGGCGGATTGAGATCATGATATGATGGATGAGATAACCATCCCCAATTCGAATATACATTTGAATAAAAGATTGAACTCTTTAATATAGATCCCAAATAGGGTGGGTAAAAGAGGGCTCCCTTGTTTCACTCTAGTGGTGCTCTTGATAAAATTTGACAACCAATGTCTTGTGTAGAGGTTGCTAATATTATACTCATAGACGTGCATGACAATTTTGATAAGGGTCTCTAGGATGCCATTATCTCTAAGCCTTTGGAACATGGCTTCCCTAAGGACCAAGTCAAACACATTCCAAAAGTTGAGAAATCAGCATAAGACTTTGAAGAGTGATGCCTTGCCTCCTTAGTCACTACTGCATTTGGGTTTGAAATTTGATGAATCGACATTTGATTAAAGAAGTCAATTTTAATAATCAAAATTAGTCAAAAAAATGTGAAATTAGTGCCATTTATTTTTAATATGGGCCTTGAAAAATGTTAGTTTAGCAACACGACTCCTTTAATGCCACTTAGAAAATGTCACTGATGTCTCTTCAGTGACATTGTTAACATCTCTTGAGTGACATCAATTTTATTCAAGGTCATTTCTGTAAATCAAAAAAATGTTGTTAAATAAACATTGCATAAGTGATGTTTTGTGAATTTTAATTCTTATTGACTATTATTCTATACTTTTGATATGCCTATTTATAAGTTTTCCCCACATCATTGAAAATATGGATGACACAAGTAACCCATTTTTTGTGAAGCGTTGGGAGAAGGTGAAAATTTTCTACAAGTAAATTTTCCTATCGATAATCACAATTTTATTCAATATTTTTGTTTTATTAATTCCATTAATTTGAAATTCTTTATTTGTGAAATTATTTGAATGTATTTTTGTTGTACCATTGAATGGGTTGAATATGTTTTTTTGAAACATGAAACAATGTCAAATAATGCTAAATCAGATTGTGGTGCATCGAATTGGTTGGCATATATCACTAAAAACTATTTTCTTTCATCATAGATGTTGATCTTGATGACTGTAGTTTCTTCTGGGTAGACTAACAATCGTAAGAAACCATCTTAGAGTCATCCCAAGCTATTTCATATTAATGATGGGGGATGTTATTACTTTTGCATGCAATGCAAAGGCATAAAGAGAAAAATAATTAATAAGTCAAGGGATATGAAACATTGCTTAGAGCATGGGCACTTGGAATGGGGACTACAATATTACTCGTCAGTAAGATAGATAAACATATAATCATAAATTCTTATTAAAAATAAAAAGTTACGTTAATACATGCACATAGTGCATTTAAATAACTGTCCCGCAAAAACTAGTGCGAAACACAAAATAAATTGGTTGGATAAAAAACCAACCTTGGATCCTGTAACAAAACTATTTTATTCTAACATCCTGAAATCATAATAGGTTTGAATGTTGTATTGGTCACAAAAAATAAATTTTGACATTGTTAAATATATGCTAGTGAGAATTGTAGCAATATACAAAAATATAAGTCTCATGCATATATATAACATGTTAAAAAAGAAGCCACATAAACTGGTTCTTATTGTTGAGCCTCAAAATTACTCTTTCCCTAACAACTCTTGTCATTCCTTTTCTTTGTTTTTCCATAAGAAAGATGCATTCTCATCACTAATAACTGGTATAAACTGTCTTGAGGAGGACATTTAGTGATTTATATGTTATGTTTTTTATGTTTTTCTGTTTGAATAAATTTTTGTATATTAGCTATGGAATGCAGCCTATTCTGCAGCTAACCCATTGTTCCACAGATACCTCCATGATTTAACAGGTTCCAGGTGTCAAAAGGAGAAAATAGCCACATGGGCAGCCTTGAAATCATCATGACATGGACCCTGTCCTATTCATTCAACCCAAGTCGATGAAGAAGATAGCATAAGACTACAGTCAATGGAGAAGTCAAACGTAAAGAGACCGAGGGTAACAAGACTCTATTTCGTGGTTAATCAATGCGTTTCACAGTGATGGGAAGCATTATCTAGAGCAACCACTTATACCTACAGACTCCAATAGCCACTTGTACAAACGAATCCAACAACCACCATGTCTTGGATATATATCTCCAGCAGCCGAGGAAGAAATTCCGTATACCTGTCTTCTACGTGTTTGGCAGTAGCATGTTTTTCTCCAGAAACAGTTATATAATTTTCTTATAAATACCTGTGTAAAGGACCGAAGGGGGTAGCGATGGAAGTAGTAATTTTGTTGTGAAACCGACATTCTAGACTCTGTAATTTTTGGGCATTTTATGTCCCTGTTTTTAATATAAGAAGACTGCATGTTTTATGAACATCTGAAGGAGTTTTCTTGAAGTTAATTGAGCAAGCGTAGCCTAATCAGTTGCAGAGGGCCCCTGCACTGAAGAAGGTTCATTTCATTTTATTTATTTTTATTCTTCTTGTTAAACTCTAAATTCATCATCTTCTTTCTAAAGCAGTGTTTTTAATCATTTTCTTACTCACAGTGTGTATAATTTAGAACAATTTCCATTAGCTTGATTTCTTTTTAGTTCTTATCAGAAGTCTAGAAGATAGAACTCAATAATGTAATCTTGTTTCTTCAATTAAAAACTAATATTGCTTCAGGATGAGAGTAGGATTGAAGAGTGATAAGGATACATTATTGACTTTATTTCATTTACTATTTTGCTAGTTTAAATTCTCACTTAAACTGATTAGTGTCATTTGTTGTCTCTGTCATTTCATTTCTTTAGTTTAAAATACTAACTCATGGTGTTAATGAATGTTTATGGAAAACCCTTCAAGTTGATAATTCATCCTTAACTAAGTGGTTGAACATTTCATTTATGCAATGAGTTATTTCTGCATCTTTGTATTTGTTTTCTCTTAGATTCATGAAGTACAAAATTACTTAAATGTCATCCCAAGGAGACTTTATCCCAAAATTGAGAGGCAGAGTAACCAAGTATTTCATTTAGTTTTATTTTGTAAATAGTTAGACATCAATTGCAACTTCACTTTCAGTTTTAATTCATGATTTAGAAATGATGGTAAAATAGGAATAGAAACTTTGTGTTCATTTCTTTCTTAGTTCTGTTATTATTTTTTAGATTTTGAATAGTATTTAAGGAAGATAAGTTTAGTTTTGATAAATTACATTGTGAATCATTAGGAATTAAAAGACCAAAAATCCCCAAAACAACATAAAACATAAAAATGAAGTAAGAAGGGTTGTCTAGCACAAACAATGCACTACACTTCATCAGTTTATGATACTTGGATTGATAATTTATGTAAGGCAATTTAGAACACTAAATTGACCAAACACTTATCTCTCTCTCTCTCTCTCTCTCTCTCTCTCTCTCTCTCTCTCTCTCTCTCTGTATATACACACACACACACACACACACACACACACACACACATACACTTCATTTTTCAATATTTTTGGATATTTTGATACAATTATATTTATTTATTTGTAATTACAAAGAGAAAGATTGTCATTTGGATTTAATTTGAGTGGTTGGAAGGAATGATTAGGATCCTTCCTGTTAGAAAATTATATATTACAAAGCAATGGAACACATAAAATATTGCAGAAATATAAACATAGAAAACGCATAAAGGAAGAGAGACACAGATATACGTGGTTCACCCAGTTTGGGCTATGTCCACGAAGAAACAACCAGTCCTTCTTTTTATATTATCCAGCAAACTAAATAGATACAACCTATAGCAGATCCATTGTAACACCCTATTCACTCTCAATCTCCTCTCTCTTCCACACTTAGAATACAGAGATGCATAGATGCAATACAATTCCCTCATATATAGTGAGGGGTTGCCTTCTAAGGAAAAAACCCTAAATTAAACATAACTTCTACTGTTAGATCATCTGCCTAATGAATGGCCCAGATTGACTATGAAATTACAAAAATTTACAAGTCAATTTTACATCTATTCTTAGCTTCGGGGGCATTTCCGCCGAACCCTTGCCGGGGGACCGTTGGCCCCCGGACCCCCCAGTTGGGGGGGATTAGCCCCCACAGACCCCCGCGGGGGGGACAAGTCCCCCACACACCCCCGCGTGTGGAGGGGTGTACAGTCTTCCTGGGGTATACATCTGACTGAGACCTTTGAATACAGAAGATAATCAGGCTCCACACCCAACACTCCGCACCCAAAGATTCAATTCCCATAAGTGGCATGATGAGATTTGATGTAATGGCTTCAAGGATTGGAACATGTATATTCTTGATATGGAATATAAGATATTTTCCATGTGAAAAAATTACAAAGAGAAAGAACGTTAAGGATTGGAATTCCAAATGCTACAATTTGTATTAGAGATGGCGAGGGTTATAGAATTGAAGTTGATACTTTTTGTAGCGGCTACAACCACCCTTCAAAATTTTCCCTTAGCTTTGTTTTGGAGCCTCCCTACTAACCATCCTTACTAGAATGTCTTGCATTGTCAAGTACATAGGATTTATTTGATTTTCAGTAGCTTTCCAGCCTGTGCATGTTAGTTTGCTTCATTCCCGTCACAGACTGCCATTCTATACTTAAGCTAGTGGCTGGCTGAGTAACTCCCTCAGAAAATTGTGCAATTCTGGAGGGGAACCATCCTTCCCTCCAGAAATTGCGCAAATCTACTGGGCAGCCCGCTGGGCTTAGAAATTGTGCAAATCTGCTAGGCAGCCGACTGGGTTCAGACATTGCATAGAGCAGTCAGTTAGGCTTCCTTGGGAAAACTACGCAGTCTGGACCAGTACTGTAGCTAAACCTAGAAATTGTGCAATTCTTGGACGCAGTCATTTGATGACCCCAGAAATTGTGCAATCCCTCAAGGAAAACCAACCCAACTCAGCTCAAAAACTATGCAAATCCCTCTCCTAGTCTTGTAGGCTATTACATGTGCCTTTAGGTTGACCGGTTCCCTCCGGGACTGAGCAAAAATGATTTGCATGCATGGGATGCTTTTCTCGAAATAGAAAAAGGCAGCATGCAAAGGCATCCCTAGATCTGAGGGATATATTTTTAGCAGTTGGAGGTTACATGCATAGATCATTTTAGAAACCTCTCGCCAAGTGTCTCTTTTTCTTAGATTTGTGGCATGTGCGTCATAACCTCAATCTTATCAAAAATTATGAACCGAAAACTGCAGAACTCATTCCTCAAATCGATCATACATCTCTGACATCCCACATCACATCCATAAGTCTTCAGCACTTTCATCTTAGCTATTTCAGGGTAAGTCTGCTTCTCATGTCTTGCGCCTGTTTCTGTTGCTTTTTGTGTTTCGCTTTGTGTAATTGTTGTTTGCTTTATTTCAATGAGTGCTTGTTGTCATTTTAATGTATGTTAGCTTGTAGAAGCACCATTTTAGTTTTTGTTCATATCTCACTGCTATCACATGCATGACATTGTTTCGCATCGATGGTCATCGTTTCAGCAACCCACTCCACACACATGCATGTTTTCCTGTTCTTTAAATCCTTCACTTACTATTTGAATGCATGATCATTCACTCTTTTTTACACTCATTATCACCATGCATTTATACTTCTCATGTTTTCAGTTGCTCATCGCTGGGCTTGGGCTGCCTTAGCCAAAACCTTGCCTTGCCTGGATAACATTACGAATTTCTGGAAGTGAAGGCTCTGTCTTCCCTCCAAAAATTGTGCAAGCCTAGCCCAACATTGACCTCCATGATTTCATTGCGCAATTCTGGGAGGCAGTGCCTTGCTGGCCCCAAAAACTGCGCAATGTAGTTTTCTGGTTTGCATGCCACTACTACCTGAAATTGTACAGTTTCATTCCTTAGTAGGCCAAGCTAGACTGTTCATTGCATAGTTCCAATAGTTAGTCAGTCTCTTGATAGCCCAGACTATGCCTTGCGCAATTTTTGTAGTCAATCTCCTAGCCTCCTGGTGAAAATTGTGCAATCTTCAAAACAGTCACACATGTATGTTGCATGTCAGTTCTCTAGTTAGTTTTAGTTTTCAACTAACATATTGCTTGCCATGAGTGTTGCTATGTCTCTAGGTATCGTAGGTGTTCATCTGCCTCTCACCAACACAAGTGCAATGGCTTCCAAGAGAGCAGAGTCAAATACACTGTTGAGAGTGAAACTAGGGATGCAGTCGATCAAGTGTCTATGAAGTTGCCCATCTATGAAGACATCAAGTTGTTCATAGGAAAGGATATCAAGATGAAATAGTAGCGACATCACGATGAGAAGCACCATCAATAGCAATAGGAGGTAGTATATTTGTGTGCGAAAAATGCAAGAGGAAGGTTGTTGACAACGCAGAGGTAGAGCAAAGTTGCAAGTTCAAGTAGATCCACTTGTGATGAAAGCATCTTTGGAGATGGAGGCTATGAGGTGACAGCGCGATAAGAGGATTGCGTGAAGGTAGAGAGAGAAAAAAAGGAGTTGCAAGTGCTGAAGCACCAACTCAAGGAAGAACAGGAGATGCACAGATGAGAGGAGGAGTTGCAGTAGGTATAGGTATAGCAGTAGGCGCAACATGCACAAACTGATGAAACTGCTCCCATACAGGTTATAGACCTAGCCCAATAGCTAGCACGAAATAGACAAGGTGAGCAATGCCATCGATTTCATGCGAGGTTGTTTAGGAGCATGGATGTCATTATGCGCAAGCATGTGATCCCACCCATTGGCACACTCACCAAGGCGAAGACAAGAACCAAGTCCAACTAAATATGAACATGTATTTCGACAACTTGATGCGCATAGTCACCAACACACACTTGAATATCAATGCAGAAAATATGCATCAATATGTCGCTGGTCTGGCCGCACCCAAGACGATGATGCACATGTTATCAGATGAGTTGGACAGAGGAGCCATATCAGTGTACCCGGATGCAACAGAGGAAAGAGTTTGTTTCCAGAAAGATGTCACCATAGAGTACACAGAAACCATCATAGACTAGAAATATTGGCATCAGTTTGCCACCATCAACCATCATGAGGATGTCGAAGAGTTGGTCTTCCCACAGTTGTCTGAGTCTTAGTGATGTCTTGCATGGCTTTCTCAAGCCATTTTTTCTCACATGGGTACATGTGAATATTGTATGTAACATCTTGTAAAGTGGAAGTCCAAGTGTCGATAGAGTGATGAGGGTAGGTGAACAGTCACAAAGGGGAATGTGAAGGGTCACCCCACCCTTTTCTATTTATTGAACCTCATAACTCATTGTAGAGGATTTTTTGTGAGTCAAGCTTCCGATAGGAGTATCTTAGAGAAATCTTGGAGAGTATTGTAATGAGCCTTGGCTTCTCCATAGTGTAGAGCTAGTACATCTCTTTGGAGGAGCAGGTGACAGTGACTGTAACATTCCGTTATTGGGACTAGTGGTTGGTCATGGTTGTACTGTATGATTGGAACTTTCACTTCTTAATATAACAAAGCCAACACATTTCATGCATATGTTGTTATTGTATTTTAGTTAGATTGTTTAATCTAATGATATATGTATCTGTTTGCTTACTCATGTATGTATAGACTCTTTCTGTATATGTATGTATGAATCTTACTGAAATGTGTTGTTGGTTTAACCATCACTTTGGATTGTTTTTTCACCTTCCTTCTAGTTTGTGATGCATATTTGCTTGCATGTTCCCTTCCAAGATGCGTGTTTACACAGGTTTCCAAGGGGTGCACTCACTCCACCTTCCGTGTGTTAGAACCATTCATGCACCTTCCTTGGCTTGCTGCACATGTCACACCCTTGCTACCAACAAGGAAATATTACTTGCCTCTGTGAGAAATCGCAGTCAAGGCGATACCGTATGACCCACTGTAGGGACTCCTACATCAAACGATCTAAGGTCTAGTTGGGACTTCTTACTGGGAAGATCCCCTGAAATGTTGGCGAGTCCAGCACAGTCAACGTTTTTCCACTAGAAGGAGGGCTAAATGAAAAGACGAGTCCTCACAATCTATTTTGAATCTTCATACATCTATCATGGATACTATCAAGCTTATCCCTCCGCGATGTTTTTCACGTGCCAAACCTCTCGACATCATGAAGGAGTTTGTTGATTTCTTGTTTGAATTCATGTATGATGGTGAAGGCGAAGTAGCCTGGCCTAAGTACTTAGAAGAATTCTATGCATTCCTTGTAGACAAGTTCTATGCAAAGGAGGCCAACTTGTTGCTTGCATACACAAATCCCCACTATGGTGGTGTTGGAGTCTGCCACCTGACAGCGTGCACTCACTTGAGTAGTTATGTGATCTCATCAAATCTACTTTCCATCATTTTGATCAAGAACCTCTTGACCAAAAACTATTAAAACAACGGAAGACCCTGCAAGAATTGCCTATGGATTTTTGGGACCGCTTCCGTGTATTGTAGTTTCAAGCTCCGAAAATTCAGATGAAATTCCAATATATCATGGACATATTTTAATATTGTCTTACCAAATCTATCAATCCCAAGAAGAAGTTCAAGCTCAAGCCCCACTCAACATACTTCGGTGATGGAGCTGTGTAATCACAAACAAACACTGTTGCTGTTACAAGTGACTGTCCACCGTCCCCTCATCAAACAACTCCACCACTCCATTCAACTGTCACATCCTCCCAACATCACTTCTCTCAATTTTCATGCAGATTTGGTTGTGAAGCCCATGGGTTGTCACATGCATGTTTTACCTCAACCTCTGTCTTCATGTTCTGATGATCCTTCGGATTGCATTATCCTATTTTCTTCCATTCTAGACTCTACACCTGTTGTGAGCGAGGATCAATCCATTGACGTAGTTGGTGTTGCACAACCAGCCTGAGCTGTCATTCATAAAGAGTGTGAATGGCAACCTGAGAATCAACTCGCGACGAAGGATGATTCCCTTCTGTCTGTGCCTCCTCCATTTTTCCCTGACATCTTTGGTGATTCTATCATCCCTGATTTCGCATGTGTATCTCCATCTATAGATGCACCCATTGTTGATCATTTGCAGAACACACAGTTTGTCAGTCCATCATCTGACAACAGAGAGGAAAAATCATTCAGTGAAGATCCACTTGATTTTTCATCTGCTTTTTCTGGAAACGCAGAGGGTGAACATTCTTGCTTCTCATCTACCCCTCTATGTGATTCATCAAATCATGACGATGCCGATAAACATCCTAAATTTTATGATATTGGTTGTCGTGATCTCTCTACTTCTTCATCTGATCACGATGTTGATTTAATAATTGTTAATCTGTCTAAGACACTAGTCTACGACAATCTATCTGTCGACGAAGTCGAAACCCCACAAACTGTTAAGGCTCTTCAAGTCGAGCTGATGGTTATGTCAGGCCCTCTCTGTCCTGAGGTTGGTTTCACTTTTGATCAGGAAGTTGTTCAAACACCCAAGGCACCTCATGACTCATATGTATGCATTGAAGATCAATATAACACTAAGATTTCACTTCCTCCACTCGAACTGCACAATCTCGTCGCTCATGCATTGAAGGAATCTTACAAAACAAGCACACTTGCACAACGTAAGTGGTCTACCTTTCTCACCTTTGCTTGCATGTCATAGTCAAGAGAATGCATACACTTAAAATTTGCACGCAGTATATCACAACACCATGGAAATTCCATAGAGTGCATGTGATGCACTTTCACGCACTTCTTTTTAGTGGACGCACTTAAACCTATAGTGTGTTTGGCTTCACTATTATATCTTTCATGTTTGCTGGTTCGCATAGTTGTGCTATTTATGAACCATGCCTTCATCAACATGGGTTGACCAATGCACTGGTGGCTGCATTGGAAGTATCACTTTAAGGGAGCAGACCCATGCACCGTTAGCTTAGGAGTAGTAGTAGTGTTTACTTTTGGTTTGTTTGCTTGCATGCATGTTTGCTTCTTAATTTGCATGTTTGTTTGTTTGTTTGCCTATTTGTTTGCTTACTTGCTTTGCTTATGCATTTACTTATTATTTTTCTTTGTTTTTTTGTTTGTTTTCTTGTTTATGGTCATAGGTTAGTTTTGCATGAAAATGTGTGCGACTCTTGAAACAAGTTGGGTAATGTACAAGAGGACTTGTGCATTTATCAATGCTTAGTTATCTGTCATCCTACCTCTGTATGAAGAACTTGTTGTCATCAGTCGATGATATATCAATACAAATTACGTGTTATTCGAAGTGAACCTTGGTGAAAACAAAACACTTGCGCACTGACTAGTGTCACCTACTATAGTTGATTCTTTTTGGGTTAATCCTTGTGAGCTAAGTCAAGTAGAGTAAGGTGAGGAGGAAAACCTTAATAAGCACATCAAAGGTATTTACAGACTACTTCTTTGAAGGAACAACATCTTCTACTCTCAATAAGTTGGGATCCCTCTTCCGCCTCTAAAATGAATAAGTGCTATGCACAATTATGAAAATGAAAAAATGAAAATGTGAAAACAAATTCGAAAAAACGAAAATGAATAAGGCAAAAGAAGAGAAAGGATTTCTATCCAGAGAGGTAACACAAGTAACTCCGCTGGGGTACTAACCACGATTGCTGGTAGCAGAGCGATCCTTGTGTTCTTACGTGACTCCGCAGAGGTACTAACCAGGATCGCTGGTAGCAGAGCGATCCTTGTGTTCCTACGTGACTCCGCCGGGGTACTGTCCAGGCCTACTGGTAGCAGAGCAACACCAAAGATGAAAATTTAAAATCTGACTATCATATGGCTTGTGCACCAATATACCCCTCATCCCCAATTGGAACAACTGTGTTGACTTGGCTTGGAATGTGTGCCAACCGACCAAGAGCTTCACAGATGCTACATCTTACAATCAACCAAGTCTGGAAACCAAGATGAACAAAGAACTGAACAATACTTCTAGAGGTGTTAGACTTTCTTTTCATGAACAAGGTCCATTCAGAGAGCTGGAGTTCTACCAATGTGTCACCAAGTGTTGTAGTGACTACAACCACCCTCCAAAATTTTGCCTTAGCTTTGTTTTGGAGCCTCCCTACCAACCATCCTTAGCAGCATGTCTTGCATTGTCAAGTACATAGGCTTCATTTGATTTTCAGTGGCTTGCCAGCCTATGCATGTTAGTTTTCTTCACTCCCCTCACAGGTTGCCAATCCAGACTTAAGCTAGTTGCTGGCTAAGCAGATCCCTCAGAAATTTGCCCAATTCTGGAGGCGAAACAACCTTCCCTCTAGAAATTTCACAAATCTTCTAGGCTCAGAAATTGCGTAGAGAAGTCAGTTAGGCTTCCTTGAGAAAACTACGCAATCTGGCCTAGCACTGTAGCTCAACCCAAAAATTGTGCAACTCTGGGAAGCAGTCACTTGCTGACCCTAGAAATTGCACAATCCCTCAGGGATAACCAAACCAGATCAGCTTAGAAACTGTGCAAATCCCTCTCCCAGTCTTGTAGGTTGTTACATGTGCCTTCAGGTTGACTGGTCACCTTCGGCACCGAGAAAAATGGATTTGCATGCATGGGCTTCTTTTCCCGAAATAGTAAAAGGCAGCATGGAAAGGCATCCCTAGATCTGAGTGATATATTTGTAACAACTGGAGGTTACATGCATAGATCATTTTAGAAACCTCTTTCCAAGTGTCACTTTTTCCTATATTTGTGGCACATGTGTCATAACTTCGATCTTGCAATAACTTATGAACCGGATGTTACAAAGCCAATTCGTCACATCGATATTACAACTCTAACATCCCACATCACATCTAGGAGTCTTTGGCACTTTCAACTTAGATTTTTTAGGGTAAGTCTACTTCTCATGTCTTGCGTCGTGTTTTTGTCGCTTTTTGTGTTTCACTTTGTGTAAGTCTTGTCTACTTGATTTCAATGAGTGCTTGCTATCATTTTAATGTATGTTAGCTTGTAGAAGCACCATTTCAGTTTTCATTTGCATCTCACTGTTGTCGCATGCATAACACTATTTTGTAAAAATGGTTGTTGTTGCGGTGACGCACTTCATAGACATGCGTGTTTTCCTGTTCTATAAATCCTGCACTTACTGTTTGCATGCATGATAATTCACTCTTGTTTACACTCCGTATCACCATGCATTCAGACTTCTCATGTTTTCATTTGCTTGTCAATGGGCCTTGGCTACCTTAGCCCAGACCTTGCCTTTCTCGACTAGCATTGCGCATTTCTAGAAGTTAAGGCTCTATCTTCCCTCCACAAATTACACAAGTTTGGCCCAACACTAACCTCTAGGATTGCATTGCGCAATTCTGGGAGGTAGTGCCTTGCTGGTCCCAGAAACTGCGCAATATAGTTTGATAGTTTGCATGTCACTACTGCAGTTCTAGTAGTCAGTCAGTCTCCTGAAAGCCCAGACTATGCCTTGCACATTTTTGGCAATCAGTCTCCCAACCTCTCGGTGAAAATTACGCAGTCTTCACAGACAGTCACACAAGTATGTTGCATGTTAGTCCTCCTATTTGTTTTGGTTTTCAACTAACATATCACTTTCCATGAGTGTTACTATGTATCCATGTATCACATGTCTTCGTTTTCCTCTTAGCAGCATAGGTACAATGGCTTCCATGATAGCAGAGTCAAAGAGACCATTGAGAGCGCAGCTGGGGATGTATTCGATCAAGTGTCTATGAAGTTTCCCACCTATGAAGACATCGAGTTGTTCATAGACAAAGATATCAAGATGAAATGGTAGCGGCATCACAACAGGAAGCACCATCAACAATAGAAGAAGGTAGCAGACCTACGTGCGGCAAATGAAAGAGGAAGGTTGTTGACAGTGGAGAGGCAGAGAAAAGTTGCAAGTTCAAGCAGATCCACTTGTGATGAAAGTAGCTTTGGAGATGGAGGCTATGAGGTGACAACGTGACAAGAGGATCACATGAAGGTAGAGAGAGAAACAGAGAAGGAGTTGTAGGTGCTGAAGCAACAACTCAAGGAAGAACAAGAGCTGCATAGACGAGAGAAGGAGTTGCAACAAGAACAGATACAATAGGGAGCACAACATGCACAAATTGATGAAACTTTTCCCATACAGGTTATAGACCCAATGTAGCAGCTAGCACGGAGCAAATAAGGTGAGGATCACATGCAAGATTTTCAGGAGCATGGATGTCATTATACGCACACATGCGATCCCACCTATTGACACACTCACCGAGGTGAAGACAAGAACCAAGTCCGACTAAAGCTGAACATGTATTTCAAAAAGCTGATTTGCATAGTCACCAGTAAACACTTGAAGATCAACGCAGACACTGTGCATCAGTATGTCGCTGGCCCGACCACACTCAAGATGATGATGTGCATGTTATTAGACGAGTTGGATAGAGGAGCCAAACCAGTGTACCTGGATGCAACAGAGGAAAAAGTTCGTTTCCAGAAAGATGTCAACACTGAGTACATAGACACCATCGTGGACTACCAAGCTTGGCATCAGTTCTCCACCTTTGATCATCATGAGGATGTCGAAGAGTTGGTCTTCCCACAGTTGTCTGAGTCTTAGTGATGTCTTGCATGCCTTGTTCCAGCCATTTTTTCTCACATGGGTACATGTGCAGATTGTATGTAACATCATGTAAAGTGGAAGTCCAAGTGTTGATAGTTGAATGCAACAGTCATAGAGTAGTTGAAGAGTCATGAGGGTAGGCGAATAGTCACAAAGGGTAATGTCAAGGGTCACCTCACCCTTTCCTATTTATAGAACCTCATAACTCATTGTAGAGGCTTTTTGGTCAGCCAAGCTTCTGATAGGAATATCTTAGAGAAAGCTTGGAGAGTATTGTAACGAGCCTTGGCTTCTCCACAATGCAGAGCTAGTACATCTCTTTGGAGGAGTAGGCGGTAGTGACTGTAATGTTCCGTTATCGAGACTAGTGGTTGGTCATGGTTGTACTGTATGATTGGAACTTTCACTTCTTAATATAACAGAGCCAACACATTTCATGCATATGTTGTTATTGTATTTCAATTAGCTTGTTTACTCTAATGATATATGTATTTGTTTTCTTACGCATGTATGCATAGACTCTTTTTGTATATGTATGTATGAATCTTATTGAAATGTGCTATTGGTTTAACCATCACTTTGGGTTGTTGGTTCACCTTCCTTCTAGTTTGTGATGCATCTTTGCTTGTGTTCTCCCTTCCAAGCTGCGAGTTTACACAAGTTTCCAAGGGGTGCACTCACTCCACCTTCTGTGTGTTAGAACCATTCATGCACCTTCCTTGGCTTGTTGTGTATGTCACACCCTTTCTACCAACAAGGACATCTTACTTGCCTCCGCATGCAATCGCGCTCAAGGTGATACCATACGACCCACTACTGGGACTCCTACACCAAACAGTCTGAGGTCTAGTTCGGACTTCTTACTGGGGAGATCCCTTGACATGTTGGCAGGTCCAGTACCATCAAAAATACTCTACAAGAAAATGACATTGATATGATTGCTAATGAAGGGATTAAAAAGTTTATCCATGACAAAATTTTTGCCATGGATGAGAACACATGTGGATGAGATCTATGAAGATATTCATGATGAATTGATAAGGCACAAAAACCCTTGTATAGAGACTCAAAGACATGTCTTCTCTTTTCTCTTTTGTTGTTCGTGAACTTGATTGTTGTGGGGGAAAGTATCCAACTCGGAATGACCCTAACCCACTCTAAGGGTGACAGTTCCTTAGCAACAGCTGAAAGCAAAGCTATCTAAAGTTTCTTCTTTATGACATGCAAGAGATAGAAGGAAGAGATCCACTTACGGATGTCTTGCGCAAATGGTCGGTCCAATCTCCTCTATTCGCCGCTTGCTCCCAGCTCCAAGTCTTTTCACGGGCCCAGCTACACGAGATCCTGCAAACAAGACAAAGAAAGGAAACTACAAGAGGCATGCATTCATAACTGATTCAAGGATTAGCATAAATCAAATACGCAAGTAAGACAATACATCATTGAAACACATGCGAATAGAAGAACCTCAAAAGCTTTATTAATATATGGAAGTAAGGTTCAGGCGGTGATACAACCATGAGAGGTCCAATCCAGCATCACCTTCCCGACAAAGAGAAATCTCTTCTTCACCTCCCTCAAGCAATCACCCAATGCTCACAACTGTAAACCAACAGCAATTCTTTGCACAAAATTCCGCCCTCCAGATCCCATGGGATGAGATCCTTATATAGAGTTTTGGAGTGAAGATAAGTCAGCTTGATGTGTGACTTGTTGTCCTCTTCAACTCCAGTTGTTCTTCAGTTCTTCACTTGGAGTTTCTGTCTTCCACTTGGAGTTTTAGAAGCTCTTAACTCATCATTAGGCGAATCTTATCATCAAGTGTCTTTTTAGAAGCTTCCTGGGCACTGGCACTTTGAGAAAAAGATTCCTCCACATGTCCAAGTACGCCCAACGTAGGTAGCCTTTGTTCTACTTGCTATGCAACGCAGGTAGCCTTTGTTGTACCTGCTATGCAGTGCAGGTGCCTAGTGGAGCAGCTGCAATGATCCAAAACTGACCTGTTTTTGAGTGTTTTTCAGTGGAGAACTGATTTGCAGTGCTGTGGTTTGCTGACCTTGTTCCTCTAAGGGTAAGAACAACTTGTTTAGGGACTTTGGATCCCTTAGATTATTGACATTTCATGCTCTATGCTGTAAGGCACAAAAATGTCTATAACAGTTGCCCCCTAAAGTATGAGGTCGTTTATCGGGTGAAATGCTTTATTAGGAGGATCCGAAGTTCATTCAATCGCCGGGAGGTGACCTGTAACAAAATACAATACAATACATTATCTTTTCATTCTTTCTTTTCATGATCTAGCTGATGCGGGCATTTCCCATGATCAGCTTTATAAATACATTTTCCGTACATAAACAGACGATCGTCTGATAAGAGACGGATAATTCTCTGCTTTTAATTATCATCCCTTTAGTAGGATGCTCATCTGCTGCACATGTCTATGTTTTTATCTCCTGAATATATATCGCAGCCCGGATGGATGAAACTAGATCCGGGGTCTTCAAACTTGTCCGATCTTCACTCTAGTACAAGTCGATCCATGTGAGAATTTCTTGAAGTCGAACATGGAAAGACATCGCTTGATTACCAGTCAATAATGTAAACTGTTAACAAGCGCGAGAGGAATCACCGATAATGATGATGACCCTCAAGGTACTGCAGCACAATTCACGTGGCGTGAATATAGGATCTGACGTCGAACACCACGCAAAGTCTCCCGGTCGAAGGTCATTAATGTATACCCATCGCCGGAAGTGAGAAACTTGCCATTGAGGCATGCAAGCTTCAAAGTACTGAGGGGGTGTTCCTAGATCAACTTCTTGGAGAATGAGCTGATGTCGACAAGAAGTGATCCGTCAAAGGAGGGCCTTAATGAATCCCACATCAGTGACACGGAATGGAGCTAATGATGATGGTGAAAACGATCTGTGAAATATGATTCAGGGTGGCGGTCATGGAAGGATGAAAGATGATGTATGGTAGTGGATGGGACCCGGTTGACACTTTCTGAATGACATCTCTTGAACATATAACGACACTGATGTGATGGATCGGTAGCATTACCCCATGTATGGATGGTATGGCGAGACCATGGTGAAGGGACCGGTGAATGATAATAACCCAACCCGATATTTACGGAGGCAAAAGTGTCATGTTCAAGAGCGACTTGCTACCATTAAGCTTTGAGGTTCTTCCCAATTTTTCCCCAGTCATTTCTGACCAGTACCTCTTTATTTTTGTCAAGCTTGAGGAGGATAACATATGCTTGATCTATAACCTGCCCTTCGGGCAAGCCCATCGCTATGTTTTAACGAGCCTAGCGATAGGGAAACTCGTTCTTGTCTAAAGACAAGTTTGTCGCTATCTAATATTTTTAACGAGCCCAGCAACAAAGACAACTCGGTCCTTTTCATTTTTAGAGAGTCTGAAAAGGGTACATAAAGTAGACTCCAGGGGTCCTTTTTCGTCATCTAATCCCTTAAGTCCGAAAAAGTATAAAACAACACAGAAGGGATGAATGTTCGATATCTTTATCGAGCCGAACTAGACAAGCGCTCGATCTTTTTGTGCACTAATCCCTCAGGTCCAAAAAGATTAAAATCTAGAGGAGGGATAGCTCTTCCGGTCCTTTTAACGAGCTGGAAGGCCAAAACTCGGCAAACTTTTCATTTTTTACGAGTCAGTGAAAAGAGCTCAAAGAAGACTCGTATTTTGAGGAACGAGTGATAAACAGGGATAGCAGCAGATTCCAGGTACAGGTTGGAATTTTCCAATCACGGCAGTATTACGAGGATGGCTAAGTGGGATCACTCTTCGCAGCTGTTCCTCAAAATAGGTAAACAATCAAGTGGATGTGAATGATCGGCCAAATGAAAAGTGGAGGTGACGGTGCACACACACGACCAAGGCTTTTATGGCTGATGAATTTACGGTCTCAAATGGTTATTTACCGGTTCATTTTTTCTGAATGAGCTTGAACACTGGGGGAAGCCTGCTCACAAGCTTATGTTTATTTTTTAACGAGCATGAATTTCCACATTAAAACTGCTCGGATCTTGCATTTATTTTTTAACGAGCATGAACTTTGCCAAAACTGCTCGCTTTTACCAGTCATAAAGTAGTAAGGTCTCATGGAAGATTCCTATTTTTTAAGGAGCTTCATCTTCCTACGCTTTGCTCCATATCCTCTCTTCATGCAAGCTGGGTATCGGCCTATCCTACGGGTTAGAGGGGTTAGTCCTACCTAAAACTAAAAAGCCGCCCGTGCTTGCCTTCCAAGAGGTTTGCATGCCCCTAGGTATAAAGTATAATTTCAAGGTTGCCCCTCCTCTCCTCCACTTCTGTTTTTTCTTTGGGTGTTCTCATCTACTTGTCGTCTTGTCAGTCCTAATGTTAACGATACTTGTCTTCTCGTTATTTTTAGCGGGTCTTACGCGGTACTTGTCTTCTCGTCAGCCCAGTTTTTAACTGATCTTTGCGACAAGAGAAGAACACTTCTCAATAGACAAAACATTGGTGGGTTTGAGGGAGGCTTACCTCTTTGAGGTTACCCAAAGATTGGTTTTATTTGCTGGCGCAAAGGAAACTCTTTCTTCGGCGATGTCTATCATTAGGCTACACAAAGATGGTTACAATTTGTTGCAGCAATTGAATCCCTTTCTTTGGAGGCTGCCCCTACTTATCCTTTAAAAAATTTGTTTTAATGGGTGAGGCTTGCCTTTTACCCAAAGATGGTTACTACTTGCTGCCGCAAACGGATCCCCTTCTTTGGCAGAGCCTACTTATTTAGACAAAGGTGAATGACGGCGCTTCCGCCACACACTTAACTTTAACAAAAGAATCTTTTTCCAGAACAACCCCATTCCTAACAGCCCCTTCTTCCGCATGAGAGCTCTTACCGG
Source organism: Pinus tabuliformis (assembly GCA_031772625.1). Lineage (NCBI taxonomy): Eukaryota > Viridiplantae > Streptophyta > Pinopsida > Pinales > Pinaceae > Pinus > Pinus tabuliformis. The sequence goes on from CM062807.1 coordinate 100,507,260, forward strand.
CCCTTCTGTTTTACGAGGATGAAGGAGGGAACGGGGTACGGACTAGTCATATTCTCCCGCGGAAATTCTACTTTACACCCAAGGTTTTCTCTGACCTAAGCAGACCAGGATGCATGCCCCCTGGGTTCCGGCCCTACTTTCCCGAATTACTCGCATTCATCAGGAAGAAGAACCGGAGGTAGAGACCTTTCTTGATCAAATAGACCATTCAGGATAGGCATGTGACTATTTGCGATGCGTGATCCCGGAAATGAAAGTTGGTCTACGAGCTTGACCATTCTTCCTTCGTATGGAAAACACATTATTCGAAAGAGCGAGGAGAATATTGCTTCCATGCAATATATGTAGTCTCGTCCAAGGAGTAGGTTATAATCCAAGGGTCCTTGGACGACCATCAAATTCATCTTGACAGCCTTCCCTTTCAGTGTAATAGGCACATTAGGTAGAATCCCTAATGGTCGACTGGTTCCTTTGTCAAAACCCGAGAGATGCCTTGTCTCGGGCAAAAGCGCCGGGCAACCCAGTGCTTTCCAAGCAATAGAGGACAGGATACTCACAGATGCCCCTTCATCAATGATAGTTCCAGCCATCACCATTTTGTATATTTGGACTATAATTCTAAATGGTATGCTAGCTGGTAACCGGGGTCTGCCTAGTTGGTTCCAATCAAAGGACACAACTAGGTTGCTTGGTGGTGGGACCGAATATACGGCCGGATATGATCCTGACGACGCTCCTTCCTGCGATAAAGGAGTGGGCACATTGCCCTGATGTTCATCAGAATCAGTGTTGATGAAGAGAACCTGGACGGTGTCATCCTTACTCTCTTCGGTGAGGGTGTCAACTGAAGATGAATCCTCAGTGACTGTGGTATTTGAAGATGAAACTTCTGAAGGGAGAACCGGGTCAGCTGCCGTTTCGACCTTTGTACTTTTGTCCGGTCCGGATTCAGTAGGTTCACTTTCAGTGACTGACACTTCAGCTGGCCCTATGAGTGGGACAGCTGTATTTTCGACCAACAAAGGACTTGGCGCGAGTTTTTCATATCCAGGAGGAAGTAGCACCGGTGCAACCGGTTGATCTTCCAAAACTCTCTTTGCTTCGTCTAAAAAGGGACAACGGCGGAGGGTGTGATTGCCTTCACACAGTTCGCAGGGGAATCTCGTTCCCTTTCGTCGTCTGCGACCTTCACTTTCGTTGGTCGACGGTAAGCATTCAACCTGGTTGTCAGAGGTTGATGCTTCCGAATCGTGCAAACGAGGGGACCAGTCCCTTAGTATCCAGGGAATACTGGGACAATCACTGTGGAAGTGGTCTCCTCTACATATGACACATGGCGATTTGGGCCCGGTCCGTGCTGTGTGTGGGTTTTCGTTAGACGCCTTTTGCTTGCCCCCAGGCGCCTTTGGCTCCTTTTGCTTCTTTTCTTTCTTCTTCTTTTCCTTCTTCTTTTCTATGGGAGCTCCGCTTTTGGCGGCTTGACCTTTCGAAGAAGAAGGATCGGAGGAAGGCTCATAAGAAGTGGAAGGCTGGAGGGTAGCTCTAGACTGGTCTAACTGTTGACTCGACTATTCAGGAACCGTGGTGGTCTGAACTACAGCGGTTGAGAATAGCCAAACTGGCAGGCCAATTGTCAGTCCTGGAAGCGACAATGTGGCCATGTGGGGCGCACCAACTTCTCCCCAAGAGGAGAAAGGGCTAGGGGTCCCATGCTGTGGAATCCCTTGGTTGGTGTGTTCCATGTTCTCAACCTTAAGATCAACGTAGGAATAAGGGGTGATTATGTTCCGTTTAGAATGAATTTTATATGACGACGCTTTTTAAGACACAACTTGCTTTTTCACTTTTTAAGAGTCGAGAAAAAGCTAAAGATGACTCTAGTCTCCTTCGATGTATTAACGAGCCCGAAGTGACAAATGCTCGGGTGGACTTTTTCAGTTATAGAGTTTGAAAAAGGCCAAAAGAAACTACTCTGGAGTTCTAGGCAAGGGTGTGCCAAACCTTTCGCGAAACCACAGAATACGTTTTACGGTACGAGTGGTCGATCTTCGTGAATGTTGTGTTCACTGCATCGCGATCAGTAGGGCGGCCGACACGGCTTCCTATGGATAAAGGCTTTGTTCCTATAGGGGTCCCCCAATATACGCGACGGTATGCGGGGGCACAAGTCCGTATTAGTGCTATCGTCCCTCAGGAGGAATCACCCACCTTCGTAGAGATCGACAGTCACTATGTTTAACGACGCCGGTTCACGTCTCTACCTAGACCTCTACTGTGTTTCGTTATGTTTCAAAGCGTTGTTAGATAAATTCAGTTCTTTTTAGGTTGATCTTGCTTAGTAGTTTGCCTTTATGGATCACCACGTGATGTATGATACAACTCCTAAATGCAGTCTAAGAATGATAAGCAAGCTTTTTCAATTCTTTTAACTTATGAAAACCTTAACTACTGAAGGAAAAGAAAGACATCATCTTTTCAAGTAGATCATAGAGCACACACTGATGCACTTTTCCTAAATCGACATGCAAACTGTCAAAATGCACATGCACAATGCAAGTATTTCTTTTCTTCTTCCTTAATGTTGATGTATTACAAAAAGAAAGCTGTTGTATAATTTCGAATTCAATTTCAAGTGAAAGAAAACAAGTTTTTGTCCAATAATCAAAAGAACACCTTAAGATTCACTCGTTTCAACACAAGAAATACTGAAATTCGAACCATATAACGAAAGCAAATGCTCAAGCAGCTATGAACAGCAATAAACTAACTCTTAGAATCACAACGACACTTTCTCACAGGTCTAGATTCAAGAGGTCATAGCAAGACTAGTTCACTTTCGCTATGGGAAACTGTGAATGACAGCAAGAAATACAATAAGAACAATCACGGTTTCTTCATACAACTGAGGCGGAATGAAGGCAAAGAGAAGTGGTTTCAGCTAGGTATACAGGTTGACAACTGGCTGCAAAAACAATACCGAAAACTGGGCAACAGACAGTGGAGAATCCAAGTTGCACAAGGCAAAACTGGATCAGCGTAGGTGCTGCACTGTGAATCTGAGATGCAGCGCAGGTAGCCCCTTCGGGACCTGCGTTGCAGTGCAGGTAGCCTTTGTGGCAGCTGCACTGATGAAACAAGTCACGTCTCTCTCAGATTCCGGGTCACAGTTTGCTAAAAAATGAGCGGTTTTTGGCCAAATCAGAGGCTGTCAGTCAAGTATACACTAGAGGATGATTAAAGGAAGGTGAACACTATCACAAAGAGCTAAAAAGAGTCCTTGTGGATCTGCTCTTCAAATCATAAACAGGCCCAGCACTGGGCTAGAGTAGCTGCCCTCTACTTTGCATTCGAAGGACTCGCATGCAGTTCGATTCGGTACTCTTTCGTTTAAGAAATGAATAGTAAGAAACACAAGCTACCAACAACACACGATCCCCAGCGGAGTCGCCAGTCTGTTGTGGGGGAAAGTATCCAACTCGGAATGACCCTAACCCACTCTAAGGGTGACAGTTCCTTAGCAACAACTGAAAGCAAAGCTATCTAAAGTTTCTTCTTTATGACATGCAAGAGATAGAAGGAAGAGATCCACTTACTGATGTCTTGCGCAAATGGTCGGTCCAATCTCCTCTATTCGCCGCTTGCTCCCAGCACCAAGTCTTTTCACAGGCCCAGCTACACGAGATCCTGCAAACAAGACAAAGAAAGGAAACTACAAGAGGCATGCATTCATAACTGATTCAAGGATTAGCATAAATCAAATACGCAAGTAAGACAATACATCATTGAAACACATGCGAATAGAAGAACCTCAAATGCTTTATTAATATATGGAAGTAAGGTTCAGGCGGTGATACAACCATGAGAGGTCCAATCCAGAATCACATTCCCGACGAAGAGAAATCTCTTCTTCACCTCCCTCAAGAAATCACCCAATGCTCACAACTGTAAACCAACAGCAATTCTTTGCACAAAATTCCGCCCTCCATATCCCATGGGATGAGATCCTTATATAGAGTTTTGGAGTGAAGATAAGTCAGCTTGATGTGTGACTTGTTGTCCTCTTCAACTCCAGTTGTTCTTCAGTTCTTCACTTGGAGTTTCTGTCTTCCACTTGGAGTTTTAGAAGCTCTTAACTCATCATTAGGCGAATCTTATCATCAAGTGTCTTTTTAGAAGCTTCCTGGGCACTGGCACTTTGAGAAAAAGATTCCTCCACATGTCCAAGTACGCCCAACGCAGGTAGCCTTTGTTCTACTTGCTATGCAACGCAGGTAGCCTTTGTTGTACCTTCTATGCAGCGCAGATGCCTAGTGGACCAGCTGCAATGATCCAAAACTGACCTGTTTTTGAGTGTTTTTCAGTGGAGAACTGATTTGCAGTGCTGTGGTTTGCTAACCTTGTTCCTCTAAGGGTAAGAACAACTTGTTTAGGGACTTTGGATCCCTTAGATTATTGACATTTCATGCTCTATGCTGTAAGGCACAAAAATGTCTATAACATTGATGGTACTCAATGGTATTTCAAACACATGTATGACATAAATATTAGGGTATGTAATAAATAAATTTCTTTTTATAAATGATATCTTCTAATTTGTAAATTTTGTTGACATTGCATTTTTTTGAATTATATAATTCCATGTTTCCACTTGATTACTTTGCATTATTAGAGTGATGGTATCTAAAAAATTTAGTATAGAAGATATCAAGTATTGGAAGGGAGAGATTCATCATTTAATGTGTGATATGCAAACATGCCCATTTCCATGTTTTTCATTGCACAAGAACATGATCTCATACACCTAGTTGAGAAGATTGAATAATGCAGACCTATATACACAAGGTCAATGTGGTTGGTGGAGAGGCACTTGAAGGCATTGAATGATTTTGTTAGAAAAGGATCACTTTCATAGGGCTTAATGATTGAAGGATATATGGTATACTAGTTGACGTGCCTCATAATTGACATAATTTTACATCTGATTTTCCCTATTCTTATTTCCTTTTCACTTGCCTATGACAATGTATTAGTTAATTCTAATGCTTATGTTTGGGATTTAGACATAATGTTTTTTCCACTACAATTCCTTAGCATTTTACATGAATTTATCATTAAACATTGAAAAGAGATCATATTTGTATTTATCTTTTGAGTTAATGTGCAAGAACGAAGTGCTAGAAAGGTTGTTGTGTAGGTTGTAACGTCACCACAAAGTGTGCCTTGGTCACTATTGTTGTACTTCCATTGCCACAACTTAGTGATGAAATGCAGTTGTTGCAACTCTAGATCATTGTTGCTGCAAACTTGGAAGCCTAATGCTGGAACTCAACAATGAATCACAGCTATCGCAACTGTGGAACACTATTTTTGCAACTATGGAATCATGTTGTTGCAACTATGGAACCTTGTTGTTGCAACTTTGGGACATTGCTACAAATTTGGAGCAATGTTTCCGTAACTTTGGAACCCTATTGTTGCAACTATGGTGCCAAAACTGCTTGCTGCAACCGTGGTGCCATAACAAATGATTGTAAGTTTTGTGCTACGATTCCTTACTGCAATTCCTAGAACTACAAGTTGACATTAGAACCATGAGCTAACAAAACCTTGAACTAATTAGAAACTTGAGCTAATGCTATTACACAATTGTCGTTATATTATTTCAATTTGGATCAATATTAGACATGATTACTTGAGGTGTTGATAATTATTTTGGAATTATGTATGAGTTATTTAATGTTTGCTAATTATTAGCAAACCACATGAGAAACTTATGGAGACATATTTATTATTTTCTAATTGCTAGCAAACAATATGAGAAATCTGTGGATCTCATTTATTGGTTGTTATTTTATTTTTAAATATCTTTTTTTCCACAAAAATGAGTAATTTATATATAAAATCCATGCATGGTCATGGCAAATACCCAGGAAGTGCACTACATATGTGATTCTAGAGACTTGTCCTCTAGGGAGGGGAGTACATATAGAACAAAAAGGCTACTGAAGAAGAAAAATAACTAGATGATGACAAGAGTACAATTTGGATAAGGAACCCAATGAAAAGAAAAATTTACATTGTGAAACCATTAAACCCCAGGGTGTATGTCCTCATTTGGAGCTTGATTAAGGTCAAGTATGGGATTTCTGCATGCCTACTATTAACACTTGATTAAGAGGAATGGAATATTTTGATAGTGAATTGAGCTTGCAAGGCTTCAATGTGTTGACGAAGAGCATCTTGCTCATCCTCTTGATGGACCAATTTACACTTTAAATATTGGATAATGTTTAGAAGATGAGAGACTATTTTCCAATGATCCATAACTGAAGATCACCAACCATTGTAGAACTGGAAGAAACCAGAGTGGGGAGGACCATGAGCTCCAAAGCGTAGGTGATCCATTGAGGTATACACATTGGTGTTAATGGCATCACATCTAAGAAAAATTGCAATATCTCTACATTTAATAACCAATGGAGGTGAAGGATAGACAATGAGATTAGACCTCCACCGTCCTAATGCACCTTGATCCTACGAGAAGGAATTTGTCAGAAGGTTTTCATGCATCATAGAGAGTGGGGTTGCCACAATGACAAGCCTATCGAGTCAGCCATAAAACATAATATCCAAAATTTTCTTTGTCTTGGAGGGGTACAAGCGATTTCACGAGAGATCCATAAACTTATGATTAATAATGCAAAGAAAAATGGGAAAGTTAGGGAAGAGTTCCCTTCCCCAGAACCCCGTTGACTTCAATTTTTCCAACCATAAGAAAGCATGCCTTGTTGGCTTGAAGATCTATTTCCTTGTTATGGTGTCGAAGAATGTGATAGTAGGATTTTGAAAGACATCCTCTTGTAAAGTTTGATACTCTGGAGTAGGGGTTTCAGATGTTGATCCTTTATCCAGGAGTTGTTACACATTATGGATTTCTCCAGGAGCAAGCCTTGTAGTAATCCATGCATCTCGACCTGGTTACTCGTCATATGCCTTAATCCCAATGGATAACTTATTACAAATTTTCCTTTGGGATTATAGAGAACCCCCCCAGCCCCCACACCACCCCACCCCCCACTCTCCTTCCAGCCGAATTTTTTTATATCAAAATTACTTATAAAAGGAATTCATTTTTTTGCCATGGGGACGACTCTTACATAAATGTCCAAATCAAAATGAAATAATTTAATTATTAAATTTTTATTTTAGTTGTAGTTTATAATTTCCTAGTTTATGTTTTTATTAACTATTATAATTTATTTGTTTTTGCATATTTATGAAATATTAATTTATAGTAATTAGCTTAGTTGATTAAATTAATTTATGTTGTTAATGCAACATTTTTTTATAAATATAATCACTATGTTCTATGGAGACATGGCCCACAAAATTAGAACATAGTGTTGTATAATTTAGGTAGTTATATTTTTTGGTTATGTAATTTAACTCCTCGATTAATTATTCATGCATAATTTGTTTTATTTAATTTTGTACCTAACTTTTATTTGCGCGATTTTACTTATTTATGCAATCAATTATTTGAGCATGATCCCATTCATTTATTTATCAATTTATTTTCGCAATTGATTATTAATGTTTATTTCTATTTTGACATTCTTACATTTCATATTAGTTTGCATTCATTTACATTGTTGAATAAGTGTGCTCATTGCAATGATTACATTTGTTGGTCTCAGCAAAACTATGGATCATCTTGGCAAGGATTAGTCCTTTCATTCATTTTTTTCTATGTGATTTATTTCCTACTTTTATGGCTTGTTCTGCTTGTGTTGGGGTTTACAATGATAAGTTTCCAAAACCCATTGGATACAAGTGTGCTATTTCAATTATGTAAGTGTGTTTCTTTTATTTCCAGCACGTGTGTTTCATTTTCCATAGATGGTTGAAATTTGCATGAACGATCCATCTGTTGGTGAACGTTTTACTGTAAAGACCCAAGGTTCAACCACTGGTTTCCAAGAAAAGATCCTATTGTAGTCTAGGGCAATGCCAACATTTTCTTTCCTCCAAGAAGGAGAAAAGTCTCACTCAAGACATGCTGAGACTTCCAAATGGTAAGTGGGGAATTTAGATAGTGACAAGATTCATATTATTACATAAATTATACATAAGCACTTAATTATACAAATATCCTCCAACAATCTTGCACAAAATGCAAACTCATAGAAGACCAACAATTTTATATGAAAAAGATGTTGCAATTTCTCACTGAAATCTAAAGATATTTCTTTTATTCTTTTAGGTAAATGGTTTCATTGTTGAGCTGAAAATTCACATTTATACTTAGGCTTATTTGGGATACTGCTGGTGAAGATTGGGAGAAAATTTGTGCCAAGTTCTGAGGAATACATCTGGGCCTATTCAAGATCTCTATCGTGGTAGTTCTCCTTATCATTCTCTGTTGTTTTGAATCTAAACTGATAAAACGCATCGAATTCCTATGGTTGATATGAATTTTGGGCAAGGAAATTTTAAGGCTTATCTGTGGGTTCTGTGGCCTTGTAAATGATATTCGTTGGATCTTTGCTAAGACACTTCCAACACACATAGTTAAAATTATATCCTAAAATTTGAATTGGTACCTTGGTGAAATTATGTTAGAAAAAACTTCCACTATGATAGCTTCCAGGCCAATGTTATGTGTATAAGGGCTTATCATCTGTGGGTTGAATGATTTATAGCAAAGAAACATGGATGAGAGTCCTAATAAGTCTACCTCTAAGGATCAATGAAGAAGTTTCAAGCTAGAGAAATGACCTAATTAATCTTTGCAGACTTGGATATGTACTTTATGGGAAATATCTTATGTGCGGCCTTATGATCTACATCTAATACTAGGTTACTAAGGAGTCACATCTATCACATATAGTGCGCAAAATTGAAGTAGAATATTAAAGAAATTTAACAACAGAACCTTCTATAAGATCTATATTTACATCTCTCTGAACTTTGTACTAAGAGTATACATAATTGCTTCTATATGTGCCTGAGGCTCTACAAAATTAATTAAGTCGAAAAGCAACACTCTAAACTTACAATGACATATTGAAGAGTATTATTCCATAGTGCATTGATATGTATATTTGTAGAAGTTTGGTTGCTCAAGTTGATCAGGGTGGTAGGGTGGTGCGAGGCAGGAGAGTGGAGTCTCGTTCAAGTTGGAGCTTGAGAACACTTCAGGGTGACAAGGTGGTTCTAGGGCAAGTTGGAGCCTACATAGAGTGCTGGAGTGTCTATCCAACAACAACTAGTAAACAGGGTGTTGGAGCATCCTTCAAGTTGGAGCCTGTAAACTATGGCATTGGAGCATACTTTTGGGTTGCAGATGGTAAATAGGGCATTGGAGCATCCCAATATTTCCAACTAATAAACCTTGTGCTTGTTGTGGGACTTATGGCCATTATACTCATGAATGTTCCCTTCTCACTCATATGCGTCATGCATGGGAAGCTCAAACAAATGCCTCTAGAGGGCTGCAACCCATTTCTCAACCCCCTCCTTCTTCTTCATAGTCAAAAGTGCTTACCAATCCATTCCCTCATCAAGGATATGTGGCTTCCCAACCCACTCAAAATCCTCCATCCCTCCAAACTTCACAACCTGGGAATGAAAATTACCAGATTCTCATGATGAATTTTGAAGACATCAACCTCGAGGCTAGGTTGCACCAGTACTACAATACTCCTGATAAAGTTCAATTGAGCCCCTGTCGTCAGCAAATGGTACCTTACAGATCCCTTTTCTTAAGGTAGAGGTTCACCCTAATATCACCAAAGGACCATTACATCTAAATGTTGCTTCTTCTAAAGTCACCCATACATATAGTATAGTAGATGAATTGGCACAGTCTCCTACTACCATGTCCAAGCTGTAAGTTCTCTAGACATGCCCATCCCAACGCAAAGCCCTAATATATTCTCTAGGCATTGCGGATCCCTTTGATGATCATTTGATCGCCTTTGATATTGATAAAAGGAACATCCTCCTCTCCCTGCATGATTTTCAGATACTAGTCTCAATTCAAAGTGCCACTGTTCAATGATGTATAATCGACAAAGGCACCTCCACTTGTGTGATGGCCACTAGTGTCTGGAAGCAACTTGGTTCCCTTGACCTGTCTCCATCCACTATCACTTTACCTTCTTGTGACATTCAACCCTCACAGACCCTCGATCTATATCATAATTTCTCCATCATCATTTTTGGCAAGATGATCTTGATTGATATCGAAGTCATCAATGCTCCTTTAGATTATAATATCTTGCTTGGTTGTAGTTACACGTACACCATGTCAACTGCCACATCCTCTGTCTTTCGCAAGGTCTTCTTTCCTCATAATGGAAATATAATCACTATCGATCAACTAACTTACTATGATCCTCAGTCCTAGACCTCTCCTCACACCACTATTTCATCGATGATAGGAAATAAGACCACTCCTACCCTTACCAATGTTTCCCCTAGAGTATATAAATATTCCACATTTCTTGGGGATTATTATGGCCCACCGCCCATTTCATCTAAGCTCAACTCTTCAAGTGTTTGCATGCTTCAAGCATCACTAACCACCAAAAAGAAGTTTGGTACATCTTCCCAGTAGCCAACTCCTCAACAATCTATTTCTCAAGAGTCAACTCATCCTTCAGGAATAATTCCTCCAAGCCATTTCCCTTCAGGAGGAATTCCTCTGAACCATCCTCCGATAGGAGAAAGGAGGAGTTCCTCTAGGTCATTACCCCTTTGGCCAGATACCTTTCTTATTTCCACCACTGGGAATCTTTTCTACTCCTGTAATGGCCATGTTGTGTCTTCCTAATATGACTGTGGGGATCCCAGTTTGGTACATCGATCCTCCTGCAAACACTCCTGTTGACTAGCTCAAACCTTACATGGCTTCGACTCCAGTTCAACCCATTCCTACCTCCCCATCCTTCACTTCAGTTCCATAACAACCTCAACATGATTCCACTTCTGCTGCAAAAGAATTTGGTGAGGGGGGAAAAGCCCAAAAAAAGAGGGGAAAATATAAGGAAACCCAAGTGACTACCACTCCTTCAAAACCACCGAAGTATTCTCCTCCCTGTGCTTTGTGTGATGTTCCTAGGCATGCCACCAATAATTTTCCTGAACTCCACCATGATAAAATCATGATCTTAGATATTGATCCAGGTGAATATTGGTGGCCACTTGCCTATTCCATCTAGACCTCTAGTCGGTTTCATATGTTTCCTTGTTTATTGCAACATTTACTATTTTTGCAGTTTTTCGGGTCCTGAACTTCTGGAGCAGTTTTGATGCCCTAAATGAAATTATTTTGATATTCGCAGTAGACCCATCACCATAGGTAAGGGCATGCTACAAATCCTGTAGTAATCAGAGAGACATTTCCAACAAGGTATCATACGTGCCAAACAGAGATAATATGACCAAGTTACGACCTCGAGAAGTTGGCTACCCAACTAACCCCAACGAGGCCCACAAACTCTCGATGATGCATCTCCTGGGGTTAGGGTTTTGTTTGTTTATGGTTTTCCCTTGTTGTTAAATAATAAATAGGTCCTTAAGTCTCATTGTAAAAAATTTCAAAGGCATGTAGATGCCACATCTCTTCTTAGAGATAAGATAACATCGCCTGAACAAGTTTATCTCCATTATGTTTGTAAGCATATTTCAGTATTTTGATATTAATGAAATGAAGTGTTATTTCTATTTCATCTCTATATTTGTGGTTATATATGTAATTTGTCGCATTCCTGTTTAAATTCAGATCAGTGGTATGAGAGCGGTCTGCTCTTTCTCTATTTTTCTTTGCATGTCCCCAACGAGGGTGGGATATAAGGAGTTAGGGCTTGAATTGGTCAAACCTTTGCAAGACCGGCCTCACAAATACTGATGGCCTCCCATGGCAAAAGAGAAGAAAGATGAGGGGGTAGAAGATCCTTTCAAAATCTTGCTTGAAGAAGCCCTCGAGCGATAGAGGAATGCGATGATGGAAAAAATTGCCCAAATCCTTCAATGGCTACAGAAAGGCGACGCATCCCCTTCTAGCAGCCACTATGGAAGTGCCACACCCTTTAAGGTACAAGTTAATTTTGACATCCCCATATTTGAAGGTAAGATATATGTAAACACCGTAAATAAATGGTTAAATCTACTAGAAGGATATTTTTCAGTTCATGATTTTTCCAGTCGGTAAAAGATTTCTTTTGCACTTCTTAGAGCACCCCCCACGTCAAGGACTAGTGGGAAACCTACTGTGAGAGGAAGGATGAAAGTTCACCCTCACTATTTTCAGCCAAACCCACTTGGAATTCATTCAAGCATGCCATCAAAGAGTAGTACTACCCTGTTAGGAGCTATGAGGATAAATACATAAAGTGGATCACGCTGTGGAAAGGAAAGGACCAAGACATGCCAGAGTTTACTAATGTTTTTCATACCCTTCGCACAAAGTTGGGTATCAAGGATTTTGAGTGACATTTGGTACTAAAGTAGCACTGCTATTTATGTAGGTACATCTAGGATGAGATGGAGTTCCTGAACATCTCCTCACTCGGCACAATGTACTGATACATTGTCAATATTGAGAAGAAGTTTAAATAGAAGAAGAGAGACTTTGGATATGTGAATCCAAAGCAAGGGAAAGGTGCCCTCAGACTACAGAGAAAAGGACAAAGACAACATGGGGTGAACTAGGTGTTAGTGTCAGTATTCACATCTTCCATTAGTGATCAAATTAACTCTTTCATATCATATTAGGGTCCCATTCTGAAATTTTTGTCATTCCACCTAGGTCCTCATGCAAAAATTTGGTCACTGAAGTTTGAATTAGGGTTTATTTTACTCCTTTTAGTAATTCACCCCTTGCTAGCCCATTTCACCTTATGCTGAAGTATTCCATTAGTCATGACTTTTCTTCATCATGACAGTCACTTTCATCATAGTCACAACCAGTCAAAATCTCCATTAGGTCATTAGGGTTTTCATGGTTCAATAACATTCCACTCCATTGCATAAATCCAACAAGTGTCAAAATGATAAGTAACCTCTCTTAACCATGTGAAGATGATTTGTAAACAAAAATGCTTATTTCATCATGCAATTTTTATTTCAAATGTAATATTTTTAATTTTCATTTTGTAATTTTATGTCATTTGAATGTAATAAGTACAAGGTTCCAAAGCTATTAATTTAGTGTTCCAAAGATGCTAAACCACCAAAAAAGTCAAATTCAAAGAGTTATTAAAGACCATCAAAAGATCAATTTGTCAGAGGAAATAGTCAAGTGAAAGGGTAAGTTTTCAAAAATTTAAGTGAATGCCAAAGGGAGTTGTCTTTTCCCAAGGGTGTCCAAATCATCATTTTCCACAAGCACTAAACCCTAATTTCCTCACCCACTGAGATAGGGTTGGCTATGGAATCAGAGACATATGAGACGAGGCATAAGAGAGGTCAGTTAAGTAAGTATGAGGCCATTACAACTCATAAACATCATGTCTCCATCATTTTTCAAGAAGTCATTCCAAGGGACAAATCATTTGCCACACATAGGGCCAATTTTTCTTCAAACTATGTTTGTGACCAAACAAAGATGACTTTGACGAAAATGAGAGAGGTTTTCGTCCATCATAGGCCAAGGATGAAAAACCTCCTTCATCATTTACATAGGTATCATGGGTTTAGATAAATGTCAAAAATACAGTAGGTACAAGAGGTTTTCTGCATTTTTGGAGTGACCTCGGGAAAGTTAAATTTTCTCCTAGCTAGAGTGTCCAAATTGCTTTTTTGATGCATCAAATGATAACTATACAGAACGATATTTACAATGAGCTATCATGGTCTCAATTTGGGGTTGAGGAAGACCTTCAAACGTTTTCTAAAAGATCACACTTCATTTTTGCATCCTCATTCTGCACTTTTTGATCAGTGTTGGGAGAATTGGTTTTTGAAGGGCTATAATTGATCATTTTCAGTGCTTGATAGGTCCATTGTGTAGAAAAGAGATATGTATTTCCAACTAGATATCATGGGCTCAATGTGGACTTCAGGAAGGCACTCAAAAGTCAATTTGAAGTTAGCGCTACGCAGTTCCTTCTGGCGCTACGCACTTGCCTAAGAGGCACTCCCTTCTGGCACTGCACACTTCCTTGTGGCACTGCTCACTTGACTAGGAAAGCCAGAATCACCTCCAAACTTCATCAAATCACCTCCAAACCTACAGCAAGTTAGTAATAGGCAAATATAACATTCTTCTCCTCCTACATTCATTTCTTAAGGTGTTTTAAATGTTTATTGAAGATTTGGTGTTTTTCTCACATCTAAAACCCTAGATCTCCCTAAAAACTACCCTTGCACTCTTAATTCCTAAATATTAACTCCCCTACACTTTCATACAACCCCTACACTTTCATGCCCTTTCCCTAAACGATTTATCCCAATACTCTCTAAACCTTTGTCACAAAAGCTTAAGCCCTAGGTGCTACAACTACCTAGGCTCCCAAACCCCAACCCCCAAATACATCATATTAATACTCCCTATCCCCTCCTCCATTACATAAATCCCTTTACCCATCTCATTCAATTCCCCTTCCCCATTCCTTACTCCCAAAAAAACACATTCCAACAACATAATACCTCCCTAGGTTTTGAAATTAAAACACCATGGCAGAAGAAGAAAACAGACCATACAATGAGGTAGAAAATGCCAAGTTTTTGTTAGAAGAGACACTTGAGCATGGTTTGCATGAAGCGCAAGATGAACAAGCACCAAGAGGCAAGCCTAGAACCAGAGGTTTGAAAAGAACCTTGGAACTTAAAAGGCAAAGGAAAAGAGAGACAGTTGATGAAGCTATGCTTGATGATCAATTCTTGGATATGATCAAAGAAGACAACGAAGGTTGGATTTAGGCCATAAATGGTCACTTGGATAAGTTATTGAAGAAATCTAAAATGGTCAACACCATTCAAGCGAGAATGGTCAAACACTATGCGAGTAGAGAAAGAAATTCCAGGGCAAAACTCAAAGTTGCAAAGGCAAAAATTGAAGCCCTAACTCACCAAAAAGAGAGGGAGAAGCTTGACATACTTGCAAAGGCTTCACTCCAAGCCTAGCTACACCAAACATCAGCTCATTGACCAATTTTGAAGTCTCTTAGCATATTTTGGCAAAGATATTGTTTTCTGTGTTTTCTAGGCAATTTAAATATCAGCTGCATGGTCAAACGCGCAGTGCCCTCGGACACTTTTTGGAGAAATGGAGACCACCATTGGATTCATAATGACACATGCATCTAAGAAAACCATGTTTCCATCCCTAGTTTGCAAAACTAGCAAGTGAAAAGGGAAAAAAACTAGCAAAAAATCACATTTCTGCCCTCTTATTCAGCGAGGTGTTGCGCACTTGACTAGTCTTGGGAGAATGAAGTTTTGGAGGGTCAAATAAAGCCCATTTTTAAAACTAAAGGAATATTTGGAAACTAGACAGGATAAGATTTCCAATGAGCTATCTTAGGTTCAATTTGGACACTGGGAAGGCAAAAAACGTTGGGTCTAAAGATGGCACTATGCACTTGCCACAGTGGCTACGCACTTAACACAGGTGCTGCGCACTTGACATAAGTGTTGTGCACTTGACAGCTGGCCTAGTTTTTCATTGTTCTTCTCCTGATTTGATTTTTACCTATGGGAAATAAAAATTTTATTGATGTAATTCATATGATAGATTTAATTATGGTCTTTTACTATTACCTAGGGGTAAATACATTAGGTTAATAGTCTTCATCAAGTCAGATGAATTAGTTTCAATGTAATTAGGGATGAGTAATTTTGACCACCCTACACTCTAGCTATTAGCTCAGATTTTGGTGCAGCTGCTCATCCTCTCATGGATTCGACCCCTAAGGTTGGGAGGAGTTTGTTTTTATGTCTATATCTTCCCTTTCTTCAGTCTTTTGAGAGGGTTGGAATCCATTGGATGTTGTACTAGTGTTTCAAATTTTGGTAGGGAATATATTGGATGAGTTGTAGCTATTTTGGTGGGATTCCTATGGCATGGTATTTTGATATTGTTTCTTCTTCAATTACATGTGTGTGAATGTTTTTTATCTTCCATTATCCATTTCACTTCTAAATATGTTTGATTTTCAAAGTGTGATAAGCAAAATTCATCTTCTATGCCCTGTTTTTGGAAAATCATCATAATCTGTTTCATTTCCTCAGTTTAAAAAGAATTCATGATTTCCATGCTCTTTTATCATCTCATCAGTTTAAACCATTCCATCAATATACTACAAAGTGTTAAAATACTTGCCTACCTTACCCCATTAGATGTCTGCAATTCTGATTCCTTTTTTCTGTGACCTAGTTCACTCTCTGACCTAATTCACTCATCCAGTGACTACCTAAATCAAATCAAATCAAAACCCTGAGCTACTATATCTAGCCTAGAACCCAAATCCATCCAAACCTCTTGGTTTTGTTCCTTTGGAGATAGCCCTCTCTGGCTTGGTAGGGCTAGCTACCAAGTCAAAAGATTGGTCTGTGGTTACATCAACTGGACTCTTCCTCAGCCTTGGAGATCCGGAGGAGTGCTAACACTAGGATAACCCATCGAGGCCTCAAGGAAAGAACTACACCATGAAGAAAAAGAAGGACATGGGAAAATGGTGTGAGTTCCATAAGAGCTCCACTCACAATATAAGTGAGTGTTAGGCCAAGAAGTCACTGGTGATTGAGCTAAAGGCTTCTGAACCAAACACATGCTTTGACTCTGAGTCAGAACCCGACAAGGGGAATGTGAAATGGATGTAGATAATTGAGACAGAGCCTAGTGCCACCGTGGCCACTGCCAAGATCTAGAAGAATGAGCCTGAAGATCCAGAGGAGGGGGGACGCCTCTTCCACTCACAAATGTGGGTGAGGGGTTGTCTGCTGAAGTTCATTGTCGACAATGGCAGCCAAAAGAACCTCATTTCAGTAGAGGTCATTAAGCAACTAGGCCTACTGACTACAATGCATACACAACCATACACCATTGGGTGGCTTCACTAAGGACGAGATCTCTGCGTTAGCTAACAGTGCCACCTTCCCTACAACATCAAGCCCTTCACAGATGAGGTATTCTGTGATGTTTCGCCTCTTGAAGTTTGTGATGTATTATTAGGAAAATCATACATGTGGAAGCGACATGCTTTATATGAGTCTAAACCATGATCTGTGATTATTACCTTGGGAAATAAGTTGTATAGGATATCAGAGGTAGCCCCGCCTACCACCATCTTTTTGATCTCTGCAAAGAAATGCAGAAAGATAATTTCACAAACTAGGATTTTTTTTCCTTATGATTCATCCCTAGGGAAAGAAGAATATCGTGGCCACGACTTCAGACAGGGCTCCTCCATACAACAACAACAAATGGACAAGGTTGTTGAGGAGTACAGGTACATTTTCACCTCACCTACGGGGGTACCTATGTAATTTTAGGTCAAGCAGTCCATCGATATGACTGGGGCTTGTCGCTACCCAATGGACCAATCTATCGATGCTCTATTCTAGAGAACGATGAGATCAAGAGGCAGATTCAGGAGCTGTTGCAGAAAGGACACATCAAGTAAGCTCATTACCCTGTGGGAGCCCAATTGTATTGGTACAGAAGAAGGATGGGACCTAGAGACTCTGTATTGACTATTGGTTGCTAAACAAGATCACTGTCCAAAATAGGTATCTAATCCCATGGATTGATGGCCTTATGAACCAGCTCAAGGGGGCCAAATGTTTTAGAAAGCTTGACTTGAAGTTCAGTTATCACCATGTGCCTATCGAACCCTTCGATGTGTGGAAGACTTCCTTCAAATCCAAGGAGGGCCTTTTCAAGTGGTTGGTCATGCCTTTTTGGTTGAGAAATTCCCCCGCAACCTTCATGAGATTGATGGATGACATACTGTAACCCTTCACCAATGAATTCGTGGTGGTGTATTTATATGACATCCTGATCTTCGGCTAGAGTTGGGAAGAGTAGCTGCACCACATTCGATAGGTCCTCCAAATCCTGCGACAACATAAGTTGTGTGCAAATTTTGAGAAATGCACTTTTGGAAGGACCCAGGTTCAATATCTGGGATACATCATTGATGAGTAGGGTGTTCATGTGGACCCAACCAGGATACAAGTCATTTAGGATTGGCTAACCCCAACCACTCTAATAGAGCTCTGCCACTTTCTGGGTCTTGCCAATTTCTACTGCAGGTTCGTTTGGGGTTCTCTCATATCACTTGGTGTTCTGAAATCACCCCTAAATGACCTCAGAGAATTAATGAAGGTATTACAGACTCATGTGCTGGGGTGTGCCTATGTTATCTTATGCAGTGGATCGATAAGATTGTGAAATACACAGGCACTAAAACAGTAAGAGAACATAGTAAGCAAACACATAAAACACAACAAGCTTAATAAGGAGTTCACCCAATCCTCTTGGGCTACATCTCCTGGTCCAGTTTTCAGTGGTGGCCTTTCTATTGTGTCTTAAAAGCATATTTTTTACAATAATGAGCTCAATTTGAGTCTCACTTAACAGATGATGATTAGTAGGATTGTACTTGGATCCCCCAAGTCTCTAGACTACACAGACTCCCCTTACTGAATCTCGACCTCAACTGTTCTCAGTGGTATGAGTCTAATTTGGCACTCAATACCTGATAGGTATACATAGAAGAGTTGCTTGAACCTCTCAAGCCTTCTCTGGAGTTCACAGACTCTTGGACTCTCTTTGTCTCTGTCTGCTCGATGCTGCCTTTAATCTGTAGGTCAACTCTTCTTCTCTGTTCTATGAAATTTGCTTCTCTCTCTTTCTACCTCTTCCTCCATCTTACTCTCTGTCTGTTCATAGCTTAAAGCCAATCTGCTCCATGACTGTTCATTTCCTCTTCCCCGCTCCCTGGATCTCCTGCCTCTGTCCTCTTGAATTCCCCTACTCTGCATCATCATCACTGTGTAACACTTCACAGAGAGGTGGCCACCTATTTCCTCACAAACTGAGTGTTAGATCCCTTTGAATGGTCGTTATTTCCGTTGCTCCAATATTTCTCGTGAAACTGATTCCTCTGCTAACTCATCGATCATACAAAACCTCAAATCTCATATGACTCAGCCTATTTCCCCATCGAATCTGGTCATCCATCGGATCATTTCTCCACCATTGATCTGGAGCCTCCAGATCCTATGGTCTTCGTCCATATCGGGCAGGTAAGTAGCATGACCTTTACCTGTCCAATGTGAGTGGTTTTCTCTCTCATCCACCGGATGCGTGTCACCCAGTGTATGGCATCGGGCGGGACTCAGTCGAACCCGCTTACCGGTTGAAACCCTTCTGATATCATGTCGGTTTTAGTGTGGGACTCGCCTTCTAACAGAATCGGCTATTTCCGTACAGTTTTATGTTTTGCTCGTGGTCGAGTGCTTCAGGGATTTCCTTCACTAAGGGGGACACCCTGCTAATTGCGTATCGGAAACCACCCTTGTTTCTGAATTTGACCTCCCGTTTGCCAATTTGTGATAGCGCTAGTCACCATGGGCCAATGGTCTGCACGCTTTGACCAAGGGTCCTCATTTTTCCGTGCTAACTACAAATTGCCATTGTTTAGAGGTTATTTCTGATAAGCTCGACATCCATAAGACTTTGAAAACTTCATGAGTTTAAGGATCTAATTCAGATCACGACCTTCCCACTGAAAAAGCTTTTGAACCACCAAAAGCTGGTTTTCAAGCATCGACTAAGTGAGGGTATAGCTCTCTCACTTGTCCAATCTCTATCCACTTTTCGGTGCTTGGATTTGAACCCTTGAGTCCAATCTTGAGGTACTCAACATCTCCCCTACGCGTCGTCCTCACCTTCCTGTCCAGAACTGTGCCTTCCTGTAATTCATTGAGATATTCGAGTAACAGATCATCAATAGAAGGAAATTGAATATGCTCTTTGGGATCTTCAATTAATGAAGGTTCAAATAGTCTCAAGCTACCTGCATTAACAGCTAAGTAGATGTGCATGTAAGCTGGTAAATCAAGGCGAAAAATATTCTCACCAATTTTCTCAAGTATCTTGAAAGGTCCATACCTTATTGGATTTAGCTTTTTACCTTCACCTTGCATTCTATCTTTGCTGATATATAGCCAGACTTGATCACCAATTTGGAAACTCTGCTCCATCCAATGCTTGTCATGCCTTGCCTTGTATTTGGCTTGGCTCTTTTCTAGTTGTTCCTGTATTTCCTGGTGAATCTCTTGGATTTGTTCAATGAACTTGGTTGCCTTGTCCATATCATTGTGTCCATCAACTGCTATGTCTTTACCAAAGCCAAAATCGAAGGGAGACCTTGGTGTGAAACCAAAACAGGTCTCAAAAGAAGATCTCTGTGTAGAAGAATGTTTAGCTTGGTTGTAAGCATGTTGTCCATAACATAAATGTTCGTCCCAAAGTTTGGGATGCTTGTTGCAATAGCCTCTGAGCAACTGGATCACTGTCCTACTGACCACTTCTGTTTGGCCATATGTTTGTGGATGAAAGGCTATGCTCTTCTTTAGTTTGGTGTCCATCAGTTCCCATAGACTCGACGAAAACTTCCCAACAAATCGGGAATCTCGATCAGATACAATGGAAGTGGGTAATCCAAAATGAACCCATACATGCTGAAAGAACAACTTTGCAGTTTGTTCAACTGTAATCTGCTTATTACAAGGTATCAAAATACACATTTTACTGAACCTATCCACAACAACATATAGATAATCATGACCTTTCCTAGATTTAGGCAGTCCTCCAATAAAGTCCATGGAAACACTTTCCCAAGGATGAGAAGCAACTGGTAGTGGAGTGTACAAGCCTAGTTTTCTATTGCTGAGCTTGCTTTTAGCACACATGGTACACCCTCTTACATATCTAGAAACTATCTCATTCATTTCCAGCCAATAACAAAATCTTTGCAGATGTGCAACTATTTTAATTACACCAAAGTGACATGATATTAGAGAAGTGTGTGCTTCTCGAATTATCTTTACTCTTTCAGTTTGTGGAATGCATAGTTTCCCACAATGATACAAGAGTTGGTCCTTAATATGATAATCCGATTCTTCTACTCATTTGCCTTGACTTAAAGTTGCATATACATCTTTAAAATCTATATCTTGAGCATATTGTTCAATGTAGCTCTCATGTATAGTAGATGCATTTATAATTGGTCTAGATAACATATCTGCAAATTTATTTTGTATGCCTTTTTTATATCTGATGACTAAATGAAACTATTGTAGAAAACACATCCATCTATAGTGTCTTGATTTCTGCAACTTAGTTTGGGAGTGTAGATATTGAAGTGGTTGATGATTAGTATGTATAACTGTCACTTTGCCCATTAAGTAATGTTTCCACTTTTTCACACTCTGTACTAATGCATACAATTCTTTATCATATGTGGGATAGTTAACTACTGCAGAATTAAATGTCTCAGAATGATAACATATGGGTTTACCATGTTGTATCAACACTGCTCCCATGCCATAGTCACTGGCATCCGTTTGAATCTCAAATGGTCTTTGAAGATTAGGCAGTACTAGTACTGGTGTTGTACTAATCTTTTCTTTCAAGGTGTCGAAGGCTTTCTGATGTTTGCCTCCCCACTTAAACACCTTGTTCAATCCTGTTAAAGCGTGTAAGGGAGCTGCAATTAAGGAAAAGTTAGAAATGAACTTTCTCCAATATTGTGCTACCCCTAAGAAGCTTCTAACTTCTGTAGTATATTTGGGTTTAGGCCAGTTTACAATGACTGCAACCTTAGAGGGATCTATCTTCAATTCACCACCCCCTACTATATGTCCCAAATAATTCAAAGATGTTTTGCAAAATTCACATTTTGAGAGTTTAACATAAAGATTTTCTCTTTCAAAAAACATCTAGGGTCTACTTAACATGCTTTAAATGTTCTTCCCACATTTTGTTGAATATGAGAATGTCATCCAAATATACAATAACAAAATCATCAAGAAAAGTTCTAAGTACATCATTCATTATTCTCATGAAAGTAGCAAGAGCATTAGTTAAGCCAAAAGGCATAACTAGCCACTCATACACTCCCTGCTTTGTTTTAAAAGCAGTCTTCCATGCATCTTGCTCTGCAACTCTGACCTGATGATATCCGCTATGCAAGTCTAACTTGGAAAAATAAACAGCTTCTTTCAATTGATCTAATAGATCATCTATGCAAGGAAGAGGATTACGATTTTTGATTGTTATCTTATTCAGTGCTCGATAATCAATGCACATTCTCCACGAGCCATCTTTCTTTCTCACCAAGACAATTGGAGACCCACATGGTGATGTGCTAGGTCTGATGAACCCCTTCTCGAGCAACTCCTGCACCTGCTTCTTGATTTCTACATTCTCTAAAGCGGACAACCTATACATTCCGATGTTAGGGAATGGAGCATCTTGCTGCAAATTAATATCATGCACTATTTCCTTTTTGGGTGGCAGACCTTTAGGTTCTTGAAACAAGATATCATATTCTGAAATAACTTTTTCTAAATCAGCTTTCTGTTTAGCATCACAACCCTCAAATACATTGGTTTTATTAGGTTTCTTTTCCTTTACAACCATCAATAAAGATTGTTTGCATGAATTTACAATTCGTTTCATCTACCCTGAGTTTATGAGGGTATAATTATTCTTGAGCGTATGAGCTCTTACAGTATATTCGATTCCATCTTTAACGAGTAGACACTTTTTCTAAGCTCTATAGAATATAGTTTTTCTATCATACAAGTAGGGACTTCCTAAAACAGTTCCACATATATCCAAAAGAACTATATCTAACTCAACCTAATCTACAAATGCTGACCCAAAATAAAACTTATGTTTACATTGCCTAGTCACTTGTAGTTGTACTTTATCACATAACCAACCTAATGGATATGGCTTCTTGTGAGGTGTAGTCAGTAATCCCAACTTCTTTACAATTGCTTCAGAAATTAAATTTACTTGTGAGCCACTTTCAAACAAAGTATTAATCTTTTGATGCTTGGAAATAAGTCGAATATGGAAAAGCTCATGTCTTTTTCTCTCATTTTATTCATTATTAGTAGATTGTGTAGAATTACTAGTAGATGCTTCGGAATTTTTACCTTTTATACATGTGGCTGCGATTGTTGTTTCATCTTCTGAGTCCGACCCCAAATCCTTTTGAATAGCTGTAGCAGTCTTCTTCTTCTTGCCCTCGAACTTCTTAGGTCTCAGCTCCTGATGCAGAATCCAACAGTGCTCATCATCATTCCCATCCTTCTTACAATGAGTGCATGAAGACTTGATTTTCTGTACAATGTTTTTCTTCCTCTCTTTCCATTTCTGTTTTCTTTTCTCCTTATTTTTGCTTGCAGTGGGTTGAGATGATCCCCCAACTTCTAGGTTCCCATTCTTACCTCTAGCTTCTAGATGTGTAGCCTGAACGGATACCTCATTTATACTAGTGGGGTTAAACATGGGGATGGTGTGCCTCATGTAGCTGTGTAGACCACATATGTACTTCAATAGAGTCTCAGGTGATTCTAATGAAATTCCTAGAATAAAAGCTCTTTCCCTAAATTCTTGGGTGTAACCTTGTACACTTTGCCATTTCAATTGGTGAAGAGTTTGCCAGCTCATCATGGCTTGCTGCATGTAAGCTAGTGGATAGAACTGATTTTTTATTGCAGAAACAAATTCACTTGAGACAGAAAGAATATTACCATGTTTCTTCATGTCAGCTTGTGTCATGCCTTCCCACCATACCAAGGTAGCCCTCCAAGGTGTAGGCTGGCCAGCTGAATCTTACTTTTGTCTGAGTGAATGCTTTGCACTTTGCAATAAACATTAATCTGTCTGATCCAATTATCCAACTTCTCTGCATTCAACTCTCCATCATATATTGGTAAATCAAATTTAACATCTAATTTAATCAAAGATGTCTTCTTTTTATGTTGAGGGCTATTAGGAGGTGTGAGAACGTTTTCTTCTTTCCCTTTGCCTTTTGAGTGGTCATGGAGGAGAGATTATTCTTCTCCTTTGTCTTGTTTAGAGCCTGATGAATCTTCATATTTATGTTTCCTAAAGTCCCTATACATTTCCTCCACCATGGCCCTCATGGCCAGGAAACTATCTATAAATTGGGGGTCTAGTCCCAAGGGACTTTCTTCTGACATTTTCTTCATAGGATAGACTTCCAATTTCTGGGTTAGTTTCAACCAACTCTCCTTCTCCTAATTTAAGCTTTGATCTAGTTAGCATTCAACAACAAAATCCAGAACAAACTTGTATAACCTTAACAACCTATAGCTCTGATACCACTTGATCTGAAATCACCCCTAAATGACCTTAGAGAATTAATGAAGGTATTACAGAATCATGTGCTGGGGTGTGCCTATGTTATCTTATGCAACGGATCGATAAGATTGTGAAATACACAGACATTGAAATAGTAAGAGAACACAGTAAGCAAACACATAAAACACAAAAAGCTTAATAAGGAGTTCACCTAATCCGCTTGGGCTACGTCTCCTAGTCCAGCCTTCAGTGGTGGCCTTTATATTATGTCTTAAAAGCAGAGATTTTACAATAATGAGTTCAATTTGAGTCTCACTTAAAAAATGATGATTAGTAGGATTGTACTAGGATCCCCCAAGTCTCTAGAGTACACAGACTCCCCTCACTAAATATCGACCTCAACTGGTCTCAGTGGTATGAGTCCAATTTCGCACTCAATACCTGACAGGTATACACAGAAGAGTTGCTTGAACATCTCAAGCCTTCTTTGGAGTTCACAGACTCTTGGACTCTCTCTGTCTCTGTCTGCTCAATGCTGCCTTGCTCTACAGGTTAGCTCGGCTTCTCTGTTCTCTACAATTTTCTTCTCTCTATTTCTGCCTCTTCCTCTATCTTAGTCCCTATCTGTTCATGGCTTAAAGCCAATTTTCTCCCTAACTATTTGTTTCTGCTTCCTGGCTCCTTAGCTCTCCTGCCTCTGTCTGCTTGAATTCCCCTGCTCTATGTCATCATCACTGTGTAACGCTTCATAGAGAGGTGGCCACCTGTTCCCTCACCGACTAAGTGTCAGTTCCCTTTGAACGGTCATTATTTCTGTTGCTCCAAGAGCGCCCACAAAACTTATTCCTCTGCCAACTCATCGATCATACCGGACCTCAAATCTCATATGACTTGGCCTATTTCCCCATCGAATCCGGTCATCCATCAGATCATTTCTCTTCCATTGATTTGGAGCCTCCAGATCCTATGGTCTTCGTCCATATCGGGCGAGTAAGTAGCATGACCTTTACCCGTCTGATGTGAGCAGTTTTCTCTCTCATCCACCAGACACATGTCACCCAGTGTATGGCATCGGGCGAGGCTCAGTCAAACCTGCTTACCGCTTGAAGCCCTTCCGATATCCTGCGGGTTTTAGCATGGGACCCGCCTTCTGATGGAATCAACGATTTCTGTACGGTTTTATGCTTTCCTCGTGACCAAGAACTTGGGGGCTTTCCTTCATTGAGGGGGACACCCTGTGATATGCGATTAGTGCTTTAGCGCTAATCACGTATTAGAAACCACCCCTGTTTCTGGATTTGACCTCCCGTTTGTCAATTTGTGCCAGCGCGCAGTCACCATGGGCCAATGGTTTGCGTGCTTTGACCAAGGGTCCTCGTTGTTCTGTGCTGACCACAAATTGCCATTGTTTAGAGGTTATTTCTGATAAGCTCAACATCCATAAGACTTTGAAAACTTCGTCCTGAGTTTTTACAGAGTTCGGGAAACTTTAAGAGAGTTTAAGGATCCAATTCGGATCACTTGGCCTTTAAGTCAAGTCACCAAGGGTGGAGTGAAAGAAAATTTCTTTTGGTCAAAAACCCAACAAAATACCTTTTCTGAGTTGAAGCATTGCCTGTGCTCTGCACTAGTGCTCACATTACTAGACCTATAGAAACCATTTGATATTGAGATAGATGCCTCTGAATATGCTATTGGTGCAGTTCTTACTCAGCAAGGGCATCCAATGGATTACCGTAATGAGACAGTTTCAGACACAGTCTCAAAGTATCCCACCTATGAAAAAGAAATGTATTCTATTGTGCATGCCTTCCATCAATGGAAGCATTACATTATGGGGAAGGAAACAATCAACCACACACACCACCGACCCTTGCAGTTCATATAGGCACAAGGGAAGTTGTAGAATGAATGCCATCATAAATGTTCCAAATACATACAAAAATTCTATTTGAACATTAAGTATGAAAATGGCAGCACTAATAATGTTGTAGACAGCCTCAACTAACCACTAGTCATGGCATTTTTACTTGTTCTCGACTTCCTATGGGCATGAGACTTCGGGGTGGCCACATCTTTACAAGACCAATCTAGAATTCGAAAACACATACCAGACGCTCCCAGAAGGGAAGTAAGTTCAAAATTTTCACCTTTAGGATGCACTTCTATGCCATCTAGGACACATCTATGTTCCTTCAAGTGAGCATGCCAAGATGATTTTGGAGGCACACTACAGTCAGGTCGTTGGACATTTCAGAGTAGAGAAAACAATGGCAGTACTACAGAAGTATTTTTATTGGCCAAACCTTCATCAGGATGTTGGGAAGTACATTAGATCTTGCACTGCATGTGCCATTGCCAAACCAACCATCAAGAAGCAAGGCCTATATACTCCTTTGCCTACTCCTAGTTGACCGTGGGAATCCATCTCCATGGATTATATGTCAGGCCTTCCTTCTTCTAAGCACAACAACGACTGGGTTTTTGTGGTTGTCGACAAATTGTCTAAGATGACCATTATGGATGCTTGCAAGAAGAGTATCATAGCAGATTCCACTGTTAAGATTTTATTTGAGCGAGTGTGGGTGCACTTTGGGATCCCACAATCCATTATCTTAGATAGGGACTACAGATTCCTAAGTGTATTTTGGTTAAGTCTCTGGTTGATGTTGGATACCAAACTTACTAAGTCCATGACTTTCCATCCACAAACTAATGGCCAAATAGAGGTCATCAATAGAATGATCGTACACATTCTCCACATGTACAAATTGAATCATCCACACACATGGGATGAAAGCCTCCCCTATGTCTAGCATAGTTACAATAGAGCTCTCCATAACTCAACAGGCCATAGCCCCTTTCAAGTAGGGCTGGGATTTAAGCCGTTATCTCTCATTGATGTGGCCATACCATTTGCAACTACCCAGGCAGATTCAACTCACATCTAGTATGAATCTGACAGGGCTAACAAATTCATTGAGCACATTCAACACATCTGCCAGTAGGTACATGATATATTGGACAAAGCCAATGTTAAATATAAGAAGCACCATGATCAACATCAAGTGCCAGACAAGTTCTAGGTGGGTAACAAAGTTTGGCTACATTTGTAGAAGGAGCACCTCGCTGGACCCCACCGCAAGCTTCACTCACTTTGATATGGTCCATACACCATCACCAATGATGTAGGGGAAAATACCTTCAAGCACAACATTCCATCGTTCCTTGGTTTACACCTAGTGTTCAATGTAGACCACCTTCGACCATACTTTCCACCATTGCTGGACAATTCCGATATTGCAGAACAATTCACACCAACAGAGCTAAACCCAGACTATGTGGAACATGCCACAACTGATCAGATCATGGACACATAGATCAAGAACACTCACCAACAGAGGATCCAACTATATCGAGTTTTCAAAGTAGGCCAACTCCTTCACCAGGGAAAGTGGTTCACCAGGGACCAAGTTCAACAGAAATTTCCTCACCTCATGGAGGCTGCACGTAATGGGGACCATTGCTTCCTAAGGCAGGAGGACTGATCTAGGTAGATATTGGTGGCCAGCTGCCTATTCCACCTAGACCTCCAGTCGGTTTCATTTGTTTCCTTGTTTATTGCAACATTTACTATTTTTAGCAAATTTTCGGGTCCTAAACTTTCGAAGTAGTTTTGATCCCCTAATCTAAATTTTTCTAATGTCTGCAACAAGCCCATAACCATAGGTAGGGGCTTGCTGCAAATCCCATAGTACTCATAGAGAAATTTCCAACAAGGTATCATATGTGCTAAACGAAAATAATATGACCAAGTTACAACCTCAGGAAGTTGGCTACCCAACTAACTCCAACGGGGCCCACAAACTCTTGGCGTTCCATCTCCCGGAGTTAGGGTTCTAGTTGTTTATGGTTTTCCCTTATTGTTCAATAATAAATAGGTCCTTGAGCCTCATTGTAACATAGTTCAGGGGCATGTAGCTACCACATCTCTTCTTAGAGATAAGTTACCATCGCCCGAGCTTGTTTATATCCATTCTATTTGTAAGCATATTTCAGTATTTTTATATTAATGAAATGAAGTGTTATTTCTACTACATCTTTGTATTTATGGTTATATCTATAATTTCTTGCCTTCCAGTTTAATTTTGGATAATATACTCTACCCGATCCTAATATTCCTGAGGTTGATGTTACCTTACCTAATTCCACCAAGAAGAACAAATCGTTGCGTACAAACCACGGTCCTTGTGCTTTGTGTGATACGTACATACATTATTCACATCATTGTCCTTGTCTCAAATATTTTTGCGATACACTTCATGTGCTTTTTGAGTTAGCTTCCACTCGTAGTGACTCTCATTCTGCTCTACCTATGGGTTTTGGCCCCCAATATTCCCTAGGACAAGAGGTTTCTCAACCCACCATTGTGATTCCCCCTCCTAATCTCGAGATGATAGAAAATTCGACACCCATTCTCTACCTATCATTATCCATCAGATTGATCTATTCAGACTCTTTAGGAGTTTCCTATTGTGTTTCTTTTGAACCATCTTTGGAAGACACTTCAATTTCAACATTGGTGGATGTCATCTCCACTAATCATCTGTCCCCTCTTTAAGACGATGCTTATTTGAACCATGTCTCCCATGATGATGATTGGTTTAACCACCCCTTAATTCAAATGTAAGAATTCTAACCACATATGCCTCATGGCCATTACGTTTCCGGTCAATGTTTGGGTAAGGGGGCATCGATTTTCGAGAACCTAGGAGAATAAATTCTCCCCAAACCTCTTATCGCATCTGGTAGTGTTGATTCTAGTCCCATCATTATTCCCCATGCTGAAGAGCCTATAGAGTCCCATATCACTCCAGATCACCATGGGGATGATCCACTTAATCATCCCTCCATATTACATCAACAACCTAGTCCCTTTGACATTACTGTTTTTCAACCACCGTGTCATCTAAGTGAGAAACAATTCTTCATATTCAAAGCCGCTTTTTGATATGGTGACACTATGCACTTGAACCCGTAAATTTAGTATCTTTGACTCATATATGTAGTACCAAGTGATATTGGTAATCCATCATTTCCATTATCCTACTGCATCCCTCATTCATCTTCCCATAAGAAAGCAACAAAGAAACAATAAATGGAGACACCAGAATAATGTGCATAACCATATTATGTACACCCAATAAAGCATTTAGAGTCCACTATCCAAAATACATACGACATGTCCATAACATGCTACATCCATACATCAAAAACTAGAGGGAACCTATGCCCCTACATCTACTCATCATCCTTTGGAGGATCTCGTGCTAGTTGGGCCGACTGCTCAAATCCATTATTTGAGCACTTGGAACATAATGGCACTCCAAAAACACATTTATCTAGGGGCATCATTCCCACCTTTGCATACCCAATCAGTCCCCTCCATCACATATATTGGGGGGAAATATATCATACTTGGGGCCATGATGCCCCCCTTGTCCACCTTCTCATTTAATTATCTTCAATCTCAGCCTAGACCCCAACGATCTAGGTATGGTCGATTATCCTCCCATTCTTTGGATAGTTTGTCGTACCAGTCTCTCTGGTGAGCCATATACACATCACATATCATAGATGCTTGATACCATATCTTCAAATATTCTACTCTATCTGATACCACACATACCACCCGATCCCCATGTTTGACTTGGTGGGCAGGGATGATCCTAGAATTTCTTTATTCGTTCATTCCTATATTCCTTCTTACCTTGATTCTTCACCAAGAACCATCCTTCCAAGAAGAATTAAGGCCATTTTTGACAACTAAGGTCACCAATATGAAAGTCGTAGATCTAAAACCTAATGATCGATTTTTCCACTATGAGCTCGCCAAGATTTAGGGCCTCTTGCTCCTATCCAAATTCTCCAACACCTCAATGTGCAAATGAATTGGAATTGGGGGAAAGAAGACATTTTATAGGAAAAACCTTATTTTTTTTTGTTTTCCATTACAAGAAAACTATAGCTCGATTTGATGAACTATTAGAACTATTGGAAAGCTCTCACCGAGCTTTATAATTGTTCTCTCTTTTTTTCTAGTAATTTGAAATTGTTAGGTACCTATAGCACTAGTGTATTCCCTAATTGTTATTAGTGTATCCCCCTTATTGTTATTTTTGTTCCCATCTAGCCACCATATTGTTATTGTTGTGCCCAATAGAAGCCCACTATTGTTATTGTTGTGCCCTTACATTATTATTATTATGTTGGCTCTGATTATATTGTGACCTCTTAAATTCCTATATATAGAAAGGAGGTTTTGTCATTTGAACCATCCAAGAATTGTTCATTTGTGTAATTTAAAGTAGGTTTCCCCCTTTAATAGGATGATTTTGAAGTTGTTGATCTATCTTTTCTTCTATTTTGTAAGCTGGTTACATAACATTTGGTATCAGAGGTTTGGATTCTAGGGTTTTGCCGCTTCAAACAAGTCATCATGGATTTTTCACTATAACTTTTTTTCTATGAAGGTTTAGAAGCTAAAATTAAAAACCATGTGATCCCAAATATTGGTGAAATATGTGTACAAATTTCATATTTTGTCTCACTATATGTTCAGAGATATGATCCTAGGAAGTTATGGTTTTTGCAGGATATTGAAATCCATCTGAAACATGTGACCTTGGGAAAATCGTCATAACTTTCTCTTTGAGCATCAGATTTACATTTCGTAAAAAGTGATAGGAATAGGACGGAATTTAGTTTTTCTGGTATCATTTTAAGAGACGAAGGTCAAAAAAATGACATGTGGAACTTCGTACAAGTTCGCTCTACTGAACCGGTCTATAATTAGGTCATCGTGGGAGATTGAGCATAACTATTTCTTGGAGAATCCAATATCGATCAGATTCGTGGCATTGGAAAGAGAAATTAGAGGGTTAACACAAGAAAAAATTTCAGAGATACATTAGATTCAATATCAAGCTCCTACAAATAAAAAAAAGGTGGGTAGTCTTTTTAAAAATTTGCATAAGTTTTGTTTGAAAAATTGGTTTGAAATGATTGAAAGGGAATAGTGAAGAATAATTATCATTAATTTATTCCCCTAAAAAAAAAGTGGAAACACCTAATAAGCAACCTGAAATATCTACTATGACTCATGAAGAAGAAAAAGAAATGCAACATGATTTATCAAAATTATGAGACCAAGTGAAACTAATTTCACACTAAAAAAAAGTAACAAAAGCTAAGATGGATGGTTTGAAGAATGGCATGGAAGCTAAGATGGATGGTTTTAATAATGAAATCAATGAAGCAAAAGGAAACATTGAAGATTTAAAGAATTACATGGAAGGTTTGCAGGGAGGTTTGACAAAGTTGCTACAAGAAATGCTTCCTAATGGTGAAAAGGTAGTAGAGGAAACTCACGATGAGAACAAAATAAATGTTAATCATGATTTCATTGAATCTAACGTTGGATTGAAGATCCACCATATTACAAAGATCGATATGAGGAAGTTTGATGGAGAGGGTCCTGTATCATGGATACTATAGATGGAGCAATATTTTGATCTCCATAATGTACAAAACATAGAAAAGGTACACATTGCAACTTTATATTTAGAACCCAATCAGTTTGTATGGTATCTATGGCTTTTCTCTTGTAAAAAAATTGTCACTTGGTCAATTTTTACGAAGGAAATGATAACACATTATGAATATACAAAGAGAAACACCTTCTTTAGCCAATTGATAAATCTTAAACAAAAGGGTTCAATAGTGGAGCACATTGAGGACTTCCAAAAATTGAATACAAGGGTAAATGATAATCCGAGGAGAAAAGCATTGATGTCTTCATAGGGGCTCTAAAGGATAACATCCAACATGAGGTTCAACTTTGGGAACCTGATTCATTGGAGAAGGTATTCAAGTGGCAAGAAAAAATGAAAGAAAAATTATGGCAACAAGGAAGCCTACCACTCACAACTATAAAGATAGAAGTGTGGTTGCTCTTAGCCTTCCACAACCTACAAGGTTGAAACCACACCAGTTGGAAGAAACAAATATCAAAAGGTCTTTGTTACAGTTGTATTTGTGATATTAAATAAACTAAAGTTCATAAGCGTGTTGAGAAAAAAATATTTTACATTGATTGTGAAGAGGAGGAAGAAAAGGGACAGGAAATGCCAAAAGAAGAGGATATACATTAGGAACCAACCCCAGAGAAATAAGAAATGAATCCAAACATATATTGTAATGCATTGGAAGGAATTACCACTCCTCAAACTCTCAATATAAGGACATATCAAGAAGAAAAAGGTAATAGTGTTGATTGATTTTGGTAGTACCCATAACTTTATTCATTGTAAGATATCCAAGGAATTAAATTGCTTCCTATATCCAACACCAGTGTCAAGTGATGGTTGAAAATGGAGGAACCATAAATTGCTCAGGAAAGTACCATAATATCAAGATATCCATGGGATAATATGTATTGAATAGTCCAATTCTTTCCATGCCAATGGGTGGTATTGATGTTGTACTAGGAGTCCAATGGTTATAATCTTTGGGTACAATAGCTTTTAATTTTCAAGAAATTTTCTTGAATTTTTTTGGGAAGGAAAGGAAGTTGAATTAAGGGGTATCATAGGGAAAATAGGAAATATAATCAGATCTCATGGCATGAAAACACTCCTAAAGAAAGAACAACGAGACATAATTGGACAATTGTGTTCACTAGAGGCTTAAAAATTGAAGTCATCTATTTCTCGAGACCTCCAAAATGTCTTGGACAATCACTCCAAGGTATTTGAGACTCCAAAATGCCTCCCACCTATTCATGATCATGATCATGCTATTCATTTGATTCTAGGAAGTATTCCTCCAAACATAAGGCCTTACAGATATACCTATGCCCAAAAGAGTGAAATTGAATGTATGGTTGCAGAAATGTTAGAGGCTGGTATAATTCAACCTAGTCAAAGTTCTTTCTCTACTCGAGTAGTATTGGTGCACAAGAAAGATGGATCATGGTGCATGTGTTTGGATTATAGGGAGATCAACAAGATCACTATTAAAGATAAATTTCCCATTCATGTCATTGATGAATTATTGGATGAACTACATGGAGCAATTCACTACATCAAGTTGGATCTTCATTCAAGATATCATCAAATAAAAGTGAACATTGAAGACTGATATTGATTTAAATAGGAATGAAAAAAATTACAGATATAACCACAAATACAAAGATGTAGTAGATACAACACTTCATTTCATTAATATCAAATATTGAAATATGCTTAAAAACAAAATGGAAATAAGACAATCTCGGGCGATGGTAGCTTATCTCTGAGAAGAGATGTGGTAGCTACGTGCCTCTGAACTATGTTATAATGAGGCTTACAGGCCTATTTATTATTGAGAAACAATGGAAAACCCTAAACTTCCAAAAACCTAACCCTAGGAGATGAAGCACTAAATTATGGGCCTCGTTTGGGTAAATTGGTACATCAACTTCTTGGGGTCATAACTTTGGCATACAATCTTCGTTTGATGTGCATAATACCTCCCTAGAAAGATATATCAAAGGACTACAACTTTTGAATGACCAACATTGGTTGATAACGCATGCTGGCCCCAATTTTCCAAAAATCTTTGTTTAGGGCATCAAAACAGCTCCGAAAGTTCAAGACCCGAAAAACTGCCAAAAATAGTAAATTGTGCTACAAATAAGGAAACTGAAAAAATGAAAGAAATAATGGTGGGGTCCAAGTGGAAAAGGCGGGTGTCTGCCAATATCCACCTGGATCATTCCTCCCCTCTTAGGAAGCAATGTCCCCATTGCGTTGAGTTCATCCATGAGATGAGGAAACTTGTGCTGAACTTGGTCCCTGGTGAGCCACTTGCCCTGGTGAAGGAGTTAGCATGCTTTGACAACTGGATATAGTTGGATCCTTTGCTTTTGGGTGTTCTTGATCTATGTATCCATGATCAAATAAGTTGTGGCTTGTTCCATGCAATCTGGATTTAACTCTATAGGTGTGAGTTGTTCTGCAATGTATGATGTGTCCAGCAATGGTGGGAAGTATGGTCAAAGGCAGTCCACATTGAACACTGGGTGCAGGCCAAGGAATGGGGGAATGCTAAGCTAAAATTCATTATCTCCCAAAGCCTTGGTAATGGTATAAGTACCATATCAAAGTGGTATGAGTTTTCGATAGGCTCCAGTAAGGCGTTCCTTCTGCAAATGTAGCCAGACTTTTTCACCCACCTAAAACTTGTGTGGCACCCGATGTTGATCATGTCGCTGCTTGTACTTGGCATTTGGTTTCTCCATAATGTCGTGGACATGCTGGCAGATATTTTGGATGGCTCAATGAAGTTATTTTCCTTATCAACTTTGAATTGGACATGAGCTGAATCTTCTTGAGTAGCTTCAAATGGCATAGCCACATCAATGGGACATAATGGTTAGAATCCCAAGCCCACCTGAAAAAGGGTTGTGGCTAGTCGAGCTATGTAGAGCCTAGTTATAGCTGTGCTAGACATAGGGGAGGCTCTCATCCCATCTGTGTGGATGCTTTGAGTTGTACATGTGCAGAATGTGTATGATCATCCTGTTGACGACCTCTGTCTGGTCATCAGTTTTGGGATGGAAAGCTATGGACTTAGTGAACTTGGTGTCCAACATCGACCAAAGACTAGACCAGAATGTACTGAGGAACCTGCTATCCTGATCTAAGATGATGGAGTGTGGTATCCCAAAGTGTACCAGCACTTGTTCAAAGAAGAGTTTAGTAGTTGCTTCTTTAGTGATATTCTTCTTACAGGTTGCTACAATGGCCATGTTTGAGAATTTTTCGACGACCACAAAAACACAATCATTCCCATGCTTAGTATAAGGAAGGCCCGACATGTAATCCATGGAGATGGATTCCCAAGGTTGACTAGGGGTAGGAAACGAAGTATAAAGGCCTTGCTTTTTTATGGTTGGTTTGGCAATGATGCAGGCAGTGCATGATT
Organism: Pinus tabuliformis; assembly: GCA_031772625.1. Lineage (NCBI taxonomy): Eukaryota > Viridiplantae > Streptophyta > Pinopsida > Pinales > Pinaceae > Pinus > Pinus tabuliformis. The sequence goes on from CM062807.1 coordinate 100,542,649, forward strand.
TGATGTGCTTCCCAACATCCTGTCGAAGATTTGGCCAATAGAAATACTTCTCCAATATTGCCACCATTTTCTCAACCCAGAAATGCCCAACGGCCTAACTATAGTGTGATTCCCAAATCATCTTTGAACGCTTGCTTGAAGGAGCACAAAGGTGTCGTAGGTGGCATAACAGGGCATCATGGAGATGAAAATATAGAACTTGCTGACCCTCCAAGAGAGTTTGGTATGTGTGGCCGAATTCTGGGTCACTTTTGTAGATAAGTGACCAATCAGAAGTTTCGTGCCCACAAGAGTTGAGCATGGTGGTTAAGGCAATGATCAGTGGTTGGCTAAGGCAGTCTGCAACGTTATTAGTACTGCCCTTCTTATACTTGATATTAAAATTGAACTGTTGAGGGTATGTGGACCACTTATGATGGAAATCATTCTACAAATTCCCTTGTGTCTATATGAGCTACAGGGGTCAGTGGTCTGCGTGGATGACCGTTTCCTTCCCCAAAATGTAATGCTTCCATTGTCGGTAGGCTTGCACAATGGAATACATCTCTTTTTCATAAGTGGGATACTTCCTGACTGTGTCTCACTATGATATGCCACTAGATGCCCCTATTGAGTTAGGACTGCCCCAATAGCATAGTCAAAGGCATCTATCTTTATCTCAAATGGTTGTTGCAAGTCTGGTAAAGTGAGCACTAGTGCAGAGAAGAGGCGATGCTTCAACTCTGTGAATGCCTTCTATTGAGATTCATAACAAAACAATTTTTCTTTCACTCCTCCCTTGGTGACTTGATTCAAGGGCCAAGTGATATGAGAGAATACCAATGCGAACCAGCACACATAATTGGCAAGACCCAGAAAGATGTGGAGTTTTGTTGGAGTGGTTGGGTCTGGCCAATCACGAATGACTTGGATCTTAGCCGGATCTAAGATACTAAATGTGTTTCATGCCAAAAGTGCATTTCTCCAAATTAGCACATAGCTTGTGTTGCCACAGTGTTTGGAGAACCCGTCGAATGTGGTGGAGGTGCTCTTCCCAACTCTGGATGAAGATCAGGATGCCCTCCAAGTATACCACTACAAATGAGTTTGTGAATGGCCACAAGATGTCATCCATAAACCTCATGAAGGTTGCAGGAGAATTTGTCAACCCGAGAAGCATAACCAATGATTTGAAAATGACCTCCTTGGATTTGAAGGTAGTCATCCACACATCGGAGGGTTCGATTGGTACCTGGTGATATCCGGACTTCAAGTCGATCTTGCTAAAATATTTTCCCCCTTGATTTTGTTCAGAAGGTCATCAATCTGTTTGATTGGGTACCTATTCCGGACAGTGATCTTCTTTAGTGCCTGATAGTCAATACAAAGTCTCTAAGTCCCATCCTTCTTTTGTACCAACACGATTGGGCTCCTGCAGGGTGATGAACTTGGTCAGATGTGACCTTTTTGCAACAGATCCTGAATCTGCCTCTTGATTTCTTCATTCTCTAGAATGGAGCACTGATAGATTGGTCGATTGGGAAACGACGCACCTGGGGTCAGATTGATGGAGTGCTTGACCTGACAGTGAAGAGGCACGCCTGCAGGGAGAGGTGAGGATGTCCTTTTTCTCCTCCATGACCTTCTCCATCTGTTGTTGTCATGCGGAGGGGCCTTGTCTGGAGGTAGTGGCCACCATCTTCTTCTTTCCTTGAGGGCATATCACCAGGAAAAGAAATTTCCCAATTTTGGAAATGAGCTTACTGCATTTTTTTGTAGTAACCAAAGAGATCGCGATAGGCAGTGCTCCCTCTAGTATCCTGTACAACTTATCTCCCAAAGTAACAATAACATCATGAGGCCTTGACTCATACACAACATGTCTCTTCCACAAGTATGGTTGGCCTAATAATACATCACAAACATCAAGGGGAGAAACTTCACACAATACCTCATCCGTGAAGGGCTTGATGTTATATGAGAGGTGGCTCTACTAGCTCGCGCAAGGATCCTGTCCTTGGTGAAGCCATCGGATGGTGTATGGTTGTGGGTGTGCTATGGTTGGTAAGCCCAACTGCTTCATGATCTCTGCTGAAATGAGGTTCTTTTAGCTCCCGTTGCTGACAATGAACTGTAGTGGGGAGCCCTTTACCCACATCTAGGAGTGGAAGAGGCACTCCTCCTCCTCTGGATCTTTAGGTTCCTCCTTTTGGACCTTTGTGGTGGCAATAGTGGCATTGGGCTCTGCATCGATAATCTACTTCCCTTTATCACTCCCCTTGTCTGGTTTTGACTCAGAGTCAGAACATGCATCTAATTTCAAAGCCTTCATCTCAGCCACCAATGATTGCTTGGCTCGACACTCACTTGTGTTGTGAGTGGAGCTCTTATGCAACTCACGCCACTTTCCCATGTCCTTCTTCGACTTCGCGGTGCTTTTATTTCCTTGCAGCTTTGGCAGGTTTTCCTGGGCTGCCCTGCCTTGGCTTTGTCCTTTGTTCTGCAGTTTGGGGGAACCTTTCCCCTGCTTCAGATTCACAGATCCAAAGTCTCGCTTCTTTTGTTTAAACTTCTTCTCAAATCTTGACGGCGTATTGGTACGCCATGCTGAGCGAGGAGATGTCCAGGAACTCCATCTCGTCCTGGATGTACTTGTGTAGGCTGTCACAATACTTGAGTACCAAATGTTTCTCAGAATCCTTGATACCCAACTTTGTGCGAAGGGTATGAAAAACATTGGTAAACTCCAGCACATCTTGGTCCCTTCCCTGCTGCAACATTGTCCACTTTATGTATTTATCCTCATAGCTCCTAACAAGGTAGTACTACTCCTTGATGGCATCCCGAAACGAATTCCAAGTGGGTGCGTTGAAAAAAGTGAGGTCGTACTTTCATCCTTCTACTTACAGTAGGTTTCCCACCAATCCTTGACATGGAGGGAGGCTTTGAGAAGAGAAAAAGTAGTCTTTTCGCAGCTAGAAAAATCATGAATAGAAATATATCCTTCTATCAGATTTAACCATTTATCTACGATGTCTGCATCTATTTGGCCCTCAAATATGGGAGTGTCAAAGTTTACTTATACCTTAGAAGGAGTGGAGTCTCGAGAGTGGTTGTTGGATGTGGATGCACCAGCGATGGGCAAACGTGGAAGGATCTAGGCAAAGTTATCCATCGTCGCATTCCTTTGTTTCTTGAGGGCCTCCTTGAGCAATAATTTGATAGGCCTGCCTCCTCGTCTTTCTTTTCTTCCCCCATGGGCGGCCGTCAGGGTTTGCAAGGTTGATCTTGCAAAGGTTCAACTAGATCGAGTCCTAACTCCTTATATCCTGACCTCGTTGGGGACATGCAAAGAAAAACAGAGAAAGAGAAGACCGCTCTAATACCACTGATCTAGATTTAAATAGGAACACAACAAATTACAGATATAACCATAAATACAAAGATGCTGTAGAAACAACACTTCATTTCATTAATATCAAATATTGAAATATGCTTACAAACATAATGGAAATAGGACTAGCTCGGGCGATGGTAGCTTATCTCTGAGAAGAGATGTGGTGGCTACATACCTCTGAACTGTGTTACAATGAGGCTCACATGCCTATTTATTATTGAGAAACAATGGAAAACCCTAAACTTCCAAAAACCTAACCCTAGGAGATGAAGCACCAAACTATGGGCCCTGTTTGGGTAAATTGGTACATCAACTTCCCGGGGTCGTAACTTTGGCATACGATCTTCGTTTGACATGCACAATACCTCGTTAGAAAGATCTATCTGAGGACTACAACTTTTGAATGAACAACTTTGGTTGAAAACCCATTGTTACATAGTATTTTGTCACGCCTCCTGCACTTCCCTGTGACATACCCTGAAGTGCTTGAAACATGATAATTATATGATATACTCATCTATGTATACAACTCAGATCCTTCCTTTAACATTGCTTGGAAAATCTCTAGAGATTTCCCTGAATAAATGACTCTTGAAACCCTAAAATGAAGGTCATCACCCTTATGAAGCTCAAAACTACGATGATCGCTTCTTACACCTTGTTAAGCTAGTGAATCGCTCTATTATCTCTCATACTCATGATGGTCTCAAAAAGGAAGTTTTCCCAAAGAGGATGAGAAGCTTCTTGATATAGAAGCTTCCAGAGTGGTGAGATGGAGGTGATTTCACATAGATGAGGTCGAATCCTCCTAATTTGACCTCTTGGTCTCATCCCTATGAGCTACCTCCTTAAGATGTGGTCCTAATCCTATCTTTAGGGAAGGCCTAACTCCCTCTCCCAGCCTATAAATTCCCCCTATACGATTCCCAAATGGTTGATCTATGTCCATTTGCACCCCTATGCTGAGCTTGTGCTTAGAGGCTATTCATTAGACTTGGAGAAGGAGTGTTGGAGACTTGCTTGGCTTGGACATGGATTACCACTCAAGGAGAGCCTTTCAACATCAAGGCTATGGTTGTAAGCTTCCCCTTTATTCTTTAAATAATAATACAACTGCTAGTTCATCTTCCCATTATATATGTTCATGTATGTATTTGCTTGGAATTCCTTGATCAACTAAGTAGGTTATTATTGGATTTTCTATTGGTATGCTTTGTTGTCTCCTGGATACTTGTGAAGGTACATAAGCACTGAAATAAGTAGGAACGATTCCGTGATACAGCCGATTCAAGGATCTGAACAAGGGAAATTAGAATAGCATCGTAGCAAGTTAGGCCTTCTCTCTTGTTCTATTTTTTAGTTATAATATAGGAAGATGTCTAGTTTATTGTCCTTTCAGTGGATAGACCCACTCATTGGGCTAGAGGGATCGTCTCTGTCAGTAGAGAGTATTAATCTTGACAACACCCATGTTGGTCTCAGTTTTCCCGAAAAACGTCGTTTAGGGCCTCAAAATGGTTCCGAAAGTTCAAGACCCGAAAACTGCCAAAAATAGTAAATTGTGCTACAAATAAGGAAACTGAAAAACTGAAAGAAATAATGGTGGGGGTCCAAGTGGAATAGGCAAGTGGGCACCAATATTAAAAATAAAAATAAAAAAGGTACTCTTCTAAATGTTTCATATTTTACACTTTAAAGTTTTCATTGCAAAATAAACCATCTTTGATTTATTTTACTTTTCTTAAAAAAAAAAAAAACATTATAAAAATATTATAAAAAAAAATCCAAACATTTGGATGATTTTTTTTAACTTTTTAAGCATCCAGATCTAGATATCTGGATATCTCGATGATTAGACATTTTTCATTAATTTCATGCCCAGATATCTTGAAATCCTAGATGTCCTTAGACTGCACATTTCAAATGCTTTTATTTTTATTATCTTTTAAGTTTATCACTTTGTTGATTTATTTTTAGAAACCATACATTTTTTAAGTTTCCATATGATTTTTACTCCCGATCATCCAATATTATTAGGACAACGCATTCAGTAAACAACTATTTATTTACATTTAAATCATTTTGACAAATTGCAACTTAATCCAGACACGGAATTTTTCCAAAACTCCACTCTGTTTTACCCTAGACTCCCGTACTTCTAGACCATGTTAGAGTCCTATAGTGATAGGGAGTCATACTATTGACTTGGTGGTGTTGAAGCCTTGTAATATTGCACATACCTTTGCTTTTTGCAAAAGTAGTTTATATTAAATAGATTAAAAGATGTAAAGAGGGTGTGTCCGAAAAGAAAAATCAAAGGACAAAAACAAGAATAAAAGGTCAAAAAATGAGAATAAATGAACCCAAAAAGAAAATTACCATGAAAGTGTGCAAGCCTAAATGCCACTACTATTTACTTTTATGCATAACAATCATTGTGTGCAGCTTGATAAAAACGCCACAATCCATGATAGTCAAATAGTTTAATCTTGGCTATTTCATGCTTTTAGTTTACTGTTTATAGTTAGAGAATAAAATCTGACCAAAAAATTTAATCTTGGCAGATCATTAGATAGGTAGAGATAATAAAAGGAGCTCAATAGTTTAATCTGAGCCCTTGGATGTTATAAGGTTAGAATTAGATAGTTTGATTTGTAAAAGAAAAGTGATTATTAAGGGTTTGCTAGTCTAAATGCACCCAAATAAAAGAAGAAAAAATGGTAGGGTAGGTGAATGGGTAAGTAGTAGAAAGGTTGCATCATTACAAAGATCGCTTGATGAAGACACATCCTTATGCTTTAAAGATATGTTTAAATGTACATTGAGCACTTTATAAAGGCAAAAGCAATGGTTCACCTGTTCAAAATGATTAATTTCCCATCATTCATTCGAACCCCTATAACACCTACTAATTTCCCCTTCATAATAAAAATATTAATACCTATAGTCCTTTAGGTCAAAGAGGCTCAAAGCATTTCTTTGACTTTTGGTGGCACTGGACCCTCGACTTGATGACTTAAGGATCAAAGGTGTCAATTTCCCTAGCAATTCATTTCATCCCCCTCACAAAACCCCTTTTCCTAAGGTGTAATCATTTTGCCTAGGAAAAATGTAAAAACCTCATGATAAACATATTTTATGCAAATACCCCCTAAATACACTTATCCTAAGTACTAAATGTATCAAAAGCGCATAAATATGTTATATGCACAAGTACAATATCCCTTCCGCTCATTACTGCTCATATTAATTTATTAAATATATTCTTGAAAAACCCATTTTCCCATATATATTTAACTCCTAAATATAAAGTAACCCCACCCCTTAGTTTAATTATAAACTATAGAAATACCCCGTTATCCCACAAAATAAATTAAAACCCTGCCCAATCATTAAGCCTATGTTAATGCGCCCCCGATGAGATTAAGCGCTAACTTAATCCATACCACCCGTGATTAGACCTATGGGCCCCTCGACAACTTTTTTTTTAATACGCCGTGTAACTTTGTCACCTGAATCCCATATGAACTCCCTCCCCCTCATCCTACGGCTCACATCCATATCGGCCCGCCCCGATGTTGGCCCTTTACTCACCCGATAAGGTGGTTTTCCCCGACCCCCCAACTTCTATGTGTCGAGTGCGGAAGTTGATCAAGTGACCCCTCCTAAATACCGCCCTCGCCACAAAAGTGGTGCGATGGCTAGGAAAACCACCTCCCCACCAAGCCCGATAACCGCTCACTGTTCATATGAAATCCCACGCCAAATTTAAAAAGTTAACCATTGCCCATTTAAAATGTGAAAACCCTCATTTTTCGCTATTTCGCCCGTCTACACAATAAAACCTATCAAACCCTTCCAGTGCCACCATGAGCCTTTGTGACAGAATTTGACCTCTGATTACCTCCTGAACATGCTCGAGACTTCGTCCATAGACCTCTTAGCTCAGAAAAGTCCATTTATCACCTCCCTGCCAACCTGTGTTTTCTTAACAAATTGTTGTATTTTGCAGGTAATTAGCAAAAGACCAGAGCTTGGATAAACATTTTGATACTAGTCACAAAACTTGTTTACTCCAAGACTCGAAAGGAAATCTATTCAAAAGCCTATATTAGGAAGAAGAATACAATTATACACAGAACAGAGAAGAAATCATTCACACAGAAACCTTGATTGTCAAAACAGAGGAACCAGATAGAGCATACAGTCAAAAGACAAACAGATCAAACATACAGAAAGTTGATCAATATCCATTACCATATGCTGATACATATAAAAAAATAAATAATTTACTGTTGAAATACACAGTAAAAAGTTAAGATGTACAGTAAAAATAAAAACATAGTAAAGGATATTGACAGGTCATCAAAGTAAAAATGTATTAGATGAAAGAGTATCAGTAAAAGTGTATCAGAGTGAAAAATCAAAGTGAAGATAGATGAAATCAAAGCAGGAATGGTACATTTTCCAGAAAATTTCTTGTTTAAGTCATAGTTTGGCAGAAACTATTGTGGCCAATCCAAGATGAATTCTGAGAAACTGAAGGAGGTTTGTGTTCCTAACAGGCCAATCTACAGAAACCTATCTCACTTTTTACACAGGAATTACAAAAAGTGGGATAAATGCATATCTGCACAACCTATTTTTCAGACTATGCAAAGTCCTATTTTTGACATATATTTGAAGAGACTATTGTGAAAAGCTGGAGCTGAATTTTTGGAAACTGAAAGCAGTGTATCTCAATAACATACTTATATACAATAACCTCTTTCACTTTTTACATATCTATCTCGGATTGAGATATACAAAGGTATCACTCGACCCTAATTTTGCAGAATTTTTGGGGAAGAATGCACAAAGGAAGAACTTAATTAGTGACTTGCAAGCCTCATCATCAGTTAAGAGTTGCTATCAAATTCAAATTTCTCTTCTTTGTCACCATCAATCCATAAATATAGTGCCAAATAGATTCATTAGTTTTGAGTGTCCTTTATTTAAGTTCTATTAATGTAAAACAGTTTGAGATATTTGTAAAACCAATCTTGCTATTTTTTCAAGATATTTTATTTTATAATTTGTATAAATACTTCTTCATTTGAAGTATTTTGGGTGGACTCTATTAGGAATTTATTTAAGCTTTTTGATCCAAATAACTAGAAGGCTATTGTACTTGATTGGTGAGCTACCAAGCTGGATTAATCAATAAAGGCTACATTGTTCCAGGGATTCATGTGTTCAACATACTGCAAATGAGTATTTTTCACCTGTTTTGCCAAATTTTCTCAAAGTAAGAAATAATCTTATATGTATTTCAAATTTGAATGTCTTAAATTGGAATAATATTTCAGAATTTGTCGAAAGGGAACTCTGTCTTAACAATTAAGCATTTCAATGTTTTCTGCAACTATTTAAATTAAAGAATTCTTAATTGCTCTTTAGTTTAGATAGTTTCCATTACTAGTCCAGATTGAAGGATCCTTAGTTTCCCTTTGGTTTCGACTACTCCTGCCTTCCTCATTCATTGTCTGGGTTTGAGAACTCTTGATTTCTCTCTTTCCCCGAGTGAATTCCCTTCCATCCTTATGTCCAAGGTATTTGTAATATTCTTAGCTATCTTGCCCCTAGAACACCTCCTTTGTTGAGTTTATCTGGTATTGATTCCTCATGACTTTACTCCATAGCCCAATGGATTGAAAGACGTCAACCTATACATCTGCTTAAAAATATCCCACCACCCAATCTCAAACAAAGTTAAAACCCTTTGAACCAATCATAACTAGCCTAAAATCTTCTAATCAAAACAAATCTAAATCATATAGAGAGAGCCCTCTCTAAGCCATAGGTTGGCTAGAGCCTAAGCTTAAAAGTGGTTTGTAGTTACCTCGGTGATTTCTTTCTTTAACTTTGTGAAAATATTGAGTGCTAAAATAGTGGCGACCATACTGGGGACGACTAACATTTTCTTCAGAAATATCTTACAGGTTCATATCTGATCTATAATGGTGGACAGTGATTAGACACACAAAGGTTAAAATCATCCACCTGGTGACTCCAAATCAATTTCACAATCAATACTCCACTAGAGAAATGAACCTCAAAGAACACTATGAAAAGATCAGGCTTCTAACTTGGATTGTTATCCAAGACATTATGTTCTTTCTCATCAAGAAAGTTTTTCAATGTATATTGTATTTTAGAGAAGGTCTTAGATTAATTTTTGATTATTTTCCTTCAAAAATTGTAAATATATATCCTCCTTATCCATTTGAGAAACTTTCTTCTAAATCTTATGATGATCATTTTCCGATTTAGGAGCATCAAACAATCAAGACTAATCATACAATCCCTGTACATATTCATGTACCTTGTAAAGTTCTTGATAGATATAAGCCCCTCATGTTACCTCCTATACTCCATGATCTCCCTGATAATTATTACAAGTATCTGGAGAAGATGGTAAAATCACTGCCCAAAAACATATTCAAGGTGTTGAGAATTATCTGGACTTATTTGAGATTGATGAAGATGATGTTAGAATCAGACATTTTGCTCTCTCTTTGCAAAGTAGAGTAAAGAGTTGGTTCAAGAATTTACCTATTGCAAGCATCTCAAATTTCCAATAGTTTGTCAAATTTTTCCTTGATAGATGGATAATCAAAGTCAATCTTTTTGTGATCATAGAAGAATATAATCAGTTAAAAAGAAATACAAATGAAACAATACAACAATTTTCTGACAAATTTAATCAAATCTATTATTCAATGCCATCAAATATAAGACCTCCTCCTGATTCAACTCTCTTACATTATCCAAAAGCATTTGATCCAGAGATAGAATTTCAGCTAAGAGAAAGAAACCGCTCAACATTGAAACAGATGCAGAACATTGCAGTAGATGTAGAAGTTAATCTGCAAATTAGAAGAGAAAAGTTGAAAGAAGGAGCATAGAAGAACAACATTGTAGAGGTAAAACTTGACATTTTGGTAATAAAATAAGAGGAAAGGATACAGAAGGTCACCATGAAAGATAAATTTTTTGTTCAAAATTAGCATGACACATTTATTTCACAAAAAGAAGAGGTTGATATCCATGAAAAAATTCCTGCTAATTCCAACTACCATAGATCAGAAGATAGATTTATAGAGCAATATGTAGAGAGGCAATCTGTTGATCTAATGTGTATGTCTAATGACATTACTTCTTTTAATTATTTGCCTAAATATGATTAGTATGATGATAATTATGTTCTTCAAATCCAAACTAACATTACAGAGCAATCAGAAACTAAATTGGGAAATAAATAAATTCGGTTTGAGCAACTTGAAAATAGTGATCATCTTATTCATATCAGCTATGAAAGTGAGGAAGAAAGTGAAGAAAATTTGGAAATAAGTGAAGCTTCTTTGCCTCTTTGTTTTGCTTCATTTCAGTTCATCAAGGAAAACTTTAAAGCAATAAAAAATTAGCAGTCTTTAGGTATTGATATTGACAACAAAGAAGACAATAAAATTCCTGATCAAGATCCTTTAGTTTCACAATTACAATTGTCAAATTCCATTGAAACACCTGATCAAATAATACAGAAAGGTTCTATACCACTATGTTTTGAATCATTTCATTTTTTAAAAGAAATGTGGTATGAAAACTCTAAAGAAAAGGATGAGCATCTTGTAGAAATTTGTGAAGTCCCATTCGAACCTATGAGTAATAAGTTGCAACAATCCTTCCAAGTTTTTCATGATCCCATAACTAATGGGTTGGATAGTGAATGCAATCAGATTCAGGATCAAGATGATAAAGGTTTCATTAGTCAAACATTTCAACCATAAGAAATATCATCACAAAGACTGTTTGAAAATATGTAGGGTGATAAAGGTGAAAGTGATATTTCAGTTTCATGGACTGGAGGCCATCCACAACAGATGTACAGTTGCTTAAATTAGTTCAAAAATAGTGTGTATATTTTGGAATATCCTTTTGTACAGTTTCTAGAGTCAACAAAGGAAATCAAGTATTTCCTTATCTTCTCATTTGTTGACAAGGTTATATCTGGCTTTAGAATCTCAGTTTTAATCACAAACAAGCACAAGCAGCAAAGTTCACCAATGTATATGATGCTTGGATGGTTGCATTGGTTGTTTCATTTTACCTAACCATCAATTGGACAAGTGATTAGAGTAAGTAGGTAGGATTTCAGTTTGAATAAATGCAGTCTTTCAACAACATGTGTTAGATTTCAGTTTGCAGAAAAGGCTATGAGTTCAATTGAAGATTTGTAGTCACATAAAATAATGTAGATTCAGAGAACACTTTGCAAGGTGATAACACCAACAATTCAAAGGCTACTGATCTTCAAAGTTCTTGAATTTTCACAAGGAAATGCCATCCCCAAGTGGAGCCACTATTAGAGTCCTATAGTGATAGGGAGTCATACTATTGACTTGGTGGTGTTAAAGCATTGTAATATTGCACATACCTTTGCTTTCTGCAAAAGTAGTTTTTATTAAATAGATTAAAAAATGTAAAGAGGGTGTGTCCTAAAATAAAAATCAAAGGACAAAAACAAGAATAAAAGGTCAAAAAATGAGAATAAATGAATCCAAAAAAAAGGACCATGAAAGTGTGCAAGCCTAAATGCCACTACTATTTACTTTTATGCATAATAATCATTATGTGCAGCTTGATAATAACACCACAATCCATGATAGCCAAACAGTTTAATCTTAGCTATTTCATGCTTTCATTTTACTGTTTATAGTTAGAGAATAAAAGCTGACCAAACAATTTAATCTTCGCAGATCATTATGTAGGTAGAGATGATAAAAGGAGCTCAATAGTTTAATATGAGCCCTTGGGTGTTATAAGGTTAGAATTATATAGTTTGATTTGTAAAAGAAAAGTGATTATTAAGGGTTTGCTAGTCTAAATGCACCCAAATAAAAGAAGAAAATATGGTAGGGTAGGTGAATGGGTAAATAGTAAAAAGGTTGCATCATTACAAAGATCGCTTGATGAAGACACATCCTTATGCTTTAAAGATATGTTTAAATTTACATTGAGCACTTTATAAAGGCAAAAGCAATGGTTCACTAGTTGAAAATTGTTGGGCAACGGATCCCCCGCGTAAGGGTTTTGGGACTTAAAGCCCGCATTTTTGGTCAAGTATTTTGTAAAGGCTCCGTGAAGTTCACAGAGCACGAAGTGTAAAGAGTCGAGTCAAAGGGTTGTCCACCCTAAAATAATGTAATTTAATGTAAAGTGTGTCACCCATGGTCCATGGACCATGGGAATGTATAAGTAGAGGGAGGCTCTAAGATGTAAAATGGTTCTGAAACTTTAAGTAATGAGGAGTCTTTGTGAATGATTGAGGGTTTGAAAGCTCGAGTCTCGGGTCATAGGAGTAGATAGAGGCTCTGCATCTGAGTGCACGGAGGCCTAATAGAGTCCGCAGCTGTGTGCACGGACCCCTGCAGCTGAGTGCGCAGGGTAGGAGTTGGGTTGTAATCGAAGGAAGAACATTAATAAAGATAAGTTGGTTTTGGAACATTGTGTATCTGTGTTTCTGTATTTATGTTTATGCATTTGTTTATAGTTTTATGATTGCGCGCACATATGTTTATGTTGAATGGTGAATGGAAGTATTGGGCCCACTTAATTTAAGTAAAGAACTATAATATTAAGCACAGTAAGGAGTAAGGAATATTCACGCTCTTCATTTAAGCCACGCGAAGGTAGTTGCACTAGACAGACAGCTGCGTAGAAGCAATTTAGTGCGTAGATTCAGACCACGATATTTCCAAACTCATCGAGACATCCCAAGGGTGGGGAAACCTAGTTCCAACACCCTCCCATACTACCACGGGTGAGACCTTAGTCCGTGCCTCGTGGACTATTGCCGAAAGGGCCGGTAGTTTTGGGATTTGTTCAGCTAACTCATGACTAAACCTGGGTCAAGCCCCATCAAGCCAACAAATGGTTCCATTGCCAAGACTGGGATCTACCTAAGGGATGTCTGATGTCAGAACATTGGAATCCAACAAAGAAATATGTTGAAGACTGGTTTATTAACAAGATCCACGAGTTCGCGACACAGGAGAACAGGAATTCATGAATATCCAAGGAACAGTGGTTAGATCGCTACCTGTATATAGAAGTGCACAAAATTTTCTTCGCGTCTTTCCCGGTCGAGCTATATGAGTGGATTGCGAAGTTAGCAGAAAGCCAAGGAAGGTACAGATTGGATAAACCAATAGTGTGGACTCTGGAGTTAGTGCGCAGACTAGAAGCCTCGAAGGATAAGATCGTGCACACTGTAGATCATTGGTTGGATCAATTTATAGGAAGATTCATTGCCTAGTTCACAGTCGATACAACTGTTAGCGATAGTGAGGCCGAGCGAAGGTTTCTCAAGTGTCTACGAGGTAAGTACATCAGATATCTGAATACTTTTATTAAAATGTTGTTGTGTGAGAAACAGGTTATGCTAGTAAATTGATGTTGGGGACTACGCGAAGTGGAAGACCTTATAGAAACCTAGATAGTGAAGGAATAAAGGATAGTCCTTTGATCTCACCGCGAAGGGAAAGCGTGGAAGAACTTGCAATAGTTTCACCGAGGAGCGCGGTAAGTTTGATAAGGGAGGGGATCCCGCGACTACCAACACCACCTACAACACCACCCACCTCACCGTTCTCGCTGATATATCCACCCACTCCACCTCCATGACTGTCACCGTTCAGTATGGCAAGCACAATTAAACTACCGGTGTTCAAGGGAGTAGGAAATGAAGATCTAGATCAATTCTAGTTTGTGGTACTTGCGGTATATCAAATATTCTAATGATCACCCGAACGCAAGGATCGTGGAAGTGCAAACCACGCTGAACAAGGATTTTAGCAGACCGAAATCAGAAACACAGTCAATTATCGAACTTAAGGAAAGCGTGATGTTCCCGAGTGAGAACCCCTGGGACTTGGATCAAAGTTTGAAAAGCATGATCCGCGAAACCAATATGATGTTGACTAATGCGCAACACTGTGCCTAGTTTATAGCATCGTTATCACCCCATTTGAGAATGGAATTGATGCAACAAAACCTGACCACATAAGTCGAGGCATTGGAGATGGAAATAAGGCTGTATGAGACACCGATACAGGTTCCTGCATTGGGAGTCCAACAGATTCATGCACAATTACAGAATCTGTGTTTGGAAATGAAGAGTCTGAAGCAAGAGAGGACATCGCGAACTAAACTGTGCGAAGAAGTATGGTGCATTAAGTGTAAGGGAGAGGGCCACGACAAGGATCACTACCCTGTGTTTGCAAATTACTTGGCAACGGGACGACCTATGCTGCTGAGGCTAGAGGTAGAAGTAGGGCCTAGCAGGGCATGTGCCTTGTGGAGTGCGATATGTCAGATAGGTGGAAAGCATAATACTGACAACTGTCACTTATTACAGAAGTACACGCAGATGTCGCAACAACTTTTCTATAATTTTTGCAGATCAGTAGGGCATGACGAGTGCACCTGCCAGAGTTATGGATTAATGATGGACCAAACACTTGCCTATAGGATGCAGACCGAGACGCGAGGTCAGGATCCAACCACAGAAATAGCGCATGGAGGATTCCAAGGACATGGATGAGGGAGAGGAGGAATGGGACCCGGAATAGGTCGCAGACAGGTGATCTGTTATAATTGTGGAGGACCTGGGCACTACACTTGCGACTGTACCAACCTGACAAGAATATGTTGTTCATATTGCTCTCAGTTTGATCATGAAGCAGTAGATTGTCCTACATTGATAGAACATATGCATGAGAAAGGGGTCCTTCAGACACCACCCACTTAGAATGTGCAAATGATGAGATTGGAACTGCGCGAAGAAGAACCGACAAAGAATATGATGCTTAGAAGTGGCAACGTGACAGGAGAGGATAAGGGGAAACAACCTGAAGAAAATCACTGGGTTCACAAGGCCCCTGCAAAAGAACCTGAGTTCGACTTGGAGCGCGTGAAGCAAACCTTTATGGAAGCTAAGAAGAGCTTCATGGAGGCCTCCACATTAGGTAGTTAGGATCAAACAGAGGCAGGAATGGATCCTTCTATGCTCACTACCTTTCTGGAGACATGTATGAAGTTGTTGCACAAAAGTAGGGTAGTAAAAGGATTACAGGAACTTATTACTAGGTGCGCAG
This sequence comes from Pinus tabuliformis, assembly GCA_031772625.1. Classification (NCBI taxonomy): domain Eukaryota; kingdom Viridiplantae; phylum Streptophyta; class Pinopsida; order Pinales; family Pinaceae; genus Pinus; species Pinus tabuliformis. Next base: position 100,558,222 of record CM062807.1, read on the forward strand.
GATCTGGAGAACCGCAGATGGTCCAAAAAGTAGGAAAACATGCATTGCACATAGGAAGGGAGATGAGGTTGACTGCGTAGATAGGAGAATATGAGATGGATCAGGTAATTATGGACTTAGGATCAGATGCAAATGTACTACCAAAGCAGACTTGGGAGCGAATGGGGAAGCTTGCGTTGCAGTGGTCTCCTATTTAGTTGCGAATGGCGAACCAATAGAAAATCATACCAATGGGTAGACTGCAAAGGGTCGTTGTTCATATTGAAGGCGCAAGCGCATTGGTAGAATTTGAGGTGATTGATATTGTTGATAATAGCAATCCTTATCCTGTGCTGTTAGGCATCGATTGGGCTACGGATATGAATGGAATTACTAATTTGAAGAAGAAGTAGATGATTTTCGAAAAGAAGACATTGCACGTGGTCGTACCTTTATACCCTACTGAAGGTACATGATACACTGAGCCAGTGCACGATGAAGATAGTGACAATGAGCTCGACTGTATTTATCAGGTCACTGCACGTGAATAAGATTTAGTGAATCCAACGGTTGATGGAAGAATTTCATGGGAATGCGGTAGCTCCTATACCTCAGATTCGGATGAAGTAATTGAAAGATGGTAGAATCAGTTGCACGAGGTGACTACACTTAATCGCAATACATTAATGCGGTCACTATGCTTCGTAACAATGGAAGCGCATGACTTACCAACATATGACGGATTGACTGAGGAAGAAATATTCCTGGATAAATTTGAAAGCATAGTACCAATGCCATAGTAGTTCGAAGCACTGAAATGGACATTGCGTGCTACACCCGCAAGGTGGTGGGGGACCCATCATGGAAGTTTTGAGAGCTGGCGCGAATGCCAAAGGATGATGCGCTTATGCTTTGGGAAGCCACAGTTGCGTATGCAAGGAAAATATGATGGTCGGGATGACCAGCGCTCCCACCTCGCGAAATGGACGAAAGCTTATGGAGATGAGCCATAGCTTGAATGGGTGCATCTATTCTATCACACTCTGGATATCATACCTATGAACTAGTACACAGAAACAGAGCTTTGCCATGGTACGAGCGAGTGGGATATCTTGCGTGAAGGGTTTCTTCTTACTTTTTTGTTTGAAGACCGTTGTTTGGATACTATTGATGATGCATTACAAGTAGTAAAGGCAGCTATTTTCAAGGTACCTTAGGAGCATATAGAAGCAGTTCAGCTGAAGTGGGAAACACAATTAAGCTGCGCACTGGAATGTTACAATGTGAATATTGAGGAAGACGAAGAGGACCCCCAAAATATTAGTATTCCAGAAATGGAAGGGTATCGTGAAGTACAAGGTCCCTCGCTTAAAGACCCTGACATTAATGTGCCGCTCAAAACGAAACAAGTGAATATTGGAATAGAGGAGGATCCTATGTATGCGAAGCTTGGAGACTATTGGGACGATGCCACAGTAGATAAAGTCGCAAATTTACTCCGCGAATATTAGGACCTGTTCCTAACCAAGATCATGGAGCTAAAAGGGATCATTGGTGATTTAGGAATGATGAGGATCCACTTAAAACCCGGCACGAAGCCAGTCAAGTAACGACCTTGCCATTTGAATCCAAAATACAAAGACAAGGTCCGCGCGTAATTGGATAAAATGCTTGCAACATGATTTATTGAGGCCGTAGAAGAATTTGATTGGGTGAGCCCGATGGTAGTACAAGAGAAGAAACAAAAGGGAGAAATACGAATATGTGTGGACTTGAGGAAGCTGAATGATGCTTGTGTACATGACCCATTCCCAACACCATTTACAGACGAGGTGTTGGAAAACGTTGGTGGGCATGAAGCGTACTCATTCATGGATGGGTTCTCAGGGTACCACCAGATCAAGATCGTGCCGAAAAATAGGAGAAAAATGACCTTCACGATATAGTGGGGATGTTTCCAGTACACGGTTATGCCGTTTGGATTGAAGAACGCACCAGCGATCTTCTCAAGCATCATTGTTGCCGCGTTTAAGGGGTACATCCACAAGTTCTTGGAGGTATACTTAGATGACTGGATTGTTTTTGGTTTAGTAAAACATCATGTGGCCAGCTTATGTTTGATGTTGGATACTTGCTAATGGCACCAGATCACGCTTAACCTTAAAAAGTGCACTTTCCTTGTTCCCTTGTGAAACTTGTTGGGTCATGTAGTTTGCAGGCAAGGGCTAATAGTGGATCCCACGAAGACTGCAGTGATTTTAAATCTGGAAGCATCACATAGTGTTAAACAATTGCGTACCACCTTGGGGCACACAAGGTACTACAAGAAGTTTATCAAAAGTTATGCTCAAATTATTTCTCCAATGGAAAAGCTCTTAAAGAAGGAGGCTACATATTGTTGGAATGATGATTGCATGAGAAGCTTGGAGGTTCTAAAGGAAAAATGAGCATCCACGCTAATCATGATTTTTCCCAATTGGGATGAAGAATTTCACACTCATGTAGATGCGTCGTGTATCGCACTTGGTGCAATACTTAGTCAAGAGGGAGGTGAGGGTTTGGATCACCCTATTGCATTCGCAAGTCATAGATTATCCAAGGCCGAAAAGAACTATTCAATGACCGAGCATGAGGGACTAGCGATGGTGTATGCGCTTCAAAAGTATAGACATTATTTGTTTGGAGGACACTTTAAGATGTATATCGATCATTCTGCGTTGAAATACCTGGTCAATAAGCCTGTGTTGGGGGGGCACATCTGCAAGTGGTTGTTATTGTTCCAGGAATATGATTTTGAGGTTGTAATGAAGCCAGGACACCTGAACGCAGGACCAGATCATTTGTCACACATTGAAACAGGTGAGGAACCAACTAATTCAGAGGATGGACTACCAGATGCTCAGCTATTTGCAGTACGCGTTACAGATGGGAACTTCGAAGATATCATCCACTTTCTAACAATAGGGATGGTGCCAGAGGGATAATCCATCCAGCAAAAGAAGGAGATGGTGGTGCATGTGGCAGATTTTTCCATCATGGCCGGACACCTATATAAAATGGGAACTGATAAAATATTGAGACGATATGTACCTGAATTTGAGCGGGGTCAAATCCTCATGGAAGCACATGGGGGCCCTATAGGAGGACATTATGTAGGGTGCACGACCACACAGAAGATAATGCGCATAGGGTTATGCTGGCCAACTTTGCACCATGATTCCAAAGAGTATTGTAAAGCCTGTGATGTATGTCAAAGAACTGGGAAGCCATTGCGAAGGGATGATATGACGTTGAATCCACAGATGACACTACAACCATTTGAGAAATGGGCAATTGATTTTGTGGGACCAATAAAACCACAGGAAAAGACGAGCGTGTGGTATATCATCACTGCGACAAAATATCTAACACAATGGGCGGAGGCACAACTTGTGAAGGAATGCACAGCTGCTATAGTTGTAAAGTTTTTGTTCGACAATGTATTGACCTGTTTTGGCTATTCGAGGATCTTAATGAGTGATTGCATAACACATTTTTTTCATGAGACTATCATCGCGCTCACAGAAGAACTCCAGATATATCATTAGAAGAGTACGTCATACAACCCGTAAGCCAATGGGATTGTGGAATCTTTCAACAAGATATTGGAGATTGTGTTGACTAAGGTATGCAACGTGCAACACAATGATTGGGAATTGCCTGTACCTACATTATTGTCGGCATATCAGACCACATGTAAGAAACTCACAGGACAGACACCGTTCCGATTGGTTTATGGGGTTGAAGCTATTATGCCAATGGAGTATATTGTACTGAGCCTGTGCATTGTAGCACTCACCGGTATGGTGTACCATGAAGCATTGGAGGAAAGGTTAGCACAATTAGAAGAACCGGAGGAAGAACGATTCCTGGCTGGATTTCATCAACAGGTACAGAAACAATGGGAAAAGGCATGGCACGATCGCCATATCAAGCTACGAACATTTAAAGTAAATGATTTGGTGCTGACCTATGAAAGTAAGGTTGAAAAATTTCTGGGAAAACTTAAAATGCATTGGCTTGGACCATATGTGGTTCACGAAATCACAGATGGAGGCACAATCCATCTTGACAAGTTAAATGGTGAACTATTCCTTGGAAAAGTAAATGGCATCTGCTTAAAGCTCTATATGGGTAGCACAACTACTTGACTCCGCAACAGCAGCCCAAGTCCTCGTGCTCCTGGGAACTGGTCGATAGCATGGGACTATAAATGTAGGCCGGAGCTAATGTACAAAGATGCTTTGAAAGTCAATCGAAGGGGAAAAAGGTATAGTGTGCTGCAGATGTTAGAGCTTCATAGAGGTTGTCGGATGGACTTCACACAATGAACATCATGCCACGCGGTGACTTGAGGGCAAGTCACGATGTTTGTGTTGGGGGCTTGTTGGGCAGTAGATCCCCCGCATAAGGGTTTTTGGGATTAAAGCCCACATTTTTGGTCAAGTATTTTGTAAAGGCTTTGCGAAGTGCGCGAAGCGCGAAGTATAAAGAGTCGAGTCAGAGGGTTGTCCACCCTAAAATAATGTAATTTAATGTAAAGTGTGTCGGCCTACCCATGGTCTGTGAACCATGGGAATGTATAAATAGAGCGAGGCTCTAAGATGTAAAATGGTTCTGAAGCTTTAAATAATGAGGAGTCTTTGTGAATGATTGAGGGTCTGAAAGCTTGAGTCTCGGGTCGTAGGAGTAGATAGAGGCTCTGCATCTGAGTGCACGGAGACCTAGTAGAGTCCGTAACTATGTGCGCAGACCCCTGCAGCTGAGTGCGTAGCATAGGAATTTGGTTGTAATTGAAGGAAGAACATTAATAAAGACAAGTTGGTTCTGGAACATCGTGTATCTGTGTTTCTGTATTTATGTTTATGCATTTGTTTACAGTTTTATGATTGCGGGCACATGTGTTTACGTTGAATGGTGAATGAAAGTATTAGGCCCACTTAATTAAAGTAAAGAACTATAATATTAAGTATAGTAAAGAATAAGGAATATTCAGGCTATTGGAAATACTGAGGGGGGGGGGGTGAATCGGTATTTCTTTTTCAACTATTGTTTTTCCAGTTAAAACATTTATATTCAGAACACAAGATGAACAACAAGAATAAATGGTTTTATTAATATAATTTTTGTGGTAAAATAGATACAATATATAAGTGTTTGCAATCAGTTGCCAAGCATGAGCTTGGACTTTTGTGAGGCTCCAACCTCCAGAGCTCCAACTCTGTTTCGCCAAGGCAAAAATCTTGGACTTAGGAGCACCAACTCCCAAGGACTTCAATCCTTCGAGTTCCTAAGACACCAGTCTCAAGGACACCAATCCTTCCTACTTTTGAGGCACCAATCCAAAGGACTCCAATCCTTCTTACTTCTGAGGCATCAACCCCAAGGACTCCAATCCTTCTTACTTCTAAGGCACCAGCCCCAAGGACTCCAATCCTTCTTACTTCTGAGGCACTAGCCCTAAGGGTTCTGACCCAATCTTGTCAAGGCTCGTTTAATAGTAATGTTCTGCTCTGAGAACTCTTCATTACTGAGTTTTTCCTGTTTACAACTTCATTGTAGTCTCCATGCTACAAAATTAATGAAAACCAGTCTTCTTATGAAGGAGTCTTTAAACCTCTTCATACTTCCCTCATAGACTCTCCAATAGCTTTCATGACCTCTAATAATGTCTCCACACAGCTTTAGTGAGTCCACTGTTAGCTGCACTAAGCTCTGCATAAGAACCAACTTTCTGTTCTAGCATATGTTCTTATTGTCACAGTGAATGCTTCAACATGATTGTTTCTCTACTGGCTACTTTTTCCCTTTGACTATATCCTATCCTGTTGGTCCTTCACCCCTTTTTTCTGTTATCTTGAACCCCCTCGCTGCCTCTATTTTCTCCAAGTGTATCAACAACGTTCCACACATTGTTCTCTATTTTTCCTATTTTTATGCATTCCTCATGCCTCTATCTATTGGTTTCCTTTTTTTTTCCACTAGCTCTTAGGCTTCCTCCTTGGTCTCTATAGTTTCCTCTACATCGCTTGATCCTTCGGCTTCCATCCTTGGTCACTGTGGCTTCCTCTACCTCTTCGGGCTCACCAACTCTCCTGAGACACGTTGATTCAATGGTGAGGACCAAATAACAGATGGTGAACACATATTCCAAGTTAAACTGTAACGACGCTCCTTTTTTTCCATCATCATGGACATACGCAGGATTTTTCTAGTTTAACGGAGATGACTGTACCAATCAAAATGGCCCCTGGCTGCCATGCCACCATCACAATTGCAATCAGCATCATTATGCCTATTGAATGATCGTTCAGGCCTCCTGAACTATCAGAACTGTTATCATATGCATTTTGGACCTTCCAACTGCGCGTAAGGCCAATATTCAAATACACAGGAAATATGAGAAAAAACCACAAGCGAAGCGCTAAGGGTGGACTTCAAAAAATATTATACCCGCATCTATATTGTATCGGGTCCACCTTGTAATCGCAATTGGCAGTCGCCAATGGCCGATGGCCGATGGACGCGATATATATATTAACTGTGTTACAATCGGACCATCGGGTCCGCGGCAACTATCGCAATCAACACTTTCAAAATGGCAAGGCTTTAAGCTCTTGCGATATGGCGGATGCGATATGTCATTAAACCAGAGCACAATGTTGCAGTGGGTCTGTGTATAATATATATATATATATATATATATATATATATATATATATATATATCTATATATATATATATATATATCTATATATATATATATATATATAGATATAGATATATATATATATATATATATATATATATATATATATATATATATCTATATATATATATCTATATATATATATAGATATATCTATATATATATATATGTATGTATATGTGTATGTATATATATATATGTATGTATGTATGTATGTTGCAATTTGAAAGTGTTTAACGTGGCAAGGGTTAAGGCCCGTATACATAACAATATATATCAAATACTAGGACTTCACCTATTTATATACCCAGACATATATGTCATTGTGTCCGCATATATGTATCGCAATCAGGGGTTTGGGGTGATGGCATATAGCCGAACCGCCGATTTCCATGTCGCCGATATTTATGTATATGCCTGCTCTGATAGTGTATTCCACGCACACATATATAAACTCTGCCTTTCCACCGCCGATAGTGTGTATGGCTTATATATATATATATATATATATATATATATATATATATATATATATATATATATATATATATATATATATATATATATATATATATATATATATATATATTATATATATATATATATGTTTATGATGCCGATATTGCAAATGCATATATATATAAGTCTATGCCTCTGATAGTGTAAATGCACATATATACTATATAGCTCCTGATAGCTTTGTTTTGGCTCTGTTTGCTCTGTTTGCTCCTCTGTTTGCTCTATTTTTCTTTGGCATATATATGGCATATATATATGGCTCCTCCTGTAGCTCCAATAGCTATGTTTTGGCATATATATATGATATATATATGGTTCCTCCTATAGCTCCTCTTGGTTCTTCTTGGGTATGTATTACATGCAATTCTCCTCTGATATGGCTCCTCTTGCTCCAAATGTGGCTCCTCTGGCTTGGAAATGTCTTTCAAAGATACCTCCTCTGTTTGCTCTAATATTCTACAATATGCCTCTCTTGCTCTGATATGCCTCCTTTGTTAACTCCTCTAGATTATAGCTTAGCTACCCTGATGGCCTTGCTCTTGTCTCTTCATGGATCTGTTCTGCTTCCCCTTGGCTCCATATCATCATCTAGTATCTAGAATATTGCCATATTGACATCAATGACAACCTAGGTCAACAATCTCCCCCTTTGTTATTCATGGAAATATGTTTTTTCTCTCCCCATTTGACATTAATGGCAAAGGAGTGCTCTGGGTTTCCCCCTATCAAACTGCTTCTATTCTTCATGAATGGTAGAATTTCATGGGTCTGCGATTCCCCCTGTCATAGTGCTCTTCTTATTTTTACTCAATATATATGAATTGATGCTTTATCTTCAATTAACACATTATTCCCCTTCATGTCTCAGAACTACTTTATCATGGCTTCAACAATGCTTGAAGATGCGCTACTTCAATGCTTTCAATCAGATTGCAAATAGCCATACACCAAGTGTCCAAGTCCAGGTTTTTATGCTTCAATCCATATTGTTGTCTCCATAGGCAAAATTGAGAGACCTTCATAGTCCAAATCAAGAGAAACTGCCACTGAGATTGTATTTCATGTTGTCTTTCTTCAGATCTGAGTTCCTTTGTGTCTTTATGCTTCTCCTTAAGTCACTGCCATCTAGTATTCAACATCATTACATTTGAATGAAATGGTGAGGGGTTGTGCCTCATTGTTGCTATATTTTCTAAAATGCCAGTATCAGCATAAGTTATTTTTGACTGCACAAAATTCTCCTTTCTATGAGCCATCTTTTCCTTATGTTCTTGTACATATCTTAGCAAGTTATTTCCTCGTAGCAATTTTAGATATCCAATCTGTGACTGTCTTTTAAATTCATTCTACTGATTTGCATCTTCTTGCAGTGCTTCAGTTTTTTGATATGCTGCCAGTTGCCCTTAATTCAAACTCCATTCTAGATCTTTCTGTTTGTTTGAAGATTGCCTCTATTAGTGTCCATAATTTATCTGTTCTCACATTAAGTCCCTGATTCAAGACATTTTACATCTGTAATATCAGCACCATAGTTATTTGCCCTATTTCTCTAGCATTAGATAACTTTCTCTGTTGCTCCAAATACTACTTAGTGATTAAGTGGAAAACATATTTAACAACAGTCCAAAGAATGTTTACAGGATCATGTTCTTCAATGGAGTACTCCTAAGAAATGATCTTTATCAAAGAATGACTGTTAATATAGCTCAACAAGGATTTCATAGGGACCCTTTCACTAATAGCTTCTGTAATACTGATCAAGAATCATAGGCTCCCCCTAACTGTATGCATCATCTCTTTTGGCAGAGTCTTTCCATCAAATGCTTAGATTGTCAAAATTCAGGCCAATGACATATGCTGTTGGCTGGAGAGCTCAAGGGACTTTCGAACTGTATTTGCTTCCTTCTCCATACTTGTGTAACTTTCTTCTTTAGCATGGTTCTAGCTTGTGTAAGAGCCCAAGTTAAGTTACAATCACATGTCATATGACCAATGTTATGAAACTTGAAGCATTCTACATTGTTCATGAATAAGAATTCATGATTTCTTCCTGCAAAATTGTTTCTTGGAGATTTTTGGGGACAATAACATCTATCTTTATGATATGCTTTACAGTATTTTTCCATGTGACCAAAGTTTGTACAAGAATAAAAATAACCAAAAAATGAACTTTGATACCTGGGAGATGGAGATTTCCTTGATGTACTTTTGAAGCCTTTCTGCCTTGGGATCCTTTGATGATAACCATTGCCTCTCACATCTTTGACATCATCTACATTTCTTCTTGGAGTAGGATTTCTTCTATTGTAGCCTTGATTTTTCTCCTTTCCTTTGTTGGAACTGGGAGCATCACAATTTCTTTTTGGCTTCTTCACATCTCCTTTGTTTAAGGAATTTTCATTCTTGTTTGACGATTCACCTGCATACCCAAGACCTAGTTTATCAAATGGACATTTGTGATAACTGAGCATGTCATCCAAGGCCTGAGATCTCTTCAAGATTTTGTTCATCCCTTCAACCTTTGTTCTGAGGAAAACAATCTCTTCTTCCAATATTTCACACTCATTATTCTTCTTAGCAAGTTGTTTCTCAGTTTCTTCCTTGATACAAGTAGCTTCATCTACTTCTATTTTAAGGGAGATGATATCTGACTTCATTCTAAAGATTTCTTCATTCTTTACTTGACTGCTCTCCATTTCTTCCTTGATCCTTGTAGCTTTACATGTTTCAGCCTTGAGAATCTTGATGTTAGATTTTAATTTGAAGATTTCTTCATCCTTTACTTTCAGTTGGCAGATCATGGTGTTTCTTTCCTTTCCTGCTTCATCAACCTGTCCTTCTATGACTTCCAATGCTTCCATGGTCTTTTCAGCTCCTTGTGCTTGTTTCTTGCTTCTTGTAGTTGAGACTTGAGAGAGGATACCTCTACCTTGTACTGACCAATCTCTTCTTCAAGTTTGTTCAAGCTCTTGTGCCTTTGTTCAAATTGACTTGACAAGGTATCTTCCTGATTCTTTGCTTTATTCAATTGATTTGTCATGGATATGACTTCTTCATGATGTTTTATTTTGCTTCGATGAAATTCCTTCTTAAGCTCGGCAAGCTCTTCATCCCTTTCTTGTACTTGAAGCTTGATGAGATCAACTTTCTTACTTGTTTGATCTTCGTCACCAACCAATGCTATCTTCTTAAGTTCCTCATTTTCCTTTTTCAAATTGTTAATCTCTTCCATGGTAGTCATAAGTTGAGCGAGGAGTTCTTCTACAAAATCTTTGTCATTCTCTTCATCTTCTAGGTCTGCTTTAGCCTTGATGTCATCATTCTTATTTTCAGCTTCTATGATGGGTTGTGGATTTCCTTCTAGATTTCCATCATCTTCTTGACTGATGGTCATGGTCATTGCTCCTTTTGAGTGAAGCTCATGAAGTTTGTCTCGTATACCCTTTGCTGATGAATATTTCCTAGATTGTTCTTTATAGAATCAGGTAGCCCATTCAAGATTTCCTTCATTGCTTTTGCATTGTACTCCTTGGATTCTTCATCCATCCTGCTATCAACAATCACTGATTTCTAGATTTCAAAGCCTTGAGTCTGTAAGAAATTCCTCATTCTTTCTTCCAATATATTAAAGTTCCCATTGAATCTTGGAGCCTCCTCAAATTGATTATCTTCTATTTTAGTGGTAGAGGGAGACACATCCTTAGGAGGATTGGAGACTTTCTTTCTTGACTTCACCATTTTTATTCTAAAGGTCAACCTTCAAGCTATTAGTCTTTGAGTGAACATACTGTCTCTGATACCAATTGTTGGAAATACTAAGAGGGGGGGGGGTGAATTAGTATTTCTTTTTCGACTATTGTTTTTCCAGTTAAAACATTTATATTCAAAACACAAGATGAACAACAAGAATAAATGCTTTTATTAATATAATTTTTGTAGTAAAATAGATACAGTATATAAGTGGTTGCAATAAGTTTCCAAGCACCAACTTGGACTTTTGTGAGGCTCCAACTCTGTTTTGCCAAGGCAACAATCTTGGACTTAGGAGCACCAACTCCCAAGGACTTCAATCCTTCTAGTTCCTGAGACACCAGTCCCAAGGACACCAATCCTTCCTACTTCTGAGGCACCAATCCAAAGGACTCCAATCCTTCTTACTTCTGAGGCATCAACCCCAAGGACTCCAATCCTTATTACTTCTATGGCACCAGCCCCAAGGACTCCAATCGTTCTTACTTCTGAGGCACCAGCCCCAAGGGTTTTGACCCAATCTTGTCAAGGCTCGTTTGATAGTAATGTTCTGCTCTCAGAACTCTTCATTACAGAGTTCTATCTATTTACAGCTTCATTGTAGTCTCCATGCTACAACATCAATGACAACTAGTCTTCTTATGAAGGAGTCTTTAAAACTCTTCATACTACCCTCACAGAGTCTCCAATAGCCTTCATGACCTCTAATAATGTCTCCACACAGCTTTAGTGAGTCCACTATTAGCTACACTAAGCTCTGCATAAGAACCAGCTTTCTATTCAAGCATATGTTCTTATTGTCACAGTGAATGCTTCAGCATGATTGTTTCTCTGCTGGCTACTTCTGCCCTTTGACTATATCTTGTCTTGTTGGTCCTTCGCCCCTTTTTTCTGTTATTCTGGACCCCCTCACTGCCTCTGTTTCCTCCAACTGTATCAACAACGTTCCACACACTGTTCTTTGTTTTTCCTATTTTTATGCATTCATCATGCCTCTGTCTATTGGTTTCCTTTTTTTTCCGCTAGCTCTTAGGCTTCCTCCTCAGTCTCTGTAGTTTCCTTTGCATTTCTTGATCCCTCAGATTCCCTCCTTGGTCACTATGGCTTCCTCTATCTCTTCATGCTCACCAACTCTCCTGAGAGACGTTGCTTCAACGGTGAGGGCTGAATAACACACAGTGAACACATATTCCAATTTAAACTGTAACAACGCTCCCTTTTTTTCATCATCATGGACATACACAGGATTTTTCCAGTTTAACGGAGATGGCTATACCAATCAGGATGGCCTCTGCTTGCCATGTCACCATCGCAATCACAATTGACATCATTCTCCCTATTTAACGATCATTCAAGCCTCCTAAACTATCAGAACCATCATCATATGCATTTTGGCCCTTCCAACCATGCACAAGGCTAATATTCAAATACATAGGAAATATGAGAAAAAAGCATGAGTGAAGCGCTAAGGGTGGACTTCAAAAAATATTAAACCCGCATCTATACTATATCGGGTTCGCCTTGTAATCGCAGTCGACAGTCGCGAATAGCTGATGGCTGATTCTGATGGCCAATGGACGTGATATATATATTAACTATGCTACAATCAAACCATCGGGTCCGTGGCAACTATCACAGTCGACACTTTTCAAACGGCAAGGCTTTAAGCTGTTGCGATATGGTGGATGCAATATGTCATTAAACCAGAGCATAATGTTACAGCGGGTCTGCGTATAATATATATATATATATATATATATATATATATATATATATATATGTTGCAATTTGCAAGTGTTTAACGTGGCGAGGCTTAAGGCCCGTATACATAACAATATATATGAAATACTCCCTGGACTTCACCTGGTTATACACCCGGACATATATGTCCCCGGGTCTGTGTATATGTATCACAATCAGGGGTTTGGGGTGATGGCACATAGTCGAACCGCCAATTTCCACTGTCACCGATATTTATGTATATGCCCACTCCAATAGTGTATTTCGCGCACACATATATAAACTCTGCCTTTCCGCTGCTGATAGTGTATATGACATATATATATATATATATGTGTGTGTGTGTGTGTGTGTGTGTGTGTGTGTGTGTGTGTGTGTGTGTGTGTGTGTGTGTGTGTGTGTGTGTGTGTGTGTGTGTGTGTGTGTGTGTGTGTGTGTGTGTACGTTTATGCCGCCGATAGTGCAAATGCATATATATAAGTCTGCGCCTCCAATAGTGTAAATGCAATATATACTATATAGCTCCCAATAGCTCCCGATAGGTTTGTTTTGGCTCTGTTTGCTCCATTTTCTCCTTTGTTGCTCTGTTTTGTCACACACACACACACACACACACACACACACACACACACACACACATTATATATATATATATATATATATATATATATATATATATTATATATATATATATATATATATATATATATATATATATATATGGCTCCTCTTGCTCCAAATGTGGCTCCTCTAGCTTGGCAATGTCTTTCAAAGAGACCTCCTTTGTTTGCTCTGATATTCTGCAATATGCCTCTCTTGCTCTGATATCCCACTTTTGTTAACTCCTCTAGCTTATGGCTTAGCTACCCTGATGGCCTTGCTCCTGTCTCTTCATGGATTTATTCTACTTCCTCTTGGCTCCATATCATCATCTAGTATCTAGAATATTGCCATATTGACATCAATGACAACCTAGGTCAACACGCACTCTTCATTTAAGCCACGCGAAGGTAGTTGCACTAGACAGACAGCTGCACAGAAGTAGCGCAGTGCATAGATTCAGACTGCGAGATTTCCAAACTCGTCGAGACATCCAAAGGGTGTGGAAACTTGGTTCCAGCAACCTCCCATACTACCTTGGGTGAGATCTCACTCTGTGCCCCGCAGACTGTTGCCGAAAGGGCCAGTAGTTTCGGGATTTGTTTGGCTAACTCATGACTAAACCTTGGTTAGGCCCCACCAAGCCAACAAAAATGATTAATTCCCCATCATTCATTCTAACCCCTATAACACTTACTAATTTCCCCTTCATAATAAACATATTAATACCTATAGTCCTTTAAGTCAAAGAGGCTCAGAGCATTTCTCTAACTTTTGGTGGGACCGGACCCTTGGCTTAATGACTTAAGGATCAAAGGTGACAAGTTCCCTAGCAATTCATTTCATCCCCCTTACAAAACCCCTTTTCCTAAGGTGTAATAATTTTTCCTAGGAAAAAGGTAGAAACCTCATGATAAACATATTTCATTCAAATACCCCCTAAATACACTTATCCTAAGTACTAAATGTATCAAAAGTGCATAAATATGTTATATGCACAAGTACAATACCCCTTCCGCTCATTACCCCTCATATTAATTTATTAATTTTATTAAATATATTCCCAAAAAACCCATTGGCCCGTATATATTTAACTCCTAAATATAAAGTAACCCCACCCCTTAGTTTAATTATAAACTATAAAAATACCCCATTATCCCACAAAATAAATTAAAACCCTACCCAATCATTAAGCCTATGTTAATGTGCCCCGATGAGATTAAGCGCTAACTTAATCCCATACCACCCGTGATTAGACCAATTCGCCCCCGATAAATTTTTGTTTAATACGCCGTGCAACTTCATCACCCGACTCCTATACGACATCCCTCCCTCTCATCCTACTGCTCACATCCATATCATCCCACCCCGATGTTCGCCCTTTACTCGCCCGATAAGGTGGTTTTCCCTGATCCCCCAACTGCTACGTGTCGAGCACAGAAGTTGATCGGGTGACCCCTCCTAAATACCACCCTGACCACAAAAGTGGTGCGATGGCTAGGAAAACCACCTCCTTGCCAAGCCTAATAACCGCTCACTGATCATATGAAATCCCGTGCCAAATTTAAAAAGTTAACCATTGCCCGTTTAAAACATGAAAACCCTCATTTTTCGCTCTTTCGCCTATCTACACAACAAAACCTATCAAACTCTTCCGACACCACCATGAGCCTCTGCAATAGAATTTGACCTCCGATTACCTCCCGAACATGCTCAATACTTCGTCCACAGACATCTTAGCTCAGAAAAAGCCATCTATCACCTCCCTACCAACCTACGTTTTCTTAACAAATTGTTGTATTTTGCAGGTAATTAGCAGAAGACTAGAGCCTGGATAAACAATTTTGATACTAGTCACAAAACTTGTTTACTCCAAGACTTGAAAGGAAATCTATTCAAAAGCCTATATTAAGAAGAAGAAGACAATTATACACAGAACAAAGAAGAAATCATTCACACAGAAACCTTGACTATCAAAACAAAGGAACCAGACAGAGTATACATTCAAAAGACAAATAGAGCAAACATATAGAAAGTTGATCAATGTCCATTACCATATGCTAATACATATAAAAAATTAAATAATTTACTGTTGAAATACACAGTAAAAGGTTAAGATGTACAGTAAAAGTAAAAACACAGTAAAGGATATTGACAGGTCATCAATGTTAAAATGTATCAGATGAAATAGTATCAATAAAAGTGTATCAGAGTGAAAAATCAAAGTGAAGATAGATGAAATCAAAGCAAGAATGGTACATTTTCCTGAAATTTCATGTTTAAGTTGTCGTTTAGCAGAAACTATTGTGGCCAATACAAGATGAATTCTGAGAAACTAAAGGAGGTTTGTGTTCCTAATAGTCCAATCTATAGAAACCTATCTCACTTTTTACACAAGCATTACAAAATGGGGGATAAATGCATAACTTCACAACCTATTTTTGTACTATGAAAATTCCTGTTTTTGACACCTATTTGAAGAGACTATTGTCAATCTTTGGAGTTGAATGTTTGGAAACTGAAAGCAGTTTATCTCAATAACATACTTATATAAAATAACTTCTTTCACTTCTTACATATATATCTCGAATTGAGATATACAAAGGTATCACTCGACCCTAATTTTGCATAATTTCTGGGGCAGAATGCACAAAGGAAGAACTTAGTTAGTGACTTGCAAGCCTCATCATCAATTAAGAGTTGCTATCAAATTCAAATTTCTCTTCTTTGTCACCATCAATCCATAAATATAGTTCCAAATAGATTCATTAGTTTTGAGTTTCCTTTATTTAAGTTCTATTAATGTAAAATAGTTTGAGATATTTGTAAAACCAATCTTGATATTTTTTTCAAGATATTTCAGTTTAGAACTTGTATAAATACTTCTTCATTTGAAGTATTTTGGGTGGACTCTATTAGGCATTTCTCTAGGCTTTTTGATCCAAAGAACCAGAAGGCTATTGTACTTAGTTGGTGAGCTACCAAGTTGGATTAATCAATAAAGGCTACACTGTTCCAGGGATTCATGTGTTCATCATACTGCAAATGAGTATTTTTCACCTATTTTGTCAAATTTTCTATTTCAAATCTGAATGTATTAAATTGGAATAATATTTTAGAATTTGTCAAAAGGGAACTCTGTCTTAACAATTAAGCATTTCAATGTTTTCTGCAACTGTTTAAATCAAAGAATTCTTATTTGCTCTTTAGTTTAGATAGTTTCCACTACTAGTCCAAATTGAAGGATCCTTAGTTTCCCTTTAGTTTCGACTACCCCTGCCTTCCTCATTCATTGTCTGGGTTTGAGAACTCTTAATTGCTCTCTTTCCCTGAGTGAATTCCCTTCCATCCTTATGTCCAAGGTATTTGTAGTATTCTTAGCTATCATGCCCCTGGAACACCTCCTTTATTGAGTTTATCCAGTCTTGATTCCTCATCACTTAAATCCATAGCCCAATGGATTGAAAGAAATCAACCTATCTATCTGCTTAAATATATCCCACCACCCAATCTCAAACAAAGTTAAAACCCATTGAACCAATCATAACTAGCATAAAATCTTATAATCAAAACAAATCTAAATCATATAGAGAGAGCCCTCTTTGAGCCATAGGCTAGCTAGAGCCTAAGCTTAAAAGTGGTTTGTAGTTACCTCGGTGATTTGTTTCTTTAACCTTGAGAAAATACTGAGTGCTAACAGACCACATGATTTCAATAAATATTTTTCTTGTGTTTTGCACTTTGTTTTCGTTGTTTGATTTTTGCACCTGTATGCATTTGTTTAATAAAATTCTTGTTTCCACTGTATATCCATAATTCATGTTTTTTTTACAAGACATGATATTTCTTACATCCCAGATCTTGGATACATCCAATTCTTTGGATTTCTTCAATTTGATTTATTTCTATTTATCATTTAATTTTCAATAAACTTATTTTATTTAGTTCCTTTGTAAATAACATACCTAGAATTTTGCTAGAATTGTTTGCACATGAGAATCTACGCACTAATTCTTGAACTTTAATTTGCAAATAAAGAATTTGGCTTCTGATTCCAAAGGAAACACTATATGTGCAAATCACCGCATACTTCTGGATATCTAAATCATCTAGATTTATTCACTAAAATGGTAGTTAGTTCAACATTTATTTCATACATGGTGGACAATAACATTTTCCCTTAGGTGCTACATTTCTTTTTACTCAACGAATTTTATAAATTTTTCTACATATCTTGCACAAAACACATTCAAACCCCCACGCATTAAAAGCATTTTTGGCATTTGGAGCTCAAGCTGTGTTTTTCTATAGTACAATTGCTCAATTCACAAAATTACTAATTGTTTGCAGGATATCAACTTTTCTAGCTATTTTGTTGTCTATTTTTGCCTTTAGATTCATCTTTGTTATCAATTTACTAATTTCCTTAACAAATTCTCTTGTGTTTTTATAGAAGAAGAATGAGACGAAAGTTACCAAGATAATTGCAGAGAATATCAAGATAAAGATGAAAGGAACCTAAGTAGAATTGTCATATGATAAAAACCAAAAGCCAGAATTATTTTCCAATACAACATTCAAAACTCAAGATACAAGTACATTATCCTAGGAAGAAATGTATGATTTCTTTGAGAAATGTGAATGGAAAAACCTAGAAGAAGGTTTAGAGGAGGATTCTTCTTCAAATTTTGAAAGTTATGAAGTAATTAAGAAGACTAAGCTACACCAAATTTCTACCAAACCAACAATGTTTCCTTATTATGATATGGATTTATGGTGAACCTAATACAGAGCATTATAAACTAGAATGGGTTCCTTTAATCCATGGAATTATCAAAAGTTCTAAAAGGTTCAACTAGGAATATATTTTGTCATGGAATTTATCCAATTCCATTAGACTTTCACAATCAACTCCACCATGGTTTGGTCAAGGGCTTTTCATGTCTGCATTTTTTATGGATATAGTGACAGCTTCAACCCCTTCTCCATTAATGGAGTGGAATTACTCACTTGGTCAATAACTTGTTCAAACATTCTATTTTTTACTATGGGAAATTCAATATAAAAACCACTTCTATGACATCTATAAAAATGATATGCTTTATTTCTATGAATTTATATCTAGAAAATCTACATTGAGGGTTGGCAAATAAATCAATTATGGATTACAATATGTTGGAGAATGGTTTGTTAAGAGAAGTTTTCCTATTTTAGGATTTTTGAATGTAAATTAGCCCTCATGTTCTTTAAAGGTTTATTCTAGAAAGGCTTGCAGTAAGGGAAATAGCTAGCCATATATGTGTACATGGAATTATTAAGTTTTTACATAGGAATTTAAAGAAGTTGTGGCCCACTTTTCCTATCAAAATTGGCTAGTTGATCATCAAAGGTAGAGGACACACTGTAATAGAAGCAAATGGCTTAGAAGAATTATGTTTGCATTCTCTTCCACTTTACAAATATGATCTTCAAAGCATTGTCAATGCTCATTTGAAATTGTTTAATGATTTAAAGAATTATGTTCATCAATAACCACCATTTGATTTGTTTTTAGAAATAATGATTCCTTTGATCAAGTTATTTCTAGAGTATGTTTTATGAGCATGGAAGATAAGAAAAAATTACAAGATTATAGTGAGAGACCTATATTTATTATCTTCAACAAAGGAGCATGATGTTTGGTGTATCTTTAGTAAAATTACAAATGGAAGAAGGGATGAATTTTTCTTTTGTAGACGGTATAAAGGAATTTGAAACACATGAATCACGAATGAAGCAATCTATTCAAGAGGAAAATGTTCAAGAAAGTGATCATTCAAATTTTGCCAATCAGAGCATCATACATAGCAACATCATTTTGAGGAAAATAAACAAGTAAAAAATAAATCAGAGGAGCAAAAGCAATCAAAGTTTTCAAAGAAAATAAAGACAAAGTTGAACCTTCCATTCAAAAGGAAGAATTACAGATACTAGGTATCATTTTAAAATAAAAATTGATAATAGATGTCGAGTCACCTAAACATATACAATAGTCTAATGATCAAAGGAAAATTAATCAAACTCAGATCGAGTAGGGTAAAGAAACTTAGTCAATTCCAATAGGAAAGTCTTTCCAAGAAATTATAAAATTCTCAGTTTCTTCCATTCAAGAAACTGAGGTAATTTCACTTGAAGTAATTATGACTTCTATAGCATCACAAATTCCAAAATTTGCTCAAACAAAGATAATTTAGGAACGGTTACAAAGTATTGTTTCATTTATCAAATAGTATAGGTGATTTCTCTAGGAATCTCTATGACTTATTTAACAACTAATGTTCCAATTTTCTATTCTTTCTTCAAACCTGTTAGTGAATAAGAGCCAATAGAGGAGACAATAGTGTCTCTTAGTGATTACTTTTACATTTCTCAACCGAAATCTTTTGTTAGAAGATCTAAAAAGAGAAAGCATGATTCAGTTGAAACATCATCAATAATGCATTGGTAGGAAATGGGAGATCCAAAGGAAAGAGCCATAGACACAACATTAGCCATAGGGTCTTTTTCTTCAGTAAATGAAGGCAATATGCAAGAATTATCTTGTTCAATTTATTGCATGCAAATAAAATTTTGAATATATATATAGATATATATATATATATATATATATATATATATATATATATATATATATATATATATATATATGATCATTGAGAAGCTCTTTTAACAGGAGCCCAAATCTATAAGGTGGTTGACAGAGCCCACATATCAGTCTAGAAAATTACTACCCAAACATCTACTAGACTTTTCAAGTACTACACTTGGGTGATTTTCCTTCCCTTGTTGTTTAAATTACTAAAGCCCATCTTACACACAATAGTTTGTATAATTTTGTTAATATATTATTGTAAATAAACTTTTATGTCATATATTTTCCGTTTCTAAATTAATTTTAATAATTTCTTTAGGAAAGAGTAGCATAAGCAATCATTCCTTTGTTCCAGAGATTATTTCCATCCCAAACGAAGAGGGGTATAATTGGAACCTTGATCAAGTGATAACTCCCTTATTGCAGGAGGTATTTTTCCTCCTGTCAACAATTTTTCACTATATGGAGAGCCAAAATATGTATGGCTAGTAAATATTTAGTGATTAATATCCCACACATATCAAATGATTCTAGTACCCCTTCCATATATGTTCACCAAGGTGAACTGCAAACTACATTTTCCACAATATCATGTGTCTTTGAATCATCTTCAACTACACAATATCCTATCACGTCTGAAAGATCCACTTCTCAAGCTATTTCTACACCCATTCACCCTCAATTGCATATTTTAAGAGCTTTCACTCATTCTCAAGGTAAACATTTGGGTTTATCCACAATTCTATTTACTTTATCTAGTAAAAAAAGGAGGCTTAAAAAGGAAACAAGGACTTAATTTGATTCTTTATCTCGAATATATCTAGAACCAAAATTAGAATTTTCGTTTGTTCCAAATCATTGTTCCTTTTCAAGATATTGATCGGGACTCTGAGGTAGTTTCTACTCAACTAGTGCCACCAGGAAATATTGTTGTTCAACTACTTATGTTGAAACATATACATCTTCTTCCACTCAAATCACCAACCTGTAACTTCACCATTACCACCTCCTCAAACTCCTATCATCAGCATGGCACAACAACCCTAGTTATCTACATGTGTTGTTAATGTTTCAGGAGATCAACATGATCTACATAAACATCGTGAAATATTTATACCTAAATTTAATCTTGAAGGTCCAATATCCCCATAAGAAGACATAAATAAATTCATGCTTTATTTAAAGCTTAGGGGAGCTCAACATGAGGACATTGGTTGTAGGTTTTTCCCTTATAGTTTTTAGGGAAAACCATCCACTTGGTATTTTTATTTACTAGATGGTTCTACTACTAGATAGGATATTTTTCAAACCAAATTTCTTAAATTTTTTGTTGAAGAAAAATCATCAACATCTTTGGTAATCGAACATTCATGTATCAAGATGAATCTAAATGAACGAGTCAAATATTTCAATCAATTTTTTATATATGTTGAACAAAATTACTACTGAATCTAGACTTTTTGATAGTGCGCAAATTGAAATTTATACTATTTCTCTACCTCTGTCAATTGCTATTATTGTAATCACATAAAATAAAGCTACATTATTAGAAAATTTTGATGAGTCCTTGAATGTTGAAAAACAATTTTTAAGCATAGCCTCAAAAGTAATAGTTCAAGGGGAAAAAACCAATAACTATATTGAAAAGACCAACAACTTCTAAAAATGTTGATGAAAAGAATAAATAAGAGGTTGTGTTAGGGTCCCACCCTAACCCCCTTATTTATGTAATGGGATCACGTCATAGTCAAGAGTCAATAAAGCCCATAATTTTAAGTGGTTAATCCGCAATTAATGACAGAACCACAGTTAGTTGCAAATGGGCCGTAGTATTAGATAGATGGTATTAATAACCCACGGTATTGGCCAGTGGTATTGCATGTATGAGTCATATATAAAGGATAGAGACTCCCTGCGAGGAGCATCGTGTCTTATTTTTGTAGTTGAGCTCTGCTCTATTGGATGTTGCCCCCTCGAAGTGGCAAGTGAACATTACTCTCTAAATAATAAAATCATTGCTATTCTGTGTTCTGGGTAACTTTTCTTCGCATATTCTGTATTTGGGTATCATTTTGCAGGTTAAGAGCATAACAAGTGGTATCAGAGCACTTTCCAGGGCCGGTGGGATCTCCATTTCTTATAATTTTTTATTTTTTGGCTAGAGACGTGTTCCGGCGTCTTTAAACCACGGGATCTGTCGTTGAGCGCATAAACCTGCGGATTTGGGGAGGCATGCACACAGGAAATACAAGAGGTGGTCACGTCTGTTGGACTCCCTTGTAACCCTTGTGGGTACCCCTTCGAGTAGTAGCGCATTAGACAGAACCGTGCACGGATTGTCTTCCACATACCCTCTGGGTATATTGGAAGCCCCCTAGGTTCCCTTAAAACCTCGCCATAGATAAACCATCGGCCGTCTTGTGGCTACAGTACACCGAGAACAACACTCGGGGAGATTAGTCGCCCATACAATAGGGTAGTCGGGTTGTACTGCTAAGGGTACGGTTGATCCTCCTTAGTTAGAGCCCTCAAACATTGGGCCGAGTACTACTGCCAGACCCTTATGTATATTGCGATCTGTAGCACCTGACACTCCCCAAGCCCTTAGTTCCCTTTTTCTATCAGGGGATCACACAACATCTCTTCCAGACCCGCTTGTGCAAAAAGGTGCAACAGCAACAGACATCAGTCCCGTAGTCTCGAGTTCACAGATCAGCCATTTCGATCTATTAGATCCATCAGATCCGCAGAAGCAGTCTATTCCGCCATCAGATCCGCCATTTAGATCTCTTAGATCCACCAGATCGGAGTCGTTGTCAAGGGTTCCTATACCGGGGTATAATTCTCACAGGACTTTTGGCCGCATTGACATTTTGAGGATTTGGCCACTGCAGTATTGATAAGGAAGGAGTAAAACTCTGTTAGGAGTTTTCAGAAAAAAAAAAAAAAAAAAAAAAAAGGTCTGAGATCTTCCGGGGCACTTATTGGTGATCTAGCCCATCAGAATCAGGATGACGAGCTGACCACGGTGGTACCATTCAATTATTAGTGAAATTTTTAGGCGGTCCCAAATTTTCATCAGGTTGGTGTCTGGTAGAAACTAGAGCTCAAGCGATGGCCAATGAAAGGATAGACAAACTTGAAGAACCCATGCACTCCCTCAACCTTCAGCTTAACGGACTAAGTAGCCAGGTCGCGCAACTCATCCCGAAGGAAAAGGAGCAAGCCCACGAGGAGGCATATAATGGAAATGGATACAATGAGGGTGAGTCTAGCCACTCTCCTCACATCTGGCACACCCACCAACCACCCAGTCAGTGACCTCCCAAGTTGGATATGCATAAATTTGACGGTTCTCACCCATCGGCATGGATAGCACAAATGGACCAGTATTTCAAACTGAATCGTATCTTAGATGATGTGACTTAGCTTATGTTGGGGAGCATGTACTTGGACAATGAAAGGTGGAAATGGTGGGAATGGCATCAACGTTGCAATGGACCTTTTAGGAGTTGGACCCAATTTACAAAAGCTCTTCAAAGCCGCTTTGAACAGGAGGACCCTTTTTTGGGTCATCTTACTAAGCTCCGACAGACTGGTATAGTGGATGAATATATTACAACTTTTGAAGCCTTAGCCTTCCGCACTTGGGGTCTCTCAGATGTGTTCTACATGGAATGTTTTATCAACGGTCTTAAAGAAGCCATCAAAGCTCAAGTCCTACTGCACCACCCTCCCACATGGACGGAGGCTTGCAAGGTAGCTCGTAACGTGGAACGTGCATTAGCAGCCCAATACAGTCGCCCAAATTTCTCCGCTAAAGGTCGCCCCCCACAGGCTCACAACACGACTCAAACACTTAAGGTCCAAAAGTTGTCACCTGCGGAAATGGTCGAAAGAAGAAAGCAAGGACTATGTTACTACTATGATGAAAAATACTCCCCAGGTCATAAATGCAAGGAGCCCAATTTTTTTCAAATAGATGCCATTGACTACAGCTCAACAGAGGAAGATCCACCACTTGAGGACCATGAGGCGCTAGAAGAAGACAACCAATAGGACAATGTCCCTGACGAACCAGTTATTTCGCTACATGCGTTGGCAGGGGTTTCTTCCCCTCAAACTCTCAAAATCAGAGGTTTTATTAAACATCACCCAGTAGTAGTTTTGATTGATAGTGGAAGTACACATAATTTCAGCCATCAAAAAGTCGCAGAAGAAGTGCATTGTTTTGTACGCGCAGTTTCTAACTTCCAAGTTCAAATTGTGGATGGAGGCACAATGAAATGTGAAGGGCGCTGTGAAAATGTCAAACTTCAAATGGGGGATTATCAGTTGAAAACCCACATGTTTTCCATACACATGGGGGTTGTGACATTGTTCTCGATGCTGAATGGCTCCACACCCTTGGGCCAATCACAATGGATTTCTAGGAATTATATATGAGTTTTAAGCAGAACAACTACACACATACCGTCCGTGGACTCCAGGCGGGAGCCCCCTCTATCATCAACTCGCATAGGATGGAAAAACTGTTAAAAAAGGACAATCATGGAGTTATAGCTCAATTTAATGCCATCCAGGCAGTCGAAACAAAGCCTCTGCCAATTCATCCTGAGATGCAACAGATTTTAAATAACCATCTGCCGGTCTTTGACAAGCCTCATGAGCTTCCACCCTCGTGAGGGGAACATGATCATAGCATCACCTTGGTTCTAGGGGCCCAACCCCCAAATGTGCGCCCATACAGATATCCGTTCACCCAAAAGAATGAAATAGAAAAAATCATCAAGGAACTTTTGGAAGCAGGTGTCATTCGTCCCAGTATTAGTCCTTATTCATCCCCAGTGGTCATGGTGCTCAAGAAAGATGGGGAGTGGTGGATGTGTCCCGACTTTAGGGCCCTCAATAAGTTGACAGTCAAAGATAAATTTCCCATCCCGGTGGTTGATGATTTGCTGGATGAACTCAATGGGGCTCAATTCTTCACTAAGTTGGATCTTTGCTCAGGCTACCACCAAATTCGCATGAAGGAAGTCGACGTCCCCAAGACTGCTTTCAGAACTCATGAAGGCCATTATGAATTCCTGGTCATGCCATTTGGTCTTTGTAATTCCCCCTCTACTTTTCAGAGCCTTATGAACCACATTCTCAAACCATATCTCAGGAAATTTGTCCTTGTCTTCTTCGATGACATCCTCATCTATAGTTGCACTTGGGCCGCACATCTTCAGCATGTAGATCTACTCTTGCAACTGCTTCACAAGCATAAATTATTTGACAAGATGTCCAAGTGTTCGTTTGGCATGGCCGAAGTAGAGTATTTGGGCCACATTGTGGGGCATGAAGGTGTCAAGGTGGACCCCAAAAATATCCAGGCAATGCAGGAATGACCTCAACCTAAGACCTTGAAGAGCTTGAGAGGATTTTTGGGTCTCACAGGCTATTATCGTAAATTTGTCCGCAACTATGGTCGCATAGCGAAGCCCCTCACCCAACTCCTAAAGAAAAATTCATTCTTCTGGAATGAGGAAGCACAACAAGCCTTTACAGCTCTAAAAAATGCCATGTGTTCCACTCCAGTCTTAGCACTCCCTGACTTCACCAAATCTTTTGTCATTGAATGTGATGCTTCGGGTACAAGTATTTGGGTGGTCTTAATGCAGGAAGGGCGACCGTTGGCCTTCACAAGCCAACAACTCAGTGGGAGGAATCTGGGCCAATCTACCTACGAGAAGGAAATGATGGCCATCTTACATGTAGTCGAGACCTGGCGACCTTACTTATTGGGGTGACGTTTCCAAATCCGCACAGATCATCACAGTCTTAAATATTTTTTGGAGCAACGCCTATCCTCCCCGCAAAAAAATAAATGGCTAGCCAAAATGCTGGGATATGATTATGAGATCATTTACAAGAAAGGGAAAGACAATTGTGTAGCAGATGCATTATATCGCCAATTTTAGGAGGAAAGTACTCTACTAGCAATTTCCCTCCCCATTCGAGAATGGATTGAAGAGGCTCGCAGGGAATGGTTTTCACACCCTGGGTTCTCCCAACTCATTTCTCAATTGCAGGTAGATCCAAATTCCACCTAGGGCTACTCATGGCAGGATGATATTCTTCACTACAAGGACAGAGTTGTAATATCACCAACATCCACCCTCAAAAGTCGCATTTTGGCAGAATTACACTCATCTCCCATTGCAGGACATTCGGGCTTTCAGAAGACGTATGCTCACACCAGAAGATCATTTTTTTGGACAGGCATGAAAAATGACATCTTTACTTTCGTAGCAGAATTTGATGTCTGACAACGCCACAAAGCGGAAACCGTCAACACACCAGGCACATTACAACCATTGCCCATTCCAGCATCAATTTGGACGGAGGTTTCTATGGATTTCATTACAGGTCTTCCAAAGTCAGGGAACAAGTCAATCATCATGGTGGTTGTGGACCGACTGTCGAAGTATGCTCATTTCTGCACCCTACCCCACCCATTTACACCAAATTTGGTTGCTCAATCTTTCATGGATCAGATCTTCAAATTGCATGGCATGTCCACTTCTATTGTGTCTGACCGCGACCCGATCTTCACCAGTAATTTTTGGCAGGAACTCTTCAGAATACAAGGCACTCAACTCAAACTCAGTACTTCCTATCATCCGCAAACAGATGGTCAAACCGAAGCCATCAACAAATGTCTAGAAACCTACCTTAGGTGTTTCACTTCAAAAAAGCAACACCTTTGGGTACAGTGGTTACCTCTGGCAGAATGGTGGTATAACACCAACTATCATGCCACCACCAAAATGACTCCCTATGAAGCAGTATATGGTCAACTCCCACCTTCACCTACTTCGTATCTCAAGGGATGCTCAAAAGTACAAGAAGTGGATCAACTCCTACAACACCGAGGAACCATGCTCGCCCATCTTCGAGAGAATCTTCATCAAGCTCAGAACCGCATGAAGCAATAGGTAGACCAACATCGCTCAGAGCGCCAATTTCAAGAAGGGGATCAGGTCTTTTTACGGCTACAACCATATAAGCAAACATCACTCAAGGACAAGGGGTGTCAGAAACTCTCTCCCAAATTCTACGGACCATATCAAGTACTTCAGCGCATTGGAGAAGTGGCCTACAAGTTGGCCTTGCCACCTACTGCAAAAATCCATCCAGTTTTCCATGTCTCATGCCTCAAGAAAGTGATTGGGAACAATTGTGGAATTCAGACCAGTCTACCTGAATTGGACGAAGAAGGGTCCATCCGGCTTCAACCTGAACAAGTCCTAGACACACAAGACAAGCAACTTCGTGGCCGCATGATTAAGGAAGTCCTTGTCAAATGGAAAGACACCTCTCGGGAAGATGCAACTTGGGAACCAACCACTATTCTTCAACAGTTTCCGTAGCTTCAGCCTTAAGGACAAGGCTCGTCTTAAGGGGGAGGGCATGTTAGGGTCCCACCCTAACCCCCTTATTTATGTAATGGGATCACGTAATAGTCAAGAGTCAATAAAGCCCATAATTGTAAGTGGTTAATCCACAATTAATGACGGAACCACAGTTAGTTGCAAATGGGTCGTAGTATTAGATAGATGGTATTAATAAAACCCACGGTATTGGCCCGTGGTATTGCATGTATGAGTCATATATAAAGGATAGGGACTCCCTGCGAGGAGCATCGTGTCTTATTTTTGTAGTTGAGCTCTGCTCTATTGGAGGTTTCCCCCTCGAAGCAGCAAGTGAACATTACTCTCTGAATAATAAAATCATTGCTGTTCTGTGTTCTGGGTATCTTTTCTTCGCATATTCTGTATTTGGGTATCATTTTGCAGGTTAAGAGCATAACAGGTTGTATATTTAGAAAGCCTTCAAAATATTTGTTGTAACCTTGAATATAGTTCATGGTGGTGGGGAAACCGGTGGTCGGGACATCTAAAAGACCGATGGAAACTTTAAAATATGTGGCCGAAGAAATAGGCCATGAGACCTTGCAATGAATCTTCTAATTGTGAAGCCTATATTTAAAATGAGATTGTCCAAGATAGATGAGGGTTACATGGCTTTAACTAAAGGTGGGAGAAAGAAGGATGAATATGAACATATTTTAATAACTCAGACAATTAAGAATCTGAGTGTAAACCTTACATAAAGAATGATGGAAAAGGCCCAAGATATGGAGGAATTTCCAGCATGGTGGAGTGCACATTAAGACTCTTTAAATCTGAAATGTGAGTACCATTCAAGATAAATTCACAATCATAACATAAAAA
This sequence comes from Pinus tabuliformis, assembly GCA_031772625.1. NCBI lineage: Eukaryota > Viridiplantae > Streptophyta > Pinopsida > Pinales > Pinaceae > Pinus > Pinus tabuliformis. The sequence goes on from CM062807.1 coordinate 100,586,471, forward strand.
TATTCGCAGCTTCATTACACTCATGCTAGCAGAAGAAAACATTAATAAAATAATGACAACACAACAAAGAAAACATTTGGACAATACCCCAAGAAATAGAATCAAAACTAGTTTGTATTATTCAATTTCAGAGATATTTCTACATTAAATTGTCTCCATGTTTTTTTAGACTTTGAACCCCTCCAAAATCTAATTCTCAAACCTTTATTTCTCCCCTTAGGCTCATTAGTTAATTGTCTAATCAGTTGTAAACTGACTCTTTAAACAATTATAAAATTGTTTCATAGCTTATGATAAAGATTACAAAATTTAATAAAAATTAATATCATATACATAATATATATGATATAATAACGAAATAGGTCCATTTTTACAAAATAAAACCCCTGCTCCTTTAAAAACTTAGATAATATCAATTTTGAATTTACAATCTTTGGGGCCTCCCTTGTCCATGACCATCCTAGTATAAAGAATGCTAGACATTTATTGCTAAGAATGGAAATGTCCATAGTTCACTTTGTAGATAGCAATAGTGACCTCAAAAATTCACTTATCAGGTACTCAGTATGATTCCAACTTGCAAGATATACGATCCTCTTTCAATTTTAGGGTACCAAAGTAGTTATATATGATCATATTAGTGCACTGGATGCAAAATAATTTCAGAGTTTGAATCTAAAGAAAGTAATCTAGTGCTGGTTTTTTAAGGAATGCCCCTTGCTTCCTCAGAGGATGCTTCAAAGACAGTAAAATTCTTATTAAGGTCTTCATCTAACTCAAATATTGCAACAACATTGCCACATCTATAACAATAATTTTGAGCTAACCAAACATCTATAACTTACAGGACTCCTGCATATCCTTCTCTTGTGTTATTCATCAATCAATATATTGAATAAGAACCGCTTTTGACTATTCGTTGTTACACAAAATTTGTTTTCTACGACACTTCTTATTGGCAATGGGATTTCAATATCACACAATATGCGACAAACTTTATATGTTCACCTTTTTTTAGTCATTTATGCCAATGTCCCACTAATGAATCAAAACTTTTCCATTTGATATCATTTTGATGGGTTTCCACTTATGTCTTTAATTATGAAATCAATCTGCCACTAAAATTAGTATTCATAATAGTCTAGAACTGAAAGGAGGTAATGCGAGTGGAATAACACTACTACAACCCTTTGTTTAAGATTATATTTTGCATGGCCACCCCTTTAGCTCACATCAACCACCCTCTTCCTCAATATAACGAAGCCAAGAATATAATTTTTAATATACAACTTTGTCTCTTGCCAACATATGGTATTATCTATATCCATAACGATGTTATACTAATTGGACAAATAAAAAGTCGACGAAGGAGCCAACTTGTATTGATATGGCAGAGAAATAATTTGATACCTTGAAAATGAGCACACTATTTATAAGGGTTCATTTAAAGCGGGCAGTGAAACCATATTCATTCATAGTCCATATCTGATCGAAAGTGATGGAACTTATCCAATTTGTTAAGATAAATAGCACTATTACAATTATGTTTTTGGGTATGTAGGTATATCATGTGATCCTTTTCTTTCCATAGGGGCAAGGTGCAATGGAAAAATGTCATGGCTTTAGTCTTTAGTTCTTGTATCAAAAAATAACTAATGCTAGGGTTTCCTAGCTTCACGATGAGCCGGTCTTGGTAGAATTGTTTTTGTTGTTATACCTAATATACGTATTTTCCTTGGAATACCAATATCCCACATTCATAATACAATGTGCTTTGTTGGTGTGTATATACACCCATTCCCTACCTTATTTTGACCTGTCATGCAAGTTCTTATGGGATCTTCCTCTCAGTGTTTGTATGGGTACTACCCTTGGTGACTGTTGATTAGTGAAATCAGTGATTGGTTTTTTGGATGGAAAATTCGACTTGTAGATTGGGTCTCGAGCCATATATATATATATATATATAAAATGAAGAGAACTTCATGTCAAAAGTACAAAATTTATTATTATATATATATATATATTAAATGAAGAGAACTTCATGTCAAAAGTACAAAATTGCTTATTAAATTTTTCTCTATTTTTTTTAACAAAAATTATAAAAATATACATCTGATATCAATGGGTTCCCATAAAAATGTTTCCCTTCTCCAACATTTTAAATGTGCAAAATGGAGCTACAAAATATTGTCTCCAACTAGGGCCAACACTTTTCCTGCAAAATGTTGAGGACTTCAGGCCAGTAACCTTGTTGGCCATGGAGTAAGAAATTCCTTGAACCCTATAACTGTAAAACTGGAAATCTCCTTGAAACCTATTTTGTGAATCTGAACCTTTTGTTCTTCCTTTTATGAGCTGAAACAAAACTTATGTAAATTGAAAATAAAATGGCCAAGTTGACCTTATTTAATATTTATTTATAGGTTCCTACATATATACATACGATTGACCTTAGTCATGTGTAATCCACCTTCCAATGATACCATTCCAGAATTTGAGTGTTGGACCTTATGTCATCTCCTTGAAATTCTAAAAATAAAAATAGGCATGTGACATATGAATTCTTTAGATAAAAGTTTTAATACATACCTAAAAAATGATATTGGCTGCCTAGCAAAGAAAACTATCATATAGTAAGCTATTGGGTCATAAATTGGTAAAATACATAAGAGAAAAAATGAGCTGCTTGATTTTCTTGAACAAGATCATGACATAAGACTTTTCACATAGGGAAGCAATGGTCACTTCTTGGCTCTTCAACTTTGGGCTCTTCTTGAAGGGATTGTTGTTGGTCATCTTATTCCTATTTTCCAGCAAGCAAATTCTTTTGAGAATTTGCAACAAACTCCTCCTCCTCTGAATCGTATGATTCCTAAATTGGATTGTCTTCTGTTAACCCCAACACTTCATATGAAGCATAAGAATACAAAACATGGGCACTAACAAAATATACAAGATAAGACCTGTGAGGGTTGGTTTGCATCTGAATTTGTTCTTCTTTTCATGGAGTAAACTTGTCAAAAGAGAATGTGGGGGTTTCCATCTTTCCAAACCCAAAAAAGGAACACCCAAAGTGAAGAAAGTAGGTGAGGATACACAACCAAAATTTGATTCTTGTCACCCTCAAGAGTTGATTCATAAATTTTCCAAATGAAACCTAGGGAAGATATTTGAATTCCACTACATGAAAATGGAGCCGATTTGATGTTGTATCCGAAGAGAAAGTTCTTGTCTGTGGGGGAAACAGTGCCTGGGATATCTAAAAGACTGATGGAAACTTTAAAATATGTGGCTGGAGAAATAGGCCATGAGATCTTGTAACCAATCTTCTAATTCTAAAACCTATATTTAAAAATAGGTTGACCTACATAAATGAGGGTTGTATGGACTTAATTAAATTTGGAAAGAAGAAGGATGAAGATGAACACTATTTAATAACTAGGGAAATTAAGAATCTGAGTGTTAACCTTGGAGAAAGAATGATGGAAAAGGCCTGAGATATGGAGGAATTTCCAGCATTATATAGCACACATTAAGACTCTTTAAATTTGAAACATGAATTCCATTCAAAATAAATTCACAATCATAACTTAAAAATATCCACAACTTCATTGCTCTCATGCTAATAGAAGAAAACATTAAGGAGAACACAACAAATAAAATTATTTTTTCAATACCTAAAAAACTGGAATAAAAGCTGGTTTGTATTCTTCAATTGATGAGAGATTTCTTCATTACATTGTATCCATTCTTTCTAGACTTTGAACCCATCCAAAATCTAATTCTTAGACTAACTCTTTAAACCATTATAAAATTATTTCTTAGTTCATGATAAAGGTTACAAAATTTAATAAAATTAATATCATATACATAATATATGATATAACAAGGCCGCATAGCTAGCTGTGCCATGCCACTTAGTTTAATTAATGAATTTTGATTAGTGAAATTTTGTTTGTGATATATTGTACTACATACATACACTATTTAGTTTAATTAATGAATTTTGATTACTGAAATTTTGTTTGTGATATATTGTACTACATACATACAATTTGATGAGAATGGTTATTGGAAAAAATGACTAATATTTTTTTGAGGCTTAGTTTAATTAATGAATTTTGACTAGTGAAATTTTGTTTGTGATATATTGTACTAAGAGTCTGTATTTTTTTTTTGAAAAGTGTGACAACGAATTAAAAAAGTGAAAAATGGAGACGGGATTAAGCCTTTTGTGTTTTTATGTACATGACCAGAAAAGCTACACGCTCCACAAAAGCTACACAAAAAGGTCATCAAAGATTGATTGGATGCTGACTAGAGCAATTGTCGGGATTATTTAAAGAGACTTCCCGGACACAAAACCTATGGATCATTCAATATTTGCATTACTAATTTCATCTCATATGTCTTTGCTCATTCCTCTTGATATGGTATTCTTATTTGTGGTTTGTGCTTTTTAATTATACATGCTCATATTATCCCATTTGATTATTTCAAATTTCCATTAAAATTGATTTAGGTGCTTCCTACCAAATTCATTCGAATATCAAATTATCTGTGAATTGGTATTCAAATTTGCTAAGATGTGTGGGCAGGCCTGGAATTTGACGTCCTACAGGATGTATTTTGCCTTCCAGGACTTTTTCGACAGCGAGTGAAATTTTTTACATGTCATTTTTGATAGGTATTCTACATCTACAACCCTTCATTTTGACGTCTGATTTCAAAGCAGAACTGTCAAAATCTATTATACCTCTATTTCATGGGAGGCAGGACTGGTGACCGGTACACACAGTTCAAACTTAAGTTGATTTAAATGCTCAAGCCTTCGATTGCCTACTACCTACCAGGGTCCAACACCCTCCCTTCCACGTTGCATTCATTGTGATTCTTGAAGACAAAGTAAATAGATGTTCATAAATGCTACAATTAATATAGTATGGCCAACATTTGTAATTGTGAGGTCTTGTAAATTGTTTGCAAGCATTGTTTTTTAATTTTGACGCACTATATTTATTTACTCCCCAAGAGTATGATTGTAGCACACTAGGTTGCATTAATGTGGGATGGAAGTAAGATAATAGTGAGAATAGTTAGAGGGTATAGGATATAATGTCTTTTAAATTTTCTTCGAGAGTTATTGTAAAACAATATAGATGGTGAATATATAATGTTGTTGCATTAATACAATTCAAGTGCATGAGAAATATATCAATTGGCAAAGGCAAAGTTTTAACGAGCTTTTTGAATCTCTTAAATCGTTTTGCAAGAGCAAAGGTACCCACTCGCTGGTATCTCAAAACATATAACTGTAAATTATTTCTAATTATTTCTTGTATGATTTACGTGATCAAGAAAGCTAGAAAGTACAACTGAACAGAACGCCCACTGCATATACCAATCTAGATATTTTCATTTTATTCTTCAATTTTTGTCATGGCAGTGAATCTGATAGTGTATAATTTTCAGGGCAATTAGACTTTGTCTGTTTGCAATGTCATGGTAGCTAACACATCTCCATGGGTTGTTTGATAGATTGGAATGAGAAGAAAGTCTTCAGCATGTTTGTTGGGAGTTAGCTTTTGAGAAACCACAATAAGTAATTCAGATGTATATATAAATAAGCCTGATATGAGCTTGAAAGTGCTCTCTATGTTGTCATCACAAGATAGACGTGTTTGTGTCTTTCCACATGGCCCTGTGAGGAGGGACTCTTGGCTTCATCTACAAGCTTCATTATGTTTTCCAGAAGTGTTGGGTTTTCTGGTTTTCTGGTTTTCCATTATCCAGGTTGGTTTCTACTTCCTGGGATGAATTTTTTTTTCTTCTCATTGCTTCTACTTTTAAAAAATGCAAAGCGTGAGTGGTTCAAAATTCCTAAACCCCTTATCCCCACCTATGTCTTACTGAGGATTTGGTTTTCAAACTAGTGGCAGTCCTGCCTAAAACTTATTGATGTCCTTCCCTGCACTTTAGTAACAAAATGTTTGCAATAATATTCATTTTACAAGTTGTATGTTGTTGTATATGATAAGAGGTTAAGTATATTCAGAAGTACAATGTTAATGTAAGTATGTTTCTTCAATGTTGTGAACAATGGGTTTTGGTTTGATTCGTAAGATAAGTGGTGGGGTTGGTGATGTTTTCCCATCAAGGATGGAATCTCCCTAACACATATTTTACCCTCGTAGATTGCATCACTATGGTAATGGGTCCTCTTAAGAGTTTGCAGACACAAGCATAAATCCTCGGTAACTTTAGAAGAATTGATACCCTCATTTAGGGCTGACTATTTAGTAGTCACCAATGTTGGTCATGATTTAGTTGTCTAAAGAAGAGGCTAAACAATGTCTAATTTAATAGATGATGATGTCTCTACATTGATGTGGGTCGCATTTTTCTTCTCATGTGTTGTTGGTTTTGTTCAGACTTATTTACCAATTTCACATTCACACTATTGTATTAGAATTTATTAACATATAAACAAATAATATGAATTTATAAGGACATTTGGATGGTGAAAGGAAATTCCAGATTTTTGTATTAGGTTTTTAGTGTGATATTTTCCTCTTCCCCATGGTTCAAATCCCTTAGGGACATATTTCACATCTTGTGGGCTATTTAGTTGTCCCGTTTGTGATAGAGGCCATCTCAAAACATTGGGGGACAGGTGCAAGCCCTTGTTGACATAGCCCCATCCATGCTTGAAATTTGGTGGGTACCCTAGTTTTACTTGGTCAAATACATGAGTGATTTGTCCAAAGTTTTAATGGTGTTCTTATCATGTCACTTATTTTATTGTGTCACATTTCCTTCTTTTCCCTAGGCCAATTTTAACAATAGTGGTTAATATTGACTTAATGCTACATTAATATTATTTATAGGTGATTATTTAGTATAATATGTTGGTGGTTATTGTTAGTGTTAAGGAAATTTCAAGCTCTAGGTGATTAATGTCATTATGATCTCAATCAAACACATATGTTAATTTAGAAAATCAAGAGAGGAAGAGATTTATGAAAGTTGAAATAAGAGTAGTTGAAAGAGAGTTTACATATTAAAAGAGGTTAGAGAAGATGGAAACTTATAAATTTGGGTAGAACTTATAATGAAAAGCATGAAAAATTAAAAAACCTAGTCACTTTTTCATTTGACATGTTGAGGGAATTTGAAATTCCAAGCCTCTGTGTGGGGTTTCATTTTAATCACTAAAATCTGATTTCATTTAATAAAAAGTAAAGATTAAATGAATCCTACTTTATAGAATTCATTTGACTAGTTAAATAAATAAAATATATAAATATTGAAATTCACCCGTCTTATCAATTGTTACTGCTTTGTTTTTATGGTTTTCAAGAAATACAAAATTCAAGAAAACAATACGATAATTGTTACTACTTTGTTTTTATGATTTTGAAGAAATACAAAATTCAAAAAAACAATAAGATAAAAGTGTGTAAAACGCTTCATCAATATTGTTTTACAATTTCTAAGAATTAAGAATTATAAATTTCAAGAACGCTGCTAGAACAAGGTAAAAGCCTACAAAATGGTTTTTCAAAGGTTTTGTACCATCACTCTTATCATAAGAACAGTACGCTATTCATTGTTTAAATTTGCGTGTTACAGCAAATATAAACTAAAATTCAGAAAAGATGTCTGTATTTTGTTATTACACTGCATTTCAAATAAGCGCTGGCGGCCAGCAATCCCTGAATATCTGTGGCATTTCCGTTTGTTCATATATTTTGGAGGTCGAATGAAGAAGGCCTATCAAATTCGAAAATTATTTTTAATTTGCCAGCTTGATGAAAGTATCATTCACACGCTGAAGTTGATTTGTTTTTATTTTGATTGTGTACTTTTTATTTTTTTCACTCTCAGAGTCGTACTGCAAAAGGCGGCAGCTACATCATTATCCAATAATACCCTAACGCCCTTTTACAATTTGTGCTGCGATTTTTTACTTGGCTTTCGACCCAAAACCCACTGTGTATGTCAGCAAACCACTGGCGGTTGAGAAAACCATAAACCATCTTTAGGGCCTCCCTTGGTAGTTTTTGGAATTTGGTAAGGACACCCTGGGATGAATGCTATCCCTCGGTTTGGAGATGAGTAGTTTTGGGGAAAATCTCTCCTTGACACCCCACTATTTGTTAAACTACATTGGTCAATAAATTGTCGAGTATCGTTGGATCTGGGAATGAATGTTGTCGACCGTGGATTGTTTCTGCACCAAGGAGAGTTTCCTCTAGAATACGATCGACTGCTTTAAAAAATGGTCATGAAACATATTATCCACTCTAGTAATATTTATTCCTATCTTTGCTCAAAGACTTTTAAAATAGTTTTCTAATGTCCCAAATTATACCTCCGCTTTCAGTTTTGGATAAAAGTGATATTATTTATTAGCAATGAGATCAAATACTTGTAGCCCAAAAGAATTTTATTCAAAAGTTATTATAACAAATATTTATGTCAATAAATTGGCTTATTGACTCTAGAAAATGACATTTCGAAAAATTACAAATATTCTCCATACAATCAAGTGAACACTAAATACAAACTCCAAAGGGAATAACTAGAGATTGAACACGACAATCTTTCTATTGCACCAAAATCTTCAACTTGTAGAAAGTGTGTTTGTAGTGCTGGTAGCATTTGTGCATTCTCAAGTAACATAAAGTCAAAGTATTATATAAAGATCAAAGTCTCAACAGATATCTCAAAACCTTTGTATTATTAAGGTATCACATACTAGAATAAGCTTGTGATTTTTTTAAATTGATTTTAAACACCAAAATTTCAGTTGAAGTTGGTGATGGGATTTGCTTTTCTATTACTTGTATCTTCCTACACTACGTATGAGTGACGAGTGAGACTCTTTGCAGATCGATTCCAAACACCAAAAGCCAAAATTAGTGATGAAAACCCTCTCAATAATCTTTTTTTTTTTTTCAAAAGAAAAAATCAGAATGTAATTATATTAAGATGATATAATTGATCGTCATTACAGTTGTCTCCGTGGAGACATGTTACTGATTGTATGCTATTTTCCTCATAACAGAGAAGATCCTGGACAGAGAAAAACATATATTTGGCCTGCAGTTAGCAACATCAATCTAATGAGGAGAGATATATATGCCGAATTGAAAACCATATTTGGAAAACACATATGAGCCGTAAGTATAGCAAAATGTAGAAGGTGCCAGCCTGATAAGAAGAAAGAGCTACGCCGAAGAGGGCATAAATCCCGAAATGGACACCAAGATGGAATGCAGAGGCATGTTGGAGTTCTGGAATAGGCGATGATTTCTCCAATTCCAGATGTGCCAGCATGTTAAGATGAAGAGTGCGCGCCAGGAGGGCCGCTGAGAGCTCCACCAAAGGAAGGCGTCCAGTACAGAAGGAAAGGACCGATGCGAAAAACCATGAGAGAGTGAGAGCTCATACCAGATTGAAGAAGAGACTGCACACTCAAAGAACATGTGGAAGTTTGATTCATGATGTGCTGTGCATAGAAAACACCTGCTCGGACCATGCCAACCTTTTCTTTGGAGAACCTCCCAGGTGAGGTTCTTGTTGGAGAAAAGGAGCCAAGAGAAGAGGATCGCTTTTAGGGGGCAGGGAGCTTTCCAAAGCTTGGTGGGGAAAATAGGGAGAGAAGGCGGGAGGGTAGAAGAAATGAGAGAGTAGATATTTTTGACAGTGAGAGGAAGGGAAGGTTTCAGAAAGGACCAGACCAGCTCATCTTTGGTACCCGATTGAGTGATTCCTATGTGTGAGAAGCTGTTAATAGCAGATTGCCAGAGGGGATGGAGGGGAGGGGGTAAGGCGAGTTGATGATGATTTTTCCAGATAGGCTGGTTGGAGAGCCATGAATCTATAAGCTTGCTCCAGGTGAAAAGGCCATTAGTGTGAAAGAAGGCAAGGAGAGCTGGGGGAATAAAAGATTCAAGGCTGTGTTGAGTGGGGTCAAAACATATGAGGACATTCTCACCTGTAACAATGGACCATCTTAAATTCTGCAAAAAAAAGGATTGTATCTTCCTGAAGTTCAACCAGATTGTGGAGCCATTTTTGATACCAATAGAGGAGCGCCTGTGCCAGTAAGAGATATTCCGCCCCTTGAGGTATTTCTGTCTGATGAAGGAGCTCCAAGGATTGCTGCCATATATGCCTCGGTGAAGGGATTTGCAGAGAAGCGCCTTTCCAAAGGACCTTATGTGTAAGAGGCCCCAACCGCCAGATTTCCTTGGCCTGGTGATGGAGTCCATTTTGACCAGGTGGAGCTTAGAATGAAATGAGCGACCGCCCCACATATAATTTGCAGCAAGAGACTTCATTTTGTTTGTGACTGTTGCAGGCAGAAGGAAGAGATGACTCCAAAAAACAGCAAGTTGTGAGAGCACAGATTGTACCAATATAAATCTGCCTGCTAGGGAGAGAAAGCGTTGTTCCCATCTTGAAATTTTGTTGTAGAAGCGGTCGATGATCCAGTTCCAGTCACAGACACGGTACCCTTTGGGTTTTAACCGGAAGCCTAGATAAGTGAAACCTTCCTTGAGCAGCGCTAGGTTGATGCCGAAACAGTCAGCTATCCATTGAGCAATATGAAGATTGGTACCATTGTGATATAGGACGGTCTTGGTTTTATTGATGGCCAAGCCCGTGGCCAAGTGGAACTTCTGTAGAATTTCGAAGAGGCATGCCCACGTGGATTTGCAGAGAATGGCGAAGATCAGGATGTCATCGACGAATAAATTATGTGAGAGAGTGATTTCCTTGCACATCTTAACAGGCTTGCATCTTCCGTCGGAAACCGCTGAGTTTATGCGAATGCTGAGACAGTTCATAACCAATATGAAAAGAAGGGGGGAGAGGGGGCATCCCTGGCGGAGCCCCCTCTCAGCTTTGAAAAAAGGTGTGGGCTCTCCATTGATGATGACAGAGAAATTGACGCTCTCGACGCATGCCATAATCCAACTGATGCCCTGTGATTGTAAACCGATTCTTGCTAGAAGGACTCTGAGAAAGCCCCAGTCCACACAGTCGAAGGCCTTTTGTAAGTCAATCTTAAGTGCAGCAGCATCTGTATTTTTGGAGAAGATGGAATAAAGACATTCTTGTGCCATGGCCACAGCATCTAGGATGAGCCTGCCTTTAAGAAAGGCATGTTGATCTTTGGTGATGAAAGAATTTAGTACTTTCTTCATGCGCTCTGCTACGATCTTGGAGGTAATCTTGTAGAGGGAGTTGCACAATGCAATGGGTCTGTAGTCCCCAAAAGAAGTCGACTTGGCCTTCTTCGGAATAAGAGCAATGAAGGTGGCGGAGAGGGCACCGTTGATGTGTCCCGAGGTGCGGGATGCTTCCACCATGCGCAGCAAATCTGTTTTGAAGAGGTCATAGAAATGTGAAAAAAACTCGATGGGCCAGCCATCGGGCCCAGGGCTTTTATCCCTCTTGAAGCTCTTTATAGTGTCCAATAGTTCACTATCCGTGACAGGCCTAAAGAACTCCTCATTCTTATTTCCATCAAACATGGTCGGCAAGTTCTCGACTGCCCACATCATGTTGGAGACATCACGTCCCTGTCTTTTATATTGCTCTTTGAAAAACCTGTTAGCCTCTGCCGAGATGTCCTGCTGGGTGAAAAAATAACCACCGTTTCCATCGTCGATCTGCCAGATTGAATTCTGTTGTCGGCGCCCATTTGCCACATTGTGAAAGTACCTCGTATTATGATCGCCTTCCTTCAGCCAGGTGGCACGACTTTTGAGCCGCCAATGGATTTCCTCTTTTTGCAACAATTCTTGTTTTTTTTTCTCAAGAGACCAGAGAAGGATCTTTTTGTCCATGTTAAGGCCGCTGTAAGGGAACGAGGAGGAGAGGATGCCTATCTCCTTGTTAATATTGCTTAGATCCCGTTTGTCTTGCTTTATTTTATGGGACTGCCAGTCTTTGGTGGCGCTTCTGAGAGACTGTATTTTTTCACGAAAAGTGAGCCACTTTGCCTCCTCGGTTTGAAGAAGTTTTGCCCAAAATTTTTTAATGAAATCATTGAACGAGTCATCCAGCAAGTGTACTCTGTTAAACTTGAATGCATAGCCCTTTGTGCGCTCCATGTACATCCACTTCAAAAAAATGGGTTTGTGGTCGGAAGGGGAGACTGGCCCCGTCGACACCGATGGAAAACCCCACTGTTCTATGATGCTTGCACTGAGGATGAATCTATCAATTCTTTTGGCGATGAATGCTGAGCCAAGTCTGCCATTATCCCAGGTGGGGGACAGATTTTCAGGAGTGATATCGACCAAGTCCCTGTTTAGGAGCTCCTGTCTCATTTTATCTGCCATACTATCCTTCCTTCTACACTGACCCCAGCATTCCTTTGAGTTGAGAGTGAGATTGAGGTCTCCAGCAATTAAAAGAGATTGGATATCAAGAATACCAGAAACAAACAAAGAGTCCCAGAATGAGGCTCTATGCCTATAAGGCGCATATATATTAAGAATGTTAAGGTTATGAGGCCGTCCTCTGATGGAGGCCGAGATGAGAATACCAGCACAACATCTGTAGGCTTTTGCCTTGACCCTTAGCGGATCCCATAGAGACACCAAACCACCTGATAAACCCTCTGCATCTGTGGCCACCATGTGCCAAGATGGGAACATTTTCCTGAAGAAAGCCAGGGAAGCTGAGGCGGAATGCATGGTTTCTTGAATAAATATGATGTGAGAATTAGCAGAAACAAGGATCTCCTTTAGTGCCAGAAATTTGGGGGTGGCACCAATCCCCCTGATGTTGTAAGAGATCAAAAAAGTCATTTGGAGGGTTGACCAGCCGTGCATGCTCTAAGAGGCTGTGGGGAGGGAAGCTCATGGATGGGTAAGAGTGGAAATGTCCACAGTTCAATTTGTAAATAGCCATAGTGACCTCAGAAATTCACCTGCCAGGTACTCATTATGATGCCAACTTGCAAGATATACAGTTCAATTTCAATGTCAGGGTACCAAAGCAGTTATATATGATCATATTAGTGAACTAGATGCAAAAAAATGTCAGAGTTTGAATCTAAAGAAAGTAATTTGGGGCTGGTTTTTTTAAGTAATGCCCCTGGATTCCTAAGAGGCTACTTCAAAGACAATAATCTTCATATTAACTTTTTCATCTAACTCCCATATTGCAATAACATTGCCACATCTGTAACAATAATTTGGAGTTGACCAAACTGTCACAATCTGATTATTGAACATCCATTTATATCGCTTCCATGACCAACTGGTGAGCACGCCCAATGAAATCAATCTTATTGTAATGATTGAATGTAGAAGCAACATTTCCTCCAAAGAGAAATTCAGAGCGTCTTGGACTTAGACCCCAACGGTCAACACTGTCTTCTGGATCTGACCAAATAAGGTCACGCATAGCACTATCATGAGGAACTTCTTGCTTTCTATCAATTGTGCTCTAAATTTGATATCATAGGAGAAAGACCGCCATGCATACTAACGATACAGTTCTCAATAAGTGCAGATAAAATCAAGTAGTCAAATATATATGTGCAGTACTGCCACACATTTACTGATCCATACTTCCTGTTAACACCCAGGTTGTTCCCTATGACTCCCAAGGGAATACGGCCGGGGTAACCACTAACCAATCTTTGGGTTACAGTTCCTAGCCTAACTGCAACCAGAGAGGGCTCTCTCTTTATGATTTGTCTCTGTTTTGATGGTGTTTTAGGCTAGCTATTATGCTCAGGTTTTGTTTTGTGTTTGGTTGAAGGATTTCTTTCAGGTCTTATGAGGCAGTGTTTAGACAGTATAATACCATTGGGCAATGGAGTCTGGAGTTGTGAAATGATCTGATATGCTGGTTTGGTGTTGTTCTAACTGCAGGGCCTATTGAGTATTTTAAACAGACAAACTAGATCAAATGGTGATGTACGTTGATTCAACAGAAAGCAATCAAGAATTTCCTATTGAGCTGGTGGGTGAAAGTGAGCACACTGCACAGGAGCAAAACTTTGAATTCCTGTGACAAAGGTCACTGTGATAGATGTATTCCAGAAAGTGCAGCATTTAAGAATTACACTTAACTAGATTACAGCTGAAGAAAACATTGATAAACAACGCAGATTGAACTCAGGTTACTCAGTGAATAAATCCTGAAAGCTATTCTTTTTCCTTGTTGCTTAGTATTGAAAACAGATAACATATACGGATTTTAACAAAAACAGCTAATTAACAGAGAGAGATACAGAGACTTATTGTATGATGAAATACACAGGGATCCAGTAGTTATCAACAGCCACCAGAACGCATCCAACACCTCAGAAATCCAAGAAATTCCATTGCTTTGCTCTATTAACTTCTGAAAAGGATTACAGCATAAGAACTTCTTCAGGAGAAATCAACAACAACCCTTGCAATCTTATGCGAAGGGGACTTTATAGAAATGCGTATACAAAATATCTCAGGCATTGAGTCATCTCAGAGAGAAAATATCTACATTGTTACGTTCAGAAAGTAGGCAAGGAGTTATTACAATCTTAAATGCAGCGTAAATGCCCTTTATGTCTGTCAGAGGACTGTTTTGACTTTTGAGTGTCACTGAGTCGGTTGCATTACTCTGTTTTAATTCTGGAGATACGCATTTACTTTTGGCTGCGCAGTGCGTTCTTGGGTCTGCCAGCTATGGTTCTCTTTTTCTGCTTCGTTGGCCGCTACATCCGCTGAGTTGGCTCAGCTCTGATTTATGATGCCTGCTGACTTTGTTGACTTTTCCTTTCATCATAATTTGTAGAAAAAACAGAAGTTGGTGGATAACTTTACTGTTTACAAAATTCTCTGGATCGCATCTGTCCACCATTCCTGTGTAGGGAGCTGATGCCTGAGGATGGCCTCCATTGTCTCTTCAGCCTCTGTATATTTGAAAAAATTTGGGGCTACATCAAACAAGTGATTAATTTCATTCATTATAAAAAGTAGATTTTCTATCTTACTATAGAAAATCTGTCCTGTAATAGGCCATGTGTCTTCTGAAGTGCTGGCCTTCTCATTGACCTGTGCTGAGGCAAAAACATTTACTCTTTTAGCATACTGTTCATGGGTGAATAATTTCCCTCCGTTGTTCAGTAAGCTAGGGAGTCCTCTACTCTGCAACACCTGAAATTTCTCCATGAACTTATTTACCTCTGTCTGCATATCCTGGGTTCTCCTGTCCAATGTCTGCACTAGACTTCTAAGAGTAAGAACCCTTTTGATCATTTGAATGGTCTCAGTTCTATTTGTGATTCCAATGGTGGCTAACTGAGAACTTGTTTTGTGGTTAAGCACATTGATCATTCTTGTAGCAACTTCAGGCATATTTCCTAATAAGGCCCTTGATGTTCGGATTTCCTTCTGTGCCTTTGGGATGAGCTCTAGTTGCTCATGGATTGTCTCGATATATGGCCATTGGTTGTTGATGGATTGACCAATATTGGACCATATCATTGCTCTGATCTCAGATATGATTTTATCTAGCTTGAGCTCATTCTCAAGCTCTTTGATCCTGCCTTTAAGGGCCTTGATTTCCCTGGCCTTTTCTCCCACCTCTCTTTTTGTCTTATCATGCCTTTCATTTACCTTGGCCAGCTTTTCCTTAGTTTCATTCAGCTCTGTCATCTGGGCTTCCAAAATTTGTATTTCATTCTTTAGCTTCTGCATATCTAGGCTCTGATCTGTGCTGATGGGTGCTGCTGAAGTAGATGTGGTTGTTTGTTCAGCCTGCTGAGGTGGAGGCACAGTAGTAGGAACAGTCTCCTCAAGATTGATGACTTGAGGAGGGGGCTGAGATGTCTGCCCTTCTTGTGCTTGTTTTGATGATGCTTGCAGAGGTGCTTGTGTAGCTTCATATTGCCCCAATTTTTCTTGTGCCTTCACAAGCTCCTTGTAAATGGAAACTAGCAGGGCAGTAGAATCCTGCTCATACCTTTGCTTTGCTACCTCATCAGTCTGAGGATGGATAGTGGCTGGAATTTTGATCTTCTTTCTTAGTGCAGCCATGTCAGCATCTCTAAGTTTCAGGATCTCTTGTATCCCTTTGATGTCATTGGGATTGTGCCCAATTTCTACAATGATTTCCTCCAGGGCTCTTATCCTGTTGTCTTTGGCCTGAGAAGAGGCCCTCTCCAGTTCTAGCTGGGAAGCTGTGGCATTCAGACTGCTTGTTAATTTGTAATTATCCAAAGTCTTGTCGGCCAATGAAGCATACACCATTTCGCCAGTTTGCTTATGCAGCTCAATTTTGTCCATAGGGTGTATGTCCTTGGCGAGGACCTCTAGGTTAGTCCTAAGATAGTCAGCAGTGGATTGTGGCTGGAGTGCCGTAGGCATAAAGTGACTCATTATCATTTTTCCTTCACTTACATCAAAAGCAGACATAAGTCTCTGCTGATTGGAAGGAGCCATGTTTAGCAGGTGATTGTACAGTTGTACTTTGATAGGATCACTCCTCCTCTTGATGTCTATAAATTGCTGCTTGATGCTTACTTGTCCCTCTTTCTGCTGGCTGGAGGAGCTGACCTCCCCTCCCATGGTCCTGTCTTGTTCCTGCTGGAAGGAACTTGCTGAAGCTTCTCTGCTGGGTGGGCCCATGCCCAATGCCTCTCTTATTGCTATATCCTCCTCTGGAAAATCATTGAGTCTCTGCCTTTTCTCTCCCTGGTCTATAGAGGATGTCAGGGGAGTCTCTCTGTCTCTTTTTCTAAAGACAAATGTATCCTCCTTTTGAGGGGTTTGGAGGACCGAGGCATCAAAGGTAGTGTCTTGTCTTGTAGGCACCATTTTTTCAGTGGTCTGAGGAGTCTCCACTGTTTCCTTTTGCTGGGCAGACTGCTCCTGCCTTTGTTCTTCTTGATGTTGTTGCTCTTGCTGTTCTGGTTCTTCTTGCTGCCCTTGCTGCAGCCCTTCTGCTTGCTGCTGTTGTTTTTGTTGTTGTTCCTGCTCCATCTCTTTGCCTTTGCCCTTTTCTGAGATGTTTTCACCAATTCTTGTAGCTTGATGTTGGGCAGTTGAGGAAGACGCTGCTGCTCCAATTTGTGTGCTTGGTAGTGAGGGGACCTGTGAATAAAACTCAAGGTCAGCCAACTTCTTAAGGTTTCTTAGAGCTCTTTGATTAAGCTCTTCTTGGGTCACATTTTCTTCTAAAGTTCCTCTTCTCCACTTGCTTTGGTTGGCATATTTTTCTAAATGAGGAAGGCTATAATGACCATAAGCAGATAATTTGTATTTGAGCCTCCTCATTGTAATGAAGTTGTTGGGGTCATAGGGTTTCCATATAAAGCTGTATTTGAGACCAAGGCCCACAAGCATTTTATCTGCCTCTCTCCACCCTTCATCCCTTTCATTGAGAAGGAAATGGCCAAGTTGATTTCTGACTTTTAACTGTGCCTTCTTACCTTTTCCTGAAAAGTGGAGCATATCCACATAACCAAACTGCCTGAAGTATTCCAAGGCAAGTAGCCTCATAGGCACAAATTTAGGTAGTTTAAATGGGGGCAACTCACACCCATATAGTCTGATAACGGTGTGGTGTTGGTAGAAATACCAATCCCCAATACTGTATGCTTTTGATAAATGCAGGAGTCTTTGCATTTCGTCTGTCAATCTGGGAGGAGGTGAACCCAACAGTAGAGTCAAGGCTGGATGGATGAAAAGATCAATAAATTCGCAGTAGGTGTATGGAGAACAGCTTACTATGTGAAAAACGGATGTCCAATACACTACTGATCTCAGATTGCCCTGTGCATCTACTCTCTTCTTTGGGAAGGAGAACTTATCATGATGGAAGTATAGGAGCAGATGATATAGGTAAGAGGTGTATTTAAATACCCTTTCTCTTGACAGATTCATCAACTGCTCATGCATCTTATCTGATATGTATGTGGCATAATCATAGTAGATTGGCTTCTTTCCTGGGGAGAACATAAGCATCATTTGTAGAACAGTTTCATCCACATACTCCACTGAATCATATCCCAAGATGGGACTGATCATGTCAGCAAGGTCTAAACCCAACTGGTTAAGGTAGGCAAAATTGATGGGAGGAATTTGCACAGTATCAGCTTTGATGAAAATCTGATTAAGCTTTGTGATTTGTGCCTCTGTTATCCTGGCTCCCTGTACTATTAAATCAGCTAATGATAGAGGGACCAACTTTTGATCTGTCTTGAACTGCAACATCTCCCTGATGGCTTCAGGGGTAATGAGGAACAGAATTGAGCCTGAAGAGTCCAGCACTGCCCTCTGGGATGCATCATAGTAGTCAGCAACTAAGTGGACAAGCTCAGGGAATTGATTAACCTGAGGAAGCTTGAATATTGGGAGAAATGAATCCCAAATTCCCAGGATGTCTGTCCCCCTCTCATGTTTGATCTTTATTTCATTTAGGATTTGTAAATGGAACCTGCTTTTGCTCAACATTTCCTCTGATATCTTGTAGTCCAAGTCTGCTAATGCTCTTGTGTCCAATGTTCTATTAGGGGCATTCAGGGGAGCTACATTGAGGGCTATAGGAGCTACAGGGGGGTCCATTGTTCTCCTTTAGGATTTCTGTTTCTTCAAGGACTGTGTTACTATGCAGAGTAACACAACCAGAGTTCTCTTTGCAAAGAATGAAAATGTCTGAGGAAAAGGGTGAATGCAGAGCCTACAGCAGTTTGAATACTATTTACAGCAACTAGGACCAAGGTTTGGCTTTCCCTTGTCTCTCTCAATGGTGAAATTTGGTTTAAATGAGCCTGCCGCGATTGCGCAGACAGAACCTAGTTTTTTAACAGAATGTAGGTAGAACAAAGCTCGGCTGGTGTTTTTCGAGGTGGTAGTTGGAAATTAAAAGCTATGCAGAGGAATCCACTGGTGAATTCATAAGTTTTAACGTTCTTTAAGCCTTCGGAGTGATTTATAGAGAATTGCAGGCGCACAGAGGACAAATGATGAAGAATACCTGGTAAAACAGTGAGCAAAGGACGTATATGCAGGTTGGACTCGTACGCTGGAGGTCTCCTGGTTGATTTAGCAGGTTGACAGCAAGCTCGGACGTGAACGCATGCAGCAGCAAGAACGGACAAATGAATGAAAAGAACGTAAAAACGTGATTTTTTGGCCATAATATAGACTTTTATCAATTTGGCGCCTTTTTGTGATGACGTAGCGAGCCCTGACTGGCCCACGGGGGTGATGAGGTGGCGGGACAGATCGGCCAATGACTGGGGCGACAGTTGACGTGGCGGCATAGGTGGCGGTGACGTAAGGCGACGGGGAGCTGACGCGGCGAGGATGTAATGTAAGCGGAATGGGAAAACCGGAAACCGGCAGCGGTTTCATATCGCACCGCTTACGGTACGGTGGTGGTTTGCCGCGGTTGTACCTCCGACGCGCTGTGGTGAGGGCGCGTGGCAGCGGAGTGACGTACCCAAAATACGGACGTCGAGAGATAACCTTCGGGCATCGGATGAGCTCCGACGCTATGGTGGCCGTCAGATCTGGAGGAGCCAAATCGGACGGTGATCGGATGATTGATGTGACAGGGAGATAGCGTAGTTAATTTACGGACGTCGGAAAGAGTCCGACGCGATCAGGGCCATTGGATGTGTAAGGCCTGATCCAACGGCCATCAGGAAGGTGACATGGCCAGTGTATACGGCCACGGGCGGAGGCATGAATACATGTTTTGAACGATTTTCCAATGTATTTCAAAAAATCCAATTGTATGCGCTAACCTTGGTTAGGGAGCAGAAAGTGGGTTTTTCATGATTTTTGCTATTTGAAGCGGGTGAAGGTGAGAATTAGGCCTTTTTAGGGGTTTTATGTGCAAAGAGGGGGTCGAAATGAAGGAATTAGCTCATGAAGGGGAAGGGGTAGTTGGCATAGGTTTATCAACATGACCAGGTGTCATTTGATCCCTGACTCGAGACTTTATTGGCTATAATACCAAAAGGGGAAATATTTATAAAATTTTGGGGTTTATACACCATGGTGTTAGTAATATTAGGGAAAAAGGTGTTATAAGGGATTTATATAATAGGGTTAGTGTTAGCATGGATGAGAGGGTAAGTGGAGGGGAAACCACTAAGTTTATGTGAAACAAACTTGGTTTTGAGAGTAGATCAAAATGAAAAGATTTTTAGACAAGAAATGTGGCTTTTGAAGATTATGAACCACCATGAAAGCTTAGTCTTTTTCCATGAATCTTAGCTGATGGGGAATGTTAGAAATGAAATTGGAGGGGAATGAGGGAAATTAGTCATGCTTCCTGCTGCAAATCGATGAAGAAGAACACCTTAATCAATTAATTGACTTTGCTTTGATACCCACAGTTACCATCTCCGCAATGGTAGGGATAACTTTTCTGCAACCCCAACTACTTACCCAACTACCTGCCTAGCATTTTTTCTTCTTGGAGGGTGCACTTGGACTTGCAGACCCTTACTTGCCTTTTCTTTTCTTTGGCTTTTTCTTTTGCTTTTTCTATCTACTTCTACCCTTATCTCTTCCAAGGTCCCAGATTAAGCTGTTGGGAGCCTTTTCTTCTCTACCTGAACTAGTTGTCTGCCAAGATTAAGCAGTTTGGACAGACTTCTTTCTCTATTCTATAACTCAAAATTGAAACATGGCATGATCCAGGTTAAACTGTTGGGTCATCCACCAAAATTGAAATAAGGTCATCAACATTTGAAACACTTTACACACCTCTTGTTCTCTAGGAAATATGGGATCTTTGTGATATCAAAGCAGAGCATATTTGGACTTTCCCTTGCCCATCATGAAATATGAAACCTATTGGTATAGGTATCCAACAGTGGCTCCACATGGGGATGGTTTTTCCTTTGAAAGACCAAGAACAGCAGGTCAGATTGCCTTGCTCTTTGACTGCCCATATCAATCTTGAAATTTGCTGCTTTGATGTGTCAAAATTGTGTGCTTCTTTCTTGGAAGACCTCTGATTCTATTTGCCTTTTGCTGGTTGATGAATCACTTAGAAAACTGTATTTTACAATCTAAACAGAAAATAATATGTACATCTGCATATATACAAGGGATCCTTAGATTCCACTCATGGGGAATAGTCAAAATAGTGCTTCAGCATCCTGCCATTGACAGGACCTTCATCCAAGTCAGTTTCAGTCAGACTTTTAAGGAAGTAAGTGTTGTTACCTTGTACTGCTTGGACAGCAAATGGTCCTCTCCATAAAGAATCAAATTTTCCATGTTTTCCTTTCTCTTCTCTTCTTGCATCCCACTTTAGGACTTTGTCTCCCACCCTGAAATCTTCTGCTTTGGTTCTTCTATCAAAGGCCTTTTTCAAATTTTCTTGTAATATCTGCACTCTGCTGAAAACTTGTTCTCTAGTTTGCTGTAAACAGATTATCTGATTGATCCTCCTTTGCATATCATTTGGCTCTGCTTGACTCTCTTGCAGAAGCTTCATAACCAGCACTCCTAGTGCTGAAGGGAATCTGGCTTCTAATCCATAGACTAACTCATATGGGCTGGTCCCAATTGATCTTTTTGTTGTTAGTCTGTCTGCCCATAAAGCATTGACTAGTTTCTTATGCCAGTTCTTTTTGTTTTCTTCCAGCACCTTCTTTATGATATTTATTAAACTTTTGTTTGATGATTCAGCAAGGCCGTTTCCTTGGGGATAGTATGCAGTAGAATGGCCCAGAGTAATATGAAATTTATGGCAGAAGTTCACCATCTTCTTGGATCTGAAGGCAGCAGCGTTGTCTGTTATTATCTTGTCTGGACAGCCAAATCTAGCCAGTATATTGTTTTCCAAAAACTGAATGATTACTGAATCATTTGCTTGTCTGCATGGGGCAGCTTCAATCCACTTGGTGAAGTAGTCTGTTGCTGTCAAAATCCATCTGTGTTGGCCTGAATATGAGGGATGAATTTCCCCAATGAAATCCAAGCCCCATTGTTGGAAAGGTCTCTCTGTTGCAATAGGTTTTAAGGGGAGTGGCAGCAACTGTCTTTTGCCCTCAAATACTTGGCATTTGTGGCATGAGGTTGTGAATTTCTTAACATCAGAGAACATGGTGGGCCAGTAATAACCAGCCCTCAATATCTTGTCCACAGTGGACTTCCAGTACAAATGTCCACCACAGTCTCCTGCATGGAAATCTTGCATGATATTGTTAGTTTCATTCTCCATTAGACAGTGCAGCAATATACCTTCATGGTTTTTCCAGAGTAAATTTCCATCCATCACACAAAATCTAGATGTTTTCATTTTTAGGAACCTACACTTAGTTCTGGACAGTCCTGGGGGAGCACACAGGTTTTGTAACACATAACAGATATCAGAGTACCAAGGAGATTGTTCAAAGGCTACATTGATCTTTGGAGTCGCCAGCTTTGTTTCACTGTCCAGCTGATTGATATCTAGGGCCTGGAAGTTTGATTCTGTCATTAATTTGGCCAAGCCTTGCCCTTTTATTAGCTTTGTAGGTTTTATTTCAATGTCAAATTCAAGTATGCTGGCAATCCATTTTCCTCTTCTGCCCTCTAAGTTTTCTTGGGTGAGAATGTCTTTGACAATAGCACTTGGTACATAAGCCACAACATGGGAGTAAAGGATGTAAATCCTAAAGTCTTTGATAGCTTTGACCAAAGCATAGGCTTGCTTCTCCATAATTTGATATTTTAGAGGGGCATCTCTAAGAGCCCTACTGAAGAAGGCAATAGGCTTATCATTCCCTTGGTCATCTTTCTGTAATAAGACAGCAGCAATGGTATGCTGGGAGGCAAAAGAGAAGATGATGAATTCTCTGTCAAACTGAGGATTGGTCAACACTGGGGTTTGGGTAAGGGCCAGTTTTATGCCTTCAAAGGCTTGCTTGGCTTCAACAGTCCATTTTACCTTTGAATCTTTCTTTAACATGTTGTTCAATAATCTGATAAGTTCTGCTAAATTTGGGATAAACCTTCTTAAAAAGTTGATTTTTCCTAAGAATCCTTGCAACTCTTTGACATTCCTTGGGTGAGGCATTTGTAGGATAGCTTGTATCCTATCTGGATCAATTCTTATGCCATCTTTTGAAATAATGTGTCCTAAGAGTTTGCCTTCTTCCAAGCCAAATAATGACTTCTTGGGATTTAAGGAAATACCATATTTCCTGCATGTTAGGAAAATCTGTCTCAAATGTTTCAGATGTTCTTGGTCAGATTTTGAAAAGGGTGTAAGATCATCTAAGTAAATGACCAGGAAGTCATGAATTTCTTTTGCAAAAGCAATATCCATTGCTCTCTGAAAAGTTGCCCCTGCGTTTTTCAATCCAAAGGGCATTTTTACATACTTGAAAGTTCCCCATGGGGTTGTAAATGCAGTTTTGTCTTGATCATCAGGGTGTACTAGGATTTGATTAAAGCCTGAGAATCCATCAAGCAATGACATCCTTGAAGCCCCCGCCACTCTTTGGAGAATGTGATCCATTTTGGGTAAAGGATAATTATCTTTGAGTGATACTTGATTTAAATTCCTTAGGTCTACACAAAGTCTAATCTCACCAGTTTTCTTTCTTGTAGGGACTAAATTTGAAATCCACTCAGAGAACCTGATTGGTGCTATGATACCAGCTTTAAACATTTTTTGCAATTCCTTTTCAATGGAAGGAAGGAGTATAGGATTGATCCTTCTCAACTTCTGCTTAAATGGTTTTTGATTAGGCTTGAGGGGAATGGTATGCTGAATGACAGAAGTATCATAGGACTTTAGGTCCTCATAGCCCCATGCAAAAACATCTTGGAACTCTTTAAAGAGGTCAATGTACTTGGGTTTTTTATCAGGGGGCAAAGAAGCAGACAACTTTATTATTTTGGGCTTGTGAATGGTACCAATATTGCATTCTTCAATGGCTGCATCTAATGGTTGCATTTTTGGCTTCCTAGGGATGTCATTTGAATCAAAAATGTCCTCTAGCGGGGTAAGGCCTGTTGGAAGGAAATTGTCTTTGAGTTGTATGATTTCAGCTTCTGCGCTGGTCACCTCTTCACAGTCAATTTGGTGAATTTGCTGAATGTTTTCGTTGTTGAAGATGGTTGGATTCAGTAATTGTTTTGCTGTTCTAGATGATATTGGATGAACCATCTGTTGAAACAATATTTGTGATTGACTTGCTGATTCAAGTATTTGTGATTGACTTGCTGATTCAGTGTCAATATTTAATCCTGCAAACTCTTGTTGTAAGGTTAGAAAATTGTTTATTTGCATATCATCCTCAAATACTTGCCATTCTTTAACATTGTTTGGAATGGAGGGTCTGTACTTGACCTCGGCTGTGAAGCAATTGTTGGTTTCCAGTGGAAATTTGAACGTGCTGGCAAATGTTGCCAAACTGTGTGCATGGAGATTGTGGCCCCTTGAAATTTTTGTGATAAGGAACTCAGAGAAAGTGTCCAATATTTCAATTACAGCAGACCTGTAAGACCTCAACCTTTTGTCATTGGTGACAAAACTTCCTTTCACTTGTTGAATCACTAGATCAGAGTCTCCCATGATCGAAACCGTAGGAGCTTGTAATGCCTTTACTAGCTTGAGACCTAGTAACAGAGCTTCATACTCTGCCATGTTATTAGTGCATCTAAAGTTTAACCTACAAGCTCTGCCTTCTGCATGGGTTTTCTCTTTGTTATGTATCCAAACTCTAGCTCCTGCCCCTAACTTGTTGACTGAGCCATCAAATTCTAAGACCCACAGGATATCTTGCTTGACAGGAGATTTAAAGATCTGTTCATGTGATGGCAATGTAAGCAGGAGTTGGGGTTTCTTCTTTGGCTTGTGTTCTAGGACAGTTTCATCATTGGATTGAAAATCTTTGACAACTAGAGGAGGGGTCGTGTCCAGTGCTTGACTGATCGATATTTTATGGGTGGTAGCTCCTTGACTAATGTTTTGTTCTTGCATGAGGGTTTCGGTCCTAATGTCATTGTTTGGGAGGCTTGCGCTGTCATTGAAGAGAATGAACGAATCTATGTCTGAATGGACAGCATATACAGGAAAATTTTGAGGCTTTTCCTCACTGCTGACCATGTATTTCATGAGTGTTTCTCTGTAGAGTCTCTTTGGTTGCCCAAAGACAGAGATGGTGGCATATGACATATCTAATTGCAGGGAGCCTTGGAGTTTGGCTCCCCATGATCTTGATAACAGCATCCCATATTTAGGTGGGATATCAGCAACTACAACATCCATTAGAATGGTTTTGTTGGGGTATTGAACCAGGGACACACATAAATCTTTTATTAGACCTAAACACTTGACTTGGCTGGAGTCAAAGGAAAACAGGTCCTTGTATGGTCTTGTTATATCCAAATTCAATCTTTCCATGACTGCTTTTGGCATGAGGTTATGAGAGGCACCTGAGTCAAACATCGCGTTATGCAGAATTTTGTCATGAATATGCAAGCTGACATAAAAAGGTAATATCCCTGTAACTGCTGTTTTTCCATCTACCTCTGGGCCAAACAGTAATTCTGGAGTGTCATCTAACACATTTACATCATCTTTGCTATTAGTGAGTTGAAGGGATTTCTTAATCTGTTGTTTATAGATGTCATGCTTAGCTAGTTCTGAGAGGGGAATTGCTATCTTTAGCTTGCCAATCTCTGTGCCTAGGTCAAAAGGTTTATCAGCTTGGGTTTTGGAGTTATGGATAGCAGCCCTTTCTTTGCTCATTACATCTTCTTGTTGGTTTTCATCTTGACTTTGAGACCTGCCCCTTTTGCTCATGTCTGGAGGGGTAATATCTAAGTCAGGGTGAGAGGACAACGTTGCCATAGGCCGTTGTAGTGGTGACAAAAGTGTGGTGACCTCTTCAACCACTACTTCTTCTGTAGGCAAGTTTGTTTTGTCATTAGGTTCTGTGACTATGGTTCCTTTAGACTGCTGTTTATCTTTTATCTTTTCAGGCTGATTTACATTTACAGTCCTACTCCTTAGCTTGTATTGTTTGTGAACTTCATAGACAGCACTGTCATATCCTTGTTTAAAATCAAAGGATTCTCCTGATTTAGTTTGGAATATTTTGATTTCATCATCCTCATGGTCCTCTTGTGTTAAGAAAACCTGGCTTTTACCATCTAGACCCATTAGATTAATCTCAGGGTCTTCATTAGGTTCAGTTGATGTTGAAGTTTCTGCATAATTTTCTTGGAAAGGGGGTCTAATGTCTTGGTCAGCACTTGTTCTACCAATGTTTTGGTTTTGGGTTCTCCTAAAATTCGGATTTCTAGGAGGGTTGTTTTGTGGTGCTTCCCATGATGACTTTCTTTCAACTGATTCCACTCTTTCACCCAATCTCTTCATGCTATTTAGTATTGCATCCAGCTTTTGATCAAAGCCCGAGGGTTCTTCTTTGAAGGCAGTCCTTTTCTCCAATTTTGCCCTGTTTCTTTTGGCAATTAGGTTAGCTTCCACTGTGACAACAACCCTTTGAGCTTCTTCAAGGGTTGGAGGATCTCTTTCCTTCAACTGATAGGCCATATCAGGGTCAAAACCATCAGGGAATTTATACAGGGCTAAATCAGGAGGAGGCCTTAAGTTCTGTGGAATAGCATTATATACATTGTTAAACCTAGCACAATATTCCAAAACTGTCTCCTGGGGACCTCTCTTAATAGTGTCATATTCACCAAGTACGTGGAGAGGATCTTTCTTCTTCTCCCATCTCTCAGTAAAAGTTTCGTAAAGCTGATCAGGTGTTGTAATGGAGTTTGCATTGAGGGATCTGAACCAAGTTCTAACATCCCCAGTTAAACTTTGAACAAAAATTCTCATTCTGACAATGTCATCATCTATTTCATAGGTCTCAAAGTGGTCTTGCATCTTCTTGGCATGCTGGATAGCTGTTAGAGAGCCATTTGAGTCAAAATATGAGATTTTACTTTGATAATCTTGAGGTAAGGCCGCAGCATTAGCTGGTATCTGCAGAGGTGCATACCTGTTAGCCATATTTATGAGGTTTAGAGGGTTAATAGGAACAAATGGGACAGCATGGATCAGTGGTATAACAAGGTTAATGGGATGAGTAGCTAGTGGGAGATTGGTCAAAGGAGTATGTGCAGTGGATGAAGATGTGAGATGAGGACTTTGCGATGTTGATGGTGAACTAGGGGAACCAGGGGTGGACCGGAAAAAAACTTTGCAAGGAGTGGGAATGAGGCTGGGATGATCCGAACTTATATTTGCATCAGCAGGCTCCTCCTGCTTTTGCTGTCTCCGGATGTTTCTTTGGATGGTATTTGGATCATCAACAATGATGGGTGGTTTAGGGTCAGGATTTGCCCTGGTATGCCGAGGATTTTTCTTAGGAGCCAGCTTCCAACCTGTTTTTGGGATTTTGTAGGAAGTTTTTATATCTGCAAGGACTGGATGAAGATTTTGGAATGGCTATATATTCTCAAAGCTGAGACGAAGATTTCCCAAACAAGCTCCTCCCTAAAGTTGTTAATGTGATACAGAAACAGTTCTAAGGCCTCTTGGCTGGTTTCAGGTTTGATGGTAACTTTAGAAAACAGATAGTAATTGAAAAATCCTAAGAACTTCCCCAGTGGAGTCGCCAATTATGTTAACACCCAGGTTGTTCCCTATGACTCCCAAGGGAATACGGCCGGGGTAACCACTAACCAATCTTTGGGTTACAGTTCCTAGCCTAACTGCAACCAGAGAGGGCTCTCTCTTTATGATTTGTCTCTGTTTTGATGGTGTTTTAGGCTAGCTATTATGCTCAGGTTTTGTTTTGTGTTTGGTTGAAGGATTTCTTTCAGGTCTTATGAGGCAGTGTTTAGACAGTATAATACCATTGGGCAATGGAGTCTGGAGTTGTGAAATGATCTGATATGCTGGTTTGGTGTTGTTCTAACTGCAGGGCCTATTGAGTATTTTAAACAGACAAACTAGATCAAATGGTGATGTACGTTGATTCAACAGAAAGCAATCAAGAATTTCCTATTGAGCTGGTGGGTGAAAGTGAGCACACTGCACAGGAGCAAAACTTTGAATTCCTGTGACAAAGGTCACTGTGATAGATGTATTCCAGAAAGTGCAGCATTTAAGAATTACACTTAACTAGATTACAGCTGAAGAAAACATTGATAAACAACGCAGATTGAACTCAGGTTACTCAGTGAATAAATCCTGAAAGCTATTCTTTTTCCTTGTTGCTTAGTATTGAAAACAGATAACATATACGGATTTTAACAAAAACAGCTAATTAACAGAGAGAGATACAGAGACTTATTGTATGATGAAATACACAGGGATCCAGTAGTTATCAACAGCCACCAGAACGCATCCAACACCTCAGAAATCCAAGAAATTCCATTGCTTTGCTCTATTAACTTCTGAAAAGGATTACAGCATAAGAACTTCTTCAGGAGAAATCAACAACAACCCTTGCAATCTTATGCGAAGGGGACTTTATAGAAATGCGTATACAAAATATCTCAGGCATTGAGTCATCTCAGAGAGAAAATATCTACATTGTTACGTTCAGAAAGTAGGCAAGGAGTTATTACAATCTTAAATGCAGCGTAAATGCCCTTTATGTCTGTCAGAGGACTGTTTTGACTTTTGAGTGTCACTGAGTCGGTTGCATTACTCTGTTTTAATTCTGGAGATACGCATTTACTTTTGGCTGCGCAGTGCGTTCTTGGGTCTGCCAGCTGTGGTTCTCTTTTTCTGCTTCGTTGGCCGCTACATCCGCTGAGTTGGCTCAGCTCTGATTTTATGATGCCTGCTGACTTTGTTGACTGTTCCTTTCATCATAATTTGTAGAAAAAACAGAAGTTGGTGGATAACTTACTGTTTACAAAATTCTCTGGATCGCATCTGTCCACCATTCCTGTGTAGGGAGCTGATGCCTGAGGATGGCCTCCATTGTCTCTTCAGCCTCTGTATATTTGAAAAAATTTGGGGCTACATCAAACAAGTGATTAATTTCATTCATTATAAAAAGTAGATTTTCTATCTTACTATAGAAAATCTGTCCTGTAATAGGCCCTGTGTCTTCTGAAGTGCTGGCCTTCTCATTGACCTGTGCTGAGGCAAAAACATTTACTCTTTTAGCATACTGTTCATGGGTGAATAATTTCCCTCCGCTGTTCAGTAAGCTAGGGAGTCCTCTACTCTGCAACACCTGAAATTTCTCCATGAACTTATTTACCTCTGTCTGCATATCCTGGGTTCTCCTGTCCAATGTCTACACTAGACTTCTAAGAGTAAGAACCCTTTTGATCATTTGAATGGTCTCAGTTCTATTTGTGATTCCAATGGTGGCTAACTGAGAACTTGTTTTGTGGTTAAGCACATTGATCATTCTTGTAGCAACTTCAGGCATATTTCCTAATAAGGCCCTTGATGTTCGGATTTCCTTCTGTGCCTTTGGGATGAGCTCTAGTTGCTCATGGATTGTCTCGATATATGGCCATTGGTTGTTGATGGATTTACCAATATTGGACCATATCATTGCTCTGATCTCAGATATGATTTTATCTAGCTTGAGCTCATTCTCAAGCTCTTTGATCCTGTCTTTAAGGGCCTTGATTTCCTTGGCCTTTTCTCCCACCTCTCTTTTTGTCTTATCATGCCTTTCATTTACCTTGGCCAGCTTTTCCTTAGTTTCATTCAGCTCTGTCATCTGGGCTTCCAAAATTTGTATTTCATTCTTTAGCTTCTGCATATCTAGGCTCTGATCTGTGCTGATGGGTGCTGCTGAAGTAGATGTGGCTGTTTGTTCAGCTTGCTGAGGTGGAGGCACAGTAGTAGGAACAGTCTCCTCAAGATTGATGACTTGAGGAGGGGGCTGAGATGTCTGCCCTTCTTGTGCTTGTTTTGATGATGCTTGCAGAGGTGCTTGTGTAGCTTCATATTGCCCCAATTTTTCTTGTGCCTTCACAAGCTCCTTGTAAATGGAAACTAGCAGGGCAGTAGAATCCTGCTCATACCTTTGCTTTGCTACCTCATCAGTCTGAGGATGGATAGTGGCTGGAATTTTGATCTTCTTTCTTAGTGCAGCCATGTCAGCATCTCTAAGTTTCAGGATCTCTTGTATCCCTTTGATGTCATTGGGATTGTGCCCAATTTCTACAATGATTTCCTCCAGGGCTCTTATCCTGTTGTCTTTGGCCTGAGAAGAGGCCCTCTCCAGTTCTAGCTGGGAAGCTGTGGCATTCAGACTGCTTGTTAATTTGTAATTATCCAAAGTCTTGTCGGCCAATGAAGCATACACCATTTCGCCAGTTTGCTTATGCAGCTCAATTTTGTCCATAGGGTGTATGTCCTTGGCGAGGACCTCTAGGTTAGTCCTAAGATAGTCAGCAGTGGATTGTGGCTGGAGTGCCGTAGGCATAAAGTGACTCATTATCATTTTTCCTTCACTTACATCAAAAGCAGACATAAGTCTCTGCTGATTGGAAGGAGCCATGTTTAGCAGGTGATTGTACAGTTGTACTTTGATAGGATCACTCCTCCTCTTGATGTCTATAAATTGCTGCTTGATGCTTACTTGTCCCTCTTTCTGCTGGCTGGAGGAGCTGACCTCCCCTCCCATGGTCCTGTCTTGTTCCTGCTGGAAGGAACTTGCTGAAGCTTCTCTGCTGGGTGGGCCCATGCCCAATGCCTCTCTTATTGCTATATCCTCCTCTGGAAAATCATTGAGTCTCTGCCTTTTCTCTCCCTGGTCTATAGAGGATGTCAGGGGAGTCTCTCTGTCTCTTTTTCTAAAGACAAATGTATCCTCCTTTTGAGGGGTTTGGAGGACCGTGGCATCAAAGGTAGTGTCTTGTCTTGTAGGCACCGTTTTTTCAGTGGTCTGAGGAGTCTCCACTGTTTCCTTTTGCTGGGCAGACTGCTCCTGCCTTTGTTCTTCTTGATGTTGTTGCTCTTGCTGTTCTGGTTCTTCTTGCTGCCCTTGCTGCAGCCCTTCTACTTGCTGCTGTTGTTTTTGTTGCTGTTCCTGCTCCATCTCTTTGCCTTTGCCCTTTTCTGAGATGTTTTCACCAATTCTTGTAGCTTGATGTTGGGCAGTTGAGGAAGACGCTGCTGCTCCAATTTGTGTGCTTGGTAGTGAGGGGACCTGTGAATAAAACTCAAGGTCAGCCAACTTCTTAAGGTTTCTTAGAGCTCTTTGATTAAGCTCTTCTTGGGTCACATTTTCTTCTAAAGTTCCTCTTCTCCACTTGCTTTGGTTGGCATATTTTTCTAAATGAGGAAGGCTATAATGACCATAAGCAGATAATTTGTATTTGAGCCTCCTCATTGTAATGAAGTTGTTGGGGTCATAGGGTTTCCATATAAAGCTGTATTTGAGACCAAGGCCCACAAGCATTCTATCTGCCTCTCTCCACCCTTCATCCCTTTCATTGAGAAGGAAATGGCCAAGTTGATTTCTGACTTTTAACTGTGCCTTCTTACCTTTTCCTGAAAAGTGGAGCATATCCACATAACCAAACTGCCTGAAGTATTCCAAGGCAAGTAGCCTCATAGGCACAAATTTAGGTAGTTTAAATGGGGGCAACTCACACCCATATAGTCTGATAACGGTGTGGTGTTGGTAGAAATACCAATCCCCAATACTGTATGCTTTTGATAAATGCAGGAGTCTTTGCATTTTGTCTGTCAATCTGGGAGGAGGTGAACCCAACAGTAGAGTCAAGGCTGGATGGATGAAAAGATCAATAAATTCGCAGTAGGTGTATGGAGAACAGCTTACTATGTGAAAAACGGATGTCCAATACACTACTGATCTCAGATTGCCCTGTGCATCTACTCTCTTCTTTGGGAAGGAGAACTTATCATGCTGGAAGTATAGGAGCAGATGATATAGGTAAGAGGTGTATTTAAATACCCTTTCTCTTGACAGATTCATCAACTGCTCATGCATCTTATCTGATATGTATGTGGCATAATCATAGTAGATTGGCTTCTTTCCTGGGGAGAACATAAGCATCATTTGTAGAACAGTTTCATCCACATACTCCACTGAATCATATCCCAAGATGGGACTGATCATGTCAGCAAGGTCTAAACCCAACTGGTTAAGGTAGGCAAAATTGATGGGAGGAATTTGCACAGTATCAGCTTTGATGAAAATCTGATTAAGCTTTGTGATTTGTGCCTCTGTTATCCTGGCTCCCTGTACTATTAAATCAGCTAATGATAGAGGGACCAACTTTTGATCTGTCTTGAACTGCAACATCTCCCTGATGGCTTCAGGGGTAATGAGGAACAGAATTGAGCCTGAAGAGTCCAGCACTGCCCTCTGGGATGCATCATAGTAGTCAGCAACTAAGTGGACAAGCTCAGGGAATTGATTAACCTGAGGAAGCTTGAATATTGGGAGAAATGAATCCCAAATTCCCAGGATGTCTGTCCCCCTCTCATGTTTGATCTTTATTTCATTTAGGATTTGTAAATGGAACCTGCTTTTGCTCAACATTTCCTCTGATATCTTGTAGTCCAAGTCTGCTAATGCTCTTGTGTCCAATGTTCTATTAGGGGCATTCAGGGGAGCTACATTGAGGGCTATAGGAGCTACAGGGGGGTCCATTGTTCTCCTTTAGGATTTCTGTTTCTTCAAGGACTGTGTTACTATGCAGAGTAACACAACCAGAGTTCTCTTTGCAAAGAATGAAAATGTCTGAGGAAAAGGGTGAATGCAGAGTCTACAGCAGTTTGAATACTATTTACAGCAACTAGGACCAAGGTTTGGCTTTCCCTTGTCTCTCTCAATGGTGAAATTTGGTTTAAATGAGCCTGCCGCGATTGCGCAGACAGAACCTAGTTTTTTAACAGAATGTAGGTAGAACAAAGCTCGGCTGGTGTTTTTCGAGGTGGTAGTTGGAAATTAAAAGCTATGCAGAGGAATCCACTGGTGAATTCATAAGTTTTAACGTTCTTTAAGCCTTCAGAGTGATTTATAGAGAATTGCAGGCGCATAGAGGACAAATGATGAAGAATACCTGGTAAAACAGTGAGCAAAGGACGTATATGCAGGTTGGACTCGTACGCTGGAGGTCTCCTGGTCGATTTAGCAGGTTGACAGCAAGCTCGGACGTGAACGCATGCAGCAGCAAGAACGGACAAATGAATGAAAAGAACGTAAAAACGTGATTTTTTGGCCATAATATAGACTTTTAGCAATTTGGCGCCTTTTTGTGATGACGTAGCGAGCCCTGACTGGCCCACGGGGGTGATGAGGTGGCGGGACAGATCGGCCAATGACTGGGGCGACAGTTGACGTGGCGGCATAGGTGGCGGTGACGTAAGGCGACGGGGAGTTGACGCGGCGAGGACGTAATGTAAGCGGAATGGGAAAACCGGAAACCGGCAGCGGTTTCATATCGCACCGCTTACGGTACGGTGGTGGTTTGCCGCGGTTGTACCTCCGACGCGCTGTGGTGAGGGCGCGTGGCAGCGGAGTGACGTACCCAAAATACGGACGTCGGGAGATAACCTTCGGGCATCGGATGAGCTCCGACGCTATGGTGGCCGTCAGATCTGGAGGAGCCAAATCGGACGGTGATCGGATGATTGATGTGACAGGGAGATAGCGTAGTTAATTTACGGACGTCGGAAAGAGTCCGACGCGATCAGGGCCGTTGGATGTGTAAGGCCTGATCCAACGGCCATCAGGAAGGTGACATGGCCAGTGTATACGGCCGCGGGCGGAGGCATGAATACATGTTTTGAACGATTTTCCAATGTATTTCAAAAAATCCAATTGTATGCGCTAACCTTGGTTAGGGAGCAGAAAGTGGGTTTTTCATGATTTTTGCTATTTGAAGCGGGTGAAGGTGAGAATTAGGCCTTTTTAGGGGTTTTATGTGTAAAGAGGGGGTCGAAATGAAGGAATTAGCTCATGAAGGGGAAGGGGTAGTTGGCATAGGTTTATCAACATGACCAGGTGTCATTTGATCCCTGACTCGAGACTTTATTGGCTATAATACCAAAAGGGGAAATATTTATAAAATTTTGGGGTTTATACACCATGGTGTTAGTAATATTAGGGAAAAAGGTGTTATAAGGGATTTATATAATAGGGTTAGTGTTAGCATGGATGAGAGGGTAAGTGGAGGGGAAACCACTAAGTTTATGTGAAACAAACTTGGTTTTGAGAGTAGATCAAAATGAAAAGATTTTTAGACAAGAAATGTGGCTTTTGAAGATTATGAACCACCATGAAAGCTTAGTCTTTTTCCATGAATCTTAGCTGATGGGGAATGTTAGAAATGAAATTGGAGGGGAATGAGGGAAATTAGTCATGCTTCCTGCTGCAAATCGATGAAGAAGAACACCTTAATCAATTAATTGACTTTGCTTTGATACCCACAGTTACCATCTCCGCAATGGTAGGGATAACTTTTCTGCAACCCCAACTACTTACCCAACTACCTGCCTAGCATTTTTTCTTCTTAGAGGGTGCACTTGGACTTGCAGACCCTTACTTGCCTTTTCTTTTCTTTGGCTTTTTCTTTTGCTTTTTCTATCTACTTCTACCCTTATCTCTTCCAAGGTCCCAGATTAAGCTGTTGGGAGCCTTTTCTTCTCTACCTGAACTAGTTGTCTGCCAAGATTAAGCAGTTTGGACAGACTTCTTTCTCTATTCTATAACTCAAAATTGAAACATGGCATGATCCAGGTTAAACTATTGGGTCATCCACCAAAATTGAAATAAGGTCATCAACATTTGAAACACTTTACACACCTCTTGTTCTCTAGGAAATATGGGATCTTTGTGATATCAAAGCAGAGCATATTTGGACTTTCCCTTGCCCATCATGAAATATGAAACCTATTGGTATAGGTATCCAACACTTCCAAAGGCATTCATCATAGAATATGTATACCTGTATAATTTGTTGGCTCTCATTATTTCCTCTGATAAGTGTGATTTGATCAGGGTATTGAACCTTCAACGCAAGAAGCAGTAAGAAAATATCCACAAAGTAAAAGCCTCTGTCAACGAAATCACCTAAAAATAAATAATTGGTCTTTCCATAATCCCCCCCCCTTAAACAACTCTTTCATATCATAAAATTACCCATGGATGTCCCCACAAACTGTCACGGGAGCATCAACTCTTTGGAAACAATCTTTCAATATGACAGAATATGCAATGACCTTTAGATGTTAACCTTTGTTATTCATTTACGCTAAATCAAATTTTCCATTTTATATCATTGTGATGGGTTGCCGCTTGATTATGAAACCAATCTGCCAATTAAAAGAGTATCCAGAATAGTCTAGAATAGAAAGGAGGTAATGTGAGTTGAAGAACACTGCTACAACCCTTTGTTTAAGATTATATTTCGCATAGTTGCCCCTTCAGTTCAAATCAACCCACCATTTACTTATTATAATGAAGCCAAGGTTATAAGTTTTAATATACAACTTTGTCTCTTGTCAGCATATGATATTATTTATATCCATAACGGTGTTATACTAATTGGACGAATTAAATGCCGATAAAAGAGCTAGCTTGTATTGATTTGGCGGAGCAATAATCGGATACTTAAAAAATGAGCACACTATTCAAAAGTGCACCTTCAAATCAAGCGGCTAATCCATATTCATTTATAGTCCGTCTCTGATGGAAAGCGATGGATCTTATCTAATTTGTTAAGATAAAGAAGGGCTGCAGGCAGCTTCAGTCCCTGCCGGGTCTGAAATATTAAAGGACATTATGCTAACAACAAGTGCTTAAAAAAAAAAATAAGGTTTTTATGACGCTTTACAAGTTCCGAAGGCCTACCAAGGAACATCTTCCCCTAAATAACATAAATGCACTATATTACAAGTATTGCAACTATACAATATTACCAGATATTGCAAGTTTTGCAACAATTAGGTTAAAAATTGTTACCAATCAATGAACAAAATTCAGACTACAGATGTCTTTCATTCCCTACCTATACTTCCAGTTCAACTATGCAATGGAAGATAAAATAATACCCTCCTGAATGATTGCTACAGGCTTCTTTGGGCAATATATCCTTGACAGAAGTGAAAAAAATGACAACCTTGTGTGTTTAATATACAGTTATACGCTAATGGATTAAACACCTATACGCTAATGGAGCAAGATTGCTAAAGGCCTCTTGAACATGAAAATCATTTCCCAGAGTTTATGAAAACACAACTATGTAGTTGCAGATTTAAACACCTATACGCTAATGGAGCAAGATTGCTAAAGTCCTCTTGAACATGAAAATCATTTCCCAGAGTTTATGAAAACACAACTCTATGTAGTTGTTTGCAAGGGATGACGAACTTGGTGATAAATGCTTACACTCAGATATTTATGTCTCGATGGATATAGAAGCAACCCAAAGATCCAACGGTAAAGTGGTCAATGATTATGGATACTACCCTGCCCATTAATGGATAGATAACACACGATATATTAGAAGCAACTCAAAGATTCAACGGTAAAGTGATCAACGATTGTGTAGGTAGTTCACTCCACATATGTACGGAGAGAACCCTCGGGTAACTGAAAGGAAACGTTGGTGCAAAAAACAAAAATATGACATGCGGAAAAGATGAATGATTTATCATTTGACCAGGACCAAACAGTTATGCTGTGAAATTTTTAAATGAATTTTTGGGCCTGTCTTTCCAGTGATCATTAAGGTAGTGGAATGATTTGTACGGTACAGTCAGGCACGCAACAATTGCTTCACAGATTTTGCAATTTATATTCATTTACTATATCTGAGCATGCTGTGTGAATGAGCCTATTAACCTTTATTATTAGCAGAACCGGCTGAGCCGCAAGCCAATGGGTTTTCTTTAATGGAGCATATACACAAAATATATATATTCCCATTATCGCGATCAGCCAATATGAACAGACAACTTACTCCTGCATTTGCCTGAACACATGTCGAGCACTTTGTCTTCCAACGACAAAACAAAGAATTTGTTTATCTCTGAAAAAGGGAGATCTAAATGCATGAGTCATAAATTATTCCACTTTCATGGTATGTGGCAACCAAACGTCTATATTCTTCTAGAATGCAATAACATGAATAGCATGCTTGATACATTATTACTGAACTCGGTTTTTTCTTTGTAGAGAAAAAATATTGTTTACAGGTCCTCATCCCTGAAAATCATTCGAAAGGATAAACGATGAAATTCTCGGTTAATTTACTTTTCTTAATTTGTGATAACAGTGAAATAGACTTTGTCAATGTGTTTGGTGGTGAAATCCATCTCTCTGTCGATACTCACCTCTCCACGCTCTTCGGTTTTTACTGCCTTTGACCAAATTCAAGTTCTCCATTAATAAAGTATTTTTCTTATACTCCCTATAGAACTACTTTACCTAGGTCTATTTATTTTCAATATTATTATTTAGTGAGATTAATCGGGCATATTAAAATTGTAGTTCTTTCTACTAATACATAAGTGGTTTTGCAAGGAGCATTGCCATCGCGAGGTAGTAGGTGCCATTCATTCTCTGAAAAATGGCATTTCACTCATTTTGTTTTATTAGTTTATCCAAAATGATTACATAACTGTGGACTGTGGCTTTGGAAAGAAAACCAATAGATGGCATTGCTAATTAAAAGCTTTAAAATCCAACGATTATATACTGGGTGTACTGCAATTGGCAAGAAATCAATTTGGAAAATAATAATAATAATAATAAAGAGCATGATTGTAAACAGAAAATCAATTTAGAAAAAAAATACCAAAATCAACTTGCAAAAAAAATAATAATAATAAAACAAGTGACTGTAAACATGAAATCAACTTAGAAAATAATAATAATAATAATATAGAGCATGACTGTAAATTTTCTAGACCTTCATTGAATAATGGAATACTTTTGCCTTTAGGCCCACACAGTATAAAAAGATAATATGCAAAAATGCAGAAACAGTTGCCATGCTGACAAAACGTTTCATTGAAATACAATATTTTCTTCCACTGCTTCTAGAACTTCATTGAATACTATTGTCACTAGGCCCATACGAACAGTCTAAAAAGATGATATGCAGAGATTCCATAAACAGTTAGAATAAGAAATTCCAGAAATAATTGCCGTATTGACAAATGTTTTCATAGAAGATACAATTTTTCATCAGTTGTTTTTATACCTTCATCGAATACTTTTGCCTTTGGACCCATACAGTCTAAAAAGAAATATGATATGCAAAAATTCCAGAAAAAGTTCCCATAGTGAGACAGACGAGGGGCTGACAAGCCCCTCTCAAATTTGGTGAGGAAACTTTTCATAGAAGATACAATTTTCATCCACTAAAATTCATTTTGACTCCTTTATTCGAGGTATGCAGGCTTTCCAGTTGCAGCGGCTGCAACTCCTTGCCACTCTCCCCAGTGCCTTCCTATCCCTCAAAACTTCTAAAACCGACCCAACAGCTTGGCCTTCCCACCTGCAAATAACAAGAGAAAGACATGGAAAATAAGCTGAATGAAGTTTAATGTAGTGTATTCTGATTCCTTATTTGAGAAATATTGTCCACACTTCAACATACTCTATTGTTGTAAGGTATGGTGTTATTCAAAGTTGGTCCCTGGGCATGCTGGTCATACAAGGACCAACCATTCACGATTTGGGCCTAATGAATGAATGCATGGTATGGAACCCGACCTCAAAGTCCTAATGTTAGTAGGCATAAGCATAGGATCAAGCAATCAGAGGCCAATCATTCACCTACAGGTAGCGCAGAAACCTAGATAAATTAATGAAGTACCATAGCTAGTGTTGAGGGGCTCTCATTAAAGTTTCCTACCCATATCTGCACAGATGATGAAGTAGAGACGTGGACTTATGTATTCATCTAGCTGCACGTTTTTTTCTCAGGTAATTAGTTATCATTTTATTTATTTTTAGTATTTATGTTACATAACCCTGTGTAATATCCTTTTTCTATTTATTCAATTAAAGTATACTATGGCACGAAAATAATAATTGAAATTAGAAATTAGAAATCTTAATAAGAAATAAAAAAACGCTGATTGGGTAGGCATGCGGTACTGCATGTGGCCCAGGTGTTTCAACTTTTTTCTTTTTCTTTTCTTTTACAAGGAAGGAATTCCACTATAAGGATTGTTGAATGCGATTGGTTATTACTAAGATGCCACTAATCTAGCTAGTTAGGGAGAGACAACGAAATTTTCAAAAGAGGAAAAGAAAGCAATAATCACAGAGAGCATCGCTCCTTGGAAGCACTGCAACATATTCGTTCACAAATTTTTGTTTCTGACATCTACACCAAATAAGTAAGTGTTTTTTCTTTTCCTCAAATTTAATTTTGATAAAGTTCAAGCCAATCTAGACGAAAAGCGGTTGTTTACAAATGAATTTTCTGGAGGGTAGTGCAATTACAAATGAATTTTCTGGAGGGTAGTGCAACAAGGAGAACTTTAGTGTAACTCTACGATCGTCAGCACCCCAACCATGAAAATTGTATTTTATTATGTCTCAAAACTATAATATGCTATAAAATTCTTGCATAGACAGGTTTCATACCCTACATTGATAGGTTTCAGATGTGATACAGATTTCTCGTTGTCCTATTCCCAATTCACCATATTTACATTTTGCTTGCAATAAAATTGAAATTGCATCCCATAACTATGTTTTCCTTCTTAATCTACTCCTAATGAAGCAACCTTCCCTAGAATTTGTCATTTGATGGGCATAATGCATCATAGGATTTGTTCATTACATCGAAGTTCAGGAGGCATACAACAATAAATGGTATATGATAATCTATG
The DNA here is from genome assembly GCA_031772625.1 of Pinus tabuliformis. NCBI lineage: Eukaryota > Viridiplantae > Streptophyta > Pinopsida > Pinales > Pinaceae > Pinus > Pinus tabuliformis. The sequence continues at coordinate 100,626,284 of CM062807.1, forward strand.
TCGAATTTTGTGCTCTGCCCTAATTTTTTGCATGCACTAGAAGCCACCTTGTTTCTGAAAATTAACAAACATAAAAATAAATAAAGCAATATTGTTGAGGCTAGAGAACATGCCTCTCGATTACGCCGCTTGTACCATCCCCGCAGTAAATAGAATGTGACAATCATCATCAACTATTTGGCTTCTTTGTGGATGAGATATATGTATGCTATTTATTCTTTAGTAATTTTGCAGCAAGTGCAATAGTTTCGAGATAACAACTGCCCCTTAGAAGCTGATTTAAGGTCTTACCTGGTGAGTTGAAAGATTTGGTTGCAGGTAACTATGGGTGCAATAAACATCACATTCAAGTTAATTAACAATACCAATTGCAAGTCAAGTGAGAAAACCGGCATGCAAGAAGGGAAACTAGACCTGAAAACGAGAAAGCTACACAGAATGCAAGCCAAGTAAGAAAGATTGGCATGCAAGAAGGGAAACCAGACCTAAAAACTAGAAAGCGACAAAGAATGTAGGAAATAAGGAAGCAAGATTTAATAAGTTTAGAGTTAACTTCACAAAATTGACTGAGAAACTCGAGGCCAATCGTTGCACCTCTCCTTTGGAGGCTCTCAAAGCCAAGTTCAAGCAACAATGTCTATTTCTCCTTTGTTGGTTCTTTGTTGGTTCTCAAAGCCAAAGTTCAAGCAAAAATGTCTTCAGAGGTGAAGATCATCTCATTGCTCTCAAAGCCAAAGTTCGAACATCAATGTCTTCAGAGGTGAAGATCAGCGCACTGCTCTCAAAGAAAAAGTTTGAGCAATAATGTCTTCAGAGGCGAGGATCAACTCACTGCTCTCTGGGGTATGCACCACCTAAGAAAGGCATCATTTACAATACTGGAGCTTACATCTGAAGATCAACTCATTGCTCTCTCAGGTATGCACCAGCTAAGGAAGGAGTCATTTACAATACTGGAGCTTACAATACTAATGTTGCATGCATGCAGAAGGAAATGTGGAAAGGTCCTTGGAAGGACATGTGGAAAGGACCTTGGAAGGACATTGGCTGCAATAACTTTAGACATATGCACTGCTATAAAAGTTTTGCTATAGAAAAAACTTTTTCACGAGAAAACTTTGGATAAGAGACTTTGCCACAATCGTGCTTTCGTTAAAATAAAATTGGGCCAACCTTCCTGCATTGGGGTATGTGAAGTTTACAATAAGAGGTAGAATGTTTTCCCTTCAAATACTTTGGTTAAAATTTTGATGAATGAAATTTCCAACTTAACACTTTAGTTTAAATTGATAGAAACCAAAAATAATTAGGTCAACCAATGAATTAATTGGTGGTCAGCGATCAAATGATCGCTATAGTCCTGCTCTGCTGAAGGCAAGGACTAATAACACTATTACAATTATGTTTTTGTATATGCAGCCCTCGCAAGTGATCTTTTTCTTTCCACATGGGTAAGATGCAATGGGTAAAGGTTGTGGCTTTAGTCTTTGGTTCATGTATCAAAGTCTTTCCATTAATTCTAGGGTTTCCTAGCTTCGTGATGAGTCGGTCTTGGTAGAGTTATTTTCGGTGTTATACTTGATATACACATTTTCTTTGGAATACCAATATCCCATATTCATAATACAATGTGATTTGTTTGGGTATATATACACCAATGTCGATGCTATATTTTGATGGGTGCTACCTTTGGTGACAGTAGATTAGTGAACATGGTGCTTCATTTCTAAGTTGTAAAAATTTACTTATGGAAAGGGCCACGAAGCCCCCAATATATATATATTTTTAAATGAAGATAACCTCTCTACTCATGAAGTCCAAAAGTACAAAATTGCTTATAAAAGGTCCATTCGTTGCATATAAAACTTATTCTTCCTCAAGTAAAGTTGTATACGACAAAATTAAGTATGACCTAGTAGAGGATATGAAAAATGAAAACATTTAATTATTTGATTTATCCAAGTTAACTCAACAAAAGAATAAACTTCTTAATGCTTTAGAGGTCAATATACCTAGAAATCAACCTACTACTATAGGAAACATTCAGAATGCCTTATCAAAGAAAATATCTAATATAAATGTAGCTTTGCTTGGAGACAGGATCATCTCTCTTTCTCCACCTTTCCTTTTAACTTCTGAAATCTGTAATCAAAATGTACATAATTGTATGGTAGATTTCAGGATTTCTTCTAATTTCATGCCATACTTAATGGGCAAGAAATTAAATTTAGTTCCCATAAAATTTTCTAGACAAATTGTGTAACTCGATAGATCTAATGTTAAGGTTTTCGGTGAAGTTAAACATGTATTGGTTAGGCCTTCTTCTAATCCAAAAATTTATTAGATTATTGATATCATTGTTGTTGGTATTCCATAATCATAAGATTTTTTGTTGAGTTGAGATTGGTTCGAAAAGATAAATGGGCGATTTACAATATATTGGTCACACTTATGGTTACCTCTAAATGGTAAAACTAATAGAATCAAAATTGAAAGAAAAAAAACATAAAATATATTGTGATTGATTTACAAAATCAAAATAAACCCATTATATTTACTAAAGCATAACTCAACAATTATTCTTTTGAAACATATCTTGGCAAATATGCATCTAAATAATCTCCTGTAGAAGAGTTAGAAGGGTTTCTGATTCCATGCAGGTTGCTTCTTCTTCTTATTTTATTGATGTATACTTGGATGTTATAGTATGTGATTCAAAGTCAGAAGAAGGCATCAATGTCGATTGTGTATTTTTGGACCCTCAAGGTAGCAAATTTCTTTTATCTTGTAGACTTGCCTTTTAGTGCACTAATAATGTTGTTGAATATGAAGTTTTGTTACAAGGTATTTGAAAATCTATAGAAATGAAAGTTAAAAAACTTAAATACGTAGGTGATTCTAAAATCACAGTTAGACAAGTTAATAAAACCATTCATCATATTTCTAATCACCTAAAGAAGTATAGTTAGGAGTTTTGGAATTTAAATTGAAATTTCAATAGCTTTGAGTCATATTTTGTACGTTGTTCACAAATTTTAGATGTTGATCTCTTAGCTAATGTAGCCTCTAGACTTCTTGCCATGGAAAATTTTTCTCAGGATAAATTTTGTGGAAATCCGTTTCAGGTCATCAATTCCAAATAACATCTCCAGATGGAGTGTTTGATGATGATGTCCAAATAAGGATTTTCTCACTATAGAGGATACCTTTAAATGTTTTATAATATATGAGGATCAACATAATTCCCAATTGAATTAAGATTTTCTAGATTAAACTAGACCAAAAAACCAAATCCCTAAATCAATAGTTCATCTACAAAAACATTTATGACTTCTAACACAGATTCAAAGGAGATACTAACTGCAACAAATAGTTCTATTTTATATGTTTCTTGAAGGCAGTTCCTAGCTGTGAAACTACGTTGAGAAACCAACTCAACCAAATTTAGGTTCAAACTGGCCCTCAAACCAAAGGGGGCTCCCTCAAGTGTTACGAGGCTTTAACATTTTTAATTGTCATTGAATAACAACCTATGAATCATAATTGCCAAATATAGGGTTTGTTGTATAGGTGGTCGTTGATGAGTCACAAATCCCTACTTAACAAATAAGGCCTTCTCTTACTGAGGCCTAATCAAAGTGCCAATGTTCAACCATGAGATAAAATCATAACTAAAAAGGTTTTGATAGTGGAATATAGGAGAAATTAGAGAATTAGATACCCTCCTTGAATATTCAATTATCTAATAGGATCCAAAACATATAAAAGAACCTCTATAGTGAAGATAAATACAGTCAAGTATAACATAGAAGCAACAATCTAATGATTTCTGGGTCACTAGTTAAATAGATTATTCAATATTTTACTTAGTATAGAAAATAACACTGCATTAGGGACATTAGGGAGGCTGATACTCATCTTGGCCCTTCCTCGTGTCCTATACTACCTCAAATATATGCATAAAATATTATGTAATCACACATAGCATTCACATGTACACATTTTTTGTCAACAAACCGAAGCAAAGAACCCTTGAATTAAAACATTGTAATATCACGGTTTAGAAAAATATGAAGGTGTTTTTGGGCTCAAAATCTAACCCTTTTGCAATTAAAATTACACTCCGAAATCTGTTTCAAGCTTTTGGGAATAAAAATCTTAACAATGCACTAAAAATAATATCTAATTTTTTACAAACATTTTGGAAATAAAATCAATTAAAGACTAAAAATAAAACTAAATATAAAATGATTACAATTTGTCTCGAATTGTTGAAAATGGAACCAAATTCATTTGAAATAGGAATGTTCTACCACTTATCCATTGACTGAATGGTGATTTTGTGTATGAGAATATGGGATTAGCACTTTTTCACTGATATCCTACCTTGGCAACCTATTGCACATGTTAACTGACTGCTACCTCATCCACCAGAATTCATGTTCTTGAACTGATCCTCGAATCCTGAATAGACTTTCTAACTATATAAAATTCTTCTTGGATATGCTAAATTGATCCTTGAATGCTAATATTTTGTTAAAGAATATGGTATTTCATATTGTGTCTTGGAATACTATGTTATTGCCAGATAGTTCTTAAATCTTTAATACTCCCTGAAGACATTCACAAAATCCCTAAAAATTTGGACTTAATCCCCAATTGCTAATCATCAATATATGATTTATTTTCCACCCTTCATTTAATGTGCACACTCGTAAATATATGCAACTTCTTTTGCTAGATATTCTACAAGTCTTTAATTATACTTTTATGGAGACATTCCTTTATATCTCCTACAAGAATTTCCAATTGAAGTTGTTTCCTGTAGAAAACTTGAGTATTTTTTCACATAACCCTACAAATGATATCATATAATCTGTAAAACATGATATGGTTTGATCTAAAGCCATATGTCATTTAGACCAAGAAGGGAACAACCCTGATTTTCCAAGTTTTTTATTCTAACACTGCTTCAAAAACTGTCTTTCATTGCAATTTTTAGTATCATTTCAATAGGTGATGATATTTTCATTACACAAATTTATCTGTAATTTCCAGCCTCTAATATTTATAATTTGGATTTGAAAAGAAAAAACCTAGCTTTGTAATCTTGTTAATTCTCTCAAAAAAATGGGCACTCTTTTCTGAGTACTTCTCATTATTATTCACTTCTAAAGATACATCTGCTTTATCGCCATAGAGCTCCCATTTGAATACCCAAAACACTTGTAAACATGGTCATTATTGTCATTAGAAAGGTGAATTGAAGGATTCAATATTTTGCATTGAATGTTTCATCGTCAAATTCAAGTGAATTTCATTTCAATTCAACAATTATCAAGAATCATGCATCAGTGGTAAATTGTTCCTTGAGACTTGAGCATGCTCTTCTTTCGAGATTTTGAACCCATCCATGTGCATCCTAGAAAATTGGCATGATCCCATGTATGTTGTACTCTTTTTCCAAATTAAAAAAGGGGATGTTGGCGTTGTTATGCCAAATGTATTATAGTCATATCTTCGTTATCAATTCCAATTGGTCACATATGTCATTGATATGCCATCTTGCCTACCACGAAATGTGTTCTACCTCACAGGAAAAATATGATTTCTAGTCATTAGATATATCTGATAAACCAACCCAATCCATTAACACATAAGTTTCACATATATATCCTTTGATAGATATGCAACCTTCTTATCTAGAAAACCAAACATTTTGTTTCCTTTCTAAACAATATTTAGCCTCCATCTATAGCCATAATAACTGCAATGTTTGTGTTGTTATTCTCTTTTTTTGTATCAATTTTCTAATCTAGCATTCTGATTGTATTTGATAGTCATTGAAATGAAATTTTCCTGAAATCCAAGAACACAACACCACAAAAAAAGTTAACTCTCCACATATGTTGTCTTCTCATTATTTAGAATATTTAATAGATTTCTTGTCTTCCACCCTTATGCATTCCCAGATTTCACTTTGACATTGAGTATCCAAAACATTTTCCAATTCTTTCACTTTGACCTTGTCTATGAAGGGGTTTTCAAATCATCTTTGGTTAATGCTGATGGTGGTGGATTCACCAACATCAGGGGATCTCCCCAGTATGAAGTCCCAACTAGACCTCACACCGTTTGGTGTAGGAGTCCCATTTGGTACGATGGTCCGGTTGCCATTATCTTAAAGATATGTCTTAGTTCTTACCTTTTAGCATGTGAGAGTGGTCTGCTTTGTCTTCAAACAATGAGGTTCGCATGCCTGGTGAGTGCTAGTGTTACTTGTGTCAAGGTTCTTTCACAACAGAGAGAGGGTGGGAGTGCATCTCCAGTCAGAAGGGAGGAAGTCCCAACTCTGTTAGAGACACACAACACAACATGGCATGCATAGCTTCCGGAAGAGCAATCCATGCAAATGCGGAAATCATAACACACAAAGGAAGATAAAACGTACAACACTGAGTGGGGCAGTCCGCATGAGTGCGATAGTCGTTATAATAAGTTTATGTGAAAGGTTTTGTCTGATGTTCAGGGAGGTAACCAACACGAGTAGGTAACCAACATGGGCAAGACATAGTTAACAACTTATACAACACATTTTCATAAATATATGCATTAGAACAACTGAATGAGTTCAATTGTTTAACACAGGTTAAAGCAACATGTATTACAAGTGTTCAAGATTAATTCTTACAAACAGTTACAACACATGCGTGAAAATGTTATGGCCTGTGAGCAGGATTTTGAATAAAGCGAAAGTTCCAAGACACATCGGTACATCATCTATCACTAACCCCGTGGGCACGGCGTTGGAGCCACTACTCATTCCTCAAAGAAAAGATTACAGACTCTCAAGGCTATGTGGGAAGAGCCAAGGTGGAAAAAAGTCCTTTACATGTACAAATGAGGGGGTATTTATAGCTAAGGGTGAAACTGGCCCTTGTGAATGTTCGACTTCCGTCATGATTGTTTGACTTTCATGACTTTTCATATTACATGAACCTTCAGATTACAAGTGGTTCTCTTGGATTTCCACGCTACATTACATTGATTGACAACAGTATGGCCCACAGTAATGATGTGGTCGACATGAATCATATCACAACTTGTCATGACAGTGCTGGCATGTTCATGTTGTTGCTGGTGTGCATGTCGAGCTGTAGTATTGTTGAGTGATGGATGTCCTCTTGGTGTATCACAACTTCACCTCCGCATGGAAAGATGTGTGGAGTCCTCGATGGGCATTTGGTTCGCTTGATGTTGCATGTGCGCATTACTCTTCGCTTGTACTTTGGCATGCTTGGCATGTCTTTCTATTTGCAAAAATATATCCTCACATGTTCATTTGTCCGTCTATCTGCAAACACATACTTGCATGGTCATTCGTTTGTGAACACATCTCCTTGCATGCATCATTTTTTCGTCCATTCGTCCATTCGTGAACACATATCCTTGCATCAATCATATGTTCATCTGTTCGCGAACACATCCTTTTGCATGTACTCTCCTTGTTCATCCCATCTGTCCTCACGTCATGTTTATTCATGTACCTGTATTTGTAGTCACTCATGATGAGACGACATCAAATCCTTAAACCTCCTAGTCTACCATGATGCATGGTTGTTCGCTTTCGGATGGAGAGAGGACAAGGCTACGAAACTGCGTGAGGCAAGTTTCAAGCTGGGATGCAAGATCTGAACACTGCTGGTGAAAATTGCATGGAGGTCACTAGGGGACTGAGATGGGCAATCTGGATCAGCAGTGTCTGTCCGTGGGATCTGAATTGACTCAAGGGAAGATTTGTGTAATTTATGGAGGGAAGTAGTTTGGGCAGCAGAGGGTCTTGACAGTAAAAACTGCCCAATTCCTGGAGGGAACTGACTGTGGGCTTCAAGAGGCTTGGCAACAAAAACTGCGAAATTCCTAGAGGGAGCTAGTAGTGGGCTGCGGGATGGCTTGGCAACAAAAACTATGCATTTCCTAGAGGGAGCTGGCAGTGGGCTGCGGGGTAGCTGGAGACAAAAACTGCGCAATTGCTGGGAGGCTGACCTGCTGAACACCTCTGTGTAATTTCTGAGTTGAGTGGGATGTTGGGATGCTGAGGAGCTTGCTCATGAATTTTGCACAATTATCTAGGTTAGTAGTCAACTGACTATTTGGGTGGCTGGCTAGAAAAACTGCGCAATTTCTAGAGGGAGACAGCAACTGGAACTAGGTGTCTGTCCATCCTATCTGTGCAATTTTCTCAATTAGCGAAGCAGGCAAGGTCTATAGCTTCTGCACAATTTTTTAGGGGAGTGAGTCCCAAATGAATGCCAGGTCAAACTCTTCAGTTGACCAACAAGAGGGTTGGTTGATTTTCTTGCGAGCAACGAATATTGAGATGGCTTGTTGAGGAACTTCTGCACTTTTCTGGATGACAGTCGGTCCAGTCAATTTCAGGATTGTGTGGTTTAGGTTTCTTGGGAGATAGTGTTGTAGTGTTTTCTTCTCAAAGTTGTACGGAAAGAAATCACCTAAGATTGTGGATGACAAGCAGTCTCAACAATATAAATGGTTGCTAAACATTGTAGATCTGTAGCAACTGATAGAAAAACAACTTGCCAAAGTCTTAATTTATGCCACAATCATATTTAAACAAAAAAATGAAATAATAATAATAACTCCAATAATCCAAAGGAAACTAGATATACAAAGAATAAATTTTATTATAACACATGTGAAGGGAACAAATAAATGTTACCGGTCCCCCTTTATGGGATGGGTTCTTGTCTATCCTCAAATGTCTCGAGCTTGTGTAGAGCCTCTCTCCTATATAATGTGTAAACCCAACAAATAAAATGTTTGAGCTCAATGGGAACTCAAAATGGAAGAAAAATGGTGTGCGACAATGATAATAATCAGTTACAGTTGCGAGTGCAACAATGAAAATAATCAAAAGTGAATAATGAATGGAAAACCCTTCTATTTATAACAAAATTTTGAGTTATCTTTGAACAATGAAGAATAATAAAATATTATTAACCCCATTCTTGGAATAAGCACTTGGAATATTTTAGTACGTTTGGTTAGGATGGAAAAAGTATTTAAAATTTTATTTAGAAATAATAAATAAATAAATGATTTATTTATCATCTCAAGAAATTGGTTAAGGAATAATAAAAAAATAATGATTTATTTAATTATTCCTCATGGATTTAGTCAAACTTTACAAAGAATAATAAATAATTAGTGATTAATTAATTATTCTTAGAGAAAAATAAGATAATTAATGATTTATCTATTTATTTTTCATAATTGGGTCAAATATGAGAAGGAATATTAATTAAACAATGGTTTAATTAATTATTCCTAGAAGATAATTAAATAAATAATGATTTATTTAATTATTCTTCATGGGTTTACTTATAAATTACTTAACAAATGTGGTTTATTAAGTAATTTCTCACAGTGATAGCAATTTTACTATGGGAAAATTGGCTTTGCATGGTGTACTTTGATCGATCTAGTAAATTAGGCTAGATGATCAATTTTTTGGTGATAACAAATTGTCCCTCAACGTACAAGTGTTAGGATCAAAACGTATGACCAATGTATGTTGTAAAGAAACAATCACTAGACAATAAAGTGGGGGGGGGGGGAGAGAGAGAGAGAGAGAGAGAGAGAGAGAGAGAGAGAGAGAGAGGGACCAATAGAGTTAAAGCAAAAGAGGATAGGGATAGAGGGGGTGAGACCAATGCAAGTCTTCTTTTATGTAGTGGTACTAGATCTCAGTGAGGCGGGGGAGGCATACATATGCCCACCAAGATAAATTAGTAAAAAAATATTGATGCGCCCATAAAAATAAAATTGAGCAATGAAGTACATGCTGAATGGTACGTGAAACACTGTCATAATTGAGAGAGGAAATAATACAATGTGTCCCATATACATAATGCACTTGGAAAAACATGAGCCATGACTGAATACAATAATATGTGAGTAGATGAGATATAATGGCCCTTCCCTTAATAAAATGGGTGGGAGGGAGGTTAGAACAAGCGAAGAAGCCCTGCTAAACAAGGAAGGGCTCTGTAAAACTGAATGGATCATCTGAAGGAGACGTGCATGCTATGAACACTATGATCGGTAGGAACCAAACCCATTAAATCTGCAGAAATGCATCTGAGACTGTAAAATAATATGAAGGCATCCGAGCATGTGGGGGGCTACCTAAAGGACCACCCCCTCATGGGGTCTTAATCATGTCACACACGCGGGAATCACTGGTATAATCTGCTGCATCACTGGACCAACAAGTGTATGAATCATGAACATGAAACAACCAAGTCAAAGGGAAATGATGAGTCCCTTTTCTTGATCATAGGCACTGGACAAGAATAAAAGATGGAACTAAGATACACAACCCTCTAGGCCATTATTTTGGAATAAATGAGCTGATGTCGACAAAATAGGGCCTGCGATAGGTGAGGCAATAAGGTTCCTCAACTAAGGCACGAGAGAAAATAGAAATGTGACTGATGGACTGACACCAGGGAATATGGAGAAAATGGGACTGAGGGACAAATAGACGACTTCCCTTGTTAAAGAATAAAGTGCATGGTTGACATGATAGCGACTAACTTGACTTCGAAGGGGATGGGCGACAATATGACTGAAGGCTGAAATGGGAAACATAGGATGAATGATATGCAAAGATGGATGGAATACTGTGACATGATATAATGGGATGTGAAACAAACTCCATGGATCCAAAGGTGACTCATCATAGATGCTCTGAACAAGGGTGACTCGATGACGCTTCCACACAGAATAGGCCCGGTGGGGACCATGAAAACATGAGTGACTGATGGTTACTCATGATGAAAATTGACACGTGGGGCAGCCAATATTAAGGGAAGGAGGTCCCTAAGGTACAAGTGTCACATATGAATAAATTTGATTTTAAGAGATGATGAAGTGACCCTTCTTGGAAAAATGGCTTCCAGGTGAAGTGTCAAATCGTAAAAAACGAAGAGAGACCCATTAGAGTACTCGGTGAGATATTTCCAATGGTGCTAAGATTTTGTTAGATGGAGCTATGGTATACTCGCAATGTGCAACAGAAAAACTGTGGGTTTTCCTAGAAAAGGGATTTTCCCCTCCAATTTAATTCATCTTCTAAGTGAACTGTGGTGAATTTGGAGAGGATGAGGAGGACCTAAAGCTTGTGGAGATCGTAGCAGGCAAAATGAACATTGGAATCAATATTTTTGACTTTTATGCAAGTGGCCTTACTTGTCTAAAGATGGCCTTAATGCTTCTTGGAACGATGGTTCCTGGTGAACAATTAAGGGAAGAGGAAAATGAGAATGAACTACTAGAGGAGGTCTAGAATCATTCTCACCCACTAAGTCAAACATGGGGACTATGTGGACATAGAGTAGAATATTTGAAGATATGGTATCAAACATCTACGATATGTGATGTGCATATGGCTCACTGGAGAGGTCAGTAGGAAAACCTATTTAGGGAATGGGAGGATAATTGGCCATACCTAGATCCAGTGGGATCTAGGCCGAGACTTATGTTAATCAATTGAGAAGATGGCCAGGGGAAAACCATCATGCCCCCAAGCATGGGATACTGCTTGCAAACATATGTGATGGAGGGGACTGATCTGGTATGCAAAGTTGGGAATGATGCCCCCTAACACCATTGTGTTCCGAGTGCTCTAAAAAGGGATTCAAGCATCTCGGCCCAACTTGGAACGAGATCCTCCAAAGGATGATAAGGAGATGTATGGGCCTATTTGCCCCCCAGTATGCTATGGGTGTACTGGATGTATATAGAGTGGTGGACTCCAAACACTTATATGTTTTATGTGATACATAATATGATTATGCATTTTTATATGACGATGAGGGTTCGCCATGTGTTGTGTTTTATGGTTGCCTTATGTGGTTTACATGTGATAAATTCCAATATAGAATGTTATTTGCAATGGTATCTACATAGTTATTTTGGGCTCTAGGAACATGACTGAAAGTTATTGTTTCAAATTCATGTACCAATAGCTTAACTCGCAGATATTTTCTAAATAGGACTTGGTTATGCAGATGATACACACCATTCAATTGCATGACATGTAGCAAGGAATCTAAATGAACATGAAGATGAAGGATGTGATGGGTGAGGGTGTCGACTAACAAACTTATCGTTGCATCATATTCGGCCTGGTTATTGGTGGCAGATCCAATGCACACGCTGTTCGAAAGGACTAATGTATGCAAGGGGATAAAAATAGCCCAGGCTGCCAAGGCTAGATTCTTGGAGAAGCGACTCGCACCGTCGACATGACGATATACGATGTGGATGATGGATCCATCTGAAAGGTGAAAAAGACAATGGATGAGATGATGCAACCTACCTAACTTCATGACAGAAATAAAGACATGAAAATCACAGGGATACGCTATGAGACAAATTTCTTGAGGTAGAGTGCATTGGGAGAATTAGGAAGGAAATGGCCTTCAAAATCCTCCAAAAGATATGCCCACTTGCCTAGGTAAAAGAGTAATCAGGGGTAGACATAGCTTCCATGATGTCTTGATCAGAATGGAAGATGGGCAGATGGGAGGAAGGATGAATACATGATGCGGCGAAGGTACCTGGTGCATCAACCTGAGAAATAAGGTTCACATATGCATCATCTTGAATGGTAGACAACGAGCTAGTATATGGAGGATCTATGAATATTGAGACCTGGGATTCTGTCTAAAGAGGTTCGATAGAAGCGCGCGCATAAACCTCATAAAGGTTTTTCTATGAGGAACTCAAGGATGATGACACGTAAAGGATATGGCCCATGGATTTTGTCATCTCGACATCGGGGGAGGGACCATGATAGTGGGACAAGAGTCCCCCTGTTCTAGTTTACTAGTAGTACCAGAATCCATGGGTAGAGGAGTAGGTGATCCAATACGAGTGGTCTCGTATTCGCAAAGCGCCTCAAGGAAATCACGAAATTCATCGAGACAAGGGCAACAATGGGATTTACTCAAACTTGACAAAGAATACTAATTAATTAGTGATTAACTAATTATTCTTAGAGAAAAATAAGATAATTAATGTTTTATTTGTTTACTTTTCATAAATGGGCCAAATATGACAAGGAATATTAATTAAACAATGGTTTAATTAATTATTCCTAGAAGGTAATTAAATAAATGGTGATTTATTTAATTATTCTTCATGGGTTTAATTATAAATTACTTAACAAATATGGTTTATTAAGTAATTTTTCACAATGAAAGCAATTTTACTATGGTAAAATTGGATTTACATGGTGTACTTTGATCCATCTAGTAAATTAGGCTAGATGATAAATTTTTTGGTGATAACAAACAACCTCAAGTTCTGTGCAATTCTAGGTAGCAGTACATGTTCACTGAGGGTTGAAACTACACAATGCGGCTCAGCAAAGGTCTGACTATTGGAGGGTGATCCAGTCATCAGAATTTCAACAAAATGACTAAGTGTGTGAACGACTGAACTTGTGCATACATGACCTTGCGAACACACAATCAACATGATTCGATGACCAAAAATGTCAAACCATCAAGAGACCATATACTCTATGTGACTAACCGACGGTTCGAGCAACAAGCGCGACACTTATGATAGATCGTTGAACGACCACGACGATGCTTGCATGAAAGTGGATACAACATCGTGTGTGAGTGCGATAGATGTTTACAAAACGAAAACATCTCAAAAACAACCATCAACATCACCAGAATGAGGTCACAAGCATGACATAGTAATCAACATGTGGAAGATGATAGTTGGTTAAACAAGTGAAAAAGAAGCAAGACATGTAGAAGAAAAACATAAGATGAATTTTCATGTTTGCACACATGCATGTTATCGAGGATAGGGTGATATGAAAATGAAAAGAAATCTTATAAACTTAGCTAAGAAGTGTACCTCGAAATATGTTTTGTACTTACCATACTTACCCTCAAGATGATCATGCATCTGATAGAGTTTGCATGCAGTCTTGATCTTTCCCATTACTCAGTTCCTTGGTCCTTCTCCTCAACTCCTTGGAAGAAATTTCAACATGTCACCTTTTCCTATAGTCACTAAGAGGTAGATCTGTGCAATTTCAGCAGACAATGACTGCTGCTAGAATGAGGCGCTGGGAGGCCTGCCTGTGCAATTTTTGCATGCAAGATGACAACTTGGACAATGCTACACAGTTTTGAGGCTCAAATCACTATTGTGGGACGGGGGTCCTGAGAGGATCTCTATGCAATTTATGAGTGCAGTGTAGTTGGGCTGCTCTGCACATTTCTGGAAAGCAGTGCAAGCTTGGGCCTCTACGAGCTATGGGGTTTCAGCAGGCAAGAGAGGTTGGTGTCTTTGCACATTGGAGGGTTTCAACAGGTAAGGGAGGAAGCTTGATGGTTGCAGAAACAAAGCACATAGTTCTAGGAAGCAGGATGAGGCTAGGTTGATTGGGAAAATGGTTAAGTGTGAGATCCATGAAACATATGCAAACATTGATAGGACTCGATTGTGATCGCACATAGACACTTAGTGACACAACATAGACCATCCAAAATACATAAGACATATTTTTCTTGATGCAACAACCTTCATGACGTGAGTGCATGAGATGAGTGTGAAACATGTTTATGTGATGAAAACCACTCATATGCACACAATTCCCTTGAAGCAAGACAACATCCCCTTTGCATGACAAACAACCCCTGTGCCCAAATATGACACGTGTTGCTTGAAGATGAGAACGTAGAAAAGGCTTAAGATCAAGGAGGGGAGATTGAAATCATCAGCTTACCAATCAAGTGACCAAGGATAATCAATCACATGATCCGAGTTAGGCTCCAAAATTTGCATGTGAGCCAAAATTTGGAAGGGTGGGTGTAGCTGATAGAATAGTTAGGTTTCCCACTAAGCCAAATCTAAAAGATATATTTTTAAAAGACAACTTGTGCAAAAAAAGTTGAAAGGAACAAATTTTTCATTAAGATAGGTGAATTCAGATGATTTTATCTTTTTCCTGATGCTTCATATCTATTGCAACAACTTCTTCTGCCAGATTTCCTCGTGTCTAGAACTTGGTGCTTTCACATTAAATTTTGTACATGAAATGAACATCACAATGATCTCATCCTAAATCTAGTAACTTAAACTATTAAGATATATAGTTATAACATCCTCTTATTCCTATTACAAAATGCATCTTCATTTGATACTTTTTTAGATTGTCATATCACTCCGTCTCAAAATTAGAGAATGGTTGTCAATAGTTTGTAGGAAAGCCTTTTCTCCCTGATTGCTCCACCAACTTGGCACAAGTTCACGATTTTCTTGCCTCTTGTATAGGTGATCTTATAATAAGTTGCTCCTTGCTTCAACTTCGTCGTTCCCATTTTTAATCTCCTTGGATTCTCTTCAACAATTTCTTAATCTTCAGAGAACTAATTTATCCATTCGATCCAATCCATCATTTTTTTGGTTTATTGACCATTAACCCGTGAAATTCTGCATTATCAAATTTCATTTACGTGTTTGTGAAGGTGTTGTTTCTCATAGACATTGTGTGATCACTATGGATATATTGATGCCATAGAGGCATGGTATACTATGACCAACACTGATACACATGTTTCACAAATAATTCAAAACTTGTAGAAGTTGACAAAATCAAAACTTGGTATGAAGAAAACCAAAAGGGATTGCAGGGGAGGCTAGCTGGTGAGTGGTTTTTGCTGAGGGGGTATGCATTTCTACAGATTGAGCCACGTTATATGTGGAACCACTTGGGGTTTCCGCAATGAAATCATCTATGTTGATTTACAAGTGCATCTAATCACCATTGAAAACTGCCTGCGATTTACTCGTGCACTACTACCATTGGCCTTTAACACTCAACATTTGGATAATATACTTGGGAAATTTGATCTAACATACTTCACATCTTGCATTAATCTATTGGTGACTTACCATTGGTGTTAAACATTCCTTTGTTGTCGTTCATTTGAAACTCCATATGAGAGATAATTTGGGTGTGTTTTACTTTATTAACAACTCCAACAAACCCAAATTTTTTATTTGATTACTAATGGGAAATAATCACACATTGATTGTGTAAACAAATATCATGGTGTTTATATACACCATTCCCTTCAAGGCCAACTCGATGTGTAGTGAAAAGTATACTCTCCCCAACTTGTGCTTGAGGCATTGGGTACTGCCTTAGCTTGTGATTGGTGGCTTTCACCATTGCGGAACTCTAGGTCAACTTCATGGATGAAGAACCCTCTATTTTGAAATAGACTTAGACCCAGAGATTGGGCTCAACTCAATAGTTTTTGCAGCAATTTTATATTTTAAACTAATAATTTGATAAAAATAATATAATTATATTTTTATAAAATTATATTTGTTTAAAACTAAAATTAAAATTATTATTCAAAATAACCTAGTGACTTGTAGAATAACGATTTTTCCCATAAAATTTTCATATCCCTAGGATTATGGCCAGGAACAAAATTGAAAATTTTTAAAGCATTTTCACTCGATAATGGGTGCAAGAAAATGCCACAATATTTGCTCCAATTTGGAGTGATTCCCCCTGCGGGATGTAGATAAATTGTAGACCAAGTGCCTTGAATATGTTGGGCATGGAGTCATTGTCAAAAAATAATCAATCACTTGCCACCTATATCTTGCAATCTCATATAATCAAACTGATGCCAATTCATATACCGCGACATGCAACTTGCCAACTGAAACTTGTATCTTGTTTTGAATCTGAAATTTCATTGCAAACATCCACCTACTACAATGGATTGTGAACCGATATATTTGAGCATAAAATAAATCAATAGCGGTGTTCTGTTCATTGAATTATGGAGTCAATAATCCACAATCATCTACAATCCTGGTGTAAAATCTGAAAGCAAATACTGCAACCTGAGATGCATCTCAGAAAAGAAATTTCCATCCAATTTATTTGGCTCATAAAAATTATGACAACTTTCAAATTGATTCCAAGCACCAAATGGTTTTGCGTGAAATTTGTTCCTAAGAAAAAATATTACTCCCTTCCTTGAGAAGCCATCCTAATTTATAAAAACACTTGTTTTTCCAAAAATACTCATTAATATCATCATAATTTCCTCAAAAAGAATGAGGAACCTTCCCACTACAACTATATGCTTCTTCCCTTTTTATTACATGATACAATGATGTAACAACATTGTGGAAGAAGGATTTTTTTCTCATATAAGTCATCCCTGGTATCTGGTAAGAATCTGAAATTGGTAGCTCTACCCTAAAAAGATAGGAAGATATTTTCTTGGTTACTCTTGGGGAAGGAAACTTACAAGATCCCTCTTGCTCTTTGTTACACAATATTTTGTCACACCTCCTACACTTCCCTGTGACATACCCCGAAGTGCCTGAAATGTGACCATTATGCAGTGTACTCATTCATATATGCAGCTCAGATCCTTCCTAAGTCATTGATTGGAAAATGCCTTGAGCTTTCCCTAGAAGAAATAGCTCTAAAACCCTAATTTGAACATCATCGCACTTATGGGACTCAAAAGGATGATGATCACCTGTTGCATTGAACTTGACCTACAATGGTATCACTCTGCTCCCTTGTATACCTGCGATGATCCCAAAAAGGAAACTTTCCTTAAGTGGATGAGAAGCTTCATGATTTAGAAGCTTCCAAAGCGGCGAACTGGAGGTTGTTTGGCATAAATGAGGTCAAATTCTCCCAACTTGACCTCTTGGTATTATCCCTATGATCTACCTCCTTGAGATGAGGGCCTAATCCTATCTTTGGAGAGGTCCTAACTCCCTTTCCCAGCCTATATATTCATCCTCTCCCATTCCCAAATGGTTGGTCTATGCCTATTTGCACCCTTATGCTAAGATTGTGCCTATATGCTATTCATTTGGCTTGGAGAAGGAGTGTTTGGAGAGCTTAGCTTGGACTTGGATATTCATTCAAGGAGAGCCTATCAACATCAAGGCTTGGTTGTATGCTTCCCCTTATTTTCTATTAATATACAACTGCTGGTTCATTTTCCCTAAATGTGTATGTTCATGTATCATTTAGCTTAACATTACTTGATCAGTTAAGTAGGTTACTTTTGGATATGCTATTCATGTTTGCATGCCTTGTTGTGTCTTGATCTCTTGTGTAGGTGCATAAACTCTAGGAGCAGTAGGAACAAGCCCATGGTGAAAGCGATTCAAGGTCTTCAACAAAGGAGATCGAGATAGCAATAGAATGAGGTAGGCCATCTTCTTCATCTCTCTTTCCAATTGCATTTAGGAAAGTGTCTAGTAGATTGTCACTTTGGTTGCTAGACCCACTCATTGGGCTAGAGGGATCGTCTTGATCGTAGAGAGGATTTACCTAGACAATACAATGGCAACTCCACTGGGGACCCTATCATCCTTTCCATCCAATCCTTCACCTCATTTTTGTGATGAGTTTGACCAACCATCCAATCCCAGACTTGTTTTCTTGTCTGTAACTAATTTCAGTTCCTCGTAATTGCTTGAAGGTTCTTGATTTGTGCTGCTCTTGAAGATTTTTTATTTATCTTTCTCAACCATCTCAGTTTTATCCCTCATAGTCGTGATGGCATTGCAGATATGTTCATTACACTAGCGATGATCGATGATTTTCTTTCAATAGGTGCGATGATAACAAAGGTTAATGAAAATTAGCGTTTGTCTTCTTGTTTTCAGTTTTTTTCCTTTTTTCAGTGGCTTACCGGTGTTATTTTAGTGTCCTTGTCTTGTTTGACA
This sequence comes from Pinus tabuliformis, assembly GCA_031772625.1. Classification (NCBI taxonomy): domain Eukaryota; kingdom Viridiplantae; phylum Streptophyta; class Pinopsida; order Pinales; family Pinaceae; genus Pinus; species Pinus tabuliformis. Next base: position 100,645,127 of record CM062807.1, read on the forward strand.
TGTTTTTTTTATTACAATTGCCTCTTTATTTGGTTTTAAGTGTGTTTGGAGCTTGATCCACCTTCTAGGGTTTTAGGTTTTCTAAGCCATCCTTCATTCACTAATTGGTCTTCTTTTCAGAGATCGATTACCTTTCTTAAAAGAGTCTTTTTGTGTTTGGATGTATTTTGCAAATCACTGTTGGTTCTTGGGTATTAAGTTGTTTTCATTAGTGTCGAATTGAGTAGATGCTTTGAAATTCCCTTTAGTTCCCTTTGGCAAGAAATATATTACAAAATTGTTTGTTTCAATTGAACTGAAAGGAAATATTTTCTTTGAATTTTGTGTTTCGAAAAATGAAAGTGAAAGTGTTTATCTTTTAAGTAGTTTTCGAAGCATTTGTTGCATTCAAAATCACTAATGTTAAAGATATTTTCATGATTATTGAAGTTGTTTGCATTCTCTTTTTCTTTTTTCACTATATTACGTTGATTACATTAAACTGAAAAAGAAATCATCATTATATCTTAAGGTAATACGCTTTGGGATTTTGTTTTGGCATTGCATTTGCTTATCATATGAAAGATTAGAATTCATGTTTTGAATTTAGTATTGGAAAATTGACATTGATGCATTGTTGCTTGTTTTGATGCATGATTTGGGTGTTTCTCTTCCCTAAATAGGTAGTTTTCATTGAATGAGAGGATTTAAATTTCATCATTTAGCTGCATTTTAGGAACATGTGACATCAATAAGGCCTTGAAATCAAAACGTAATTTCAAGATCAACTTTAAAATATATTAATTAATCTAAGGATCATTTGAAACAACGTTCATACTTAGTGGACTAGGCTAGAGATGTGTTTGGCTTCTATAAAACTTAGCAGTAATCGTTCACTGTTGCATTAGACAACACTAGCATGGACTTGTGCTCCCCGTACTATCGAGTATATAAAGTGAGACCCTCATAGGTTGCAAACCTTTATCCATAGGAAGCCAAGTTTGCTGCCCTATAAATGTGATACACCGAACACAACATTTAGGGAGATTGCCTGCACGTACGTCAAGTCCTTGGTAAGTTTATTTGCTGAGGTGTATATTGTAGTTCATGGTTACTTGGTACTCATTTTTTCCTAGAGTTACCTAAGTGGTCATTTCGATCTTTTCTGACCCCTTAAATTTGAAGACATCATTGATCACTTGTCCTTTCAAGCTCGCTAAACTATTGAAAGAGACTAGAGTCACCTTTTCGTCCTTTTATTGACTCTTAAAATATGAAAAGGAAAAGTTTTTGTTTCTAAAAATAATTGCCCATGGTGAACATGTTGAACCCAAGTAGTTGCTTCTTGGACCAATATTGAGTAATTCCCTATTAATTTCAAGATTGTTAATAAGCCCTCAATGAATCTCCTTTCCTTTTCTGCTCTTGAGAGGAAGTCATCATGGCTAGAGCATTGAGTTCATCTCATAGTGCCACTTCATTGTCCGATACTAAAGGGTCTTCCCAAGGAGTTCATCTGGAGCTTCCTCAGTCACTTGTAGATCAAGGTTTTGAAATTGGGATTATTCCAAGTATCCAACCCCTGTCTTCCCTTTCACCTCCATCGGATTCTTGGCCACCTCAAGAATCTGAACCTGAGACCCCAGAAAATTCTATTTAGACCCTCGAGAGTCCATAGACCCCTGAGAGTCTACAGAGGCTTGTTATTCATCCACCGAATCCATTATTCAATTCTATTGTGATATCTCCTCAGTGTCCTTATAGTCCTTACGTTTGACATGGTATTCCTTTGGAGTTATCTCCTTACACATCATGGATTCCTCCTCATCAGTTGTTTCCATCTATGGAGTTAGAGGGTGAAATCCCAACCTCTTCTTTGGGTCATTCAGAAGTTTCCGCTACCCATAATCATCATGTCAATGCTAAAAAAGGGTATGAATTTCCTCAAGAAGGATTTCCTTTTATAGGAATAGTCCCATCTCTCACGCTTCCTGAAACTAGTGGACACACATTTCCACCCAGTTATACAACCTTAGCTCAGTTAGTTTTGGGTACTCCTAGTGCTTCGTCTTTGTATCAAAATCCCATTTGGTCTTCAAATGCAATGCCTACGTCTGTTCCATTCATTCCAAATGCAGCCTCTCAAAATTCTGTACAAGCTGTTGTCATGTCAATTCCTGTACAACCTACGATTCCATCACAGTCTGTATCGTCATTTCAACCGTCTCTTCTGGTACAACTAACTGTTTTTGGTCAGGTTTCAGTTATTTCTTCTACCCCTCTGTCAAGTGGATAGAATATGCCACTGCCTGGGGGGGAATATACGAATATTCCTCTTGTATCAGGTGAGACCATTATGAGTGGATTACAAACTTACATGGTTGGAGTTAATCAACCTTATTATGGACGTATTCCTAATCTAGTTGATCCATCTGGGTCAGGTAACATCCAATATCAATACCCTTATATGGCTTAGGTTCCACTCCAATAGGCTTATGTCCGATATGGTTCGCAAGCCTTGGTCAATCTATCTTACATTCCTCAAGCCAGAACTTATGTCCAACCTGGTCAATCCATTATTCTTGGTGGATGGTCAGATTTGATTTGGAAATTACCAATACCCGTAGGGTATATCCCAAGGAACTGTCCAATTACCCTTGTAGAAGCAAGGAAAACCTTTGCAGTAGCGAGGGAAACCATTGCAGCAGTAAGGGAAAACATTGTAGTAGCAAGGGAAATTGTTATAGCAACAGGGGCACCCTTTGTTGTAGTCTCAACAGCCTTTGCAACAACAACCTCAGTTTGTTTACCGGTCTACTCAACCTTTGTACTTGCAAGGCTAACCTTTGTAAAAGCAAGGTCAACCTTTGCAGCAAGAAGGTCAACTTTTACAAAATCAAAACCAACCTTTGTAGCAACAAGGTCAACCTCTGCAGCATCAAGTTTCATATGCGTATCAATAAGGTCAGCCTTTGCAAGCACACGGTCAACCCCTACATCAACAGGGCCAAACTCTTTAGATCCGGGGTCAACAAGTTCAACAACCTTACAATCCATACGCCGTGTATAATTATTATCAACAACCTATGTGATGAGCCTCGGTATTGCAACAAGAATGCTACAAATCCTAAGGCTACTGACTTTAATTATCAACCTGGGGTTCATACAAACTTAAGAGATATCGACACTATATGTGTGGCATACAATGTGTCTTTCCTTTGTTATCATGATGTAATAGAGTGCATGTATTGAAGCCAAATCCTAAACTAATTGCAGAAAATGAAATGTTCGAAATGGAACCTTAACCTATTGCAAGAAAGAAAGTACAAGGAAAGAAACCTATTCTAATTGCGTAAAGATCATGAAATAAATGTAAAATAAACCTAGCTTAACCCTTTTTATCACATGTAATGATTTAAACTAACTGAGCATGAAATTTGAACTAGAGAGTACTAACTGCTGTGTGCATGTGTAAATATAAAAGAACTCATTTTTTAAAATATTTTTTCTTTATGAATGCAAATGCTAATCTTTCCTTGATCTTTGGCAGGGGACACAAGTGGGGAACAAGAGGGTTAAAATGGTCTTGATGACATGGAGGCCAATTATAGGCCTAATCCCAGCTTCAATGATGATTTTTCTCAATTTGGGTCAAACCATGCTTTCCTACAGGATGTGGATTTCCTACAGGATGCTATAGTGATTTCCTACGGGATCCCCTGATTTACTACAGGATGTTACAAATTTACCTTACAAAATTATAATTCATTGAATGACCAAGAAAATCAAATCCAAATTGTATGGGACAATTTTTTATATTAACTAGGATGTATTAGGTCCCCTTTCCAAGTGGAATCACTCAAAAAGACCTCTGTTATCCCATGCAAAAAAATAGAAAAACATTACTAGTCGAAAATCTAGAAATTCGAGAACTAGTGAGCTAGTAAATCTAAAAAATTTCTAACCTAATCAAGTGCAAATGAAATGGGGTAATTTTTGTTATGAACTAGAATGTTTTTGTGAGCTAATGAAAGTGGAACCAACTCAATTGAAGCTTGTTAGCATGCTCTAAAAAAGAGTAGAAATTTATTGTTCTTTGCCATAAAGGAGTTCCAGAAATCTATATTTGGGAATAACAAGACTAATCCAAGCAACTCAATGATTACTATGTGTCAGACCAGGCAGTAACTCCTCAAAAAAAGTTCATTGATTTTCATTTAGGTTGGTCTTTATTATATACATGAGGGAGAGACTATTCATTTCATCTCCCGGTGATTATTCATATTCTTTATTATTTATTTACATCAATTTTAGTTATTCACCCAATCCTTATGATTAGGTGTCAAAATTCCTCCCCTTAATCTGAAGGGATGTTGGTGAGTCCAAGCATCGTTTTAAATATTTCAAGCTTTTCTCTTCCAAGTGCTTTGGTGAAGATGTCTGCAATTTGCTCATTAGTGGAACAATGACGGAGATGGATTGTTTTGACCTCAACATGACGTCGAATCAGATGATATTTAGTATTGATGTGGTTCTTTCAATCATGGAACTTTGGGTTCTTGGCCAATTTTATTGCCGAGGTATTATCAATCATGAGTGGAGTCGATTGTACTTGTTTTACCTGCAAATATTCAAGAATTTTCCTGAGCCACACAATTTCTTTTGTTGCCTCAGCTACTGCCACATATTCTGCCTCTGTTGTGGAATCTGCTGGAACTGATTGTTTGTGTGATCTCCAGGAGACATCTCTTGATCCAAGACTCATAGCATAACCTGAAGTAGATACCCCATTTTCTTTGTCTCCATTAAAGTCTGAATCAGAGTATCCAATCAAGCTGAAGTCGTCCACCTGTGTATACTTGATTCCAAAGTCTTGAGTTCCCTTCAAGTACCTTAGAACTCTTTTTGCAGTAGACCAATGTCCCTCACAAGGCTTTTGCATAAACCTGGAGAGGATTCCAACAGCAAATGAAATGTCTGGTCAGGTAGTAGTTAGGTAGTTGAGACTTCCTACAAGCTGTCTATACGTTGTATCCTCAAATTCTTTTCCTTCAATGGATATGAGCTTTAAGTTTTGTTCCATTGGAGTAGTAAGAGGATTGCATTCTATCATGCCAAACCTGTTCAACAGATCTCCAATGTACTTCTTTTGGGAAAGGAATATGGACTTCGGAGGTTGAGTTACTTCAATACCAAGATAGCAATGAACATAGCCCAAAATAGTCATTTCAAAACCGTTCTTCAATCCCTTATTTATGGGTGCAATGTAGCTTTCATTGTTCCCTGTCATCAAAAGATAATCTACATATACCACAAGATATACAACTGTTTTGCCAACTTTCTTGACAAATAAAATTGCATCATCAAGATCATAATGTTTGAAATTGAGTTTCAGAAGATGCTCAGTTAGTTTTTCACACCAGGATCGCAGTGCTTGTTTGAGGCCATACAAGGATTTCACAAGTTTGCATGCTTTATGTTCATGTCCTTTCACAGCAAAACCTTCAGGCTGGGACATAAAAACATTCTCTTTTAGATCTCCATTCAAGAAAAGTAGTTTTTACATCCATTTGATGGACTTTCCAACCGTTCTGAGCTGCTAGGGCAAAGAGTGTCCGGATGGTAGCCCATTTTGCTGTGGGGGCAAAAGTGCCCTCATAATATACCCCTTCCTTCTATGCAAAACATTTTGCCACAAGCCTGGCTTTTTGCTTGTCAAGTGAGCCATTTGCTTTATACTTGTTCTTGTAGACCCACTTGCAGCCAATTGGTTTGGTTCCTAATGGAGGATCAACCAGCTTCCAAGTGCCATTCTTTATCAAGGCATCATACTCCTTTTGCATTGATTCTTTCCATTCATCATGAGAAGCAACTTCTTTGAAGGAAGTTGGTTCTAAATCTATAGACAAATTAAATTCACAATCATAAGAAACATCCATATCAACAGATGAATCAGTGTCATCTACATCACCTCCATTTTGCCAGTTTGAATTTCTAGTTCCTGTCTTTCCAACCTCATTAGGATGAACACTTTCAAGTGTCTTTGTCAGCCACTTTGGGGGACCTTTCTTAGATGGTCCAGGTTGCTCCATTGATTGAGTTGGGACTGAATCAAGATTGAGTCTCCCAATTCTATCAATCACATCACTTAAAGTATCATCCGTTGTTGGAGTTTCATGCGAGGGAGAGAGTTCTTCAGAAGAAGATTCCACATGTTGATCTAGTATTGGAATCCCCCTTCAAGATGTGGAATATGATTATCAAATTATTGAAATGATTTTGCATTTGCGAATCTATCCAAGCGATCAAGTTACTTCTCAACAACATTGTCAGTTTTGGATGATTCAAGAAAGATTACATCTCTAGATACAAAAAATTTTTTATTGACTTCATCATAGAGACGGTATGCTTTGGAGGTGTTTGAATACCGCAGGAAGATACACTTACGACTTCTTGCACCAAGTTTGTTTCTATGTACCTTTGGTATCAAGGCATAACAGGTGGAACCAAAGACCCTGAGATGCTTTACCGAAGGAACGTGCCCATACCACATTTCATAGGGAGTCTTGTTTCTGATAGCATTAGACGGACATCTATTCTTTATATATAAAGCACATAGAACTGCATCAGCCCAAAACATCAACTTTACATTTTTGAAAAACATCATGGAGCGTACCATATTTACAATTGTCCTATTCATTCTTTCAGATACACTGTTTTGTTGGGATTATAAAGCACAATTGTTTGATGTTTGATCCCATGTTGGTGAAGATAGTTTTCAAATTCATTTGAAGTATATTCTTTTCCATTATGAGTGCGAATAGAGACAATATGAGATTGTGCATTATTTTTAATCCATGTATGAAAGTTCTTGAATGTTTGAAAAGCATCAGATTTGTTCTTCAATAAATAAACCCAACACATTCTGGTGTAGTCATCAATAAATGTCATCATATATTTATTTCCATTTGCAGAAGGAACAGGCATTGGAACACATAAATCTGAATGAATGAGTTCAAGTTTTCTATGTGCTCTTGAATGTGAATTATGAAAAGACTATTTCTTAAGCTTTCCTAGAATACAAACATCACATTGCTTAAGTTTCCTAGGAATTGTAGGCAAACCAACAACACCATTTTTCTTCAACAAGTGAAGGTTGTCATAGTTCAAATGTCCAAATCTAGCATGCCATAATAAACTTGATGGAAGTGTACCTTCTTCATAATGAGAGTTGTATGAGAAATGTTGTGCACGAGCAGAGGTACCCTGCAGCTTGAGAAGCCTTTTATCTTCTATCCCCCTCATGACAAGTGAGTGGTCAGATGCTTTTCTCACCTCAAGCTTGCCATCAAACATATGAATGGAGTGACCTTGCTAGTGGATGTGGACCAAGGACAACAAGTTTCTCTTCAGCTATGGGAGATATAGAACATGATGCAGAAGAAAGTCTAGAAGACCAAGAAATTTAAGCCTGATTGTGCCAAGCCTTGATGGCTTGATTTTTGATTGGTCTGCAAAGTATACGGTCCCATCAAAATTGTTAGTAAGTTCTTCAAAAAAATATTTTCTCTGAGTCATGTGGCAAGTTGCTCCTGAAACAAGCAACCAATCATTTTTCCAAGAAGCAAGTGAAGCATTAAATAAGTCTTCATTTACTTCAATATTACATTGTGCCACAACATAATGAGCGGATTCAGGTGCTTTATCTTTGTCAGTGTCATTATTTTTACCTTTTTGTTGGTTTCTTTGTTGCTCAATTTTGTCCCAAGGTAGCCTGTATGTAGAGGCATCATGTGATCCATTTATTTTGCGGCGTATGCAGTGCAAATCTGACTTTTCTCCTTGAGAGTGTCTGCCCCCCTGCCTTTGAAATATCTTCCTCTTCCCCTTTGGCCACCTCTTTCTCTGGAAGAATCTTCGGCAAGATTCTTTTCTTTATGAGCAAGGCACACATCCTCTTTAGAAGATTTAGGGGTTGTCTTCTTTCCTAAATCTTTCTCTCTTTCAACAAATTTTTTCACAAGAGAATCAAAGGTAATATCTTTGATATTTCCATTTGCTTGCAATGACTCAAGATAACTGGAGTAAGTAGGATAAAGTACCTTGAGAAAAGCGATAAGAGGAATATCCAATTCAACCTTAGTGGCTTTGATATCATGCATTATAGATTTTACTTCGGATGCAAGACCAAGAGGATCATTATTTTGTAATTCAAGAGTGAAGAGTTTAATCATGAGTTGAACGAGTTTAAGTGCAGAATGTGAGTCATAGAGTTATTTCAGCATTTGTAAGGCCTCGAAAGTAGTTGAAAATGGTGAAATATGGTGACTCACCTCTTCACTTACAGATGCTGCAATTAATGCATAGGCTTTGTTGTTCTTATTTTCCCAAATGGCAAACTCTTTATCTGAGGTAGGCTGTTCTAGCTCTTTGTCTTCGTCTCCAATACACACTCCTTTCCACAACTCATTGAAAATGAGGGTGTGTTTTATCGTCTGGGACCACTCAGGATAGTTCTCCTTGCCAGTGAGAACTATTCCCACAATGGATATGATTGAATACGTTGTAAAATCTGGGTGCCGTAAAAATACTTCTACTGATAGACAAAAATACTTCTATTGATAGAAAAAAATACTTCTGCTGATAGAAAAATAATACTTCTGCTACGCAACTCTGATAGATAGAAAAAAAACTTTTGCTGATAGAAAATTTTCTAAAGTTGACGTGCACTTCATATATTATATGCCCATTATATATCGATCACATATGGCTCAACATACAAAATATTTCAACCGAATTTTTTAATGAGGTCTTTTCTCAACGCATGCACCATGGATAACATACATATTTCTGATCCAATGCAGAAAAATCCAATGCACCAAATAAAAGGCATTTAGAGCATGCATACACAATCTTCAAAAAAAAATGTTTAATGTAGTCTCCAAAAATCTTTAATGCATAGGAAGCATATACTGTATACAGATCCACTAGGGCTCCCACCACTAGCGCTCCCACCACCGCTTCAGACATTTGTCTGGCCACTGTGCATCATACACTAGAATGTGGTCTCGGTTCTGGTACTAAGGACTGCTCCATTGGTAATGGTTATAGTGTGTAGTAGAGTAGATAGGCGTGATGCCGAGGGGATATGGAGGCAACATTACCAATGCATATTGTTGGGAGAAATGGAGGTCTCGGTTCTACTAATGGAACGTCGGCAACAGTGTAATACCAGAATGCCAAACGCAGCTAAAAATATTAGTATCTAAAAGAGATCTAAAAACTATTTTATGTAAATGAACCTAGCGTTCGGATCCTGTAGGGAATCGAGACTAGACTAAAATTTTATATGGCGAGACTCGTGTAGGGAATGGACACTACAATAAAATTTGATATGGCAAGACTCCTTTGTTCCTCGCAGATAAAGACTTTTTCAGCACTGAGCATTTCACACATGATTTGACAAGATAGACAGTGTAGACACTATGCGAGGCTAACTGCCTTTCCTGTAGCAAGTACGCACACTCACCAATTTCTCGACATTTTCCTCACCATAGATTTCACAAACTACGCTGATTCGACATAACATAGAAATGATACGGACGCCATTGCAATGTGGCGCTAGGAACAATTGAGAAATTTGGAAGAAAAGGTCTATGAAAAGGAAGACACTGTAACTGTGCTCATCCAAAGCAAGGGTAGTATTGTTAATTGATCAAAGTATGATACCATGTGATATGATATGGAGGCCAGTAGTGTGGAGAGAGCAACGTATCAAAGCAACGTTATTGGACTAGTCAGAGGAGCGTGGGAGGTTACAAAATTGGCAGAAAAATGCAGGACAAACTGACAAACTTCTGAAGAAATGATAGAAGGGAGTTACAATGGCAGATAGAAGCCAAAAATGGCGTTGGCTCTGATACCATGTCAGACCAGGCAGTAACTCCTCAAAAACAATTCATTGATTTTCATTCAGGTTGGTCTTTATTATATACATGAGGGAGAGACTGTTCATTTCATCTCCCGGTGACTATTCATATTCTTTATTATTTATTTACATCAATTTTAGTTATTCACCCAATCTTGATGATTAGTTGTCAACACTATGAACTTCAAAATCTTTTCCAAGGATGAAATAATGCTTGTGATCCTGCAAAAGAACTTACATTAACCATTTAACTCAATCCTACAACAAGAAATCATTAATACTAAATGCAGAAATAGAAAGAAATAAATACAAGAGATGCATGTGAATAAGAAGTGAAAAGAAGGAAAGAAAATGATAAAAAAGGGCTCTGAGGCTCCTAGTATGGATAAACCCAAGGAAAATTAGAGACCTATGGAGGACAACAATATTTAGAAGCTGAACATGACACCAATCTTCATTATTTTCATCAATACAATTACATCCCTGCAAGAAAATACAATGGAGCTACAAAAATACAAGTTCTGTCCACAATAACACTAATGAAAATCTCCCCCTAGAGGAAAATTTGACTTGGTACTTATACAAAATGAATAGAATCATTCCCCATGAATGGAGGAAGCCTTCCCCACCAAAATCCCTTGATTAGTGGATCTGGTCCCCAATACTAGGAATTTGCGTTAAATGGCAGGGAACAAATTCCTAGATTTTCTCAATCATTGGAGTTCCACAATATGTTCCATAATTGCATCATATCTTGTTGATTTATTATTTAATAGTGATCCTCCTTTAGTAGGGAACAAGTCCCTAAATTATCTCCTCCAAATCTTCATAATCTGCCCAATATTCTCATAATATTCCACAAAAATAATTAATATTAGGCACAAATATCCAATTATTTATAAACCTTCCTAATGAATATATTAAAGTTCAAAATACATTATCTAATGCAAAAAGAGAGGTTTAATGTGCTGAAGGATGGTCATAGGCCTTAATTTATGTCTAATTTAGAGGCTCATCACTATGGTAGGGCAATATCAAACCCACCCTAGACAAAATCCACCTTATGGTCAAGGTAACCCTCAGTGGGGGTAAAATCAAATCCCATATTGAAAAAATCCTCCACTATGGGGGGGAAATCCTTACTAGCAAGGTTGGAACCCGTAGTTTGGGTCTCCTCAAAGGCCCTACATGCCATCCAATATGAAATTGCCTTTCTTGGCTACATTGGAATTTCCTGACATCTCGAGGCTCAGAAATGATCCTATTCTTCATTCACCTTACTGGCCTCAAGTTCCAACCAAAATTCCAAGTGATTTCCCAATATTTGAAGGAAAATCTAAAGAGGACCCGCAAGCCCATGTGATGACATATCACTTATGGTTCTCTTCAAATTCATATCTTGACGATTCTATCCATCTTCACCTCTTTCGAAGAACCTTAACAGGTGCTGCCGCAAAATGGTATATCGAGTTGCCTTGAGCTACCTATGCTGACTTTAACTCTCTAGATATGTCATTCCTCACTCACTTCCAATTGCCAGTTCAGTATGAAATTGGCACTCTTTTGCTCATATCCCTTAAGCAAGATACAACAACCCAGATTTCTGATCATATCCATGAATGGAGACATCAACGTCACCTTTGTAGGTTTTAACCCCGTACAAAAATTACCTGCATACGAATTCTAAAACACAAAAAATAAAAAAAGTGAGAGCATAACACATAAAACACATATACACAGAGATTTTCTCCTGGATCCCAAAAATGGGACTACAGCTTGATTTTTTCATTATATTCCATTCAATGTTACAATAGATATATATATACGAGGAAGCATCCAATACCATGGACTGAAAACCATCATGCCCAAAACCATGTGTTAAAACCATGCACAAAACAATAGGTAGGTTCGCCCCACCTAATATAGGGTGGAAAGAATATAACACAACCCAACATTCTCCCACTTGTTGTTTTCTTTCCACAGGGGGCCAAAGGAGAGCTTAGTCTTTTATCCAGCCCTGCAATGCCCATTGTTTCTCTACACCAAGACGACTTCTCAGAGCTCACAGATTTTTTCAATGCATCAACAGTCTTCTTCAAAGTGTCCACCTTTACCAGCAACAACTTTTTGTCTTCTATCATATCCCTCACAAAGTGATACTGAACATCCATGTGCTTTGTCTTTGAATGGTAAGCAGGGTTCTTTGCCAAGAAAATTTCACTTTTTCCATCACAGTCTATCCTTATAGCTCCCTGTACTAACCCCATACTTGAACACAATCTCTGCAACCAAACGGCTTCCTTGCTTGCATGAGTGGATGCCATGTATTTTGTCTTTGTAGTTGATAGTGCCACTACAGATTGTTTCTTACTCATCTAATTGACTGCACCTCCAAATAGATTAAACACATACCCACTTGTAGATCTTCTCTGATCCAGATCTCCATCCCAGTCTACATCAAAAAAGCCATGAATATCCAAAACTATGTCCAATCTTGGTCTTCCTTGGTAGCACAAACCATAATCACTAGTGCCACACAAATACCTGACAACCCGCTTCATTGTTGTCTAATGCTCCTTCCCTGGTTTTGACATAAACCAGCTCAATAATCCCACTGCATGTGAAATGTCTGGTCTAGTATAGACCATCACATACATCAGGATAGCGAATACACTTGCATATGGAACACGTGACATGTCCTCTTCTTCTTCTTGTGTCTTGGGACATTGTTCAACAGATAACTTTACACCTATAGGAATAAGAACCTTCACCGGTTTACTATCCTGCATATTAAACCTCTACAATATTGTCTCAACATACTTCCTCTAGTTTAACCAGAGCTTCATCTTTGCCTGATCTCTTTTGATTTCCATGCCCAAAATATAATTTGTAGCACCAATATCTTTCATGTTGAATTTGGAGGACAATCAGGTCTTCGAATCTTGGATAATTTCTTTCTCATTTCCAACCAGCAACATGTCATCCACATACAAGATCAGATAAATAACACAGTGACCAATTAATTTAAAATACACATAGTGATCTGCTTTGCTTCTGGTGAGGCCAAGTCCCCGTATAAATGTATCAAATTTCTGATACCACATCATTGGTGATTGTTTTAGCCCATATAGAGACTTCTTTAACTTGCATACTAGTTCTTTCTTACCCTTCACTGCAAAGCCTTTAGGTTGCTTCATGTGGATCTCCTCTTCCATATCCCTATGAATAAATGCTTTCTTCACATCCATCTATTCTACCTCAAAATCAAAAGAAACAACAACAGATAAAAGTAATCTAATAGAAGCTACCTTGGCAACAAGAGAAAAAATATCACCAAAATCAATTCCTGGCACTTGGGAACAACCTTTTGCTACCAACCAAGCTCTTTGTTTCTCCACCTTTCCTTCTACATTTGTCTTCTTCTTGAACACCCATTTTCTACCAATGGGTTTCCTTCCAGCCGACAACTCCACCAGATTCCAAGACACATTTTTGTGCAAAGATACTATTTCATCAACCATGGCCTCTTTCCATAGTTTTCCATGCTCGGAATCTACTGCTTCCTAAATAGTTGTGGGATCAACATCAGTAATAGACAAAGAAAGATTTGAATAGAAAGAAGATGGACTATACCTTTCTGGCTATCTTCTTTCTCAAACTGATCTTCTCACAACCGGAGTTTGTGGCTCTTCATCTTCTGATTCGTCTTTAGCTGTAGAGTTTGATTCTTCCTCCTTTATCTCAAACTCTATCTTCTCAAGTTCCTTTGATGGGACTTCATGCTTAATAACATTTTTCACCTCTTTAAACACCACATCTCGATTGTACACAACTTTCCTTGTTACTGGGTTCCAAAGCTTATAACCCTTTGAACGATCCTTATACCCAATAATGATGCAGTTTTCATATTTACTATCAAACTTTGTTCTTTTCTCCTTTGGAACATGTACATATGCATCACATCCAAATACCCTCAGATGTGAAAGAGAGGGTTTCTTACTAGTCCATACCGCTTATGGAGTCTTATCTTCCAATGCTGATGAAGGTGATCTATTGACTAGGTAACATGTTGTATGCAATGCCTCTACCCAGAATTCCTGTCCTAACCTAGAACCATTGAGCATGCTTCTTGCCCTTTCCATCAACGTCGTGTTCATTCTTTCTACAACTCCATTTTTCTTAGGTGTGTATGGAGTAGTCTTCTATCGTGCTATGCCACACATCTTATAGAATTCTTCAAATTGCTTCTTGCAAAACTCTCCACCATTATCTATCCTCAGCACCTTTATCTTCTTCTCTGTCTGGTTTTCCACCAGAGCCCTAAATTCTTTAAATCTATCAAAGACTTCAGATTTCTTCTTGAGGAAATATATCCATGTATTCCTTGAGAACTCATCTATAAATGATATATAGTACACAAAATTACCCAGTGATGGAACCTTCACAGGTCCAAACACATCACTATGCACAAGCTCTAATATTTGTTTCGCTCTCTTACCACCAGAGGGGAAACTCACCCGATTCTACTTCCCATATACACAATTTTTACAGAAATCAAAATCGAGAGAGATATTAGTTATACCTTCTACCATACCTTCACCATGAAGTATTCGAAGGCCCTTCTCTCCAATATGTCCAAGCCTTTGATGCCATATCATGGTATTTTCTCCAAAGACCACTATATTTTCTACTCCACTTTAAAGAACCATAGAACTGTTGCACCCATTAATAATAGTGCTACCTTGTAGCTTGTACAGAGTTCTAATCCGAACTCCCCGCATCAATACCAGTGCTCCCCAAACCATCTTGCAAGTATCTTTCTCGAACACTATTTTTACACCTGCATCATCCAACTTTCTTATAGAAATCAGATTTCTAGCCAATGCAGGAATATGTAGAACACCCGGAAGTGTTCTAACCTTTCCACCTTGAAATTTCAACTTTATTTTTCCATGACCAACGATTTTAACCTTCTTATCATCCCATAAGAAGACATCACCACCATCATATTTCTCATACTCGCAGAACCACTTTCTATGGGGAGTGAAGTGAAAGGATGCAACTAAGTCAATCAACCATGACTCATGATATACATGTGTACTTGAAGAAGCCAAGTACACATCCCCACTTTCATCTGAGGTGGTTTTCTCCTCTACAAAAGGAGCATGATCAAATCCCTTTCCTTTATCAGGAGCTTTAGATTTACAGTCCCTTTTGTAGTGCCCTTCCTTTCTGCATTTCTAGCACATCATCTTTATAGGTTTTCTTGGAGATTTAGACCTCCCTCTAGATTTAGATCTCCCACTCGATGAATTATTTTCGTTTCTATTATGGGACCGTACTCATACAAAAAAGGCATCACCATTTTGGCTCTCCATATTTTTCTGCCTCATCTCCTCCGTCAGCAAGGATGAGACTATTTCATCAAACTACAAGGTAGTTGCATTGCTACCTATTGCAATAACTAGACTATCCCACGAATCTGGTAGAGAACACAACAATTTGATGCACTTATCTTTATCTGAAATTTTAATATCAAAAATTAATAACTGACTTACCACAATATTAAATGCGTTCAGATGCTCTATCACCGATTCTCCATCTTTCATCCTTAGGTTATACAACTTTTTTTGTAGGAACATTTTTTTCACTAGAGACTTAGATTGGTACAAAGTCCCTAACTTGTCCCACAAAGCCTTCACCATAGCTTCCCCTAAAACATTCATAAATACTGAATCTGAGACACACAATCGTATTGTGCTCTTAGCCTTCCGATCCAACTTCTTCCATTCTTCATCGAAAACTCCCATTGGTTTAGTACCCGGATCTATCGCAATCCAATGATCTTTATCTAACAACAGATCCTCCATCTTGAGTTTCCATAACTGAAAACTCTGTTCATTAAATTTCTCGATCTCTATCTTTCCATTGCTCGCCATCTTCTTTCACCACTGGAATCGATCCTGCAGATCTCCCCCTGAACAAGGTCCACCACAGGCTTGAGTGAAACCCCTCAGCAACAAAGGAGTCCCCTTGAAGCCAAAACAAATCTGATACCAAATGTAGGTTTTAACCCTGTACAGAAATTACCTACTTACAAATACTAAAACAAAGAAAATAAACAAAGCGAGAGCATAAAACATATACACAAAGATTTTGCTGTAGATCCCAAAACCGGGACTACCAGCTTGATTTTTCCATTGTATTCGTTTCAATGTTACAATACATATATATGCATGCCGAAGAATCTAATACCATGCATCGAAAACCATCGCGCCCAAAACCATGTGCGAAAACCATGCACAAAACCATAGGTAGGTTCGCCCCACCTAATGTAGGGTCCAATTTATTTTTTCCCCGGGGTGCTTCCCTAGACCTCGTAGAGGGGGGATACTCGCCCCCCTCAAACCCTTTGGATTGGGGGGGGCTGCTCTCCCCCATGTGACCCACCCTCTATACCATCAGCGCAATGAAGGTGGGGCTCTGCCTCACCTATAACCCCCCAGTTAACTAGGGTAGCTAGTCATGGAAAGAATATAACACAATCTAACAGGCTCATCAAATTCGAGATTGCTGATGAGTTGTTGACTGAATGTTTCAAAAAATCATTTGTTACCAATATTACTAAGGATATAGCTATGGGTGGATGTGTTACTTAAGAGCAAGTTATTGCCCGTTCTCCATATCTAGACATAGTCTATTCATAATCTAGAATGTTGTATGAGATGTTTCCTGATGCTACAAGACCATCTTCAGATCTAACATCATTAAAGTTTCCCGATGTACCACCTGTTGATGGTGTAATTGGTTCCATGCCTCAGAACTCAACAAAGGATTCCTCTAAGCATAAATATATTTCAAACAATGGTTCCAATAATCCTTCTAAAAATTCATCAAATCCTAATAAAATCGATGAGGTACATTCTGTCTAATCTACCAGAGTAGATAAGGTCTCCAAAGGTAAGAAAATGGGTAAAGGTAAAGCCAAAACTGATACCGTAAAATAGGATCCTCCTAAATCATCTACTGATGATGCTCTAAGAGAAAGCCAAAATATCCTTGCCTCATTTGTGAGGAAGATCATTACACCAAGGATTGTTTCCAACGTTCTGAAGTTAACTACTTATTTAAAGGGACTCCAGATGTTTTGAAAGAACCTTTTCCATCTCAGTAGAAGTAGTTGGTAGACCAACCACAATCCTCTACCTCCTCTGGTTCCTTAGTTTTCATGATGCAAGGTTCATCACCTATTTCAATTACTACTCGAACAAAGGACTATCAAACCCTGCACAAGCAGACAATGGAGAAAGAAGTCATTGATATACCTTCTACTTCCACTCTGTCTCATTCTGGTCTGCTGCATATAGAGTTCCCTAACAGTGAGTCTGTAATTCGACCACCTCCCAAAGTTGTACTTCGGAAATCATCTTATAATCCGAATGCTAGAGCTGCACAACATTATAATATTGTTAAGGATTTAGCTCAAGCACCTTTGACGATGTCTGCTTTGGAAGTTATTCAAACCTATCCAACGTTGCGGAAATCATTGTTTTCTGCTATTGGTGCTATTGATATTGCCTATTTGAGTTTAATTAACTTTGATATTGAAAACCACATTCCTCATCTTCCTCATTGGATTTCTTTTCTAATACAAGTTGTCATTAAAGGAAAGACGATTCATCAGACTGTTATTGATGAAGGTGATTCCACCTGCATCATGTCTATTTCATGTTGGAAGGCCATTGGCTCTCCTTCTCTTAACCAATCCTTGAACACTTTGGAGGCCTTTGATGGTAGAGGCTCCTGTCCATATAGTATTCTCACAAACTTGCCGATTACGTTAGAAGGAAAGACCATTGAGCTAGAAGTGGAAGTTGTAGATGCAAATCTCAACTGCAACCTTCTTCTCGGGCGAAGTTGGACCCACACTGTGTTTTGTGTGGTTTCTTCTTTGTTCCAAGTGATATTTTTTCCTCACGAAGGAAAGATTATCACCATCGAACAAATGTCTTTCTTCTCTTCTGGTTCATTAAGCGACAACGTCCCTTATGTGCGAAATAATGAGGTTCCTTATGAGAGTGTGGCGGAAGGTCTTTTCAAAGACTCTTCTTTAATGGGTACTTTTACTCTCCCATGTCCAAATGTTACTTCGATCAATATGATCTTGATTTCTACAGATCCTTGGATTATTCCTACTGTAGATCAAATTGATTCTTTTGGTGACTCTATGCCTTTAAGTCCATTGGAGCAAAATTATCAAAAAATTGTCTTAGCTTCAATGACTGCTTCAGAAAGTGATACTATCTTCAGTATGAACCTAGATACTTATGTGCCATCTTCATGGATTGGTTCTTTGGATTTTCTAGATCCTTTGAACAAGACATTCCCCATTGATGAGAGTATTGTTGAGGTCATGTCTCCAGATGAAACTCCTTGGAATGGTCTCCATAATCGTTCTTCATTTCTTCCCAACCTCGGTAAGGTGCCTTCATGTCTTGAAGCATTTGTTTCTCATTGCTTAACACATCCACTTAAAATCCCTATCCTGGTACATGAAGTTCTGTCAAAGGGTAATATGCGAAACATTACTGCTACTATGCCTCTTGACATTTCCATTAATCCTGGAATTGTCGAACATTCATATTGGGGTTTCTTGTTCTCCTGATGAGATCAAGGTTTACACTCAACTTTTCAAATAATTTCAAGATTTCTTCGCATGGTCATATGAGGAAATTCCTGGCATTGATCCAGTAATAGTGGTGAATGAAATACTGACTTATCTTGGTGCCAAGCCTATTGGCCAACAAATTCTCCCCATGCATCCTAGAAGGGCTGCTACTATTAAAGAAAAAGTGGAAAAGATTTTGAAAGTCTGCTTTATCTATCCAATCCCATTGACAGATTGGGTGTCCAACATTGTCCCTGTTGCCAAAAAAAGGGCAGGATCCGTGTGTGTGTTGATTACCGCAACATCAATCACGCATGTCCCAAAGAAAATTATCCCACTACATTTATCGATCGGATCATCTATGAGTGTGCTAGGAGTGAAATTTTCTCATTTATTAATGGTTTTTTTGGCTACAACTAGATCAACATTTCACCTGTTGATTAACACAAGACGACTTTTATCTGTCCAGGGGGCTCTTTTGCCTACAAGAAGCTTCCTTTTGGTTTAAAAAATGTTGGTGCTACCTTCCAGAGAGAAATGTCTTATGCGTTTCACAAATATTCGACACATTTTTCAGCCTTACCTTGACGAATTACCAACCCATTCTGCTAAGTGTCATGACCATTCAGATAACTTAATATCCATTTTTCTGCAATGTCAGCATTATAACATCCATCTTAATCTGCACAAGTGCATTTTTTGCGTTTAATCTGGTCAAATATTGGGTTTCGTGGTATCTTGGAATGATATCCGAATCGATCCTTTAAAAGTTGAGGTTATTTTCAAATTACCCCCCTACCTCATTACTACAATTGCAAAGCCTACAAGGAAAGGCTAACTTTCTGCATTGATTCATTCCTAATTATAGTGAACTCGCTGGGAGTTTTACTCACTTGATTAAGAAGGGGTCCCTTTCATTTGGGATGAAGTTAGCCATAAATCCTTTGATGCTTTGAACGACACACTTATCAGTGCTCATCTCCTACATCCCCCTGATTATCGACGTGACTATTTCCTATACTTGGTTGCATCTGAGACTACCATTGCTATGGTGTTAGTTCAAGATGAAGACGATGGAAATGAACATGTCATTTATTATTTAAGTTGAAATATTCTTGACACTGAATCTCGATATTCCCATATCGAGAAGCTTTCCTTGGCAGTAGTCCTTGCTGTCCAAAAATTTCAACATTATATCCTTTTACGGAAAACCACGGTGATTTCCAATTGCAACCCCATAACCTATAAATTGACTTGTCAATTACTGGGTGGAAAATAACCCAAGTGGATTGTTATCCTACATGAGTTTTATTTGGGATTTACTACCACAAAATCAAAGAAATCACTTGTTTTTATTGAATTGATATGTGCCCTACCATCTGCAAGTGCTCCTATTGATTTTCCTGAGCAGATTCCCGATGAAACTTTGTTTCTCATTAGCACTCTTGACTTGTGGTATGGAGATATTATCGTTTATCTTCAAACCCAGACCTTCCGATATGATTTGTCTAGATCTAACCGACACTACATCCAACATCATTCTCAACCCTATCGGATTCTTGGCAACACATTATACCAAGTTGATGTGGACTCTGTTCTTCGCAAGTGTCTAACACTTGAAGAGGATGAACAGGTTTTGAATGACTGCCAATCTGGTCCCTGTGGTGGTCACACGTCTGACTACGCCACTGCTTAGAAAATCCTATGTGCTGGTTATTTATGGCCTTCTATCTTTCAGGATTGTATTATGGCTATTCAGAAATGGCATGAATGCCATATTTTTAAACATAAGTAGTGCGCCCTACCAGCACCCTTACACCCACTAGTTACCATTGGCCCATTTGCTAAATGGGGCATAGACTTTATGACATGTAACCCTCGCTCTGCTGGGGGGTATGGATATATTATCATCGCCATCAACTATTTCATTAAATGGGCTGAGGTGATGCCCACATACAATGACGACGGTATTACTGTTGCTCAGTTCCTCTGACTGCTCAGTTGGACCTTCATCATGATAGTTTAACTCCTTATTATTCATAGGCCAATGGCCAGGTCAAAGCAATTAATCAAGTTTTGATTACTATGCTTCAATGCACGATTGGGAAGCACAAAAAGGATTGGCATTTGATGTTATTCTCAGATCTCCGGGCTTACAGAACTTCCATTAAGATGACCACTAGATTCACTCCATTCCAGCTAGTTTATGGTTTAGAGGCAACTCTTCCGATTGAATGCGAGATCCTTTCACTCAAATTAGCTTTCGAACTCCTTCCTAACACCTCGCTTGAAGAGGAGCATTACTCTACCTTGAGAGGCTTGATGAGACTTGTCGCACTGCCACGATGGTAATCGAAGCCCAAAAGAAACATGTCAAAGGTCATTTTGATCAAACCATATCTCCCTGCACTTTTTCTGAAGGAGACCTAGTCCTCCTTTATGATCAGGCTAATGATAATTTAGGCACTCGAAAGTTCGAACCTATGTGGCATGGGCCATATATTGTCAAACCTATTTTGAAGAAAGGCGCCTATGAGCTAGTTGATTATGAAGGAAATGCATTGTCACAACCCCAAAATGGGTTGTATTTGAAAATATACTATGCGTGAAATTCATGTAATGCCTTTTTGTACATTAATGTGTGAATTCATTAGTGTGCGTTTTTTATTTTTGGTATGTTTGTTTTCTTTGCAGACATGTGTTTTTCTACTTACCTTGTGTTCCACTCGGTTTGCTGATGTCTTCAATAAATTATCTTGGTTTTGCTAATGGTGCTTGTCGTAGCACACCAAATTTGTCCTCTGCAGCTTGGACAATATTTGCCCCTAATGATGAGTTGATTTATTTACAAGGTATATGCCTCGGTCAAACAACTAACAATATTGCTGAATACAGTGCAGTCATTGAACTATTGTCAGAAGTAGTTGCTCTTGGCATTAGAAATTTAGTTGTCAAGTTAGATTCATAGCTCATTGTGTTACAGTTAAACAATCATTATTCAGTGAGAAATCCACAAATATTGTGTATGTATCTATGTGTTCGATTACTAGAAAGAAATTTTGATTTTATCACATATCAACACATTCCACGCAATTTGAATACATTAACAGATGCATTAGCCAATTATGTTCTTGATCGACATTTGGATCATTTATAAAATTGATCATATTCTGGATGCATAAGTAGGAAATAACACATGCATATATATATGTGTGTGTGTGTGTGTGTGTATTGAGTTTGTCAAAGTTTCTTCATCAAAATCTTAAAAAATAAAGTGTTATGGGACACTTGGCTTTCAAAGCCTACAAAATGTGTAAAAAATCTAGAAAGGCTATCAGCATGCACGATGCTCATGATAGCACGAGACTGCTTTGATCACTCGACCTAACAGCCGACGCAGTCTCGTGGACACTCCAACTATGTGTCTCTACCAGCACAGTGGCACCTAGTCTATAGTAGCATACCCCAGAACTCCCCGAGTAAATGCTTCTAGGTTGTGATCCATCTCAGTTAAGGGGTCTTCCCCTTCCTCATAGTCAATGCCCACTATCTGATGAGAAGCCTGCCGTGATATTGGCAACATGCCAGGCGGTATTTTAGGTCCTGTATTTGCACATTTATCATAAGTTGAGTATCAGTTTATACTTTTACAAAAAAAACCATAAGACTTGAAAAAATCCAAAAAACAAGTCTTTACCTGCATCGATCCACTTCTCTCCTGGTGGTAGAGGTAGATTTGGATCCCATCGGAAATCTGTGCCACCATATGCATAATCTTCCACCACAAGTAATTGGCACTGCAACCAACTAAAGAACTATGGAGGGTAGTGCATATTCTGACCCATCCCTCCTCGAGGCATGAGTTGACTACATCTCACTAACCTCGGGTCTTTGGGGGTAGGATCTGGTACCTTCGCCCACTGATACCAGAATAGGGGTATCCGCTTGTTATAGACATTTTTGTGCCTTGCATCACTGAGCATGAAATGTCAATAATCAAGGGATCCAAAGTCCCTAAACATGTTGTTCTTACCCCTAGAAGAACAAGGCCAGCAAACCACAACACTTAACAAAAGTTCTCCACCTGAAAACACTCAAAAACAAGGCAATTCTGGATCATGTCAACTGCTCCACTGAGCATCTGCGCTGAATGTCAACTGCTCCACTGTCTACCTGCGTTTAATGTCAACTGAAAATAAGGCTACCTGCGCTGGGCGAGTTTGGACATGTGGCAGAGTCATTCCTCAAGGTGTCAATGCCCAGGAAGCTTCCAAAATGACACTTGGATCAAGGAATTCGATTGGTGATGAGTAAGAGGTTCCAAATCTCCAAGTGGAAGCAAGAACCTCCAAGTGGACTCAAGAACTGAAGTGGGAGAGGACACTAGTCAGCTTCATGCCAGCCTCAAACTGACTCATCCTTTCTCCAAAACTCCTATATATAGATCTCTCTCATGAGGTCTAGAGGAGGCTCGAATTTGGTATTTGCAAAGAATTGCTGTTGGTTGTGGCTAGAAACATTGGGTGTGTTATGCTTTGAAAGGAGCTGAAGAAGGAAGTCCATTCTGCTGGGAAGGAGATGCTGGGTTGGAGCCCTATGGGTTGTATCTCTTCCTAAACACTGTTACTTTCAATAAAGCTATCTTGATTCTTTCCTATATGCTGGTGTATTTTGTGTAATTGCATTAGTATATTTGATTTACTTCTAATCTTGAATCATTTATGAATATGTATATTTGCCTTTGTATTGTGTTCTTCTCTTGTTGCAAGTAGTTGTTCTCTTGTCACAGGTAGCTGTTCTCTTGTGATCTCGTGGGATTCAAGTAGCTGTTCTCTTGATCAAGCGAGGAGGCAAGTAGTTGTGGACACACAAAGAGAAGAGGATCTAGTTCGAGGGACAACCGGAAGAAAATAGTAAGTCTGCCGATCTCCTTTCTGTCATATTTCATAAAGGAAGAAATCATGATAGCTGTATTCGTTTGTTGCTAAGGCGCTGTCACACCTTAGGTGGATAGGATCGTCCTAAATAGGCATTTTTCCCCACAACAAATTGGCGACTCCACTGGGGAAGAACTTTTTTATTCATTTCATTTGTGTTTCTGTCATTTGTTTACTTCATAGACTTGACAGCTACTATTGAACTGCATCTTTCCCGGATGCAAAGTAAAAGTTGCTGCTTTGATCCAGTATGTTGGACTTGTCTATGATTTAAACTAGATCCACAAATGACTTGATTGATCCTTGTGATAGTCTTTAGTACCCTATCAAAGCATCCCTCTGTTTATACCTTGCTTGTGTTTCTGATTTGGCCTGAAACAGTTGATTTTTGAGCATTTTGTGACCCAGAAACCAAGGGAAACGAGAGTTTCTCTCTTCATTGCAGGCACTGTGAAGGCAGTCTGCATTTCAACGCAGGTCCCGAAGGGGCTACCTGCACTGAATGTCAAACTGACAGTGTTGGACCTGCGCTGAACCAGTGTGGCCTTGTGCAGTTGGGGTTCTTTGTCTCCTTTTGCCCTGTTTTGATCTCTGTTTTGCAGCCTTTAACCAAGTATAGGTGCTAGCCTGATAACCCTTTTCTTTGCCTGAATTCCACCCCATTTTTGTACAAAAAGATTGTGAATGTTTTTATGTGTTTGTGGCGTCATTTACAGTCTTCCTTTGCTTGAGTAAAGTAGCCTTTCCGTAGCCTTTGATTCAGATCTGATTGAAAGGGATCTTAGAAGAGAGTTCTTTGGTTGTTTGTTCAGATTGATTATACTGTTACTTTTGCTTATTGGTTTGAATTTGTTCTTTTCAAAGTATCAAAACAAGTCTTTATTTCGAAAATCGCAAAGTGATTGTAATCTCTTCTACCCTTGTTGATTTCGAAGAAAGTGAACTTGTTTATTTTGATCATTGTAAAAGCAAATTCAAATTTGTGCAAAAAGCTTTCTTTGTAGGCATTTATACTAAGAAAGTGAAAACAAACACCTGCATTGTGCATTTTGCATTTGATAAGTTTGCATGTTGGATTTAGGGAAAGTGCATTAGAGTGTGCTGATTGCTCTTTGAGAAAAGATAGTCGCTCTCTTTTCCCTTAGTAGCTAGGATTTTCAAAGTTGAAAGATTGTAAAGCTTGCTTATCATCTTAGACTGCATTTAGGAATTTGTATCATACATCTCATGGTGAACCTTGAAAGGCAAACTTTAAAAAGATCAACCTAAAATAAACTGAATGAACCTAACAACGCTTTGTAACATAATGCACAACATAGAGGTCTAGGCTAGAGACGTGTTCCGGCGTCGTTAAACATAGTGACTGTCGATCTCGGAGAAGGTGGGTGATTCCTCCTGAGAGTCGGTGGCGCTAATACGGATTGTGCTCCCACGTACTGTCGCATATATATTGGGAGACCCCTATAGGCATATATCTTTTATCCTTAGGAAGCCGTGTCGGCTGCCCTACTGATCGCAATGCAGTGAACACAGCATTCACGAAGATCGACCACCCGTACCGTAAAAAGTATTCTGTGGTTTTGCGAAAGGTATGGCACACCCTCTGCCTAGATCTCCAGAGCAGTTTCTTTTGGCCTTTTTCAGACTCTATAACAGAAAAAGTCCATCCGAGCATTTGTCACTTCGGGCTCGTTAAAACATCGAAGGAGACTAGAGTCATCTTTAGCTTTTTCTCGACTCTTTAAAACTAAAAAAGCAAGTTGTGTCTAAAAGCGTCGTTAACAATTTATTTTAAACGGAACAATCACCCTTTAATCCTGCGTTGATCTTTAGGTTGAAAAGATGGAGCACACCAACCAAGGAGTTCCCTTGGGTGGAAATCCTAGTCCCTTCTCCTCTTGGGGAGATGTTGGTGCGCCCCACATTGTCGCTTCCAGGATTGACAATTGGCCTACCAGTTTGGCTCTTTTCGACCAATGTCGTTCAGAATACCACCACTCCTGAACAGTCGAGTCAACAGTTAGATCAGACAAGAGTTGCCTCTCAGCCTTCCACTTCATCTTCCTCCCCTCCTTCCTCTTCACTTGACGGAACTGGTCGATCAAAAAATCGGGTTCCTAAGGAGAAGAAGGAGAAGAAGAAGAAAGAAAAGAAGAAGAAGGAGCCTAAGGTGACTGGGAGCAAACAAATTTCATCTAACAAAAATCCACACACCGCACTTGTAAGGCCTAAATCGCCATGCATCATATGCAGGGGAGACCACTTCCATAGAGATTGTCCCTGTATCCCACGGATACTAAGAGACTGGTCCCCCCGTTTGCACAATTCGGGAGCATCGACCTCTGATAGCCATGTCGACTGCTCACCGTCAACTAGTGGGAGTGAAGCTCAAGGACAGAATGGGAAAGTTAAATTTCCCTGCAGACTGTGTGAAGGCGATCACGCCATCCATCGTTGTCCCTTCTTAGACGAGGCAAAAAGAGTTCTGGAAGATCGCCCGATTTTACGAGCGAATCTTCCTCCTGGATATCAAAGACTCCTGCCAAGTCCCTCACTAGTTGAGAATCCGGTTGAGCCACTTAGATGGTCAGCCGAAGCACCTGTCATTGAAGAAGAACCGTCTGGATCCATGCTTGACAAAAGTCAAAAGGTTGATACGGCAGTTGACCCGGTTTTGCCTTCAGAGGCTCCATCTTCGAATGACACCATCACAGAGGAGAATACAGACGACACCGTCCAGGTTCTCTTCATCAGCACTGACTCTGATGATCAAGGGGGGAATGCCACCATTCCTTTGTTGCAGGAAGGAAGTTCATCAGAGCGCTATCCGGCCGTATATTCGGTCCCACCACCAAGCAACCTGGTTGTGTCCTTTGATTGGAACCAACTAGGCAGACCCCGGTTGCCAGCCAGTGTGCCATTCAGAATTATTTGTCAAATATACAGAATGGTAATGGCTGGCACTATCATTGATGAGGGGGCATCTGTGAGTATCCTTTCCTCTATTGCTTGGAGAGCACTTGGTTCGCCAGCACTCTTACCTGAGATGAGAAATCTATCAGGTTTTGATAAAGGAACCAGTCGACCTCTAGGGATCCTCCCCAATGTGCCTATAACATTGAAGGGGAAGACCGTTCAAATGAACGTGATGGTCGTTCAAGGACCCTTGGATTATAACCTACTCCTTGGACAGGACTATATATATTGCATGGGAGCTGTAGTCTCCTCACTCTTTAGAGTAATGTGTTTTCCGCATGAAGGAAGAATGGTCAAGCTCGTGGACCAACTTTTGTTTCCCGGATCACACATCGCAAATAGTCATGTGCCATCCCTAAATGGTCTATTCATGCAAGAAGTGTCTCAACCCACGGTCCGTCCTCCTGATGAGCGCGAGTAATCCGGGAGGATATGACTGGAACCCAGGGGGCATGCATCCTGGCCTGCTTCGGCAGGGAAACTTTGGGTATAGGGTAGGTTTCCGCAGGAGAATATGACTAGTCCGTACCCCGTCCGGGGTTAGAAGAGGGGTTGTTCTGGAATAAGATTCTCTTGTCAAAGTTATGTGAGAGGGCGGGGGTCGTCACTCACCTTTGTTTATTTCGGTAGACATTGCTGAGGAAGTGTTTTGTTTGAAAGATTAACGAGACAATCTTTGGGTAACCCGAAAGAGGTAAGCCTCTCCCGGTGAAACGAAAGTTTCGATGGAATTGAAGTAGAGGTAAGTTTGAAATCGTACTTTATACCTGGGGGCATGCAAACCTTTTGGAGTGCAAGCAAAGAGCGGTTATTTATCTGTTTTTTGGATTAGCCATTTCCTAACTTGCATAAAGAAAGGAGAGTGAGCATAGCTTTGGTAAGGCGTAAGCTCTATAAAAAATGGGATCTTTCATGAGACACTCTTAATCTTATGACTGGGTATTCGAGCAGTTTTAGCATAAAGTTCATGCTCGTTAAAAAATAAACGCAAGATTCGAGTAGTTTTAACGCGGTCTTCATGCTCGTTAAAAAATAAATATAAGCAGTGAGCAATGTTTCCTCCAGAGTTTAAGCTCATTTTTAACTAAAAAATGAACCTATCCCGGTAAATAACTGCTGTGATCGTAAATTTATCAGCCATAAAAGCCTTGGTCGTGTTTGCACCTGCCACCTCCACTTTCATTTGGCCGATCGTTCACCTCCATATGATTTTTTACCCATTTTGAGGAACAGCTGCGAAGAGTGATTTCACCTAGCCATCCTTGTGACACTGCCGTGATTGGAAAATTCCAACCTGTACCTGGAATCAGTTGCTATCCCTGTTTATCACTCGTTCCTCAAAAGACGAGTCTTCTTTAAGCTCTTTTCAACTGACTTGTAAAATATGAAAAGATTGCCGAGTTTTGGCCTTCCAGCTCGTTAAAGGACCGGAAGAGCTATCCCTCCTCTAGATTTTAATCTTTTTGGACCTGAGGGATTATTGCACAAAAAGATCGAGCTCTTGTTTTGTTCGGCTCGTTAAAGATATCGAAAACTCATCCCTTTTGTATTGTTTTATACTTTTTCGGACTTAAGGGATTAGATGACGAAAAAGGAATTTTGGAGTTAACTTTATGTACCTTTTCAGACTCTCTAAAAATGAAAAGGACCGAGTTATCATTGTCGTTAGACTCGTTAAAATGATTAAATAGCGACAAACTTGTCTTTAGACGAGAACGAGTTTCCCTATCGCTAAGCTCGTTAAAACATAGTGATGGGCTTGCCCGAAGGGCAGGTTATAGAACAAGCATATATTATCCTCCTCAAGCTTGAAAAAAATAAAGAGGTACTGGTCAGCAATGACTGGGGAAAAATTGGGAAAAATCAAGAAAACTTTGATGGTAGCAGGTCGCTCTTGAACATGACACTTTTCCTCTGTATCACAATTCGGGTTGGGTTGTTTCATTTACCGGTCACATCACCATGGTCTTGCCATACCATCCATATTTGGGGTAATGCTACCGATCCATTGCATCAGTGTCGCCATATGTTCAAGAGAAGTCGTTCAGAAAGAGTCAACCGGGTCCCATCCACTGCCACACATTATCCTTCATCCATTCATGACCGCCACCCTGAATCATATATCACAGATTGTTTTCACCTCCATTAAAATCATTAGCTCCGTTCCGTGTCACTGATGTGGGATTCATTAAGGCCCTCCTTTGACGGATCTCTCCTTGTCGACATCAGCTCATTATCCAAGGAGTTGATCTAGGAACAACCCCTTCAGTACTTTGAAGCTTGCATGCCTCAATGGCAAGTTTCTCACTTCCGGCGACAGGTATACATCAATGACCTTCGACCAGAATATTTTGCGTGGTGTTCGACGCCAAGTCCTTTATTCACACCACGTGAATTGTACTGCAATACCTTGAGGGTCATTATCATTATCGGTGATTCCTCTCGCACTTGTTAACGGTTTACATCATTGACCGGTAATCAAGCGATGTCTTTCCATGTTCGACTTCAGCGTAATTCTCACATGGATCGACTTGTACTTAGAGTGAAGATCGAACGAGTTTGAAGACCCCGGATCTAGTTTCATCCATCCGGGCTGCGATATATATTCAGGAAAAATAAAGACATTTGACATGTACATCATTGCAGCAGATGATCATCCTACTCAAAGGATGATAATTTCACCAAAATTATCAGTCTACCATCAGACGATCATCTGTTCTATGTACAAAAATGAATTTATAAAGTTGAGCATGGGAATGCCCGCCTCAGCTAGATCATGAAAGCAGTATGAATCATAATGTATTGTATTGTATTTTATTACAGGTCTCCTCCCAGCAGATGGATGAACTTCAGACCCTCCTGGATAAAGCATTTCACCCGATAAACGGCCTCATACTTTAGGGGGCAAGTGTTATAGACATTTTTGTGCCTTGCATCACTGATCATGAAATGTCAATAATCAAGGGATTCAAAGTCCCTAAACATGTTGTTCTTACCCCTAGAAGAACAAGGCCAGCAAACCACAACACTTAACAAAAGTTCTCCACCTGAAAACACTCAAAAACAAGGCAATTCTGGATCATGTCAACTGCTCCACTGAGCATCTGCGCTGAATGTCAACTGCTCCACTGTCTGCCTGCGTTGAATGTCAACTGCAAAGAAGGCTACCTGCGCTGGGCGAGTTTGGACATGTGGCAGAGTCATTCCTCAAGGTGTCAATGCCCAGGAAGCTTCCAAAATGACACTTGGATCAAGGAATTCGACCGGTGATGAGTAAGAGGTTCCAAATCTCCAAGTGGAAGCAAGAACCTCCAAGTGGACTCAAGAACTGAAGTGGGAGAGGACACTAGTCAGCTTCATGCCAGCCTCAAGCTGACTCATCCTTTCTCCAAAACTCCTATATATAGATCTCTCTCATGAGGTCTAGAGGAGGCTCGAATTTGGTATTTGCAAAGAATTGTTGTTGGTTTGTGGCTAGAAACATTGGGTGTGTTATGCTTTGAAAGGAGCTGAAGAAGGAAGTCCATTCTGCTGGGAAGGAGATGCTGGGTTGGAGCCCTATGGGTTGTATCTCTTCCTGAACACTGTTACTTTCAATAAAGCTATCTTGATTCTTTCCTATATGCTGGTGTATTTTGTGTAATTGCATTAGTATATTTGATTTACTTCTAATCCTGAATCATTTATGAATATGTATATTTGCCTTTGTATTGTGTTCTTCTCTTGTTGCAAGTAGTTGTTCTCTTGTCACAGGTAGCTGTTCTCTTGTGATCTCGTGGGATTCAAGTAGCTGTTCTCTTGATCAAGCGAGGAGGCAAGTAGCTGTGGACACACAAAGAGAAGAGGATCTAGTTCGAGGGACAACCGGAAGACAACGGTAAGTCTGCCGATCTCCTCTCTTTCATATTTCATAAAGGAAGAAATCATGATAGCTGTATTCGTTTGTTGCTAAGGCGCTGTCACACCTTAGGTGGATAGGATCGTCCTAAATAGGCATTTTTCCCCACAACACCGCTCTAGGAAGAAAATCACTAGTATTGAGCTGAACCCAAATGGTCTCAGGTTTCCTTGCTTCCCTTTGGTTAACTCTCTTTTTATATTTTCCAGGAGGCCTCCACACTAGTTGAATATGGTGGGGGTCAAACACTCTACTCCATATTGGAATTGGGATTTTGAACTCGCATGCAAGGCTTGCATCCTGGAAATGTGAGCTATGGTGAATAGGATGGTTCGTAAAGGAAGGTTGTTGGTTATTGTGGTGATCTTCACCTTCCCACCCCTCATCATCTTTGCACCCAGGCAATGCCTCCTAATAGGAGCACTAGTACTCTCACCACCTGGGCGAGATCTGAAGAGATGGATTATTTCTCCTCTTCGAGACAATCCTGTGATAAAATAGATGTCTGACTCTTCTATTTCCAGTTTCTGGCCTTTGATGATAAAGACCTCTCACTCCACATCCCAAAGACTGATCAAATAAGGCAGCAATTCCACCTGAGCCCTTAGTCCCACGGTCTTGAAGAAATTTAACAACCCACAATCTCTCAAGGCATTGATGCATTTTGGATTCTGAGTTGCTTCATGATCTTTGGCCTCATGACATCTTTCTTTCCATTCTAGAACCATGATCTCTTGTAAAACATCATTTAATAGCAGTTACAACCTTTTTCATGGATTGAAATCAAGAATTTTTTCTTTAAAAAGGGGTTTTTCTTCAAAAAGTTTGCCTCGGTGCCATCATGCTTTTTTGATAAACAGAGTGATGTCATCGCGAAAAATTTTGAGAGAAAGAGCGATTATTGCGGTCCGATGACCAAACCCACGATGATCACCGATACTCAACAATTTTAAAATATTCCCTTTTAACACATAAAATTACGTTAAAAATGCATGAAAAATATGATGCAATGCAAGAGCAAGGACAAACCACTCACCTGCTACAAACAGTTTGCGTAATGGCACCATGAATCTCCCGCAATGGTCACTTGAAAATCAAGCAAATTAGGGCACAAATGCACTTTCAGAACTTACTATGGTAAAATGGTAAAAAAAAATAATATTACTTTTGGTTAGTTATAAGTTTTGAAGTCATTTTTTCAATATTTTAATAATATTTTATTATTATATCTTGATATCAATGATGGGTGCATTTCTTTGTGCAGTTAGAGGTTCTTTCACTGGACAGTGATTATTTTTGACTGATTCTCATGAGTTTTTGTTTTATCTCTTTTTCAGACTCGTTAAAAATAAATGAAAAAGGAACCCCCCTAGAGTCATCTTTAAGCCCTTTTCTGACTCTCAAAAACTAAAAATATCACCGAGTACTTGTCATTTTGAACTCATTAAATCAAATGAATCAATGTCACCTCGGTATACATTTACCCCTTTTTCGGGCTGAGATTGACTATTTACAAAAAGGGTACACCTTGGTCAACATGGTCAAGAGGTTCTCTCTGATATTGTTTTCTACCTTTTCGGGTTCGAGAGACAAATTACGAAAAGGGACATGATAGAAATTTCTTTTTCGTCTCTTTTTCAAACTCTCTAAATAGGAAAAAGACATCAAGTTATTATTACTTCGGACTCATTAAAATTTTACTACAAAATACTCGTCACCATGATGAGATCTAGCTTCTCCTTCCTAGTGCTCGTAAAATTTACAAGGATGGGTTCATTTGAAGAATGAACTTACATGAGAATCATATTCTATCCCCTTCAAGCTTGTGATAAAAATAATTGGAGTACTGGCTAGAAATAGCTGGGAAAAATGAATATGAAATGTCCTTTGTATAGGCAGCATGTCGCTCTTGAACATGGCACTCTTCTGCTTTCGTGTCGGGTTTGGGATATCCTCACTTAGTCACTTATCCTCCTGGGTTTGGGTGATCCATTTTCACCTCTCATTTGACTATTCCATTTCTTCATCATGAACTTTAGTCCTATGTTGAGTCAAATGCTACCACACTCCGGTGTTGTGTCGCCAGTGCTGAAGAGAAGTCCTATCTATAGTTATTTACCTATACATCGTCTGACCCATTGTTACAGTCTCATATCTCATTCTTTTCATTCCACTTTATTCCTTGTTTCATTTCAATGATGGGGGGCTCATCATTGCCCTCCTTTGACGGGTCACTTCCTATTGACTTCAGATCATTATCCAGGAAGACGACTTAGAAACTCCCTTTCAGTACCTTAGAGCTTGCATGCCCTAATGGAATGTTATTTGCATCTGACGATAGGTTTTCATCATTAGCCTTCGATCGACTGATTCCATGAGTGTTTGACTTCATCTTCATTATCACCTTCATGGATTGTACTGTCGTACCTTGAGAACAATTTGCCATTATTTGTGGTTTCTCTCATGCCTATTAATGGTTGAAATCATTGGCCAGTAATCAGGTGGTTTTCAAGCATGTTCGAATTTGACACATTCATTCACAAGTTAGGAATCGTACTTAGATCGGGTCAGGATGGAGCGCAAGACCCTGAGTCTTGTTTGATATGGCTTAGGTTCCATTGAGTTATATATTATTCTTGATTGTACACATGTTTCTGGTATACAGATGGTTGTGACCATACCATGGGAGTTTACATTTATGGTAATCCTTCTATATCAGATGTCTGTGACCATACCTTGGGTCTTAGATTCACAAATGATCCTTCTCATTTGGATGGTTGCGCCCACACCATGGATCTTTCCATATAGTCCTTATCATCCATATGGTTGCGTCCATATCGTGCATTCATGATGTTAGATATGTATATGTATATACATCATTGATTTGCAGGTATCCTGATGGTGATTTTCCTCATCCTTGCAAAATCTCGTAAATCATCTCAACTGTAATTCCTTGTTCTGCCTTCATGCTTTAGGGGGCATCTGTTAGACAATATTTTGTCACAACTCCTGCACTTCCCTATGACATACCTTGAAGTGCCCAGAACATGACCATTATAAAGTGTACTCATTCATATATGCATCTCAGATCCCTCCTAAGTCATTCATTGGAAAATTCCTTAAGCTTTCCCTAGAAGAAATATCTCTAAAACCCTAATTTAAACATCATCATGCTTATGAGACTGAAAACGACGATGATCACTTTTTGCACTGAACTTGACCCGTGATGGTAGCACTCTGTTCCCTTGTATACCCGCGATGATCCTAGAAAGGAAACTTTCCTTAAGAGGATGAGAAGCCTCATGATTTAAAAGCTTCCAGAGTGGCGAGCTCGAGGTTGTTTGGCATAGATGAGGTCGAATTATCTAGACTTGGACTCTTGGTCTTATCCCTATGAGATACCTCATCGAGATTAGGGCCTAATCCTATCTTTGGAGAGGTCCTAACTCCCTTTCCTAGCCTATATATTCATCCTCTCCCATTACCAAATGGTTGGTCTATGCCTATTTTCACCCTTATGCTAAGATTGTGCCTATATGCTATTCATTTGGCTTGGAGAGCTTAGCTTGGACTTGGATATTCATTCAAGGAGAGCCTATCAACATCAAGGCTTGGTTGTATGTTTCCCCTTATTTTCTATTAATATACAACTGCTAGTTCATTTTCCCTAAATGTGTATGCTCATGTATCATTTAGCTTAACATTCCTTGATTAGTTAAGTAGGTTTCTTTTGGATATTCTATTCTTATTTTCATTCCTTGTTGTGTCTTGATCTCTTGTGTAGGTGCATAAACGCTAAGAGCAGTAGGAACGAACCCATTGCACAAGCAATTGAAGGTCTTCAACAAAGGAGATTGAGATAACATCAAAACAAGGTAGGCCACCTTATTCATCTCTCTTTTCAATTGCAACTTAGGAAAGTGTCTAGTAGATTGTCACTTCAATTGCTAGACCCACTCATTGGGTTAGAGGGATCTTCTCTATCTGCAGAGAGGATTTACCTAGACAACACTCTCTAATTTGGATCATAAGGTATGCCTACTAGCAAACAACAAGTGAATTGTATGACCTTTTAAATTTATATCACAAATTTGCATATATTTATAGAACAAGTACACATGTTCTAATTGACATACTTCTGTAGGCATACTATCCCATCAATCAGTGTGATTTTCAAAATCCTGCAACTTAATTTTTCGAAACTATAACTAGTCACACTCCAAACTGAAATTGTTGACAATGAAAAATCCATATACTACACACCAAAACCAGCTAATCTACTGCACACACTCCAAAATTATACAATCCCACACCCCTACTTTATTAGATTAAAATTTTTCATTATTAGGTGTAGTCATACTTCCAATGTAACCATGTGAGAAGTGGATTATTTGACAAACCACCTTGTATGCAATTGGAAGATTGAAAAATATTTACAATATTAAAAATAACCTCCATAAGAAACCGATACTTATAAGTGAAATTTAAAGAATGCATCATCTTTAGATATATGAAATTTATTATCCCTACCATGAGGAAGAAAAACATGTAGTTGCATGCCATTATCATAGCAAGATATGCTCTTGTCATTTGAACTAGTGGAATATGGAACCCAAGGAATTGCCTAATAAACAAAGTAGAACTGCCATGTGAAAGAAATTCAACCAATAGTTAATTTCTAATCCTTGTTCGCAAGGAGTATATCTAATCAATTATCATTCTCCCAGGGAAAAATTCTTTGTTACATCACTTCCCAACAATTGCGCCAAATGTTGTATCATTTCTCTAAAGTCGTTCTTGGTTGTGACACTGAGTTGAGAAAAAAATTCAACCAACTTTAGGTTCAATTTGGCTCTCGAACTAGATGGGGCTCCCTTAAGTGTTATGAGGCTTTAATGTTATTCATTGTCACTAAACAATAGCCTATGAAGCACAATGGCCAGATATAGAATTTTTTGTATAGGTGGTTGTTGATGAGTCATAAATTCTTTCTTAACAAAAAAGGCCTTCTTTGGCAGAGGCCTAATCCAAGTGCCATCATTAAGCTATGACATAAAAACATAGATAGAAAGGTTTTGATAGAGGAATATAGGATAAATTAGAGAATTAGATATCTTGCTTGAATATTCAATTATCTAAAAGGATCATAAACATATAGAAGAACCTCCATAGTGAACATAAATACATTCAAGTATAGCATAGAAACAAAAATATAATGATTTTTGGGTGACCAATTAATTAGGTTGTTTAATATTTTACTTAGTATAGAAAATAACATTGCATTAGGGACATAAGGGAGGCTGATAGTCAGCTTGGACCTTCCCCATGTCCTATACTACCTAAAATATATGTAGAAAAGATTATGTAATTGCAAGTAGCACTCACATGTATATAAGTTCTGTCAATAAACTAAAGATATAAACCCTTGAATGAAAACTCTGTAATATCAGGCTTTACAAAAATATGAGGGTCTTTCCAAGCTCAAAAGCTAACCCTTTTACAATTAAAATGAAAGTATATATAGAGAATTGCAGTCTTGAAGCTATTGCAAGATTTCAGGAATAAAAGTATTAGCAATGCACTAAAAATAATATCTAATTTGTTACAAACTTTCTAGAAACAAAGTCAAATAAAGACTAAAAATAAAACTAAACCGAAAATGGTTGCAATGTGCCTCGAATGGTTGAAAATGGAGCCAAATTCCTTTGAAATGGGAATTCTCTACCACTTATCCTTTGGCTGACAATCATTTTGTGCATGAGAATATGGGATTAACCCTTGTTCACTTATATCCTACCTTGAGAACCTCTTCCACATGTTAATTGACTGCTACCTCATACATTAGATTTCATGATCTTGAAATGATCCTCGAATCCTAAATAAGCCTTATAATTGTTTAAACTTCTTCCTGGATATGCTAAATTGATCCTTAAATGCTAATCTTTTGTCAAAGAATCTAGTATTTCATATTATGTCTTGGTATACTCTGTTATTGCTAGATATTCCTTGAATATTTAATACTCCCTGAAGACATTCAAAAAATCCCTAAAAATATGGATTTAATCCCCAAATTCTAATCATAAATATATGAATGTTTTACCACCCGTCATTTAACATGCACAGTCTAAAATATATGAAACTTCTTTTTCTAGATATTCTACAAGTCTTTTTAAGTAGTCTTTTATGGAGACATTTATTTATTTCTCCTACAATAATTTCTAATTGAAGCTTTTTATTGTAGAAGGGTCAACATGATTATTAGGTGTTTGGATGGAACTCCATGGTAGTTGCAGGCTTACTGAAGAAGCCATAAAATGATAATCATGGTAGTTTTTGTTCAATCGGCCAAAGAGTCAATGGGAAGAGAGGTTTGCAGTCACCTTCTAAGAAGCATAAGGACTTAAAGCATGTATTAGACCCTCCTCATTGGAAAGTGCTCTAAATAAGATTTCCAATGATATGCAAAAGTGCAAAAATGGACTCCTCGATCCAAATTTATGGCCTGTTGATGTTCAGGGACTTGAAGCCTTAGGCAGGAAGAGATACAGGCATATCAGAGGTTAGGAAAATTAGCACATTACAACATCGAAAGTTAGATATATCAACTATCGACGATAATAGGTCTAGCGACATCTTCCATATCAGTGATAAGAGGAGAACGAAACCTCAGATCGACGCATTGTAACATCAGAGTAGGCTATATTGCATATCAACAGATTAGAAGATCAGAGATTAGAACTTTCCTAGTGTGAACCCTTTAAAAAGCTGCGATATGGGTAAAGTTTTGATTGCGTTAAAAGCTGCTGGGAAGGCCAAAAGAGAAATAACAAAGGAATTCACCGCAAAACCAAAGGTGGGCGACCTCTTTTATCTCTCCCCTAGTAGGACACATGGCAGCATCTGGTTGGCTCTTATAAGGGACAAGTGGAAAGTGACGTCAGCATAATGTGGCGGTATAGAAGGATACGTGGCAGGTTGTTTTGGCATTTTGAGGGGGCCTAATGGGCCATATCTGGCTGACATGTGTCACCACTCAGGAAGTCCCACATGGCAGTGATGATGTCACATCGGAAGGTCAACAATCAGAGAAGTTAGGATGTCAGCACTTTATATCAGTTGGAAATTCAAAAAGGCTAATAAGGGGGCTCCAACGTGTTAGCGTATGGTCAAGAGGAAACTAATAGAAACAAGGGCACAAATAATTAACAAAGGAAAAAGGTCCCCAACAGAATGCTAAAGGACTTAATGACTAAAGGCTAAGCCTTTGGTCACTACACCCAATCCTATGGTGGAAATGTGAAAAGGGGCTAAACAAAAAAGTCCAAGGACATCAGAATTCGCTATTTTCATAATGTCTCTTAAGAATAAAGCTCTAATAAGGAAAATCTCTAATATAGTGTAATACAAAGAGTTAATGTCATATGGTTCGACAACTGCAGGATTGAATGTGGAACATGGGAGTTGGTCATAGGAGTAATGGCTACTATCAAATAACTACTCATCTTGTCTCGATGTTGAAAGGAATCCATATTTGATGTACCATGCACATATTATAGAAATAAATGAAAAATAGAGAAGCCATGCGGAAGTACAATCAAGTTCTGTGAGCCATGAATAAGCATGGGGAGTCTCAATGGAATGTGCTAGTGGACTAAGATTAAATTTTCAGGATGGAGAGTCACATAGTGAGATGGTGAAATGAACAAATCCCATTCTTATGTTTTAATGCAACGACAAAATTTGTAAAGAGTGATGAAAAAGAAGAATGGAGTTTCATTCCAAGAGTACACTCTTGGGCAGTGTGGATGGCAGCAAAGACTACATTAAGCTTAGTGCAGTACATGAACAAAAATCAGAACTTCCATTGAGATATGTGGGTGTTGATAAAATGTGTGAGAGTATTGAGATGTGAGTGGAGCGCATAGTGATAGAGAGGTTGAAGCACCTGAGAGGACTTTTCCTGATAGTGTAGCAAGAGTAGTGAGTGTGTTGTGTGGAAAATGGAGAGGGTAGTGCCGGAGAGAAGACAATGAAGGTAGAGCATAGAGGAATTTTGGTTGTGATCTGCAAGAGGAGATCTCTTACAAGTGAGCACAAAAAGCACAGTGAAAAAGTTGAATTTGCAGACAACCATTTATTGGTATTTTACTTGTATAATTGTGTGCCTCTTTTTTTCAGGTTGAAAATTGTACGAAATAGTAGAATAGTGGCAAGGGAAGGTTGGTGCCTACATACTAAAGAGACTGGTGCCTCTTGTCACGTTGGTACTTGCTAACCAAAGGTAGGTTGGTGCCTACATACTAAAGAGATTAGTGCCTCTTGAAAAGTTGGTGCTTTCTAAAAAAAGGGGGTCAGTGCCTCCTGTGAGTGGGTGCTCACAAACAAATAGATGTAATTAAGTGGGTGCTTTCACATTATACAAAAAACAACAAATTGGTGGTTTTTTCCCTCTGGGTTTCCACGTGAAAAACACTGTGTCAAATGTATGCTGCTCATGAGATTTTTATTTCAATATGTGTGTCTGAAATATTATTGTTTCACTATTTTATGAATGAATTCTCTCACAAGTTAAAGAACATAAGAAGGGACTGCAAGCATAGTAAGAAAAAGAAAAAAGAGTTTCTTAATTACTGATTCATGCCCCCCCCCTCCAACAATTCCTTATTCCAACAATTGGTATCAGAGCCTAGGTTCCTTCAACAATAGTTTAAACACTGGAAGGTAGATCTATAAGGAATTATGTCTAGGCAAGAGAGTCAAGAAGTTTACTCAAGTAGAGTACCAGTCTTTGATGGGACCAACTATGTTTTTTGGAAAGTGAGAATGAAGGTGTATCTTATGTCCCTGGGAGTAGATTTTTGGACTTCAGTACTAATAGAAAACAATGTCCCTGATATTCCTCCCATCGATACAGATGGAAAAAAATATATATGAGTAATGGTGAAGCCAAGCATGCCATTCACGTTGGTCTTTGTCAACTATAACTTGTAAAAGTTATGCATTGTAAGCATGCTAATGAAATGCGGGTAAAAATTAACCAGTGTCATGAAGGAGATGACAAGGTCAAGCAAGCGAAAATTTAGAATTTCAGAATGAGGTTTGAAATCTTGAGAATGAAAGCATAGCAGAATACTTCCCGAGAGTTGATGAAGTTATTAATATGATTAAAGGATTTGGTGAAGAATTCAAGGAAGAGATGATCATTTAGAAAATATTAAGATCTCTACCCATGAGATTTAATGCCAAAATATCAGCTATTGAGGAAATGGCTAATTTAAAGGATCTCAAGATGGATCAGTTGCATGATACTCTCACAGCCTATGAGATGAAAGTAGGAATACAAAATTCTAAAATAAAGGAAGCAACGTTCAAAGTATCCAGAAATGGAAAGGAGCACAAAGATCATCAATATTGCTCCAGCTATGAATCTGATCAGGAGTTGGCTCAACTAGCTAGAAGACTGAAGCATGGCTCAGGAAAATATAAAGGGAAGTTTCCCTTTAAGTGTTTTGACTATGGAAAATTTGGACATTTCTCTTCCAATTTCCCTTATAAAGAAAAGGCTAAAAGGGAAGAGGATTTGAAATTTGGAAACAAGTCTCAGATACATCAGAAGAAAAAGCCCTATAAGAAGAAGGGGTTCTACTCCAAAGAAGATATCTCAGCATCAGAGTCAGAGTATGAAGACTCATCAGAGAATGAGTCAGGTAAGTATCTTCTTATGGCCTTTGAAATAGACTCCAAGAAACAAGGTATTATGGACTCTGAAGAGGAAGAAGAAGGAGTAGTAGACCTTGAAGGGGAACATATCAGTGCCCTCGACAAATTAAAGAAATCAAGGAAGAAGAGTAAGCAGTTTACGGAACAACTATAGCTTGCATATGAAGGTATGTATAACTATGACAATGAGGAGTTTTCCTATCAAAAGGAAAAGGTTAAAGAATCTATCAAGAGAAAGGACAGTCTAGTCTTGTTACTAAACGGAAATCAAGGAAACTGTGAGAGACTAGAAGAGGATAATAAACAGTTGAAACTGGAGGTTCTCAAGTTAAAAAATGAGATGAGCTCACATATATGAAAAGATGATATTTTGTCTTTGAAAATAGAGTTGGATGAGGCCAAATGAAAATAAGTTCTTCAAGACTTGATTCAAGAATGGGAAAAGAACTGTTAGAGTCTTGAAGCAGAGATTGTCTCTCTGAGAACTGATCTTGAGAAAACAAAGACTGAGAAGGTTCTAAATGAAAATTTTGTTGAAGGGGAAAGGAAACTAGATTAGATCTTGAATCAAAGGCCTTCTGGAATCAAAACCAGTATAGGATCCTCTAAGACACGAGAATCTTTTGTTGGAAAGATAAAATCTAGGTTTGTAGGATTTGAAGAACCACAGAGTCATGAGACGAAGCATTATGAAAGAATTAATGAAGACAAAAGAGTTGTTGGAAAAAAAGGAGATCGGCAATGGAGAACAAACCAATCAGTTAAATGACTAAGGTATTTTCCTGCTCAATCTCATAATGCTTTTAACAATAGGAATTCCTATTAATTTTAAGGTCACTACTATAAGTGTCATATCTTTGGACATAAAGAAATTGATTGTAGAATGATCAAAGTTGAAAGAGATGAAAATCTCAGATATAATGCACACTGGATTTCTAAGTCTCAAGATTCCTCTCTTAGAAATCATAATGTCTTCTTTCCTCTACTAAGTGAAGTAGAATCCTTCAAGAGTAATAATTTTTGGCACACAACAAGTGAGTGAAGATGCAGGTTTGAACACCTATCTAAGTCCCAATGTGATAGACAATCAACTATCCATAAGGATAATGGGAGCTGGAAACGTAAGATTAAATATGGCATGCTGCGTGGCCTTCCCTTTTCAGCTCATAACCAAGGAAACAAATGGTATGTGGATAGTGGTTGTTCCAAACATATGACTGGGGAAAAAAGAAAATTTTTGTCACTTAAGGAAAAGGAAAGAGGAAGAAATGTCACCTTTTTAAACAATGCTACAACAAGATTCAAGGGTAAAGTTGTAGTGAGTGTTGATAAAAAACCAGAAGCACATAATGTGCTATATGTAGAAGGTATCAAGAAAAATATACTTAGTGTTAGCCAAATGTGTGATAATGGCTATGATGTGACCTTTCGATCTAAACATTATGAGATCTGCAACATAAAGAATGGAAAACTGTTGGGGAAAGAAATTAGAACACATAATAATGTGTATGTGTTTGATGATTCTAAGGTTAACTATTATTTAAGAAAAACAAGTGAAGCACGGTTGTGGCATAAGCGGCTTGGGCGTGTGAATTTTGACAGTTTGATAAAAATAAGCAATATGGGAGTAGTGGGAGGATTACAAAGACTATCAAATCTCGATAACACAATCTACAAGTCGTGTCAGTATGGAAAGTAGACTAGAACTCATTTCAAATCAAAAGATTTCACCTCATCCCGACCTCTGGAGCTCATTAATTCAGATCTTTGTGGCCCAACTAGAGAAAATACCTCAAAAGGATAAATGTATTTCATGTTCCTCATTGATTATTTCACCAGGGCTACTTGGATTGTTCTATTAAAATAAAAATAGAAAGAATTAAAGCATTTAAAGAAGCTGGAAGCTCAGGTAGAATATGCGAAATATTTAAAGATAAAATGCTTAAAATCAGGTAGTGGGAGAGAGTACACCACAAGAGAGTTTGAGGAATTATGTGAAGAGCACGACATTAGGAGGTAGTACTCAGTGGCTAGAACTCCTCAACAAAATGGAGTTGTAGAGAGGAAGAACAAAACAATCCAAGAAATGGCCAGAGCAATGTTGGATGAAGTAGGAGTGTCTCACAACTTTTGGGGAGAAGCAACCTAGGTAATAGTATATTTTTCAAACAGAACTCAACTCAGGACTAATAGTGATAAAACTCCCTATGAGTTATGCAAGGGAAGACCTACAGCAGTTAAAAGCCTAAACGTGTTTGGAATCAAGCGCTTCATTAAAAGGAATGAATAGAACCTTGGGAAGTTTGACTTACGCGCCGATGAAGGAATATTGATCAGATATTGTATTCAAAGAAAAGGATATAAGTGTTACAACAAGCAGACAAGGAAGATTGAGGATTGCATTGATGTAATAGTAAATGAAGTAGGCTCACAACTTGAATCCTCTAAGAGAAAAATGAACTCAGATGATGAAGAAAGATTATATTTGAGGTCCGCCGATCTAAATGAAACATATTCAGATAGTGAAGGTCAGGAAGTAGGCACGTCTTCAAGGCCAAAGACACCCTCTAGGTATGTACAGAAGGAACATCCTGAGAGTCAGATTCTTGGAAATCAAAGATAAGGTTGTCGAGACCAAAAGGAAACTTGTTGGCAGTACACGTCATGCAAATTTGGCTCTACTATCATAGATAGAACCCAAGAACCTCTGTCAAGAAAGTGAAGATAAGTTTTGGGTGAAAGTCATGAATGAAGAACTTTACCAGATTAAAAAGAATGACACATGGGAGCTTTTTCCAAGGCCGAGAGAGAATTGTTTTATTGGTACCAAGTGGGTTTTCAAGAAAAAACTGAATGAACAGGGTCAAGTAATCAGGAACAAAGCTCAATTGGTCTGCAAAGGGTATGCCTAAAGAGAAGGGGTAGATTTTAGAGAAATCTTTGCACCAGTAGCTTGACTGGAAGCTATAAGAATATTTCTTTCTCTTGCCATCCATAATTATATCAAGGTATATTATATGGATCTAATGTCTTCCTTTCTCAATGGATATTTAGAATACGAGGTTTACATTGAGCAACCAAAAGGATTTATGCTCTCCTTCGATGAAGGGATTGTATGCAAACTAAAGAAGTCTATGTATGGTTTGAAACAGGCCCCCAAAGCTTGGTATGAAAGACTCGATAGGTATCTTCAGCAACAAGGGTTTAAGAAAGGCATATTTATGTAAAATATGAAGGTGACCATCTATTGATAATGGTTGTGTATGTGGATGATATAATATTTGACAGCGATGTGAAATAGTTGGGACATCGATTTGAAAATTGTATGCAAACATAGTTTAAATGTCCATGATTGGAGAATTATCCTTCTTTTAGGGCCTGCAAATTACTTAGTCTTCAAAATGAGTGTTTATATCCCAATCCAAATATCTCAAGGAAACTCTGAAGAATTTGGAATGCAAGATTGCAAACCTGTCAGCACTCCCATGAATACATGCTACAAATTATGCAAATAAGATGGAACATTGCTAGTAAATCAAATTGAATACAAGTGAATGGTAGGAAGATTATTGTATCTGACAACTTCGAGGCCATACATCATGCGAGCAATGGGGATTGTGACCATATTTCAGGATTTTCCACGAGAAAGCCATGTTGTTTCTGTCAAGAGGATCTTGAAATATCTTCAAGGTATAACAAAGTATGGACTATGGTATGCTGAGAGTGAAGATTTAAATTTGAAGGCCTACATAAATGCAATTTGGGTTGGAAGTCTTGATGAAAGGAAGAGTACTTCTAGTGTAGCATTCTTTTTGGGTGAATTCTTGGTATCATGGGTCAGTAAGAAACAAGGCTCTCTCCCTATCGACTATTGAAGAAGAGTATATTTTTGCTGCTACCTATTGTACACAGATTAT
Source organism: Pinus tabuliformis (assembly GCA_031772625.1). NCBI lineage: Eukaryota > Viridiplantae > Streptophyta > Pinopsida > Pinales > Pinaceae > Pinus > Pinus tabuliformis. The sequence goes on from CM062807.1 coordinate 100,689,150, forward strand.
ATGGATGAATAAAACCTTGAAAGATATACAGGTAGAGTTGTTTGATCCCATTCCAATAATGTGTGACAAGACAAGTGTGATCAACATCTCTAAAAATTCAGTCATGCATTCAAAGACTAAGAATATTCCTCTTAAGTATCATTTCTTGAGGGAACAGGTTGTCGCCAACATTTTCAAACTTATATATGCACCCACTAAAGAAAAACTATCATATATCTTTACCAAGTCACTGGCAAGGGAACCATTTGAGTATCTCAGGCAATAGATAGGAGTTGTGACTCCTCTCATCAAATGACTTAATTTTAGTAGGTGGTGGCAACTACTCAGCATGTGGAATTCCTGGGAGAGTAGAATACAATGGTTCAGGGGGAGTGCTTGTGAATTATTCTTTGCCACTGATGTCAAAGGGGGAGAATATTGGTATAGGAGTAGACTATGCCAAGCCTGAGGGGGATATTACGGTGTTACCATCAATGCTAAAGGGGGAGATTATTAGATATTTGATGGTGTATAGGTGGTTGTATAAGTGTTGGAATTGATGTCAAACAAGGGTCAGCATGATGATTGGGTGTTTGGATAACTCTGTGGTAGCTGCAAGCTTACTGAAGAAGGCATAAAATGATTATCATGGTAGTTGGTGTTCAACTCTCTAAAGAGTCAATGTGTAGATAAATTTTTAGTCACCTTCCAAGAAACAAAAGAACTCAAAGCCTATATAGACCCTCCCCATTGGAAAATACTCTGAATAAGCTTTATAACGATATGCAGAAGTCCAAAAATGGACTCATGGACCAAAATTTATGGCATGCTGAAGTTTAGTGACTTGAAGCCATAAGCAAGAAGGAATACAGGCATATCGGAGATTAGGAAAATCAACGTATTGAAACATTGTAAGTCAGAGATATTGGCAGTTGCATTATCAACGATTGGGGATTAGAGGTCTAATGACATCTGCCATATCGATGATCAAACGAGATCGGAACCCCAGATCGATACATTATAACTGGAATAGGTTGTATCGTATATTGGTAGATTGGAAGATTGGAGATTGGAACTTTCATGGTGTGAACCCTTTAAGAATTTGCGATATAGGTAAAGTTTTGATTGTGTTAAAAGCCATCGGGAAGGTCAAAAGAGAAATAACAAAGGAATTCATTGCAAAACCAAAGGTGGGTGAGCCTTTTCTCTCTCCTCTAGCAGGACATGTGGCCTCATGTGATTGGCTACGATAAGGAGACTTGGCAGTGTATGATTGGCTATGATGAGGACACATGTCAACTTCTGGTTGGCTCTGATAAGGGACCAATGGTAGTTTATGTCAACATGATGTCATCGTATGGAAGGACACATGGCAAGTTGTTTTAGCATTTTGAAGGGGCCTTATGGGCCATATCTGGATGACATGTGTCACCACTCAGGAAGTGCCACATCGCAGTGATGACATCACATTGGAAGGTAAAAAATCAGAAGATTTAGGATGTCGGCACTTTTTATCAATTGGAAATTGAAAAAGGCTGATAAGGGGGCTCGAATGTGTTAGCGCATGGTGAAGAGGAAGCTAATAGAAACAAGGGTGTAGAGAATCAAAAAAGGAAAAAGGCCCCCGACAAAATGCTAAAGGACTTAGTGCCTTAAGGCTAAGCCTGTAGTCACTGCACTCGATCCTATGGCAGAAATGCAAAAAGGGGCTAAACAAAAAGGGCCAAGGACATCGAAATTCATTGTTTTAATAATGTCTCTTAAGAATAAATCTCCAATAAGGAAAAGCTCTGATATAGTGTAATACAGAGAGTTAAAGGTGTATGGGTCGACGACTACAGGATTGAATGCATAACATAGGAGTTGGTCATAGGAGTAATGACTATTGTCAATGAACTATTGGGCTTGTCTTGATGTTGAATGAAATCCATCTTTGATATCTCGTGCACATATTATAGAAATAAATTAAAAATAGAGAAGCCATGCGAAAGTACAGTCAAGATCTATGAGCCATGAATAAACATGATGAGTCTTAGTGGAATGTGTAGGTGAACCAAGATTAAATTCTCATCATGGAGAGTTAGATAGTGGGATGGTGAAGTGAATGAAGACCATTCTTATGTTTTAATGCAGTGACAAAATTTGTAAAGAGTGATGCAACAGAAGAATGGAGTGCCATGCCAAGAGTACACTCTTGGGAAATGTGGATGGAGACAGAGACTAAGTTGAGCTTAGTGAAACACAAGAAAAACACTCATAACTTCCATTGAGCTATGTAGGTGTTGAGAAGATGTATGAGAGTATTGAGATGTGAGTGGAGTGTATAGTGACAAAGAGGTTGAAGCACCTGAGAGGACTTTGATTGATAGTACAACAAGTGTGCTATGTGGAGAATAGCGAGTGTAATGTTGGAGAGAAGACAATGAAGAGCCCTTGATAGTGAAGGTAGAGTGCAGAGGAAGTGTTTTTGTGAGTAGGAAGAGGAGATATCCTACAAGTGAGCATAGAAAGAAGAGTGCAGAAGTTGAATATGAAGACAACTATTTGTTGGTATTTTACTTGTATAATTGTATGCCTCTATTTTCAGTTTGAAAAATGTATGAAATAGTAGAATAGTGGCAAGGGAAGGTTGGTTTCCGCATACTGAAGAGGTTGGTGCCTCTTGGAAATTTGTTTCTTTCTAACCAAAGGCAAGTTGGTGTCTGCATACTAAAGAGGTTGGTGCCTATTGGCAAGGTGGTTCTTGCTAAACAAAGGGGGTCGGTGCCTCCTGTGAGTGGGTGCTCACAAAAAAACAAATGTAATTAAGTGGGTGCTTAATTTACATCATAAAACAAAAAAAAAATTGTGGTTTCTTCCCTCTAGGTTTCCACATAAAAAACACTGTGTCAAATGTGTGTTTCTCATGAGATTGTTATTTGAATATGTGTTTGAAATATTATTGGTTCATTGTTTTAAGAATGAATGCTCTCACAAGTTAAAGAACATAAGAAGGGACTGTAAGCATAGTAAGAAAAATAAAAATGCATTTCTTAATTACTAATTCATACCTCCCCTCAGAAATCCCTTATTCCAACATGTTTTACCACCCTTCATTTAACATGCACACTTTAAAATATGTGCAACTTATTTTGCTAGACGTTTTACAAGTCTTTAAGTAGTCTTGTATGGAGACATTTCTTTATTTCTCCTATAATAATCTCCAATTGAAGTTGTTTCTTGTAGAAAACTTGAGGATTTTTTCACATAACCCTATAAATCATATGATATAATATGTAAAACATGATTTGTTTTTATCTACAACAATATGCCATTTAGACCAAGAAGGGAACAACCCTAATTTTCCAAGTTTTTTATTCTAACACTACTTCAAAAACTGTCTTTCATTGCAATTTTTAGTATCAATCTTACGGGTGATGATCTTCTCATTAAAAAAAAATTATCTGTAATTTCCAGCCTCTAATATTTATTGGATTTGAAAATAAAAACCTAGCTTTGTAATCTTGTTAATTCTCTCAAAAAAATGGGCACTCCTTTTTTAGTATTGCTCATTATTTTTCACTTCTAAAGATACATCCACTTTATCGCCAAACAACTCCCATTTGAATACCCAACACACTTGTAAGAATGCTCATTATTTTCATTAGAAAGAAGAAATGAAGGATTCAATATTTTGTAGTGAATGTTGCATCATTTTCAAGTAAATTCCATTTCAATTCAACAATTATCAAGAACCATGCATCAATGGTAAACTTTTCCTTAAGACTTAACCATGATCTTCTTTCAATATTTTCATCCCATCCACGTGCATCCTAGAATTGTGGCATGATCAGTCCCTTGTACTCTTTTGTCAAATTAACAAGAGGGTTGTTGGCCTTGTTGTGCCAAATGTATTATAGCCTCGTCTTCATTCTGAATTCTAATTGGTCAGCGATGACCTTGATACGCCATCCTTCCCACCACAAAATGTGTTACACCTCAGAGGAAAATTATGATTCATGATCATTAGATATATCTGATAAACCAACCCAATCCATCAACACATAAGTTACACATATAAATCCTCTGATATGACTGCAAGCTACTTATCCAAAACCCCAACCATTTTGTTTCCTTTCTAAACAATATTTAGCCTCCATATATAGCCACACCAACTGAAATGTTTATGTTGTTATTCTCTTTTGTGTATCAATTTTATGATCTACCATTTTGATTGTATTTGATAATCATTGAAATGAAATTTTCCTGAAATCCAAGAACATAATAACATAAAAAACAAAGTCAACCTTCCACATACATTGTCTTCTTATTATTTCGAGTATTTCATAGATTTCTTGTCTTCCACCCTTATGCATTCCCAGATTCCACTTTGACTTTAATTATCCAAAACATTTTCCAATTCTTGCACTTTGACCTTGTCTATGAAGGGTTTTGCAAATCATGTTTGGTTAGGTGCCCCACCAAGCCAAATTTAAGAGAGTTATTTTTTAAATACAACTTGTCCAAACAAAGTTGAAAAGAACACATTTTCCACTAATATAGGCAAAATTAGATGATTTTATCGTTTTCCTGATTCTTCATATCTGTTCCAATAACTTCTTCCATATTTCCTCATGTATGGAACTAGGTGCTTTCACATTAAATTTTGTACATGAATGAACTTCATTACAGATATCCCATCCTAAATATGGTACCTTAAACTATTAATATATACAATTATAACATGCTCTTCTTCCTATTACAAAATGCACCTTCATTTGATATTGTTTTTTATTGTCATATCACTCTATCTCAAAATTAGAGAATGCATGTCAATAGATTGTAGGAAAGCATGTTCTCCTGATTTCTCCACCAACTTGGCATGAGTTCATCATTTTCTTGCATCTTCTACAGGTGATCTCATGACAAGTTGCTTCTTGCTTCATCTTCACCTTTCACATTTCTAATCTCCTTGGATTCTATTCAACAATTTCTTAATATTCAAATAATTTATCTATCTATTGGATCCCATCCACATCGAATTTTCTAGTTTAATGACCATTCACCCATAAAAATCTACATTATCAAACTTAATTTATCTGTTGGTGAGGGTGTTGTTTCTTGTAGGAATTGTGTCATCACTCTAGCGATATTGATGTCGTAGAAGCATGGTTTGCTATGAAAAAGATTAATATACATGTTTCCCAAAAAATTCAAACATTATAGAAGTTGATAACATCAAAACCTGGTGTGGAGAAAACTTGACATGGATTGTGAGGGCCAGGGGGGGACTAGTTTCTAAGTGGTTTTTTGCTGAGGGGGTGCACATTTATTGATATTGAGCCCCTTATGGAAATTTGTTTCGACGAAATAACTTATTTCGACCCCCCTTATATTGAATGTCAAACCACCTAGGGTATATGCAACTAAATAACCTCTATTGATTTGCAAATGCATATAATCACCATTGAATATTGTCTGTGATTTACTTGTGCACTTCTATTGTCAATCTTTAACTCTCGAAATTTAGATAATATACTTGGTTTATTTTATATAACATACTTGACATCTGGCATTAATCTATTGGTGCCATACTGTTGGTATTTAACATTTCTTTGTTGGCATTCATTCGACACTCCATATGGGAGCTAATTTGGGCGTGTTTTACTTTATAAACAACTGCAACAAACCCAAATTTTTTATTTGATTAGTCATGGGAAATAATCCCACATTTACCATGTAAAAAAATATCGTGGTGTTTATATACACCATGCCATTCAAAACCAACTCGATGTGTAATGCAAAGTATACTCCTCTTAGCTTGGTGCTTGAGGCGTTGGGTGTTTCCTTAGCTTGTGATTGGTGGATTTGACCCTTGTGGAACTGTTAGTGAACTTGATGGATGATGAAACCTCCTTGTTGAAATAGATTTTGACTTGGATGATGAAACCTCCTTGTTGAAATAGACTTAGACATGGAGATTGGGCTCAAATCTATAATTATTGCAACAATTTTATATATTAAACTAAATTTTTTTTGAAAATAATATAATAATATTTTTTTACAAAACTATATTTATTTAAAATTAAAATTAAAATTATTATTAAAAATAACCAACAGACTTGCAGAATAACCATATTTCCCAGAAAAATTGCATATGCCTAGGACTTTGGCTAGGAACGAAATTGACAAATTTTAGTTCATTTTCACTAGATAATGGGTGCAAGAAAATGCTACAAGATTGGCTCCAACTAGGGACTGCATCCCCCTGTGGTATGCATAGAACTTTTATACCAAGTGCCTTGAATCTGTTGGAAATTGAGTCATTGTCACAAAAAAATCAATCACTTGCCACATGTATCCTCCTATCTGCTATAATCAAATTGATGCCAATTCATATACTGCAACCTGTAGCCTGCCAACTGAAACATGTATCCTATTTCCAATATGAAATTTCACTGCAAATATCGACCTACTACAATAGCTTGTGAACTAATATACTTGAGCATAAAAATGAATAAACAATAGTGATCTATTCATTGGATTATGGAGTCAACAATCCATAATCACCTATAATCCTAGTGTAAAATTTGAAAGCACATATTGCAACCTAAACTTCATCTCAGAAAATAAATTGCCATCTAATTTATTTGGCTTATAAAACTGATGACAAATTTCAAATTGATTCCAAAGACAAGAATGAATTTGTGTAAAATTTGTTCCTAAAAAAAATATTACTCCCTTCCTTGAGAAACCATCCTAATTTATAAAAACACTTTTTTTTCCAAAAATACTGATTAACTTCATCATAATTGATTGAAAGAGAATAAGGAACCTTGCCACTATAACTATACTCTTCTTCCCTTTTTACTACATGATATTGTGATGTAACAACAATGTGGAAGAAGACATTTTTTCTCATATAAGTCAGCCCTTGTATCTGGTAAGAATATGAAATTGGTAGCTCTACCATCAAAATATAGGAAGATATTTTCTTGGTTACTCTTAGGGATGGAAACTTACAAGACTTGTCGTGCTCTCTGATTTGGATCATAAGGTATGCCTACTGGCAGAAAACAAGTGAATTGTTTGACCTTTTAAATTTTTATCACAACTATGCATATATCTGTAGAAAAAGTACACATGTTCTAATTGACATACTTATGTAGCCATATTATTCCATCAATCAGTGTGATTTTCAAAACCCTGCAAATTATTTTTCTCAAACTATAACTATTCACACTCCAAACTAAAATTGTTGAAAACGAACAATCCATATACTGCACACCAGAACCAACTAATCTACTGCACACACTCATAATTTATCCAATCTGACACCCTACTTTGTTAGACTAAAATTATGCATTGTTAGGTGTAGTCATACTTCCAATGTAACCACGTGAGAAGTGGATTATCTGGCATGCCACCTTTCATGCACTTGAAAGCTTGAAGAATATTTACAATATGAAACACAACCTCGATAGAAAACTAACACTTACAAGTGAAATTTAAAGAGTGCATCATATTTAGACATTTGAAACTTCTGATCATTGCCATGAGGAAGAAAAATATGCAGTTACATGTCATTATCATAGCAAGAGATGCACTTGTTATTTTGAACCAGTTGAATATAGAACCCATGGAATCACCAAATAAACAAAGTGGGGTCACTAGGTGAAAGAAATGCAACCAATATTTAATGTATAATCTGTGTTCACCAGCAAGGAGTAGATCTAATTAATTATCATTCTCCTAGGGAAAAAAAATTATGTTACTTCGATCCTTGGAAATGGTGCCAAATTTTATATTCTCTAAGGAAATTTTTGGCTATGAAACTGTGTCGAGAAACCAACTCAACCAAATTAAGGTTCAAGTTGTCCCTCAAACCAAAGGGGGCTCCCTCAAGTGTTATGAGTCTTTAATATTGTTCAATGTCACTGAACAATATCCTATGAAGCAAAATGGTTAGATGTAGGGTTTGTTGTATAGGTGGTTGTTGATGAGTCACACATCCCTGCTTAGAAAATAAGGCCTTTTCTTGCAAAGGCTTGATCAAAGTGCTAGCGTTCAACTATGCCAGAAAAACATAGCTAGCTAGTTTTTGATAGAGGAATAGAGGATAAATTAGAGAATTATATATCCTCCCCGGATATTCAATTACCTAATGGGATCATAAACATACAAAAGAGCCTCTATAGTGATAATAAATACATTCAAGTATAACATAGAAACAACAATCTAATTATTTCTAGGTGATAAATTAGAGAGATTGTTCAATATTTTACTCAGCATAGAAAATAACACTGTATTAGGGACATTAGGGAGGCTGATACTGAACTTGGCCCTTCCTCATGTCCAATACTACCTCAAATATGTGCAGAAAATATTATGTAATCATTGGTAGCACTCACATGTACACATGTTCTGCCAATAGATTGAAGCCAAAAACCCTTGAATTAAAACTCTGTAATATTATGCTTTACAAAAATATGAGGGTCTTTATAGGCTCAAAATCCAACCCTTTAATAATTAAAATGAAAGTATACTCTAGAGAATATAGTCCTAAATCTATTGTAAGATTTCGGGAATAAAAATATTAACAATGCACTAAAAATAATATATAATTTGTTACAAACTTTTTGGAAACTAAATAAAATAAAGACTAAAATTAAAATTAAATCTAAAATGGTTGCAATGTGTCTCAAATGGTTCAAAATGTAGCTAAATTCCTTTGAAATAGGAATTCCCTACCACTTATCCTTGGCCTGACAATGATCGTGTGCATGAAAATCTGGGATTAATAATTGTTCACTAATATCCTTCCTTGAGACCCTCTACCATATGTTAAATGACTGCCACCTCATCCGTCATATTTCATGTTCTTGAATTGATCCTCGAACCTTGAATTGACCTTCTAACAATTTAAACTTCTTCCTGGATATGTTAAACTAATCCTCGAATGCTAATATTTTGTCAAAGAATTTGGGATTTCATCTTGTGTGTTCGATTACTCTGTTATTACCAGATATTCCTTGAATCTTCACTACTCTGTGAATATATTCACAAAATCCCTAAAAATTTATATTTAATCCTAAGTTTCTAATCATAAATCTATGATTGTTTTTCCACCCTTCATTTAACATGCACCTTTTTAAATATATGCAACTCCCTTTTATATATATTCTACAAGTCTTTAAGTAGTCATGTATGGAGACATTCCTTTATTTCTCCTACAAGAATTTCCAATTGAAGTTGTTTCTTGTAGAAAACATAAGATTTTTTTTCGCATAACCCTATAATCCATATCATATAATTTGTAAAATATGATTTCATTTTATCTCTAACCAAATTTCATTTAGACCAAGAAGGGAACAACCCTGATTTTCCAAGTATTTTATTCTAACGCTGCTTCAAAAGTATTTCATTGCAATTTTTAGTATTAGTTTTGTAGGTGATGATCTTCTCATTACAAAAATTTTATATGTAATTTCCAAGCTCTAATATTTATTGGATTTGAAGATAAAAATATGGCTCTGCAATCTTGTTAATAATCTCAAAAAAAGGGCACTCCTTTCTGAGTACTGCTCATTATTATTCACTTCTGAAGATACATCCATTTTATTGTCATAGAACTCCCATTTTCATACCCAACACACCTATAAACGTACTCATTATTGTCATTAGCAAGAAGAAATGAAGGATTCAATATTTTGTAGCAAATGTTGCATCATTGAATTCAGGTAAATGCCATTTCAATTCAATAATTATCAAGAATCACACATCAATGGTAAATTATTCCTTGACACTTGAGTGTGATCTTATTTCGATATTTTGAACCCATTGTTGGGCGTGGTGTTCTAGATCTAACCTGGAAATACTATAGATCTAATATGAAATATAAGATAATGCAAATAACCCAAAAATAATATGAAATGATTCTTTATTGATCAAACCCTTAAGGTAGGGCAACACCATATGCACTCCTTAAGGAAGGAGAACACTCCACAAGCCATATGCCTGTTCATACAATAATCCTTGACTTCCTCTTCTCTCCATGTGGAGTCTCTAGCCTCTATATAGGCCTCATACATACAATACCATGCATCATTACCATGGTTTCCTCATACCATCAACTAATACCATGGGCCCATTACATTATTATTAACTACTTGTGGTCCCTTGCATGACATGGGTTAACCACCTTATTTATTACTATGGCCCATCCCATTATTACATTATTACCTTGGGTACCTCCCTTGGTACCCCATATTATCCCCCCTAGGTATATAACATTCCACCCCCCTAAGCATGTTTCGTCCCCGAAACATGGGAAGAACACAAATAATAAGATCTACTCAAAAGAGTAGCCCACTGGTACCATGCACGTGCCTCTAGCCATCCAAGGGAAAGGTGAACCCTCGATCTCGCTGGTGCCTCGCTCGCTTGATATGGAAGTTGACTGTGGTAGCTCTTCTGTGTGGATGTGTAGTAGGTGGATCTTTGTTCCTCTCGATCTGTCCTGTGGGGTTTGTTGTCCATGTGGCTAATTGGTTGCCATCTTGATTGTTGTCTTGCTGAGTGATGTGGGTGATGATATGTTGAAGTTTTAACCCATGATGGCTTTTTCTTTACTTCACCTTGTTGTGGTGCCTGTTGTGGTGTCTTCTTTTTCAATATGACTTCAACCACTGAACCGTCCTCAGATGTATCAGCACCTGTAACCTTTTCTGCTTCAGCCTCTGTTTGTGTTTGATTGTCGACCATCAACTGCTCATCATCTGATATGTCAGTCCCTGTAACATCTTGTGCGTCAACCTCCATGGACTCTACCTGTTTATGGATGGAAATATCCTGTAATGTATTTTTCTTCTTTTTATACCATAGCTTCAGGAATTTCTTCTGCACATTAATATTGATAGTACCCACAGATTCCATCCAAGGATATCCCAAAACAACATCGATATTATCCATCTCTGAAGCATAAAAATCACCATGAAACACATACTTATCCATAGAAAGCTTCAAATCCTTATAGATTTGAACATCCTTATCATCAACCTGTGTATTTTCAATTTGTTTTGCTGGGACTTGCAATTTCTTTGTCAAGTTGATATTTATGAGATTTTTCTTGCAACTCGGTGTTGGGTCCCTATAACACTAGTGATTACCCCATTACTATTGTAGTTATACCCCTTATTTATATTGTTGTGCCCCTATTACCCCCATATTGTTATTATTGTGCCACATAGAATCCCTCTATTGTTATTTTTGTGCCTTTAATATTATTGTTATGTAGGCTTGGATTGTATTGGGACCACTTAGACTCCTATATATAGAAAGGAGGTATTTTCATTTGTATCATCCAAGAATTGTTCATTTATGTAATGTAAAGGAGGTTTCCCCCTCGAAGAGGCTGAATTCTAAGGCGTTGATCTTTCTTTTCTATCTTTTCTTGAGCTGGTTTCATAACATTTGGTATCAGAGCTTTGGATTCTAGGGTTTCGCTGCTCCAAACAGGTCATCGTGGCATTTTCGCTATAACTTTTTTCTGTGACGTTTCAGAAGTCGCAAAAAAAACCCATTTGAGAAGAATTGGCACTGAACCTTGGGTCCGAATTTCAGAGCTTTTTGCGCGATATTTTCAGAGATATGATCTGAGGAAGTTGGTCTTTTTGCAGACTCCTGAATTACATTCAAAACAGGTGACCTGGGGAAAATCGTCATAACTCTCTCTCTGAGGATCGGATTGAAATTTCGTAAAAAGGTACAGAAAGAGGACGGACTGTAGTTTCTTTTATGTGTTTTTCAGATTCAAAGGTAAACAGTGACTCGTGGCACGTCGTACAAGTTCGCTCTACTGAACCAGTCTAAAAGCAAGTCACTGTGGGAGATTTCACATAACTCTTCCTTGGAGAATCCAATTGGGCTCAGACTTGTGGCATTGGAAAGAGGACACAGAAGGCTACTACAAGTTGCAATTTCAGAATTGGATGATCTGAAATTACAGAGATACATCAGATTCAATATCAGGCTTCTATAAAGTGAAAAAAGGTGTGTAGTTTTTTTTTAATTTTTGTGTAAGCTTGGTTTAACGGAATTCAAAGGGCATAGTAAAGCATTATTATCGGTAACTGATGCCCCGAGGAAAGAAAATGCAAACACCTAGTAAGGAACCTGAAAGCTCTAGCATGACTCATGAAGAAGAGGAAGAAATGCTACATGATATATCAAAATTACAAGAACAAGTGCAACATATGTCACGCTCACAAAAGCTAACAGAAGCTAAGATAAATGGCGTGGAATCTAAGATAAATGGCGTGGAATCTAAGATGAAGGGCATGGAAGCTAAGATGGATGATTTGAAGACAAACATGGCAGATTTGAAGACAGATTTGAAGACAGACATGGCAGATTTGAAGACAGATTTGACAAATTTTCTACAAGAAATACTTACTAATGGTGAAAAGGTAGTAAAGGAAACTCATGATGAGAACAAAAGAAATGTTAATCATGATTCCATAGACTCTAATGTTGGATCGAAGACTCACCATGTTCCAAAAATCGATATGAGGAAGTTTGATGGCAAGGATCCCGCCACATGGATATTACAGATGGAGCAATTCTTCGATCTCAATAATGTGCAAAACACACAAAAGGTACGTATGGCAACTTTATATTTGGAACCAAATCAGTTTGTATGGTATCAATGGCTTTGTTCTCGTAAACAATTTATCACTTGGGCAATTTTTACGGAAGAATTGATAGCACATTATGAGGATACAAAAAGCAACACTTTTTTTAGCCAATTGATAAGTCTCAAACAAAAGGGTTCAATAATGGAGCACATTGAGGAGTTCCAAAAATTGAACATAAGGGTAAAAGATATTCCAGAGGAGCATAGGATTGATGTGTTCATAGGGTCTTTAAAGGATAATATCCAACATGATGTGCGCCTTTGGGAACCTGATTCATTAGAGAAGGCATTCAGGTTAGCAAGAAAAATGGAAAGCAAAATTATGGCAACTAGGAAGCATACCATTCACAACTATAAAGACGGAAGTGTTGCCCATAGTCTTCCACAACCTACAAGGTTGACACCACAACAATTGGAAGAAAAAAGAGCAAAAGGGCTTTGTTACAATTGTGATAGCAAATACACAAAAGGTCATAAGTGTGCTGAGAAGAAATTATTCTACATAGATTGTGAAGAGGAAGAAGAAAAGGAGCAAGAAAGGTCAAAAGAAGAGGATATATTCCAGGAACAAAGCCTAGATGAAGAACAAATAAATCCGACCATATCTTGTAATGCATTGGCGGGAATTACCACTCCTCAAACCATCAAGATAGAAGGACAAATCAAGAAGAAAAAGGTAATAGTGTTGATTGATTCAGGAAGCACCCACAATTTTATTCATTGTAGGGTAGCAAAAGAATTGAATTGCTTCCTATATCCAGCACCAGAGTGTCAAGTGATGATTGCAAATGGAGGAACAATAAATTGCTCTGGAAAGTGCCATAATATCAAGCTATCCATGGGAGAATATGTATTGACTAGCCCAATGCTTTCCATTCCAATGGGAGGTGCTGATGTTGTACTAGGAGTCCAATGGCTACAATCCTTGGGTACAATAGCTTTTAATTTTCAAGAACTTTTCATCAAATTTTCTGCGGAAGGAAAGGAAGTTGAATTAAGGGGTATTGCAGGGAAACCAGGAAAGATAATCAGCTCTAATGGTATGACAAAGCTTCTAAAAAAGGAGCAAAGAGGTGTAATTGCACAATTATGTTCGCTAGATGTTTCCACATTGGAATCATCTATTTCTCCAGATCTCCAAAAAGTCTTGGACAATCATTCCAAGGTATTTGAGACTCCCAAAGGTCTCCCACCTATGCGTGATCATGATCATGCTATTCATCTGATTCCAGGAAGTGTTCCTCCAAACATCAGGCCGTACAGATATCCCTATGTCCAAAAAAGTGAAATTGAACGTATGGTTGCAGAAATGCTAGAGGCTGGTATAATTCAACCGAGTCAAAGTTCTTTCTCAGCTCCAGTAGTATTGGTGCACAAGAAGGATGGATCATGGCGCATGTGTCCAGATTATAGGGAGCTCAACAAGCTCACTATTAAAGATAAGTTCCCCATTCCTGTCATTGATGAATTACTGGATGAATTGCATGGATCAATTTACTTCACCAAGTTGGATCTTCGTTCGGGATATCATCAAATCAGAATGAAGATTGAAGACATTCCGAAAACGGCATTTAGAACTCATGAGGGTCATTATGAATTTTTGGTCATGCCTTTTGGCCTTACCAATGCACCTTCAACATTTCAAGGTTTGATGAATTCAATTTTCAAACCATTCCTTAGAAAATTTGTGTTAGTATTTTTTGATGATATACTAATCTACAGCAAGTCTTGGAAGGATCATGTTGAACATGTTGACAGGGTGCTACAACTATTGGAGGAGAAACAATTATATGCAAAAAGATCCAAATGTTTCTTTGGAGTCCAGGAGGTGGAATATTTGGGTCATATTGTATCTCATGAAGGAGTTAAGGTAGACCCTAGCAAAATTAAAGCCATTAAGGAATGGAAAATCCCCACATCCATAAAGCATCTGCGAGGATTTCTTGGGTTGACAGGGTATTATCGCAAGTTTGTTAAGAATTATGGGAGAATAGCAGCACCTCTAACAACATTATTGAAGAAAGATTCATTTTCATGGACTCCGGAAGCAACAAAGGCCTTTGAACATCTTAAAGAGGCAATGTGCCAAGCACCGGTCTTAGCTACACCGGACTTCACAAAAACCTTTATTGTGGAATGTGATGCTTCAGGAAATGGAATTGGTGCTGTTCTAATGCAAGATGAAAGACCCATTGCTTTTGAAAGTCGTCCAATCAAGGGAAAGTTTTTAAGCAAAGCTATTTATGAGAAGGAAATGTTGGCAATACTCCATGCACTTAAGAAATGGCGACCCTACCTAATGGGAAGACACTTCAAGGTAAAAACGGATCATGATAGCCTTAAATACTTTTTAGAACAAAGATTATCCTCTGAAGAGCAACAAAAGTGGGTCACAAAGATGTTGGGTTATGACTTTGAAATCATCTACAAAAAAGGGAAGCAAAATGTGGTGGCAGATGCACTCTCAAGAAAGGATGAGGATGTGGAAGCATTGTTGTGTGCCATTTCTATTATCCAACCAGATTGGATAAACGAAGCAAGGGAGGAATGGAAGAATGACGAAGAAGTGTGGGCACTTATTCGAAAGCTACAACAAGATTCCAGTACTTCTGATACATTTAGCTGGAAAAATGATTCGTTATGGTACAAAGATCGCTTATACCTCTGTAAGAATTCCCAGCTAAAACAAAAGATTCTTATGGAATTGCACACTTCTCCCTTAGGAGGGCACTCAGGATTTTTAAAAACTTACCACAGGGTTAAGAAGGAATTTTTTTGGGATGGCCTTAAATCAGATATTCAAAAGTTTGTGGCGGAATGTTTGGTTTGCCAACAAAATAAAGTTGAAACAATTAAGACACCGGGTCTATTACAACCTTTATCCATTCCAAGCCAACGTTGGGAGGAGGTTTCAATGGATTTTATCACAGGTTTACCCAAGTCTGAGGGAAAGAGTGTCATCATGGTGGTAGTTGACAGACTTACCAAGTATGCACACTTTTGTGCATTATCACATCCATTTAAAGCCAGTACAGTTTCTACTGCATTTATGGAAACAGTTCAAAAGCTACATGGAAACCCAAAGATTATTGTAAGTGACAGAGATCCCATTTTCACTGGAAATTTTTGGACAGAATTATTTTCTTGTCTTGGTACTCAGTTAGCTCATAGCTCATCTTATCATCCTCAATCTGATGGGCAAACTGAGATAGTAAACAAATGTTTGGAAGGATATCTTCGTTGCTTTGTATCTGATAAACAGACACAATGGGTCAAATGGTTGCCTCTGGCTGAATGGTGGTATAACACTTCCTTCCATACAGCAACAAAAATGACCCCATTTATGGCACTTTATGGGTATCAACCACCATCCATCACATCATATTTAAGAGAAAATTCTAAGGTTCAGGCAGTGGAACATCACATCGAACATCAACAACAAGTCCTCCAACTCTTAAAGGATAACCTCGTGTTGGCACAAAATAGAATGAAACAACAGGCAGATCAACATCGCAGTGAAAGAAGTTTTGATGTAGGTGATTGGGTATTCCTACGGCTACAACCATATAAGCAAATGTCCCTAAAGCAAGCTAAGAAGGATAATAAATTATCACCAAAGTATTATGGTCCGTACAAGGTGTTGCAAAAGATTGGTACTATGGCATACAAATTGGAGCTTCCTGCAGCTTCTCGATTGCACCCAGTTTTCCATGTTTCATGTTTAAAGAAGGTTATAGGTGACAAGCTCCCAATTCAAACAATATTGCCAGAACTTGACGAGGAAGGAAAAATTATATTGGAACCGGAAGCAGTCACAGAAACAAGAACTCGACAGCTACGAAATCGATCAATTTCAGAGTATCTTATCAAGTGGAAGAACTTATCCGCTGAAGATTCCACATGGGAGGATGAGAATTTTATGCAGAAGTATCCAGAACTACTCAAGCGTTGAGGACAACACTTTTTTGAAGGAGAGGGGCATGTTGGGTCCCTATAATACTAGTGATTACCCCATTACTATTGTAGTTATACCCTTTATTTATATTGTTGTGCCCCTATTACCCCCATATTGTTATTATTGTGCCCCATAGAATCCCTCTATTGTTATTTTTGTGCCTTATAATATTATTGTTAGGTAGGCTTGGATTATATTGTGACCCTTAGACTCCTATATATAGAAAGGAGGTTTTTCATTTGTATCATCCAAGAATTGTTCATTTATGTAATGTAAAGGAGGTTTCCCCCTCGAAGAGGCTGAATTCTAAGGCGTTGATCTTTCTTTTCTATCTTTTCTTGAGCTGGTTTCATAGCACTCGGATTTATATACACAATGATTTTCTCCTTCTGAATCAATCCATGAACCTGCAATAAGGAGAAACCCGTAGCAATTAAACCCTTATGTGTCTCATTCTCCTTTTTTCTAGCCCGAGACCATTTGTCTAAAAGGACTTTTTCAAATTCTGCATCTGAGAGTTTGGTCAACTGTTTGATATCAAATGAGAAATACCATTTGTAAGCCTCATCTTTGAAACCATACCACACTGAATCCCTCCAATATTTTTCCATTGCTGACTTTTTTCGTTTTATGTATTCTTCAATAGTAAGACCATTATCTTTCCCTGTAAAATAATAATTCTCCATGAGATAAATTCACTCACTTGGCGAAAATTTGTAATTGTCACAGTTTCATCAATATTGCTCAGAATCTCTATTATAACCTGTTTTTGGAAATGGAACAACCATTCTGCATCTTCCCATGTGATAGGAATCCTGATTCAGACACTAGAATTTCAGATCCGCGCTGCTACTCTCCTGCCGTCACCCAAAATTTCTAAAAAAAGAGCTGATTTTAAATCAACGATATCTCCCTCATCCGGACTCCGATTCGACTGATTTTTTTTTTGAAATCAGGTGTTTTCTCTCAAAGATTCCAGATCTACAATTAGATTTTGTAGATCTGGTGCCAAGAGGTCTAGATCTGCGCTGCAAATTCGCTTCCCCAAAAAATTGTCTGCAACCCTACTGATCAGCGATATTTTCTTCATCCGGACTCCGATTCAACTGATTTTTTTTTGAATTTGGGTATTTTTCACAAGGAATATAGATCTGCAATTAGATTCTACAGATCTGGCACCAAAATGTATAGATCTGATCTACAAATTCGCCACCCCAGAAGCCCTGCAAAAATGAAAAAAAATTCTCCACGGTTTACCCAAGAAAGTGCTCCGATACCACTAGTTGTAGATCTAACTCATAAATATTATAGATCTGATATAAGATAGCTCTGATACCAATTGTTGTAGATCTAACCTGGAAATACTATAGATCTAATATGAAATATAAGATAATGCAAATAACCCAAAAATAATATGAAATGATTCTTTATTGATCAAACCCTCAAGGTAGGGCAACACCATACATTCACTCCTTAAGGAAGGAGAACACTCCACAAGCCATATGCCTGTTCATACAATAATCCTTGACTTCCTCTTCTCTCCATGTGGAGTCTCTAGCCTCTATATAGGCCTCATACATACAATACCATGCATCATTACCATGGTTTCCTCATACCATCAACTAATACCATGGGCCCATTACATTATTATTAACTACTTGTGGTCCCTTGCATGACATGGGTTAACCACCTTATTTATTATTATGGCCCATCCCATTATT
This sequence comes from Pinus tabuliformis, assembly GCA_031772625.1. Taxonomy (NCBI): domain Eukaryota; kingdom Viridiplantae; phylum Streptophyta; class Pinopsida; order Pinales; family Pinaceae; genus Pinus; species Pinus tabuliformis. The sequence continues at coordinate 100,707,478 of CM062807.1, forward strand.
ACATTATTACCTTGGGTACCTCCCTTGGTACCCCATATTATCCCCCCTAGGTATATAACCTCCCTTGAAGGATTCAATATTTTGTAGCAAATGTTGCATCATTGAATTCAGGTAAATGCCATTTCAATTCAATAATTATCAAGAATCACACATCAATGGTAAATTATTCCTTGACACTTGAGTGTGATCTTATTTTGATATTTTGAACCCGTTGTTGGGCGTGGGATCCCCCAAGGGCAGTTTTGGGGCTAAAAGCCCATATTTTGGTCCAATTTTGTAATCCAAGTGTAAAGACTCCACATTTTGTGGTCGTAGAGCACGTAGGTATTAAAGAGTCATAGGGTTGTCTGCCCTTGTTTTGGTAATATAATGTCAGCTGTAAAAGATCTACCCATGGTGCGCGGACCATGGGATTGTATAAACAGAGTTAAGCTCCAAGTAGTTTGATAGCATGAATCAATAATCAATGAAGATATGATGTATGAGGGATAGCTCTGAATTATAAGTCTAAGTCTTGGGTCATAGCATAGGTGGAGCCTCTGCAGCTAAGTGCATGGACCCCTGCTGCTGAGTGCGGAGGGCAAGTTGAGTCTATAATCATTCATAATTATCAACAAAGGAAATCATTCTATAATTTATGCGTCTTTATTTCCTATTTATAAATCTATTATATTGGGTATGAATTTCAATTATAATGCTTATATGATGCATGAATATATGTAAATGTGTTGGTTAAGTAAATGCAAGTAAGAACATTTGTCTATGCGAAGCTAACTAAGATCGGTTAATAAGATAAGTAAGACACTTAGCCTAGTTTGGGAGATAACAGTTCACTGCCCTAGCAGCGTGAAAGTGCCTAAGCCGCAGGTTAGGGCTGTGCGGAAGCTAATTGTGCCATTTCATGAAGGTACCGCAGGGTAATATAGAGGGTTAAGAAACCTGTGCAAAGGCAGGTATAGTGGAATAAATCGACATCACAACCATCTCAAGTGTGTGAAAACTTGGTTCCAACATCCCCTCATACTGCTTCAGGTGAGATTTCAGTCCGCGCTCCACGAGATGATGCTGAAAGGGCCAGTAGTGTAGGGATTTGTTTGGCTAACTAATGCTGAACCTGGGTTAGGCCCCCTCAAGCCAACACCCATCCATGTTCATCTTAGAATGTTGGCATTATTTCATCTCCCTTGTACTCTTTTTCCAAATTAACAAAATGGTTGTTGGCCTTGTCGTGCCAAATGTATGACAACCCTATCTTCATTTTTAATTCCAAGTGGTCACAGATGACCTTGATCCACCATCCTGCCCACCATTAAATGTGTTCCACCTCAGAGGAAAAATACAATTTGTGATCATTAAAAATATATGATAAACCAAACCAATCCATTAACACAGAGGTTACACATATAAATCCTTTTATAGATCTGTAACTTGCTTATATGAAACCCAAACAATTTTTCTTCCTTCCTAAACAATATTTAGCCTCCATCTATAGCCACAACAACTGCAATGTTTATGTTGTTATTCTATTTTCTGTATCAATTTTCTAATCTAGCATTCTGATTGTATTTGATAGTCATTGAAATGAATTTTTCCTGAAATCCAAGAACACAATACCATAAAAAAACAAATTAAACTCTCCACATATGTTGTCTTCTTATTATTCTGAGTATTTCATAGATTGCTTGTTTCCACCCTTATGTATTCCTAGATTCCACTTTGACATTGAGTATCGAGATCTTTTCCCAATTCTTGGACTTTGACCTTGTCTATGAAGGGGTATGAAAATCTTCTTTGGTTAGGTGTCCCACCAAGAAAAATCTAAGAGAGATATTTTTAAAGTAAAACTTGTGAAAAAAAGTTGAAAGTAACACATTTTCATTAAGCTAGGCGAAGTCAGATGATTTCATGTTTTTCATGATGCTTCATGTTTTTTGCAACAACTTCTTCTGCCAATTTCCTCGTGTCTAAAACTGTGTACTTTTACGTTAATTTTGTACATGAAATGAACTTCACAATGGAAATATCATCGTGAATATGGTACCTTAAACTATTAATATATTCATTTATAACATGGTCTTCTTCCTCTTACAAAATTCCTCTCAATTTGATAGTGTTTTAGATTTTCATATCACTCTGTGATAAAATTAAAGAATGCTTGTCAATAGTTTGTAGGAAAACCTTTTCTCCCTATTTTCTCCACTAACTTGGCACAAGTTCATCATTTTTCTGCCTCTTCTATAGGAAATCTCATGATAACATGCTTCTTTCTTTAGCTTCATCTTTACCATTTTTAATCTCCTTGAATTCTCTTCAACAATTTCTTAATCTTCAAATAATTGCTCTATCTATTGGATCTAGTCCATCAAATTGCCTAGTTTAATGATCATTAACCGATGAAGTTATACATTACCAAATTTCATTTACCTATTGGTGAAGGTGTTGTTTTTTGTAGGCATTATGTCATCATTGTGGCGATCTCGATGTCATAAATGCATTGTTTGCTATGGAAAACACTACTACACGTGTTTCCCAAATAATTCGAACCTTGTAGAAGTTGACAACATCAAAATGTGTTATGAATAAAACCATAAGGGAATTGTGGGGTGGGGCGTGGAGGGGAGGGGTGGGGGAGGTAGTTGATAAGTGGTTCTTTTTAAAGGGGGTGCACATTTCTATAGATTAAGCCACTTATGAAAAGTTTTTTTGTACAAAAAAACTTAATCTACAACCCCCCAACTTCTGTTAAATGTTTAACCACCTGGGGGGGTTTGCACCTAAATCACCTTCGTTGATTTACAGGTGCATGTAATCAGAATTATAACCTACCTGCAATTTACCTGTGCTCTGTTATCACCAACTTTTAACACTCAACATTTGGATAATATATTTTTTCGATTTTAACTAACATACTTGACATCTAGCATTAATTTGTTGGTGAGTTACTATTGGTGTTAAACATTCATTTCCTGGTGCTAATTTGGGTGCGTTTTACTTTATAAACAACTACAACAAACCTAATTTTTTTATTTGATTATTCATGGGAAATAATCCTACATTAACCGTGTAAAAAAATATCATGATTTTTATATACACCATGCCCTTCAAAACCAGCTCAATGCGTAGTGCAGAGTATTCTATCCTTAGCTTAGCACTTGAGGCATTGGGAATTTCCTTAGCTTGTGATGGGTGGCTTTGATCCTTGTGCAGTTCATGGTGAAATTGATGGATGATGAACCCTTTGTGTTGAAATATATTTAGACCTGGAGATTGTGCTCTGCTCAATAATTTTTGCAACAATTTTATATTTAAACTAATAATTTTTTAAAAATAATATAATGATATTTTTATAAAATTATATTTATTTAAAATTAAAATTAAAATTATTATTAAAAATATCCCAGCGACTTGTAGAAGAACCATTTAGCTTAGAAAATTTTGCACATGCCCAGGACTCCAGCCAGGAATGAATTTGACAAAATTTAAAGCATTTTCACTCGCTAATGGGTGCAAGAAAATACTACAACAAGTTCCTCAATGCAATACTTGGTCATTAATACATGACTTATAACAACCCCCAAAATGTTAATTTGGGAGTAAATTGCACTCATTTTGAACATTCAATATTTAGAAAGCTCTTTAAACAATACAAGGATATCTTTACTCAAACATATGACAAATTAAAATTTTGTGACACTAAGATTACTCAACATGTGGTTCCAATAAAACCAGATACTAAACATGTACGATAAAAGTTAAGAAAAAATCATCCTAAACTAGGAAACTGGATTAAATAAGAATTAAACAAACTTTTAAAAGCTAGGATAATTTTTCGAATTAGACACTCATAATGGGTATACAACTTTATTTTGGTTAGGAATAAAAATGGGAACATCAAAATATACATTGATTTTGGGAATCTTAACAAGTATTCTTAAAAATATAGTTATCTCATTCCTCCCATGGAACAAATTTTACAATCTATTTTTGTTTCAGAAATTTTTTCCTTACTTGATGGTTTCTCTAGCTATAACTAAGTTTTGGTTGTACCAGCAGATCAGATCAACACAACATTTTGAACCAAATTGGGAACCTTTTCATATCAAAGGATTCCATTTGGTTTAATAAATGTGAGGGAAACATTTCAATGAGAAATGGATATTGCATTGAAGGGTCTAATTAATAATTTTATGGTTATTTATTTGGATGATTTATACTCTAAGAAATACGAAGATCATGTTTAACAATGAAAGAAATTATTTGACAAATGTAGAAAATATGGTATATCATTAAATACTAAGAAAACTACATTTGTTTTACCTGAAGATAATCTTCTAGGATTTGTGGTATCTAAATCTAAGATCATTATTGATGTAGACAAAGTAAAATCTATATCACAAATTCCTCTTCCACCTAAAAAAAATGTCGTCTTTTCTAGGAAATATCATTTTTGTAAGAAGATTTGTTCTCGTATTTGCAAAAATTATTAGACTAATGGAGGGTATGATAAAAAAATATTATATATTCAAATGGGACACAACAGAGAAGGACACTTTGAAAATCATAAAAGAAGCAATTGTTGCTACACTTTCTCTCATCATCCCAAACTTTGAAACATAGTTCATTTTATATACTTTATCCTCTAACTTGTCTTATGTACTTATCCTAACTCAGAAGAATCTGGATGGTATAGAGATACCAATTTATTTTATGCTTTTTGGGATCCAAGGAATAAAGTTGAATTATCTTGATTTTGAAAAATAGGCTTATACTGTATTTAAGACTACTAAGCATTTTTTAAAATTTCTTTTAAAATCTCATATAAAAGTGATTGTTCCTCATCTTGTTGTATGAAATATTCTTGTGTAGAAGGATCTAGGAGTAAAGTGAGTGAGCTGAATGACCATGCTCCATGAATATTACCTTGATATCAAACCATCAAAGATCATTAGAGCACAAGTTCATTGCAAACTATTAGAATAATTGGAAATATCATAAACTGTTTACGAAAAAGGTTGGTATAAAAAATTCATGGTAAACCAAGACAAAATACTTTAGATTCTTGTAGCAACCAATACTTGGTATTATGAAATTACATACTTTTTGTTGAATGGAACTACACCTAATTATTTATCCCCAAAACAAAAAAAAAACACTGATATTAAAATGTGTTAGATATTAGTTAATAGACAGAGTTCCTTTTATGTTGCCATTATGATACAAATGTTTTCCTTGATGGCAACTCACGCAGATGAAAGATCACAGTACAAAATGTCAACAACAAGAATTACAAATCAGACTTCAAAGAATGAAGAAAGAGAGGTATATGCAGGTTCGACTTGACCAAGCTACGTATACATGCAGGTTCATTGAACAAAAGCAGCGTATACGTACACACACACTTTCACTAAGGAAAAGCATGCATATCTTGGAAAACTAAGTATTTGGTCCAAGGTATTTTGATCCATGGCATTGATCCTAGGTATTTGGTCTGAGGTATTGGTTTGAGGTATTTGGTCCAAGGTATTGGTCATAAGTGGTCTTGGTCCATGGTATTGAGAAAGGCCTAAAACTATATAAGGAGGAGAACATCATTAGGCCATGGTGTGCAAGTATCAAATATCTGATGAAGTGTGAGATCTAGGATGTAGGTTATTGGCTTATGGTGCTTATCTTGATCTGAACCAAGGATGAACCTTAGCAGTTGATGAGGGATAAGATCTAATGATGGATCGGGATCTTAAGGCTTGAAATGAATTATCATTATATGGTTTGATCATGTATAGTCTAGATCTGATAACTAATGCATGTGTTATTCTGTAAATGTTATGATCTGGGTATGACTGAAGTCTGGAATAGCTGCAAATTTATGAATTAATATATACAGATGTGTACGCTAGTTGTCTTTGGTAAAAGAGTGTATACACGCTGGTTCAGCATATAAAAGTAGTGTATACATCATAAGTTGGAATTTGTAGATTTGTACATTGGTTCCCTTTGGGAAAAGGGCGTATACATGCTGGTTCGACACATGGAAGTAGTGCATACCTTCTGAAGTATGATGTTTAAAGTTTCAGTTGCTTCTGTTTGTTGTCACAAAGTTCTAGGTTATGCTTGTGTTCTGGTGACTGTATCCTGGTGATAGTACTCTGAATGATCAGATTGATTGATTGTGATTTGCTTCAATGATGATGGGTTGTTAGTGATTGATTGATTTAGTTGAGTATGAAAATTGGATGAAACGTGACCTTTAGATTGTGGTGTTGTGTTCCAGGAGTATCCAGTCTAAAAATCATGAAACGTGGTCCCTGGTAGAAGAGTGGAGTATTCTGTAGGGTGGCACCTACGTAATAGTAAACATATTGGCTAGTACAAGAGCTAGGGGGTTGTGGCTCCCTTCCAGTAGTAACTAGAGAACGAGAGAAGGATGTAGCCTTCTGCAGGTGGGTGCCTGCATACTGGCATGAGTCTGCACTAGTACAAGATAGTAAACAAATTTTCTTATTATTAAAGGAAGACAGAGACGACAACAGCAGGTGGTTTTTACCCACATTGGGTTTCCACCTTATATCTTGGTGTTCATGTGTGTTTCTTATGTGTGATGATTTATTCTACTTTTACTGCATTATCTAATAAGTCTTTGATATACTGGTTAAAGTTAAATACATGATAAACTGTTTAAATCAAAAGTTCTCTAAATATACACTGGTTGCTTTAAGTACAGTCACATGTACACACTAGTTCACTTAGCTGAAGTGGCATATATAAATTTGTTTGGGAAATTAAATTATTGATCTGATAATACTGATTCACCCCCCTCTCAGTATTATTTCCAACATTTTAGAAATAAGTATGTGTTGGGCACGAGATCCCCCAAGGCAAGTTTTGGGGCTTAGAGCCGAAGTTTTGACTAAGTCTAATGTAAAGACTTCGCGATGCTTGGATGTGGAACGTGAAGATTGTAAATGTGTCATAGGGTTGTCCACCCTCATTTCTTTTAATGTAATGTCAGCTTGAGAGACCTTTTTGTATAAATAGAGTGAGGCTCTAAGTTGTAAAGGGAGAAGAATCAATGAAATAGAATGGAATGAATGACAATGAATTGAGTTTGATCTAAGTATAGGGTGAGTCATTGGGTCATAGAGTAGGAGAAGGCTATGTAGATAAGTGCGCAGAGGCCTAGTAGTCCACAGCTAAGTGCGCGGACCCATGCAGTTGAGTGTGAAGGGTAGATTGAGTCTGTAACCGATTGAAGCAAAAATAAAGAGAAGTTTTACATTATTTCTGTGTATTGTTTTCGGTTTTATGCTTTGAAGTATATTGGGCATGAATTGTAAGGTTACTGTTTATTTGTTGCGTGAACTTGTACGATTATGTTGAATAAGTGAATATAAGATAAAGTATCTATTTACGTGAATATAACTAATTATTATAATAAGATAAGTAAGATCCGCATTGTAACTTGGGAAACAACGCAGATCGCTACTCTAGTAGCGCGAAAGCTCCACATCCCCTGGTTAGGGCTACGCGAAGGTGAATACAATAGGGCACGAAGGCCTCGTAGGTCAGGAAAGTGCGCAGAGTAACCTGCATGAAGGTATTCATAGTTGGACTAAATCTACTCCTCAGACATCTCAGGGGTGGAGAATCCTAGTTCCAGCATCCCCTCATACTGCTTCGAGTGAGACCTTAGTCTGTGCTCCGTGAACTATTGTCGAAAGGGCTAGTAGTACAAGGATTTGTTTGGATAAATAACTCTGAACCTAGGTTAGGCCCCATCAAGCCAACACTATGACGATGTTTTACTCAAATGTTTGGAAGAGTCTAATATAGAAAACTCTTTGTTGAATGTCATGATGTACCGACAAGTGGGCATTCTAGTGGAGAGATGACTGCAAAAAAAATTCTTCAAGTTCGTCACTATTGGCCAACTCTCTTCAAAGACTACTATGCTTATGCAAGAAAGTGTAAAACTTGTCAAACATCTTCAAGAAGAGAAAAAAGACATGATTTTCCTCTACAACTTGTTGAGATAGAAGGCCCATTTGAACAATGGGGTCTAGATGTTATTAGTGAGATCAATCCTAACTCATCTCAATTGCATAAATATATTATCACTGCTTCATATTACTTCACCAGGTGGACAAAGGCAACTCCACCTAAAATAATTAATGATGATTGAGTAATATATTTTCTTGAAAATAATACTATATCTAGGTTTGGTGTTCTTACATACTTTTTATTCGTTAATGTTTCATATTTCTCATCCCTTAAAATGACTAAGATTTTTTTGGATAATGGAATTACAATTAAATTTCTACCAATTGTTACCCTCCCATCCCTTAAAATGACAAAGCTTTTTTTGGATAATGGAATTACAATTAAATTTCTACCAATTGTTACCCTCAGGGAAATGGATTGGAACACTCTACGAATAAAAGCCTAATTGAAATACTTGATAAAATTGTATAAGACCATCAGATAAATTGGCACAAAATACTCCCAAATGATTTATGGGCGAATAGAGTGACTCCTAAAAAATCATTAGGGAACCCCCAATACTTCCATGTTTATGAAAAAGAAGCCATTCTTCCTCTAAATATATTTTTAACATCCATGCAACTAGCTCAAGTTGTCAATAGGAATTCAATTAAATACATGGATGTGAGAATCCATGTTGGGTGTATTATATGGTGTATTAATGGAACGACATTTAATGTCAATCTGGGGTCTGTGGACTTCGAGACACAGCACTAGAAATGCCAAAGAAAGACTCTAGCAACATGCAAAACAAAACCCTAATTTGTCCCACAAATAACAATCATTATCCACTTCAATCCTGCAGTCAAAAGTTTTCATTAAAAGTGAGACCATAAACATTGATCCTATAAAACCATTAACAACCTTCTAAGCTCTAGAAAAATTGCATAAATTCTCAATTCAATTCCTACACTAGATTTTACAAATTCATTAAAAGAAAAATAACTTGATCGATTTGGACACTAGATACTTCAATCATTAACTTATCAAGAAAATTGAGATTTCAAATTAGATAAATAATAAAAAGCACCAAAAAATACATGCTTCAATCCTATCAATCCTATAAGAGTGCTTAAGCAAATCACACAATACGTCAAAACATTATTGCACAATCTTATTCTCTGGTTATTCTAATTCCTGCACTCAGTTCCTAAAATAGGAAAGAAAAAACAGCTCCTGCACTTTGTTCTTGTACCAGGAAAGACGGAAGAGTCCATGTACTCTGTTCTTGTAGTGGGAACAAAAATAAAACGTTCTACATCATTTACTATGCAATCAAAATGAATAACCACAATAAAATATCAGTACATGAACATTCTTATAATCATAATTAGTGGATTGACCTTAAAATTTGAAGAAAACCAATCAAGTAAACAACTCAAAATACTTCAATAGTCAAGACATATACAAAAACAAATTTGTTTCTGCACTGCAATGTCTTGTTCCTACACTAAATTGCCTCATTCGTGCACTGAAAAATAACATGTGAATGAACCAACAAATTTCAGTTCTTCAAGGTTAAAAGCATCTAAAATCACGAATATATTTGGAATAAGGCCAAGGCAGTCTTGCTTTAATTACCGCCAACAATGGAAAGGTTTTGAAGAGCTAACCTTACCAAAGACCAATGTTATAACTTTGAAACCTCAAGGTTGATCATATATTTGTGGTAATAAGTCAATCAAAATACATAGTATCATGAAATAAACTCACTCCAGATCTAGATTATCTCACTCTTAAACCAAATACATCAAATGAACAAAACATATAAACAACATGTGCACACGTATGCACATGATATAATGCTAGTTTCACACTCCACAAATGTATTCATAAAAAATCATCCACATTGTGCTACTAACTAAAGGATAAAAAACTAGATTGGCTAGGCCCTAGCCAACTAGCTCATTTCCTTATGAGGAAAAGAGTGAACTACAAAGTATTTAAAAAAATTAACAAAATTGAACACAAATGAAGATAGAACCTGACATTGATGCTTTATTAATGAAACCTCGGTCTTTAATACATCAAAAGCTTCAATAGTCCATCTCCAATTGATGAGAAGAAGGGGAATATAATCCCTAGCATTGAACTCAACCGCAAGAGAATACAAAGAATGGTTTGCTAGCTAGTCTCGAAGCCATAGATCTATTTTTTATATAACCTTTTTATATTACAAATTTGGCTTTAGACAAGCGATTCCTTTGCAAGCAATATGGAGATTGAATTCAAACAATGTGTCATGAATGGGAGATCTAGTTCAACAATGATCCAATTGAAGAAACACAAATCTGATGCAAATTTTGCAAATCTGGAGAAAGCATCATTTTTTATAAAATTGCCTCAAAGATCCTTTTGTATGTCTTAGACTGATGCAAATTTTGGAAATATATTTGGAGGAAACCTTATTTTTCATGTTTTAAACAAAAATCTCTCTTGGAATTTTCTCATTCAGCTCCATTGCCTCAGAAGTTGTGTCTAAAGTTGACTATTTGGCTACTTTTGCAAATCTAGGTACCTGATTTTTCTACAAATCTTCCTCAAAGACCCCTTTGTATCTCCCCAACAGTGGCAAATTTTGGATAAATTCCAATTTACTACTCAATTTCCTATACGGGGAGAAAAACCCATGTTCTAGAATTTGCATATTCGACTTCATATGCGCGTAAATCGAGGAGGAAGTTGGAAGTTTGAGAAATGCTACGGATTTGGGGCTGTAGCATTAATTAGTTTCTAAAAATCCATTTTTACAACCTGGGTACATTTTAACTAATGTGGAAGTGTTCAAACAATATTTTAAACAAAAACCTTTCCCGAATTTTCCCAAAAATGTGTCAATGTATGAAAGCCCCAAATTGGTTGCTCTCAAGTGTAGGAATGTTCCTCTTCAGTGCAGGAACAAGTCAATGAGAGATAAGTGCACCTTTGACTATCAAAAATGATATAAAATAGTTCTGAACAGATTTCATATATCATTTTCTTCCATGACAAGCTCAAATGATAGAGTGATCCCTATATACTTCCATTTTATATACTTCTATTTTGGTGCAGGATATCTATCAAGTGCAGGAGCTACATTAACAACATTAATGAACATCAATCCTAATAAATGCATATAAAAAAGGTATAAAATGAAAACCAAATGTAAATCTTCGCTATTACATCAAAATAATATATAAGTGCAAGATAAAGGTTCATAAACTCATAAAACAAGGGAATAAGTGCGGCATCAAATGGGAAAAAAAATGCATTAGATATAACAATTAGGGGGCCTGACAACCCCCATGACTATCATCTTGCATGTCCTCTTGCAATCGAATCAACTTCTATATTGGTGATCCCTTGAAAGAAACAAGAATTGAAACATAAATGTTCTTGCACTGATAATATTGTTCCTTGCTAGATTTGATTGTTCTAATAGAAAAATACATGTTGGTCCATCTTTATTCATTAAGACTGATCAAAAGAAAATATAATTCCAGGGCTCCCATGGGAATTCTAACAATGTTGTCACTACAGGGATAATGTCATCATGAAATAGCCAACTATCAAAATTTCCACAAAACATCTCAAGAGAAGTACATATCAGTAGGTCTTCACCTCAATATCCTCATTACAAATAAAAGTGACATGATTTGAAAGATATGATGTTAAATATGGATGGAAATAGGGAAAAAGAAATATGACAAAACAATACCTTCCCAGGATGACCATATTACCATTACCCAATCATATAGTTGAAGCTCCTCTTGTTCGAGCAAAGTGAATCACCTGCACTAAGGGTCCCACATCCATGAAAACCTTCATATTTCTAAAAGATAGAACTCCAAAGCACATTATCAAAAGGATCTTAAAGCCATTCTTAGAGAGATGTGATAATGGGTTCAAAGAAAGAAAAAAAACAACCAAGTAAATCATAGTGTAAAATTAACTTTAATACCATAGGCATGGCCCTGCTGCCACCACGCGTCTATAACCTCGACATGGATGCCTTTTTACCCCATGAAATGCCTTTGTCCCATCTATTAGATATGAACTCAGAGTCAACTGAAAACATTTATATTTGTTTAGAAATTAATTGAAGGTCGTTATCTTGGTTTGGTAACCAGCTAACAACAGTTCCATTCATAAGAACTAATAAGAATGAACAAGCAAACTCGTGATGAGACCTCTTGTCTTCCATCTTTACAACTGAAAGCCATTACCCTCCCTTGGTGGCTAGTTTCAGTAATGTCATTCTCGTTAGGACCCATTGTCATGGTATTTCGACTCATAATGAGACCTCCCATCCCTCAATTAATCATTTTAAAATAAACTATGATTATAATTAACCTTAAATAGGTTACTTAATAGGTGGGGAGGCAAATATGCTCCTTAAGAGCACAGGATGGTGTGAAATTTTTTTAATTACTATTTTTTACTGGTTGCTCATTCTACCTTAAAGACCCATTTTAAAGAAATCATCTCAAATAATGTCTGAAAAATTCCTCTAGTTGATCATGCTAGGGTTCTCATGAGATCTCATTAAGGTTTTATAGGAGTGGTCAACCATAGGAGGCTTTTCATCAATACCTTCAAAGATCAACTTGAAATGGTTTCTTGGATTACAGTCTGCTAGAATGAATAGGCGAGAAGTGGGTTTTTAATCTTATGAATGGAAAGTATTAAATATAATAATAACAATCCCCCGAACTGACCCAATGAATAATATTGGCCAATAATCAAAGTCACTTTATAAAATATGAGGCATTAAGAGTGAATTTATTTTGAAAAGTCTTAGCATAAGAGTGCTTAATGACAGAAATTTCAATAGTTGTTCCTTAATAATTGCAATTTCAAGAGTGTTGTTATACAATTTTATTTCAGATGGAAGTTTTATTTATTGTTCTAATAGTAACCTACCCTCATTTAAAGAGAGGAAGATCACCTTCAAGTGTAGGATTACTTCCAATGTAGCCATGTGCATAACATAATATTAAATATACTCACACCCAGTTTTAAATAATAATCTTCGACACGTACCAGAGTAAGAGAAACCATTTTATTTGATTGATATGGTACCAAGAGATGTCGAATGATCAGGGAATAAGATGTGTTGATGACTTCTTGAAACCAAGATTCAATGGTATCCACATATTTATGATTCTCCAACTCATATAAATCTTCCAAGGCTTTATAATCACTCTCTAGGAGGGATAAGGGATCTGGTGAAATAAGAAAGAAAAATCCCTCAAGTTCAAGCTCAAATATCTCCTTTTCATATTCACAAGAATGGTTAAGGGGAATTCTAGGGTTTTGAGATTCAACAACATTTTTAGAACATGTTCCAATCAAAGATTGCTCCTCCAATGATATTTGAATTTAATCTTCCTTGATTGAATATTCTGTAGTGATAGGAGATGTTCCCAAACTCACCCCTTCCCCCAACCTCAAACATATATCATCAAACTCAATATTGAAGTCAATGGGAAGAATGGGTGTCTTAAATTTTTTCGCAACCTGCTAGTTTGGATTAGGGTTAGATCTAGGGTTAGGGTTTAGTTTAGGGCATGGTCTAGTGTTAGGTCCAAAGTTTGAATTAAAGTATGGGTTAGAGTTTGGATTAGGGCTAGGGTATGGATTATGATAAGTAATAGGATATGGATTGGGGTAAGGTTGCACAGGTAGTTGGGCCCATGGAGGAGGATGACTTGGTAGTGCTTTGAGTGGAAATTGTGGTTGTGGTTGTTGATTTTACATGAAACATTTCCCTAGGGAAGGGGATCCAAACCATTCCTAAGTCCATGGGGTTACTTTATTTGAGGATGAGGTCCATGGAGAGGGCCAATGTGGCCATGGAGTAAGGTATTCAGTTGGAGGAGGATTAAAATTTTTCCATTGAACTGCAAGATTGTAAATCTATTGAGGAACCTACTTAGGATAATAAGAATTAGTCGAAGTATTAAATGGTGATGGGTTTTGAGTTATACCTAGTGGTTATTTCAATTCCTTACTTGGTTTCCTGAGTACCTTTAGTAATTCTGGTAGTGATGGGAAATGTTTTGTTGCATGAGCCTCTTCACAAATTATGCAAACTTTTAGGCTACTAAGTGGACACTTTCCAAGGAAGTGTTTCTTTCTACAGTTGGCACAGAATATTAGAAGTGGTTATTCATCATTCTTTTGTTCTTCCTGCAAATCATCCAAATTTTAAATCAATGATTTAATAATATTATCTTTATGTTCAAGAAAAATACTAATTTTTTTACATATGAGTTCATCATTGGATGATTTGTATATCTCTGCAGCAACATCAAAACACCTCATTGGAATATTCCTCAAAATACCATTTTTCTATTCTCAACAAGCCAACTTGTATATTCCATTAGCACAAGGGTAATATATGTTGAGAAATGGCAATAAGAAATTCCAGTTTAATTTTTCCATTAATTAAACTGAGAATTAAAATCGAATTCCATTATCATAGTAATTTGTAAATAGTTAATTAAGTTTACTTAACTTAAACATCTTAGGAATTTTGAGTTGGAAGTCTTTCTATAGTCATGTATATGTTCTTCCTAAGTTTTAGGGGTCCAATATGAGTTTAAATTGAGTTGGAAATTACATCACAAAGTTTACTGAGTTATTTTAAGTTAAATTAGTTTCAAACTATTTGTGGAGCTAATATAGAGTTAACGGTCACTTGGTGCACTAGTGCATCCACAAGTGTCACTCTAGTTAATTGAAGATTCCCTCATCAAAAACTCATGCATGTCGATTTAGAGAAAGACCTAGTTGAGACTAGAGTGAAGGGACAATGTAATATCAATTGTATTGTTTACTAGAATGTAAATATCATGAATGCATCAGAGATTGATCCTATGTTTGGATTGCACATTTTTGGAAGCATGAATTCCCTTGAAATATAGAATATTCATCCTAGGAATTAAGTAAGAGATTAGGGGCTTGGCGAGCCGCAAAATTGGCTAAGTGTTGGCCAAGAAATAGCTTGTCAGCTGAGAGAGTTGAGCATACTTGTGTAGAAATTTTCTAGTGAGAACAAGATTTGCATCTTCACTCATATTTCTGATATATTAAATACATATATCAAGGTTTTTAGTGCTTTCCCAAGATACATCTTATGTTATGTGCCATTGATTTATCTTATTCTTGTTCATATTGTTTTCATCGATATTTTGGATTCTACTGGTTGAAATTAGAAGTAGATTCTTGTCCTGTGCTTTAGTACATTGCATGGGATTGTGAATCACAAGATTTTCTACATGTATCAAAGCTGAGCATAGTATACTAGAGGAGATTTCGAAGTTTCGAGTTTTGGGTTACAGGTGAAATTTGAATTTGCAATACATACTTTAGGATTGGTAGATGGCATTCTATGGTTTACAACTCGAGTATGCCTTGGAAGGAAGATCAAATTGTATAGCCTGGAGGGATATAATGGAGGTCGTGCTAGAGGATAATGGCTTTAAGGAATTCATTGATCAAGAAATTCCTAAGCCAACAACATCATATGCACAAAATTTGGCTGAATGGAAGAAGTCTGTGGCGAAGGCGAGGCAGATAGTCCTTGAGGGAGTTCGAGACCACATTGTCTTGAGTCTCCATGGAAAGTAAACTCTGTATGCTATGTAGAAAACATTAACGGACTTGTATCAAAACAATAGTGACCAACAGAAATTGGCATTGAAGGACAAACTTCGAAAAATCAAAATGGAGAAAGGTGAGATGATTCCAAAATACTTGACCAAGTTCACTCAGTGTTGTGATGAACTTTGGAGCATTGGAATCATGGTTTCTGAGGATGATATGATGAGTCTCTCTCTTATAGGAATCCCAAAGAGTTGGCATAGTTATCAGGATATTGTCAATGGTCGAAAGACTATGCCATATTGGGAACGACTATGGTTAGATTTGCTGCTAGTGGAGATCAGGAGGAGCACCAAGGATGGCTCTTCATTAAAGACTAATGGTGAAGAGAATTGTGCCTCAACAATTAAGGAAAATAAGGGGAAGGGAAAGCTTCCCATTTCAAATCGAATTCTTATCATGGAGATAAGAAGAAAGACATGACGAAATTTAAGTGATTTCATTGTCATGAGCTGGGCCATTTTGCTACAAATTCAAGAAGTCCAAGAAGAAGTCCTCAAGAGGAGTGGTGGGTGATGCTTTGGCCTCTCAATTCAAATTGGAATTTTCCCTCATTTCATGCATGGTGTCATTAATGATGGGAAGTGTATGGTACCTAGATAGTGGAGCTTCATTCCACATGACTAGCGATAATTAGTTATTCATTGATCTGGAGGAGAAAGATCTCCAGAGGCATATCGAGATGGGTGACGATGGGAAGTATTTTTACTAGATTAGGCACAATCAATTTACAGAGGGACCATACGACTCCACTCACATTGAAGAATGGTATGTATGTACCCGGGCTAAAGAAGAAATTGGTATCCATTTCCATGCTTGAGGATAGAGGCTATGATGTAATCTTCTTGAAAGGAAAGGTGCTCCTTCGACACATAGCCACAGGGAAAGTATAGAAGATTGGGATTCAGGTGAGGAATCTCTATAAGATGGTGGTAGAGGAGTGTTTTGCTTTGAGCACAAAAGTAGAAAGGGTGCAAAGCCGAGATGTTGGCAATTTGTGGCATAGGTGATTGGGCCACTTGCATCATGGGGCTTTGAAGATATTGCAGAATATCTCTACTAGAATTTCCAAAAGTACACTTGAGAAAGTTGATACATGCAAGGGGTGTACTTTGGGAAAATACACCAAGTCTTCCCTTCATGATAGAGACAGTTGAGCAGAGGCTATTCTAGAGTAAGTCCGTTCAGATGTGTGTGGACCATTCTCGACAACATCCACGACCAAACACAGGTATTATGTTATATTTTTTGATGACTATTCTCATAAATGCTAGATATTTTTCATGCAAAAAAAGGATCAAACTTTCACAAATTTTTGTGAGTTTAAAGAATTGGTGGAGAAAGAGTCGGGAAATAAGGTTAAATCTCTATGGAGGCATAACAGTGGTGAGTATGTCTCAAACAAGTTTAATAACTTCGATGTAGTAGAAGGGATTAAATAGGAGTTGATGGCACTCCATAAACCTCAGTAGAATGGGGTGGCTAAGAGGAAGAACATAAGCATAGTAGGGGTAGCAAGGGTGATGATGCATGATTAGGGCCTACCACCACACTTGTGGGCTGAGGCATGAAACACAATGGTTTATTTTTAGAACCATAGCCCACATCGGATACTTGATATGAAGACACCTGAGGAGGCTTATTCTGGTAAGAGGCCATATGTCGGTCACTTCAAGATTTTTGGGTCATCAATATATTTCCATATGACCAAAGAGGCATGAAATAAGTTTAAGTCAAGAGTAGAGTTGGGGATATTTGTGGGGTACACTGATACACCTCACAACTATTGGGTGTACTTATCGACGAAGAGGATGACAGTGGTTCGCAGGGATATCAAATTCGATTAGGAGAAGGCCATGCAAGTTTCCCTTGAGAGGGAGCTTGAGCTACATGTGGATGAGGAGCTTTTAGCTCCAAACTTTGAGGAGCCTCAAATTGATGTGGAGTAGACACATGCATAGGATCTAGGAGTGGAGACATCCACTCTAGCAGAGTCTTCCAGAGAGGGAAGAAAGCATACCAGAGAGGCTAACAGGTTGTTGGATGAAGCATGGGAGAACGTGAGAGCACTCACTTCTCAACACAGGCAGAGGAGATCACCGGAGAGGTACACTGGATATATGGCTCTTATGGGCGAATGTGTTGTGACAGAGCCATCTTCCTTTAAGGAAGCAATGCAAAATTCGGTTTAGGTTGATGCCATGGTGGAGGAGTATGACTCCATAGTTCCTAACAGTGTTTTGGATATGGTACCAAGAACATAGGATAAGTTAGTGGTGAGATCTCGTTGGCTTTACAAGGTAAATAAAGTTGTATATAGTACTGTGAAGAAGCATAAGGTGAGATTTTTGTACTGTGGCTTTTCACAAGTATAGGGGATTGACTATTATGAGACCTTTGCTCCTGTTGCAAGGTACTCATCAATCAAATCTATATTGGCACTATCAACACAGATAGGTTGGAAGATACATCATATGGATGTGAAGGCAACCTTCCTCAATGGCGTGATTGAGGAAGAGGTATATATAGATCAGCATGAAGGTTTTGAGACCTTTGACCATGAGTGGTATTTGTTCCGGCTCAAGAGAGCATTGCATGGGCTGAAGTAAGCACCCTGTGCTTGATACACCAGGATAGATAGCTACTTCACTGGGTTGGGCTTCACGAAGAGTGAAGCAGATGTGAACTTGTACCACATAGTGGTGGAAGGTAAACTATTGTTAGAAAATTATATATTACAGAGCAATGGAACACATAAAATATATTGCAGAAATGCAAACATAGAAAATGCATAAAAACAAAAGAGACATAAATATACATGGTTCATCCAATTTGGGCTACGTCCATGAAGAAACAACGAGTCCTTCCTTTTATATTCTCCAGCAAAATGAAGAGATACAACCTAGAGATGATCCACTATAATTCACTCTTCACTCTCACACAATCTCCTCTCTCTTTCTGGCTCAGAATACAGATATGCATAGACGTAATAAAATTCCCTCATATATAGTGAGGGGATGCCTTCTAGGGAAAAAAACCATAAATTAAACATAACTTCTACCATCAGATCTCCGCCTAATGAATGACCCAGATTGACTATGAAATTACAACATTTTACAAGGCAATTTTACATCTATTTTTAGCTTCAGGGGCGCTGCCCGCAATCCCCCGCTGGGGGGGCTCCAAATAATCACAGTCACCCCCCCTTGGACCCTCCTGGTGGCGTACATTTTACGGGCGGCTTTGCTGCCACATCACGAAATGGGGTCCAATGCGGCGATACCTCTGAATAAGGAAGATAATTAGGCTCCACACTCAACATGTTAATCATTGTACTTTACGTTGATGATCTCATAGTGACAGATGATGATCAACTGATCAAGTATTGCAAATAGGACCTTGCAAGAGAGTTTGAGATGAAGGACATGGGGCTCATGCATTACTTTCTTGGCATGGCGATATGACAGGGAGATGGGGAGTTTTTTGTGTCTCGAGGAAAGTATGCCAACGAGATACTCAAGAGATTCTGCATGGAGAGTAGCAAACCCATGGAGACTCCTCTAGCAGGTAACTGGAGGAAGGCAGATGCTACTTCAGGGGAGGTAATGGAAGCTACTATTTAGAGGAAGCTTGTGGGTTCACTCATGTAATTGGTGAACACATGACTGGATATGTGCTATGCAGTTAACCAACTTAGTCAAGTGATGGTTAGGCCTACCAATCCATATTGGAAGGCGGAAAAGCATGTGTTGAGATACCTTAGGGGAAGTTCTCAATATGTATTATGGTACAAACGAACATAGGGAGTGAAGCTTCAAGGCTTCACCAATGTAGATTGGGAAGGGAGTCTATCCGATAAGAAGAGAACATTAGGAGGGATTTGCAGTATTGGGTCAGCGACAATTTCTTGGTACAACAAGAAAT
Organism: Pinus tabuliformis; assembly: GCA_031772625.1. Classification (NCBI taxonomy): domain Eukaryota; kingdom Viridiplantae; phylum Streptophyta; class Pinopsida; order Pinales; family Pinaceae; genus Pinus; species Pinus tabuliformis. The sequence continues at coordinate 100,727,086 of CM062807.1, forward strand.
AGAGATTGATTGCACTCAATTTGGCAAAGGCAAAGTACATGGCTGTGAGTCAGGAAACATCTGAGGCCATTTGGATGAGGAAGATCTTGGTTAGTTTGTTTGGTCCAAGCATATTGATATCTGATATCATCATCTCAGAGATTGTGTATTGAGGCAGATTATGTTGTTAGAGAACATTCCCACGAAGGAGGAAGATGTTGAAATTTTGACAAAGGCATTATCAAGATGTAAATTCGAGTTTCATAGAGACAGGATTGTGGCAGCTGATAATCCATTTCTTTTTGAGAGGGATTGTTGAGAAATGGCAACAATAAATTTCATTTTATTTTGTCCTTGAATTAAACTAAGAATTAAAATTGAATTCTATTCTCATAGAAACTTGTAAATAGTTAATTAATTTTAATTAACTTAATTAGATTAGTAATTTCAATTTGGAATCCATTTTATAGTCATGTATATGTTCTCCATATGTTTTAGGGGTCCATTATGAGTTTAAATTGAGTTGGAAATTAGATCACTCAGGTTACTGAGTTAAGTTTAGTTAAATTAGTTCCAAATTGTTTGTGGAACTAATAAAGAGTTAACAGTCAGTTGGTGCACTAGTGCATCCACAAGTTTCACTCTAGTTAACTGAAGATTCCCTCGTCCTAAACTCATGCATGTTGATTTAGAGAAAGACCCAGTTGTGACTAGAGTGCAGGGACAATGTACTATCAGTTGTATTATTTACTGGAGTGTAAATATCATGCATGCATCAGAGTTTGATCCTATGTTTGGATTGCGCAGTTTTGGAAGAATGAATTCCCTTTAAATATGGGTTATTCACACAAGTTTCAATCCAATCAATCCCACAAGAGTGCTTAAGGGAGTCACACAAGATGCCAAAAAATTCTTGCACAATCTCATTCTCTAGTTATTCTAATTCATGCACTCTATTCTTGTACTAGGAAAGAAAAAACTATTCCTGCACTCTGTTCATGTACCACGAAGGACAAAACAATTCTTGTACTAGGAAAAGAAATAAAACACATCGCATCATTTTCTATGCATTCATAATGAATAACCAAAATAAAATATTAGTACATGAACATTCTTATAATCATCATTAGTGGCTTGACCTTAAAATTGGAAGAAACTCAATCAAGTCAACAACTCAAAAACTTCAACAATCAAGATATATACAAAAGAACTTTGTTTTTGCACTACACTATCTTGTTCCTGCACTACACTGTCTCATTCATGTACTAAAAAATAATATGCTAATGAACCCACAAATTTCAGTTCTTCAAGGTTAAAAGCATTTCAAATCACGAATATATTTGGAATAATGCCAAAGTTGTCTTGCTTTATCTATCTCCAAAAATGGAAAGGTTTTGAAGAGCGAACCTAACCAAAGACCAATGTTATAACTTTGAAACATCAAGTTTCATCATATATTTTTGGTAATAAGTTAATCAAAATACATAGGATCATGAAATAAAGTCACTCCAGATCTCGACTATCTCACTCTTAAACCAAATACATCAAATGAACAGAGCATATAAACAACATGTGCACACTTACACAAATGATATAACATTAGTTTCACACTCCAGAAATGTATTCATAAAAATGCATCCACATCGTGCTACTAATTGAAGGATAACGAGATAATTTGTCTAGACCTTAGCCAACCAACTCGTTTCCTTATGAGGAAAAGAGTGAACTACAAACTATTTAAAAACATTAACAAAATTAAACAAAAATGAAGATAGAACCTGACATTGATTCTTTATTAATGAAACCTCAATCTTTAATACATCAAAATATTCAGTATTCCATCTATAGTTGATCAAATGAAGGGGGGTATAATCGCCAGCATTTATCTTAGCCACATGAGAATACAAAGAATGGTTTGCTATCTAGACTTGAAATCATAGCTCTGTTTTTACATTTTATTTTTTTACATTACAAATTTGCCTTTAGACAAGCCAATCCTTTGATAACAATATGGAGATTGAATCCCAACAATGTGCCATGAATGGGATACCTAGTTTAAGCCATGATCCAATTGAAGAAACCCAAATATAATGCAAATTTTGCAAATCTGGGGATATTTTGGAATTCTGGAAAAAACATCATTTTTTATAAAACTACATCAAATATCCTTGTGTATCCGATGAAAATTTTAGAAATTTTTTTGGAGGAAACCTAATTTGTCATTTTTTAAACAAAAAAACTCATAATTTTCTGATTCAATTCCATTGCCTCGGAAATCGTTCCCGAAGCTCAGTGTTTGGTTACTTTCACAAATTTGCCTCAAAGACCCCTTCGGATCTACCAAACGATGGAGAAATTTGAGAAAACCTCCCACTCATTTCTCAGATTCCTATATAGGGAGAAAAAACCATGTTCCATAATTTTGATATTCGACTTCATATGCATGCAAATCAAGGAGGAAGTTGGCAGTTTCAAAACTACTGCAAATTTGGGGCTATAACATTAATTAATTCCTACAAATCCATTTGTGTGACTTGGGTACATTTTGACTAATGTGGAAGTGTTCAAACAATGTTTTGAACAAAAAACTTTCCCCAATTTTCCCAAAAATGTGTCGACAAAAGCCCCAAATTGGTTGTTGTCTAGTACAAGAATGTTGCTCTTTAGTGCAAGAACAAGTTGATGAGAGATAAGTGCACTTTTTACTGTGAAAAAGGATCTAAAATAGTTCCAAATAGATTTCATCTATCATTTTCCTCCATGGCAAGCTCAGATGATCGAGTGGTCCCCATATACTTCCATTTTGGTGCAAGATCTCTATGGAGTGTAGGACCTGCATTAACAACATTAATGAACATCAATCCTAAGAAATGCATATAATGAAGGTATAAAATGCAAACCAAATGTAAATCTTTGTTATTGCATCAAAAGAATGTATAAGTGCAAGATAAAGGTTCATAAACTGGTAAAACAAGGGAATAAGTGAGGCATCAAATGGGAAAAATGATGCATTAGATACAACAATTCCAGGTCCTGACAATCCACAATTTACTAAAATTGGAGGAAAAAAAACAAAAAATAAAAAGTTAAATTCCATGAGCACCAACAGATTATCAAACAATGGTTTGAAAAACAGTCAGTCACTAACAAGGATTTTTCCATTAGTGATTTGGTACTAAAATGGGACAAGGGCCATGAAGAAAAAGGAAGGTATTCCAAATTTTAGCATTTGTGGCTAGGACCATTTCAAATTTCTGCAAAATTTGACCTTTCAACTTATAGCTTGTAAACATTAGAAGGGAGGTTGAAAACCTTCCTGTGAATGGCCATATTTTGAAGAAATATTTCTCTTGAGAGTTCATGAGACCACCTGCATTATTTACTAAAGGAAGTTGGTTTCCATAAAAAATTATTTTCTTTTGCAAAAAATCACCTTTTATTCTCTTTTGTAAATCTTCATCATTTATTTTGTAGAAAATTCAGTTTCCATTTTATTTTTGTTGTATAATTTTAACTATGACTACATTTTTTTCTGGGAGAAATGTATCTTTTTCATAGTACTCTTTGTTGTTTAAATAAATCCTATTTTTTTGAAAAGAGCAATTTTTATATTTATAAAGTCTTTTATGCTTGATATTACTCTAGCTTCTAAAAGTTTTCAATAGTTTAGGAAAAAACCTATCTGTTATTTCTAAAAGAGCTACATTGTCTTCACATTAAAGTAAAAGACTTGGTATCATTGATGATTAATAATCAAACTAATAGGTTAAAATAATTAATCCATCACAACATTTGTTCATCAAAATAACTTTTGTATCATCCAACTTCTTAAATATCCAAAATTGCAAAATAAATACAAATATACAAATTCAAAAGATATTAAATAAATAAAACATTTAAAGCATTTCAAATGAAATGTCAGAAGTATAAGGAAACTTGTCATGGTTATGGATGCTTATTGGTAGCAGGTTAATTCTTATATGATAATAAGGCAACTTCATCGGGGCTATGAATGCTCGTCAGAAGTGAAACAATGCCAGATAACAAGAGAGGTGGGGAAAACATGCATGCAAACTATTTTGATAATATTAATATTTGGACTTAGTGATAAAAGTTTAGAATCATTTGAATCAATATCTAGAATTAATAAATGAACCCCACCACTTTGTTCTTTAAAAGATCTTGCACAAGGGTATGCGTTCTCCCTTGATTACTTAATTTTATTTTAGAAATATCAAGCATGTTTAGAATGATTATAATTATCTAAGAAATTTTTGAAACTTTATGTTTATTTGAATTTTAAATATCTATTGTCAAAGATATGTAATTCTCTCATTGTGTCATCATTTGTTATGAGGTCTACAACATCACCCCATTTTTATTAAAAATAAAAAGCACCCTTCTAAATTGTTCATCTTTTAGATTTTAATGTGTTCATTACAAAATCAAACATCATTAATTGATTTTACTTTTCTTTCAAAATTCAATAAATACTATAAAACTAAAATAAAAAAAAACCAAAAAACAATAAAGACATCTGGATGGAATTTTATTTTTTTCAAGCGCTCAAACCCAGATACCTAAATATTGAGATGATAAAACATTTTTCATTAGTCACACACACTGGAGTATCGAACCCCCATATGTCCCTAGACCATGCATTTCAAATTCTTTAATTACTATTATCTTTTAAGTTTGCTTCTTTTTTGATCTATATTCAGAGACCAAGCATTTTTTAAGTTTCTATATGGTTTTTACTCCCAGAATCCTAGACATCTGAAATTACTCGGAAAACACATTTAATAAAAAATTATTTTGTTTTTTTTTTTCCCATAGGAAATAACTGAGCTGATCAACCCTGAAGGGGATCAAGGCCCGTGGCCTACTAACTGAGCCTAACCCCAAGGGCATCGAGAAGAATTGACCCTATGACCTCCCAATCGGTGAGGTACTTTAACAACATGGACTCGACCGATTGAGCTAACCCTTGGGGCTTAATAAATAATTATTTCGTTATATTTAGAGCCTTTTGATATTTTGCGACATAGTCCAAAGGCTAGGTATTTTTCCAAAACTTCACCTAGTTTCACCTCAAACTCGAAGACTTCCAGACCACATGGATTCAATAAATATTTTTCTTGTGTTTTGAACTTTTCTTTTATTATTTTATTTTTTCACCTATATGCATTTCTTTAATAAAATTCATTATTCCTCTTTATATCTGAAGTTCAGGTGCTTTTTACAAAACATGATATTTCTTACATCCCAAATGTTGGATACATTAGGATCTATGGATTTCTTCAATTTAATTTGTTTATGATTATCATTTCTCTTTCTATAAACTTCTCTCATTTAGTTCCTTTGTAAATAAAATATTTGGCATTTGGCTCTAAACTATTTGCACATGAGTCTTTACTCCTGAATGCTTAGCCTCCCATCTTTTAGGTTTTTCTTTTAACAAAAATGATCAATATTTGATTAAAATCCATGCTTTGACACAATTATTACTCAAGAAATTTACACTATATTTCACTTGTTAGTAATTCAAAATTTCTGAATACTAGTGACATATTGCTAAAGTGACACCAAATTATATTAGCTTGTCTATTATTTTGATAACTATGTGCATGACAAAACTGACCTGACAAAAGACGAAATTTACAAGGTAGCATAAGACACAAACATAGGAAAAACTATCCTTTGGATGTATTATTGGTGTCCAGCCTCTACTCACCATAGGTACGAACTTCCTCTTTAGTCTCCAAGTACATACATTTGGGTGGGTAATTTGATCTTGAAGTGTCATCAATTGACTTTGAAGGGCATCTAATTCATCATCTTGCTTGGTGATATTCTCCTAGAGAGAGAAATTCTCATCTTTGATTTGAATTGTGGATAAAATGTAGTCCTATATATTCAAATTAATAACCACGAGTTGTACATTCATATCATATTTTTTTTTTGTACTACTATGTCTAAGATGGCACATTTTACATTCTTGGTACCATGGCTATTGTTAGCCTAATCTAGAGGTTTTTTCCACATAATGCCTCATGTTTCTTCACTAATTGTCTATTTCTGCAATATGATTAGAAAGGAGCAATGCTTAACTATGAAATTCTAAGGTTGGAATCCATAATCATCACTTACCTCCTAGGGATGATTTAAGTATGTCTGGAGAATGTTGGGGATTTGATTGTGTGGTAGAGAGATTCCTAGGTGCTAAGAACACCAATGAAAGAGCCAAAATAACACCTCACTAGGTCTTGTAGGATGTATTTTGACGCCTTCTTATGGGATTCAAGCAAGAGAAGATCCAATCCAAATGAGAAAAAAATGGCCAATATTGTTGTAATTTGCCTACCCATGATAAATTCACAAGCATGGCATCTTCCAGGTTGGAATAAGCACCACAAATATCCACCGAAATGAGGTATGATATTATAGTTCTTCAACAAGTTGCCTTAACCTAATTTATAGTCCACATTGTTTGATTGATACACCATCCTAATTTGAATTTGGAGTGCTTTTGTAAAGGGAGAATCATAATTTCATTCCATTTCTTGTGATCTACACTTGCAAGAATATTTAATTTGTTATGCTAATATTTCTTTCGCCTTCCATGAGACTACATCATAAAAATAAGGGAAGATGGTGTTGAAAATGGCAACAAGAACTTGCTAAAAATAGAAGTACTAAAAATAGCAGTTTGGGTACCAGTGCTGGATTGGGAAACAGGGAATGAAAAATGGAAGTGCTAAAAATAGATTGGGAAACAGGGAATGAAAAATGGAAGTGCTAAAAATAGAAGTTCTATTTTTAGCAGTTCATTGTGGATTCCTATTTTAGTCAGTCCCTAGACTAGAAATAGGAAGTAAAATTCGAATTTGAACTTAACAGCTATTTGAAAATAAATTAATTAATTCTCGATGAGTTAATTAGTTGTGAAAAATCAAACATGAAGTCTATGTGAGGACATGTAATAGTTTATCTATTAATTGAGGAATTTATCCATCAGTTAAAGAGATAAGTTTGAGTTCTAATTTGATTAGTAATTAGTTGGCTCAGTTAATTGAGTCAAGTCTAGTTAGATAAATTTGACAAGTTGTTAAGTTAATGAAGTTCAGTTAGTTAATTCTTGCATGCATGTAACTGCTGTATTTTAGATAACTGAGTATTTACTCATGGATAACTCATGCATGTTAGTTCAGATAGAGATCCAGTTGAGATTGGATGGAGGGATAGTGTATTATTAGTTGCTAGGATATTCCTTGGTGAATATTCCTTGCATGCAGAAGGAATATTATTCCTTATTGATTACGTAGTTTGACCTGAGGTTATAGCAGGTATGATGTGGCCAATTCACACATGTTATGACCTTAGACCTCAATCAAAACTGTGCAAGGAAATAGGAGCTTGGAGGACTTGTGTAGCCTATATATACAGGCCTAGGTAGTCCATGAGCTTCATCATTAGAGTATAGAGAGAGCAGTATAGCTTTTGAGCTAATTCCTTTTGTATGTTGTCGAGAATTTCCACTTGATTGATAATACAGAGATGGGGTTCTAGGCTGGTGATTTCCCCAGGTTATATCTTCTATGTTATGGTTGATTACTTCTCATTCTCAGTTATATCTATTCATGCTTGATGTTGCTCATGTTCAATTAAGCTTCCGCAAAGTTTATGGTAGATGTAGATCTAGTATTATGCTTTAGTACATTACATATATCATTTTGGTTTGCAGGTCAAATTTCTACATGATATCAGTGAGCTAGCTAATTTGTAGAGAAACTTCTACATGGTATCGGAGCACAGGTGATCAAGGAAGAACTATACAAGAAGGGAGAAGTTGAAGTTTGTGGTTTCTAAATATTGAATTGAGTTCTTCTCACATCTATTTCGCTGATGGCATTCTATGGTTTGAGACTTGAATATGCCCTTGATGGCAGTTCGAATTATATAGCTTGGAAGGATTACATGGAGGCAGTATTAGAAGATAATGGCCTTAAGGACTTCATTGATCAAGAAGTTTCAAAGCCGACTGATGCTACTCAACTGGAAGAATGGAACAAGTGTGTGGCTAGAGCTAGGAGAATCCTCCTGGAGGGAGTTCGAGATCACATTGTCTCGAGCCTCCACGGGAAGGAGACTCTGTTTTCAATGTGGAAAACATTGAAAGATCTTTATGAGAATAGCAGTGATCAGAGGAAGCTGGCATTGAAGGATAAACTTCGAAAGGTCACGTGTGAAAAGGATGACATGATCTCTATGTATCTGAACAAGCTCACCACATGCAGGGATGAGCTTGGAAATGTAGGGATCGTGATAGCTGATGATGACATGGTGAGTCTTGTACTCCTCGGTCTTCCTAAGAGCTAGCATAGCTACTAGGACTTGGTTAATGGAAGAGAGAAACTACCATATTGGGAACAACTTTGGTTGGATTTGATGCAGGAGGAGATAAGAAGAAGCACCAGAGATGGTTCTTCATCCATGGAGGATGAAGAAAACTGTTCCTTAGCGAGTAAGGTGAAGAAGGGGAAGGAGAAGGTTTCTCTTTCTGAGTCCAGTTCTTCCCATGGTGGGAAGAAGTTTGAAAAATCAAAATTGTGATGCTTTCGTTGTCATGAGGTGGGCCATTTTGTTACAAATTGTCCACTAAGGAAATCCAAGAAGGGATCTGGGGAAGGATCTGAAGGTGAGGCACTTGCTTCACAGTTTGAGTTGGATTTCACACTCTTCGCATGCATGGTTTCATCCACGGTGGAAAGTGGTTCGTTTCTTGACAGTGGAGCTTCTTTCCACATGACCGGTGACAAGATTATTTTCAGTACTTTGGAGGAGAAATATCTCTAGATACTCATAGCGATGGGTAATGATGAAAAGTACAGTGTCTCAGGTGTAGGCACGGTTATTTTTCAGAGGGAGCATGGAGCTCACCTTACCTTGACCGATGTCAAGTATGTACTAGGACTAAAGAGAAACTTGGTGTCGATCACGATGCTAGAAGATAGAGGCTATGATGTAGTCTTCAGTAAGGGAAAGGTTTTCCTTAGACACATCATCACTAGACAGGTGAAGCAGATCGGTTCACGGGTCAAGAACCTATATGCTCTTGAGGTTCAAGATGCATGCAAAGCCTTGAGCAGCAAGGTAACTGATGGAGACTTTGTGGTTGAGAGGGAGAGTATATTACCTCTCAACATGCAATGCTAGAAGAAGTCTCAGACAAGTATGCAGGAGCCACGATTTGTGCGGTACCTTCAGGAGGTTGTGGAGCAGCCACCATAGGGGAAGCTGAGAGGAGATCTAGTAGAGACATCTACTAATACAGATACCTCCAGTAGGGGGAAAATTTGAGCCAGGTGGGCAGAGGGATCACATGCATCCATACCTCTAGGTAGGAGGTGGGGTGATGTGGAGTGATCATCCCAAGGAGGAGGCGCAGGATCCTTGAGGTACCCAAAATCTTTGATTCGACTTTGCTACAAGAGACCCGATGAGGAGTAGCAAAACTGACTGATTGTGTAGAGACAGATGCATATGGAGCAATAGAGAGAGCTACAGTGTAAGGAATGCCAGCACAGTGCAGAGCTAGCAGGTTGCAACAATGCGAGAGGCACAAGTGTGAAGCACGAGTGCAAGGTAGCACAGAGAGGTGTGCAACGGTGTGAGATGCATGGAGATGTTGTAGTAGCATAGAGGTCAGAGAGGGAGCACTTATTAGTAGCTGGTAGATCTTCAACATCATAGTATGTTTCTATCCCAATAGAGAGGTCAGTTGGGAGTTTTTTTGTTCTGATAGTTGCTAGAGCTACCACACTTGGTAGAAGTGTTGCATGCAGAACATTCCAGAGGTACAGGATCGGGTTTGAGTTGAAGCCTTTTCTTGTTGAGAGGGAGTTTTGAAAATGGCAACAAGAAATTGCTAAAAATAGAAGTGCTAAAAATAGCACTACTAAAAATAGCAGTTTGGGTACTAGTGCTAGATTGGGCAACAGGGAATGAAAAATGGAAGTGCTAAAAATAGAAGTTCTATTTTTAGCAGTTCAATGTGGATTCCTATTTTAGTCAGTCCCTGGACTAGAAATAGGAAGTAAAATTCAAATTTGAACTTAACAGCTATTTGAAAATAAATTAATTAATTCTCCATGAGTTAATTTGTTGTGAAAAATCAAACATGAAGTCTATGTGAGGACATGCAATAGTTTATCAATTAATTGAGGAATTTATCCATCAGTTAAAGAGATAAGGTTGAGTTCTAATTTGAGTAGTAATTAGTTGGCTCAGTTAACTAAGTCAAGTATAGTTAGATTAATTTAACTAGTTGTTAAATTAATGAGAGTTTAGTTAGTTAATGCTTGCATGCATGTAACTACTGTATTTCAGATAACTGAGTATTTACTCATGGATAACTCATGCATGTCAATTCAGACAGAGGTCCAATTGAGATCAGATGGAGGGACAGTGTATTATCAGTTTCTAGGATATTCCTTGGTGAATATTCCTTGCATGCAGAAGGAATATTATTCCTTATGGATTGCGTAGGTGGACCTAAGGTTATAGCAGGTATGATGTGGCCAATTCACACATGTTATGACATTGGACCCCAATCAAAATTGTGCAAGGAAATATGAGCTTGGAGGACTTGTGTAGCCTATATATACAGGCCTAGGTAGTCCATGAGCTTCATCATCAGAGTACAGAGAGAGAAGGATAGCTTTCGAGATGATTCTTTTTGTATGTTGTTGAGGATTTCCAGTTGATTGATAATACAGAGATGGGGTTTTAGGTTGGTGATTTCCCTAGGTTATATCTTCTGTGTTATGGTTGATTACTTCTCATTCTCAATTATATCTGTTCATTCTTGATGTTGCTCATGTTAAATTAAGCTTCCGCAAAGTTTATGGTAGATATAGATCTAGTATTATGCTTTAGTACATTGCATATATCAGTTTGATCTGCAGGTGAAATTTCTATATGATATCAATGGGCTAGCTGATTTGTAGAGAAAATTCTATAGATGAATATTATTACAAAGGTGACATCTCCTAGATTGCGTGTGTGCAGATTGGAGGGAAGATATTGACACTATTATATGACATGAACCATTTCATGCTCCTAGCCACCTGTGTGGCTTAATTATTGATGATTTCACATGAGATTGGGGGATTGCACCTTATTTCATAAATTCTCTAATTGGACTTGAGCAAGTAGTTTTGAGAACCATGAGATGTTAGAATAAACTACGTAATATTTCACCAACCATATGTTTCATTTAATTCTAATTGCCTAACTTGGAGTTGACAAGCTTGGTTAGTGCATTTGTCTACCTCACTATTTTTCTTTCAAAAGATGTGGAATTATTATTTTAGTTGGGATACTTAGAGAAATGATGTGATTCTTCTCATTAGAATATCTAAGAAAAATTATATATATATATATATATCTATATATATATATATATATATATATATATATATATATTTATAAATGTGATTGATAGCTAGAAGAGAATATCCAACGATGACTATGTTGGATACTCACATGTCTTTCATGATAAGGAAGCCTTTCAAGGGGCCATGAAATTCATCTTGGTTGTTTGTCATGGACCCAAACCCCAGACATACCTTGTGCTAAATTTTTAATCATGGCTATTCAAGCCCCCCCTTCCTGCCAACCCTAGATTTTACTTTGAGGCGCCGTCAAAATGGAGGAGCCAACTAGCTTTTTTCTTCATCCAATTTGCAAGATCTTGATCAGACAATCTGAAGAGCCAACTACAGTCGGTATGATTGGTTTTCTTATTATGGGCACCCTTCTGCTAGCAAATCCTTCCAGCTTTTGCAACCATTCTTGTTCCATGTGGTCAAGGATTTGGCTAGTTCTTTTTATGGAGGGGTTTCCATATCTTTCACATAGAAGGATCACTTTCATGGTGATTGATTGGGGTCTAGGTTGTTGATTTTGAAAGGTGGAATTTTTCCTTTCCAACCAAATTAGCCAACACATGAATTTGAGGAAGGATTCCCATAACCATTTGAAGTGGAGTTTCCCAATAAATGAGCCATTGTAGAATTTAGACCATTTAAAAAAAACTGTTGGGATATTATGGAGCTAGCTAATATAATTATACAGAGAAGATAGAAATTCCATCAAAGAATTTTTAGTGAAGGAGAAAAATAAGAAGAGATGATCAAGTGTTTCTTCATGATTCTTGCATAAGGACATCTAGAGGGTCCTTGGATGCCACACTCTATGAGGTTCTCAGATATAAGAGGTCTCTTCTAGGAAAGGGTGCAATAAAAAGTTGCTTGATTTTTGGTTTTTCATTATTGCACCATATTTTTTTCCAAAAAGTATTTTTGGGAGAAATACTACTTGCATATAATAAAGCTTCATATCCACCTTTGATAGGGTATTAATACTTTTTTCCATCCCATCTAATCCTCTACTTGTTGATTCTGGGTGTGTATCCAATCAGGCGATCATGGAGGATGTTCGCACAATGAAGTAGTCTATATGGGATTATGTCCATGTTCCAACCATCCAATGTATGACCACACCCCATTGGAATATATAAGCTAGAACTTTTTTTCCTTGAATCATGAGTGCCTCCTTAACAAGACAAAGTTCTCATGCTTCTTCTATGGGCGATTTTCCCATAATATTCTAACCAAATATTAATATGGGAAACATTTCCATGTATACAATAAATATGAGTGAGGATTAAGGGAGTCGTTAAGGAGATAAGTTTCTATATGGTTGATCCAGTTCTTAAAGGATGAAGGTGTCAAAGGCTCCAAATGTTATCTGGTGTCATATATTTAACTTTCAGCACTTTAGACCACCAACACCCAAGCTGAGAGATGAAGTTTCACACCAGTTTTGTGCCCATCACTTGATCTGTAAGGATAGGGTCACATATGCCTAAACCTCCATGGATTTTGGGTGCTTGGACCATGGCCCATTTTACCAAATGATCCAAGATCTTTTGCTTATATATGTAATAAAGAATTGCATGCATAAATTGCAGCTTAAGCATAGAAATTTAATGTGCACATGAGAGAAGAGGAGGCGGAACCCTGAGCAGATCTATGACAGGGGGCAAAACCTTGTTTGAGCACATTTTCTGGGGGGTCAGTTTTGGACCAGTGTCAAAATTGGGCAAGTTTTATATTGATTTTGCACCTCTCGGTGACATGAACTCAATGGTGATGCCAATTTTAGCAATAGAGCTCTCCATTTTTTGGCCATTTTCTGTATTTTTTAACCCCATGCAGAAATTACCTGCATATGAATTCTAAAACACAGAAAATAAACAACGCAAGAGCATAACACATAAAACACATATACACAGAGATTTTTCCCTGGATCCCAAAACTAGGACTACCATCTTGATTTTTCATTATGTTCCTTTCAATGTTACAATACATATTTATACATGCCGAAGCATCCAATACCATGGACCGAAAACCATCGCACCCAAAACCATGGACCGAAAACCATCACGTCAAAAAACATGTGTGAAAATCATGCACAAAACCATAGGTGGGTCTGCTGAACATAACATAGGGTCCAAAACCAAAGTTTTCTAGGGTGCTGCCCCAGACCACATAGAGTGGGGTTACCTGCACCCCTCAAACCCCCTGTGACTCCCCCTGCTAGGCAATCGACGCAAGGAAGGGGGGGCTCTGCCCCCCTCCTAACCCCACGGTTAACTACGTGGGCTAGTCGTGGAAAGAATATAAAATCACCCAACATTCTCCCACTTGTTGTTTTCTTTCCACAGAGGGGCCATAAGAGAGCTTAGTCATTTATCCATCCGTGCAATGCCCATTGTTTCTCTACACCAAGAGAATTTCTCAGAGCTCAAAAATTTTGTCAATGCATCTACAGTATTCTTCAAAGTGTCCACCTTTACAAGCAACACCTTTTTGTCTTCTATCATATCCCTCACAAAGTGATACTAAACATCAATGTGCTTTGTATTTGAATGGTAAGCAGGGTTCTTTGCTAAGAAAATTGCACTTTGGCTATCACAGTCTATCCTTATAGCTCCCTGTACTAACCCCATACTTGAACACAATCTCTGCAACCAAACTGCTTCCTTGCTTGCACGAGTGGTTGCCATGTATTCTACCTTTGTAGTTGATAGTGCCACTACAGATTGTTTCTTACTCATTGTTTATGGAAAAACTAGTGTCTTTTCGAACAACTAGCCCTCTAGGTTTGGCAGCTACCCTAGAAACAACAGTTTAAAGCAATTCATGTTTTATTCTATGTATAATAGATAAGAGAAAGACAAAGGAACCAACCTGGAAATTCTGCTTAATCCCTTGGTTGATCTCTCTCCCCCTTGACAGAGCTTGCAACTCCTCCCCGTATTTATCCCGCTTGGAGAGTACCTGTAGAAACACAGTAACAAAGAACCATCAAAGCATCTTGTTCTATTATATGATAAGCATTACAAAATCAGATATATAATGGACATACAATAGCATTCACAAATGATAACATTCACAATTGCACAATTATATGGAAGAAAACTTGAAGAACTTTATTAAATAGAAGGGAGAATTACAACCCAGTTGTCTGATCCAGCATCATCCTCCCAGCATCAATCCCTCTTCACCTCATGAAATAGCAAGATCACACCAACAACATAATGCTCTTTCCTCAAATACAAACTATCAACACTTCCTTGCAATTCACAAAATTCTAGCCCCCAGATCTCTTAGATGAGGGATCCATTTATAGATGTGTGCATGGGTGTGAGTCATCCCTGAGGTTTTGATTAGTGTCATTCCACTTGTTTCATTTGGTTCCACTTTGAGATTTCTTGGATCTCTTACTCATCCCTGGGCGAATTCAGAGAGGAAAGTGTCATAGGAGAAGTTTCTAGAAGATTCCATGAGTATCCACTTAGCAAACTGTCTCAGACATTTGTCCATCCTCGCCCATCACACTTACAAAAGGCCTAATCAGTATGCATCACACTTGAGTAGTGGACCACTCAATATGCATCCAACCTGGCCAGTGCAGTAGTCAGTATGGTTCAGTTTAGGCCATTTATGGATGGTTTTTCAAGTGGAACTTTTGGGGAATGATGTAATCAGATGACCATGTTCTTTTAGGGTATGAAACAACTCTTTAAGGGGTTGATGAGCCTTAGTTTATTGACATGTAAGTTTGGGGTTGAAGTGCCCAAATATGTCTATAACACTTGCCCCCTAAAGCATGAAGTCGTAAATCTTGATGTTGGGTGAAATTTTTTATCATGAGGATTCGAGGTTTCGTACTGGAAGGTGACCTGTATAAGATATAATACAATACATCATCATAATATAATTTTCATGATCTAGCTGAAGCGGGCATTCCCATGCTCAGCTCTATAAATTCATTTCATGTACATAGAATAGATAGTTGTTTGCATATGCAGACTTGTTATTCTTCAGATGTAGGGTCATCATCCTTGGTTCAGATGACCATATGTGTAGCTTCTTTGTACATTTGAGGTCTTTATATCCCTGAATATATCGCAACCCAAATGGATAAAACTAGATCTTGGGTCTTCAAACTCATTCAATCTTCACCCAATGTACAAGTCAATCCATGTGAAGAGATGTTCTGAAGTCGAACATGGAAAGACATCTCCTAATTACCAGCCAATAATGTGAGCTGTTGACAGATGTGAGAGGAATCACCGATAACGATAATGACCCTCAAGGTACTACAGTACAATTCACGTGGTGTGAAGATATGATCCGATGTCGAACACCATGAAAAATCTTTTGGTTGAAGGCCATTAATGTCAACCTGTCGTTGGAAGTGAGAAACTTGCCATTGAGGCATGCAAGCTTCAAAGCACTAAAAGGGTTGTTTCTAAGTCAACTTCTTGGATAATGAGCTAATGTCGAAACGAAGTGACTCATCGTAGGAGGACCTTAATTTATCCCACATCTACGACATGAAATGAAGCAAATGATTTTCTGGAGGTGAAAACGATCTGATGACACAAGGTTCAGGAATGGCGGTCATGAAAAAATGAAGATTGAAGGTATTGTAGTGGATGAGGCATTAACTGGATGGTGAATTCTTAACTGAATGAATTCTCTTGAACATGTCAGCAACATTGAGATGGATTGGTAGCGTTAACCCCAAAAGATGGATGGTGTGAAAGACCAATGATGAGATGATCGGTGAACGGAATAACCAAACCCAACTCAATAATGGTGATGGAGTGGAAGTGTCATGTTCAAGAGCGACCTGCTACCATAAATTTCTTCAAGTTTTTCCCCTTTTTCCCCAGTTATTGCTGACTAGTACCTCTTTATTTTTGGCAAGCTTAAGGAGGATAACATATGCTTGTTCTATAATTTGCCCTTCGGGAAAACTTGTCACTATATTTTAATGAGTCTAGCGACAATGAAACTCATTCTTGTCTAGAATAGACAAGTTTTTCGCTATTGTTTTAACAATTTTAATGACAAGGATAACTCAGTCCTTTTCATGTTTAGAGAGTTTGAAAAGGGATGAAAAGGAAATTCTGTCTCATCTGGAATGGGCGCGTTTTTGTTGCTATTGTTTTAACGAGTTTAATGACAAGGATAAATCGGTCCTTTTCATGTTTAGAGAGCTTGAAAAGGGAGGAAAAGAAAACTCCAAAAGTTATTTTTCGTAAATTAATCCCTTAGGTCCAAAAAAGGATAAAATAATACGAAAGGGATGACTTTTCTGATCACTTAATGAGCCGAAAAAGACAAGCGCTCAAACTTTTTCGTGAGATAATCCCTCGGGTCCGAAAAATATTAAAATATATAGGAGGGATGGCACTTCCAATCACTTTAACGAGCTAGAAAGGCCAATTGCTCGAAAATCTTTTCATATTTAATGGGTCTGAAAAGGGTTTAAATGAGACTCAATTTTGAGGAACGAGTCATGTCTAGGGTAGCAACTGGTTCCGGGTAAGCTTGGAACTTCTCAAAACATGGTCATTTCTAGGAAGAGGTTGGCTAACAAGACCACTCACCGCAATTGTTCCTCAAAAGGGGTAAACAACCAAGTGGAGGCGTATGATCTGCCAAAAGAATGGAGGTGATGGGAGGTACACAACCAAGGCTCAAAAGGATGATAGCATGGCAATCACAAAGGTTATTTATTGAAGGTGGGTTCATTTTTTAACGAGCTTGAACTGTGGGGAACTATGCTCGGTTTTTAGTTTCATTTTTACGCAAGCTAGAAACGACAAAACTAAAAGGCTAGAAAAGACAAAAACTAAAAATCTAGAAAATGAAATTGAAAAAATGGGAAAAAGGCTTGCATGCCCCCAACATGATGAAAAGGAGAGTCTCCTGTAACCATATGGAAACTACTGTGGTTATGTAGGATGGTTTCGTCCGCAGAATAGACAAAACACTTCCTTGGCTTCGTCCGCAGAATAGACAAAGGTGAATGGTGTGTTAGACCAATCACATAACCTACAGGGAAACTTATATTTTCAGCTGGGTTCATCCGCAGAATAGACAAGGGTGCATGCCCCCTAAGCTTCGTTACATTCACCAGACTACTCATGGCAATCAGGTGGATGGAATGAAGTTTGAAGAAATACTGAAGATGTAAAAGAAGCATTTAGGGATGAGGATTGACTTGGAGCTATGCTTAAACTGGCAAATGAAAGCTGGTCAATGGTGAAAATCTTGCCTTCATGTGGGAAACACATCACTCGGAAGAGTGTTGAAACAATAGCCTCCATGTTATAAAAATATTCACGTCCAAGGAGTAGATTGTAATCTAACAGTCCTGGGACTACCATCACATTCAGATGAACAATTTTCCTTCCCAAAGTTATCCGTAACTTAGGAAGGATCCCTAACGGTCGACTGGTTCCTTTGTTAAAGCCTGACAAATGCTTTGTAACATGCATAAGCGATGGCGAACCAAGAACTTTCCAAGTAGTTGAGGAAAGGATACTCACAGATGCCCCTTCGTCTATGATAGTGCCAGACACGATCATTTTGTAAACTTGTACTATGATCTGGAAAGGTACATAAGAAGGAAGGTGAGATCTTGCTAGTCGATTCCAATCAAAGGAAGTGACTAGACTACCTGGAGGGGGTACTGAATAAACAAGAGAATTAACCCCTTGAGTTATGAGAACTGACGGATTTTCCTCCTGTCTAGATGGAACAAGTGGATTGCCCCCAAGTTCATCGGATTCTGAAGTGACAAAAAGAATTTGAACAATATTGTTTTCACTCTCTTCAGGAAGGGTACGATCATCTGAAGGTGGACTTGCGTCCACTGTCACTTCGACCTATTGAATTTGTTCCGGTATAGACTCATTAGATTCACTTTCAGAGAGGGTGATTTCGACCGACGGTTGATTGAAGTCAGTTAGTTTTTCAACTAGTAAAGGACTAGGGGAGAGTTTCTAGTAACCAGATGGAAGTCGTTGTGGTGAAGCAGGACAGTTATCCAACACTCTTTTGGCTTCATCCAAAAAGGGACAATGGTGAAGGGAATGATTACCTTCACATAACCTACATGGAACTTTGACCTTTCCCTTCTGTCCATGAACTTTATTATCACTATTTGAAGGTGTGTTATCAACATGATCTCCATAGGTTAATGACATTGGGTGATGTGAACAAGGGGACCATTCTCTCAAGATCAGAGGAAATCAAGGACAATCTCGATGAAAATGGTCTCCTCTACAAATTATGCATGGAAACCTAGGTTTAGGAAGTTTAATAGGTGGATTTTCACCAGATGATGCATCCAAAGCAATGGTTGCTCGGTTGCCCCCTTGTTGAATTGACTTCTTCTTCTTCTCCTTCCCTTTCTTCTTCTTCTTAGCCATTTGGTTACTAGCATCACTACTTTCACCAAGCGAAGAGGAATAAGGGGAGGGAGAAACAAGCGAAGAAGAAGGCAAAGGGTCAACTTCAGTATCAAATGGATGTTAATTCGATTACGGAGGAATCACGGTATTTTGAACCACAGAGGTTGAGAAGAGACATACTGGCAGGCCAATAGTAATTCTCGAGAGGGACAATGTGGCCATATACGGAGCACCAATATTTCCCCAAGAAGAAAAAGGATTAGGATTCCCCTCAAAAGTGATTCCTTAATTGGTGGACTCCAGATTTGTCTCCATATATCTCAACCTAAGATCAATGAAGGAATAGGGATGTTATTTCGAATTCAATTAATTTTAAAGACGCTTTGACAGAAATTTGTTTTTTCAATTTTTAAGAGTCGAGAAAAAGCTAAAGATGAATTTAGTCCCCTTCGATTTTTAATGAACCTGAAGTGACAAGGGCTCAGATGGACCTTTTCTTTTAAAGAGTCGAAAAGGAACGAAAGTTAATACTCTGGAAAATCTAGACAGAGAGATTACCAAACCAATCACAAAACTTCAATATACACCTTGGTGATAAATTAAAGAGGAATTACCAAGGACTTATGTATGGTAGTCAATCTTCCCGAATGCTATGTTCAGTGCATTGCGATCAATAAGGTGGCAGACTCAGTTTCCTATGGATAAAGGATATAAGCCTTTTGTGGTCTCCCAATATATACGTGATGGTACGAGGAGCACAAGTTTGTGCTAGCACTTGTTGTTTCAAGGAGGAGGAATCACCCAACCTTCCATGAAAATGATAGTTACTAGTTTTTACGATGTCGAAACACGTCTCTAGCCTAGACCTCTAGATGTGTTGCATTAAGTTCCAAAGCATTGTTAAGTTCATTGAAATTTATTTTTGATTTGATCTTGTTTAAAGTTTTCCTTTCAATGGTTCACCATGTAATGATGATTTCGAAATTCCTAAAATGAAATCTACAATGATAAACAATAGTTGTTTATTTTGAGCAATGAAAATCCTAGCTACTAGGGAAAGAAGATTACAATTCTTTCAAACAAAGAACAAAGAGCACACACTAGTGCATTTTCCTAAATCATATTTCACACACAAACTAGATTCAAATGAAAATGCATGTATTTTCTTTTCATTCCCCTTAATGTGAAAAATGCCAGAAGGGAAAACAAAGTGTAGCAAAGATTTGAAATATTTTACTCAAAGTGACATTTTCGAAAATTTCTTTTTCAAAATAGAAAGGAAGACTAAACAAAACTTTTCAATTTGAATAAAAAATTCTTTCGACACTTTGAATTAAAAAAAATCAAACCAAATACATGACAAAAGGTTCAATCGACTATCTAGGGAAGGAAGACTCCACGACACTTCTCTTTTTGACACAAAACGACAGTTACGACATTTTTTGTACCAAAGTGAAAAATCGATTTAAGCAACTTTTCGACAAAGGATTATAAATGATGAAAAAATACATAAAAAAATTTAGTAATCCTAATCAAAGGAGGTTGATCTATGTGATGCAAGGAGGTCTTAGTAATGAGGAGCTGTTCATAAGCAACAAAAACAACTAAACAAAACTAAAAACAAGGACAAAAACCCCTAATTTCTAGAATGGAAATAGGTTCAATCAGTCATCGCAGCTGGGCGTCACAGAAACAGGGATGCATCACACTTTACAGACTCAGGAGGTGCGATTTATACTGGTTGATAGTGATAGACAGTGCGATGGGCCAGAGAGCGCAACTGAAGTGGGTTTTGGTTCAAATGTGCAGCTGTTTTCAGTGATTTAAGCTGAGCTATGATGGACAGTAAAGAGAAAAGTACAGAGGAATGTATTGAGAGGTTACTGAGCTACCAAAAGGACATCTAGAATGCTTGTAAGTCAAATGTTTAATTCATAAACTAAACCAGAGATTGACTGAAGCAGCATTCATCTACTATGCAATTACAAAGCAAGAGCAGTTTGAAGGTTACCTGGCTGACTTCAGGCTCTGTCTATATTTTATAAAACAAACAATAACAACAAACAAACATCTATTCGATCCCCAACGGAGTCGCCATTTTGTTTCTAGGAAAACTAGTGTCTTTTCGAACGACTAGCCCTCTAGGTTTGGCAGCTACCCTAGAAACAACAGTTTAAAGCAATTCACGATTTCTTCTATGTATAATAGATAAGAGAAAGACAAAGGAACCAACCTGGAACTTCCACTTAATCCCTTGCTTGATCTCTCTCCCCCTAGACAGAGCTTGAAACTTCTCCCCGTACTTATCCCACTTGGAGAGTACATGTAGAAACACAATAACAAAGAACCGTCAAAGCATCTTGATCTATTATATCATAAGCATTACAAAATCAGATATATAATGGACATACAATAGCATTCACAAATGATAACATTCACAAATGCACAATTATATGGAAGAAAACTTGAAGAACTTTTAATAAAGGAAGAACTTGAAGAACTTTATTAATTGGAACACCTACAAGAATAGGAACCTTCACCGGTTTATTATCCTGCATATTAAACCTCTGCAATATTGTCTCGACATACTTCCTTTGGTTTAACTAGATCTTCCTCTTTTCCCAATCTCTTTTAATTTCCATGCCCAAAATATAGTTTGCAGCACCAAGATCTTTCATGTCGAATTTGGAGGACAATTGGGTCTTCAAATCCTGGAAAATTTCTTTGTCATTTCCAACCAGCAACATATCATCCACATACAAGACCAAAGAAATAACACAGTCACCAATTAATTTAAAATACATAGAGTCATCTGATTTGTTTTTGGTGATTCCAAGTCCCCGTATAAATGTATCAAATTTCTGATACCACATCCTTGGTGACTATTTTAACCCATACAGAGACTTCTTTAACTTGCATACCAATTCTTTCTTACCCTTCACCGCAAAGCCTTCAGGTTGCTTCATGTAGATCTCCTCTTCCAGATTCCCATGAAGAAATGTTGTCTTCACATCCATCTGTTCTACCTCAAAATCAAAAGCAGTAGCAACAGATAAAAGTAATCTAATAAAAGCTACCTTGGCAACAGGGGAAAAAATATCACCAAAATCAATTCCCGGCACTTGGGAATAACCTTTTTCTACCAACTGAGCTTTGTATTTCTCCACCTTTCCTTCTACATTTGTCTTCTTCTTGAACACCCACTTGCTGCCAATGGGTTTCCTTCCAGCCGGCAACTCCACCAGATCCCAAGCCTCATTTTTGTGCAAAGATGTCATTTCATAAACCATGGCCTCTTTCTAGAGTTTTCCATCCTTTGAATCTACTACTTCCTTCATAGTTCTGGGATCATCATCCATAATAGATAAAGCAAAATTTGAACAGAAAGTAGATGGACTATACCTTTCTAGCTGCCTTCTTTCTCAAATTGATCTTCTCACACCCGGAGTTTGTGGCTCTTCATCTTCTGATTCCTCCTCTACTGTAGAGTCTGATTCTTCCTCCTTTAGCTCAAACTCTATCTTCTCAGGTTCCTTTGGTTGTATTTCATGTTTAATAACATCTTTTACCTCCTTGAACACCACATCTCGACTGTACACAACCTTCCTTGTTACTAGATTCCAAATATTATAACCCTTTAAACCATCCTTATACCCAATAAACATGCACTTTTCAGATTTACTATCCAACTTGGTTTGTTTCTCCTTTGGAACATGTACATACGCATCACATCCAAATACCCTCAGATGTGAAAGAGAGGGTTTCTTATCAGTCCATGCCTCTTGTGGAGTCTTATCCTCCAACACTGATGAAGGGATTTGTTGACCAAGTAACATGTTGTCTCCACCGCCTCTACCCAGAATTCCCATCCTAACCCGGCACCACTGAGCATTCTTCTTGCCCTTTCCATCAACGTCTTATTCATTCTTTCTGCAACTCCATTTTGCTAAGCTATATATGGAGTAGTATTCTACCATGCTATACCACACTTACAGAATTCTTCAAATTCCTTACTGCAAAACTCTCCACCGTTATCTGTCCTCAACACCTTTATCTTCTTCTCGGTCTAGTTTTCCACCAGAGCCTTAAATTCTTTAAACCTGTGAAAGACTTCAGATTTCTTCTTAAGGAAATATATCCATGTATTCCTCCAAAAGTCATATATAAATAATACATAATACACAGGCTTACCCAGTGATGGAACCTTCACAGGTCCAAACACATCACTGTGCACAAGCTCTAATATCTATTTTGCCCTCTTACCACAAAAGGGGAAACTCACCCGATTCTACTTCCCATATAGACAATTTTCACAGAAATCAAAATCCAGAGAGTTATTACTCATACCTTCTACCATACCTTTACCATGAAGTATTCAAAGGCCCTTCTCTCCAATTTGTCTAAGCCTTTGATCCCACGACATGGTCTTCTCTCCAGAGACCACTAGATTTTCTGCTCCACTTTCAGGAACCACAGAATTGTTGCACCTATCAACAACAATGCTACCTTGTAGATTGTACAGAGTTCCAATTAGAACTCCCCGCATCAATACCAGTGCCCCACGAACCATTTTGCAGGTATCCTTCTCGAACACTATTTTTACACCTGCATCATCCAACTTGCTTACAGAAATTAGATTTCTGGCCAATGCAAGAATATGCAGAACACCCGGAAGTGTTCTAACCCTTCCACCTTGCAACTTCAACTTTACTTTTCCATGACAAACGATTCTAGCCTTCCTATCATCCCCCAAGAAGACATCACCACCATCGTATTTCTCATACTCGCAGAACCACTCTCTATGGGGAGTGAAGTGAAAGGATGCACCTGAATCAATCAACCATGCCTCATGATCTACATGTGTACTTCAAGAAGCCAAGTACACATCCCCACCCTCATCTGAGGTGGTTTTCACCTCTACAGAAGGAGCATCATCAGATCTCTTTCCTTTATCAGGAGCTTTAGATTCACGGTCCCTTTCGTAGTGCCCTTCCTTTCTGCATTTCGAGCACACAACCTTTACAGGTTTTCCTGGAGATTTATATCTCCCTCTAGATTTAGATGTCCCACTCGATGAATTATTTTTGTTTTTGTTCTGGGACCATCCTCGTACAGACAAGGCATCACCATTCTAGCTCTCCATATTTTTTTGTCTCATCTCCTCCATTAGCAAGGATGAGACTATTTAATCAAACTACAAAGCAGTTGCAGTGCTACCTATTGCAATAGTCAGACTATCCCACAAATCTGGTAGAGAACACAACAAACTGATGCACTTATATTCATTTGAAATTTTAATATCAACAGATGCTAACTGACTTACCACAATATTAAATGCATTTAGATGCTCTGTCACCAAGTCTCCATATTTCATCCTCAGGTTATACAACTTTTTCAGTAGGAACAATTTATTCACCAGAGACCTAGATTGTTACAAAGTCGCTAACTTGTCCCACGAAGGCTTCGTCATAGCTTCCCCTGATACATTCAACAACACTGAATCTGAGACACACAATCGTATTGTGCTCTTTGCCTTCTGATCCAACTTCTTCCATTCTTCATCGGACACTTCGGTTGGTTTAGTACCTGATCTATCATGATCCACCGATATTTATCCACCAACAGATCCTCCATCTTGAGTTTCCACAATTCAAAACTCTGACCATTAAATTTCTCAATCTCTATCTTTTCACTACTCACCATCTTCTTTCACCACCAGAATCGATCTCGTAGATCTCCCACTGAACAGGGTCTACCATAGGCTCGAGTGAAATCCCTCAGCAACAAAGGCATCCCCTTGAAGCCAAAACAGCTCTGATACCAAATGTAGCTTTTACTCCTGTGCAGAAATTACCTGCATACAAATTATAAAACACAAAAAATAAAAAATGCAAGAGCATAACACATAAAACACATATACACAGAGATTTTTCCATGGATCCCAAAACCGGGACTACCAGCTTGATTTTTCATTATGTTCCTTTCAATGTTACAATACATATTTATACATGTCGAAGAATCCAATACCATGGACCGAAAACCATTGTGTCCAAAACAATGGTCTGAAAACCATCACGTCCAAAAACATGTGTGAAAATAATGCACAAAACCATAGGTGGGTCCGCCCAACCTAACATAGGGTCCAAAACCAAAATTTTCTGGGGTGTTGCCCCAGACCCCATAGAGTGGGTTACCTGCACCCCTCAAACCCCCTATGACTCCCCTCACTATGCAATCGGCACAACGAAGGGGGGGCTCCGCCCCCCTCCTAATGCCCCGGTTAACTATGTGGGCTAGTCATGGAAAGAATGTAACACACCCAACATTTTCTAGAATGGAGGTATAGGACTCCCTTTTTGTAAATGATGATTGTACTCTTCTTTCTCATTCCACTTAATGAATGAAGGCCTCCCCATTGATTGAGCAGGGCCCGGAGACGTAGCCCAAATTAGACGAACTCCATTATCAAGTCTCTTGTCTTCTTTCATGCTTTTATGTGTTTCTCCTCTTCTCTCATGTGCACATTAAATTTCTATGTTTAAGCTGCAATTTATGCATATAATTCTTTATTACATCTATAAGCAAAAAATATTGGATCAAGTGGTATCAGAGCAGGTCTTTGTAGATGTGAATTGCATGTTTGTATGCTAACAAGAAACATTCTTCGAAAAGGCAAAGGGAAACTAAAGTCTTTCGATCTTGAAGTGGGGCATGCACATCAAAGGAGAAACATGGTAGATGAAGAGGCTCATCATGAAGACGAGCGCAGTTTCCGAAAAGCCTTCTATACAATGGCATAAAATGTCAGTCAGTTACTTTCAAGGTTGGAGAAAGTAGAAGAGAGAAATCGATAAGAACAAGGTTCAGTGCATGGAAATGGTGGAGAAGAACCCCCTCCTTCTCCCTCCACAAGTGAAAGTTATTCTTCCTCTCATCACCATCATCATAGAAATTCAAGGGATGCATCTAAGAAACCTTTCTTTAAATTAGATGTCAAATTTGATCTTCCCATGTTTAATGGTGAAAGTAATACAAAAATTCTTAATAACTAGATTAGGCAGATTGAAATCTACTACAGGTTTCAACAGATCGAAGAGGACGAGGCAAAGATCTAGTTGGCCTCTCTTTGGTTTAGTAGCACCGCTGTCGTTTGGTGGGAGAGAAAATTGTGAATCAATAAGAGTGTGGGTAATCTTCTTTCCTCGTGGCCTAGTTTCATTTCTACATTAAAGGAACAATTTTATCCCTTGGGTTATAAGAAAAAAGCCTTAATGGATTGGAAATACTTAAGGCAAGGCAGAGGTCGAGATGTTCAAAGCTTTACAGAGGAGTTTAGAAAATGAGAACTTAATTTGGGCATTGCATTTGACTCACCTGAAGTAGTAACTAAGTATATTGGATCATTACATAGTTACATTAGACATTCATTATTGTTGTTTGAACCAAATACTATTGACTCGGCCAATGTAAAGGCCATCCATCTTCAGAACAAGGGAAAAAATGAAAGAGATGATCATTTCAAGAAACCAGCTTTCAAACCTCCAAATGGAAAACCCAAAGTGAAAGAAAAAGGAAAGGAGAAGAGGATGACATCAACAAAGAAATATGAAGGAGAAAGGCCTTATTACACACTGCAAAAAGGAAGGTCATGATGATGATCATTTTTGGAAACTGTACCTGGAAAAGAGACCAAAGAAGTGGAGGAAAAGACAAGCAAAAGATAGTGGCAACTGTGCAGAAAGAGCTTGGATCCAATTCTGGAGATGAAGCATTGATTACAACAGTAGGAACAAAAGGTACTCTTACACCTCATATTAATTCTGAATCACTTGAAGGCACTAGTTCAATAGATGAGTCTCTTCCTAATGAATGAAAGAGAATTGAGTTATTTCATATTAGAGTTGTCATAAATCATACAAAAGTGGAAACTCTATTTGATATCGGATCCCAAGAAAATTTAATTTCAAAGTCCTTGGTAAAGAAGCTAGGCTTAGAAACCAAACCACATCCAAAACCTTACCCACTTGGATGGATACATGATAAAGCAAAATTGAATGTAACTAAGCAGTGTAAGGTTAAATTTGTGATTGCTTCTAAGTTAGTGGATGAGGTAGAACTTGATGTGATACCATTGGATATCTGTGGCATGGTGTTAGGGAGTCCATATCTATATGATAGAAAAGAAATCTTTTTCCGTCATGAAAACAAATACCAAATCACAAAATATGGGGTATAATATATTGTAAGGGCTCATCAAACTAAAATCAATGCCAGCCTTATAAGTGCAGGACAAATGAAGAGGTTGGTGAACTCCAGTAAGGGTTGCATGCTTATGGTTGTAAGGGGGAAAGACGCAGAATTATCCGATGCTTTCTAGCGTTGTGATGATGTGCATAAAAGGGAATTATGTGAATTAATTTCTAACTATGATGAGATGTTTCAGGAACCAAGGCGATTACCTCTGAAGAGGGAAATCCAACATGAGATCCATTTGCAGCATGATGCTCCATTACCAAATATTGGCATGTATAGGATGTCGACCATTGAGATGGAGGAGATCAAAAAGTAGGTGCAAGAACTATGAACCAAGGGGTCATCTGACTGAGCACTTCTCTATGCGGCTCATCGATTGTCTTAGTGTCAAAGAAATATGGCACATGGAGGATGTGTGTGGATTATCGAGCACTAAAAAAAATCACGATGAAAAATCATTACCCTCTCCCACACATTGATGACTTACTAGATCAATTAAATAATTCTATCTATTTCACCAAATTGGGTTTGCGTAGTGGTTATCACTAGGTCCAAATTGCAGAGTAGGATGTGTGGAAAACTGCCTTCAAGACCAAACACAGTTTGTTCGAATGGATGGTGATTCTATTCGGAATTTGCAATGCTCTAGCCACTTTCATGAGGGTCATGAATGATCTCTTTAGGCCTTTCATTGATGAATTTTTTCGTGTATATCTAGATTATATTCTTGTCTTTAGTAAAAGTTGGAATGAACATGTATGCGATGTGAAGAAAGCGCTTGATGTATTGAAAAAAGAAAAACTCTATGTAAAATTGTCAAAGTGTGAGTTTGGGAAAACCTCTTTAGTTTACCTAGGTCATATTTTTGGTCATGGTCAGTTAAAATTTGATCCGTCTAAAGTTAAAGCAATTGTAAATTGGCATAAGTCTACTAGTGTAACTGAGGTTTGTAGCTTTTAAGGTGCAGTATAGTATTGGAGGATATTTATTGCCTATTTCTCTATTATTACAACACCTTTACACAGATTGACAACTGTAAAGAAAGTCTTTTAATGGGGAGGAAAGTAGCAGAAATCCTTCGAAGCATTGAAAGAAAAGATCAGCACCACATCGGTCTTGGCCTTACCAGATATCCAGCATGTTATCACTCAGGTTGTCCTTAAAGCTCCGGAAAAGGATACGGCCGAGGTAACCACAAACCACTTTGGATTGCAGGTTCTAGCCAACCTGCAATCAGAGAGGGCTCTCTCTTTATGATTTAGCTTTGTTTAAAAGGATTTTAGGCTAGGTCTCGAGTCCAGAGGGTTTTTGTTTTGTCTTTGGTGGGAAAATTGATGTTTTCAGACAGAGAGGCAAGGCATAGTCTGGAAGTTTCAAACCATTGGGCGTGGAGTCGAGGAGTGTGACTGCTGGTGCTTTCACTTGGTCACAACAGAGGGAAAATGGAGCAAGACAGCTGCGCAGGAAACAATGTTTCAGGTCTAAGTGATGGAAAGAAATGCTAAGCGAAGAGGGGCAGTTAAGAATCTCTCAATCAACTTAGCAGTGGGAAGTAACAGAGCGCTACCTAGGGGCAGTTAAGAATCCCTAGATAATTGGCAAACACAGGTGAATTGGGGTAAACATGAGCCAGAAGGAATTCATATTCATAACCAATTCATTCAGAGGAAAACATAAAGAAACAGCAGAAATTGAGCATAGAGAGTATTTAAACTAATTCTAAGCTATTCTTTCTTTCTGCCATTTAGATAGTGATAACAATAAAACAGAGGTAAGATGCACTTATTGTTTCAGGCTGCAGCACAAGAATTCCATCTTCAGTCTCCAAAACATTCATTTACAACAAATAGTTTTCTCTCCAAGCTTTCTGCAATCTTTGATTATAGAAACAGTCAGGTATACAATGCAGGTCTCTAGTGAAAATTCTCAATTGACCAACCGACCGTTTAAACAATACAGACGGTGGTATATATAAGGAAGATTTATCCAAAATTATCTATTACAGCCGACCTAACAGGTCAGATAGAAAATTGATTACTTTAACCTAATCCTATCCAGAAATAAATGCCAAAAAATATCTTTGAGCTTTGCTGGGGACAGCTGTATCAAAATGAGTTAATATCTGTCCTGGTGGCTCTGTGCTCTTCATCTGTCATAGCTGTGCATTGGTCTTTGCACCCTTGCTATTCGGCGGTTTTAAATGCCTCTGACTGTGATTTGAGAGCTAGGATGGGCTTACTCCTCTTGATTTGACTTTCTGGGGGGCTCATCAATGTTTAAGTACCTCGAGCCCTTAAAAAATCTTTGACTGATACTCTTTGGCTCTCCTTCTTCCTCTGATACCCTTTTGGCAATAAATTGATGTTGTTCTGAGGTGCTGTGGGTCTTATTCAGAAATAAATGGTCGTTGTTCGGCCTCTGTTTCTTTCGAAACTGCTTCCTGCTCCTTCCGGCAAGCTTCGCGAGGGAAAATGGGTCATTTGGCGCCTTTCGGGCTTGCTGGGGGCCGCAGAATGAAAAGATTCCCTAAAGATTCCCCATTCAGGCCCAAAAAATCTAGCGATGAGCGATATGCGCTAGGCGCAAGCAAATCGCTCATCGAAAACTACCTCAGAATCGGATTTCGGGGCTCCGAAGTGCGATTTTTCGCGCCTTCGCGCCCAAAAAGCGCTGATGACATCAGCATGATGTCAGCATGATGTGACATTGTACGGCGGGTGACATCAGCATGACATCAGCAGGACGACATGGCGGGATGACGTCAGCATGACGATATCATGTACAGATGGTGATGTGGTAGGTATGGTGGCAGGCATACGTGGCAGTGACGTGGCAGGAGGCCACGCAGGAAGGTGACTCCACATGGTGACTGGACAGGGGGGGTGACGTAAGAGGCAATTGTGCAGGGGGTGACGTGGGATGTGACGTCACAGGCGGTAAGCAGTTTTGTGGCGCACCGCTTATGGACAACGGTGGTTTCGGGGGAGAGGGCTCCGCCACAGCCCAACGCTTGACGCGTGGTGGGAGGTACGGTGGTAATACTGCCCATCTCCCGGACGCTAAACATCGGGTAGGTCGGGGAAGGGACGGCCCGCCCACCATTGATCTATGGGGCGGGCGATCCAACGGCTGGCGGGGAGTGTGATATGTCGGAGGGATAAGGGGCAGTATATGCGCAGGAATATTCCTTTAATATTTGCGCGGGCGGGTTTAAACTTAGGGAATGGGGTTTTTATGTGTTAAAAAGGCGCGGTTTGATACATTTACATTCAGACTTAGGGACAAGGGTGGAATATGGGTTTTTTGACAAGCGGGGTTAATATTTTATGTACAGAACGTAGGGAACATGTGCAAAAAGGGGTTTTTTGAGGTTTTTGAGGGGTTTTTGGGCTAGGGGAGAGGTTACTAGCTGACCAGATGTTAAACTAGCTCCTTAATGACTCGGATGGGCTAAAGACAGCCCCAGATGGACTGTGATTTCCCAGACTTAGTAGAATTATGGCTATAATGCCCGGGAGGGAGTATTTACATAAGGGATTTTTATTTACATGATTTTAGTAGGGGAAGGGAAAAACTGATAGGGAGTTATATAATAAAGTTAGTAGTTAATATGGAGATGGACAGAGGGTGCTAAGGTATGAGACCTTAGCCTTTGTTGGGAATAGAAGGCTCACAGAAGATGAGTGAGCAATCCTTGGGTGAAGTAGATCCTCACCAAGGCGAATGTCATGGAAATGATGAAACTGAGAGGCTCAAGCAGATCTTGACCTCTTGGGGGATGTTAGTAAGTGACTTGGGGGAAATGAGAAGAAGGGGAGGTTAGTGAATTCCAGCTTGAGTACCTCCTTTAAAATAAAACTGCCTGATAATTGGGATCTGAAAAGATAAGACATTGCGAGACACAAAATTTATCATCAGTCATCATTCTGCCACCAAACAGCTACCTACCCAGCCTATTGTCCTAACATTTTTTCTTCTTTTCTGATTAGGGTGCACTTAGACTTGCAGACCCAAAATTACAATTTTTCTTTTGAATGTTTCCTACCTACATCTGCACTTATTTCTGCCAGGGCCCAGATTAAACAGTTGGGTCCCTTTGGTTCTCTACCTATCTACAAATCTGACCAAGATTAAACTGTTTGGACAGATGCATTCTCTATATTCTACAACAGGAAATTGAAACCTAGGGAGACCAAGATTAGACTGTGTGGAACTTCCTTAAATGAAAACTCTTCAAAACTGGAACAACTCATCAAAATGGGACCTCAGCAGTGGCATTTGGACTAGCACACTCTCATGGTATCTTCTGGAAATATGGAACACTGCAGCTTGCCAAGTATGACATATTTGGCATGTAACAATGTCAATCATGAAAAATGAAACCCTGTTGCAACAGGAGGCCAACAGTGGCTCCACTTGGGGATGGCTTTTCCTTGTGAAAAGTCAAGAACAACAGGTCAGACTGCCTTGATCTTCTATTTGTTGTTGTAGACTGGGAAATTATTCTTTGTTCTGGCTGTTGAAAAAATGTAAAACTTTGAACTATAGACAACCTCCTCCCCAACTGAGTTACTGTGAATTGTACAACATCGCCTGCTTTCTTCTGTGTGCTTGATCTCTTATGTACAATGCTGCTGGAACATGCCTTTTAAAACAGTTTGGGGACACGGATCAAACTGCTGTGTTTGCCTTGCTTTTGCTTAGAGCAAGGTGCTGGTATGAACTGAAAATTTTGCTCTATTTTGATACTCTTGAGACTGGAAAATTTGCATTGGCTGCGTCCTCACCGAATTTACTGTTATTCCTCAAACAATCAGCCGGTTTATACAAAATAAAGACTGAGTGCTGGTATTTACAAATAAAATTTGTACAAAGATATTTACAGAATTTGCATTGTTTCAACAACAAGGATCATGATAATGTTTCAACATCCTGCCATTCACAGGGCCTTCTTCAACAGTGCTGTCCTCCATAGATCTGAGAAAATAAGTGTTGTTTCCCTGAACAACGGAAATTACAAATGGACCTTTCCATAGAAAATCAAACTTGGAATGTTTTTCCTTGTCTTCTCTTCTTGAGTCCCACTTCAGAACTTTGTCACCAATACTGAAATATTCAGCTTTAGCCCTCTTATCAAACATCCTTTTGAGCTTTTCTTGCAAAATTTGAGCTCTGTCATAAACTTGTTCTCTAGTTTGCTGAAGGTGAATTGTCTGATTAATCCTTCTTTGAATGTCATTTGGTTCAGCCTGAATCTCTTGTAACAGCTTGATAGTAGGAATGCCCAGGGATGAAGGAAACCTAGCCTCCATGCCATATACTAGCTCATAAGGGCTCATCCCTATGGATCTTTTGCTTGAAAGTCTGTCTGCCCATAGGGCATTTACCAGCTTTTTGTGCCAGTTCTTCTTGTTTTCTTCTAGCACCTTCTTTATGATGTTAATGAGGCTCTTGTTTGAATATTCTGCCAATCCATTACCTTGAGGGTAATAAGCTGTGGAGTGGCCCAAGGTAATATGAAATCTGTGGCAAAAATTGATCATCTTTTTGGATTTCAAGGCAGCGGCATTGTCAGTGATGATTTTTTCAGGGCAGCCAAATCAGGAAAGGATATTGCACTCAAGGAATTGGATAATGGTGGTGTCATTGGCTTGTCTACAGGGAATGGCTTCAACCCACTTAATGAAATAGTCGGTGGCTGTTAGGATCCATTTGTGCTGGCCTGAGGAAGAGGGATGGATTTCTCCAATGAAGTCAAGACCCCATTGTTGAAAAGGTTTTTCGGTGGAGATTGGTTTAAGGGGTAGGGGCAACAATTTTCTCTTGCCTTCAAAAATTTGGCATTTGTGACATGATATAGAAAACTTTTTTACATCTGCGAAAAGAGTGGGCCAATAGAAACCAGCCCTTAGAATATTATCAGCAGTGGACTTCTAGTAGAGATGTCCTCCACAATCACCTGCATGGAATTCTTTCATGACATTGTTAGTTTCATTCATGGTTAAACAATTAAGCAATATACCTTCATGATTTTTCCAAAATAAAGCACCATCTATAACAGAAAACTTTAAAGCCTTCATTTTCAAAAATCTTTTCTTGGTTCTGGACAATCCTGGGGGAGCACACAGGTTTGACAATACAAAGAATATATCAGCGTACCATGGGGATTGTAAAAATATTTCACTGATCTGTGGAGTTGCCAGCTCCGATTCATTGTCCAGCTGGTTTATGTCTAAGGCCTGAAAGTTTGTTTCGGACATCAGTTTAGCTAAACCTTGTCCCTTTATCAGCTTGGTTGGTTTTATTTCTATGTCATATTCAAGGATGTTTGCAATCCACTTACCTCTTTTGCCTTCTATTCCGTCTTGGGTCAATATGTCTTTTACAGCAGCGTGTGGGACATAGGCAATCACGTGTGAATATAAAATGTACACTCTGAAATCATTGATGGCCTTAACAATTGCGTAGGCTTGTTTTTCCATGATTGGGTATTTCAATGGGGCATCTCTTAAAGCTCTGCTGAAAAAATCGATTGGTTTTTCAGCTCCCTGTTCATCCTTTTGCAAAAGGACGACGAATATTGTATGCTCTGATGCAAATGAAAATATGATAGAATCTTTGTCAAATTGTGGACTAGTTAGGACAGGGGTTTGGGTTAAGGCGGATTTGATACTCTCAAATGCTTGCATGGCTTCCAGGGACCATCTTACCTTGGCATCCTTCTTTAACATGTTGCTTAACAGTCTTATTAATTCAGCCAGATTTGGAATGAATCTTCTCAAAAAGTTGATTTTCCCAAGGAATGCTTGTAGCTCTTTTATGTTTCTGTGGTATGGAATTTGGAGGATGGCCTGTATTCTCTCAGGATCAATTCTGATCCCATCCTTTGATATAATGTGGCCAAGTAATTTGCCTTCTTCAAGGCCAAACAAAGACTTCTTGGGGTTCAAGGAAATGCCATATTTCCTACATGTCATGAAAATTTGCCTGAGATGCTTGAGGTGTTCTTCATCAGATTTGGAAAATGGGGTTAAGTCATCAAGGTAGACAACTAGGAAGTCATGTATTTCTTTGGCGAAAGCAATATCCATTGCACGTTGAAAGGTAGCACCAGCATTTTTAAGTCTGAATGGCATCTTTACATACTTAAATGTTCCCCAAGGTGTGGTAAAAGTTGTTTTGTCTTGGTCATCTGGGTGAACAAGTATTTGGTTGAAACCTGAAAAACCATCTAGTAAAGAGATTCTAGATGATCCCACTACTCTCTGCAATATGTGGTCCATTTTGGACAAAGGATAGTGGTCTTTTAAGGAGACTTGGTTTAAGTTTCTAAGGTCTACACAAAGTCTGATTTCACCTGTCTTTTTTCTTGTAGGGACAAGATTGGATACCCATTCAGAAAATTTGATGGGTGCTATAATGCATGCTTCAAACATCCTCTTTACTTCTTTCTCAATCGGGGGAAGAAGCATGGGGTTAATTCTTCTAAGTTTCTGCTTGAAGGGTTTCTGGTTTGGTTTTAAAGGAATGGTGTGTTGAATCACTGATGTATCATAGGATTTTAAATCCTCATAGATCCAACCAAATACATCTTGGAATTCTTTGAAAAAATCAATGTACTTGGGTTTTTGATCAGGTGGTAGATTTTTGGACAGTTTGATCATTTTCGGATTTTCTGGTGTCCCGATGTTGTGTTCTTCTATCTCAGTGTTTATGGGTTGCAATTTTGGTTTTCTGGGAACGTCATTAGAGTCAAACATGTCTTCTAGCGGGGTTAGACCAGCAGGAAAAAAATTGTCTTTTAGCTCAATGATTTCTACCTCTGTTTTGTCTATTTCTTCTACTTGTGTTTGTTTCAGTTGTTCTATGTTTTCATTGTCAAAAATAGTTGGTTTCAAGATCTGTTCGACTGTTGCAATTGTTACAGCCTGCTGATTTGATTTGTTTGCTGTTCTAGGTCTGTCATGGCATCCATGTCAATGTTGATACTCGAAAACTCATGCTCTAGGGTGAGGAAATTATTAATCTGGGCATCATTTTCGAATACTTTCCAGTCTTTAACGTTATTTGGGACTGCGGGGCTATGTTTTATTTCAGCTATGAAATGATGGTTTGGGTCAAAAGGAAGCTTGCATGTACTAGCAAAGGTGGCTAGGCTGTGTGCATGAATGTTGTGATTTCTGGAAATCTTATCAAGCTTGAATTCAGTGAATGTCTGGAGTACGTTAGTAGCAGTATTCCTATATGCTCTCATTCTATTGTCATTGGTAACAAAATTAACTTTCATCTGTTGTATAACTAGGTCAGAGTCACCTAAGATAGACACTTTTACGGCTCCTAGAGTTTTTAGCAGTTTAAGGCCTAAAAGCAGAGCCTCATACTC
This sequence comes from Pinus tabuliformis, assembly GCA_031772625.1. NCBI lineage: Eukaryota > Viridiplantae > Streptophyta > Pinopsida > Pinales > Pinaceae > Pinus > Pinus tabuliformis. The sequence goes on from CM062807.1 coordinate 100,762,545, forward strand.
TGCCATGTTATTTGTGCATTTGAAGTTCAGTCTGTAGGCATGTCCTTCTGCATGGTTGTTATATGTGTTGTGAATCCAAACACATGCCCCTGCTCCTAACTTGTTAACATAGCCATCAAACTCCAGGTACCATGTGATTTCTTGTTTATGGTCAGTATCAAGAGTTTGAGCTGTTTCAGGATTGGGCAGATTTAAAATTTTTGTTTGGTGAAGTTCTTTTGGTAGGCTGGTTGCATCAGCTGCTGTGACAGTTTCGTGGGTATGTGCAACTGACTCTTCGTTGATGTGTGCTTGTTGCTCTAGAGTGAAGGACTCATTACCAATTGTAACATTTGTATCAGTATTACACAAAATAAATGAATCCATATCATAGTGGATTGAGTAAATGGGAAAATTTTCAGGCTTACTTTCACTACTCACTACATACTTCATGAGCATTTCTCTGTACAGTCTCTTTGGTTGCCCAAAGACTGAAATAGTAGCGTAGGAAAGGTCTAATTGAAGGGATCCTTGGAGCTTTGCTCCCCATGATCTTGACAGGAGCATATCGTACTTTGGTGGAATGTCAGCAACCACTACATCCATGAGGATGGTTTTGTTGGGATATTGGACTAAGGAGACACACAAATCTTTGATGAGGCCTAAGCATTTCACTTGACTTGAGTCAAATAAGTATAGTTCTTTGTAAGGTCTTGTAACGTCAAGATTCAATTTTTCCATAACTGCTTTGGGCATAAGATTATGCGATGCCCCTGACTCAAACATAGCATTATGTAAAACTTTATCATGTATGTGCAAGCTGACATAAAAGGGTGGGACAGGTCCATGGGTTGATTTTCCGTTAACTTCTGGGCCAAATAGCAGCTCTGGGGTATCGTTTAAAACATTTACATCATCCTTATTTTCTGGGATTTGAAGTGACCTTTGAATTTGTTGCTTATATACATCGTGTTTTGCAAGTTCAGATAGAGGGATGGCTATCTTGAGTTTTCATATTTCCGCCTCTAAGTTAAAGGGCTTTTCTAGTGGAGTTTTGCTGTGGATAATGGTAGTTTTTTCTTTTTCATTTGCATTCTCGGCAATCTGGTCTCGCTTATCAGTGTTACGGGAAAGTTCTGCTTACTGTTTTGTATTTTTAGGAGTGCTTTGTGGGACGCTGTTTGAATTTTCTCTTGAAGAGGGAGGTGGCAGAGGCTGCTCAACAGAAGGTTGAGTGTTTGTTATATCTTCCACAGTCACTTGATGTGGGTTTGGGACAGTTATATCAGCTGGTTCTATTACAACAGCTTTGTTTTTAGCCTTGTTGGGTTGTTTACCTTCCTTTGTCTTGCTAGGCTCAGAGATGTCAATGGTCCTAGTTCTGAGCTTATATTGTTTGTGTACTTCATACACAGCAGTATCATAACCCTGTTTGAAATCAAAAGACTCACCAGATTTAGTCTGAAATTGATTACAGTCATGTTGGTTTTGGTCTTCTTGTGTGAAGAAAGTTTGATGCTCACCCTTTAGATCCATTAAGTTCATGTGAGAGTCATCTGTAGGTTCACTTGAAGTGGAACCTTCAACATAGTTGTCTTGAAACGGGGGTCTTATATCATGGTCTTGGTTATGCCTACCAGCATTTGTGTTCTGTATCTTCCTGAAATTTGGGTTTTTTATAGTGTTGGACTGCTGTCCTTCCCATGATGCTTTTCTCTCAACATTTTCTACTCTTTCTCCTAGTCTTTGCAGGCCATTGATTATAGCATCAAGCTTCTGGTCAAAGGCTGAGGGTTCTTCTTTAAAGGTGGTTCTTCTTTCCATTCTCGCTCTGTTTCTCTTGGCAATTAAGTTAGCCTCTACGGTAACAACAACCTTTTGTGCGTCTTCAAGAGTTGTAGGGCTCTTTCTTTCAACTGATATGCCATATTAGGGTCAAAACCATCCGGAAATTTATACAAAGAAAGGTCAGGTGGAGGTCTTAAGTTCTGTGGGATTGCGTTATATACGTTATTGAATCTTGCACAGTACTCCAAAACAGTCTCTTGAGGGCCTCTTTTGATTGTATCGTATTTGGCCAGTACGTGCAAGGGGTCTTTCTTTTTCTCCCATCTGTTGGTAAAGGATTGATAGAGCTCATCTGGGGTAGTTATGGAATTTGCGGCAAGTAATCGGAACCAAGTTCTAACATCACCTGTCAGACTCTGAACAAAAATTCTCATTCTTAAACTATCATCATCTATTTTATAGTTTTCGAAATAATCTTGCATCTTTTTGGTATGCTTAATGGCTGTGAAAGGACCGGTGCTGTCAAAATATGTGATTTTAGATTGGTACTCTTGAGGTAAAGCCCCAGCATTGGTAGGTAATTGCAGGGGTGCATATCTATTAGCCATATTGGCAGGTATAAGTGGAACAACGGGGATAAGTGGAACAACTGGAGTAACAGGGATAACAGGAGTAACTGGGGCGCTAGAAATGGCAGTAGTGTTAGCATGTGCAGTGGATGAAGGTGTGGAAGGGGTACTACGGGATGTAGATGATGAACTGATGGAAATAGGGGATGAACGGAACAAGACCTTGACAGGAGTCGGAAAACAGCTAGGGTACGTTGTTTCAGGGCTCAAATCAGCAAAATTTCCCTGTTTTTCTTGCTTCCTAATGATTTTGGGGATTATGTTAGGGTTTTCAAAAACAACTGGAGGGTTGGGATCTGGATTTGACCTTGTATATCATGGATTTTTCTTGGGAGCTAGCTTCCGAATTGTTTTTTGGGTATTTTTCCTGGGAATGTTTTTGTAATCGACAAGGGACTAATTAAAATATGGGACAGCTTGTTTGTAACTTAAAACTAGCATGAAGATTGACTGAAGTAGCATTTATTTACTCCTGTTAATGCAAAGCAAGAAATAGTCTCAAAGGCTTCCTGGCTGACATTCAGGCTTCATCTGTAGTTTTAAGAGATAAACAGCAGTTGGAAGGTTTGATTTATGGTCTCGGTAGAGCTTTCTTACCTTCTTTGTGAAACTATCTGAGGAAGTTCCCCAGTGGATTCGCCATTATGTTATCACTCAGGTTGTCCTTAAAGCTCCGGAAAAGGATACAGCCGAGGTAACCACAAACCACTTTGGTTTGCAGGTTCTAGCCAACCTGCAATCAGAGAGGGCTCTCTCTTTATGATTTAGCTTTGTTTAAAAGGATTTTAGGCTAGGTCTCAAGTCCAGAGGGTTTTTGTTTTTTCTTTGGTGGGAAAATTGATGTTTTCAGAGAGAGAGGCAAGGCATAGTCTGGAAGTTTCAAACCATTGGGCGTGGAGTCGAGGAGTGTGACTGCTGGTGCTTTCACTTGGTCACAATAGAGGGAAAATGGAGCAAGACAGCTGCGCAGGAAACAATGTTTCAGGTCTAAGTGATGGAATGAAATGCTAAGCGAAGAGGGGCAGTTAAGAATCTCTCAATCAACTTAGCAGTGGGAAGTAACAGAGCACTACCTTGGGGCAGTTAAGAATCCCTAGATAATGGCAAACACAGGTGAATCGGGGTAAACATGAGCCAGAAGGAATTCATATTCATAACCAATTCATTCAGAGGAAAACATAAAGAAACAACAGAAATTGAGCATAGAGAGTATTTAAACTAATTCTAAGCTATTCTTCCTTTCTGCCATTTAGATAGTGATAACAATAAAACAGAGGTAAGATGCACTTATTGTTTCAGGCTGCAGCATAAGAATTCCATCTTCAGTCTCCAAAACATTCATTTACAACAAACAGTTTTCTCTCCAAGCTTTCTGCAATCTTTGATTATAGAAACAGTCAGGTATACAGTGCGGGTCTCTAGTTAAAATTCTCAATTGACCAATCGACGGTTTAAACAATACAGAGAGTGGTATATATAGGGAAGATTTATCCAAAATTATCTATTACAGCCGACCTAACAGGTCTGATAGAAAATTGATTACTTTAACCTAATCCTATCCAGAAATAAATGCCAAAAAATATCTTTGAGCTTTGCTGGGGGCAACTGTATCAAAATGAGTTAATATCTGTCCTGGTGGCTCTGTGCTCTTCATCTGTCATAACTGTGCATTGGTCTTTGCACCCTTGCTGTTCGGCGGTTTTAAATGCCTCTGACTATGATTTGAGAGCTAGGATGGGCTTACTCCTCTTGATTTGAGTTTCTGGGGGGCTCATCAATGTTTAAGTACCTCGATCCCTTAAAAAATCTTTGACTGATACTCTTTGGCTCTCCTTCTTCCTCTGATACCCTTTTGGCAATAAAATGATGCTGTTCTGAGGTGCTGTGGATCTTATTCACAAATAAATGGCCGTTGTTTGGCCTCTGTTTCTTTCGAAACTGCTTCCTGCTCCTTCCGGCAAGCTTCGCGAGGGAAAATGGGTCATTCGACGCCTTCCGGGCTTGCTGGGGGTCGCAGAATGAAAATATTCCCTGAAGATTCCCCATTCAGGCCCAAAAAATCTAGCGATGAGCGATTTGCGCAAATCGCTCATCGAAAACTGCCTCAGAATCGGATTCTGGGGCTCCGAAGTGCGATTTTTGCGCCTTTGTGCCCAAAAAGTGCTGATGACGTCAGCATGATGTGACATTGTACAGTGGGTGACGTCAGCAGGATGACATGGCGGGATGACGTCAACATGACGACATCATGTACGGATGGTGACGTGGCACGTACGGTGGCAGGGATACGTGGCAGTGACGTGGCAGGAGGCCATGCAGGCAGGTGAGTCGACATGGTGATTGGACAAGGGGGGTGACGTAAGAGGCGATTGTGCAGTGGGTGACGTGGGATGTGACGTCACAGGCGGTAAGCGGTTTTCTGGCGCACCGCTTATGGACAACGGTGGTTTCGGGGGAGAGGGCTCCGCCACAGCCCAACGCTTGACGCGTGGCGGGAGGTACGGCGGTAATATCGCCCATCTCCCGGATGCTAAACGTCGGGCAGGTCGGGGATGGGACGGCCCGCCCACCGTTGATCTGTGGGGCGGGCGATCCAATGGCTGGCGGGGAGTGTGATATGACGGAGGGATAAGGGGCGGTATATGCGTAGGAATATTCCTTTAATATTCGCGCGGGTGGGTTTAAACTTAGGAAATGGGGTTTTTATGTGTTAAAAAGGCGCGGTTTGATACATTTACATTCAGAATTAGGGATAAGGGTGGAATATGGGTTTTTTTACAAGCGGGGTTAATATTTTATGTACAGAACATAGGGAACAGGTGCAAAAAGGGGTTTTTTGAGGTTTTTGAGGGGTTTTTGGGCTAGGGGAGAGGTTACTAGCTGACCAGATGTCAAACTAGCTCCTTAATGACTCGGATGGGCTAAAGACAGCCCCAGATGGACTGTGATTTCCCAGACTTAGTAGAATTATGGCTATAATTCCCGGGAGGGAGTATTTACATAAGGGAGTTTTATTTACATGATTTTAATAGGGGAAGGGAAAAACTGATAGGGAGTTATATAATAAAGTTAGTAGTTAATATGGAGATGGACAGAGGGCGCTAAGGTATGAGACCTTAGGCTTTGTTGGGAAAAGAAGGCTCACAGAAGATGAGTGAGCAATCCTTGGGTGAAGCAGATCCTCACCAAGGCGAATGTCATGGAAATGATGAAACTGAGAGGCTCAAGCAGATCTTGACCTCTTGGGGGATGTTAGTAAGTGACTTGGGGGAAATGAGAAGAAGTGGAGGTTAGTGAATTCCAGCTTGAGTACCTCCTTTAAAATAAAACTGCCTGATAACTGTGATCTGAAAAGATAAGACATTGCGAGACACAAAATTTATCATCAGTCATCATTCCGCCAACAAATAGCTACCTACCCAGCCTATTGTCCTAACATTTTTTCTTCTTTTTTGATTAGGGTGCACTTAGACTTGCAGACCCGAAATTACAATTTTTCTTTTGAAAGTTTCCTGCCTACATCTGCACTTATTTCTGCCAGGGCCCAGATTAAACAGTTGGGTCCCTTTGGTTCTCTACCTATCTACAAATCTGACCAAGATTAAACTGTTTGGACAAATGCATTCTCTATATTCTACAACAGGAAATTGAAACCTAGGGAGACCAAGATTAGACTGTTTGGAACTCCCTTAAATGAAAACTCTTCAAAAATGGAACAACTCATCAAAATGGGACCTCAACAGTGGCATTTGGACTAGCACACTCTCATGGTATCTTCTAGAAATATGGAACACTGCAGCTTGCCAAGTATGACATATTTGGCATGTAAAAATGTCAATCATGAAAAATGAAACCCTGTTGCAACAGGAGGCCAACACAGCATCCATTCAAGGTCGAGACAAATGCCAATGGATATTCCATGGGAGCTGTATTGATGCAGCAAAAGAAGTCAATATGTTACCATTCAGAGAAATTCTCTCATGTTGTAATAAACTATCCCACTTATGACAAGGAGTTATATCAATATGCCTTGGTCTAGAGTGTGAAAAAGTGGAAACAATACCTGATCGGAATGGAGACCATCATCCATACAAATCATCAGCCCTTGCATTATATTCAATCACAAACCAAGTTGCATCAATCTAGTCATTTCAGGTGTATGGGTTTTCTTCAACAGTTTCATCTGGTAATAAAGTATAAGAATGGCACTAGCAACAAAGTGGCTGATATGTTATCTCGTCGTCCTATTTCTACTTTTGTTATTTTGCATAATGCTTTGTTATCTTTTGAAAGTTATGCTGAACAATATGCTAATGATGATGACATTAAGGAGATTTATGCAAAACTAACCCATGGTTCACAGATGGACAACTATCAATTGTTGGGGAAACTGTTGTATCACCTTAGCAAATTGTGTATACCCACAGGAGAAAGGGTACATGTAATTCGGGAGGCCCACACCTCCCTTGTGTCTGGTCATTTTGGTGTTGAAAAAACTTTGTGTCATGTACAAATATTTTGTTTTTGGCCTCATATGAATAACATTGTGACTCACTATGTAAAGGGATGTTTGATGTATTCTGTTTCAAATCCCTCAAAACTCGAGCTCTACACACCACTCCCTATTCTGCGTCGCACATGGGAAAGTGTGTTGATGGATTTTGTAGGAGGTTTTCCTTTGTATAGGAAAAGTCACGAATATTTGTATGTCATTGTTGACCATTTTAGTAAGATGTGTATTTTAATGCCTAGTAAAAAGAAGATCATTACAGAGCAGACTACTTATCTTTTCTTTTAGCATGTTTGAGTCCATTTTGGGTTACCCACATCGATTGTGGAAGATGATGGACACCAAGTTGAAAAGAATCACATCATTTCATCCACAAACTAACAGAAAGATAGAGGTTGTCAACTACACCATGGTACACTTGTTACGAGGCTATTGTGGAAAACATCCTAAGTTGTGGTATTGAGCATCTTCCATACATGCTGTGGAGCACCTGGAAGGTATGCTTTTTGATAAGTAATCTAGTGGTTTTTCAAATACTATTTCTAATCTTTTCTGCATATTGAGCCTAAAAACATAAGGGTTTTGGTAAATTATGTGAAAATGGACAAACGAAGCTCAATCACTAATAATCGATGTTTTCTATGCAGAAGGACGCGGAAATAGGGGATTCTCGAGTAAAAACGAGAAGCGCAAGGAAAGTAACTGCTGCCCCGTCGACAGGGAACCGGATGCGGACAAGATCAAGTAAAATTGGAGCCGAATAATCCAGGAAAAGAGCGCAGGATACCGTGACGGAGAACGCAAGAGACCTGAACGATTAGCGAATCCCTCAGGATCTTCGATCCTGAGGGATCGCTGCTTTAAAGCTTATCTTTTGTATCTAGACATCTCCATCATTTATGTTATATAAAGGTACCACGCCATCGAGCGTGGGGGGGACGACTGTTATTATAATTATAAACTCAGAACGATTTTGATCACTGAGCTTTTGTAAGATCTGATTTTGTACACTTTTGTTATGCAATCAATATAAAGGATTCGGTGTTCACTTCGTTTCTGTATCTGATGTAACTCTAAGCAGTGTACCATCGTAGCCAAGGGCCCAGCTCCGACGGTCACCTGCTGTTGTATCATACGGTGATTCGTGTGGTTTGCTTATTTCTTTCCTTACAGTAATCCGATATATCTTTGCTATGATAGACTATGCTTCTTAATTAATATCTGAATCTGAATAAGTTCGGTAATTCACGTCTTTGTATTACACAAACTGAATCTATTCGAATTGCATTCATTTCTACAGCAAGTTATTGGTATGAATGTTATCATTATTGGATTCATATGAAATAAGTACTTGTGAGACTTGAAGATAATATCACTTTGTTCAGAAACATAGTCGCATCATACATTGCTCTCGGATCGCTGCAGTAGTATAGACCGTGTACATACTTCGGGGTTGCTGTTCCATTTAGATTTGCTGTTCCATTTGGATTTGTTGTTCCATTTGGATTTGCTGTTCCATTTGGATTTGCTGTTCCATTTGGGTTTGCTGTTCCATTTGGGTTGTTGTTCCATTTGGGTTTGCTGTTCCATTTTATATGATTGACGTTTCCTGTTTATGATAGTTTGCTGTTCCATTTCTTTACTGCTGTTCCATTTCTTTACTGTTGTTCCATTTCTTTACTGCTGTTCCATTTTAAGAATCGTTGTTCCAGTTTACTTTTGCCAATCTGCCTTTATTGCTTTCACGTGATAGCAGGCCTAAGGCTGTCGTGAGCCCAGCAAAACGCTGCCTAGCTCCCTGACCTATAAGCCCATGCTTTGGTTTTCTTTCTTTATCAGTTTCTAAAGGGAAGGGTTATTGGTTCCGTACCCTTGACTGATCATTTGCCTTGTGTGATTTCATTTCCTGAACTGGTTTAGTTACAACTTAGTGTTTGTTTCCCTTCAAGTCATTAGAACACTATACTACCGAGCACTACTTGGACAGAACAGCCTAGGATTGAGTTACTCCTTGAAAGAACAAAACGATCCCGGATTGACTTAATAATGTGGAATAATTGGTGGTGTGAGAGACCCTAGTTATAGCTCTACATTTTGGCGCCGTTGCCGGGGAAGGGGTAATAGCCATTTGTCCTTTATAGAGTAGTGCGCAAATCTGCTAGGAGGGAGTTGGATTTTAAAAACGGAAGGTAAGAACCTGCGTACGGAGCATGTAAAAGTCCTGCTCCACCGTCCGCTCTCTTAGTAGAATTGCTGGTTAAATAGGATTTAGCAGTTTAATTGGAGTGCATGACTAAGCAGAAAAAGTTAGAAAAAGATCAAAAGCCTCCATCCAAAGCTAAGGGGCCGGTGACCCTTGGACGAAAAACCTTCATAGACGAAATCTATAAGAAAGCCGACTCTCAGCCATCAGTAGGTTATAAGAAAGTTAATTCTAAACAGCCTACTAGTTCGCTTCAGGCCTCGGGATCACCATCCGAAGCCTTTGCTGAGGTGCACAGTCGAACAGAGGAGCAGGATTTTCAAGAAATTGAAAATTTGACTCCTGGACCATTGCACGAAGGGACCCAAAGTAACCTTTGTGAAGGAGAAGGAGAAACAGGGGAAGTTGAGGAACCTAGATCTCCTATTGAATTGAACCAGCCTTTGAATAGCCCGGACAAGGGAAGCGCTGTAAAAATCCTTGTTGAAGGAATTCATTCACCGCAGACAGTTGGGGCCATTATCATCCCTAATCAAGGGAGTGGTGTCAAGACAATCCCTGTTAAGACTACCCCTCCTCAACCAAGGAACACTCTCTTGGAAATTTCTGAAGATTACTGGCATATATTCGATCCCATGGCGCAGAACCAGCCAAACACCCAGACCTCCACATTGCAATATCCGATAGTAGATTCTGCAGCAAATGCGCCCATGAAAGCCATCCCTCTCCAGCATATTCCCACATTTCATGGCCTCACATCAGAAGATCCGGACGCCTTCTTGTTCGAATTTGATGTATTATGTAGAGGATACGATTACACCACCGACCCCCAGAAACTGAAATTGTTCCCCTTTACATTAAAAGGGGCTGCGTTGAGATGGTTTATGGGCTTAGGTGGTGGGGTTATTAACAATTGGGATCAAATGAAAGAAGCCTTTTTAAAGAAATACCAAGATTACTGTAGATCGAGGGAATTAAAAGATGAAATCTTTCAAATGTCAGCTAGACCAAACGAAACCTTAGAAGAATATGTGGAACGTTTCCAATATAACTTGTAGAGATCCCCTTATGCATCACTACCTCTGCCAGATAACGTGTTGAAAACTGCATTAATTAGAGGTATGAGAGAGCAATGGATCGAAACGTTAAACATCATGGGGAAAGGAGACATTTATCAGGAAAATTTTGCTGATATTATTGATCTGTGTATCAGGATCTCAAGAGGCAGCACGAGGATAAAACCAGCGGAATATGATCGCTTCCCCAGAGATAACAGAACATTAACAGAGGGAGTAACCCGGGTAGAACTTGGAAATTTGCTAGAAAATTTTAAAACTGATATCCTGGGAACACTAACTACACAACTTGACATTGTGCAGGCTAAACAAAAGCAAGCCGAGGCAGAGCAGAATCTAGCCATCTTTTGCCCACGATGCAGGAAGAAACACAGCCACAAAGAATGCCCGCTGGATACAGTCCAAATATGTGCTATCTGTACCAAGGACCACCTGATCGAAAGCTGCCCTTCACTGCCTGGTTTGAAGGTAGTATACAAAGAAGCAGAAGAGGAGTCAAAACCAGCATATTTTGTTAACCAGCATCGCCAATGGCAGCCTAGGCAACCAGGTATGTTTTCAGACCCCTCCTCTTCTTTTCAACCCCCGCAGTTCAGTACTCAGCAACAGAACATGTGGCAAAATCAGTCCCAATCCCCGTTTTCGAATTGGTCACCTCAAATGTTTCCTACTCCAAATCCTTGGATGTCCCAATTTGTTTGGCCAAACTGCCCTTATCCTCCACCATATTGGCAGAATAGTTCCTATCCTCCACAGTGGACCCCTTCCACTTCGCAAAGCTCATCCTGGCAGACAAGCTGGCCAAGACCGACATATCAGCCAGCAGGATCAATACCACTCCCTCAACCAACTCTGCCAGCTTTACCACAAAATCCCCAGTCTAATCTGAGACCGCAACTCCCAGCCCAACCCAATCCCAACCCTAATAATAGGCCAGTCCAATCTATTCAAATCATAGACACATAAGAGATTGAGTCTGACCTAAGGGAGTGCAACGATCTTCAGTTAAGATCGGGACGAATAGTAGAGACAGAGGGAGACAAAATGGTTCATATTGAAAATCAGTTACCTGTAGAACAACCCCCACAAAGGGAGGATGAAAACAAAGAGAAAAACAATAAGCAAGCAAGCACATCCTCTCCTCCTTTCCCAGAACGATTAGTCATATCTCGACCTATACAACCTCCAGACTTTGACATTCTGGGAGAATTACAAAATCTGTATATAAAGATTCCATTCCTCCAAGCTATACAAGATATTCCTATATATGCGAAAACCATAAAGGAATTATGCATCAAAAAATCAAGGAGGAATACAAATACTAACCCTAGAGTCCAAGTAGTTGGTACTTTATCTGACCTATTATCAGGAAAGGAGACACCTATCAAATATGAAGATCCCGGGAACCCAATTGTGACCGTTCAAATCTATGGCCAAACCCTGACTAACGCTCTAGTCGACCTAGGAGCTGCAATCAACATTTTGACAACCTCCACCTGCCAAAAGCTTGGCATTACGTCAGTAGAACCTACCTCTACTCTGTTAGAATTGGCAGATCGATCTGTAGTTCGACCAGAAGGTACTCTGAATGATGTCATGGTTTCCGTAGATTCATGGGAGTATCCCACAGATTTCCTAGTAATTAATCCTAAAACCCGACTAGATGGACATCCGTTAATCCTAGGCAGACCCTGGCTTGCTACTGCCGATGCCTACATAGGCTGCCGGCAGGGAAACATGACTATAGCTAAAGGACCCGATGTCAAAAATTTAATTTTGTACCCTCCAGCTCAGCCAAGCCTGCCAATGATTAAAACTAACCCTTATCCTGTATCATATCTCGCTAACAATATTAGATCTCCATTAACTATACAGAAGGCGTTAGATTTCAAAGATCAAACAGAAGACGACGCCATTAACAATTTTATTAGTCAAACTGAAGCTAGAAAACATATGCAGTGTCTTATGATAGAGGCAGCATTTGACAATGAGCTAGAAGAAGATCCCTTAAAAGATCCGCATGATCAGACAATACCAGTAACTGCTGTTGCTAATACTAAAGTAGTGGAAATTGAACCTGGTAAAACTCTGAATATTAATGCCAATCTTACACCAGATCAAGAGATAAAACTTGTTAATCTGTTACAAAAATACAAAGATGCATTTGCGTGGGATTACCCCGACATGAAGGGGATTGATCCTCAATTATTCACCCATCACATCTATATAGAGAAAGACGCAAGACCTGTCCGTCAGCCACAAAGGAGACTCAACCCGCACCTAAAAGAGATAGTGAAAGATGAACTTCAGAAGCTCTTAGATGTTAACTTTATTTACCCTATCTCTGACAGTAAATGGGTCTCTCCCCTTGTGGTGGTACCAAAGAAAAACGGAAAATGGAGGATCTGCGTCGATTACAGGGAGTTAAACAAGGCTACACAAAAGGATCACTTTCCCCTCCCATTTATAGATCAAGTATTGGACACGTTAGCAGGGAAGAAATTTTTCTCCTTTTTGGATGGCTTCAGTGGATATAACCAAATCCAAATTGCCCCTGAAGACTAGGATAAAACTACCTTTACGTGCCCTTGGGGAACGTTTGCCTATCGTGTATTACCCTTCGGCCTATGTAACGCCCCTGCTACATTTCAAAGGGCTATTCTCAGTATTTTTGCAGATCTAATAAATGATGGACTTGAGGTGTATATGGACGACTTCACACCGTATGGGGATGAATTTGATCCAGCTCTGGATACCCTGGAAAAAGTTCTACAACGCTGCATTGCTACCAGACTCTGCCTGAGCCACGAGAAGTGCTACATGATGATGACGGAAGGGCTCATTCTAGGGCACTACATTTCAGCAGCTGGTATCCAGGTAGACCCTGCTAAAATTCAAATTCTTTTGCTTATCCCTACCCCCACTACTCAAACAGAGGTACGTAGTTTCCTTGGATTTTCCGGATATTACAGACGTTTTATAGAACATTATTCACGAATTGCAGCACCTCTATATGCTCTGACAGGTAATGTGGATTTCTTGTGGACAGATAAATGCGACCAAGATTTTAAAGAATTGAAAAAGTTGCTGTCAATAGCTCCAGTCCTTCGAGGACCAAACTGGAATCTGCCATTCCAGATCTCATCGAATGCCTCGAATACAGCAATCGATGCAGTCCTAGGACAAGAAGAGGATAAGAAGCCATACGCTATTTACTATATTAGCAAAAATTTATCCTCTGCCGAACTCAATTATACTGTTACTGAAAAGGAATTTCTGGCTGTAATTCATGCTGTTAATAAATTTAGGCATTATATTACAGGTTACCCTGTTGTGTTATATACAGATCATTCTGCTATTAAATATCTAGCAAACAAACCTGTCATGAATGCTAGGGTAACTCGATGGTTGATCCTGTTGCAGGAGTTTGACATCACAATTAAGGATCGACCCGGCAAGGAGAACCCTGTAGCCGACTTCCTCTCAAGAATACCCAAATCAAGCGAAGCAGCAGCCGTGGAAGATCAATTCCCTGACGAACATCGGTTTGCCATTGCCGTTCGCACACCCTGGTATGCTGACGTCGCCAATTACCTTGCAGTGGGTAAGTTACCAAAACACCTAACCCCTCAGGAACGAAAACAAATTGTTCAAAAAAGCACACGATTTTCGTGGATTGGAGACCATTTATTCCATACAGGGGCAGACATGCAAATCAGAAGGTGTATTCGAGAGGATGAGATCCTAGACATCTTAAAGGCTTGTCACAGTGGACCATGCGAGGGGCACTTTGCCGACAAGAGAACAGCACATAAAATACTACAGGCAGGGTACTATTGGCCTACAATCTTTAAGGACGCAAAAAAATTTGTGCAGGCCTGTGATAGCTGCCAGCGAGCAGGAAAGCCTGGTCAAGCTGATGAAATGCCTCTGAGACCACAAGTGGTTATTGAGCCATTTGAACGATGGGCTCTCGATTTCGTCGAGCCCATTAATCCACCATCAAACCAAAGGACATACATCCTGGTAGCAACAGACTATGTTACTAAATGGGTTGAGGCTGAATCATTAGCTAGGGCTACAGAAGATTCGGTAATACAATTTTTGTTCCATTTGTTTGTACGATATGGACTTCCAAGAGAAGTGATTACAGATGGTGGACCACAATTTGTTGGAAACAAACTAGCCGCAACACTTAACAATTATCATATCCAACATAAGATTACTACCCCCTACCATCCGCAGGCAAATGGACAAGTAGAAAATAGTAACAAGATAATTGAGTCAATCTTAACAAAGACCATCGCATCACACAGGCGTGATTGGGCTGCTCGGCTACCTGAAGCACTGTGGGCTTATAGAACCACATGGAGAAGTACGACAGGCTATTCACCTTATCAATTGGTGTTTGGGAAACAACCAATCTTTCCTATCGAATTCGAGATCCAAACACTACGAACTGCACAAGAGGTCGGCCTAGATCTGAATGAGGCACAGATCAATCGACTACGACAAATCAACGAATTGGATGAGATTAGGCTCTCTGCATTACAAAACACAGCATTAATCCAACAGCAGCGAGCTAAGTGGCACGATGCACTTATAAAGAATAAAGTCTTCCATGAAGGAGACTGGGCTCTGTTATACGATTCTCGATTCCAGGACTTCCCGGGGAAACTCCAGACTCGCTGGTTAGGACCATATGAGATCCAGAAGGTGCACGACAATGGGACCCTCACTCTGATCACGATTGATGGTTCTGGACATACGTTCAAAGTAAATGGCCACCGAGTTCGTCTCTATCGAAGACCCCTTACTCGGGAATCCTTTTGTCAACAACTTCAGCAAGATACTGATTTGGAGATCCTAGCAGAGGAAGTGAAATCTTCCTCACCCATAACTTAAGCAATCTGTTTTTCATAATTTGTACATAACATCCTGTATATATGTTCTTTTCATCTTTGTTTTATTTTGGTTACCTTATTTTGCACAGCACTCGCTTGATTTTGCTGTTCCTTTTTAAAAGGAACAACACTCGTGTGATTCTGCTGTTCCTTTTCAAAAGGAACAACACTTTTGGTGTTTTGCTGTTCCTTTGCAAAAAGGAACAGCACTTTTTGTTTTGCTGTTCCTTTTCGAAAAGGAACAACACTTTTTATTTTGCTGTTCCTTTGCGAAAAGGAACAGCACTTTTGCGTTTTGGAATTTTTGCTGTTCCTTTGCGAAAAGGAACAGCACTTTTGTGTTTTGGAATTTTTGCTGTTCCTTTGCGAAAAGGAACAGCACGTTTGTGTTTTGGAATTTTTGCTGTTCCTTTGGAAAAAGGAACAACACTTTTTGTTCTTCTGTCCCTTCGCGAAAAGGAACAACACTTTTTGGCTTTGCTGTTCCTTTGCGAAAAGGAACAACCCGTGTGGATTTTTGCTGTTCCTTTGCAAAAAGGAACAGCCCGTGTGGATTTTTGTTGTTCCTTTGCGAAAAGGAACAACACGTGTGGATTTTTGTTGTTCCTTTGCGAAAAGGAACAGCACTCGCATATTTCTTTTTTCAAGATGCAGAATTTGGTTTTTCTTTTCCGCAAGAGGAGTCATTCGCATGTTTCGCTCAGAGAAGACACCATCAGAACCTTTCTGCTTCTATTTGGACGTTTTGCGATTATGCTCTCCTAAATCCTTTAGATATAGCAATGACATTATGCAATGAACATAAAAGCATGTTATTCCGAAACCTGCATATCATAAATCGCTATTGTTTTAAACAGTCAGCAGATATAAGAAGACAAGAGGAAGGACATTAACTTTCGTCTTTACTGTCATTATCTTGTTCCCGAACCATGGTTTGGTAATTTTTATCATGTCGATTTCCCTAAAAACTTTCTTGATCATTACTGAGGAATATGAGCAAACAATTTATATCTGTCTGTTGGGATTGTAAGACTTCTTCCACCATTCCCCGCTCTTAAGGAGTGCGGAACCACCCTTATGTGTAATCGAACAAAGAAAAAAGAAGTGTGCTGCAAAAGAAAAATAAAAGAAAGAAAAAAATATATAAAAACAAGATATGAAATTGTCAAATGCAGGATAGGGGGTCTCATTCAGAGCCAGCCTACCATGATCATAAGGATGGAAGCGAAGTGGCATACCCATTACGGCCACCACACCAGGGATATGGTCCAAAGGTAAAATAACAAGCAAACCTTGGAACAGGAGGTCTCATCACGAGCCGGCCTGACCACGTTTCGTGCCTACCTTGTGAATGGCATTATGGTTATCTGGTCACCAAGCCAGCATAATGGCCTGCATTTTGACAAAGCACTCTTCAGTAGATACACAAAGGATAATGGTTCCGGAGGGTGAGATAAACAACTTTGCCAAGGTTATGAACACCTGTTGGCAGCAGAGCTCTGTTAATGGCATTGGAGTCGTAATATTTACACCAACAGGTATGATATTAAGTCTGTTTGTCTTTTATTTCCTTCGCATGTATCATATGTCACACCCTGATATAATTATCGCATGAGCATTATCACCAATCATGGCAACGGAATTGACAATGACTACTGGAGACTTGGTACAGTTGACAGACGTCCAACCCTCGGTTCCTCATTATATCACACTGGCTTATCTTAAAAGCGATCCATTTTTCTGACTCGGTTTCGGTACTTCATTGTCCTTTTAAAACATGGCATAATTTCCACCTGCTGTACTTTATGATTTGACTCCCGACTGGCTGCTGCTCCTCTCTTTGACGGCTGGGGGCAGCCTATCAGATCGCGGGGGGGGAGGTGACCTCATTACTCCAATAGGTTACGTGGCTGCACATCATTCGGGCAAAATAATAACACGATTTAACGGTATGATGATTTCATTCTACGGACTGCCACCCACGGTCTTTCTCTTTGCTGCATGCTCTGCGAAAATCCTTCCTAAAAATAGCATCGAGTACCCTCTCTGTTCGGTAAATACCGCGGACAGTTGCTGTGTCATTCCCGAGTTCATTCCTGAGAGTAAGCTATGGGCGGGAAAACAATCCGAAGTGAACCGCACAAGCTGATCGCGTCTGATGCTGCCCGCGAAATTCTGGAAAATGCAGGATGGTTGAATTACTTCAACCGCCTGCAAGAATCGAATGAGGCTGTAGCGTTGGAATTCCTGCAAAATCTGCAGGAAAACCACTCTATAGTCGGAGGGAAGCGGATAGAAGTCACGGAGGATATCATTGCAGAAACCTCAGGATTACCAGCTGTTGGACCCAGATGGGAGCTGAAGAAGGAAAGACTGCAGAAAGCAATGGAAATTTTCCAAAGCGAAGGCCAAAGTCTGACAGTGAAAGGAAAAGGAGTTCTGCCGACGACACTGGGGGAACCCTGGACCGAGCTGGTGAAAATAGTGCAGAGCTATATCACCTGCGAGGGGAGAAAAGATGTGGTAAGGGCTCGTCACTTAAAACTTCTAGCTGTTTTGAAGGGAAAATGCTCTGTAAATCTCCCTGCCTTTTTAAATTCATTATTACATGATGCGGCCCGAAGTTTGAAGAAAGCTCAGCACACAGAGACGGTTGTTAGCCACCACGGACTGATTCGGCTAATAATAAGCCACAGTCTTGCCCAACAGCAAGACACTTGGGAGGAATTGGTCGAAACAGTTAAAATGGGACTGGCTTTACCTCGAACCTCCAGCACACTGGAACGTTCAGAAGAACACAAGGAGCCAGCAGCAGAAAAGCATGCTGTTTCAAAATGAAAGCAGTCCTCTAGCACGCCGGAACAATCAGAGAAACGTAAGAAGTCGGCGGCAGAAAAACATGCTGTGTCGAAACGGAAGCGATCCTCCGATACGCCGGAACGACCAGAGGAACCTAGAGAACCTGTTGGCACTCCCAACCTGCCTGAAAGACCCAGGAAGTTAGCTCGATTGGTTCGAATAAGGGGAAGGTTGGAAAAGATTCAGAAAACTGCGACCCAACCAATCGAAATCGAGGACGAACCTTCGGAAGAGGAAGGTGAATTACCCGAAGGAAATGCTGAGCAATTAGAGGACCAGCCAGAAGAAGGAATTGAGGAAGAAAATGCACAATCCATGGGTAGCCCATTGCAAGACCATCTAGGAGAAGAAGAATTGGCAGCAGTTCTGGCCAACATGGGAGAATACGGCCAAGCCTCCAGTCCAGGAGGCATCCTTGACGGTCCCGCAGAAGAAGAGTTACCTGAAGAAGGGCATGCAGAAGAAGCAGGGGAAGAAAACCTGCCCGGTAAAGAAGCAGAAGACATCAATTCGGGACAATCTGTCCCCAGGGCACCGGAAGATGTTCCGGGAGAGGAAGAAGAAGTAAAATTAAATGCCAAACCCTCTGCCGAGGCTAGGGAAATTGCAAAATTGAAGAAGAAGCACCAGAGGATGTTGGGCACGATAGCCAGACTTCGGCAACAAATCAGAATGTTGAAAGCCAGTCTGAGAATACAAAAAACTGCAAGGCAAAAGAAAAGGACCATGGCAGCGAGGACCCCGAGGGTTAGGGTTTGTTTTGAAGGACGAAACCCCATCAGGAGACCTACTGTTGAGGAACAGTCCGCTGTTCTGAATGTCAATGAGGAACAGGGTGTTGTTCCAATGGAAACTGCTGTTCCATTTGGCCTGGAGGAACGAATGGACATTCCAATGGAACAGCAAGAGGCTCCGGTGGTAGGAAGACCACACCAACCCTTTGTTCGCATAAAAAAGGAGACGGATAGCAAAGAGGTTCAAACGGAAACACCCCCCTCAGGTGTAATTCGGGTCCTAAATTCCAAGCAACGCAATAGGAAGGTCCAGGTCAAACCTCCAGCTTCTACGGCTCTGTGGAAGAAAGATCCGAAGACCAGGACCTTGCATAAAATGATGAAGGAAGCCCAGCAGGAGGCCGAGCAGTTGCGAGAACAGACGGTCCCTAAGGAAAGATACGAGGAGCTCCAACAGCAACTTCGAAACATCAGTCAGTCTGAGAGCCAGGCCTTTGAAGGATGGCAGAAGGAGCAGGAAAAGGTTGCTAAGGTAACTCGTCGACTAGATAGTGTTGTTAAGTAGATGGACACCTTGTGTTCCTTGTATACTGATGTTTTGACTTGTAGAGCCCCTGCTAAAAATTATGCTTTGTTTTTGCTTGAACGTTATTTGAGATTAAAAATAAAAGCTGTTAGGGCAGGAGCACCCATCCATATCAACACTGTTAATGATTTTATAGATTGCTGCAAGCACTATGGAGTTAAAGTTCAAAGATTGTTATGTGAATTCTACTTGCACAATCTTGTCTTAGACCAGGAAACTAATTTGAATCCTGGCCCTTTCGTTGGCGATATACAATTTCAAGCCGTTATCTCATTTGGGGTGAATCAGTTAAAATGGTTTAAAGCTTACAACATCTTTCAGAGGCAAGAAAATAGCTTAGACCTTTGTGTACGAGTTGAACCTAGGGACCCAGCAACATTATGGAGAGAGCATAGGAGTATGATGAGGATCCCAGGTGTCATGAAGATATTAGGTCCCATGCATGAAGATTTGATCCGAAATGGTCTGGAGTATTTCCTGACTATTAAAGACCAGGCCTTCCATGCTGCAAAGTTTCGATACCGAACCTCTAACCCAAACATCCAGCTCAGAGAACCCTTCAACTTTGAGAATTTTGAATTGGCTGCCAGTCGATTGAGTCTCTATGGGGAACGGATTCTGCGAGCAGGCCCATTTTGGTTGGGGTATCGGTTTCGCAGCCCAATTGTTTGGCATCCTGCACCTGGATATCAGGCTCTATATGAGATGCCTGCAGATCAGTTAGACCAGTTCTTTGACCATCTAGTTGCTAATCATGGTTGTCGGCCTCTTCGAGAGATCCCTTCTCCGGCCTACTCTCTCACAGCCCTGCATGTCAATTACAACGTTTTCATGAGGACATGAAACAGGGTAAGCAGGGGGGTGTGTGGAGCACCTGGAAGGTATGCTTTTTGATAAGTAATCTAGTGGTTTTTCAAATACTATTTCTAATCTTTTCTGCATATTGAGCCTAAAAACATAAGGGTTTTGGTAAATTATGTGAAAATGGACAAACGAAGCTCAATCACTAATAATCGATGTTTTCTATGCAGAAGGACGCGGAAATAGGGGATTCTCGAGTAAAAACGAGAAGCGCAAGGAAAGTAACTGCTGCCCCGTCGACAGGGAACCGGATGCGGACAAGATCAAGTAAAATTGGAGCCGAATAATCCAGGAAAAGAGCGCAGGATACCGTGACGGAGAACGCAAGAGACCTGAACGATTAGCGAATCCCTCAGGATCTTCGATCCTGAGGGATCGCTGCTTTAAAGCTTATCTTTTGTATCTAGACATCTCCGTCATTTATGTTATATAAAGGTACCACGCCATCGAGCGTGGGGGGGACGACTGTTATTATAATTATAAACTCAGAACGATTTTGATCACTGAGCTTTTGTAAGATCTGATTTTGTACACTTTTGTTATGCAATCAATATAAAGGATTCGGTGTTCACTTCGTTTCTGTATCTGAAGTAACTCTAAGCAGTGTACCATCGTAGCCAAGGGCCCAACTTCGACGGTCACCTGCTGTTGTATCATACGGTGATTCGTGTGGTTTGCTTATTTCTTTCCTTACAGTAATCCGATATATCTTTGCTATGATAGACTATGCTTCTTAATTAATATCTGAATCTGAATAAGTTCGGTAATTCACGTCTCTGTATTACACAAACTGAATCTATTCGAATTGCATTCATTTCTACAGCAAGTTATTGGTATGAATGTTATCATTATTGGATTCATATGAAATAAGTACTTGTGAGACTTGAAGATAATATCACTTTGTTCAGAAACATAGTCGCATCATACATTGCTCTCGGATCGCTGCAGTAGTATAGACCGTGTACATACTTCGGGGTTGTTGTTCCATTTAGATTTGCTGTTCCATTTGGATTTGCTGTTCCATTTGGATTTGTTGTTCCATTTGGATTTGCTGTTCCATTTGGGTTTGCTGTTCCATTTGGGTTGCTGTTCCATTTGGGTTTGCTGTTCCATTTTATATGATTGACGTTTCCTGTTTATGATAGTTTGTTGTTCCATTTCTTTACTGTTGTTCCATTTCTTTACTGTTGTTCCATTTCTTTACTGCTGTTCCATTTCATTACTGCTGTTCCATTTTAAGAATTGCTGTTCCAGTTTACTTTCGCCAATCTGCCTTTATTGCTTTCGCGTGATAGCAGGCCTAAGGCTGTCGTGAGCCCAGCAAGACGCTGCCTAGCTCCCTGACCTATAAGCCCATGCTTTGGTTTTCTTTCTTTATCAGTTTCTAAAGGGAAGGGTTATTGGTTCCGTACCCTTGACTGATCATTTGCCTTGTGTGATTTCATTTCCTGAACTGGTTTAGTTACAGCTTAGTGTTTGTTTCCCTTCAAGTCATTAGAACACTATACTACCGAGCACTACTTGGACAGAACAGCCTCGGATTGAGTTACTCCTTGAAAGAACAAAACGATCCCGGATTGACTTAATAATGTGGAATAATTGGTGGTGTGAGAGACCCTAGTTATAGCTCTACACATGCAACATTCCTACAATCGAGCAGTGCACTCGTCTACGCATCGTTCACCATTTGAGACATGTTTTGGCTACCTACCCAAAGATCCTTTTGATATGGTCTTTGGAAGGGAAGATGACTCCAGTGGATGTGATGACAGGGACAAAGCACAGCATTTCATTCAACAGATCTAGTTGATTCACCAAGCAATACAGGAGCAGTTGGAGAAAAGTCAAGCCCAGTACAAGGCTCGACATGACAAATATCGAGTCGACCATCAATTTCAAGTGGGCGAAAAAGTGTGATTCCATATTAGTAAGGAAAGGATGAAGGGGGAAGGGAAGAAGTTGTGACCAATCTAGTATGGTCCATTCATCATCTTGGAGAAGATTGGAACCAATGCCTTTCATCTCGATTTGCCGACATATATACAAAAGTACACCATAGTGAATGTGGAAAACTTAAAGATTTATGAGCCACCATTGATTATGGACATCGAAGAGGTGGGATCAGTTCCTACAGTTGATGATTTTGCACCAGAGTATCTCAATGAGTTGCCTGAAGATATCATCCTTGACAGAAGAACCAGGACTTCACGACGGGGAGATGTGGAATACCTTTGAGTTGGTTTCAAAGGGATGCACCCTAGCAAGGCAAAATATCTAGAAAAAGAAAGAGTGAGCGAACAATTCCCTCACTTTCCAATTGACTGATAAAGCCTTTGGCGGTAAAAAATCTCCTCTAGGGGGAGGATTGATCCAGGTGGATCTCTAGACACCAGGGCCATGAAAAAGGCTCAAAATTCAAAGTGGCAGAAAGTCAATTAACTTGACATCAAATCGAAGTGCTCATCAACCCGATTCCAATGGTGTGAATTGAACTCCAATCCGAATATGTATGTAGAAGATACAAGAAATCAAAGTTGTGGGTTGACTTACCCATGTGGCAGGCTTAAGGAGGGCACAATTTGGCAAGAATTCGGCACCAGAATCCGGCCAGTTTTCTGGGAAAATTTGTGGGTTCATTAATTTGTCTTCTATTGCCTAAGGTTTTGGAAAAACCCCAGAAGAGGTGGTGGTTATAAAATATTAATAAAAAAAATAGGGCGGGCGACCATGACCCCATCGTTGCTGGAAATACCACATAACAATATTAAAAATTAGTGGGATGGGTAGCCATGACCCCACCGCCCCTGGTACCCATCGGAACCATGTAAAAAAATATAAATTAAGTGGGGTGGGCGGCCATGACCTTGCCACCCCAGAACCTATGCATAATAACCATGTAATAATGGTGGGGGGTGTGGGATGTCAACCCTGCCGCCCCTCCACCTCACCCAAATATAACGGCGCCAATGGAAATGGGGGGGAGTGGGCCACCAATATCGGTAGACCCGCCCCCCAAATAAACTATGTAACCATATTATATGGTAAAAAGGGGAGGGGCAGGATTTGATCCCCCAACCCCTCCTCAACAACTGTGTTATTATTTTGCACCAAACCACCTTCTTGTTTAATCTACCCACAAGTTAATATTTAAGCCTTTTTGCATAGTGCGCCAGGGAGGAGGAGCATTGCACGTTTTTCGAGATAGAGGAGGCGGAACCCTAAGCAGACCTATGATAGGGGGCGGAACCTTGCCTGAGCACATTTTCTAGGGGGTCAGTTTTGGTCCAGTGTTAGAATTGGGCAAGTTTTATATCGATTTTTCACCTCTCGATGATAGGAACTCAATGGTGATGCTAGTTTTTGCAACATAGCTCTCCATTTTTAGGCCATTTTCCAAAATGGAGGTATAAGACTTATTTTTTGTAAATGATGATTGTACTCTTCTTTCTCATGCCACTTAATAAATCAAGGTCTCCCCATTAATTGAGCAGGGCCCAAAGACGTAGTCCAAATTGGACGAACTCCGTTATCAAGTCTCTTGTCTTCTTTCATGCTTGTATGCGTTTCTCCTCTTCTCTCATGTGCGCATTAAATTTCTATGTTTCAGCTGCAATTTATGCATGTAATTCTTTATTACATCTATAAGCAAAAGATCTTGGATCACCAAATGACACCTTTTGTTTAATTATTTCCTCCATCCTAGAGAAAAATCCTAATTTATTTTGTTGGTTGTTGCAGTACAAACTGAGGTGAAAAAGGAACATAGAATTGGTAGAGATGAAAGGTTGAAAAAACGGCTTGGATGGGCACAATGTGACCAGCAAGGTTGATCCAACAAGCTCCCTAGTTTTCAAATTTATTTTTAACTTTACATATCCTTCCTTCCCAAGCTTGTACTAAGTGAGATTTGAAGCATATGGGGATTCTAAAATATCTAAATTCCTTCCAATATTCAATAGAGTGAAAGCCAAAAATATTTGTAATTTGGAATATTTGTAAGATAGAGATATTCCAAGAGAATATTTGAGATTTAGCCTAGTTAGTTAATCCCCCAAAAGAAATCAGGAAGAGATCCAAAAATTGTTTGAATCCTTTTGCAATTATAATCGATGTTTGCCAAGAAGAAGAATGTCTTTTGCAAATTGTGAGTGACTAAGACTTTAAATTTCTCTAGCAAATGAATTCCAGGGGGATCCCTATCCTTTGCTCATGGATCAACTTTTGGCTGAGGGTGTCAACCATATTTATATATAAGAAAGGAGAGAGGGGTAAACCTTAACAAATACCTCAAGAAGCTTTAAAAAATTAGGTTGGCTTTCCATTTACTAAAGGAGCGATCCAAGGAGAGCTAATGCATAGCATTATCCATTAAATAAATTGATTATCAAAGGCTAGTTACTTCATAACTATAAACAAATATTTGTTCTTGATGCTAATAAAAGAATTTTCCATATCAAGATTTATAACCATACATTTGTCACCTCACTTCAGGCTAGAGTCGATTGGTTCCTGGACCATGACAATATTGTCTAGAATCTGTCTTTGGGGGATAAAACATCCTAGATTTTTAGAGATCACTATTAAGGAAATTTTGAGGTATAAAATAGGCCTCTTAAGTAAATTATGAAATAATAGTGGAAATAATAAAATAAGATTAGATTACATCATCAAATTTTCGAGGGAAAAAAGAAAAAACTATTTTTTCAACTCGTGTTTTCAACTTATCTCCCCATGGGTTTACTCAAATTTCGAGTGGGAACACTCATTAGATGAAGAACCTGATTCCTAATCCAAGGAGTATTCATGTTGTATACTTTTGATGGACCCTGCTACACGAAAAATGATAAATACATAAAAAAACGTGATTTCAATCACTTTTTTTCATGTATTTCTAATTTTTCGTGTAGCAAGGTCCATTGAAAGTATGCAACATGGGTACTCCTTGGATGAGGAATTAAAATTTTCATCCAACGAGTACTCTTGCTCAAAATTTGAGTAAAACCTTAGGGAGATAAGTTGAAAAATTATTTTTATTATTTTATTATTTTTAATCCTTTTACTTTTTTACCCCAAAAATGGTGAATCATCCCCCATGGTTGACATCATCATCTTGAATCCTATTCGTTCTTATAAGCTTTATTTTGGTTGTACATTTTTCTTAGGAGGCTCATTTTAGACATCAAAAGTTCTCCAATTCTTGACGGAGAATTTGTTTTAAGGAGTTGGAAAGAATTTTGGAGATACTTTGTAAGAAACATTGAAGACAGAGATAGGGTGGAAGCAAGTAAAAGAGGAGGGGTTAGATTCTTTTAGGATGAGGTCTAAAAAAGATGAGTTGATTGCTCCCCCCATTGTCTTTTTGTTTTAATGAGTATCCCACCATTTTTCAATGGTTTATTTTGATAATATCCAAAAATAATTGATAGAAATGTGTAGAAAACCATCATGTCCTTGGGATTTTTCCAGGATAAAAGAAAATACAACCTTCTTTATTTCTTCCTCTATGGGTAGCTATGTAAGAATTTGGTTCCATTTTGTTGTTATTAGTTCATGGACTTGTTTCAGCATGTAGCTTTCAACTTCTTCTATGGGCATGCCATATTTTTTTAATAAAGAATTAAAAAGTTGGACTACTTCCATTTTGATTAGCTAGAAGTCCTCAACCTTTTCCCTTTGCACAATTATTTCTTGTATGTTGTTTTTCCATTCTCAGTTTTTTTCTTACTTATGGAAAAAATTAGAGTTACGATCTCTGAATTTAAGCTAAATACTTTGTGACTTTAATCTCCACACTTCCTCTTTCTCCCTCAGCCCAATGTGATATGCAGTGAAGATTTATTTCTCTTGATGTAGACTTCTAGTGGTTACCTGGTCTGATTCTATTTTGTTTTGAATTTCTTCAAGTCTCTTCTCCAATGTTTAAAGAGACACTTGTCCTTGAAGACTGATTTGTGTATTTTATATCCCCTTTTAATCTATTTATTTTTTATTCCCAGATAGTAATAAGAATTCCATCAACCCATCCTTTAATCCATGAGTTTTCAACTAACTAATCAAATCCCTATTGCTCTTTCCAAATAGGGAAAAATCTAAAAGAAATTGGATTGTAATTTAAAGAGCTCAATAGGTCCAATGTGATTGGCCTATGATCAAACCCAATCCATGGGAGGATATTGTTATAAATATATTTTCGTTGATGTCCAAGGAAAAGAAGATGATGGAAAATGAAATGATGGGTGCAGAGACTTTGAACCCATTTTTAGTTTAGAAGATCATCTCAAGTGTACTTGGGACCCACCTATAAGGATAGAGCTCCGCAGGAGATTTCTAGTGGTATATATAAGCTTAAAAATAGCGTCCTAGAATATATTGTATTTCTATTCAAAGATCGGATTCCCTAAAGTCAAAGGTGGCAGTCAACCCTAGTGGTAAAGAAAAATTAGTGAAAGTTTGGTGTTTGGTCAAAGTTGGAGGAGCAGAGAAATGTTTAATACCTATGGAAGTTTGAATATAGATGTGTGCCACATGTCTTATCAAGTGCATCACACGAAAGGAGGGGGTTCATGACATTTGGCAGGTTCACAAAAAACAAGGCTCTGTATTGGGTGGTATTAGTCCAATAGTCAATCGAAGATCAACGGTCAAAATACCGGTAGGAACTCCTCCACTTTTACCACCAAACCAATCTTGGGGGGTCTGTGTTAAAACACTAATTATAAATTTTTAAGTGTGGAGATCTGACCTTCCTCTTCCCTCTGACTTGTTGGATCTTGGTCACAACTCTAGGTCAAATGGGAAAAATTCCAACAGACAAGGCTTAGCAGTAGTCGGCAGTGATTCAACCTAGTTGGAAGTCACAATGAGTGTAGGCTAGTGATCCGAATTTAAACAAGAAAACAACAAATTACAGATATAACCATAAATATAGAGATGCAATAGAAATAACACTTCATTTAATTAATATCAAATACTGAAATATGCTTACAAATAGAATGGAAATGAGGCTAGCTCGGGTGATGGTAGCTTACCTCTCAGAAGAGATGTGGTGGCTAAATGCCTCTGAACTATGTTACAATGAGAATTGAAGGCCTATTTATCATTGAGAAACAATGTAAAATCCTAAACATCCAAAAATCTAACCCTAGGAGATGAAACACCAAACTATGGGCCCCGTTGGGGTAAAATGGTACATCAACTTCCTGGGGTTGTAACTTTGGCATACGATCTCTGTTTGATGCACACGATACCTCGTCAGAAAGATTTATCCAAGGACTACAACTGTTGACAAAAAATATCAAGTTGAAATATCATATTTTGCATTTCGTGGTTTTCCAAAAAGCCGTCGTTCAGGGCCTCAAATCGGCTCCAGAAGTTTAGGACCCAAAATTTTTCCAAAAATAATAAACTATGCTACAATTAAGGAAATTGAAAAACTAAAGAAACAATAGTGGGGGTCCAAGTGGAATAGGAGGGTGGCCACCAATATCCACCTGGATCATTCCTCCCTTCTTAGGAAGAAATGGTCCCCATTGCATTGAGTTCCTCCATGAGATGATGAAACTTTTGCTGAACTTGGTCCCTGGTGAGCCACTTGCCCTGGTGAAGGAGTTGGCCTGATTTGACAACTCGATATAGTTGGATCCTTTGTTGTCAGGTGTTCTTGATTTGTGTGTCCATGATCCGATCAGTTGTGGCTTGTTCCATGTAGTTTGGGTTTAACTCTATTGGTCTGAGTTGTTCTGCAATGTCCGATGTGTCCAACAATGGTGGGAAGTAGGGTTGAAGCTAGTCCACATTGAACACTAGGTGCAAACCAAGGAATGGTGGAATACTAAGCTTGAAGGATTTGTCCCATAATTCCTTGGTGATGGTGTATGGCCCACATCGGAGTGGGTGAATCTTGCGATGGGGCCCAGCAAGGCACTCCCTCTACAAATGTAGCCAAACTTTGTCGTCCACTTGGAACTTGTGTGGCACCCAATGCTAATCATGCCGCTGCTTGTACTTAGCATTGGTTCTATCCAACATGTCATGGACCTATTGGTAGATGTGCTGAATGTGCTCAATGAAGTTGTTTGCCTTGTTGGCGTCAGACTGGACATGAGTTGAATCTGCCTGAGTAGCTACAAATGGTATGGCCACATCAATGGGACATAGTGGTTGGAATCCCAAGCCCACTTAAAAAGGGTTGTGGCCATTCGAGTTGTGGAGAACCCAGTTATAGCTATGCTGGACATAACAGAGGTCCTTATCCCATGTCTGTGGATGCTTTGAGTTGAATATGAGCAGATCGTGTGCAATCATCCTGTTGATGACCTCTGTCTGGCCATCAGTTTGGGGATAGAAAGCTGTGGACTTAGTGAGATTGGTTTCCAACATTGACCAAAGATTGGACCATAATGTACCTAGGAACCTGTTGTGCTAATCTTATATGATAGACTGTGGGATCCCAAAGTGTGCCCATACTCATTCAAAGAAGAGTTTAGTAGTGGCTTCTATTGTGATATTCTTCTTGCAGGCCGCCATAATGACCATCTTTGAGAATCTTTTGACAACCAAAAAGACACAATTGTTGCCATGCTTAGTATAAGGAAGGCTCGACATGTAATCCATGGATATGGACTCCCAAGGTCGACTAGGGGTAGGCAACATAGTATAGAGGCCTTGCTTCTTAATGGTCAGTTTCGCAATGGTGCAGGCAGTGCGGAATCTGATGTACTTCTTGACATCCTGTCGAAGGTTTGACCAATAGAAGTAATTTTGTTGTACTTCCACTATTTTCTCAACCATGAAATGCCTAATGACCTGACTGTAGTGTGCTTCCCAAATCATCTTGGAACGCTTTCTTGAAGGAACACAAAGGTGTCCCAAGTGGCATAACAATGCATCCTAGAGGTGAAAATCAAAAAATTGCTGACCCTCCAAGAGAATTTGGTATATGTGGGCGAATTTTGGGTCACTTTTATAGAGAAGTGGCCATTCAGAAGTCTCATGCCCACAAGAGTTGAGCACGATGGTTAACGCCATGATTGGTGGTTGGCTGAGGCAGTCTGCAACATTATTTGTGTTTCCATTCTTATACTTTATATTCAAATGTAATTGTTGCAGGTATGTGGACCACTTCTGATGGAAATCTTTTTGAAAATTCTCTTGCATCTGTATGCACTACAGGGGTTAGTGGTATATGTGGATGACTGTTTCCTTCCCAAAAATGTAATGCTTCCATTGTCAGCAGGGATGCACAGTGGAATACATCTCTTTGTCATAAGTGTGATACTTCCTGACTGTTTCTGAAAGTGTCTCACTATTGTATGCCACTGGATGCCCCTATTGAGTAAGGAATGCCCCAATAGCATAGTCATAGGCATTTGTCTCAATCTCAAATGGTTGTTGCAAGTCTGGTAATGTGAGCATTGGTGTAGAGCAGAGGCAATGTTTCAACTCTGTGAATTCCTTTTGTTGAGATTCAAACCAAAATAATTTTTCTTTCACTCCTCCCTTGGTGACTTGACTCAAGGGCCAAGTGATATGAGAGAACCCTAACACGAACATGTTGTAGAAATTGGCAAGACCCAGAAAGCTGCAAAGCTCTGTTCCAGTGGTTGGGGCTAGCCAATCCTGAATGACTTGGATCTTGGTTGGATCCACATGCACCCCCCGTTCATCAAAAATGTATCCTAGATAATGAACCTGGGTCATTCCAAAAGTGCATTTCTCCATATTGACACACAACTTGTGTTGCCGCAGTTTTTGGAGAACTTGTCGGATGTGGTGGAGGTGCTCTTCACAGCTCTAGCTGAAGACCAAAATGTCATCCAAGTATACCACTACAAATGAGTTAGTGAATGACTGCAAGATGTCATCCATTAGCCTATGAAGGTTGCAAGAGCATTCTTCAACCCGAAAGGCATAACCAACCTTTCAAAAAGGCCCTCCTTGACTTTGAAGGTAGTCTTCCACACATTGAAGGGTTCTATTGGTACCTGGTGATATCCATACTTCAATTCAATCTCGCTGAAATATTTCCCCCCTTTGAGTTGGTATAGAAGGTCATCAATTGATGGGATCGGGTACCTATTCCAGACAGTGATCTTGTTCAGCACGCGATAGTCAATATAGAGTCTCCAAGTCCCATCGTTGATTTGTACCAACATAATTGGGCTCCCATAAGCTGATGAAATCGTCTGGGTGTGACCTTTCTGCAACAATTCCTGAATCTGCCTCTTGATTTCATCATTCTCTTGAACAGAGCACTCATAGATTACTCCAGTAGGCAACAATGCACTTGGGGCCATCGATTGAGTGGTTGACCTGACAATGTAGAGGCACCTCTGTCAAGGAGGTGAATATGTCCTTGTACTCCTCCATGACCTTGTCCATCTATTTTTGTCACGCGGGGAGGTGCTGTCTGGAGGTCATGGCCACCGTCTTCTTCTTTCCCTAAGGATGTATCATCAGGAAAACAAATTTCCCTGTTTTGGAAATGAGTTTACTGTATTATTTTATAGTAACCAAAGAGATGGCAGTAGACGGTGCTACCTATAGTATCCTATACAACTTATTTCCCAAGGTAACAATAATAGCATGAGGCCTTGACTCATACATAAGATGTTGCTTCCAAAAGTATATTTGGCCTAATAATACATCACAAACATCAAGAGGAGTAATGTCACATAATACCTCATCTGTGAAGGGCTTGATATTGTATGGAAGGTGGTAGTACTGGCTAACATGAAGATCCCATCCATGGTGACACCACCCAATGGTGTATGGTTGTGGGTGTGTTATGGTTGATAAGATCATCTGCTTGATGACCTTTGCTGAAATGAGGTTCTTTTGGCTCCTGTTGTCAACAATGAACTTTAGTGGGGAACCCTTTACCCACATCTGGGAGTGGAAGAGGTGCTCCTCCTCCTCTGGATCTTTGGGTTCCTCCTTTTGGATCTTCATAGTGGCAATAGTGGTGTTGGGCTCTCCATCGATAATCTTCTTCCCTTTTTCATTCCTCTTGTTAGGTTTTGACTCAGATTCAGAACATGCATCCGATTTAGAAGCCTTCAGGTCATCCACCAGTGACTGCTTGGCCCGACACTCACTTGTGTTGTGAGTGGAGCTCTTATGGAACTCACACCACTTTCTCATGTCCTTCTTCAGCTTCATGGTGTTTTTATTAGCTTGAGGCTTTGGTGGGTTTTCCTGGGCTGCCCCACCTTGGATTTGTCCTTTGTTCTATGGTTTGGGGGCACCTTCCCTTATTCTGATTTGTAGATCCAAAGTCTCACTTTTTTTGTTTAAGCTTCTCCTCGATCTTGACACTGTATCAGTACGTCGTACTAAGCGAGGAGATGTCAAGAAACTCCATCTCATCCTAGATGTACCTGTGTAGGTAGTTGCAGTACTTGAGTACCAATTTTTTCTCAGAATACTTGATACACAACTTCGTACAAAGGGTATGAAAAAGATTGGTAAACTCTGGCATGTCTTGGTCCCTTCCCTATCGCAGTGTGGTCCACTTTATGTATTTATCCTCATAGCTCCCGATAGGGTAGTATTTCTCCTTCATGGTGTCCCAGAACGAATTCCAAGTGGTTGTGGTTGAAAACAGTGAGGGTGTACTTTCATGCTTTTTCTCACAGTAGGTTTCCCACCAGTCCTTGATGTGGGGGGTGTCTTTGAGAAGAGAAAAAGTAATCATTTCCTGGCTGGAAAAATTATGAACATAAAAATATCCTTCTAGAAGATTCAACCATTTATCTACGGCGTCTGCATCTATTTGGCCCTCAAATATGGGACTGTGAAAGTTTACTTGTACCTTAAAATGAGTGGTGCCTCTAGAGTGGCTGTTGGATGTGGATGTGTTGCTGGTGGGCAACAATTGAAGGATCTAGGTAAAATTATCCATCATAGCATTCCTTTGTTTCTAAAGGGCCTCCTCAACCAATATTTTGATAGGATATCCTACTCCATCTTTCTTTTGTTCCCCCATGGGTGGCCATCGGGGTTTGCAAGGCTAATATTGCAAAGGTTCAACCAGATCAAGCCCTAACTCCTTATACCCCGACCTCGTTGGGGACATGCAAAGAGGGATCAAATTTAAATAGGAATGCAAAAAATTACAGATATAGCAATAAATATAGAGATGCAACAGAAATAATACTTCATTTCATTAATATTAGATACTAAAATATGCTTACAAACATAATGGAAATAAGACTAGCTCGAGCAATGGTAGCTTATCTATGAGAAGAGATGTGGTGGCTACATGCCTCTAAATTGTGTTACAATGAGGCTTGAAGGCCTATTTATCATTTATAAACAATGGAAAACCCTAAACATCAAAAAACCTAACCATAGGAGATGAAACTCCAAACTATGGGCCCTGTTGGGGTAAATTGATACATCGACTTCCCGGGGTCGTAACTTTGGCATATGATCTCTTTTTGACACACATGATACCACATTAGAAAGATATATCCAAGGGATACAACTACTAATAGTGAATATCAAGTTTCAAATTCATATTCGCTAGTGGTTTTCCAAAAAAATCGTCTTTTAGGGCCTCAAAACAGCTTTGGAAGTTAAGGACCCGAACAACTGCCAAAAATAGTAAACTATGCTACAATTAAGGAAACTGAAAAACTGAAAGAAACAATGGTAGGGGTCCAAGTGGAATAGGCAGGTCGCCACCAATATCCACCTGGATTAGTTAGCAACAAATAAATCACTTCGACCCTTGACCCCCATCCTTATGGGATCCATTCAGGCTTCTAAGCAAGTTGGATATTGGGAGCAAGAGTGGTACGCAAAAGTTAATATTCATTGAATTCTTTAACCCTTGACCAATTTTCCATATTTTAAGTTTATATATAAATCATTGAAAAACCAAGGCCTTATACCTACTCACCACTGTATGATGACTTCACAGCATGGATCTAGTGAGACAAGACAAATGGCACAATTTCATTGGCTTGCAAAGATGATGTGGAGACACAATGGTAGTGTGATGTGAACATGATGGGGCCCAATCAGACTGTGACATGTGGCATGTATAATAATTTCTTTTGCATGGCCAAGTGGACCAAAAATGGGTGACACCTGGAACCACTCAGCGAGTGACACATGGAATCATTGCAAATATAGTTGAGAACTGGAAGTTAAGTGGCATTATCGTGGAAGTGACACATTACCCTAGAAGAAACTTCCCTTGAAGAAATAAATCTTGGAAGATATTTTGAGAGCCACCAACAATAAATTCTGAATAATTATTTCCGAGAGAACATGTTGGATAGGAAATCTTGGCATAAATTTGATTGGTTCTTGTGTTAAGTAGGTGGTCCCTAGGGTCATGTAATCTTAGAATAAATTTCCGTTGGAAGAAAATGTACCTAGAAGAAACCAGTCACACTCCACTGAGCTTTTTCCAAGAGGACATAAGCCTAGAAACAAAAAAAAATGGTAGCTGACATGAAATTTCCATTCCGAGAATGACGTGGTGAAAAGGCAATCCCAACTGAAATTTCTCTAGTTACGGTGGAATCATGGCGGATTCACAGGAACATCACCTCCGAGGAAATGATCTCGATGATAATGAAAGGTGCATCACAGAGTTTCTGTTGAGATATTTTTTAGCAATAAATAAATTCCAAGAGCTTAAGTCCAGTCTAGCACCATTTTCTATGTGGGTGGTGTGACCATGGGATTAGAAGATTGTAATGTTATTTAAGTCCTCAAGGATTAAGAAAAGTGGGACCAGTTAGTGATTATATGCAGTGGTTTTTGTGTTGAGCGGTCATGCACCAAAACAGATCTATAGTATTGATTGTTAGTACCTCGGGCCCATACTAAAGGGCTAACTACATGAATGAGTTGGCATCATATATTTTTATTTTATGCCACATTTGGGGGTTTGGAAACAAACTAGTAGAACCCTAAAGTTTGAAAATCTAGGAATGAATGAATTGGTAGCTAGTAATGGAAGAATGGACAAATTTGGGTGTTGGTTCAACAAATTCGCTAAATTTGGAGTCAGCCAAATTTATAAGAAACATTGATAAAACTTGTAAAATTCCATAATGTAGGAAAATAAAAGTTAAGCTCATTTTTTTCTTATATAAATGGGATATTGGAGATTGAAGACTTATTGTGGACATCAAGAGGACATTCCATAAAGATAAAAATAATAAAAAAATAATAAAAAAATAAAAAAATAAAAAATAAAATGTTAATGAGATCAAAACCTATGATAAGTGAAAACTAAGGGCAAGTTCGAGAACTACAAACATCAGTTAAAATTCCTTATAAGTTGAATCGAATTTCCAAGATGGTGAGTTGAAAAGGAGTTGGTATGGATTAATGTTTCTAGTGTGTATGGTGGATTGATCAGTGATCAGAGATTGTTGAAGGTGATTTTATGGTGTTTGTGGTGAGTGTTTGAAGTGAGAAATTTATTTGTTTATGAAAGGAAGTGGCCTTCATGATTTGAGTTTGAAAATTGTATGAAAGATGAATCATTGAGGTCAAGAAAGTAGTAACTTGTAGATCAGGGGTTGTAGCTCCTTCCAATAACGGTTTTTAAATGAATATGGGTTGGAGCTCCTTTCAGTTGTAGCTAATAAATTACAGAGTAGTATCTTCCTTCTAGTTGTAGCCAAAGAACTTTGTAAAAACAAGTAGAAGCTTTCCTTTGTGAAGTAGATTGAAGAAAAAGTTTAAAGTATCTAAGTGTGATATTTTGTGCTTCATGTGATACTCATATGAATTATTGTTGAAGTATTTATTGGTGTTCTAGTAATATTTACTAGTGAAAGATTTTTTTTATTAATTTCTTAGAATACCGATTCACACACCACCCCTCTCAATATTGTCCTAGTTTCTAATAGATATGTGAACGGGTAATGAGATGTTGGCTGAGGAAATATTGTGAGATAAGGAACCAATCCATACAAGTAGCTATATGACCAAACCCAAATATTCTATTATTCCAATTTTATTTTTGATGTGGGAGCTTAGTATCCATTAACCTCAGTTTTTGAAGGAGATCTTCCATATTTTCTTGAAAATGAAATCTGAAGGGAGAGGTCACTTTTTCTTCCATTGGCAAAGGATAATATTAAATTATCCACCCATAATATAATTTGGATGCAAAATAGAATCAACCAAAGATAGCAGAGATGCCAAATATTCTTGTTTTTCCATAAACTAAACATGCATGTAAGTATTAATAATGGAACATACCTTATTAGAGGGAATGTGAAGTAGTTGGAAAACCAACCAATGGATGGTATTGGATTCATGAAGTATCTTTATTTATTTCTAGTTTCATAGGAAACAAAGGCAAGCAAAAGCTCCCCTTGAACTAACTGTTCCAATGGCACTTTCATTCCAATTTTTGGGATTTTGTTTGAGGACTTTCGATTCCTCCATTTTCATCTCCTCGAGTAGGGAAAGTTGGGGTTTTTCCTTTTTTAAAAGAGATTAACTTCTGCCATTACTTTTTTTTCAACCTTAATCCACTAAAATTCTATGAGGTAATTTTCATCATTTACTTTGAGTTTTTGGGGCCCCTTGGGATTGGACGGAACTCTTCTCTCTTCTAGTTCTTCTGAATTGTATGGTTTTAGGGTTTGAGGTATACTGGTATCCCATTTCCTTTAGTTTCTCTATCTTCTATGTGTGAACTTAAATATTTTTTTTCTACTAGCCTTTCTTTTTTTCCCATCTTTCTATTTTCCTTTTTCATCCTATTATTTCTCCTCTTTTGAACTTGCATGAACTGAGCTAGTTTTAGCAGTTTGAGGTGAAAAAAAAATCCTCTTCATTTTTGGATAAAAAGTGTAAGGGCAGATTGTACTCATCATATAAGGAGATAAAAAATAATTTGGGTGTTATTATCCATTATTTTAGTGTTATTATTATTTAGGAGAAGACAGGAT
This sequence comes from Pinus tabuliformis, assembly GCA_031772625.1. NCBI lineage: Eukaryota > Viridiplantae > Streptophyta > Pinopsida > Pinales > Pinaceae > Pinus > Pinus tabuliformis. The sequence goes on from CM062807.1 coordinate 100,798,606, forward strand.
AGTGGGGATTTCCCCTTTTTCTTCTTTCAGGATGAGAAATTTATATATGTTTGTGTTGTTAGTTACCTGGATTGTTTTGCTTATTCCTTTGCCAATACTTGGCCCATATTTCTTTGGTGAGGAGGTTCCTTAATCATTGGATATGGTTCTATCTTGCTACACATTCCTGGTGTGTTGGGATCTAACTTGTCCTTTTCTTTCCTTTTCTTCATTTAGATTATTTCCATTGTTCTCCTCCTTCCCCTTGCTTTGTTTGTTCCTCTTGTCATTTTGTGTACATTTTGGTGAAATGGCCATATTCATGGAAAAACTTACATTTGAACGGGAGTTGGTCATAGTCCACTTCTTGTATATGGGACCAACTCTCTCAGTTGAGGTTAATGGTTGTTGGAAAACCTTTATCCAAATCAACTTCCATGAAGATATCAGAATAAGATAGAAAGCCCTCATGAGGTTTACCATAGTCAATATATTTCACAATGGGATTTCCAATTCTATGAAAGGTTGCATTATTCCAACAATGGAGATGAAAGAAGAGGAGTTTAACTCGAACTAGGACTACAAATAGAATATCACAATCGGGGTTGAAGTGAGGACTCCAATGATCCAGATACAATCCTTGGGCTCCCATGAAATATCGCCCACTTCAAAAAATCAAATCCTTATTTGATTTATTTTCAAAGTAGAATGTAAAAAATCATTTTCCATAGAAGGAGGAGGAAATCTCTTCTTTGACAAGATGCTTCCATTTTTTCCCTACTCACTATTTAACAGATCTAGGGGAAGGCCAAAGCCCCATAAATTGGCCTACCAAACCTCTTTCTACTAGTTACAGTGCTCTTCTTTTGACTTGATGGGATACCTAAACCTTTAGAATTTCATCTATCTTTTTGACAAATCTTGATGGTGTGGCCTTTTGGTATTTTGGCCCATTTGAAACAATATGATTAAAAGTGTCTATGTCCAAGGAGGGAGTTAGAGTAGAGGCCATATTGATTATCGTGACCACAAATCATAACTACACCAAGAGAGACACAGTGTTTGAATATGAGTTCCAGACAAATGGAAATCCGAAACCAACGTTGAACCTGGCCATAGGGTTTCAAAGATTTGAGTTGTAAATCTCCCAATTTCTTATAAAGGACTTAAATTACAAATTAAATGACCACGTTTCGGGAATTTTAAAAATAAAACTTAAAGGAATTTCACAAAAATATTTTTAACTTGAAAATAAAGCATCCAACATCCAACTCCAAAGGAAACACTACATGTGCAAAACAACCCAAACTCCTGGATATATAAATCATTCACATTTCAGTAAAATGACAGTTTTTTCGACATTTATTTCATACATGATGGAAAATAATGTTTTCCCTTAGGTGCTAAATTTCTCTATACTTAAAGAATTTTAGAAGGTTTCCTACATATATTTCACAAAACACATTCAAATCCCTGTGCTTTGAAAGAGTTTTCAACATTTGGAGCTCTTGTTGTGTTTTTCCTTTATTATAATTTCTCACATAATTACTAATTGTTTGTAGGATATCATCTTATATCATTAGTTTATTGTCTATTTTTTCTTTCATGTTCATTTGTGTTATTAATTTACATATTTCCTTAATAAATCCCCCTATGTTTTTATAGAAGAATAATGGGATGAACAAATAATATAAAAATAAATATGAAAGGAACAGAAGAAGAATTGTCAAGGTGAGAAAAACCAAAATTCAACATTATTTTCCAATACAACATTCAAAACTCAAGAGACAGGTACAATATCCTGGGAATAAATGTATGATTTCTTTGAGAATAGTGAATGGAAAAATCCAGAAGAAGGTTGGGAGGAGGATTCCTCTTCAGATTCTAAAAATTATGAAGCAATTAAGAAGACCAAGCTACACAAAATTGTTACTAGACCAACAATGTTTACTTATTATGATATGGGTTTATGATGAACCTGATGTAGAGCATTTTAAAATTGAATGGGTTCCTTTAATCCATGGAATAATAAGAAATTCTAGAAGTTTCAACTGCATATATATATTCTATCATAGAATTTATCCAATGCCATTAGACTTTCACAATAAAATCCACCAGGGTCTGGTCAAGGGTTTTTGATGTTTGCATTTTTAATGGATATAGTGATAGCTTCAGTCCCTTTTCTATTGATGGAGAGAAATTACTCACTCAACCAGCAGTCTATTCAACAATTATGTCATGTACTATGGGAATGTCATTATAAAAACTACTTCTATGACATCTATAACAATGTTATGTTTTCTTTCTATCAATTTATTTTTGGCAAATCTCCACTAAGAGTTAGCAAAGAAATTATGTCTAGATTACAATGTGTTGTATATTAGTTTCATGAAGAGTAGTTTTCCTATTTTAGGATTTTTGGATGTAAATCTGACCCCCATTTTATGTTGATTTATGCAGCTTGGAAAGCACTCCCACAACCCCCATAGTATTGGGTTTGTGAAGAGTTGACCCACAAAAGTGGTTTGTGGGCAGTGTACCCAAGAGATGGGTTTTGTAGCCAAATTTTTTGACATGAAACCAAGTGGAAAAATACTTGTTTAGTCATTGATTGCATTGTAGAAATTCCCACCTGTAGATCACCTGATAATGCAATAGACTAAAGAAAAATACTTGATCTACTTCTACAGCCAATTTAGCGAAAGCTTAATCAAACATGAGAAACATGAATAAGAACACATATAACTGATAAGAAAGAATCAATCACACATAACACAGAAGATATAACCCGGGTAAAGCCTCAGCCTAGAACCCGAACTCTGTATTATCATACAAGTGGAAATATAGCCAGTGTTACAAAAAGAATCAGTTGAAAAGTTATCTTGCCTCTCTTTGCAATACCTTTGCTACTCATAGATAGTTAAAGGCCTCTCTCAAACCTCCTTATCTACCCTACAAGACTCCTATTTCTTTGCACAGTTTTGATTGGGGTCCAGTGCTGTCACTTGTGTGAATTGGCCTCTTCACACACTCACTAACCTTTGATCCAACTACGCAATCCTGAAGGAGATAAATCCTTCTGCATGGATGTGTTTCCTTTATAAGAAAAATCCATCCAACTGATAGTACATTGTCCCTCCTTTGATCTCAACTGGGTCTCTGTCTAAACTGACATGCATGAGTTATTCATGAGAGAATATTCAGTTATCTGAAGTGCAGCAGTTATATGCAAGCATGCATTAACTAACTGAACTCACATTAATTTATACAAACTGTTTAAATCAATCTAACTGGACTTGACTTAGTTAACTGATCCAACTAATTACATATCAAATTAGAACTCATCCTTATCTCTTTAACTGGTGGATAAATTCCTCAATTAATGGAGAAACTGTTGCATGTCCTCACATAGACTTCATGTTCAATTTTCCACAACTAATTAACTCATGCTGAATTAATTTGTTTATTTTCAAATAGCTGTTAAGTTCAAATTCAAATTTTACTTCCTATGTTTAGTCTAGGGATTCACTAAAATAGGAATCCATCCTGAACTGCTAAAAATAGAATGCTATTTTTAACACTTCCATTTTTCATTCGCTATTCCTCAATCCAACACTGATACCCAAACTGCTATTTATATAGCAGTGCTATTTTTGTCACTTCTATTTTTAACATTTCTTGTTGCCATTTTCAACACTCCCTCTCAACAAGAAAGGTTTCAACTTGAACCTGATCCTATAACGCTGGAATGTTCTGCATGCAACACTTCTAACAAGTGTGGTTGCTCTAGAAACTATAGGAACAAAAAAAACTCGCCACTGACCTCTTTGTTGGGCTAGAAACATACTTTGATGTTGAAGCTCTACCTGTTGCTAACAAGTGCTCCCTCTATGACCTTTGAGCTACTGCAACACTCCATGCATCTTGCACCGTTGCACACCTCTTTGTGCCATCCTGCACTGGTGTAACACTCATGTGCCTCTCGCATTGTTGCAGCCTGCTAGCTCTACACAGTCTTGGGACCCCTGCACTGTAGCTCTCTCTGCCACTCCATCCGCTTCTATCTCTACCCAATCAGCTAGCCTTGCTACTCCTCATCGGGGCTCCTGTAGCAAAGTCAAATCAAAGAGGTTGGGTAGCTCAAGGATCCTACCCCTAGCCTCCGTGGGACAATCACTCCACATCACCCCACCTCCTACTTGGAGGTATGGCTGCATGTGATCCCTCTGTCCACCTGGCTTGAAGTTTCCCCCTACTGGAGGTCTCTGCATGAGTGGATGCCTCCACTATGTCTCCTCTCGGCTTCCCCAGTTGTGGCTACTCCACAACCTCCTAAAGCTACTTCACCAATCATGGCTCCTCCACAATCATCTCAGACTTCTTCTGGTGCTGCATGTTGAGAGGTAATGTACTCTCCCTCTCAACCACTAAGTCGCCATCAATTACCTTGATCCTTAAGGCTTTACATGCATCTTGAACCTCAAGAGAATACAGGTTCTTGACCCATTAACCGATTTGCTTCATCTGTCTAGTGATGATGTGTCTACGGAAAAACTTTCCCTTAATTAAGACTACATCATAGCCTCTGTCTTCCAACATTGCAATCGACACCAAATTTCTCTTCAGTCCTGGTACATACTTGGCATCAGTCAAGGTAAGGCGAGCTCCATTCTCTCTCTGAAAAATAACCGTGCCTACACCTGAGACACTATACTTTTCATCATTACCCATCGCTATGAGTATCTGGAGATCTTTCTCCTCCAAAGTACTGAACAAACTCTTGTCGCCGCTCATGTGGAAAGAACCTCCATTGTCAATAAACCAACCACTTCCCACCATGGATGAAACCATGCATGCAAACTGTTATGCTCTTAACCTGCAAAGTAATACCCAAGCGAAGAAAAGATACCGAGAACACAGAATATGCGAAGAAAATATACCCAAAACACTGAATAGCAATGATTTTATTATTCAGAGAGAAATGTTCACAGGCCTCTTCGAGGGGGCAACCTCCAATAGAGCAGAGCTTGATTACAAAACAAGACACAATGCTCCTTGCAGGGAGTCTCTATCCTTTATATATGACTCATACATGCAATACCACAAGCCAATATCGTGGTTTTTATTAATACCATCTATCTAATACTACCGCCTATTTACCATCTATCTAATACTTCCGCCCATTTGCAACTAACTGTGGTCCCGTCATTAATTGCGGGTTAACCACTTACAAATATTTATATGGGCTTTATTGACTCTTGACTATGACGTGATCCCAAGACATAAATAAGGGGGTTAGGGTGGGACCCTAACATGCCCTCCCCCTTAAGACTAGCCTTGTCCTCAAGGCTGAAGCTGTGGAAACTGCTGAAGAATAGTGGCTGGTTCCCAAGTTGCATCTTCCGGAGAGGTGTCTTTCCATTTGACGAGGACCTCCTTAATCATGCGGCCGCGCAGGTGCTTATCTCGTGTGTCTAGAACCTGTTCAAGCTGAAGCCAGATTGACCCTTCTTCGTCCAATTCAGGTAGACTAGTTTGAACTCGGCAATTGTTCCCAATCACTTTCTTGAGGCACGATACATGGAAAACTGGGTGGATTTTTGCTGTAGGTGGCAAAGCCAACTTGTAAGCCACTTCTCCAATGCGCTGAAGTACTTGGTATGGTCCATAGAATTTTGGGGAGAGCTTTTGACAACCCTTGTCTTTGAGTGATGTTTGCTTATATGGTTGCAGCCTCAAAAAGACCTGATCCCCTTCTTGAAATTGGCGCTATGAGTGATGTTGGTCAGCCTGTTGCTTCATATGGTTCTGAGCTTGATGAAGATTCTCGCGCAGATGGGCAAGCATGGTTGCGCGGTGTTGTAGGAGTTGATCCACGACTTGTACTTTGGAGCACCCCGTGAGATAAGAAGTAGGGGAAGGCGGAAGTTTTCCGTAGACTGCTTCATAGGGAGTCATTTTGGTGGTGGCATGATAGTTGGTGTTATACCACCACTCCGCCAGAGGTAACCACTATACCCAAAGGTGTTGCTTTTCTGAAGTGAAACACCTAAGGTAGGTTTCTAGACATTTGTTGACGGCTTCAGTTTGACCATCTGTTTGCGGATGATATGAAGTACTGAGTTTGAGTTGAGTGCCTTGTATTCTGAAGAGCTCCTGCCAAAAATTACTGGTGAAGATTGGGTCATGGTCGGATACAATAGAAGTGGGCATGCCATGCAATTTGACGATCTGATCCATGAAAGTTTGAGCAACCAAGGTTGGTGTAAATGGGTGGGGTAGGGCACAGAAATGAGCATACTTCGACAGTCGGTCCACAACCACCATGATGACTGACTTTTTCCCAGACTTTGGAAGACCTGTAATGAAATCCATGGAAACCTCTGTCCAAATTGACGCCGGAATGGGCAATGGTTGTAATGTGCCTGGTGTGTTGACGGTTTCCCCTTTGTGGCATTGACAAATGTCACATTCTGCTACGAAAGTAAGGATGTCCTGTTTCATGCCGGTCCAAAAAAATGATCTTCTGGTGCGAGCATACGTCTTCTGAAAGCCCAAATGTCCTGCAATGGGAGATGAGTGCAATTCTGCCAAAATGCGACTTTTGAGGGTGGATGTTGGCGATATTACGACTCTGTCCTTGTAGCGAAGAATATCATTCTGCCACGAGTAGCCCTTGCTGGAATTAGGATCTACCTGCAATTGAGAAATGAGTTGGGAGAGCCTTGGATGTGAAAACCATTCCCTGCGAGCCTCTTCAATCCAGTCTGGAATGGGGAGGGAAATTGCGAGCAGAGTACTTTCCTCCTCAAATTAGCGCGACAATGCATCTGCTACCCTGTTGTATTTCCATTTCTTGTAAATGATCTCATAATCATATCCCAGCATTTTGGCTAACCATTTATTTTGTTGAGGGGAAGATAGGCATTGCTCCAAAAAATATTTAAGACTGTGATGATCTGTGCGGATTTGGAAACGTCGCCCCAACAAGTAAGGTCTCCAGGTCTCGACTGCATGTAAGATGGCCATCATTTCCTTCTCGTAGGTAGATTGGCCCAGATTCTTCCCACTTAGTTCTTGGCTGGTGAAGGCCAATGGTCGCCCTTCCTGCATTAAGACCGCTCCAATACCTGTTCCCGAAGCATCACATTCAATGACAAATGATTTGGTGAAGTCCGGTAGTGCTAATACAGGAGTGGAACACATGGTGGTTTTTAGAGCGGTAAATGCCTGTTGTGCTTCCTCATTCCAGAAGAAGGAATTTTTCTTTAGGAGTTGTGTTAGGGGCTTCACTATGCAGCCATAGTTGCGGGCAAATTTACGATAATAGCCTGTGAGACCCAAAAATCCTCTCAAGCTTTTCAAGGTCTTAGGTTGAGGCCATTCTTGCATTGCCTGGATCTTTTTGGGGTCCACCTTGACACCTTCGCGCCCCACAATGTGGCCCAAATACTCAACTTCTTCCATGCCAAACGAACACTTAGACATCTTGATAAATAATTTATGTGTTCGGAGCAGTTGCAAGAGTAGATCTACATGCTGAAGATGTGCCGCCCAAGTGCCACTATAGATGAGGATGTCATCGAAGAAGACAAGGACAATTTTCTGAGATATGGTTTGAGGAGGTGATTCATAAGGCTCTGAAAAGTGGAGGGGGCATTACAGAGACCAAATGGCATGACGAGGAACTCATAATGGCCTTCATGAGTTCTGAAAGCTGTCTTTGGAATGTCGACTTCCTTCATGCGAATTTGGTGATAGCCTGAGCGAAGATCCAACTTAGTGAAGAATTGAGCCCCATTGAGTTCGTCCAACAAATCATCAACCACTGGGATGGGAAATTTATCTTTGACTGTTAACTTATTGAGGGCCCTGAAGTCGGGACACATCCGCCACTCCCCATCTTTCTTGAGGACCATGATCACTGGGGATGAATAAGGACTAATGATTGGACGAATGACACCTGCTTCCAACAATTCCTTGATGATTTTTTCTATTTCATTCTTTTGGGTGAACGGATATCTGTATGGCCGCACATTTGGGGGTTGGGCCCGTGGAACCAATGTGATGCTATGATCATGTTCCCCTCGCGAGGGTGGAAGCTCATGAGGCTTGTCAAAGACCATCCGATGTTTATTTAAAATCTGTTGCATCTCAGGATGAACTGGCGGAGACATGGTGTCTACTACCTGGATGGCATTAAATTGAGCTACCACTCCATGATGGCCCTTTTTTAACAATTTTTCCATCCTATGCGAGCTGATGATAGAGGGGGCTCCTGCTTGAAGTCCACGGAGGGTATGTTTGGAGTTGTTCTGCTTAAAACTCATATATAACTCCTGGAAATCCATTGTGATTGGCCCAAGGGTGCGGAGCCATTCAGCACCTAGGACAATGTCGCATCCCCCCATGTGTATGGCAAACATGTGGGTTTTCAACTGATAACCCCCCATTTGAAGTTTGACATTTTAACAGCGGCCTTCACATTTCATTGTGCCCCCATCTGCAATTTGGACTTGGAAGTTAGAGACTGCCCGTACATAACAATGCGTTGCTTCGGCGATTTTTTGATGGATGAAATTATGGGTACTTCCACTATCAATCAAGACTATTACTGGGCGATGTTTAAGAAAACCCCTGATTTTGAGAGTTTGAGGGGAAGAGATTCCTGCCAACGCATTGAGTGAAATAACTGGGTCATCAGATACAATCTCCTTTTGGTTGTCTTCTTCGATCGCCTCCGGTTCCTCAAGAGGTGGATCTTCCTCGGTGGAGCTGTAGTCAGTGGCATCTATTTGAAAAAACTTGGGCTCCTTGCATTTATGCCCAGGGGAATATTTTTCATCACAGTAGTAACATAGTCCTTGCTTCCTTCTCTCGGCCATTTCCTGAGGTGACACCTTTTGGACCTTAAGTGTCTGAGTCATGGTATGAGCTTGTGGGGGACGACCTTTAGTGGGGAAATTGGGGCGGCTGTATTGGGCTGTTATGGCACGCTCCACCTTACGGGCTACCTGGCAAGCCTCCGTCCATGTGGGAGGGTGGTGGAGTAGAACTTGAGCTTTGATGGCTTCTTTAAGACCACTGATAAAACATTCCGTGTAGAACTCATCTGAGAGATGCTGAGTGCGGAAGGCCAAGGCTTCAAAAGCGGTGATATATTCATCCACTGTACCCGTCTGTCGGAGCTTAGTGAGACGACCCAAAAAGGAGTCTCCCTATTCAAAGCGATCTCGAAGAGCTTTGGCAAATTGGGCCCAACTCGAAAAAGGTGCATTGCGACGTTGATGCCATTCCGCCCATTGCCATCGTTCATTGTCCAAGTACATGGTCCCCACTCCAATCTTAGTCCAATCATCTTGGAGACGATTCAATTTGAAATACTGTTCCATTTGTGCTAGCCATGCGGACGGGTTAGAACCATCAAATTTCTGCATATCCAACTTGGGAGGTGGTGGATGGGTGTGCCAGACATGAGGAGAGTGGCTAGACTCACCCTCATGGTGTATATGGTCATTATAGGGTACCTCAAGAGTTGGCTCCTTGCCCTTATCGAGTGCTTGTCGTACCAGGCTCGATAGGTCATCAAGCGTATTTTTGAGCTCGTTCATATCTGTTTCAAGTTTGTCTAGTCTTTCATTGGCCATTGCTTGAGCTCTAGTTTCTACCATACACCAACTTGATGAAAAATTGGGACCGCCAAATTTTTTTTCTAAGAAATTGAATGGTACCACCGTGCTCAGCTCGTTGTCCTGATGCTGATGGGCTAGGTCACAAATAAGCACTTCAGAAGATCTCAGACTCTTTTTTTTTTTTTTTTTTGAAAACTCCTAACGGAGTTTTACTCCTTCCTGATCAATACTGCAGTCGCCAAATCCTCAAACTGTCAATGCCGCCAAAAGTCCTGCGAAAATTATATCCAGGTACAGGAACCCTTCACAACTACTCTGATCTGGTGGATCTGAGATATCTGAATGGTGGAACAACTACTGCTGCTGATCTGGAATATCCGATCTGGTGGATCTGAGAGATCTGAATGGTGGAACAACTGTTGCTGCTGATCTGGAATAGATGATGTGTGATCCCCCGATAGAAAGGGAACTATGGTCTTGGGGAGTGTCAGGTGCTACAGATCGCAATATACATAAGGGTCTGACAGTAGTACTCGGCCCAATGTTTCAGGGCTCTAACTAAGGAGGATCGACCGTACCCTTAGCCGTACAACCCAACTACCCTATTGTACGGGCGAGTAATCTCTCCGAGTGCTGTTCTCGGTGTACTGTAGCCACAAGATGGCCGAAGGTTTATCTATGGCAAGGTTTCAAGGGAGCTAGGGGGCTAGGGGGCTTCCTATATACCCAGAGGGTACGTGGAAGACAGTCCGTGCGCGGTTCTGTCTAATGCGCTACTACTCGAAGGGGTACCCATAGGGGTTACAAGGGAGTCCAACAGACGTGACCACCTCTTGTATTTCCTGCGTGCATGCCTCCCCAAATCCGCAGGTTTATGCGCTTAACGACAGATCCTGTGGTTTAAAGACGCCGGAACACGTCTCTAGCCAAAAAAAAATTTTGCTAAAATTTGGAGATCCCACTGAGCCCTGGAAAGTGCTCTGATACCACTTGTTATGCTCTTAACCTGCAAAGCAATACCCAAGCGAAGAAAAGATACCGAGAACACAGAATATGCGAAGAAAATATACCCAAAACACAGAATAGCAATGATTTTATTATTCAGAGAGAAATGTTCACAGGCCTCTTCGAGGGGGCAACCTCCAATAGAGCAGAGCTTGATTACAAAAAAAGACACAATGCTCCTCGCAGGGAGTCTCTATCCTTTATATATGACTCATACATGCAATACCACGAGCCAATATCGTGGGTTTTATTAATACCATCTATCTAATACTACCGCCTATTTACCATCTATCTAATACTTCCGCCCATTTTCAACTAACTGTGGTCCCGTCATTAATTGCGGGTTAACCACTTACAAATATTAATATGGGCTTTATTGACTCTTGACTATGACGTGATCCCAAGACATAAATAATGGGGTTAGGGTGGGACCCTAACACAAACAGTGTGAAATCCAACTCGAACTGTGAGGCTAGTGCCTCACCTTCTGATCCTTCCACGGATCCCTTCTTGGATTTCCTCAGTGGACAATTTGTAGCAAAATGGCCCACCTCATAACAATGAAAGCATCACACTTTTGATTTGTCAAACTTCTTCCCACCTTGGGAAGAACTGGATTTAGAATGAGAAACCTTCTCCTTCCCCTTCTTCGCCTTACTCGCTAAGGCATAGTTTTCTTCATCCTCCATGAATGAAGAACCATCTTTGGTGCTTCTTCTTATCTCCTCTTGCATCAAATCCAACCAAAGTCATTCCCAATCTGGTAGTTTCTCTCTTCCATTAACTGAGTCCCGGTAGCTATGCTAGCTCTTAGGAAGATCGAGGAGTGTAAGACTCATCATGTCATCATCAGTTGTCGCGATCCCTACACTTCCAAGCTCATCCCAGCATGTGGTGAGCTTGTTTAGATACATAGAGATCATGTCACCCTTTTCACACTTGATCTTTTGAAGCTTGTCTTTCAGTACCAACTTCCTCTGATAACTACTATTCTGATATATACCTTTCAGTGTTTTCCACATTGAAAATGGTGTCTCCTTCCCATGGAGACTCAAGACTATGTGATCTCGAACTCCCTCCAGAAGGATTCTCCTTGCTCTAGCCACACATTTCTTCCATTTAGCCAATTAAAAAACACCAGTCGGCTTGGGGACTTCTTGATCAATGAAGTCCTTTAGACCATTATCCTCTAGTACTGCTTCCATGAGATCCTTCCAGGCTATATAATTCGAACTGCCATCAAGGGCATATTCGAGTCTTAAACAATTGAATGCCAAAGGTGAAATAGAGATGTGATAAGAACTTGATTTCTATATTCAGGAATCACAAACTTCAAACTTCTCCCTTCTTGTATATTGTTCTCCCTTGATCACCTTTGCTCTGATACCATGTAGAGATTCCCACCTGTAGATCACCTGATAATGCAATAGACTAAAGCAAAATACTTGATCTACTTCTACGAAAAATTTAGCAAAAGCTTAATGGAACATGAACAACATCAATAAGAACACATATAAATGATAAGAAAGAATCAATCACACATAACACAAAAGATATAACCCGGGGAAAGCCTCAGCCTAAAACCCCAACTCTGTATTATCATACAAGTGGAAATATGGCTAGTATTATGTTGTGGTCACCAACACCCCCCCTCTTTGTTTGGTATTAGCAATAACACCAAGAAAATGGGGACCCTTAATAAAAAATCCAAAAAAACATTTTATCAAAATTTTTGTATTTTAACTCCCTAAAAGCTGTATCACATCGCGAGAAGAGAGCGAAACATTTTCCTATGCGCATAATAAGCTGCAAAGAAGCGACGTGAAATTCATCGCATCGCATATATTGTGAAGCGCTCTTAAATGAAAAGCCTAAGGAATCACCGACGGCTGATATGTGACGTCGCATAAGCAGCACACAATGATGGGATGACTAAGCGCGATTTGTGATTCGCGATCTGCGATATTGCGATCTGCGATGTTGCGATCTGCGATGAATGCGATCATCGATTCCTGCGATGACACATCTTGACGATGCAATCTTCGATACTGCGATGCGAGGCGCAGGAATCACCCATCGCAAAATTTCCTCGACACAGTATTCAAGGAAAGCTGTCTGTATACGAAAATTGGGCGCGCGCCTTAAAAGAATTAATGATTGTACGCCAAAGTATCCAAGAAGGATTGTGCTGTTTTTTTCGAAGAGTCAGTTCATTATGGGTGTCATGATTATGCATTCATTAGAGCTTAAAGCTTTCATGTCAATCTTTTCATCATTACTCTTTTCTTTTGCGTAAACTGTAAGACAACAAATAACATAAAGCAATGTGTAGGAAACATCTAAGGAAAAGGGGAAAGCGTCAATGCTCGGAGAACGGAGAAGAGACGCCTTCACAAACGAATGCCGCATGCAATAGGACCACAGATTCCAGAGTATCACTCAACAGATACTGATGGCAATAGAATATCCAAAACTCAGAGTCAAAGGCACACAAAAGCAGCATGTTTATAAAAGATCCTGAAGCTTAGACTGGGTAAAGCAAAAACAAAAAGGCGCTAAAGCGGGAAAACACACTAGAAAAGCCTGGAACAAAGAACGGAGGCAGTTTTCAATACAGAAAATTGTTCAGAGAGCAAAGTCCCTAACTTATTCAGTCATTCGCAAGGCCGGAAGCCGAAATAGCAAAAGCACAATCAGTTTGAGAGAAATTTGGGTTATTACCAAGTATACGCACAGTGAATACACCAAGCCAGAGGAAGATTTTCGAAAATATCTTCTAGTTTGCTAGAAAGCGGTGCCAGCTCTTGTTATTTCTATTTTCATATCTCAAACGAAAGGAGAAGACGACCAACCGACTCTTTCGAGGCGAATGTTGCATTGCTTATAGCACTAAGGAGAAAATACAGAAATGGTTAGAAATTAGATTCAATTTTTAGAAATAAATTTGCTTTAGTAGAAGGGCGGTCATTTGAAACCGTGTCCTAAATTTATGTAATTAAGATTAATTAGTTAGCAGTATTTAAACCCTTCTCAGGAATTTGGAGAAGGGTCCAGAAATTTGTCAAAAAACTTGTCCTCAGAACATGCACTTTTGCACCCTCAGAGGGGGATTTTGATGAATGGATGGATCAAGATTTATCAATGTTTGCATTTGATGTCTGCTACTAATGTTGCACTTTTGTACTCTTAGTAGATGTTAGAACAAGTAGAGATAAATCGTTGTTGCTTGAAGCTTATGAGTGGAACCAGTCATAAATGGTACTTTTATCTCTTGACCAATTTCTACTTATATTCTTAAAGTGATATGCAGTTTTCAGTTGTTTATATGTTAATGCATAAATGTGTGGGTTACCATTTGGTACTTCTGTACGGTGGAGTCATTTATTTGTGTTTGATATATGAATAACTTATTATGCGATATGTTGTTCACAACTGTTTTGCTTAACTTTTTATGCAGAATGGTTTATCTTAATTGATTTCTATTCTTATGATAACTGAATGATCTTTATTACCAGTTATTGTTTGAAATCTTTTTAGATCGCATAATAGAAGAAATACACCCTGGGTTAGAATAGATTAGATGTGTTGTTTCTCATTAGATTACAATAGCATAGAGTTAGTTTAGAAGTTTGAATTAAATTAGCTTTAAATACTCCTAGATCAGCATAATCCAACTCTACACACACACACACCCCTTAGATTGGGAAACTAGTCCCATTATCCCCAGTCGGACCCGCTATACCAAACGGATAAGGAGCTGCCAACCAAGGTCCGGACCGGGTGGGTATCCCCCTTATTGTCGACCCGATTTTCGAGGCTTCAACATATTTGGCGCTAGAAGGAGGGCCCGAACTATGAATGGCACCTAAATCAAAATCTAAATACCATTCTGAGAGTAAATCGCCCTCATCAACTCCCCCAGCACGTTTAAATCCAGAATTAGAAGTCGCTCGATTATCAACCGCTACTACATACCCTAATATTTCAGACCATTTCACCATTGAACCCCCTGAAGTTCAAACTCTGATTCGCAAACTCTAGGGATTTTTTATTTTTACTCAGAAGTCTGATAAATCTCAAAGCAGCGTGACTTTGCAGTACAATCCTACTCATCCCTTGGCCAGATTAAAGAGTGAAAAATTTGGCATCCAGCCAACTGAATTCCCTCTCCCCACCAGGAAAAGAGCAAGGAAAACACCACCAGAGTCTGACAGTGAGACTCTTTCATCTACGTCATCCATTTCAACTCCCTCACCGCGAAGTCAGCCACCCACATCTTCATTCCAAACCACTCATCCATCTTCCACAACCCCTCCTATTCAATCATAAAAGATCATAATATCTTCATCTTCCCAGCATCAGGGATCATCCTCTGCACTTTCATTTACTAGCAGCTCAACGATGGCCCAGTCTCCATGGAACAATCCTGGGGTAGTTTTAATGCCTCCACCCCTGAGCCAAATACCGGCTCATCCTGAGAAATGGCTACCCAAATTCAACCCAGAAGCAGGCATGCTAGCTGAAGAGCATATTAATAATTTCATGCTTTCTGTCAATCTCAACGGAGTTACCAATGAGGATGCTGCCGTCCGGCTTTTTCCCTATACAATGCAAGGAACAGCCGGGTCATGGTACTTTTCATTACCTTCCGGGTGTATCACAAGTTGGGACATTTTTCAAAGTCAATTCCTTACCAAGTTTGGTGATGACAGATCAACGGCGACGTTAATCAATGACCTATCCAATCTTAAAGCCGAGGCTAGAGAACCCATCAAGGATTTCAATTTACGGTTCAATAAAATCCTCAACAAAATTCCCACTGCTTCCCAACCCAGCGAAGAAGTAAGATGTGAATGGTATATTACGGCCTTACCATCAAACCTGGCAATCTTCGTGGATAGGGCAAATAAAACAACCTTAGTTGAAAACTTGACAGAGGCGATAGCAGTAGAGAAATGCGTAGTAGCCCTGGAAAAAAGATCTGCGATTGAGGAACGCAAATCTAAGAAAGTCTCCTTCAAGGAAGACCCCAAGAAGAAACAAACGAAAGACCCTTTCGATTTGGAAGGATTACAAAAAGTGTTAAAAACCATGTCCAACGAGATTATTGACATAAAAAAACAAGTAGCAGAAACTTCTTCAAAAAATCCCTACAGAGCTTTTAAAACAAGTCCTTCAATGGATGTGAAACCACCCAACGCTATCTCAAACGTCGAATCCGAAGAAGAAGAAGAAGAAGAGAATACCACTGAAGGGCAGACTGATGACGAAGAAGTTGTGGAACTAGAAGATCAAGAAGCATTTTCGGTTAACACGCGAAGCAAAAATCAACTTGATCCTCCCCAAACTACCCCTAAGAAGAAAGGCGCAAGCCTTGCAGCAAAAGATAAAGTCGCAACAAAGAAAACCATCGCTAAAGCGACTCAATCTAGCCCAGTCCAATCAGATCAAACACCTCCATCAAGAACACTGATTGTGTCGGATGAAATGGAGTACAATATTATTGATGACATGAAAAAGACTAGGGCTAATATCACTCTTTATGAGTTGAACAAATTGAAGCATCAACAGAAGATAATGATGAAAGAATTACATGCCGTGCGTACTACATCTTTTCCTACAGTTGTAGCTTCCCACAACATGGGAAGACCTCCAACCAACATGATCAATAAGGTTGACCCAAATGACATCGCCTTGATTGGAGGAAGATCAAGGTCTCACACTCCCCCTTTTCTTCTCACTTATGAAATTTTCAATAAAAACGTGCAAAATTGTTTGGTAGATTCTGGTGCTTCAACGAATATTTTACCCAGATCAATATGTGCCAAGTTGAATGTTCAACCACAAAAATCCGCAGTGCGCATAGTTCAGCTTGATCGATCTCAAGTCGAAGTGATTGGTGAACTTAATCAAGTGACCATAAGATTGTCGTCTAACCCGAAGGTATGTCAGGTTATTGACATTCTAGTAGCTGATATCCCAGAATTCTATGGCTTAATTCTTAGCAGGGATTGGTCTGAAAAGCTCCATGGATACTTCTCAACTGACTGGTCGCACATGTGGTTACCCTACAATGGTAAACCGAATCAAATAAAGGTTGAACGAGAATTACACCAGAAGTACATAGTAACGGAATTGGAGGGAGAAAATGAAGCAATAGCATACAACAGCAGTATCATAGGCAATTACTCGGTAGATTCTTTCCTCGGCAATTTCAATGCTCATACCTCACCTTACTTAGAAAATTCAGTTTTGTCCCAAGTCGAAATTTTTTCCCAAACTGATAATTCAAAGTGTGTTAATTTTTTAGATAAACCTGTAAATACATCTTTGTTTTGGAAATTATATTTTGATGCCTCTAAATCTAACGAGGGAGCAGGAGCAGGATGCATTCTGATTAGCCTAGATGGAAATAAGACCATGCTTACATGCAGACTTGAATTCGATTGCACAAACAATACAGCGGAATACGAGGCCTTGGTGCAAGGCCTATACAAAGCGATCGGGTTGAACGTTAAGTACCTTCAAGTCTTCGGACACTCTGAGATTGTCGTCAAACAGGTACGTAACACCATACATTGCCTATCAGGTCATTTGAAACACTATCAATCTTTAGTACAAGATCTGACTGCACATTTCATAGCATTCAATATTTCGTCAATCCCAAGGCTCCAAAATGCGAGCGCAGACCTGTTAGCTAACATAGCCTCTAGACTAATTCCCTCCGAATATTTTAGTCCAGATAGATTCTCAATAGAATTAATCTTTAGACCGTCCATCCCTGACAACATCACAAACTGGAGAGTATTCAATGACAATCATGACATTGTAAATTTCCTCACTTCTGAAGGATCCTACTCAAATCAAATAATTGACGAAGACCATCATGATCACCAAATACAACAAAATAGCACTGATAATGATATACCTAAATCGGTGGTTAAGTTAGAAGACTTATATGATTTGAAAAGTCGGTTTAAAAGGTCTACCAATTCTAAGCTCTACAGTTCGACTCTGAACTACGAATTAGTAAACCTAGGAACCAATGAGAAACCACAAAACATTAATCTAGGCCATGGCCTAGCCCCTGAAGAAAAATTAGCGTATATCCGTCTTTTGAGACAATACAAAAATGTTTTTGCCTGGAATTACGATGAGCTGAAGACATACGACACTTCTATCATTCCACATACTATCCCTATGATTGACAATGATAAGCCTGTCCAATAGAAACTCAGAAAAATCCACCCCAATTTAGAAAATCAGATAAAAACTGAGCTAAATAAGTTATTGAGAGCCAGAATAATTTTCCCTGTCAGACATTCCAAATGGGTCTCCAATATGGTGCCCGTTAGAAAGAAAAACGGAGATATTAGAATTTGTATCGATTTCCGGAATCTCAACAAAGCCTGTCAAAAAGACAATTTTCCCCTTACAGGTAGTAGCAGGCTCAGAATTAATGTCTTTTTTGGATGGATTTTCAGGATACAATCAAGTGCTGGTACATCCCGATGATTAGTTAAAAACCACATTCCGAACTAAATGGGTCACATACGCATATCGGAAGATGCCATTTGGTTTGATCAATTCCGGCGCTACATTTCAAAGAGCCATGGACATCACATTCAAAGGTTTAGTCAATAAATCCATAGTGATTTACATGGATGATATAACAGTGTACTCCAAGAAGCGAAGCGACCATCTCAAAGACTTGAAACAAATCTTTCAACGATGTTTAAGGTATGGGATTTCACTTAACCCAAAGAAATCATTTTTCGCATTAAGTGAAGAAAAACTTATAGTATTCATAGTGTCAAAATCTGGTATTCACATTGAACCTGACAGAATCAAAGAAATTTCTGAAATATCCATGCCTCATAACAAAAAAGCCATGCAATCTTTCCTTGGTCAAATCAATTTTGTGAAGAGATTTGTCCCAGATTTTTCACGTATTGTTTCTCCTTTGCAAAATATGACTAAAAATAATTCAAATTTTAAATGGGGTCAAGATGAGCATGAAGCATTCAACCTGATCAAACAAGCTATCATTAACGCTCCATCTTTAGCAACCCCGAATTTTTTAGAATCTTTTATCTTATACACATTTGCCTCAGAGAAATCATATGCCGCGATTCTAACTCAAGCAAATCAAGAGAAAGCGGAAGCTCCAATCACATTTTTTAGCTCGAATTTACAAGGTGTTGAACTCAAATATTCAGACGTGGAGAAATAGGCATATGCTGTTTTCAAAGAAATCAAATATTTCAGACCTTTCTTACTTAAAGCCCATACTAAGGTCATAGTACCATTTCCAGCGGTAATAAACCTTCTAATACAGAAGGATGTGGGCGAAAAAAGAGCAAATTGGATCACCGCTTTACAAGAATACGATCTTGAGATCAAACCAGCAAACATTGTAAGAGGTCAAGGCTTCTGCAAAATGTTGGCTAGAGCATCACAAATTCCCGAGAATTCATCTGAAGAGGTACAAACGTATGAGGTAAGCCTAAACGATGCAAAATCATTATATGCTGACACCATTTATTATCTTAAGAACGGGTATGCACCATCACACCTGGATCACACCAAGAAAAGAGCTCTGAGATTGAAAGCTACACAATACCAGCTCATAAATGATGTTCTGTTTAAAAGGAATTACGATTCTATGCTTCTTAGGTGTCTTTAGAAAACTGAAGCCGAAAAGGTTTTGCAGGAACTCCACGATTGACCAGTGGGCGGACACTATGTTGGAGATTCTAATGCACATAAAATCTTACGTGCAGGATATTATTGGCCCACGTTGTTCAAAGACTCACACAGTTACATGAGGAAATACCAAGTCTGCCAGACTGCTGCAGGGAAACAAAAGAAACCATCCATGCCACTACAGTCGGTAAACATCGAGCAACCATTCAGTCAGTGGGGCTTGGACATAATAGGTGAGATCGTTCCTCACTCTTCTAAGCAGCATAGGTACATCCTCACGGCAACAGATTATTTTACTAAATGGGTAGAAGCAGTTCCTCTCAAGACAGCTAATTCTGAAAACATTATTGAATTCATAGATCAATTTATATTCACTAGGTTTGGATTTCCAACGGCCTTAATGTTTGATAATGCCTCATACTTTTCTGGAAATACAATGACTGAGTTTGCACTTAAAAGAGGGTTCAAACTGAAATATTCGGCCAACTACTATCCGCAAGGTAATGGACTGGCTGAATCGACAAATAAAAACCCGATCAGGATTATCAAAAAAACAGTTGACCAGAACCAAAAGAATTGGCACAAAGTGTTGGTAAATGCTTTATGGGCAGATAGAATAACGAAGAAAGCTTCAATCGGAACTTCTCCCTTTAATTTAGTTTATGGGAAAGAAGTGGTTCTTCCAACTCACTTAGTCATCCCCTCTTTGTCTTTAGTACAACACATCGATGAGGTATCTACTTCCTCCATACAACTAAGACAAATGGAAATAATTAATTTAGAAGAACGACAAGAACAAGCTAAGAAAACCCATGCTCATCACCAAGCGCTGATAAAATCCTCTTTTGACTCAAGCATAATGACCAGAAAGAATTTTCAGATGGGAGATTTAGTTTTGAAATGGGATAAGGCTCATGAAGAAAAGGGCAAACATACAAAATTTCAGAAAATGTGGCTTGGTCCTTTTCAGATTGTAGAAGTCATAGGCCCATCAACTTTTGTGTTGCAGGATTTAGCAGGTAGAAGGGATTCTTTGCCTGTTAATGGACAGATCCTTAAAATATATTTTCCATAGAAGATCACTCTTCTATTTTGTAGGATAGTTTTAGTTTTTTTTTTTTTTTTTTTCTTTCTTATAAATAAAACCAGTTGTAGATGGTTACTAAAGGGATTCATGAAAAAGACACCAATTCTCCATCAAATTTTGAGCTTTTCGCTTGTACAAGTAGCAAAATTTTTCGAAAAATCTGATCTTTATTATTGACAGATAGAGTTAACTTTAGCCTAAATATGATACTAGTTTCAACGTCAAAAACTTTGATGAAAACAACCTTTGGTAAAAAATTGTTTTATATCAGCACAATGAAAGGTATCAATAATAAAATAAATATTCTCTGTAAAACCGCTGTTTTCAAACTCTAATATTGTCATCCAGAGCTTTCTTAAGGAAAGACAATGACTTCCTCCCTGCTAAAGGAAATCGCGGCATTCAGAGGAACAATCCGAGAAAACACTATATCTCAAAGAATAAGAGGTCTCATCACGAGCCGACTTATCATGATCACAGATATTATAACTTGCTGACTTTGCCAATACTGTCTACCAAAACAGGGCAACGACTCAAGATTGTTGCAATCAAAAGACAAGGGGTCTCATCACGAGCCAGCTTGTTTAGCAAAACTGTAAATCAAGTGAATGACTGTGTCATAATTTGGCCACCAAACCAAGACATTGTTCTTTAGAGAATAAAAAAGGAAAAAGTGTCAAAAAGGGTTTTCCTCTGAAAAGTTGTAAATAGCCTTATGCAGGATAAAGGATTATTGTTGGGTAACAGGTAACCCTGTCGAGGCTATGGATGCTTGCGGGCAGCAGAGGCTCTACCTACGACAAATGAGCATATTTTAAAAGCCAGCACGCAGAGAAGACCTTATTTTATCTTTAAAAGACCAAGTAATGTCTGGTGTGAATACAAGGACTAAGCCTGAGGAAACAAACAATTGGAATATGAAAAGGTTGAGACAAAATATCATTGATAGGATAAGACGTAATATACTCTATCCGTCCATAACAAAATTTAGACATATGAAATTTTTTTCTGCTTCGGAAGTTAAAATTCAATAGAAAAGCAGAGATAACTGGTTCTTCATAGTGAATCGCCATTGTTGTGGTCACCAACACCCCCCCTCCT
Source organism: Pinus tabuliformis (assembly GCA_031772625.1). Taxonomy (NCBI): domain Eukaryota; kingdom Viridiplantae; phylum Streptophyta; class Pinopsida; order Pinales; family Pinaceae; genus Pinus; species Pinus tabuliformis. Next base: position 100,820,116 of record CM062807.1, read on the forward strand.
TGTTTGGTATTAGCAATAACACCAAGCAAATGGGGACCCTTAATAAAAAATCCAAAAAAACATTTTATCAAATTTTTTGTATTTTAACTCCCTAAAAGCTGTATCGCATCGCGAGAAGAGAGCGAAACATTTTCCTATTCGCATAATAAGTTGCGAAGAAGCGACGCGAAATTCATTGCATCGCATATATTGTGAAGCGCTCTTAAATGAAAAGCCTAAGGAATCGCCGACGGCCGATATGTGACGTCGCATATCGCAACGTCGCATAAGCAGCACACAATGATGGGATGACTAAGCGCGATTTGCGATTCGCGATCTGCGATATTGCGATCTGCGATATTGCGATCTGCAATGTTGCGATCTGCGATGAATGCGATCATCGATTCCTGCGATGACACATATTGACGACGCAATCTTCGATACTGTGATGCGAGCCACAGGAATCACCCATCGCAAGATTTCCTCGACACAATATTCAAGGAAAGCTGTCTGTATACCAAAATTGGGCATGCGCCTTAAAAGAAATTAATGATTGTACGCCAAAGTATCCAAGAAGGATTGTGCTGTGTTTTTCGAAGAGTCAGTTCATTATGGGTGTCATGATTATGCATTCATTAGAGCTTAAAGCTTTCATGTCAATCTTTTCATCATTACTCTTTTCTTTTGCATAAATTGTAAGACAACAAATAACATAAAGCAATGTGCAGGAAACATCTAAGGAAAAGGGGAAAGCGTCAATGCTCGGAGAACAGAGAAGAGATGCCTTCACAAATGAATGCTGCATGCAATAGGACCACAGATTCCAGAGTATCACTCAACAGATACTGATGGCAATAGACTATCCAAAACTTAGATTCAAAGGTGCACAAAAGAAGCATGTTTATAAAAGATCCTGAAGCTTAGACTGGGTAAAGCAAAAAAAAAAAGGCGCTAAAGAGGGAAAACGCACCAGAAAAGCCTTGAACAAAGAACGGAGGCAGTTTTTAATACAAAAAAATTTTCAGAGAGCAAAGTCCCTAACTTATTCAGTCATTCGCAAGGCCGGAAATCGAAATAGCAAAAGCACAATCAGTTTGAGAGAAATTTGGGTTATTACCAAGTATACACACAGTGAATACACCAAACCAGAGGAATATTTTCGAAAATATCTTCTAGTTTGACAGAAAGCGGTGCCAGCTCTTGTTATTGCTATTTTCATAGCTCAAACGAAAGGAGAAGACGACTAGCCGACTCTTCCCAGGCGAATGTTGCATTGCTTACAGCACTGAGGAGCAAATACAGGAACGGTTAGAAATTAGATTCAATTTTTAGAAATAAATTTGCTTTAGTAGAAGGGCGGTCATTTGAAACCGTGTCCTAAATTTATGTAATTAAGATTAATTAGTTAGTAGTATTTAAACCCTTCTTAGGCATTTGGAGAAGGGTCCGGAAATTTGTCAAAAAACTTGTCCTCAGAACATGCACTTTTGCACCCTCGGAGGGGGTTTTTGATGAATGGATGGATCGAGATTTATCAATGTTTGCATTTGATGTCTGCTACTGATGTTGCACTTTTGTACTCTTAGTAGATGTTAGAACAAGTAGAGATAAATCGTTGTTGCTTGAAGCTTATGAGTGGAACCAGTCATAAATGGTACTTTTATCTCTTGACCAATTTCTGTTTATATTCTTAAAGTGATATGCAGTTTTCAGTTGTTTATATGTTAATGCATAAATGTGTGGGTTACCATTTAGCACTTCTATACGGTGGAGTCATTTATTTGTGTTTGATATATGAATAACTTATTATGTGATATGTTGTTCACAACTGTTTTGCTTAACTTTTTATGCAGAATGGTTTATCTTAATTGATTTCTATTCTTATGATAGTTGAATGATCTTTATTACCAGTTATTGTTTGAAATCTTTTTAGATCGCATAATAGAAGAAATACACCCCGGGTTAGTGTAGATTAGATGTGTTGTTTCTCATTAGATTACAATAGCATAGAGTTAGTTTAGAAGTTTGAATTAAATTAGCTTTAAATACTCCTAGATCAGCATAATCCAACTCTACACACACACACACACCCCTTAGATTGGGAAACTGGTCCCATTATCCCCAGTCGAACCCGCTATACCAAACGGATAAGGAGCTCCCAACCAAGGTCCGGACCGGGTGGGTATCCCCCTTGTTGTCGACCCGATTTTCGGGGCTTCAACATATTACAAAAAGAATCAGCTCAAAATCTATCCTGCTCTCTCTGCAATACCTCTGCTTCTCATAGAAAGTCAAAGGTCTCTCTAAAACCTCCTGATCTACCCTCCAAGCCTTCTATTTCTTTGTGCAATTTTGATTGGGGTCTAGTGCTGTCACTTGTGTGAATTGGCCTCTTCACACACTCACTAACCTCTTATCCAACTACGCAATCCTGAAGGAGATAAATCCTTCTCCATGGATGTGTTTCCTTTATAAGAAAAATCCATCCAACTGATGGTACATTGTCCCTCCATTGATCTCAACTGGGTCTTTGTCTGAACTGACATGCATGAGTTATTCATGAGAGAATATTCAGTTATCTGAAGTGCAGCAGTTATATGCAAGCATGCATTAACTAACTAAACTTACATTAGCTTAAACAAATTGTTTAAATCAATCTAACTGGACTTGACTCAGTTAACTGATCCAACTAATTACATCTCAAATTAGAACTCATCCTTATCTCTTTAACTGATGGATAAATTCCTCAATCAATGGAGAAATTGTTGCATGTTCTCACATAGACTTCATGTTTGATTTTCCACAACTAATTAACTCATGGTGAATTAATTAGTTTATTTTCAAACAACTGTTAAGTTCAAATTCGAATTTTACTTCCTATGTTTAGTCCAGGGACTGTCTAAAATGGGAATCCATCCTGAACTGCTAAAAATAGAATGTTATTTTTAGCACTTCCATTTTTCTTTCCCTGTTGCTCAATCCAGCACTGATACCCAAACTTTTATTTATAGCGGTGCTATTTTTAGCATTTCTTGTTGCCATTTTCAACATGTATGAGGGAACCCTTAATGGAGAAATTGGGACATAAGGCTTCGATGGTGTGGTAAAAAATTCACATGAAAATTTTGTGTTTCTTGAAATTAGTGGGTTTTGACATGTAGGTTCAAGTGAGCTTGGTTAGGAGACATGTCTCTTAGTGGGAAGTGACTCCACCAAACTATACTATAAGTAGTGACAAAGTGAAGTTCATTTGGCTCATCTAATACAAGAACATATCATGTGATTTTTGTTCGAATAGTGAGTAATACCTTAGTCGGCCACAAGACCTAAAGGAGGATGAATATTGGAGCATGCAGGGTTTTATTTGATATGTTTTAAGGGCAAGTTTTTTCTTAGAAAAGTGGAAAGTTTTCTCTGTAATTTCATGCCTCGTGTAGGACTATTGAGCAAGGGTTTTTGGAGGTATTTGTTGTTTGGTTATTTCCCTAGTTTAGGGCTTCTTCTAGGTTAGAAAAGTCACCAAGTTATGTCCCTATGTGATATTATGTTTTTTGTGCACAAGTATGAGGGTCGAGATCCTAATAAAATTACCTATCTTATCTATGTGTGGGGTCACACTCCTCAATGTTGTGCACAAATGTTACGGGGGGAATATAGTCCAAAATCTACCCAAAATTATAGCTGTAATTGTGGAAAAAAGTGTGTTGTAGGGTAGAAGTGAAAGGATTATATTGAAGAGGAAAAAGGGGCAAAATTATTGGAGATTTGTTGGTTGGAAGGTGTGCTCATAGGGTTTCAACAAAAGATCATTTAATTCCCAAGTGTAACAGTGTTGATTAATGGTCAAAGTCACTATTAGGTGGTTGTATGTTGTGTGCCCTAGAATAATCACCTTGGTGCAGCAAGGAGGCAGTTATGAGGGTTGGTATAATTGCCATAAGGACTAATATTTTGGAGCAGCTAAAAGTCATTGAGGCAATTAAGATGGCTAAACTGAGAAGTCCTATATTAGTGATTTCATGGATAAGTAGGTAGATTTTTCAAAGCCCTAACTGTTATAGACATTTTTGTGCCTTACAGCCTCGAGCATGAAATGTCCATAATCTAAGGGATCCAAAGTCCCTAAACATGTTGTTCCTACCCCTAGAGGAACAAGGCCAACTAACCACAGCAATTCACATAAGTTCTCCACCTGAAAACACTAAAAAACAAGCCAATTCTGGATCATGTCAACTGCTCCACTGAGCATCTGTGCTGAATTTCAACTGCTCCACTGTCTACCTGCGTTGAATGTCAACTCCAACAAAGGCTACCTGCGCTGAGCGAGTTTGGACATGTGGCAGAGTCATTCCTCAAGGTGTCAATGCCTAGGAAGCTTCCAAAATGACACTTGCATCAAGGAATTCGACTGGTGATGAGTAAGAGGTTCCAAATCTCCAAGTGGAAGCAAGAACCTCCAAGTGGACTCAAGAACTGAGAGAGGGAGAGGACACTAGTCAGATCTCAAGCTGACTCATCCTCTCTCCAAATATCTATATATGGATCTCTCCTCCATGGGATCCAAGGGGCTGGAATTTTGTGAATGCAAAGAATTGTTGTTGGTTTGTGACTGGAAACTTTGGGTGCTTAATGCTTTGAAGGGAGCTGAAGAAGGAATTCCATTCTGCTGGGAAGGAGATGTTGGATTGGAGCCCTATGGGTTGTATCTCTTCCTGAACCCTGTTACTTATTAATAAAGTTATCTTGATTCTTTCCTATATGCTGGTGTATTTTGTATGATTGCATTGGTGTATTTGATTTTCTTCTAATCCTGAATCATTTATGAATATGTATATTTGCCTTTGTATTGTGTTCTTCTCTTGTCGCAAGTAGCTGTTCTCTTGTCACAGGTAGCTGTTCTCTTGTGATCTCGTGGGATTCAAGTAGCTGTTCTCTTGAGCAAGCGAGGAGACAAGTAGCTGTGGACACACAAAGAGAGGAGGATCTAGATCGAGGGACAACCGGAAGACAACGGTAAGTCTACCAATCTCCTCTCTTTCACATTTCATAAAGGAAGAAATCATGATAGCTGTATTCGTTTGTTGCTAAGGCGTTGTCACACCTTAGGTGGATAGGATCGTCCTGCATGGGCATTTTTCCCCACAACAAATTGGCGACTCCACTAGGGAGAACTTGTTTATTCATTTCATTTGTGTTTCCGTCATTTGTTTACTTCATAGACTTGACAACAACTATTGAACTGCATCTTTCTTGGATGCAAAGTAAAAAGTTGCTGCTTTGATCCAGTTTGTTGGATTTGTCTATGATCTAAACTAGATCCAAAAATGATTTGATGATCCTTGTGATAGTCTTTAGTACCCTATCAAAGTATCCCTCTGTTTATACCTTGCTTGTGTTTCTGATTTGGCCTGAAACAGTTGATTTTTGAGCATTTTATGACCCGGAACCCAAGGGAAACGAGAGTTTCTCTTTCAGCGCAGGCAATGTGAAGGCAGTCTGCATTTCAACGCAGGTCCCGAAGGGGCTACCTGCGCTGAATGTCAAACTGACAGTGTTAGACCTGCGCTGAACCAGTGTGGCCTTGTGCAGCTGGGGTTCTTTGTTGTCTTTTGCCCTGTTTTGATCTCTGTTTTTGCAGCCTTTAACCAGCATAGGTACCAGTCTGATAAACCCTTTTCTTTGCTTAAATTCCGCCTCATTTTTGCACAAAAAGATTGTGAATGTTTTTTATGTGTTTGTGGCGTCATTTACAGTCTTCCTTTGCATGAGTAAAGTAGTCATTCTATAGCCTTTGATTCAGATCTGATTGATAGTGATCTTAGAAGAGAGTTCATTGGTTGTTTTCAAATTGATTATAGTTTTACTTTTGCTTATTGGTTTGAATTTGTCTCTTTCAAAGTGTCAAAACAAGTCTTTATTTCGAAAATCACAAAGTGATTGTAATCTCTTCTACCCTTGTTGATTTCGAAGAAAGTGAACTTGCTTGCATTGATCATCTTAAAAGCAAATTCAAAATTGTGCAAAAAGCTTTCTTTGTAGGCATTTATACTAAGAAAGTGGAAAACAAACACCTACATTGTGCATTTTGCATTTGATAGTTTGCATGTTGGATTTAGGGAAAGTGCATTAGAGTGTGCTGATTGCTCTTTGAGAAAAGATAATGTTATTCTTTTCCCTTAGTAGCTAGGATTTTCAAAGTTGAAAAGATAATAAAGCTTGCTTATCATCTTAAACTGCATTTAGGAATTTGTATCATACATCTCATGGTGAACCTTGAAAGGCAAACTTTAAAAAGATCAACCTAAAATAAGCTGAATGAACCTAACAACGCTTTGTAACATAACGCACAACATAGAGTTCTAGGCTAGAGACGTGTTCTGGCGTCGTTAAGCCTAGTGACTGTCGATCTTGAAGAAGGTGGGTGATTCCTCCTGAGAGACGGTAGCGCTAGTACGGATTGTGCTCCCACGTACCGTCGCGTATATATTGGGAGACCCCTATAGGCATATATCTTTTATCCTTAGGAAGCCGTGTCGGCCGCCCTACTGATCGCAATGCAGTGAACACAACATTCACGAAGATCGACCACCCGTACCGTAAAAAGTATTCTGTGGTTTTGTGAAAAGTTTGGCACACCCTCTGCCTAGATCTCCAGAGCAGTTTCTTTTGGCCTTTTTTAGACTCTATAATAGAAAAATTCCATCCGAGCATTTGTCACTTCGGGCTTGTTAAAACATCGAAGGAGACTAGAGTCATCTTTAGCTTTTTCTCGACTCTTTAAAACTGAAAAAGCAAGTTGTGTCTAAAGCGTCGTTAACAATTTATTTTAAACAGAACAATCACCCTTTAATTCCTGCGTTGATCTTTAGGTTGAAAAGATGGAGCACACCAACCAAGGAGTTCCCCTTGGTGGGAATCCTAGTCCCTTCTCCTCTTGGGGAGATGTTGGTGCACCCCACATGGCCACATTGTCGCTTCCAGGACTGACAATTGGCCTACCAGTTTGGCTCTTTTCAACCAATGTCGTTCAAAATACCACCATTCCTGAACAGTCGAGTCAACAGTTAGATCAGACAAGAGTTGCCTCCCAGCCTTCAACTTCATCTTCCTCCCCTCCTTCCTCTTCGCTTGAAGGGACTGGTCGAATTAAAAACCAGGTTCCTAAGGAGAAGAAGGAGAAGAAGAAGAAGGAGCCTAAGGCGACTGGGGGCAAACAAATGTCATCTAACAAAAATCCACACACTGCACTCGTAAGGCCTAAATCGCCATGCGTCATATGCAGGGGAGACCACTTCCATAGAGATTGTCCCTGTATCCCGCGGATACTAAGAGACTGGTCCCCCCATTTGCACAATTCGGTAGCATCGACCTCTGATAGCCATGTCGACTGCTCACCGTCAACTAGTGGGAGTGAAGCTCCAGGACAGAGCGGGAGAGCTAAATTTCCCTGCAGACTGTGTGAAGGCAATCACGCCATCCACCGTTGTCCCTTCTTAGACAAGGCAAAAAGAGTTCTGGAAGATCGCCCGATTTTACGAGCGCATCTCCCTCCTGGATATCAAAGACTCCTGCTAAGTCCCTCACTAGTTGAGAATCCGGCCGAGCCACTTAAGTGGTCAGCCGAAGCACCTATCATTGAAGAAGAACCGTCTAGATCCATGCCTGACGAAAGTCAAAAGGTTGATACGGCAGTTGACCCGGTTTTGCCTTCAGAGGCTCCATCTTCGAATGACACCATAACAGAGGAGAATAAAGATGACACCGTCCAGATTCTCTTCATCAGCACTGACTCTGATGATCAAGGGGGCAACGCCACCATTCCTTTATCGCAGGAAGGAAGTTCATTGGAGCGATATCCGGCCGTATATTCGGTCCCACCACCAAGCAACCTGGTTGTGTCCTTTGATTGGAACCAACTAGGCAGACCCCGGTTGCCAGCCAGTATACCATTCAGAATTATTTGTCAAATATACAGAATGGTAATGGCTGGCACTATCATTGATGAGGGGGCATCTGTGAGTATCCTTTCCTCTATTGCTTGGAAAGTGCTTGGTTCGCCAGCACTTTTGCCTGAGATGATAAGTCTATCGGGCTTTGATAAAGGAACCAGTCGACCTTTAGGGATCCTCCCCAATGTGCCTATAACATTGAAAGGGAAGACCGTTCAAATGAACATGATGGTCGTTCAAGGACCCTTGGATTATAACCTACTCCTTGGACGAGACTATATATATTGCATGGGAGCTATAGTCTCCTCACTCTTTAGAGTAATGTGTTTTCCGCATGAAGGAAGAATGGTCAAGCTCGTGGACCAACTTTCGTTTCCCGGATCACACATCGCAAATAGTCATGTACCATCCCTAAATGGCCTATTCACGCAAGAAGTGTCTCAACCCACGGTCCGTCCTCCTGATGAGCGCGAGTAATCTGGGAGGATATGACTGGAACCCAGGGGGCATGCGTCATGGCCTGCTTCAGCAGGAAAACTTTGGGTATAGGGTAGGTTTCCGCGGGAGAATATGACTAGTCCGTACCCCGTCCGTGGATGGAAGAGGGGTTGTTCTAGAATAGAATTCTTTTGTCAAAGTTACGTGTTTGGCGCCAGAGTCATTCACCTTTGTCTATTTCGGTAGACATTGCTGAGGAAGTGTTTTGTTTGAAAGAATAACAAGACAATCTTTGGGTAACCTGAAAGAGGTAAGCCTCTCTCGATTAAAACAAATGTTTTGGCGGAGGGTAAGTAGAGGTAACCTTGAAACTCTGTTTTATACCTGGGGGCATGCAAACCTTTTGGAATGCAAGCAAGGGGCGGCTATTTATTTTTTAAATTTTTAGGACCTCTAACCCTTTAAACTCGTAGGATTAGTCGTTTCCAAACTTGTATAAAGAAAGGATCAGGAGCAAAGCTTAGTGAGATGAAGCTCCATAAAAAATAGAATCTTGATGAGACACTCTTATCAAATGACTGGGTAATCGAGCAGTTTTAGCATAAAGTTCATGCTCGTTAAAAAATAAACGCAAGATCCGAGCAGTTTTAACGCGGAATTTATGCTCGTTAAAAAATAGAAAAGCGATTGTGAGCAAGAGTTTCCTCCAGAGTTCAAGCTCATTAAAAAATGAACCTATCCCGGTAAATAACCATTGTGAATGTAATTTATCAGCCGTTAAAGCCTTGGTCGCGTTTGCACCTGCCACCTCCACTTTTCATTTGGCCGATCGTTCACCTCCATATGATTGTTTACCCATTTTGAGGAACAGCTGCGAAGAGTGATTTCACCTAGCCATCCTTGTGACACTGCCGTGATTGGAAAATTCCAACCTGTACCTGGAATCTGCTGCTATCCATGTTTATCACTTGTTCCTCAAAAGATGAGTCTTCTTTAAGCTCTTTTCAATTGACTCGTAAAATATGAAAAGATTGCCGAGTTTTGGCCTTCGAGCTCGTTCAAGGACAGGAAGAGCTATCCCTCCTCTAGATTTTAATCTTTTTGGACCTGAGGAATTATTGCACAAAAAGGTCGAGCGCTTGTTTTATTCGGCTCGTTAAAATTATCGAAAACTCATCCCTTCTGTATTGTTTTATACTTTTTCGGACTTAAGGGATTAGATGACGTAAAAGGAATTTTGGAGTTAACTTTATGTACCTTTTCAGACTCTCTAAAAATGAAAAGGACCGAGTTATCCTTGTCGTTAGACTCGTTAAAATTATTAAATAGCGACAAACTTGTCTTTAGACGAGAACAAGTTTCACTATCGCTAAGCTCGTTAAAACATAGCGATGGGCTTGCCCGAAGGGCAGGTTATAGAACAAGCATATGTTCTCCTCCTCAAGCTTGACAAAAATAAAGAGGTACTGGTCAGCAATGACTGGGGAAAAATTGGGAAAAATCAAGAAAACCTTGATGGTAGCAAGTCGCTCTTGAACATGACACTTTTCCTCTGTACCACATTCGGGTTGGGTTGTTTCATTCACCGGTCACGTCACCATGGTCTCGCCATACCATCCATATTTGGGGTAGTGCTACCAATCCATCGCATCAGTGTCGCCACATGTTCAAGAGAAGTCATTCATAAAGAGTCAACCGGGTCCCATCCACTGCCATACATTATCCTTCATCCATTCATGACCGCCACCCTGAATCATATGTCACAGATCGTTTTCACCTCCATTAAAATCATTAGCTCCGTTCCGTGTCACTGATGTGGGATTCATCAAGGCCCTCCTTTGACGGATCGCTTCTTGTCAACATCAGCTCATTATCCAAGAAGTTGATCTAGGAACACCCCCTTCAGTACTTTGAAGCTTGCATGCCTCAATGGCAAGTTTCTCACTTCCGGCGACAGGTATACATCAATGACCTTCGACCAGAAGATTTTGCGTGGTGTTCGACGCCAAGTCCTTTATTCACACCACGCGAATTGTACTGCAGTACCTTGAGGGTCATTATCATTATCGGTGATTCCTCTCGCGCTTGTTAACGGTTTACATCATTGACCGGTAATCAAGCGATGTCTTTCCATGTTCGACTTCAGCGCAATTCTCACATGGATCAACTTGTACTTAGAGTGAAGATCGAACGAGTTTGAAGACCCCGGATCTAGTTTCATCCATCCGGGTTGCGATATATATTCAGGAAAGATAAAGGCATTTGACATGTACATTATTGCAGCAGATGACCATCCTACTCAAAGGATGATAATTTCGCCAAAATTATCAGTCTACCATCAGACGATCGTCTGTTCTATGTACAAAAAATGAATTTATAAAGTTGAGCATGGGAATGCCCGCCTCAGCTAGATCATGAAAGCAGTATGAATCATAATGTATTGTATTGTATTTAATTACAGGTCTCCTCCCAACAGATGGATGAACTTCGGACCCTCTTGGATAAAGCATTTCACCCGATAAATGGCCTCATACTTTAGGGGGCAACTGTTATAGACATTTTTGTGCCTTATAGCCTCGAGCATGAAATGTCCATAATCTAAGGGATCCAAAGTCCCTAAACATGTTGTTCCTACCCCTAGAGGAACAAGGCCAACTAACCACAGCAATTCACATAAGTTCTCCACCTGAAAACACTCAAAAACAAGCCAATTCTGGATCATGTCAACTGCTCCACTGAGCATCTGCACTGAATGTCAACTGCTCCACTGTCTACCTGCGTTGAATGTCAACTCCAACAAAGGCTACCTGCGCTGAGCGAGTTTGGACATGTGGCAGAGTCATTCCTCAAGGTGTTAATGCCCAGGAAGCTTCCAAAATGACACTTGCATCAAGGAATTCGACTGGTGATGAGTAAGAGGTTCCAAATCTCGAAGTGGAAGCAAGAACCTCCAAGTGGACTCAAGAACTGAGAGAGGGAGAGGAAACTAGTCAGATCTCAAGCTGAGTCATCCTCTCTCCAAATATCTATATATGGATCTCTCCTCCATGGGATCCAAGGGGCTGGAATTTTGTGAATGCAAAGAATTGCTGTTGGTTTGTGACTGGAAACTTTGGGTGCTTAATGCTTTGAAGGGAGCTGAAGAAGGAATTCCATTCTGCTGGGAAGGAGATGCTGGATTGGAGCCCTATGGGTTGTATCTCTTCCTGAACCCTGTTACTTATTAATAAAGTTATCTTGATTCTTTCCTATATGCTGGTGTATTTTGTATGATTGCATTGGTGTATTTGATTTGCTTCTAATCCTGAATCATTTATGAATATGTATATTTGCCTTTGTATTGTGTTCTTCTCTTGTCGCAAGTAGTTATTCTCTTGTCACAGGTAGCTGTTCTCTTGTGATCTCGTGGGATTCAAGTAGCTGTGCTCTTGAGCAAGCGAGGAGACAAGTAGTTGTGGACACACAAAGAGAAGAGGATCTAGATCGAGGGACAACCAGAAGATAACGATAAGTCTACCAATCTCCTCTCTTTCACATTTCATAAAGGAAGAAATCATGATAGCTGTATTCGTTTGTTGCTAAGGCGCTGTCACACCTTAGGTGGATAGGATCGTCCTGCATAGGCATTTTTCCCCACAACACTAACTACATTGAATGCGGGAGGTTATTCAGTTTTGTGTGGGTAGTTGGAAAGGATCCCTAAGTTATGTCATCTTTGGAGAAACAAGGAGATGGCTAGTAGATAAACCCTTGAACCACTAGTTTAGTGATTTGATGTGTGACAAAATAATGATAAGAGGGTTGTGTATGAAGACCCTAAGAGTGGTGATTTTAGAGAAGCCTCGTCATTTCTAGAGAGTAGTTTGGTGAAGACATATGTTCAATCAGTATAGAAGTAGCTAGAAGATTAATAGTGGTGGTTTGAGCGACTGAAGATACACGCATTATGAAGTTGTAGAAATCATGTGAGTAGCAGAAGAGGTGGAAAAATACCTACCATAAGTGTTTAAGGTACATTGACCAAAAGGGCGAAGGACTGCACACCTTTAGTAACAAATTCAAGTTTATCTTATTCATGGTAGAATGGTAATCATAAGTTGTTGACTCCAAGCCCTAGTTGATCTTGTATCATGTATGATTGTAATGGCCATGATCCCTAGTATAGGAGTGTTTTGTTTGTTGTATTTAATTCTATAATATAATAAGTTTTGGGTTAAAAACTATGTTGTGCACTAGTTGATTCATTGTTGTACATTTTCAATTATGCAAAGTTGTCGTGTTGCGGTATATTGAGTGTTTTCTGATCATGTCTTAGATATAAACTTGATACTGAAGCTCCATGGAAAACTCAACCTGAATGGTATCAGAACTACTTTGAAGGGAAAATGGAATCAAAGTGTGCACAATGAAGTAGCTTAAGCAAAATTTATGGAATGGTCTAAATCATGGAGTAGAAGGTATAGGTCAAGACATGAAACGTGGTCTTGACTGGCTATCTCATGAGATGGACTAGGAGTTCTGGTGAATTGGTGGTGAACCTGGTGAAAAATAGTTTTTTTTTGTGGTGGGTTTTAGATCAAGGACTTCTGATGATTTTTCAAAGATTTTTGAGACTAGACAAGGGATGCTTTAGCATGAACAAGTTGGCTTCATGTGAAGGACGAGATGATGATATGCTAGTATCTTCATTGGGTTGTGAAGTTGCACACTTGAGATTGGAGTCATGTGCACGTGAGCTATTTGACCCATCAGGATGAGATCACTTGTTGACTTGAGTTGTGGTGGTCTAGATGAGGCCTTGTATTCAAACACAACTCAGACTAACCTTGGAAGGATGCAAGTTTAGTAGCAATGGGAGCCAGTGGAGGTTGTGTAGAATTAGAGGGAGCCTAGCTTTATAGGAAGTTTCCATATGGAAGTTTGACCTCCAGGTTCTAACGATATTGAGGTAGAGATATTACCAAGAAGAGTGTGGTTTATTATATAGGGTATGCTGCAGTGGTGAACACCAAATATTGGGCTAGTGTTGTTGACGATTACGAGAAACTTATAAATTGTGGAAGTACCTCCCTCATTAAGAAGGAGTGTTTATTTTTGTATCTTGGGAGGGACTCCCACAATGCTTGGGGCATTGGGTTTGTGAGTATTTGACACACAAAAGTGGCTTTTGGGTAGTGTACCCAAGATATGGGTTTTGTACCAAAATTTGTGGGCATGAAACCAAGTGGAAAAGAACTTGTTTAGTCATTGATTACATGAGGGAACCTGTCAGTGTCAGTGTCTTCACACTGCCATTAGTGATCAAAATTTACTCTTTTGCATTTCATACTAGGAGTCCCATTCTGATGAGTTGCATTCCATTAGGCCATGGATCTACTGATGGTAGGATTCATTTCAGTTTCTCCCTCATGATATGTACTTATTTACCTCCTTTCATACCTTTAGTCATGATTTATGCTCATTTTCAGTTCATTTCATCAATTACATAAGGTTTCAGTCTCATTAGGTCTTAGGGTTTTTACCATGGTCAAAATTCAGTGACTATGGCTAATAATGGTCAACAGACACATGAGGATGATAATAATGATCAAAAAGTCATAATTTGTTAACTTGTAAGCTTAATGAAGTTCTCACCTCAAAACTAGTTTTGAGGTGAAAACAGAGCATTTATATTTTATATTTAAATTTATGTAATGTTATTGTTCTCATATGTAATAAATGGTTCCATGCTACTTCTGGTCACTCGGTGATATTGCCAAATACCTGCCACTACAAAAATCAAAAGAGTTTGAGCATCAGTCCACCTATCAAAACAAAGAAATCAAAGCATAAAAAGACAGAGTATTTGAAAAAGCACATAGACATTATAAAAGTGAGTTTTCACCATCAAAAATGAAAAAGTGAAAGTCATATAAATCCCATCCTTCTATTTGTCTTTTCATTATGCTAATGTTGAAGTCAAAGTGCCAAAAGGAGAACTAAGAAGCGATTTTCAAGTGTCATTGAGCAAAAAAGGTAAAGTTGCTGCGTTTTTGGAGAAATTCTAGCCGACGATGCACATCTAAGGCCGATGCTACGCATCTGAGGCTAGTGTTACACATCTGGGAGGCACTGTGCACCTGGCAGCCATTCCCAGTGTTAATTTACATGGGCACTGCGCATCTAGGAGGCACTGCTCACTTGTCTGAGGCACTGCGCACCTGCCTAGCTGTTGTGGGGAAAAATGCCTATACAAAACGATCCTATCCACCTAAGGTGTGACAGTGCCTAGCAACAAACAAGGACAACTATTCTGGTTTCTTCCTTTATGAAATGTGAAAGAAGAGAGATAAATAGACTTACCGGTGTCTTCCGTTTGTCCCTCGATCCGGTCTCTCTTCTCTTTGGGAGTTCACAGCTACTTGCCTTCTCACTCGCCCAGCTTCAACAGGTTCATGCAAGATCACAAGAGAACAGCTACCTGCCTTCTTGCTTGTCCAGCTTCAACGGGTTCCTGCAAGATCACAAGAGAACAACTACTTGCGATAAGAGAAGAACACTACACAAAGACAGATATTCACATTCATAACTAGTTTAGGATTAGAAATAAACTAAACATACTAATGCATTCATACATCAAAAATACATCAGCATATAGGAGAAACCAAGATAGCTTTATTGATGAATAACAAGGTTCAGGAAGAGATACAACCTAGAGGGCTCCAATCCAGCATCTCCTTCCCAGCAAATGGAATTCCTATCTTCACCCCCTTCAAAGCATTAAGCACCCAATGATTCCAATCTCAAACCAACAGCAATTCTTTGCAATAACAAAATTCCAGCCTCTAGATCTCATGGAGGAGAGATCCATATATAGATGTTTGGAGAGAGGATGAGTCAGCTTGAGATCTGACTAGTGTCCTCTCCCTCTGTCAGTTCTTGATTCCACTTGGAGGTTCTTGCTTCCACTTGGAGATTTGGAACCTCTTACTCATCACCAGTCGAATTCCCTGAGGCAAGTGTCATTTTGGAAGCTTCCTGGGTTTTGACACCTTGAGAAATGAGCTTGCCACATGTCCACTCTCGTTCAGCGCAGGTAGCCAGTGTTCCCTTTGACATTCAACGCAGGTAGCCAGTGTTGGCTTTGACATTCAGCGCAAACAGCTAGTGTAGCCACTGAAATGATCCTGAATTGACTTGTTTTTGAGCAGTTTCTGGTGGAGAACTTCTGTGAATTGCTGTGGTTTGTTAGCCTTGTTCCTCTAGGGGTAGGAACAACATGTTTAGGGACTTTGGATCCCTTAGATTATGGACATTTCATGCTCAATGTTGTAAGGCACAAAAATGTCTATAACAGTTGCCCCCTAAAGTATGAGGTCGTTTATCGGGTGAAATGCTTTATCAGGGGGATCCAAAGTTCATCCAATGTTGGGAGGAGACCTGTAATAAGATACAATACAATACATTATTTTTCATACTTCTTTCATGATCTAGCTGAGGCGGGCATTCCCATGCTCAGCTTTATAAATTCATTTTTCTGTACATAGAATAGACAATCGTCTGATGGTAGACTGATAATTTTGATGAAATTATCATCCTTTGAGTAGGATGATTATCTGCTGCAATGATGTACATGTCAATTTCTTTATCTTTCCTGAATATATATCGCAGCCCGGATGGATGAAACTAGATCCGGGGTCTTCAAACTCATTCGATCTTCACTCTAAGTACAAGTCGATCCATGTGAGAAATGATCTGAAGTCGAACATGGAAAGACATCGCTTGATTACCGGTCAATGATGTAAACCGTTAACAAGCGCAAGAGGAATCACCGATAATGATAATGACCCTCAAGGTACTGCAGTACAATTCACGTGGTTTGAATAAAGGACTTGGCGTTGAACACCACGCAAAATCTTTCGGTCGAAGGTCATTGATGTATACCTGTCGCCGGAAGTGAGAAACTTGCCATTGAGGCATGCAAGCTTCAAAGTACTGAAGGGGTTGTTCCTAGATCAACTTCTTGGATAATGAGCTGATGTCGACAAGAAGCGATCCGTCAAAGGAGGGCCTTAATGAATCCCACATCAGTGACACGGAACGGAGCTAATGATTTTAATGGAGGTGAAAACGATATGTGACATATGATTCAGGGTGGCGGTCATGAAAGGATGAAGGATAATGTATGGCAGTGGATGGGACACGGTCGACTTTTCTGAACGACTTCTCTTGAACATATGGCGACACTGATGCGATGGATTGGTAGCATTACCCCAAATATGGATGGTATGGCGAGACCATGGATGTGACCGGTGAATGAAACAACCCAACCCGATTGTGGTACGGAGGAAAAGTGTCATGTTCAAGAGCGACTTGCTACCATCAAAGTTTTCTTGAGTTTCTCCCAATTTTTTCCCAGTCATTGCTGACCAGTACCTCTTTATTTTTGTCAAGCTTGAGGAGGATAACATATGCTTGTTCTATAACCTGCCCTTCGGGCAAGCCCATCGCTATGTTTTAACGAGCCTAGCGATAGTGAAACTCATTCTCGTCTAAAGACAAGTTTGTCGCTATTTAATGATTTTAACGAGTTTAACGACAAGGATAACTCGGTCCTTTTCATTTTTAGAGAGTCTGAAAAGGTACATAAAGTTAACTCCAAAAGTCCTTTTTCGTCATCTAATCCCTTAAGTCCGAAAAAGTATAAAACGATACAGAAGGGATGAGTTTTCGATAGTTTTAACGAGCCGAACAAAACAAGCGCTCGATCTTTTTGTGCAATAATCTCTTAGGTCCAAAAAGATTAAAATCTAGAGGAGGGATAGCTCTTCCTGTCCCTTTAACGAGCTGGAAGGCCAAGGACTCGGCAATCTTTTCATATTTTACGAGTCAGTTGAAAAGAGCTTAAAGAAGACTCGTCTTTTGAGGAACGAGTGATAAACAGGGTTAGCAGCTGATTCCAGGTACAGGTTGGAATTTTCCAATCACGGCAGTGTCACAAGGATGGCTAGGTGAAATCACTCTTCGCAGCTGTTCCTCAAAATGGGTAAACAATCATATGGATGTGAACGATCGGCCAAATGAAAAGTTGAGGTGACCGTGCAAACACGACCAAGGCTTTAATGGCTGATGATATTACATTCACTGTGGTTATTTACCAGGATAGTTCATTTTTTAACGAGCTTAAACGCGGGTGGAAACATTTGTTCGATCTTATGTTTATTTTTTAACAAGCATGAACTATGCGCTAAAATTGCTCGGATCTTACGTTTATTTTTTAACGAGCATGAACTGTGTGCTAAAACTGCTCGATATTATATGGTCAAATTTTTGATTTTTTACCATAACTAGCTTTGCCCTTTTCAAAGATAGTACTGTATCCTCAATTGCTGCATCAAACTAGTTAGAAATGAACAACATTTTCTTGAAAATGAGATTAGAACCCTAATATTTCGCTTTGAACTACATAAAAAGCAATTAAAAGGTGTTTTTACCTCTCATTTTACCATTTCATTTGAACTTGGTTTGTTGGAGCTTTGGAGGTGCCTCTTCCCCCTTGATTTTCATCAGCTGATTCCGGGAGATTCTGTGGACGATTTTCGGCGCCGTCTGGACCAGGTAGGAGCTAAACCCTAGCTCTTTCTTTTCATAGTTTCCTTTTTCCATTCTGTGCCTGTTTTCCTATTCCCCTGAGCCCCTGGGGTTTTTATAGGGCGCTCTGTCATCAGCGCAGGTAGTCCATTCGAAAACTGCGTTGAATGTCAAGCTACATGAAGGCAGTTTGACCTTCAACGCAGGTGGAACACTAGCCAGTTGCGTTGGGCATAGAAAAACAGTTCTGTTGCACAGTTTTTGATGAAAATTTTGCCAGTTTCTCATCAAATCCAAGATCTTACTCTTTCTCTTGTTTGTTTTGCAGGGACTTTTGAGCAAAATGACCCTTACATGGCGAGAATGAGAACATGAAGAAGAGGACATGATTGCCCTCCATGACCCTGTCACGGTGAATGCACTGCGGAACTGTGGCCTGCTGAAGTTCTTCTGTATCTCTAGCATGAGAGCACAGATCTCGTTACTGCAGTATATGCTTGATGCTTGGGATCCTATCAACCAAGTATTTCAGATCAGGAGCAAATCCATTCCTTTGACCGTGGTAGACATTTACTTCTTGACTGGTTTGTCGAGGCGGGGTGCCCCCATTTCTTTGTCAGGTTCGGCCCGAGGGAATGACTCCGTGAGAGATTATGTCCGCCAGTATTGCAGGGAAGGATCCCAGCCGAGTAGAGACGACAAGGTTGTTATCCGTGAGATCACTGACAGGTCTCTCAGGTCCATTCTGTATACTATTGGTAGGATGGCCGGTAGCGCATCTCTTCATGTTGCCAACAGATCCTATGTACAGCACGCCTTGGAGTGCCTCCAACCGAAAATATTCAATTGGTTTGATGCAGTACTTCTTCAGATGAAAATTCAGTTGAACAAGGTAAAGGACGGGAAGCTGAAGAACTTTGGATTTGGTTCTATTCTGACTGCCCTTGCCTTGGAGAAAATACCACTGATGCAACCTCAGTATATCGCACTCGACTTGCCTTCTCCTACCGAGCCACGCATGCAGAGATGGGTTGATCGCATGTCTAGGCATGCTGGTCAATCTCAGATTTATTTCACTGATACCTTCTTCAGGTGGTTCGAGCGTCAGGAGATGGTCTATTCCGAGTATCCATATGTTGGTATGGATTTCCGAGGTGATTCGGACTTGGTACTGTCGGATGGCGAACAGTGGGGCGCTATTGGTAAAATCTTCGACCATATTACTGTTTACTATTCTTATTTATAATGTCCTTGTGCTTTATTCTATCAAGACTTTAATCAAACTCATGTGTGCATGCAGATGTTGGTCCTGTTCATCCAGCAGTTCGCCCGAGAGCGCCAGTTGCTGCCCCAGCAGGGGAGACTGCTGGGAGAGTTATTCTCCGCGACCTTGACGTGGCCGAGACCCTTACAGCTGTGCAGGAGCAGGTTGAGAGCCTTACTCTCGGCATTCCCGATGTGAGGATTGATGAGTTACCTTTACAGTTGCAGCGGCATACTACTGGTGTGCCTAGACGATGGACTCGTCTCTTGCGCATGATTGCACAGGCCGTGACGTGCTATCATGAGCATCACTAGGCTAGGGTGCCCCCTAGCATTTTTGAGTTTTTGGGTCATGCGACCGATTTTTGTCTTGGTTACAGAACATTATGTATAAACGATAAACAGCTTATATATATATATATATATATATATATATATATATATATATATATATATATATATATATATTGATTTTCGGGGTTTATTCTGGTTGAGTTATATGATCCATATGTACAACATTGATGATGTGTCTCTTTTTATAAATGTCACAAATGTCTATCTAACACATAGTTTGCTAATGAGTCGGTTAATGTGTTTAAGTTTTTGGAAATATGCTGGTATTGAATTAAATCACATTGTCTTTCCAAAATCTTAACTCTTAGGAACATGCGATAAATAGCTAGATTGCGAACGGAATATATACCATTGAGTTGTAGTATTACGAGTTGTGAGTCTAGCCTGACGATTAGTCGGCGTATACCATGGGTGATGGCATCAGAGAGTAGCTCTATCAACGCGCTATACTCAGTGATGTTATTCGTTGATTGCCCAATACATACACCTCTGAAACTTACTAACTCGCCGCTTGGATCAAAAATGGCCCAGGCCGCGGAGGACAGGTTCCGCGAACTACGACTCGCTCCGTCGGCATATCCAACACATGTCTCTAGAAGGTTTGACATCTGCAATAAATGTAAAAAGGTGGATTACTCGACCAAAACCAACACTTTAGTGAAAACAAAATACAACAAAAGCATACAGGTTACTATTTAGGCATAGTAACGCTTGAGGTACAACCCATTACGGAGTTGCGCTAGTGGAATTCTGTCATAATCCATTAACTCGTAGGCTCCTTTTGCTAACACTCGTTTAACAATATAGGGGCCCATCCATAAAGAATTAAATTTACCTGCTCCCAATTTATCGGATTCTTGGTCATAAAGAAAGACCAAGTCACCTTCTGAGAAGACACGGGGTTTGACATTTTTGTCGAACTGCGCTTTGACTCGTTTCTTATGGGCTTCGTTAGCCAAAGCGGCATCACGACGGGTTTCATCCAATTGGATTAATTCCAAGAAATGAGCCTCTTCTTCTGAAGTTCCAGGGAGGAGATCAATTGCGAGTTTAAGAGACGAGATTTCACACTGGATTGGCAAGACTGCTTCCAGGCCATACACCAGTTGGAAAGGTGTGAACCCGGTCGCGTTCTTTACCAATGTTCGGTAAGCCCACAAGGCTGAGTACAAGATTAGGTGCCACCTTCTTTTGTGAACCCTGATCATCCTTTGCAACATACGCTTCAAGACCTTGTTGATTGCTTCAACTTGTCCGTTGGCTTGCGGATAATACGGGGTAGAGCTGTCGTGAGATAGCCCTAGCTTGGCAGCTAATTCAACCATCATGTGATTGCGAAAATGCGACCCATGATCTGTAACTATGGCCTGTGGTATGACGAACCTGGTGACTACATGATTGAAAAAGAAAAGGGCAGTTGTTTCACCAGTGTTATCTAATGTAGGCATCGCCTCGGCCCATTTGGTAAAATAGTCAACAGCGACTATAATATACCCATGCCCCCCGGTCGAGGTGGGGTTACATGTCATGAAATCGATGCCCCATTTGGCGAAAGGCCCAACAGCAACTATTGGCTGTAAAGGTGTGGGTGGTCTTCTGGTTTTGCTATCAAAAATTTGACAAGCATGGCGACTTCTGACTGCGGTTATGCAATCTTTGAACATGGTTGGCCAGAAGTATCCTGCTCGTAAGATTTTCTGTGTTGTAGCATATCCAGATTGATGCCCCCCACACGCGCCTGAATGACACTCATTCAGGGTTTTTTCGGCCTCTTCATGGGTGAGGCACCTCCTCAGAACTGTATCGATACCACGACGGTAAAGTGTATCACCGACGATCATGTAGTCTTCCGCTCGGTATCGTATACGTTTCTGTTCTGAGTGAGAGGTGTCAGGCCTGAATTTTTGGGTTTGGAGATAAATTATTATATCTCCCTACCACTCATTTCTTGCAGATATCAGAAACAAACTTTCATCCACGATTGACTCTTCTGATGTTTCATCGTTGGACGACGATGGGAGATCGCACAATAATTCTGCGAAAACTAAAGCTTTCTTTGATTTGGATTTGACAAATTCCAGATCAAACTCTTGAAGGATCACTATCCATTTTGAATACTTGCCCCCCAGCAACTATCGCGACAATATATAAGTCATGGGATTGCAATCTGATAGAATGGTAGTTTTCCGAAAGAGGACATAATGTCGAAATCTTTGTATCGCTTGAACAGCAGCGAGTGCTAGCTTTTCAACATAAGAATATTTTCTTTCTGTATCAATCAAGTTTTTACTTAAATAATATATAGGATGTTCAATTCCATCGACTTCTTGAACTAAAACCATCGCAATGGTCGTATCTGCTGCAGCCAGATACAGGCTAAAATCTCTTTGATAGTCCGGGGCATATATTAATGATGCTTTTACTAGAGAATATTTCAGAGCATCAAAGGAAGCTTGCGCCACCTGATCCCAGACAAAAGGTACATCCTTTTTCAAAAGACGAGTATAACCTTTAGCAAGTTCTGCGTAATTTGGAATGAACCTCCTCAGAAAGTTTTCTTTCCCTTGGAGTTTCTGAATCTGAAGCAAATTTGAAGGTGGAGGCAAATTAATGATTGACTGAACCTTGCAAGGGTTGAGCCGAATCCCATCCTTAGAGACTACAAAGCCAAGTAAACGACCAGAACCGACGCAAAACACACATTTGTGCGGATTGAGTCTTATCTTGTAGTGTCGGCAACGTAGAAATATCGCTCTTAAATGCTGCGGATGATCAGTCCGCTTTCGCGAATGAGCCGGAAGGTCATCGAGATATGGTTGAACGATGTTCTTGATGTCATGGAAGGCATAATTCATTGCCCTCTGAAACGTCGCCCCTGCGTTCTTTAAACCAAAGGGTAATTTTCAATAAGCGAATGTGCCCCATGGACAAATGAATGCAGTCTTTGACTGGTCCTATGGGCGGATATTTATTTGATTATACCCGAAAAATCCATCCATAAATGAAAAGATTTCACATCCGGCGCATTCATCAATTATCTGGTCGATGAAGGGTGTAGGGTAGTTGTCTTTCGGACAAGCTTGGTTTACATCCCTATAATCGACACACACTCTAATTGTCCCTTGTTTCTTCATAACAGGGACAATATTCGATACCCAATTGGTTAGAGGAACCGGGTAGATGAAACCAGCATGGAGAAGTTTTTCAACTTCTGCTTTAATGGCAGCGGCTTTCTTGGGGTGCACCTGCCGAAGCCGTTGTCTTACTGGTTTGACATCAGGATACATCTTAATTTCATGTTCAACGATACTCGAGTCAATGCCTGGCATTTCATCATATGACCAAGCAAAGACATCTCTGAACTCGCGAAAAAGAGTGTTATATATGTCCAGTTCTAAAGGAGAACAACCTTTGCCGACATAAATATTCTCTACAACATTTTTTTAGTCAAGATATTTATGGCTATAGTCTCTTCAATATTGGATAAGTTTCGCTCGGAATCCACCGTATTTATAGTATTTGATAGGAATTCAAAAATTGAAGGGTGGTAAAGGTCATGCTGAGTATCTTCTTCATATTTTGGAAGAAGGGAACGATGGTGGCAATCATTCCATGGTGCCCCCTCAATCAACATTGATTGTAGGATTCCTTCGTCAGTCCCATGTACTTTCGACCAAGGATCTAACAGGGTACCATATTCTCTAGACCTATCTACCCAAATGCTTGATGAGCGTTGATTTGGGTTTGCCTCCCATGCTCGAAACATTGATTGCTACAATATTTCTATAGGGCTTTGGGGCAAAACCATTGCATGATCCATGTCGATATCGTCTTCTGAGATCTTCGTGGAAGATATCATGTTGCAGGCTCTTACCAACGCTACTTCTCCTATATAGATTGGAGGTGGAAGTGCGAAAGTTCCCATTAATGTGGGTTCTTTCAGTAGGCCTACTCCGATGTCTTGAAGCGAGTGGTTGCTTCCATGGATCATGGGAATGCTTCCTGTAACTTGTGAACCATTAGGGAGGAAGTCTTGTTGGTCGACGATCGTAATCCCTCCTTGAAAAGGGAATGCGATCTTCCTAAAATATGTCGACACTACAGCTGCCATGGCATATATCCATGGTCTTCCCAGTAGGATGTTGTAGTCCAGATTCCCATCGATGACTTCAAAATCTATTTCTATTGTTTTTCCTCCCAGTTCAACTTTCAAGTTATTAAGGATACCGCACGGGGTATATGTCCTTCCGTCGAATGCTTTTAATGTCGTCGAAGATTGCGACAAGGTTGGAGATCCTAAATTTTTCCAGAAACTCATCGACATAATACATGTAGATGCCCCCTCATCAATAATTGTTCGGTGAACAGTTTTGTTGAGGGCTTTCACTTGAATAAGGAAAGCTAGTTGAGCTGGTAACTGAGGATCATATCCTTTGTGATCGAAGGATACAAGATTGGAATCCTTAGGATCAACCCCACCAATAGCCGATAACAAAGCCTGCCTTTGGGATGGGCAATTTTGTAGTACTTCAAGAGTCGACATAGCGGATGGCGATTGGGCCAAATCTTCCACTATGTTATAATGCTGCGCCGCTCTGGCACAAGGATTAAATGTCGACTTGTGTACTACTCCCTTTGGCGGTTTTATTGTTAATTCAGGAATGATGGGTGGTACAACTTCTGTCAAAGTTGTTGTCGAACTACTTGGTTGATCTTTACCTTTGTCGTTCGACAGCTGTGGATTCCCGTAATCTTTGTTCCTTGTCGAAATCAAAGCATCATTTTGCTGTTTTGAAACCGACAACATGAGCACTTGCGACGGGGAAGCATTTCCACTATCAACCAGATTTTGACCTGGATTGGGAAACGGATCAGTTAACACAGCTGAGGTTTGCGAACTTTTGAAGAACCTTTTAAGCTCAGCTTTATATGGACAATCCCTTGTCCAGTGATCCTCATCGCATATCTGACATGGATATTTCCTATTTCCAGGAGGGTTTGAAGAGGTTTTTTCAGGAGATGACTCACCCTGTTTCTTCTTCTTCCCTTTGTTTTGCTTCTTCTTGCTCCCTGGTTGTTTGGTTTCTTTGCCTTTATCTGCTGATACAGAATTTAATTCCGAAGCAAGAATTCATCTTTTGCATTTTGATCCGAATTCTTGCGGGCTTTCTTAGACGAAGCCTTTGTCGATTTCGCGTTTGTCGTGCCAATCACACCATCGCCGGCATGAGAGTCACTATTTGATTTAGGAGGAGGAGGAATTGAGAATTCCGGTCTAGGGGCGTCAGGTATTTTGTCGTAGAGCGTGCCAGACTGAGTATAAACTAAGTCTAGATATTGTGCACGAGCAATAACTTGCTCCTCTGTTACGACTCCCCCCTTTGCCACATCTTCTGTTATAGCAGGAAGTAACGACTTTATAAACCATTCAGCTAATAGCTGATCGGGAACGTATGTTTTCACCATCCTACGGCGACGATGCCACTCATGTATATGATCGGATATATGAGTGGCCGTTGTATGCTTGAAGTTGGTTAAGATTTCTGTTCCCGTTTCATACCTTATCGGTAATTGAAAATGGGTTAAGAAAGTCGTGGCTAGGGAGCTGAAATTGTCGAACGAGGTTCTAGGTAATTCAATATACCATTTTTCTGCTGGACCCGTTAACGTCCTCTGGAAAAGGCGAAGCCTTATCGAATCATCATTTAGGCTGTTTGATGAACACCACAGATGAAAAGTCATCACGTGATTCGATGGGTCTTCACCTAGATTTCCATTGAATTTAGGAATGTCAGATGGAAGTTTGTGAGGAATCACTGGCCACCAAGGGGCGTAAGCAATCAGATCGTTGGTTAACCGGTGTAAATCGGGTAACTCTAAAGTTGCCACGAATGGTAACTGTTGATTCAGGTTAGGTGAAGCATACCCAGGGTACGATGGAATTGCCTAAGCAGTGGGCCTTTGCATACCAGCAT
Source organism: Pinus tabuliformis (assembly GCA_031772625.1). Taxonomy (NCBI): domain Eukaryota; kingdom Viridiplantae; phylum Streptophyta; class Pinopsida; order Pinales; family Pinaceae; genus Pinus; species Pinus tabuliformis. The sequence continues at coordinate 100,845,644 of CM062807.1, forward strand.
AATGTAATTGATGTTGGTATGACTGATACGGTTGGTGGACTTGACCACTGTAAAGCGGTTGGTTTTGACCGTTTTGAATATACGGTTGTCCATTGTTCGCAAAGATCCGCTGCTCAGAACCTTGGTACACTTGCTGGAATTGTGGTTGTTGGTATTGCACCAGCCATGGTTGTGAAGCCATGTTCTGTTGTGCTATATTAACTGTTGGACCAAGGTGTGGGGTAATTGTACCCATTTGGACCTGTGTCGCCCCACCAGTTGGCGATTGTGGTTGTGTCACAGGGTCAAGGGGCTGTTGCATTACAACCTGAGAAATCTGAGGTTGACATACAACAGGCAATGTTTGAACTTGCGACACTGTCACAATAGCCAGTGTGGTTGGGATGTTCAACATAGGTACACATTGTTGCATAGAATATACAACCCTTGGTTGTTGAGGTAGCATAGGTACCCAACCACTTGATGTAATTCGAGTATAACCTGAATATTGTTGTGAACTCCCGTATGGATACCCTCCCGGAGGGGGTAATGAAAGGGCATACTGCCCCCCATACGGTAGCAATCTGGAACTCAAGGAGATTGTTTGTCCTTGGGGACTGGATTGCCCAAATTGACCTCCAAATGGATCAATCTGGCGAGTTTCAACATAAGAGTTGCCGGATATCATTCTGGAGGAACAAACGAGAACGGACCACACTGTCGAAATAGTCCCTTGGTGGACTCCTTCTAGCGGTTGCGAGCTAGTCGGGACAGATGGTATGCCGACAAACATTGTCGGAGCGATGACAGGGGCTTCTGCTGTCGCTGTGTCATTCGACACAGTCCTAGATGTTGACGGTTGTTCAGACATTTTGAGTCTATCCAAGAGATTGCCTAGCGATTCTACAGGAACTTCCACTTGTGGTAGACTAACTTCTGATGAAGGAAATAGAGTGACCCCGACTCCAAAATGTGTTGGAGTACTTGCTTACGGATCCTCTACAATTTCCTCTATCGCAATCAAACCAGGTGGAAGAGGAAGACCGTAAGGTCCGTAACATATTTCTGGTGCCGAAGAAGGGGTTGAATTGACAGTGACAGTTGTTTGAGGAGCAAGACTCTCCGAACCGGTCACAGATGGGACTGGTTCAGTAAGGCAAGTATTTGCCCCCAGACTAGGATCAATGTTACTGTCCCTCTGTGGCTGTTGAACTTCTTCTATAGAGGCAGGGTTTCCAGAAATGTTTGGAGTAACCGGAATCTCAGATGTTGTTGGAACACTTGTTCTAAATTTGATAGGAGATTTCGAACCGGTTAAACGAGTTCGCTTTGTCCGTACTGTTTTCGATTCCGGAGACAAAGATGGTTGACTCGTAAGCCTCCGCGAATGACGGGGTTTCAATTGACTTTCTTCCACAATTGTGGATTACTCGATCAACCAAAATACAAAAGGGGAAAGTGTGTTTCCGAATTAAATGAATTTTTTAGACGCTTTTAGACACAACTTTCTTTTTCACTTTTAAAGAGTCAAGAAAAAGCTAAAGATGACTCTAGTCTCCTTCGATGTTTTAACGAGCCCGAAGTGACAAATGCTTGGATGGACTTTTTCCGTTATAGAGTCTGAAAAAGGCCAAAAGGAACTGCTCTGGAGTTCTAGGCAGAGGGTGTGCCAAACTTTTCGCAAAACCGCAGAATACTTTTTAGGGTATGGGCGGTCGATCTTCCTGAATGCTGTGTTCAGTGCATTGCGATCAGTAGGGCGGCCGACACGGCTTCCTAAGGATAAAGGTTTTATGCCTATAGGGGTCTCCCAATATATACGCGACGGTATGTGGGAGCACAATCCGTACTGGCGCTATCGTCCCTCAAGAGGAATCACCCACCATCCACGAGATTGACAGTCACCAGGCTTAATGACGCCGGAACACGTCTCTAGCCTAGACCTCTATGTTGTGTGTTATATTGCAAAGCGTTGTTAAGTTCATTCAATTTATTTTAGGTTGATCTTTTTAGAAGTTTGCCTTTCAAGGTTCAGCACGAGATGTATGATACAATTCCTAAATGCAGTCTAAAGATGATAAGCAAGCTTTATATCTTTTCAACTTTGAAAATCCTAGCTACTAAGGGAAAAGAAAGACACCATCTTTTCTCAAAGAGAAATCAGCACACTCTAATGCACTTTTCCTAAATCAAACATGCAAACTATCAAAATGCAAATGCACAATGCAAGTGTTTGTTTTCCGCTTTCTTAGTATTGATGCCTACAAAGAAAGCTTTTTGTACAACTTTGAATTTGCTTTTAAATGACTAATACAAAGAAGTTTACTTTTTCGAAATCAGAGAGGGTAGAAGAGATTACAACACTTGACGATTTTCGAAATGAATACTTGTTTCGACACTTAAAAGAGACAAATTCAAACCAATAAGCAAAAGCAAATGTATAATCAACTGTAAACACCCAATGAACTCTCTCCTAAGATCACAATCAACAGATCTGAATCAAGGGCTACAGGATGACTATTTCACTCATGCAAAGGAAAACTATAAATGACGCCACAAACACATAAAAACACTCACAGTATTTTTGTACAAAAGGAGGCAGAATCTAAGTAGAGAAAAGGAGTTATCAGACTGGTACCTATGCTGGTTACAGGCTGCAAAAATCAGAGATCAAAACAAGGCAAAACAGAGCAGAGAACCCCAGCTGCACAAGGCCAAACTGGTTCAGCGCAACCTCAACACAGGGGTTTTGACATTCAACGCAGGTAGCCTTCACGGGACCTGCGTTGAAATGCAGAATCCCTTCACTGGGTCTGCGCTGAAGGAGAAACTCTCGTTTCTCACTGGTTCTGGGTCACAGATTGCTATTTAATCAACTGTTTCAGGCCAAATAAAAGCAACAAGCAAGGTGTAATCAAAGGGATGCTTTAAGGGGGTAATAAGATCTATCACAAGGATCATCAAATCATTTGTGAGTCCATTGTTAAGATCATAGACAAGTCCAGTGATTGGATCAAAGCAGCAACTGTCTACTTTGCATCCGGGAATAGCAGATGCAGTTCGATTGTTGCTGTCGAGTCTATGAAACAAACAATGATAGAAACACAAATAAAATGACTAAACAGATCTCCCCAGCGGAGTCGCCAATTTGTTGTGGGGAAAAATGCCTATATAGGACGATCCTATCCACCTAAGGTGTGATAGTGCCTTAGCAACAAACAAGGACAGCTATTCTGGTTTCTTCCTTTATGAAATGTGAAAGAAGAGAGATAAATAGACTTACCGGTGTCTTCCGTTTGTCCCTCGATCTGGTCTCTCTTCTCTTTGGGAGTTCATAGCTACTTGTCCTCTCACTCGCCCAGCTTCAACAGGTTCATGCAAGATCACAAGAGAACAGCTACTTGCCTTCTTGCTTGTCCAGCTTCAACGGGTTCCTGCAAGATCACAAGAGAACAGCTACTTGCGACAAGAGAAGAACACTACACAAAGACAGATATTCACATTCATAACTAGTTTAGGATTAGAAATAAACTAAACATACTAATGCATTCATACATCAAAAATACATCAGCATATAGGAGAAAACAAGATAGCTTTATTGATGAATAACAAGGTTCAAGAAGAGATACAACCCAGAGGGCTCCAATCCAGCATCTCCTTCCCAGCAAATGGAATTCATATCTTCACCCCCTTCAAAGCATTAAGCACCCAATGATTCCAATCTCAAACCAACAACAATTCTTTGCAATAACAAAATTCCAGCCTCTAGATCTCATGGAGGAGAGATCCATATATAGATGTTTGGAGAGAGGATGAGTCAGCTTGAGATCTGACTAGTGTCCTCTCCCTCTGTCAGTTATTGATTCCACTTGGAGGTTCTTGCTTCCACTTGGAGGTAGCCAGTGTTCCCTTTGACATTCAACGCAGGTAGCCAGTGTTGGCTTTGATATTCAACGCAAACAACTATTGTAGCCATTGAAATGATCCTGAATTGACTTGTTTTTGAGCAGTTTCTGGTGGAGAACTTCTATGAATTGCTGTGGTTTGTTAGCCTTGTTCCTCTAGGGGTAGGAACAACATGTTTAGGGACTTTGGATCCCTTAGATTATGGACATTTCATGCTCAATGCTGTAAGGCACAAAAATGTCTATAACACTAGCCAAGCTCCAGATCGCCCAAAACACTATACACTTCCAAATTTACCTCAAAGTCACCAATTCACTCTCTTGCAAGTAAGTACAATCATCATATCTTATGGTCTAGGGTTCTGATTGCTAATCTTGGTATTTAGCATTTTTAAAATTAAAACCCTAGCTTCTAGGGTGAAACCCTAGCTTTTAGGGTGAAACCCTAGTTTTCATCATCTTTCCATTGTTTTACTTACCCTATCCTTGCCATAGACCAAACCCCAATCCTATTTACATATTTCTAAAATCCCATTCCCCTCATACATTTTCCACATTCCCACTTATGCTCTCCCTAAACCCTATTCATATCCCTAAACCCTACTCATCTCTAAAAATCTCTTCATACTCATCTTCATTTCATTCATCCACCCTATCCCATCATTGTCCACAAGTGTTCACAGCCACAAAAAGCAATGGAAAGAGACAGTGAGTATGAGTTTGAAGAATATACCCGTAGTGATAGCTCCATGGATAGAAACATACAACGATGGAAGCCTCATAAAGGAGGAAGGATTATCAGAGAGGAGCCCACTAGTTTGAGGGAGTTGCAAGCCTGTCCACTTGCCATTTCTTTCTTTAAACACCAGTCATGCTTTGATTTTTGTGAAATGATAGAAAGAGTCAAATTTCATCATGAGTTGGCAATGTTGTTTGTGACACATTTGCACAATAGTGAAGTAACCCTTGCTGGAATAACATTCACCATATCACCTGCTATCATCTCAGAGGCTACAGGTATTCCAGATGTGGGTGAAAAATGGAACAAAGGTCAGGATATTGATAGAGAGTACTATGAGCCTTACATCAAGGCTAGATACAAAAATAAAATGAAGAGAGTAATCCCCTTCAAGTTTTTGGAAGATAGGTTTGCTCCATTGATGAAAATCATTATCAAGTACTTCACTTGTGAAGGTAGGTTCTCTCGTTGTATGCCTACCACATTAGACTTCTCATGCATTTCACTAGAGTAAGAATGATGAATATCCCATACTTCATGTTCAGAAACATTGAGAAAACGGCATATGTTGTAAAGAGGAAGCCATACCCCCAGCAATTGAATTGCATTTTCCATTACTCTTTGATTAAAATCATTGTTTTACATTAGCTGAACCTGCTTAACATGCCATGGGAGACTTTCATTTCTCATGAGATGTTCAAAGGCCCACAAAACTTTTCATTAGTACATCATGAAGAAGGTGGACCTTCAAGCCATGAAAAAGTCAAAGATACTGAAACTATTGGAGTGCCAGTGTTTGTGACATACAAGAGGGGTACTAGGAAACTTTTTGCAGATGCTAGGTGAGTATTATCTCCACAAGGTGTGGAAGGGGTCTCGCCTTCTTCTTCAGGCCATAGGCAAATGCTATCTCCACAAGGTGTGGAAGGGGCTTTGCCTTATTCTTCAGCAAAACAGGTACAGGTTGAGCAGTAAAGCAAGGGAAAAAGTAAAGGCAAGGAAAAGGTGCAAGAGAAAGATCTTAGTGATGAGAAGGAAAGAGATTTCAATCTTTTTGATCATGAGGAGCGACAACAACATTTTACTTATCAAGGAGTTGATGTCATTAATTTGGAAGCTCAGGATCCAGAGACTGTCAAAGACATGATCATAAAGGAACAAGAGGCTTAAATACAATCCTTTTCAGATAACATAGAGAGGGCTAAGTTCATCATCAGGTATTTGGAACAGGAAAACAAGAAACTGAGTGACAAGCAAGTCCTCATGGAGCTGGAAATAGTCAAAGCAAATAGGTCGATTATGAAGGAGGCTAATGTCCCATTGACCCCAACTAAGCAAGAGATTGAGAATGATAGGGAAACATGGCTAGAGAGGGTCAAAATACACCTTGAGGGGCTGATTGAGAAGGCCAATAGGGATAAGAAGATGCTTCACCACATGGCCTACCACTACATTACCCGCAACAAAATCTGCAACATAAGGATGAGGAAGCTTAAGGCTAGGTTGAGGAATGCCTTAAAGAAAAAAACGGAGCAAGATAAGTTGAAAATATTGGCTGAAGCCTCACTAGCCCATCAAAGCAACTACTTGTGGTGTCCCATGCCAAATCTGGGCAAGTTTTGATGATTTTTTTATCTTTTTCAAATTTTGAAATTTTGAAAACAGGAAATTGGCTTGGTGGCACTACGCTTTTCCCTGGAGGACTTATTGGAGGAAAGGCTTATATATTTGGATTCAGTATGATGAGAGAATCAAAACCAAAAAATTTCAACAATTTTGGAGCAAAACTAGGTCACCTAAAGGTCAAAAAACTACCAAAAAATGACCTCTCTGCCTCTTTTTGGACACATACAAGTAGCCTTGGGAGATTTCAATTTTGAGGAGGAAGCTAACCTCGAAATGAAAAAATTAAAGATGTTCCAAAAACTTGACAGGAATACCTTTCCAATGAGCTATCGTGGGCTCAATTTGGATAAGGGGAAGGCCTCCAAAAGTGGGTGGAAAGCGGCGCTGTGTATCTCGCCAGTGGCGCTACGCATTGGACCAGTTTGCCATAAAATCAAATTTTCGCCTACTTTCACTACAAATTGACTTTCTCTCTCTTCATGGATGATTTTATGATTGTAATTAATTCCTTGGTATGTAAATGTAATAGCGAAATGATCTTAGAGGGTAGATTCATCAATTTGAGGTGGTTTGGGGGTCATTGAATCAGTTTCCATGCTTATAGAGGCAAGTTGTTCCACTGCCTATATTTCTGTTCCCTGTTTGGAAATAGTTGTAACAACTCCTTTTCTCTTTGATTCGACCCCTGATGGCTATCATAGGTGGTTTTATGTCTATATTATCTATTTTTTCTATCATTAGCAAAGGTTGGACTCTGTTGGATGCTCTGAGCCACATTGTACACATTTATCAACAGTTTGGCAAGGAAATAAACCAGGATTTGCAGCTATTTTTATGGGATACTTGCTATATGGTGTTTTTGCATAGTTTCTTCTTTTGTTATCAGTTTTTCTCATGTTTTATGTGTGCCAAAATCTAATTCATTGCTTCTAGCTGAATGATATCAAGATAGATAGGTAGAATTCATTGTTTACAGTGCTCTGCCTTGGGAAACCATTCATTTTTTTATGTTTTCTATTGTTTGAGAAGGACACATGATCTTTGCATGCCCTCCTCATCTCCTCACTTGTCTTAGACCTACCATCTCACTCAATTTCAAGTGCCAAAGCATCTACCTACCTCGCTCCATAGAAAACACTGCATCCTGACTTGATTTCCCGGACCCACAGCTGCCTGCTCCATTTGATCCAGCAACAAAACCACCAAAATCAATAAAAAGCCCTAGAGCTACTATACCTAGCCTAAAATCCATATCTTATCTAGTCATCTTGACCGAGATCCATAAGGATAGAGCCCTCTCCCGACCTGGTAGGGCTAGCTACTAGGTTAAGCTTGGTTTGTGGTTATCCTAGGAATTGCCTCCCTTCAGCTTGAGGTCAATCTAGGCTCTAATAGAACCCTTAATGGAGAAAGGGGGACCTAATGCTTCAAAGGTGTGGTCAAAAATTCAAATGAAATAATTTTATTTCTTAAGATTAGTGGGTTTTGACATGTAGGCTCAAGTTGACTTGTGCTAGGAGACGTGTCTCTTGGTGAGAATTGACTCCACAAAAGTATACTATAAGTAGAGAAAAAGTGAAGTTCATTTGGCTCATCTAAGATAAGCACATATCTTGTGATTTCTATCCAAACACTGTCAAATACCTCAGTTGGCCACAAAACCCAAAGGAGGAAGAATATTGGAGCATGAAGGGTTTTCTCTAATACATTTGAAGGTTGAGTTTTTGTTCAAGAAAAAGGAAAATTTTTCTGTAATTTCATGCCTCGTATAGGAATTTTGAGCGATGGATTTTAGAGGTATTTTCTATCTATTTATTGCCCTAGCTTAGGGATTCTTCTACGTCAGAATAGTCACCAAGTTTTGTCCCTAAGAAACCTATTTCCTATGCACAAGTATGAGGGCCGAGACCCTGAGAAGATTACCTATTGTATTTGTGTGTGGGGTCACACTCCTCAAGTGTTGTGTGAAGATGTTACAAGGGGGATAAACGTCACAATATGCCACAAAGTATAGCTAGAATTCTAGACATAAGTGTGTTTTAAGGAATAAGTGTAGGGGTTGTCTTGAATAGAAGAAAAAGGGACAGAATCATTGGATATTCGTTGATTGGAAGGTATGTTCATAGGGCTTGAACAATAGTTCGTTTAATGCCCAAGTACAGTGATGTTTGAGGGTCAAAATCATTGTTAGGTGGATATGTCTTGTGTGCCCTATAATATTCAAGTAAGTGGAAAAAGGAGGTTGTTATGAGGGTTGGTATAAGTTCCCTAAGAACTAATATTTTTGAGTAGCTAAAACTTAGTTAAGAGGGTTGAATTAAGAGGCCCTAGCTCAGTGAGTTCATTGATAAGTGGGAAGATTTTTGGAAGCCCTAAATACATTGAATGAATGAGGTTATTCAGTGTTGTATGGAAAGTTGACAAGAAACCCTAATTATTGTAATCTTAGGAGTAACAAGGAGATAGTTAGTGGGAAAATCCTTAAAGCCCTAGTTCAATTATTTGATGTGTTACAAATCAGTGATAAGAGGGATATATATGAATACCCTAAGAACAATGATGTTGGAGCAACCTTGTCATGTTTAGAGGCCAGTTGGTGAAGACCTATCCTCAGTCATTCTATATGTGGCTAGAATGTTGATAGTGGTAGTTTGAGTAGTTGAAGGTACAAGCATTCTGAAGTTGTAAAAGTCTTGTGAGTAGTAGAAGAGGTGGCAAAGAACTTGTCAGAAGTTTTCAAGGTAGGTTGACCGAAAGGGATGAGTAGTGCACACCTTCAACAAGTAAGTCAAGTGTATCTTGTTCAGGGTAGATTAGTAATCATAAGTTGTTCACTCCAGGCACTAGTTGATCTTGTATCAGGATTGATTATAATAGTAATCATCCCTAGTATGGGAGCCCTATAATTTTTGTATTAAAGTTGTAATATAACAAGTTTTGGGTTAAAGTTTGTCTTTTGCACTAGTTGATTCACTGTTGTACATTTTCAACTATGTAAAGTGCTAGTGTTGTGCTATTTTAGTGTGTTTATGATTGTTTCTAAGACATAAACCTGACTATGAAGTTATATGGAAAATCCAACATTTTATTCCAAAATTTATTCTAGAAACACTTATAGTAAGGGAAGTATCTAGCCGAACAGTTGTATATGGAATTACTAAATTTTTAAATAAAATATTTCGAGATCTATGTTTCTTGTTTACTATCAAAATTGGCTAATTGATCATCAAAGACAGAGGGCACATCATAGTAGAATAAAATGGCTTAGAATAAGTTAGATTACATTCTACTCCTCTTTACAAATATGATCCTCAAAGCATTGTTAATGCTCATTTGAAATTGGTTAAATATTCAAAGAATTATGTTCATCAACAACTACCATTTAAATTTTCTTTTAGAAATATTGATTCCTTTGATTAAGTTATTTCTAGAATATGTTTTATGAGCATGGAAGATAGGAAGAAATTACAAGATTACAGGCAAGAGGCCTATGTTTATTATCTTCAACAATGCATCATGATTTCTGGCGCATCTTTCGTAAAATTATTTAGGAGGAAAATGTTCAAGAAATTGGTCATACAAATTTTGTCCAATCAAAGCATCATACAAAGCAACATCAATTTGAGGAAAAGAAACAAGAAACAAAGAAGTTAAAGGAGCCAAAGAAATCAAAGCATTCAAATAAAATAGAGGAAAAAAATGAACCTTCCTTTCGAAATGAAGAATTATAAATACTAGGTATCATTTTAAAAGAAAAGGGAATAATAGATGTTGAGTCACCTAAACATATATAACAATCTGATGATCAAATGAATATTGATGAAAATAGAGAAGGGTAAAGAACTTAGTCAATTCCAATAGGAGAGTCTTTACAAGAAACTATAAAATCCCCGGTTTATTCCATTTAAGCCACTGAGGTAGTCTCTCCTGAAGTAATTATGATGCCTGTAGCATTGCAAATTATAGAAGTTGCTCAAACATAGCCAGTTCAAGAAGGGTTACAAATTCATGTTTCATCTATCCAAATAACAGAGGTGATTTCTCCGAGAATCTTATGATTCCTTTAGAAATTTATGTTCTAATTTTCTCTTCTTTCTCCAAAGCTATTATTGAAGCAAAGTTGGTAGAGGAGACAATAGTGTTTGTTAGTGATTATTTTTTACAATTCTGAATCAAAATTTGTTTGTATAATATCTAAAAAGAGAAAACATGATTTAATTGAAACATCGTCAGAAATGAGTTGGCATGCAACAAGGGATCCAAAGGAAAGAGCCATAGATGTAGAATCTTCCAAAAGAGATTTTGCTTCAATATATCAAGGCACTTTGTGAGAATTATTTGAAGAACTAGATAGAAGCCAGAATAAAATCAAGGAATTATAAATTGACATGGAAAATAGTAGAGTATTCAGTGAAAAGGAGTGGCACTATCATGCCACTATATTGAGGGAAGGATTTACCTTGACTATGAATCATTTGGAAGAGAGACACAAGATTGGGAAGGCAGAAGGAGAGGAATAATAAAAAAAAGAATGAAATAACTCGAAAACCATCATGCTCAACACATTAAAATTTTACAATAGGACCAAGATAAAGAAATTAATATTTCAAAAGAATAACAGAGATGAATATTCAAATGATTTATACAACATTTGAGGAACAAATTAATTCTCTAGAGAAACAAATAACTTGGATTAAAAAAACATCTATAGATATCTATGTTTTTAGAGGTCAACTTGTTATTGTAAATGAAAAACTTAAACAAGTTTAGTTAAAGTTTTTCAACCAAGTTATAACATTTACCGTGACTTAATTTCCTTCATAGATCAAGTTGAGGTTTCAATAGAGTATAACGTAAGTGATCAATTTGACAAAATTGTAATGTGGTAAAGTTATGAATCCTTAGAGAAATTCTCTAAGAGAGATAACAAGTTAATGTTGGTTTCTTTAAATCAAATGAAATTTAAATCAAAGGACTAGATTACAAAAACTTCTGGTTCATGCGATTTTGTACGTGAAAGTGCATTAGACATAATTGAAGAGTTTTATATGCCTCATCCACAAGAAGCATTGCCTTTAGAAATCTACATGAAATCAATTGACAAACAATTAATAACTTGACCACTAATGACATTCAAACTTCTTTCAATTTCCCTATGAACATATGAAATTGATTTCCAAGTTTTCTTTTAAGCATGAGTGAAAGAAGAGGTACGTTGAAAAGAACAATGGTCAATGCCAGGTTCATTTACCTTAATTATCTCAAGGAGTCATCTAATGAGGCAGAGGAATTTCCCGGACTGCCAAAAGTGGCTGGAATCTAGGTAAAAAAATTTCAAAAAATCTTGTAGAGACAGTGTTTGAATCATGTTTTTGATGGTGAAAATGGATTCAGCACCATCAAAAAAGTCTAGGACACCTAAAATTTTGAAGTTTAACAACTATAGCTTGAATTTACAAAAATCTTTGCCAGATTTTCTCCAAATATGACCGAAATTTCCATAACTTTCCGGGCAATTCCTCCGGCTAGTTAGACTATGGCTTATCTCAATACCAGTTTACCGACCAAGTAAAATGTTTGTCTTTATCAAATCAGTGAGATATTGTTTCATGCTCTTTATATGTTTGATATTGTTTCTTCCTCTTTATATGTTTCAAAATACACATACAAGTTATAACGATTTTTTATTTTTAGAAAACAAATATTATCTCATTTCCTAATCTTATTTATACATCATTCTTCATTGGAGAAAGGGTTCGAAATCTTTTGTGCTTCAATGAAACTAATATTTTTAATCAGATTTACAGCCAAATTTGAAGAACTTGGGAGTTTATTTGGCTAAAATATCCATATTTGGAATATTGTATGCTTTTAAAATTTATTTATATGCATTACTAGTGTTTTGAATAAAAATATTTATTCATGTATCATTTATTGAAACCAAATATTTGAATATGTTTCCTATCTTTTCTTTCAAAACTCTAAGGCATAATGATTTGTTGAAATATTTAGAGAGCTAAGATTTATTTTGAGTCTATAACTATATCAATTTTGTTTTTGATATTCAATGTGATAGCCTAAAGAGTTTCTCTCATTTATGTGATAGCTTCGATTTCATTGCGAAAAGGTAGTTTAGTTTGTTACATGTAAATAATAAAAAAAAAATGCATACAATCATTTAGCAGTTGTTTTAACAAGAGCCCAAATTTATTAGGTGGCTGGATAAGTCCACATATCTATATGGAAAATTAATACACAAACATATGTTGGAAATTTCAAGTATTATAGTTAGGTGATTTTTCTTAATTACTGAAGCACATCTTCACATGAAAATTGTATAATTTTGTCAGTATATTATTCTAAATGATATCTTATGTCATATATTTTCCCTTTTCTATATAGCTTTTATCATTATTTTAGGATAGAATAGCATAGGAAATTGGGCTTTTGTTCTAGAGAGTATTACCATCCCAAATAAATAGGACTCTAATAAGGACCCTAATTGAGTGATAACTCCCTTGTTTCCCCTGACGATGGGTGAAGTGTTCACCCAAAACATGAAGCTCTTCAAACATAATAAACAGGTTTCCAGAAGTTCTCAAAAACATTTTTTCACCTGTCAACACCCATATAGGGACTTTTTTAGCCTACATACCATATGTTTCTTTTATTTTACAACAAATCCTTTTTATTGCTTCATGTAGATTTCGTCGTCTAGATCTGAATGTAGGAATGTTATCTTCATGTCCATCTGTTCTACTTCAAGATTTAAAGCAACAAAAGATAAAATAAATATAATAGAAGATCGACCTATATATTTGTCCTAATTCATATGTCCAACTTCATATAAATCTACACATAATCCAATGGAAGTTAACTTGGAAATAGGAGAAAAAAATATCGCCAAATCAATTCCCTCTACTTGGGAGTAACCCTTTGCTACTAACCAAGTTTTTTATTTCTCCACTATGCCTTTTTCATTCAAATTCTTCTTAAAAACACATGTATTGTCAATGGGATTTCTTCTAGTTAGTAGCTTCACCAAATCATAAGCCTAGTTATTGTCCAAGGCTTGCAATTCTTCAACCATGGACACTTTCCATAGTTTCCCATCCTCTAAATCCACTACCTCCTTAACAGTTCTAGGATCATCAACAATAATAAACAAAACAAAATTTGAATGGAAATAAGGTGCAATATATCTTTGTGGTTGCCTTCTTTCCCAAACCAATCTCCTTAGTGTTGGAGTGTGGTGTTCTTATTCTTCTATTTCCTCTTCTTCTATAGATTCTCATCCAGTATCCTTTAATCCAAACTCTATCTTTTATGGCTATTTATCCCTTTGTAGGACTTCCTATTTGGAAAAAACTTTGATTTCTCTAAATACCACATCTTTATTATACACAACCTTCTTGGTTTTTGGGTTCCAAATTTTATAACCTTTCAAATATTATTCATATCCAATAAATATGAAATTTATAGCTTTCTTATCTAGCTTATCATTTTCTCCTTTGGAATGCGTACATAAGAATCACAACTAAATATCCTAAGATGTTTGGGAGAAATTTTCTTACCAAACCATACCTCATGTGGATTCTTGTCATCCAACATTGATGAGGGTGATCTATTTATGAAATTGTAATACCCTCCTCTCACACTTACCCAAGCTTACAGGTCCACCAGGGTAAATATGTGATGAAGAGTTACTATGATATGATTCAAATCCTTAAGTGCATCTAAGGAAGTGGAACTCATGAACCAAAACTTTATATACCTCCCTTGGGTGCTACAAGACCCCTATGCGTTAATTCACCACTCCAGGTGCTCAACCCCTAAGTCAACCTAGCCTTTCAATGAATTAAACCCCCCAGTTTCTCCCATGACATGGGAATTCATGTGACTAGGACCTTTCAATTTCTCCCACAGTGCATATAAGTGAGATACTATAGTCTTTTTTCAATTGGTTTTGTGCACAGACTATGAGATTTAAGCCACTTTTTCAGGGCTAGTGTCCAAACCACAACCCGAAACTTGATGAAAATTTCTAAGAAAATAAATGACACCAATAAAAATCCTCTAACACAAAACTTGATCAATGAATTGACCTAACCAAACCCAACCATGACAGGAATTTCATCAAACATATCACAAATATGAAATCTACAAGTATGAATAATATATATAAGCAGAGGGGTCTCATACTTATCTGAGAATCGCTAAGAAACATTGATACCTCATCACAATAATTGCATTACCATATATTAAGCCATATATTCATTGTACATTTAGTGATTAACCAGAACATGATGAGAGCCATACATTATCACTGTCATAAAACTCACTCATAACTCACATATAATTAACAAAAATATCAAGGATATAACAACCATATAAACCACATATAAACAAGTAAATTTACGCATAGAATACCAAGTAGAAGGACCTCTTAATAATGAATGCAAAGGTCAACCACATGGTGAGCTCCAGTATTGCAGCAATAATGCTACAACTCATGGGGCTTCCTACTTTACTTGTATCAACCTGGTTGCTCATAACAAACTTGGAAGCAATGATGTTGTATGCACAAGTACTAGTTCTTACTACAGGTTGTCACTTGGTCAGCTAGAAAAAGATCACTAGGAGCTCAAGCCAACTTCTATGAATTCCAGAAGAAGCTTTTTAACTGTTGATGAAAGAAATCTAACTCTACAAGGGCTATTCTACTTGCAAAAACAGAAAGAAGCCTCTAATGTAAATCAAACCCTAACAAACCCTAATTTTTCTAGCTAACCCTACTTTTGCAGAAAGAGAGGTAACAACCCATGAAATGAATGACATTACCTAATGAGAGAGCATACTAAATCTACTTAAGCTATTTCTAGAAGAAAATTAGAAAATAACATCTTTTTGAGTTTTTATGTGTTTCATGTGAAATTGTTATGTATGTGATTTGTCGTATTTGTGACAGTGGCAGAGGTTTGGTGGAAATGGAGGGTGACTTTAGTTTTTGTAGAGGTGTAGGAAGGTGTGGAGGGGTCCTAAGAAGCCTCTAGTACCCTTCTAAAGACTTCCCCTACAATCGGATTTCGAAAAATCACTCACAGGAAATTCTACAGGAGGCTATAGGGGATCTACAGGAGGATCAACAGGAGGATGCCGAGAGCTATTTTTAGAGGTTTTACAAGTGGAAAATTGGTGGGAAAGGGTATCTGAAGGCTACAGGGATGTGTTGAGGTGTCTGGGCTTATCAAGGAAGATCAGGAAAGGAAGTGATAGTTTAATTTGTTCAAATGATGAGAGGGAAGCTTATGGAAAAAGTGCAAAAATTAGGGCAGATTCGTGAAGGACTGTGGATGACTTGTGAAACCTGTGAGGAATGAGCTGATGCTGACTGATTTATGGATGTATGGTGAGCTGAGGTGTGTTGTGAGAGATCTGCACATCTAACTACTGAGCTGAGTAAGAAAAGGACTAGCTGCACCAAGGAAACAGAACCATATCTCTTGTTAACCTAATTTCTGACTGAGAAACATGAAATGCTGAACAGTACCTGATGAATAGAAAATCTTGCAAAGATATTTATTACAGAAATAGGAAATAATCTTGGTGAAATGAATCTGAAGCAACATATTAACTTTCAGATCAAACTACCACACTAGAAATTGCATGGAGGAAGCAAAACTGTGTTATTGGTGGCAACAATGGTTCCTTGACCACAAATCATGGTCCAGGAAGGGAGAAAGGAGATCGGGGCCTATTGTTGGCATTTTTGAAGCTTAGCCTATCACTGTATTAACCTACTTCAGCAACTGATACAAAAGCAACTATGCAAACCATCAAAAGCAACCTATTCTAAACAAGGTAAAATGAATCTATGTAACAGAAATTAACTCATGAACTAAAGAAAAAACATATAAGTAAAAAGCAAGAGGTGTTGGGAAGCTTGGGTTGGGCCCTAACCCAAGAGCTTCAGCCCTCTAAAAGAGATCAGTTCTAGATCAGAAAATGTTTCATCTCCATTGTTGAAAATAAAAGTCACATTACATAAATTGTCCACAAAAAGAAAGCTCGAAAAGGAGCTGAACTGGAGCTACACAAAAGTGTAAAATTTTTACTAATAACTAGCTAAAAAAAATGAGCACCTAAGCCCTCCTATTTATACAATTGGAGCATCCAACAACTCTCCTAAAATCAAGGAGGCTCGGCTCCAAGACTAGAGACATATAGCAGTTCTTCTTCACTTGCTCGACTGCCCCTTTGATACATCAATGTTGTTGCTTGTGCTCCGAGTTTTTTGAAGGAGGATTTAAGGTAGGGGGTCGTAAATGAGGGGGACACCCTCCTACAAATCATCTCCCTTGTTTTCCTCAAATTTTGGCTGCCAAATTCTCATTAAACCTTTGACTTTGCCTCAAAATTGACCAAAAATCTGCATAAATAATACATTAGACTTCATGGCATAATGACCAACCCGATTCACTATATTAGCATAAATATAATTAAAAAAATGCAATAAACTAATGAGAATGGTGGATTAAGCTGAGTTTGGAGGACAAACGAGCCCATATAATTACCCATTTATGGGGCTCATCATTACCCCCCTAGTGAATGTGTTGCTCATCCTTTGAGCAACTAGTCCAACTCCTCATCCTTGATGGCCCGGATGGTCTCCCTGACATCCCTTGCCTCTGATGTTAGATCCTCTTCCCTATCATGGAATCCAACATTTCTGTCCACCTCTTCCCACTGTTGTCTTTCTTCTTCCTCTTTTTTCCTTTTAGTAGTCCTAGTAGCAGTGGGGGACTCAATTTAAGGCCAATCCAATTGGCCTTCAAGCTTTGCATAGAGTGCTTGTACAGTGGAACTCTCCTCAATGCTTCCATCATCCTATTTGGGGAGTGATACTCCCTGATCTGTAGGCTGTGTGGTAGTGTGTTCCACCTTCTCATGCAGGCATGAATGCATTCATCTCCAATCAATCTCTCCATGTCCTCAAAATGTGCAATAGCATGGGCCTGATGATTGATGTAATGGGGGGCACTGTGAGGATTAGCTACAAGTTGCTGGTGTGTTCTAATGAGAGCCATAGGGTCTGATGGCTCTGCTCTAATCATCAGGGGCCTATTTTTTTCCTTTGTCATCAACATCTTGATTTTTGAGGCCCTTTTCTCCTCATGACTCATCCAAGATGCCATGGCCATCAGCTACAAATCCCCTAACCTAGCATTGGGGTCCCATAGGTTCATATCGGTGAGGACAATGTTATGTAAATAAAAATCTACCAACTTTTCCTTGTCTTCTGTCGAACTGTGGTCACATAGGTCCATGAACTGTCGATAATCCTGAAAAGGCATGGTGGCTCTCTGGGCCAAAGTTTTGATCTGAAATTGTAGCCACTGATCTTTGAGGTATACCCCATATGATTTAGCTAGCTGTCTACACTGTAGTGCCTCCATAGCCCAGCTGACCATGCATGCTAACTGGGTTTCCCTTTCTTACAACGATTTTCTCAACATTTTAGTCACTACCCGGGTTTCCCTTTCTTGCAGCTGTTTTCTTAAAATCTCATTCTCTGCTTCCAAGTGAGATCTTTGGATTGCTTCTGCATGTTTTACAGTGGCCAACTCTCTACCCATCTCTCTAAGCTTGCTCTGCATATGGTCAATGTCTTCCACCCCTTTGGACTTTGCAATTTGCATCCATCTTTGGCTCCTTACTCTTTCTTTTTCCAGCTCAAAGAAAAGTGGGACTGCAAACTTCTGTGGGATGATTTTCCCTCCTTCCAGAAGGTTGTAATAAGAGCCTAAATTAGACTGGGGGTAAAGTTCTGGTATCTCTTTTTCCTTATCTTCCTTCTTGGTTTGCTATTATGCCTTTTTCTCAAGGTTCTCAGCCTCTTGTAGCTTTGTCAATGTCCCCTGTAGAGCGGTCTGCACCTCCTGTAGGAATGTTTTAGAGCCCTGTAGTTTTATCCTCTCTTTCCAAGTGGAGGACCTAGGGCTTCCTCTTTCATAAGTAATGGGGGTTTTTGATGGAGATTCCTCCTTTTTGGTAGTAGGAGAATCTTCAATGATGATAGGCTCTTTTAAGGGTGGCTGAGGCTTCCCCATATTTATCCTGGTGCTTTTTTGAGCCTTGAAGTACATGGATGATTGCCTTTTCCTCTTTTCCTTGGGCTTGACTAGAGTGCTGAGTGTTGCAAGAATAGCTGCTTCCTCCCTTGCTAGTGTCTCAAGAGACACTTCTACCTGTTGTGCCTCTGTTTCTTCATCTACTGTCTTTCCGGTCTCTGCTGGTTTTGTTTCTTTTGTCGCTATTATGGTTTGTTCTTCTTGCTTAGTTTCTGCATTCTCTGTGGTAGCCTTTTTCTGTACTATCTTAGGCTTTTTCCTTCCTATTCTAGGCTTCTTATTTTTCCTTTGCTGTCGTCTTATCCTTCTCTATTTTTGGTTCCTTCTTCTTTTCTGTTGTGGACTTCTCTTCCTTGGTGTCATGTTCCTCCTTCTCTGTTTGGGTTTCCTCTTTCTTCGTTTCAAGCTCTTCTCTTTCCATTTGGGTGCTCCTTTCCTCTTCTTGGATTTCCTTCCCAGCTTCCCCTTTTTGTTCTTCCTCCTCACTCTCAGATGGACTGAGGTCATAAGTGAGGGCTTTTATATCACCCTCCTTGGTCATATTTCTGAAAATCTCCCAAGCTATGGGGATTGTGAAAGTGTGGAGGGCATCTTCCACCAGCAATTTAATTAGCCCATGGTGAGCTAATTGGTCTGGAACTCCTGCCTTCAATTTGATGTTGGATTTTATTAGGGATTGGAGGAGGAAATAAGGAATACTGAGTTTTTGCGGTGTAGGAAGATCCATGCCATATCTTCACTCATGTAGAAGTCTGAAATGGTACCCATAAACTATGTTGTACCTTCCTTCACAAGAGATGTATTTGATAATCTGATAACTGACCTCATTCGAGGGGTAAGGCATGCTTGTTCTCATGATGCCATTTTTGTCCTCTATAGGATGCTCATTTGGCTGGAAGAAGGTTTTCTTGGCAACTTGACCTAGTGGTTTTTCTTCCATTCTCCAGGGTAGTCCAAGTGGGAGACCAGTAACCCTACTGATGAATTTTGGGGTGATTTCCATGGTGAGACCCCTGAGACTGGCAATGGCATGAGTTTTGGAGTGAGGTTCCAAGGACAAGCGAAATTCCTCAGTTACTTCTTCATCATACCCACGAAGCTCTTCAAAGAATGGCATCCAATTCGCTCTAGTAAAAAGGGCTACCACCTCTAGGTGTTCATGTAGCCTGGCTGAGTTCAGAGGTTCCTTCCTCATAAATCCCCCTGTCATGATGTTCAGAGTCTTCTGGAATATCTCAGGTGAAGAGGGAGACAACAAATTTCAACCCCAAAAACAAAGAAAAAAACTGAGATTTTCTTTGAAGAAACAGGGAGAGTATTTAATGCAATTCTCCTTCCTTCCAAGCTCAATTTCCCTAAACTTGCATTACTGCTTTTATATGTGAGTATGAAGGTGGTGCAGGAGAGAATATCTTAGAAACAGAGAGCAGATAAAAAAGGTTGTGTTTCTTTTTAAAGAAACAGGCAGACTTTGATCTCAATTCTCCTTCCTTTTCAACTCAATACTTTGCTTGAAATCACATCACCCCTTGTATATACAAATATGCAGAGTGGTTTTACACAGAGCCTACCTCCTCGAACTTTAATTTTCCATAAAACCCTGCTTTTTCCTCTGCGATACTGCTCACTGGCCCTCCTGTAGAAAGGGCTCCTATAGGATCTGTTTCTGCTCCTATAGAACCCGATAATGCTCCTGTAGAGCCCGATAAGCAGAAAGGTTCTAAAAATGATAGAGTGAAACTGTTTTGAGGCTCTGGAGATGGTAGGTAGCTTGTTGCATTCAAGAGCATGACGATACAAATGAAAGCAAAGGTGGTGAGTGTGGTCGAGAGATCGTACTTAAGCTTATGGTAGGTTTGCGATGATGAGGTGAGGTGGCAGGAAGGGTACGTTACCCTCATTCGGATTGTTGGTCCCCACTACAGTGTCATCATGAAACTTTATGCCACCTACCCGCAATCATTTCCATCATTTGCTTTGGAGTTTAAAATATCTGCCACTACCTGTTTTGAGATTCTTATGAGTTGATTGGACACACGTGCAGAGTGAACTCTGGCTGAGCACTGTTGAACTAGACGAGGGTGGCTAGTTAGCTAGCCACCGATCTAGTTTAATCTCAACCATCCCATTTGTTCATGCATTTTTTGATCATATGGATGCAAAAAAGGAACAGGTTTAGACACTTACCTGTAAGTCGAAATGTGCGTGCTATAGTACTGTTGCATGCCTAGACTTTGGTGCTATATTGATGTATTTTTGCTGCCATATGCTCGTGGCTTCTGGATGGGTAGCTCGATTGCCTTGTATAGGTGATCCTCGATTAGGATCTGGCTTCTTACATGTTTTACATACTTGTGGCTGCACCGATTTTGCTTCTGTAGCTTTTTTTAAGGGGATCAGCTGCTACAGGAATCCTACATGAGTTCCTGTAGCTGCTTCTCCCTCTAAAACTTTTAGCTGAGGCATATGCAGGGACTTGGGAGGAGTCTATTGGAGATTCTGATGGTCATGTAGAAGTAGTTGGTAGGTTGTAGGTAAGTGGTAGCGGTGTTGTTTTTTATTTTTTATTTCCCCATTCTTTAAAAAAAACAAGATTTCTGTGTTTTATTTGCAGGGAGGAAAGAAGTGATTGGAAATGTGGTGGTGCAGGTATGGAATGGAGGGCTATGATGATGGAGGGCTATAGGATGGCCCACAGGTCTTCTGTGAAAGTTTCCAGCTCTTCAATCCCGTTTTTGACTTGACCTCAAGCTCTCTGTGATTTCTATAGGAGCCTCCTGTAGAACACACAGGGCCTCTTGTAGGATGCACAGTTTTCAGGAAAAGCAACACCAGGGGTTGAAAGAATATCAAGGATGATGGATAAAGGTGAGGGAAGGTAGGATAGGTGTTGTTATTGGTTTCAAAGCTCTCTTGGAACCTACTAGTGCTTCCTGAAGTTCTCCTGCAAACCTGCAATACAACTAGAAATTCATTTTTCTTTTTCTTTTTCTCTTTTTTTTTTTTTTTGAAAACAACTAGGGCGCCTCAAGGAGGTTTTCACCCTAATTGCCTGCCTTGGGTGCTTCCAAGGGAGGTTTTCACCCAGGGATCTTATTCTCTTTTTCGTTTCTCTTCTTTCCAACCCATTGACTGCTTCATGGAGGTTTTCAATCAATGAGCCAATCTGAGGTGCCTTCGAGGAGATTTTCACCTTAGGTTTTTATTTTTTCTCTTATTTTTCATTTTTTATTTCTTTTTTTTCTACCCTACCCTACTTGGAAAAAAAAATCACTTTCAAGTATAAGAATACTTCCAATGGAGCCTTGCGCACATCAAGATGATAGATGAATTGATGTGGAGGCTTGAAATGTATGCTTTGACATGTATCCAGAGTTCAGAGACCAAATGATTTGACTTTGAAGGGATCAAACATAGTTGAGGAAGAGAGTGATGCTGCAACTTAGTGACTGTATGAAACCATATTTCAATATAGTTGTGATGTCCTTGGTCCTTTTTCTGATCTAGATCATTCTTCATGTCACCTTCTACCATGACCTTCACATCTTCCTCTTTCTACTGATTTTTCTCTGAATACATGGAGGATTTGATGGTAACCATGAGGAAGCTCTCTTGATCTCTGATTTTGATGTCCTCTCTTCATCAAGTGTAGCCCATGGTTCTTTTATCTCCTCTTTTGCATATTCTTCTGCTAGATGTGGTCCTTCAATGATATCAGTATAATATATTTTTTGCAATACTCTTCCTGAGATATGGTGAATATCATTGAGCTCAAGAGGAGTTGTTTGGAAGTGTTGTACCTCAGCATTGTAATTGCGTTGAGCTACTCAAATGTGTGGGTTTGGAAATGGTGGTTCCCCACTATATACTTGCTGGGCCTGTCTATTGTTCAAGTTTGAGTTCGATTGGGTAGGCATTTAGGGTTGCCTTGGTGGAGCAGGAGGCAATGGCTGTGGTTGAACAAGTGGTGGAGGCAGAAGTGGGAAGAGAGATGTATTGGTGCCTCCACCCATAATGAGGTGCATTCCACTAAGGTTGCAGCTGAGCATAGGGTTGAAATGAATGGATAGATGGTTGGGCATGATATGGAGATGTGAAGGACCAAGGAGGAGGTGTAGACCAGGAAGGATGAGCAGGGGGGCCCCAAGAAGGTATGGATGTGACTTGGTTGGGGTTGTAGTATGCCTGAGATGTCTGTTGCATCTCCTTCTCATATGGTCTAGGTCCATGTGGCCTCCTTTGGTTTATGTAATAGATTTGTTCAGTGGCTCCTTCGGCCCCTTGGTATACAGCTTTAAGTCTGGGAAAGCACGGACACTTGTTTGTAGAATGATTTTCTTCACAGATTGAACAAACCTTCATAGAGTTCAATCAGAATTCATTCCTAGGATGCCTCCTGGTGCATGTAGGACAAAAAATTGCCAAAGCCTTCTCTGGTTCCTCTTGTTTCCTTTTGATATGTAAGGAATCCATTTTGATGGCAAGAATCTGCAACATCTCACTCTTGAGGCCCTCCAGCGTGCTCCCAATTTCACATTTAATAGATGAATTGGAAGAAAAGGTAGTGCTCCCAACATTTTTGTTTTCAGCCATTAGCTCCAGAGGAATGTTTTCTTCTTCTTATTCCCCCATAGGTTCTTCAAATATGTCTGGCTATTACCTAAGGGTTTTTCTTGATTGCAGCCACCGAAGAAGAGACAAGGTTGGCTGTGTGAAGCAGTGAGGGTGTTGGGCAAACATTTTCCTAAATTATCTCTATTCCTACGAGGCATGAAAGGAAATCTTTTTTGTTGGTTTTTGTCTTTCTTCACTGATTGTACCTGCAAAACTGAAATTGATTGAACAAGCAAATTGCAACTATTGAAATGAACTTGCTGAAATGAAATTGTAGAACTGAAGATGAAAGCAAATGAAATGCAGAATTGAAAGCAAGGAAATGACTAATCTAGTTTTGCTAAAATGGAAATTGTAGAATTGAAAAGAAAGCAAGGAAATGACTAATCTACTTTTGCTGAAATGGAAATTGCAGAATTGAAAGGACTAATCTACTTTTGCTGAAACGGAAATTACAAAATTGAAATGACTAATCTACTCTCGCTAAATTGGAAATTGCAGAATTGAAATGAAAGTAAAGAAATGCAGGAATTGAAAGGAGCAAATACTCGACTTTTGCTGAAATGAACTACTTAGCAAAATGTTGCAGTAGAAAATAGAAGAAAAGCAGAAATCACAAAATACTTTGACGCTTCCCCAGAAACAGCACCAAAAAGTGGCGAGCACCAGTATTGCAACAATAATGCTGCAACTCCTAGGGCTTCCCACTTTACTTTTATCAACCCGGTTGTTCGTAACAAACTTGGAAGCGATGGTGTTGTATGCACAAGTACTAGTTCTTACTGCAAGCTGTCACTTGGTCAGCTCGCGTAAGATCACTAGGAGCTCAAGCCAACTTCTATGAATTCTAGAAGAAGCTTTTTAATTTTTGATGAAAGAAAGCTAACTCTACAGGGGCTATTCTACTTGCAGAAAGAGAAAGAAGACTGGAATGTAAAGCAAACCCTAGCAAATCCTAATTTTTCTAACTAACCCTACTTTTGCAGAAAGAGAGGTAAAAACCCATGAAATGAATGAAATTACCTT
This sequence comes from Pinus tabuliformis, assembly GCA_031772625.1. Classification (NCBI taxonomy): domain Eukaryota; kingdom Viridiplantae; phylum Streptophyta; class Pinopsida; order Pinales; family Pinaceae; genus Pinus; species Pinus tabuliformis. The sequence goes on from CM062807.1 coordinate 100,869,664, forward strand.
TTGAGAGAGCATACTACATCTACTTAAGCTATTTCTAGAAGAAAATTAGAAAATAACATCTTTTTGAGTTTTTATACATGTTTCATGTGAAATTGTTATGTATGTGATTTGTCTTGTTTGTGACAGTGGTAGAGGTTTGGTGGAGATGGAGGGCGACTTTAGCTTTTGTAGAGGTGTAGGAAGGTGTGGAGGGGTCCTAAAAAGTCTCTAGTACCCTTCTGAAGACTTCCCCTACAATCAGACTTTGAAAAATCACTCATAGGAAATTTTACAGGAGGCTACAGGGGATCTACAGGAGGATCTACAAGAGGATGCCGAGAGCTATTTTTAGAGGTTTTACGAGTGGAAAAATGGTGGGAAAGGGTAGCTGAAGGCTATATGGATGTACTGAGGTGTCTGGGCTTATCAAGGAGGATCAAGAAAGGAAATGATGCTTGGATTTGTTTAAATGACGAGAGGGAAGTGTAGAGCTGTAACTAGGGTCTCTCACACCGCTAATTATCCTACATTAATAAGTCAATCCGGGAACGTTTGGTTATTGCAAGGAGTAACTCAATCCGAGGCTGTTTGTCCGAGTAATGCTCGGTAGTATAGTGTCCTAATGGTCTGAAAGGAAACAGATGCTAAGCTGTAACGAAACTAACCCAAAAGATAAAATCACGCAAGGCAGTTAATCAGTCAAGGGTATGGAAACAATAACCTATCCCTTTAGAAACTGATAAAGAAAGGAAATCAGAGCATGGACTTATAGGTCTGGGGCTAAGCAGCATCTTGCTGAGGCTCACGACAGCCTTAGGCCTGCTCTCACACCAAAGCAACAAAGGCAGGTAAATCAAGCAGCGAAAAGTAAAATGGAACAGCAATCTGGAAATGGAACAACAGTAAAGAAATGGAACAGCAGTAATGGAACAGCAATAATGGAACAGCAATAATGGAACAACAATAATGGAACAGCAATCATCAACCATATGTACACGTTCTCTACTACTACAGCAATCTGAGAATAATGGATGATACGACTATGTTCCTGAACAAGGTAATATTGCTTTCGAGTCTTGCAAATACTATTTCACATGGAACTGATAACAATAATATTCATACCAACATTCCGCTATAGGAATAGCTGAAAGATGTAATTCGAATAGATCCACTTTATACAATGCAGAGACATGAGATAAAAGAACTCATTCAGATGTCAGTTATAACGAAACATAGCATATCATATAGAAGATGTATCAGATTACTGAAATAATGGAAATAAACAAACCACACAGTATAATAGTACAAAAGCAAGTGTCCGTCGGAGCTGGGCCCTTGGCTACCAATGGAACACCGCCTGAAGTTACTCCAGATGCAGAGACGAAATGAACACCAAGTCTTTTATATTAATTGCATCAACAAAAGTATAACAAATTCAAGTCTCAAAGAGACTCAATGATTACAGTTGGTTCTGAAATTGAAAATTACAAAAGACAGTCCTCCTCCGTCCAATGGCGTGGTGCCTTTATATAACAGAAATGACGGAGGTATCTAGATAATCAAAAGATAACTTAAAGCAGCGATCCCTCAGGATCAAAGATCCTGAGGGATTCGCTAATCGTTCGATTCTTCTCTTTCCCTTCTTGCGTTCTCCGTCTCAGTATCCCGCCTTCTTTCTTTGGGCTATTTGGCTCTAATTTTACTTGATCTTGTCCGCATCCGGTTCCCTGTTGGCGGGACAGTAGTTATTTTCCCTTTGCTTCTTGCTTTCAATCGCCGATCCTTTGTTTTCGCGTCTTCCTGCATAGAAAACGTAAATCATTAGCACTTAAGCTTATTTTATTGATTGTTGCACATTTTATCAAAACCCTTTTATCTTCTTTGAACTCATAATGCAGAAAAGGTTACAACTATTATTGAAAAACCACTAAATTGCTAGTCAAAAGCATACCTTCCAGGTGCTCCACACACCCCCCTGCTTACCCTGTTTCACGGCCTCATGAAAACATTGTAGTTGAGGTGCAAGGCGGTGAGAGAATAGGCCGGAGAAGGGATCTCATGAGGAGGCCGGCAACCGTGATGAGCAACTAGATGGTCAAAGAACTGGTCTATTTGATCTGCAGGCATCTCATATAAGGCCTGATATCCGGGTGCAGGGTGCCAAATAATTGGACTGCGAAATTGATACCCTAACCAGGATGGCCCTGCTTGCAGAATCCGTTCCCCATAAAGGTTCAACCGGCTGGCAGCCAGCTCAAAATTCTCATATTTGAATGGTTCCCTGAGCTGGATGCTTGGACTAGAAGTCCGGTATCGAAATTTTGCAGCATCGAGGGCAAGATCTTTAATAGTCAGGAAATATTCCAGACCGTTTCGGATCAAGTCTTCGTGCATGGGCCCTATTATCTCAATGACTCCTGGGGTCCTTATGAGACTCCTATGCTTTCTCCATAGCATCACTGGGTCTCTAGGTTCAGCTCGTATCCACAAGTCTAGGCTATTTTCTTGTCTCTGAAAGGTGTTATAAGCTCTGAGCCATTTCACCTGATTAACCCCAAATGAGATGAAGGCTTGGAATTGTACATCACCAACAAAAGGGCAAGGATTTAAATCAGTTTCCTGGTCTAGCACAAGATTGTGCAGGTAAAACTCGCATAATAACCTCTGAACTCTAACTCCATAGTGCTTGCAACAGTCTATAAAATCATTAACAGTGTTGATGTGGATAGGTGCTCCTGCCCTAACGGCTTTTATTTTTAATCTCAGATATCGTTCAAGCAAAAATAAAGCATAATTTTTAGCAGGGGCCCTACAAGTCAAAACATCATTATATCAGGAACACACGGTGTCCATCTACTTAACAACACTATCTAATCGACGAGTTACCTTAGCAACCTTTTCCTGCTCCTTCTGCCATCCTTCAAAGGCCTGGCTCTCGGACTGACTGATGTCTCGAAGTTGCTGTTGGAGCTCTTCGTATCTTTCCTTGGGGACTGTCTGTTCTCGCAATTGCTCGGCTTCCTGCTGGGCTTCCTTCATCATTTTATGCAAGGTTTTGGTTTTTGGGTCCTTCTTCCACACAGCCGTAGAGGCTGGGAGTTTAACCTGGACCTTCTTATTACGTTGCTTTGAGTTTCGGACCCGAATTACGCCCGAGGGTGGTGCTTCTGTTTGGACCTCTTTGTTTTCTGTTTCCTTCTTAATGCGAACAAAGGGTTGCTGTGGTCTTCCTGCCATTGGAGCCTCTTGTTGTTCCATTGGGATATCCATTCATTCTTCATGGCCAGATGGAATAGCAGTCTGTCCCTCCACGCTATTTGGAACAGCAGTTTGTTCCTCCATGTCATTTGGAACAGCACCCTGTTCCTCATTATTATTTGGAACAGCAGATTGTTCCTCGGCAGTAGGTCTCCTGATGGGGTTTCGTCCATCAAAGCGAATTCTCGTCCTTGGGGTTCTTGCTACCGTGGTCCTCTTCCTTTTCCCTACAGTCTTTTGTATCCTCAGACTGGCTTTTAGCATTCGAATCTGCTACTGGAGTCTGGCTATAGTGCCCAGCAACCTCTGCTGCTTTTTCTTTAATGTCGCAATTTCCCTTGTTTCGGCAGAGGGTTTGGTTCTCAAGCTCGCGTCTTCTGTGATATCTTCCGGCATCCTGGGGACAGATTGTCCCAAACTGTTATCTTCCATTTCATTATCATGGCCAGGCAGGTTTTCTCCCCCTGCCTCTTCTGCATGCATTTCCTCGGGTAATTCTCTTTCTGTGGGGCCGTCGGGGACACCTCCTGTGCTGGAGTCCTGGCCATATTCTCCCATATTGGCCAGAACTGCTGCCAATTCCTCCTCACTTGGAGGGTCTTGCAACGGGCTACCCCCTGGCTGTGCAATTTCTTCTTCCCGATTGCCCTGTTTAGTGGCCTCTTCTTCCTCCGAGGGTTCATGTCCTTTTTCAATTTCTCCTTCCGGCTGGTCAGTCTCGGCCTCTGATTGCTCAGCATTTCCTTCGGAGGGTCTTCCCTCTGATTCTGGAGGTTCATCCGCAATTTCAATTGGCTGGGCCGTTGTTCCCTGAATTCTTTCCAACCTTCCTCGTATCCGGGCCAGCCGAGCTGACTTCCTTGGCCTCTCAAGTTGGTCGGGAGTATCAGTAGGTTCTGCGGGTTTCTCTGGTTGCTCTGGCGTATCGGGAGGTTGCTTCCATTTTGAAGCGGCATGTCTCTCTGCTGCTGACTTCTTGCGTTTCTCTAATCGTTCCGGCGTGCCAGAGGATTGTTCAGGTTTTGGGGGTGGTACAGCCGATCCCCCTTCGACTATTGCGACCAATTCCTCCCAAGTGCTCTGCTGTTGAGTGAGACCATGGCTCACTATCAACCGAATCAGCCCATGGTGGCTAACGACTGTGTCTATGTGCTGGGCCTTTTTCAGGCTTTGGGCCGCTCCATGCAGTAACGAATTTAAAAGCGCAGGAAGATTTACAGAACATTTTCCTTTTAAAACAGCTAAGAGTTTCAGGTGACGAGGTCTTACCACGTCTTTTCTCCCTTCGCAGGTGATATAGCTTTGTATTGTCTTTGCTAGCTCGGTCCAGGGTTCCCCTAGTGCTGCCGGCAGAACTCCTTTCCCTTTGACTGTCAAGCTTTGGCCTTCGTCCTGGAAAGTTTCCATAGCTTTTTGTAATCTCTCCTTCTTCGGCCCCCATTTGGGTCCAACAGCTGGTAATCCTGAGACTTCCGCGATGATATCCTCTGTAACCTCTATCCGCTTTCCTCCTACTACGGAGTAGTTTTCCTGCAAATTCTGCAGGAATTCCAATGCTACTGCTTCGTTTGATTCTTGCAGGCGGTTGAAGTAATTCAACCATCCTGCATTTTCCAAGATTTTGCGAGCAGCATCGGAGACTGTCAGCTTGTGAGGTTCGCTCCGGACCGTCCTTCCGCCCATGATTCAACTCAGAAATGGACTCAGAAATGGAACAGCAACTGTTTGCGGTATTTACGACGCAAAAAGGATGATCGATGCCAATTTAGGAAAGGACTACACAGGGCATGCAACAAAAAGAAGAGATCGTGGACGGCAGTCTCCGTGAGATGGAAGCATCATACCGTTAAATCATGCCATTTCCTTGTACATTATTTTGCCCGAATGGTATGCAGCCACGTAATCCATGGAGTAATGAGGTTACTTCCCCCCCCCCCCCCCCCCCCCCCCCCGCGATCTGATAGGCTGCCCACAGCCGTCAAAGAGAGGAGCAGCAACCAGTCGGGAGTGCAATCATCAAGTACATCATATGAAAGTATGCCATGTTGTAAAAGAACAATGAAATGCCGAAACCGAGGCAAAAAGGTGGATCGCATTTTATATAAGCCTGCGTGATATAATGAGGAACCGGGGGATTGGACGTCTGTCAACTGTACGAAGTCTCCAGTAGTCATTGTCAGTTCCGTTGCCATGATTGGTGGTAATGTTCATGCGATAAATATATCGGGGTGTGACATATGATACATGCGAAGGATATAAGAGACAGAAAGGTTTTAATATCATACCTGTTGGTGTAAATATTACGACTTCGATGCCATTAACAGAGCTCTGCTGCCAACAGGTGTTCATAACCTTGGTAGAGTTGTTTATCTCACCCTCCGGAACCATGATCCTTTGTGTATATTTTGAAGAGTGCTTTGTCAAAATGCAGGCCATTATGCTGGCTTGGTGACCAGATAGTCGTAATGCCATTCACAAGGTAGGCGCGAAACGTGGTCAGGCCGGCTTGCGATGAGACCTCCTGTTCCAAGATTTGCTTGTTAATTTATTTTTGGACCATATCCCTGGTGTGGTGGCCATTATGGGAATGCCACTTCGCTTCCACCCTTATGATCATGGTAGGCCAGCTCTGAATGCGACCTCCTATCCTGCATTTGACAACTTTCATATTTTGTTTTTGTTTTCTTTTGCAGAGCATCTCTCTTGTTTATTTTCACATCAGGGTGGTTCCGCACTACTTAAGAGCGGGGAATGGTGGAAGAAGTCTTACGATCCCAACAGATAGATATAAATCATTCGTTCTTACTCCCACGTAGTGATCAAAAAAGATTTTAGGGAAATAAAGATCACCAATAACAATGGTAGCGGTAAATGACAATGACAGTGAAGATTAAAAGTTCACGTCCCTCCTCCTGTTCTTTTATACATACTGGCTTCATAGTGATAATGATTTATGATGTGCTGATTTCGGTATCTCATGGTTTATGTTCACGGCATAAGTTCATTGCTGTATCTAAAAGATTGAGGAAACGATGGTCACAAAGCATCCTCCATAAGGACGAAAATAGGATACCATTTCTTTGAGAGGAGGCACTGAAAATCGCAAATGATGTTCCTTTTGAGAAAGGAACAGCAAAGTCACTCAAATGTTGTTCCTTTTGACAAGGAACAGCAGACACGCTCAAGTGCTGTTCCTTTTCGCAAAGGAACAGCAAAACATCCAAGTGTTGTTCCTTTTCGCAAAGGAACAGCAAAACACACAGGTGTTGTTCTTTTCGCAAAGGAACAGCAAAACATCCAAGTGCTGTTCCTTTTCGCAAAGGAACAACAAAACACGCAAGTGCTATTCCTTTTCGCAAAGGAACAGCAAAACACACAAGTGTTGTTCCTTTTCGCAAAGGAACAGCAAGACACAGAAGTGTTGTTCCTTTTCGCAAAGGAACAGCAAGACACAGAAGTGCTGTTCCTTTTCGCAAAGGAACAGCAAAACACGCAAGTGCTGTTCCTTTTCGCAAAGGAACAGCAAAACACGCAAGTGCTGTTCCTTTTCGCAAAGGAACAACAAAACACACAAGTGTTGTTCCTTTTCGCAAAGGAACAGCAAAACACACAAGTGTTGTTCCTTTTCGCAAAGGAACAGCAAGACACACAAGTGCTGTTCCTTTTCGCAAAGGAACAGCAAACATGCCAGTGATGTTCCTTTTCGCAAAGGAACAGCAAAACACACAAGTGCTGTTCCTTTTCGCAAAGGAACAGCAAAACACGCAAGTGCTATTCCTTTTCGCAAAGGAACAGCAAAACACACAAATGCTGTTCCTTTTCGCAAAGGAACAGCAAAACACACAAATGCTGTTCCTTTTCGCAAAGGAACAACAAAACACACCAATGCTGTTCCTTTTCGCAAAGGGACAGCAAGAACACGCAAGTGTTGTTCCTTTTCGCAAAGGAACAACAAAAACACACCAGTGCTGTTCCTTTTCGCAAAGGAACAGCAAAAACACACCAGTGCTGTTCCTTTTCGCAAAGGAACAGCAAAAACACACCGGTGTTGTTCCTTTTCGCAAAGGAACAGCAAGAACACTTGGAAAAAAAATCAAGGAAACATATATACAAGATGCTATGTACAAGTTATAAAATGAATTTCTTAAGCTATAGGTGAGGAAGATTGCGCTTCCTCTCCTAAAATTTTCATATCAGTATCTTGTCGCAGCTGTTGACAGAAGGATTCCCGAGTGAGTGGCTTTCGATAAAGGTGAACTCGGTGGCCATTTACTTTGAATGCATATCCAGAACCGTCAATTGTGACCAAGGTAAGGGTCCCATTCTCGTGTACCTTTTGGATTTCGTATGGTCCTAGCCATCGAGTCTGGAGTTTCCCCGGGAAATCCTGAAACCGAGAGTCGTATAACAGAGCCCAGTCTCCTTCATGAAAGACTTTATTCTTGATCAGTGCATCGTGCCATTTAGCCCGCTGCTGTTGAATCAATGCTGTATTCTGTAATGCAGAGAGCCTGATCTCGTCTAATTCATTAATCTGCTGTAATCGATTGATTTGTGCCTCACTCAGATCTAGGCCGACTTCCTGTGCAGTTCGTAGCGTTCGGATTTCGAATTCTATGGGGAAAATTGGCTGCTTTCCAAACACTAATTGATAGGGTGAATAGCCTGTAGTGCTTCCCCATGTGGTTATGTAGGCCCACAGCGCCTCAGGTAGTCGAGCGGCCCAATCTCGCCGATGCGATGCAATGGTTTTTGTTAAAATTGATTATATTACCTTATTACTACTTTCTACTTGCCCATTTGCCTGCGGATGGTATGGGGTAGTAATCTTATGTTGGACATGGTAATTGTTAAGTGTTGCAGCTAATTTATTTCCAACAAATTGTGGTCCACCATCGGTGATTAATTCTCTCGGAAGTCCATAACGTACAAACAAATGGAACAAGAATTGTATCACAGAGTCTTCTGTAGCCCTCGGTAATGATTCGGCTTCGACCCATTTAGTAACATAGTCTGTCGCCACTAGAATGTATGTCCTCTGATTTGATGATGGATTGATGGGCCCAACGAAGTCTAGAGCCCATCGTTCGAATGGCTCAATGACCAATTGTGGTCTCAGAGGCATTTCATCAGCTTGGCCAGGTTTTCCTGCTCGCTGGCAGCTGTCACAGGCTTCTGCAAACTTTTTCGCATCCTTGAAGATTGTAGGCCAATAGTATCCGGTCTGCAATACTTTATGTGTTGTCCTTTTTTCAGCGAAATGTCCCCCGCATGGCCCGTCATGGCAAGCTTTTAGAATGTCAAAGATTTCGTCTTCTCGAATACACCTCCTGATTTGCATGTCTACCCCTGTATGGAACAAATGGCCTCCAATCCATGAAAAGCGAGTGCTTTTCTGAACAATCTGCTTGCGTTCCTGAGGGGTTAAGTGTTTTGGTAACTTACCGACTGCGAGGTAATTGGCGACATCAGCATACCAGGGTGTTCGAACAGCAACAGCAAAAAGGTGCTCGTCAGGGAATTGATCGTCTACTGTTGATGTTTCGACTGCTTTCGGCATCCGTGAGAGGAAATCAGCTACAGGGTTCTCCTTGCCAGGTCGATCCTTAATTGTGATGTCGAACTCCTGCAATAAGATCAACCACCTGGTTATTCTAGCATTCGTAACAGGTTTATTTGCCAAATATTTGATAGCAGAATGGTCTGTATATAACACAACAGGATAGCCTGTAATGTAATGTCTAAATTTGTTAACAACATGTATTACAGCCAGGAATTCCTTTTCAGTAACAATATAATTAAGTTCGGCAGAGGATAAATTTTTGCTGATATAGTAAATAGCATATGGCTTCTTACCCTCTTCTTGTCCCAGGACTGCACCGATTGTTGTGTCCGAGGCATCAGTTGAGATTTGAAATGGCAAATTCCAGTTGGGTCCTCGAAGGACTGGAGCTGTTGATAACAGGTTCTTCAATTCCTTAAAAGCCTGGTCGCATTTTTCTGTCCACAAGAAATCAACATTTCCAGTCAAAGCATATAGAGGTGCAGCAATACGTGAGTAATGTTCTATAAATCGTCTGTAATACCCAGAAAATCCAAGGAAACTGCGTACCTCTGTTTGAGTAGTGGGAGTAGGGATGAGCAAAAGAATCTAAATTTTAGCCGGGTCTACCTGGATGCCAGCTGCTGAGATGTAGTGCCCTAGAATGAGCCCTTCTGTCATCATCATGTAACACTTTTCGTGGCTCAGGCAAAGTCTGGTAGTGATACAATGTTGTAGGACTTTTTCCAGGGTATCCAGAGCTGGGTCAAAATCATCTCCATACGGTGTAAAGTCATCCATATACACCTCAAGTCCGTCATTTATTAGGTCTGCAAAGATGCTGAGAACAACCCTTTGGAATGTAGCAGGGGCATTGCATAGGCCGAAAGGTAGTACTCGATAGGCGAACGTTCCCCAAGGGCAAGTAAAGGTAGTTTTATCCTGATCTTCAGGGGCGATTTGGATTTGGTTATATCCGCTGAAGCCATCCAGGAAAGAGAAAAATTTCTTCCCTGCTAAAGTGTCCAGTACTTGATCTATAAATGGGAGGGGAAAGTGATCCTTCTGTGTGGCCTTATTTAACTCCCTGTAATCCACGCAGATCCTCCATTTCCCATTTTTCTTGGGTACCACCACTAAGGGAGAGACCCACTTACTGTCGAAGATGGGGTAAATAAAATTAACATCTAAAAGTTTCTGAAGTTCTGCTTTTACTATTTCTTTTAGATGGGGGTTGAGTCTTCTTTGTGGCTGGCGAACAGGTCTTGCATCCTTCTCTATATAGATGTGGTGGGTGCATAATTGAGGATCAATCCCCTTCATGTCAGGGTAATCCCACGCAAATGCTCCCTTATATTTTTGTAACAGACTAACAAGCTTCATTTCTTAAGTTGGTGTCAGGTTGACGTTAATATTTAGAGTCTTACCAGGTTCGATTTCCACTACTTTACTATTGGAAACAACAGTTACTGGTATTGTTTGGTCATGTGGATCTTTTAAGGGGTCTTCTTCTAGCTCACTATCAAATGCTGCCTCTATCATAAAACACTGTGTGTGAGAGCTAGATTCGGTTTGACTGATGAAGTTATTGATAGCATCATCTTCTATCTGATCTTTAAAATCTAAAGCCTTCTGTACAGTTAATGGGGCTCTGATATTATTAGTAAGGTATGACACAGGATACTGATTGGTTTTTATCATTGGTAGGCTTGGCTGTGCTGGAGGATATAGAACGAGATTTTTAACATCTGGTCCTTTAGTTATAGTCATGTTTCCCTACCGGCAACCAATGTAGGCATCGGCAGTAGCAAGCCAAGGTCTTCCTAATATTAGCGGATGTCCATCTAGTCGGGTTTTTGGATTAATTACCAGGAAATCGGTTGGATACTCCCAGGAATCTACGGAAACCATGACATCATATAGAGTACCTTCGAGTCGAACTACAGATCGATCTACCAATTCTAACAAGGTAGAAGTAGGTTCTACCGATGTGATGCCAAGCTTTTGGCAGGTGGAAGTTGTCAAAATATTGATTGCAGCTCCCAAGTCGACTAAAGAATTAGGCAGGGTTTGACCATAGATTTGGACAGTTACAATTGGGTTCCCGGGATCTTCGTATTTGATAGGTGTCTCTTTTCCTAATAACAGGTCGGATAAAGTTCCAACTACTTGGACTCTAGGGTTAGTAGTTATATTCCTCCTTGATTTTTTTATGCACAATTCCTTTATAGTCTTTGCGTATATGGGAATATCTTGAATGGCCTGGAGGAATGGAATTTTTATATACAGATTTTGTAACTCTCCCAGAATGTCAAAGTTTGGATGTTGCACTGGTCGCGGTATGACTAATCATTTCGGGAAAGGAGGAGAGGATGTATTTGTTTGTTGAGGGGTCTGTTCCTTATTTACATCCTTTTGTTGTTGCGGTTGTTCTATTGGTAACTGATCTTCAATGTGACCTATTTTGTCTCCCTCTGTTTCTATGATACGTCCAGATCGTAACTGAAGGTCATTACACTCCCTTAAGTCAAGTCCAGTTTCTGATGTGTCTATGATTTGGATGGATTGGACTGGTCGATTATTAGGATTAGGGTTGCGCTGGGCTGGGAGTTGTGGCCTTAAATTAGACTGCGGGGTTTGTTGTAAGGCTGGCAGAGTTGGTTGAGGGAGTGGAATAGTTCCTGTTGACTGATATGTCGATCTTGGCCAATTGGTCTGCCAGGGTGAACCTTGTGATGTGGGGGGAATCCATTGCGGAGGGTATGAATTGTTCTGCCAATATGGTGGGGTGTAAGAAAAATTTGCCCATCCGAATTGGTTTGTCTGATTCATCCATGGATTTGGAGAAGGAAATGGCTGTGATGACCAATTCGGGACTGGGGGTGTAGGTTGATTTTGCCACATACCATATTGCTGAGCATTGTATTGTGGAGGTTGAAAGGAAGAAGCTGGATCTGAAAACATACCTGATTGCCTCGGTTGCCATTGGCGACATTGGTTAACAAAGTATGCTGGTTCTGATTCTTCTTCTGCTTCTTTGTATACAGCCTTCAATCCAAGAAGTGAGGGGCAGCTTTCAGTAAGGTGGTCTTTCGTACAGATAGCACAGGCTTGAACTGTATCAAGCGGACATTCTTTGTGGCTGTGTTTTTTTCTGCATCAGGGGCAAAAAATTGCCAGATTTTGCTCTGCCTCCATTTGCTTTTGTTTAGCCTGCACAATATCAAGCTGAGTAGTTAATGTCCCTAGGATATCAGTTTTAAAATTTTCTAGTAAATTCGCAAGTTCTACCCGTGTTACCCCTTTTGTTGATATTTTGTTATCTCTAACAAACCTATCATATTCTGTTGGTTTTATCCTTGTGCTACCCCTTGAACTCCTAATACATAAATTATTGATATCGGCAAAATTCTCTTGGTAAATATCTCCTTTTCCCATGATATTCAACGTTTCGATCCACTGTTCTTTCATACCTCTAATTAATGCAGTTTTCAACACATTGTCGGGCAGAGGTAATGATGCATAAGGGGATCTCTACAAGTTATACTGGAAGCGTTCTACATATTCCTCTAGAGTTTCATTTGGTCTGGACGTCATTTGGAAGATTTCATCTTTCAGTTCCCTTGACCTACAGTAATCCTGATATTTCTTGAGAAATGACTCTTTCATTTGCTCCCAATTGTTTATGACTCCACCGCCTAGACCCATAAACCATCTCAGAGCTGCTCCCTTCAAGGTAGAGGGAAACAACTTTAATTTCTGAGGATCAGTGGTGTAATCATACCCTCTACATAACACATCGAATTCAAATAAGAATGCATCAGGGTCCTCTGATGTCAGTCCGTGAAACGTTGGGATGTGCTGAAGAGGAATTTCCTTCATGGGGGCATTCGCAGCAGAATCTACTATCGGATATTGCAATGTGGAAGTTTGGGTATTTGGCTGATTCTGCGCCATGGGATCGAAGATGTGCCAGTAACCTTCCGGGATTTCTAGGAGGGTGTTCCTAGGTTGAGAAGGGGCGGCCTTGGCAGGGGCTGTCTTGATGACACTTCCCTTATCAGGGATTTCTATCTGAAGGAATGGGGTGCTTTCAGTATTAATTCTGGCTGCGCTTCCCTTATCTGGGTTGTTTAACAGCTGGATTATCCTGGAGGGAGATTTCGGTTCCTCTATTTCCCCTGTTTCCCCCTCTCCTTCACAAAGGTTGCTTAAGTTCCCTTCTTGCAGCCGTTCAGACACAGGATTTTCAATTTCTTGGAAGTCCTGTTCAACAGTCTGACTCTGCACCTCAGCGTAGGCTCCAGATGGTGACGCTGTAGCCTGAAGGGAATTGGTAGGCTGCTTAGAATAAGTCTTTCTGAGGCCTACTGACGGCTGAGATTCAGTTTTCTTGTAGATTTCGTCTATGAAGGTCATTCGGCCAAGGGTCACCGGTCCTTTGGCTTTCTCAGGTTTGGCTGGGGTTTTGGTATTCTTTTCTAACTTTTTCTGCTTAGTCATGCACTCTAAGAACTACTAAATCCTATCAACCAGCAATTCTACTAAGAGAGCGGACGGTGGAGCAGGGCTTTTACGTGCTCCGTACGCAGGTTCTTACCTTCCGTTTTTAAAATCCAACTCCCCCCTAGCAGATTTGCGCACTACTCTGTAAAGGGCAAATGGCTATTACTCCTCCCCGGCAACGGCGCCGAAATGTAGAGCTGTAACTAGGGTCTCTCACACCACTAATTATCCTACATTAATAAGTCAATCCGGGAACGTTTGGTTATTGGAAGGAGTAACTCAATCTGAGGCTGTTTGTCCGAGTAATGCTCGGTAGTATAGTGTCCTAATGGTCTGAAAGGAAACAGATGCTAAGCTGTAACGAAACTAACCCAAAAGATAAAATCACACAAGGCAGTTAATCAGTCAATGGTATGGAAACAATAACCTATCCCTTTAGAAACTGATAAAGAAAGGAAATCAGAGCATGGACTTATAGGTCTGGGGCTAAGCAGCATCTTGCTGAGGCTCACGACAGCATTAGGCCTGCTCTCACACCAAAGCAACAAAGGCAGTTAAATCAAGCAGCGAAAAGTAAAATGGAACAGCAATCTGGAAATGGAACAGCAGTAAAGAAATGGAACAGCAGTAATGGAACAACAATAATGGAACAACAATAATGGAACTGCAATAATGGAACAGCAATAATGGAACAGCAATCATCAACCGTATGTACACGTTCTCTACTACTACAACAATCTGAGAATAATGGATGATACGACTATGTTCCTGAACAAGGTAATATTGCTTTCGAGTCTTGCAAATACTATTTCACATGGATCTGATAACAATAATATTCATACCAACATTCCGCTACAGGAATAGCTGAAAGATGTAATTCGAATAGATCCACTTTATACAATGCAGAGACATGAGATAAAAGAACTCATTCAGATGTCAGTTATAACGAAACATAGCATATCATATAGAAGATGTATCAGATTACTGAAATAATGGAAATAAACAAACCACACAGTATAATAGTACAAAAGCAAGTGTCCGTCGGAGCTGGGCCCTTGGCTACCAATGGAACACCGCCTGAAGTTACTCCAGATGCAGAGACGAAATGAACACCAAGTCTTTTATATTAATCACATCAGCAAAAGTATAACAACGTCAAGTCTCAGAGAGACTCAATGATTACAGTTGGTTCTGGAATTGAAAATTACAAAAGACAGTCCTCCTCCGTTCAATGGCGTGGTGCCTTTATATAACAGAAATGACGGAGGTATCTAGATAATCAAAAGATAACTTAAAGCAGCGATCCCTCAGGATCAAAGATCCTGAGGGATTCGCTAATCGTTCGATTCTTCTCTTTCCCTCCTTGCGTTCTCCATCTCAGTATCCCGCCTTCTTTCTTTGGGATATTCGGCTCTAATTTTACTTGATCTTGTCTGCATCTGGTTCCCTGTTGGCGGGACAATAGTTATTTTCCCTTTGCTTCTTGCTTTCAATCGTTGATCCTTTGTTTTCGCGTCTTCCTGCATAGAAAACGTCAATCATTAGCACTTAAGCTTCTTTTATCGATTGTTGCACATTTTATCAAAACCCTTTATCTTCTTTGAACTCATAATGCAGAAAAGGTTGCAACTATTATTGAAAAACCACTAAATTGCTAGTCAAAAGCATACCTTCTAGGTGCTCCACAGGAAGCTTATGGAAAAAGTGCAAAAATTAGGGCAGATTCGTGAAGGAGTGTGGATGACTTGTGAAACCCGTAAGGAATGAGCTGATGCTGACTGCTTTATGGATGTATGGTGAGCTAAGGTGTGTTGTGAGAGATTTTCACATCTAACTACCGAGCTGAGCAAGAAAAGAACTAGCTGCACCAAGGAAACAGAACCATATCTCTTGTTAACCTAATTTCTAACCGAGAAACATGAAATGTTGAGCAGTACCTGATGAATAGAAAAAATTGCAAAGAGATTTATTACAGAAATAGGAAATAATCTTGGTAAAATGAATCTAAAGCAACACATTAAATTTTCAGATCAAACTACCACACTAGAAATTGCATGGAAGAAGCCAAACTATGTTTTTGGTGGCAGCAATGGTGCCTTGACCTCAAATCATGGTCTCAGGAAGGGAGAAAGGAGATTAGGGCCTGTTGTTGGCCTTTATGAAGCTTAGCCTATCGCTATATTAACCTACTTTAGTAACTGAAACAAAAGCAGCTATGCAAACCATCAAAAGCAACCTATTCTAAACAAGGTAAAATGAATCTATGTAATAGAAATTAACTCATGAATTGAAGCAAAAACATATAAATACAAAGCAAGAGGTGTTGGGCAGCTTGGGTTGGGCCCTAACCCAAGAGCTTCAACCCTCTGAAAGAGATCAGTACTGGCTCAAAAAATGTTTTATCTCCATTATCAAAAATAAAAGTCACATTACATAAACTGTCAACAAAAAGGAAGCTCGAAAATGAGCTGAACTGGAGCTGCACAAAAGTGCAAAACTTTTACTAATAACTGGCTAAAAAAACTAAGCACCTAAGCCCTCCTATTTATACAATTGGAGCATCCAACAACTCTCCTAAAATCAAGGAGGCTCGACTCCCAAGACTAGAGATAGACAACAGTTCTTCTTCACTTGTGCTCTGAGTTTCTTGAAGGAGGATTCGAGATAGGGGGTCATAAATGAGGGGGACACCCTCCTACAAATCCTCTCCCTTGTTTTCCTTGAATTTTGGCTACCAAATGCTCATTAAACCTTTGACTTTGCCTCAAAATTGACCACAAATCTGCATAAAGCACACACTAGACTTCATGGCATAATGATTAACCCAATTCACTCTATTAGCATAAATATAATAAAAAACATGTAATAAACTAATTAGAATGTTGTATAAAGCTGAGTTCGGAGGCCAAATGAGCCCATATAATTACCCATTTATGGGGCCTGTTAGCCTCCTGTTGCAACAGGTGTTCATATTTCATGATTGACATTTTTACATGCCAAATATGTCATACTTTGCATGCTGCAATGCTCCATATTTCCAAAAGAAACCAAAGAAGAGGCCATGAAAGTGTGCTAGTCTAAATTCCACTGTTGTATTCCAATTTTGATGAGTTATTCCATTTTTGAAGAATTTTCATTTAAGGGAAGGCCAAACAGTTTAATCTTGGCCTCCCTAGGTTTAAATTTCTTGTTTTAGAATATAGAGAATAAATATCTGTCCAAAATGTTTAATCTTGGCAGATTTGTAGATAGGTAGAGAATCTTGGGCGCTCAACAGCTATATCTGAGCCCCAGCAGAAATAAGGATTGATTTAGATAGGAGGACAGCCGAAAGAAAAGTTGTAAAACTGGGTTTGCTAGTTCAAGTGCACCCAAACCAAAAAGAAGAGAAAATGCTAGGTAAGTCGGCTGGGTAGGTAGTTTTGAGGTTGCAGAATGTTGATTTGTGATCAATTTTGTGTTTCGAAGTGTTATATCCATTTAGATCACAAGTATAAGGAAATTTTCCCTTGGAGCAGCTCAAGCGAGGCATGTCTAACTTCCCCTTCTTCATCTTCCCCAAATCACTCACTAACTTCCCCCTAAAGAGGTCAAGGTCTGCTTGATATCTCTTAGTCTCATCATTTTCATATCTGTTGCCTTGGTAAAGATTTGCTTTACTCAAGGAATGTCCATACTTCCTCTATGAGTCATTTTCCCCTTTAAAATAGCCTAAGATCTTCAAACTTAGCGCTTTCTTATCATTTTCATATTAATTTCTAACTATATTATGTAAATCCCTATCTATTTTCCCTTCCCTTTACTAAAAAACACTAAATAGCTCCCCTATGTACATATCCCCCCCCTTTGGTTGAAAAATAACCATAACATGCTTGGGAATTGCTAAGTTTATCTTAAACTTGGCAAGAACCCTCATTTTTTCCTCATTTTCACTCATTTAGCCATATTTCAATGCTTTTGGACCCATTCCAAAGCATAAACCCCTCTTTTGGGCCAAAAATCCCTCAAAAGCATTCAAAACCTTCCTTTTTTACACTTCGGACCCCTTCCGAAGCCTCAAAAGCCCTTTCCAAGCATTAAAAACCCTTTTTTAAGGCTATCAGACCCCTTCCGATGCTTTAGAATCCTTTCAAAAACATTAAAAAATCCCCTCCGATTTTACAAAGGGTCCCTTTAGTGTTAAAACCCTCCTTCGAATCCATTTGCCTCCCTCCGACGCGATATCGCTGTCAGAGGTCGCAGCGATCATATATTGGCCCTTTTAATATGCCTCCGATCATTTTCCCGTATGCCTCTGATCATTTTCCCGTCGATGCGATATCGCAATCGGCGTATCGCAATGTCATATGCACATATGTATATACCCGTTTCCCCACCGATTGCTGAAATAACGATGAAATCATAGCCGCCCATTCGGGCCCGCTCATCCAACAGTTCATGTTTTATCACGCCATTCCATATATATGGCTCCGACCAGCGAAGCCGAAATAATATTAAGGCATGGCATGTATATATTTCGGGTTTGCCCTCTATATCGCTCATCGGGGGTTTATGTGTTGGGACCGGTGATCCGCCAAGCCGTCGATTTAGCGCCAGCCGTTGGATCAGCCCGCGCCGGATCCAACGGCTGGGATTTAATCTGATGAACAGTGATCGCTCCCGCCCCGGATTTTTGCGATTTTTGCGTGTAAATGGGCATTTTGCCTGTTATAAAGAAAAAGGCGGCATTTGTTCATATTTTCATATGTATGCCCACGCCTGACTCTCGATAAGGGAATTCATGCATCCCTAAGCCATCTGAGATCGCTCCAAGGCCCAGATTTGCTTCAGAAAGCCAGTTTCGGCCTCGATACAGTCAACAGCATACAAATCCTCCTTTTCACGGCATTTCTTTAGGGTTTAAATGTTATTTTTGATCGGCCAAGCGCCGATAGCATCCCAAAGGCCACTGAAGCTTTTTGCAGCAGTTATTTTGCCTTGAATAGGCAGAAAAGGGGCGATGGGAGAGTTTAAAGTGTATCAGGATGCGGCAAAGTGTATCATTGAAGGTTTTCAGTGGAAAACTTTGAGCCCAAAGCAGGAAATCATTAAAGAGCCCCCTAGCAAAGTCAATAAAGCAGCTCTGAGCCATAAAAGCTCACCAACTCACAGTTTTGGCCACTTAAGGCAGCAGAACCACTTGCAGGCGCAGATGAAGGAGTTTAAAACACAGTTATGGCTAAAGAGCCAGCACAGAGCCATAAGGACATATTTTGATCCATTTTTGAGGCAGCTGCCCCAGCGCAGCACTTAGATAATTGTTTTATGCATTTACTTCAAGATAAGATAGATTAAAGCACTCATTTTCCTTAGATCTGCCTAAGATCTGCTATAATAGATATTTTGAGATGCCAGTTGCCCCAGCGCAGCTGTTAGATAGATATTTCTGGCATTTACTTCTGTACAAATTAGGTAAAAGACATTTATTTCATGAGATCTGTCTCAGATCTGTTGTTTGTAGATATTTTCCCTATATAAACCACCCTCTGCATTGTTTTAAGGGTTGGTTGGTCGATAACTTCCTCTCTAGACTTGCACTGTATTTTCTGAGAGTCTCTATAATCAAAGATCGCTGGAATGTTTGGGAGATGAACTGACTGTTGTGTTTTAATGGCTGAGGAGTGACTATGGAATCCTAATGCTTCTACATAGCCCAATAAGTGTTTCTTATCTCTGTTTACAGTTTATATGTGTTTATGCCATCATTGTTTCACTATCTAAATAACAGAAAGAAAGAATAGTTCAGAGCTCACTTAGTTGTATTATGTTCTCAATTTCTGTGATTTATCTATCTTTTCCTCTGAATTAGTCCTGAATATGAATACTGATTTGCTCATATTTACACTAGTTCTTTCATATATGAATGTTGTTTAGGAATCCTTGATTACTCCTATATAAACGTTCATTCACCTTCCCTCTGTTAGCATAATGAGAGCTACTAAGTTGCCTTTCATTCACTGACCTTCATTCCATCTTTATTCTAGCTTGATATTGTTTTATGTGTAGTTGTCCTGCTCTGTATTCCTCTTGTGACCAAGAAAATGCAACAGCAAGCCTAATCCATGACTCCATGCCCAATGGTTTGAACTTCTCACACTATGCATCCCAACTCTGCTTGAAAGAATCCTCCATCCCACCAAAATCAAAACAAAACCCAAGGACATCATAACTAGTCTAAAATCAACCCAAAACAAAGCTAAATTACAAAGAGAGAGCCCTCTTTGATTGCAGGTAGGCTAGGACCTGCAGTCCAAAGAATGTTTTGTGGTTACCTCGGTCGTATCCGTTAAGGAGCTTAAGGAGAACCTGAGTGTTAACATAATGGCGACTTCACTGGGGAAAATCCTCAGATAATTTTACAAACCAAGTTGGAAAGCTCCGCCGGGAAAGAACCAGACCTTCAAAAAGTTTCTTTCTAACCCACATTCTTAGAAAAATCCCCAAAAAACGAGCTAGAAGCTGGCTGCCAAAAAGAATTCACATTATACTAGGTCAAATCCAGACCCAGATCCCCTAGCTTCTTTTGAAAATCCAAATTTAATCCCAAGGAACCTCAGGAAGCTAGAGCGAAGAGAAGATTTTGCTGGTTCTAGTCCTGAAACTATTTAGCCAAGCTGTGTTCCAATCCCTGTCAAAGTTTTATTTCGTTCAACCCCTACCTCCCCTAGTTCATCATCCACCTCTCAAAGCACTCCTTTCACACCTCCATTCACTGCACATACTCCCATTACCACTGTTCTAGTCGTTCCATTTATCCCTGTTGTTCCACTTATACCTGTTAATATGGCGAATAGATATGCACCTTTACAGCTGCCTGCAAATCCAAGGGCTATGCCTCAGGATTACCAAACTAAAATCACATATTTTGATGGCACAAGTGCCTGCACAGCCCTTCAGCATACAAAGAAAATGCAGGATTACTTTGAAAGCTATGAGATTGACGATGATGGTGTGAGAATGAAGATTTTTGTCCAAAGCTTGTCAGGTGATGTCAGGACTTGGTTTAGAGCACTCCCAGCCAATTCCATAACAGACCCAAAAGCCTTATACCAGTATTTATCAACAGATGGGAGAGAAAGAAAGACCCCTTGCACATATTATCTGAAGATGACACCATCAAAAGAGGCCCTCAGGAGGCTGTCTTGGACTATTGTGCAAGATTTAATAATGTTTATAATGCAATACCACAGAACTTAAGACCTCCACCTGATCTTGCTTTGTATAAATTCCCTGATGGTTTTGATACTGACATGGCTTATCAGTTAAGGGAAAGAGCCCCTCAAAGCCTTGCAGACATGCAAAATGTTGTTGTTAGTGTGGAGGCAAACTTAATTGCCAAAAGAAACAGAGCTAGAACTGAGAGAAGAACCACCTTCATGGAATAACCTTCAGCCTTAGATCAAAAGCTGGATGCTATTATCAATGGCATGCACAGACTGGGAGACAGAGTAGAGAATGTTGAAAGGAAATCATCATGGGAAGGACAACGGCCCAATACCATAAGGAACCCAAATTTCAAGAAAACTCAGAACTCAAACGCTGGTAGATCTAGCCCAGACCGTGATATAAGGCCTCCTTTCCAAGAAAACTATACAGAAGCATCCACATCTAGTGATGCCATAGAGGACACTCACATGAACTTGGTGGATTTGAAGGGTGAGTAACAAATTTTCCTAACTCAACAAGACCAAGACAAGCATGACTTTAATCAATTTCAGACCCAGTCAGGTGAGTCTTTTGACTTCAAACAAGGTTATGATTCAGCTGTTTATGAAGTGCATAAACAATATAAACTGATAACTAGAACAATTGATGTAACCGAGCCCATCAAACAGAAGGAATCAAAGCAGCCCAAGAAGATTAAGGACAAGGCTGTTTCCATAGAACCGATTAAACAAACAGTCTCAGATTCGAAAGAAGTCACAATAGAGGATATAACAGACACACCAGACATACAACCCTCTAATGATCAGCCTCTGCTACCTTCTTCCTCAAAAGAATATTTGAACAGCAATCCTGAAAGCCTTCCCAAAACAGAAATACCGCAAGGTATCACTCACCATAACGTTGATAATCAAGAGGAAAACGTAGAAAATACAATTGAAAGGGGGAAATCTGCTACTGTCAACACAAAGACTCCATTGGAGAAACCATTTAACTTAGAATCAGAAATAGGTAAACTGAAGATATCCATCCCTTTATCTGAACTTGCAAATCATGATGTGTATAGGCAACAAATCCAAAGATCACTGCGAATACCAGAGAATAGTGATGATGTGAATGCATTAGATAATCAACCTGAACTGCTTTTTGGTCCAGAAGTCGATGGCAAATCAACACATGGAGTTGTTTTACCCTTTTATGTCAGTTTACATATACATGATAAAGTCTTGCATAATGCCATGCTTGATTCAGGTGCCTCACACAACCTTATGCCCAAAGCTGTAATGGAGAAGCTAAACCTTGACGTTACAAGACCCTACAAAGACTTATTCTCCTTTGATTCAAGTCAGGTCAAGTGT
Organism: Pinus tabuliformis; assembly: GCA_031772625.1. Classification (NCBI taxonomy): domain Eukaryota; kingdom Viridiplantae; phylum Streptophyta; class Pinopsida; order Pinales; family Pinaceae; genus Pinus; species Pinus tabuliformis. Next base: position 100,891,510 of record CM062807.1, read on the forward strand.
TTAGGCTTAATCAAAGACTTATGTGTGTCTTTAGTCCAATATCCCAACAAGAAAATTCTAATGGACGTGGTGGTTGCTGACATTCCACCAAAGTATGGCATGTTGTTGTCAAGATCTTGGGGAGAAAAACTCCAAGGATCTCTCCAATTAGACCTCTCTTATGCCACTATTTCAGTCTTTGGGCAACCAAAGAGACTGTATAGAGAAACACTGATGAAGTATGTGGTAAGTAGTGAGGAAAAGCCTCAAAACTTCCCTATCTACTCAATCCATTCTGATATGGATTCTTTTATTTTGTTTAATGATAAAACAAGTCCTCCAACTGATGATAAGCCTTTGGCTTTAGAACTAGACACACAAATCAATGAAGAATCAGTTGCCCAAACCCAAGAAACTGTCAAAACAGTCAATGCAACCAGCGTACAAGAGGAACTAAATAAAACAGAAAACTCACATCTGCCCAATCCTAAAATGACTGAAACTCTTAATACTAACCACAAGCAAGAAATCACATGGTATTTAGAGTTTGATGGTTCTGTTAATAAGCTAGGAGCAGGGGCAAGAATATGGATTCACAATACACATAACAGCCATGCAGAGGGTCATGCTTACAGACTTAACTTCAGATGTACCAACAACATGGCAGAGTATGAAGCTCTCCTTTTAGGCCTTAAACTGCTCAAAGCTCTATGAGCTACAAAGGTTTCTATTCTAGGTGACTCCGATTTAATCATATAACAAATGAAGGGCAACTTTGTTACCAATGATAGAAGGCTAAGAGCTTATAGGACTGCTGCCACTGCAATACTTGATACCTTCACTGAATCCAAACTTGCTAAGATTTCTAGAAGCCATAACATGCATGCTCATAGCCTAGCTACTTTTTCTAGCACCTGCAAGCTTCCTTTTGAGCCCAATCACCACTTTACAGCTGAGATAAAGCACAGGCCTGCTGTCCCTAACAATATCAAAGATTGGCAAGTGTTTGAGGATGATGCTCAAATCAACAATTTTCTTACTTTACAGCATGAGTTTTCAGGCCTAAACATTGATATGGATGCCATGGATGATCCACAACAAGCAATAAACCAAATCCAGCAAATTGTAACAGCTGAAACAGCTAGAAAAATGCTACATCCAACCATTTTTGATGAAGAAAACATAGAAGAGCTGAAACAGATGCATTTGGAGGAAATAGCCAAAACAGAGGCCGAAATTATTGATTTAAAGGACAACTTTCTGCCTGCTGGCCTCACTCCATTAGAAGACATGTTTGATGCTAATGATGTCCCCAAAAAGCCTAATATGCAACCCTTAAACGCTGCCATAGAAGAATGCAACATTGGGACAGCAGAGAAGCCCAAAATGATTAAATTGTCCAAAAATCTGCCACCTGATCAAAAACCAATGTATGTGGATTTGTTCAAAGAGTTTCAATATTTATTTCCATGGAGTTATGAGGACTTGAAGTCCTATGACACCTCCGTTATTCAACATACCATCCCTTTAAAGCCAAATCAAAAGCCCTTCAAATAGAAATTAAGGAGAATCAATCCTATGCTTCTTCCCTTGATTGAGAAAGAAGTAAAGAGGATGTTTGAAGCAGGTATCATAGCACCCATTAGATTTTCAGAATGGGTATCCAATCTTGTTCCCACAAGAAATAAAACAAGTGAGATTAGGCTTTGTGTAGATTTGAGAAACTTGAACCAAGTCTCCCTTAAAGACCACTACCCATTGCCAAAAATGGACCACATCCTACAAAGAGTAGTGGGGTCATCTAGAATCTCTTTGCTAGATGGCTTTTCAGGTTTTAATCAAATACTTGTTCACCCAGATGACCAAGACAAGACAACCTTTACAACACCGTGGGGAACCTTTAAATATGTGAAAATGCCTTTTGGGCTAAAGAATGCAGGTGCCACTTTTCAAAGGGCAATGGACATTGCTTTTGCCAAGGAAATCTGTGATTTCTTGGTGGTCTACCTTGATGACTTAACCCCTTTCTCAAAATCTGATCAAGAGCACCTAAAACATTTGAGACAAGTGTTCCTAACTTGCAGAAAATATGGCATATCTTTGAACCCCAAAAAGTCTCTCTTCGGCCTAGAAGAAGGCAAATTGCTGGGCCATATTATCTCAAAAGATGGAATTAGAATCGATCCAGAAAGGATCCAAGCCATTTTGCAAGTCCCTTATCCAAGAAACATCAAAGAGTTGCAAGCTTTCTTAGGAAAGATCAATTTCCTAAGAAGGTTTATCCCAAACTTGGCTGAGTTAACAAGAATGCTGAATAACATGTTAAAGAAGGATTCCAAGGTAAAATGGGCCTTAGAAGCCAAGCAAGCCTTTGAGGGCATAAAAACTGCATTAACCCAAGCTCCAGTCCTCACAAGCCCTCAATTTGATAAGGATTTCATCATTTTTTCATTTGCATCTGAACACACCATAGCCGCTGTCCTTTTGCAGAAAGATGATCAGGGAAATGAAAAGCCAATTGCATTTTTTAGCAGAGCCCTTAGGGATGCCCCTTTGAAGTACCAAATAATGGAAAAACAAGCCTATGCCCTTGTTAAAGCAATCAAAGACTTCAGAATTTACATTTTATATTCACATGTGATTGCTTATGTCCCAAATGCTGCTGTAAAAGACATATTAACCTAAGAGGGGTTAGAAGGCAAAAGAGGCAAGTGGATTGCTAACATCCTTGAGTATGACATAGAAATAAAACCAACCAAGCTCATAAAGGGACAAGGTTTAGCCAAACTGATGTCCGAAACAAACTTTCAAGCCTTAGACATTTACCAACTGGACAATGAATAGGAGCTGGCGACTCCACAGATCAGTGAAACCTTTTTGTAATCCCCATGGTATGTTGATATATGCTTTGTATTGTTAAACCTGTTTGCTCCCCCAGGATTGTCCAGAACTAAGAAAAGATTTTTAAAAATGAAGGCTTTAAAGTTTTGTGTCTTAGATGGTGCATTATTTTGGAAAAATCATGAAGGCATATTGCTTAATTGTTTAACCATGAATGAAACTAACAATGTCATGAAAGAATTCCATGCAGGGGACTATGGAGGACATCTATATTGGAAGTCCACTGCTGATAAAATTTTAAGGGCTGGTTTCTATTGGCCCTCTTTTTTTGCAGATGTAAAGAAGTTTGCCATTTCATGCCACAAATGCCAAATCTTTGAGGGCAAAAGAAAGCTGCTGCCCTTGCCCCTTAAACCCATCTCAACAGAAAAGCCTTTTCAACAATGGGCTCTAGACTTCATTGGAGAAATCCATCCCTCTTCCTCAAGCCAGCATAAGTGGATTCTAACAGCCACAGACTATTTCACCAAGTGGATTGAAGCCATCTCGTGTAGGCAGGCCAATGACTCCATCATTATCCAATTCCTTGAGTGAAATATCCTTTCTAGATTTGGCTGCCCTGAGAAGATCATCATTGACAACGCTGCTGCCTTCAAATCCAATAAAATGATCAATTTTTGCCATAAATTTCATATCACCTTAGGCCACTCTACAACCTATTACCCTCAAGGTAATGGATTGGCCGAATCATCCAACAAGAGCCTGATTAGTATTATCAAGAAGATCTTAGAAGAAAATAAGAAGAACTGGCATAGAAAGCTCACAAATGCCCTATGGGCAAACAGACTTTGAACAAAGAGATCCATTGGGATGAGCCCTTATGAGCTAGTATATGGCATGGAGGCCAGATTTCCATCTTCTTTAGGCATTCCTATTATCAAGCTGTTGCAAGAGATTCAGGCTGAGCCAAATGATATACAAAGGAGGATAAATCAAACAATTCATTTGCAGCAGACAAGAGAGCAGGTCTATGACAGAGCTCAAATTATGCAAGAGAAGCTCAAAAGGATGTTGGATAAGAGGGCCAAGGCTGAGAATTTCTGTGTTGGCAACAAAGTTTTAAGATGGGACTCACGAAGAGAAGACAAGGGAAAACATGCAAAATTTGATTTCCTTTGGAAAGGGCCATTTGTTATTTCTGTTGTTCAGGGAAATAACACATATTTCCTCAAATCTGTGGAGGGCAACACTGCTGAAGAAGGCCCTGTAAATGGCCATATGCTGAAGCATTATCATGATCCCTTTTGTTGAACATAACGCAACTTTGTATATATCTCTTTGTACATTGATATTTCTATATATCAGCACTTTGTTTTTATTTTGTATAAGCAATCCAAATTGTTAGAGGAGCAGCAACAAAGTTTTTGAAGACAGAACCAAAGAAAGTCCTCCATTTTCAGATCTTTGTCATTGCATTAATCTCAGTAAGAGCAGCACTGTCATATCACAGCAATTCAATTAAAAAGAAGTTGTTTACAGCTTATAGTTTTTTGATCAATGGCATCAAAAGGGAGGAACATTTTTTGGTTTTACATCAGCGACCTTTTCAAAGACAGAGTTAAAGGGAAATACTCCAGTTTTGTTCCCTATTTTGTGTTTATTTCAAAGGCAGATGCTCAAGCAACATTGTATATAATATCAAGCACGCAGAAGAAAGCAGCCAGTGCTATGTATTTCACAGTATTTCAGTTGAGGAGACTACTATTCATATTTCAAAGTTTCGCAGATTTAGCAGTCAGCACAGGGGAAATTTTCAGTTCTACAACAACCATAGAAGATCAAGGCAGTCTGACCTGCTGTTCTTGGCTTTTCACAACGAAAATCCATCCCCAAGTGGAGCCATTGTTAGCCTCATGTTGCAATAGGTGTTCATATTTCATGATTGACATTTTTACATGCCAAATATGTCATAATTTGCATGCTGCAATGCTCCATATTTCCAAAAGAGGCCAAAGAAGAGGCCATGAAAGTGTGCTAGTCTAAATGCCATTGCTATATTCCAATTTTGAAGAGTTATTCCATTTTGAAGAATTTTCATTTAAGGGAAGGCCAAACAGTTTAATCTTGGCCTCCCTAGGTTTAAATTGCTTGTTTTAGAATATAAAGAATAAATATCTGCCCAAACTGTTTAATCTTGGCAGATTTGTAGATAGGTAGAGAAACTTGGGTGCTCAACAGCTTAATCTAAGCCCCAGCAGAAATAAGGATTGATTTAGATAGGAGGACAGCCAAAAGAAAAATTGTAAAAATGGGTTTGCTAGTTCAAGTGCACCAAAACCAAAAGAAGAGAAAATGCTAGGTAAGTAGGCTGGGTAGGTATTTTTCAGGTTGCAGAATGTTGATTTGTGATCAATTTTGTGTTTCGAAGTGTTATATCCATTTAGATCACAAGTATAAGGCAATTTTCCCTTGGAGCAACTCAAGCGAGGCATGTCTAACTTCCCCTTCTTCCTCTTCCCCAAATCACTCACTAACTTCCCCTAAAGAGGTCAAGGTCTGCTTGATATCTCTTAGTCTCATCATTTTCATATCAGTTGCCTTGGTAAAGATCTGATTTACTTAAGGAATGTCCATACTTCCTCTATGAGTCATTTTCCCCTTTAAAATAGCCTAAGATCTTCAAACTTAGCACTTTCTTATCATTTTCATATTAATTTCTAACTATATTATGTAAATCCCTATCTATTTTCCCTTCCCTTTACTAAAAAGCACTAAATAGCTCCCCTATGTACATATCCCCCCCCCTTTGGTTGAAAATAACCATAACATGCTTGGGAATTGCTAAGTTTATCTGAAACTTGGCAAGAACCCTCATTTTTTCCTCATTTTCACTCATTTCGCCATCTTTCAATGCTTTTGGACCCATTCCAAAGCATAAACCCCTCTTTTGGGCCAAAAATCCCTCAAAATCATTCAAAACCTTCCTTTTTTACACTTCGGACCCCTTCCGAAGCCTCAAAAGCCCTTTCCAAGCATTAAAAACCCTTTTTTAAGGCTATCGAACCCCTTCCGATGCTTTAGAATCCCTTCAAAAAAATTAAAAAAGCCCCTCCGATTTTACAAAGGCTCCCTTTAGTGTTAAAACCCTCCTCCGAATCCATTTGCCTCCCTCCGACGCGATATCGCTGTCAGAGGTCGCAGCGATCATATATTGGCCCTTTTAATCTGCCTCCGATCATTTTCCCGCCGATGCGATATCGTAATCGTCATATTGCAATGTCATATGCACATATGTATATACCCACTGCCCCGCCGATTGTCGAAATGCCGATGAAATCATAGCCGCCCATTCAGGCCCACTCATCCAATGGTTCATGTTTTATCGCGCCATTCCATATATATGGCTCTGACCAGCGGAGCCAATATGATATTAGGGCACGACATGTATATATTTCGTGTCCACCCTCTATATCGCTCGTCGGGGGTTTATGTGTTGGGACCGCCGATCCGCCAAGCCGCCTATTTAGCGCCAACCGTTGGATCGGCCCGCGCCGGATCCAACGGCTGGGATTTAATATGATGAACAGTGATCACTCCCGCCCCGGATTTTTGCGATTTTTGTGTGTAAATGGGCATTTTGCCTGTTATAAAGAAAAATGTGGCATTTGTTCATATTTTCATATATATGCCCATGCCCAACTCCCGATAATGGAATTCATGCATCCCTAAGCCATCTGAGATCGCTCCAAGGCCCAGTTTTGCTTCAGAAAGCCAGTTTCGGCCTCGGTGCAGTCAGCAGCATACAAATCCTCCTTTTTGCAACATTTCTTCAGGGTTTAATGCTATTTTTGATCGGCCAAGCGCCGATAGCATCCCAAAGGCCACGGAAGCTTTTTGCAACAGTTATTTTGCCTTGAATAGGCAGAAAAGGGGCGATGAGAGAGTTTAAAGTGTATCAAGATGCGGCAAAGTGTATCAGTGAAGGTTTTCAGTGGAAAAGTTTGAGCCCGAAGTAGGAAATCATTAAAGAGCCCCCTAGCAAAGTCAATAAAGCAACTCTGAGCCATAAAAGCTCACCAACTCACAGTTTTGGCCACTTAAGGCAGCAAAACCACTTGCAGGCGCAGATGAAGGAGTTTAAAACACAGTTATGGCTAAAGAGCTAGCACAGAGCCATAAGGACAGATTTTGATCCATTTTTGAGGCAGCTGCCCCAGCGCAGCACTTAGATAATTGTTTTATGCATTTACTTCAAGGTAAGATAGATTAAAGCACTCATTTTCCTCAGATCTGCCTAAGATCTGCTGTAATAGATATTTTGAGACACCAGTTGCCCCAGCGCATCTGTTAGATAGATATTTCTGGCATTTACTTCTGTACAAATTAGGTAAAAGACATTTATTTGATGAGATCTGTCTTAGATCTGTTGTTTGTAGATATTTTCCCTATATAAACCACCCTCTGCATTGTTTTAAGGGTTGGTTGGTCAATAACTTCCTCTCTAGACTTGCACTATATTTTCTGAGAGTCTCTATAATCAAAGATCGCTGGAATGTTTGGGAGATGAATTGACTGTTGTGTTTTAATGGCTGAGGAGTGATTATGGAATCCTAACGCTTCTACATAGCCCAATAAGTGTTTCTTATCTCTGTTTATAGTTTATATGTGTTTATGCCATCATTGTTTCACTATCTAAATAGCAGAAAGAAAGAATAGTTCAGAGCTCACTTAGTTGTATTCTGTTCTCAATTTCTGTGATTTATCTATCTTTTCCTCTGAATTAGTCCTGAATATGAATACTGATTTTCTCATATTTACACTAGTTCCTTCATATATGAATGTTGTTTAGGAATCCTTGATTGCTCCTATATAAATGTTCATTCACCTTCCCTCTGTTAGCATAATGAGAGCTACTAAGTTTCCTTCCATTCACTGACCTTCATTCCATCTTTATTCCAGCTTGATATTTTTTTATGTGTAGCTTTCCTGCTCTGTATTCCTCTTGTGACCAAGAAAACGCAACAACAAGCCTAATCCATGACTCCATGCCCAATGGTTTGAACTTCTCACACTATGCATCCCAACTCTGCTTGAAAGAATCCTCCATCCCACCAAAATCAAAACAAAACCCAAGGACATCATAACTAGCCTAAAATCAACCCAAAACAAAGCTAAATTACAAAGAGAGAGCCCTCTCTGATTGCAGGTAGGCTAGGACCTGCAGTCCAAAGATTGGTTTGTGGTTACCTCGGCCGTATCTTTTAAGGAGCTTAAGGACAACCTAAGTGTTAACAAGGCTCATCACGAGGTTCAGAATTTCCATGTTCCACACGACCATAGATTGGCCGAACCAAATCTCTCTTCAGCCAATCACCCCCTTTCCATATTCCAAGCATGAATGTGGGATCTCATAGAACAAATCCATCAAAACCAAACCATGGCTTCTAGAGGCCAAACCACCTCAACCCTCAACCATTGTTTCCACCTCATGGTCGTACATCAGTAACCATCACTAGATTGGTCTCTACCCAAGTTTTCCAGGGCTCCAGAGCATTTTTTCCAACCAAGGCTGTAGGACTAGTAACTCAACCCATAGTTGTTACCATGCTCTAGATAATTTGTCCAACCAAGGGTCCAGGACTAGTAAATCAACCCACCAAGGGCTCCAGATTGTTTTTCCAGCTAAGGCTCTAGGACTAATAACTCAACCCAAATTGTTACAGGGCTCTAGAGTGTTTTTCCAACCAGAGCTCTAGGAACTAATAACTCAACCCACAACCAAAGGAACATGAGAACCAACCAGAAAGAAAATGGAAACACTCCCACAACACCATGGCTATTATAGGCTATTTTGTCTCATTTGATCAAATAAACTCCTAATGGGATCATTCACATCATATTCCCCCTTTACATCATCATTTCATAAATCCTTATGCATGAATCTCTCATTCCCCACAATTTATCTCCTAAATTGCATCATCTGAGCCAATTTTAGGACCAACACACCCTGGCCTCTGGATGGACATCATTCACCTATAGGTTGCTCCATTGTGGCTTGCGTTAATCACCTACAGGATACTCCCCTTTGCACCTATGTTGGTTCTAGAAATCTTGAATCCTATCTTATCCTATCTTTGAGTTTCCATCCCTTATCCTTAGATCTCATCCTCCCATCAAGAGTGGATCTCAATACTAAGATTGGTAAATGGATAAGAATTCCCAACTTACCTCACTCCTCTATATATTTATATCCTTCCATATGCAAGGGGCTGGCTTTTGGAGAGTAATTCTACTGTTATGTTGTTGTTATGAGAGTTATCCTTTCATGCATTTAGGGTGATTGAAGGTACACTTTGTGAAAAATGAAGGACAAATCAACAACTTGGAGGAGCTCTTCTACATGATTGACACCTATTTATGGTTGTAACTCACTCCATTTATATCAATACAAAGAGTTCTTTTGCTTTCCTATATGTGATGGCATTATTTCATGTATTTCAATACCATGTTGATCTATTGAATGAAGTAGATAGATGATGCTAGATAGATCTCATAGTTTCTTACCTTGTGTTGTCTGGTTGTGTAGGTTCTAATTTTTGCAGTTGGAGCTAGGATTGGAGCATTCAATCCAAAGAAGGAGAAAAGCATACGATAGACTCCAAGTAGGTTTCTTCCCCTCATCTACTTACTTTAAGTAAAACATTGGGTCCTTTTTCATTCTGTTGTTCTAGGTTAGCCACCAAACCTAGGGGAGATATTTTTGTCCACAATCATAAATCTTGTATTACGAATTGTGACTCCGCTGGGGAACAATGTATTCCATTGGTGGTTTATTTGTCCATTGTATTTGATTTACCTATTTCATAGACCTTTTCTACTTTAACCAGACAATAATAGACTTAGAAAGTGATTTCATTGAGTCTTGCTTGCAATTTTTGTGTCAGAATCCTCTTTCCCAGGACCAACGTACCCTCTTGTCTACTAACAGAGCGTTGCACCCCACCTCGGCTCTCTATGTGCCTGCGTTGCAAAGCACTAGTGCCTCTTCTACACCTGCATTAATCCCTATTTTTGCACAAAATTTTCCTTGTTTTCTCAGTGTTCATTTGATCAGCCTACTTCTAGCTAACCTTCCCTAAGCCTGGATGTTATAGACATTTTTGTGCCTTACAGCATGAAGCATGAAATGTCCATAATCTGAGGGATCCAAAGTCCCTAAACATGTTGTTCCTACCCCTAGTGGAACAAGGTCAGCAAACCACAGCACTGAATAGCAGTTCTCCACCTGAAAACACTCAAAAACAAGCTAATTCTGGATCATGTCAACTGCTCCACTGAGCATCTGCGCTGAATGTCAACTGCTCCACTGTCTACCTGCGCTGAATGTCAACTGCAAAGAAGGCTACCTGCGCTGGGCGAGTTGGGACATGTGGCACAGTCATTCCTCAAGGTGTCAATGCCCAGGAAGCTTCCAAAATGACACTTGGATCAGGGAATTCGACTGGTGATGAGTAAGAGGGTCTAGATCTCCAAGTGGAAGCAAGAACCTCCAAGTGGACTCAAGAACTGAAGAATAATTGAAGTGAGAGAGGACACTAGTCAGCTTCATGCCAGCCTCAAGCTGACTCATCCTTTCTCCAAAACTCCTATATATAGAGCTCTCTCAGGAGGTCTAAGGAGGCTGGAATCTTGTGAATGTAAGGAAGTGCTATTGGTTTCAGTTTAGAACTATTGGGTGATTTGATTTGAAGGAGGTGAAGAGGAGATTTCTTTCTGCTGGGAGGTGATGCTGGATTGGGCCTTTTATGGTTGTATCACTTCCTGAACTTTACTTCTTCCATTAATAAAGCATTTGAGGTTCTTCTATATGCATGTGTCTCAGTGGTGTATTGTTATGCTTGTGTATCTGATTTATTCTAATCCTTGAATCAATTATGAATGTATGCTTCTTGTAGTTTCCCTCTCTTGCCATTTTGCAGGATCTTGGTGTAGCTGGGCCAGTGAAAGAGCAAGGAGCTGGGAGCAAGCAGCAAGGAGAGAAGATTGGATCAACCATTAGCGAAAGACATCAGTTAGTGGATCTCTTTCTCCCCTATTTTACTTTCATAAAGAAGAAATCTTAGATAGCTTTGCTTCGATTGTTGCTGAGGTACTATCACCCTTAGAGTGGGATAGGGTCGTTCCGTATTGGATACTTTTCCCAACAACAAATTGGCGACTCCACTGGGGAAAGCGAACTTTCTGAGGAGGTTCATTCCAAATTACGCAGAACTTGCTAAAGGTTATACTCGTCTTTTGAAAAAGGATGTACCTTTCGTCTGGGACCAGGTGGCGCAAGCTTCCTTTGATGCTCTAAAAGATTGTCTAGTAAAAGCATCATTAATGTACGCCCCGGACTATCAAAGAGATTTTAACCTGTATCTGGCTGCAGCGGATACGACCATTGCGATGGTTTTAGTTCAAGAAATCGATGGAATTGAACGTCCTATATATTATTTAAGTAAAAACTTAAATGATACAGAAAGTAAATATTCTTATGTGGAAAAACTAGCGCTTGCAGCTGTTCAAGCGATTCAAAGGTTGCGACATTATGTCCTCTTTCGGAAAACTACCATCTTGTCAGATTGCAACCCCATGACTTATATACTGTCGCGACAGTTGCTGGGGGGCAAATATTCAAAATGGATAGCGATCCTTCAAGAACTTGATCTGGAATTTGTAAAATCCAAGTCAAAGAAAGCTCTAGTTTTCGCAGAATTATTGTGCGATCTCCCATCGTTGTCCAACGATGAAACATCAGAAGAGTCAATCGTGGACGAAAGTTTGTTTCTGATATCTACAAGCGATGAGTGGTATGGAGATATCATAGTTTATCTCCAAACACAAAAATTCAGGCCAAACACCTCTCACTCTGAACAGAAACGTATACGATACCAAGAAAAAGACTACATGATCATCGGTAATACACTTTACCATTGTGGTATCGATACAGTTCTGAGGAGGTGCCTTACCCATGAGGAGGCCGAAAAAGCCCTGAATGAATGTCATTCAGGTGCGTGTGGGGGACATCAATCTGGATATGCAACAGCACAAAAAATCTTACGAGCAGGATACTTCTGGCCAACCATGTTCAAAGATTGCATAACCACAGTCAGAAGTTGCCATGCTTGTCAAATTTTTGATAGCAAAACCAGACGACCACCCGCACCTTTACAGCCGATAGTTGTTGTTGGGCCCTTCGCCAAGTGGGGCATCGATTTCATGCAATGTAACCCCACCTCGACCGGGGGGCATGGGTATATTATAGTCGTTGTTGACTATTTTACCAAATGGGCCGAGGCGATGCCTACATTGGATAACACTGGTGAAACAGCTGCCCTTTTCTTTTTCAATCATGTAGTCGCCAGGTTCGGCGTACCACAGGCTATAGTTACAGATCATGGATCGCATTTCCGCAATCACATGATGGTCGAATTAGCTGCCAAGCTAGGGCTATCTCACGACAGCTCTACCCCGTATTATCCGCAAGCCAATGGACAAGTTGAAGCAATCAACAAGGTCCTGAAGCGTATGTTGCAAAGGATGATCGGAGTTCATAAAAGAAGGTGGCACCTAATCCTGTACTCAGCTTTTTGGGCTTACCGAACGTCGGTAAAGAACGCAACCGGGTTCACACCTTTTCAACTGGTGTATGGCCTGGAAGCAGTCTTGCCAATCCAGTGCGAAATTTCGTCGCTTAAACTCGCAATCGATCTTCTCCCAGGAACTTCAGAAGAAGAGGCTCGTTTCTTGGAATTAATCCAATTGGATGAAACCCGTCGTGATGCCGCTTTGGCTAACGAAGCCCATAAGAAACAAGTCAAGGCTCAGTTCGACAAAAGTGTCAAACCCTGTGTCTTCTCAGAAGGTGATTTGGTCTTGCTTTATGACCAAGAATCGGATAAATTGGGAGCAGGTAAATTCAAATCCTTATGGATGGGCCCCTATATTGTTAAAAGGGTGTTAGCAAAAGGAGCCTACGAGTTAATGGATTACGATGGAATTCCACTGGCGCAGCCCCGTAACGGGTTGTACCTCAAGCGTTACTATGCTTAAGTAGTAACCTGCATGCTTTTGTTGTATTTTGTTTTCACTAAAGTTTTTTGTTCTGGTCGAGTGATCCACCTTTTCCATTTGTTGCAGATGTCGAACCTCCTGGAGACATGTGTTGGATATGCCGAAGGAGTGAGTCGTAGTTCGCGGAACCTATCCTCCGCAGCCTGGGCCATTTTTGATCCAAGCGGCGAGTTAGTAAGTTTCAGAGGTGTATGTATTGGGCAATCAACGAATAACATCGCTAAGTATAGCGCGTTGATAGAACTACTCTCTGATGCCATCACACGTGGCATACTCCGACTAATTGTCAGGCTAGACTCACAGCTCGTAATACTACAACTCAGTGGTATATATTATGTTCGCAATCCAGCTATTTATCGCATGTTCCTAAGGGTTAAGATCTTGGAAAGACGATTTGATTCAATTCAATATCAACATATTTCCAGAAACTTAAACACATTAACTGACTCATTAGCAAACTATGTGTTAGATAGACATTTGCAACATTTATAAAAAGGACACATCATCAAAGATTGTACATATGGATCATATAACTCAATCAGAATAAAACTCGAAAATCAAAATATATATAAGCTGTTTATAGTTCATACATAATGTTCTGTAACCAAGACAAAATTGGTCATATGACCTAAAGCTCAAAAGATGCTAGAGGGCACCCTAGCCTAGTGGTGCTCATGATAGCACGTCACGGCCTGTGCAATCATGCGCAAGAGACGAGTCCATCGTCTAGGCACACCAGTAGTGTGTCGCTGCAGCTGTAAAGGTAACTCATCAATCCTCACATCGGGAATGCCGAGAGTAAGGCTCTCAACCTGCTCCTGCTCCTGCACAGCTATAAGGGTCTCAGTATCGTCAAGATCGCGGAGGATAGCTCTCCTAGCAGGCTCCACTGTCGGGGCAGCAACTGGCGGTCTCGGACGAACTGCTGGACGAACAGGACCAACATCTGCATGCACCCAAGAGTATGATTAAAAGTCTTGATAGAATAAAGCACAGCAACATTATAAATGAGAACAGTAAACAGTAATATGGTCAAAGAGTTTACCAATAGCACCCCACTGTTCGCCATCCGGTAACACCAAATCCGGATCACCTCGGAAATCCATACCCACATATGGATACTCGGAGAAGACCATCTCCTGGCGCTCGAACCACCTGAAGAAGGCATAAGTAAAAGTAATCTGAGGTTGACCAGCATGCCTAGACATGTGATCGACCCATCTCTGCATGCGTGGCTCGGTCGGAGAAGGCAAGTCGAGTATAATGTACTGAGGCTGCATCAGTGGGATTTTCTCCAAGGTGAAGGCAGTTAGAATAGAACCAAATCCAAAGTTCTTCAGCTTCCCGTCCTTCACCTTGGTCAACTGACTTTTCATCTGAACAAGTACTGCATCACACTAGTTGAATATTTTCGGTTGGAGACACTCCAAGGCGTGTTGCATATAAGATCTGTTGGCAACATGTAGAGCTGCGCTACCGGCCATCCTATCAATGGTATACAGAATGGACCTGAGAGACCTGTCAGTAATCTCACGGATAACAATCTTGCCGTCTCTGCTCGGCTGAGAACCTTCCCTGCAATACTGGCGGACATAATCTCTCACGGAATCGGTCCCCCGGGCCGTACCTGACAAGGAAATGGGGGCACCTCGCCTTGACAATCCAGTCAAGAAGTATATGTCCTCTATGGTCAAGGGGATGGACTTTCCCCTAATCTGGAATACTTGGTTAATAGGATCCCAAGCATCAAGCATATATTGTAGCAAAGTGATCTGTGCTCTCATGCTAGAGATACGGAAAAACTTCAGCAGGCCACAGTTCCGCAGTGCGTTCACCGTGACAGGGTCATGGAGGGCAATCATGTCTTCCTCTTCATGTTCTCGTTCTCGCCATGTAAGGGACATTTTGTTCAAAGTTCCCTGCAAAACAAACAAGAGAAGGAGTAAGTTCCTGATTTTGATGAAAAACTGGCGAAAATTCATCAAAAAAATGAGTTGTAAACTCAGTTTTCTGAGCCCAACGCAGGCAGAGAGTGTATCACCTGCGCTGAAGGTCAGGCTGCCTTAAGGCAGCTTGACATTCAGCGCAGGTTTCGAATGGGGAACCTGCGCTGAAGTTAGGGCGCCCTGGCAAAACCCTTGAGGCTCAGAAAGACTGAAAAACAGGCATAAAACTGGAAAAGGAAACCATGAAAAGAAAGAGCTAGGGTTTAGCTCCTACCTGGTCCAGACGGCGCCGAAAATCGTCCGCAGAATCTCCCGGAATCAGCTGGTGAAAATCAAGGGGAAAGAGGCACCTCCAGAGCTCCAATAAACCAAATGCAAATGAAATGGTAAAATGAGAGGTAAAAACACCTTTTAATGGTTTTTTACGTAGTTCAAAGCGAAATATTAGGGTTATAATCTCATTTTCATGCAAATATTATTCATTTCTAACAAAGTTTGTTGCAGCAATTGAAAATGCAGTACTATCCTTGAAAAGAGAAAAGCTAGTAATGGTAAAAAATCAAAATTTGACCATATAATCGAGCAGTTTTAGCATAAAGTTCATGCTCGTTAAAAAATAAACGCAAGATCTGAGCAGTTTTAACGCGGTCTTCATGCTCGTTAAAAAATAAATAAAAGCAGTGAGCAAATGTTTTCCCCAGAGTTTAAGCTCATTTTTAAATAAAAAATGAACCTATTCTGGTAAATAACCTTTGTGATCGTAAATTTATCAGCCATAAAAGCCTTGGTCGTGTTTGCACCTGCCACCTCCACCGTCATTTGGCCGATCGTTCACCTCCATATGATTGTTTACCCATTTTGAGGAACAGCTGCGAAGAGTGATTTCACCTAGCCATCCTTGTGACACTGCCGTGATTGGAAAATTCCAACCTGTACCTGGAATCTGCTGCTATCCTTGTTTATCACTCGTTCCTCAAAAGACGAGTCTTCTTTGAGCTCTTTTCAACTGACTCGTAAAATATGAAAAGTTTGCCGATTTTTGGCCTTCCAGCTCGTTAAAGTGACCGGAAGAGCTATCTCTCCTCTAGATTTTAATCTTTTTGGACTTGAGGGATTATTGCACAAAAAGGTCGAGCGCTTGTTTTATTCGGCTCGTTAAAGTTATCGAAAACTCATCCCTTCTGTATTGTTTTATACTTTTTCGGACTTAAGGGATTAGATGACGAAAAAAGAATTTTGGAGTTAACTTTCTGTACCTTTTCAGACTCTCTAAAAATGAAAAGGACCGAGTTTTCCTTGTCGTTAGACTTGTTAAAATGATTAAAGAGCGACAAACTTGTCTTTAGACGAGATCGAGTTTCCCTATCGCTAGGCTCGTTAAAACATAGCGATGGGCTTGCCCGAAGGGCAGGTTATAGAACAAGCATATGTTATCCTCCTCAAGCTTGACAAAAATAAAGAGGTACTGGTCAGAAATGACTGGGGAAAAATTGGGAGAACCTCAAAGCTTTAATGGTAGCAAGTCGCTCTTGAACATGACACTTTTCCTCCGTATCACATCGGGTTGGGTTGTTTCATTCACCGGTCTCATCACCATGGTCTTGCCAAACCATCCACATTTGGGGTAATGCTACCGATCCATCGCATCAGTGTCATTATATGTTCAAGAGATGTTGTTCAGAAAGAGTCAACCGTGTCCCATCCACTGCCATACATTATCCTTCATCCATCCATGACCGCCACCCTGAATCATATGTCACAGATTGTTTTCACCTCCACTAAAATCATTAGCTCCGTTCCGTGTCACTGATGTGGGATTCATTAAGGCCCTCCTTTGATGGATCGCTTCTTGTCGACTTCAACTCATTATCCAAGAAGTTGATCTAGGAACAACCCCCTCAGTACTTTGAAGCTTGCATGCCTCAATGGCAAGTTTCTCACTTCCGGCGATAGGTATACATCAATGACCTTCGACCAGAAGATTTTGCATGGTGTTCGACGCCAAGTCCTTTTTCACACCACGTGAATTGTACTATAGTACCTTGAGGGTCATTATCATTATCGGTGATTCCTCTCGCGCTTGTTAACGGTTTACAGCATTGACCGGTAATCAAGCGATGTCTTTCCATGTTCGACTTCAGCGCAATTCTCACATGGATCGACTTGTACTTAGAGTGAAGATCGAACGAGTTTGAAGACCCCGGATCTAGTTTCATCCATCCGGGCTGCGATATATATTCAGGAAATATAAATACATTTGACAAGTACATCATTGCAGCAGATGATCATCCTACTCAAAGGATGATAATTTCAGCAGAGAATTATCAGTCTACCATCAGACGATCGTCTGTTATATGTACCAAAATGAATTTATAAAGCCGAGCATGGGAATGCCCGCCTCAGCTAGATCATGAAAGCAGAATGAATCATAATGTATTGTATTGTATTTTATTACAGGTCACCTCTCAACGATTGAATGAACTTCGGATCCTCCTGATAAAGCATTTCACCCGATAAACGACCTCATACTTTAGGGGGCAACTGTTATAGACATTTTTGTGCCTTACAGCATGAAGCATGAAATGTCTATAATCTGAGGGATCCAAAGTCCCTAAACATGTTGTTCCTACCCCTAGAGGAACAAGGTCAGCAAACCACAACACTGAATAGCAGTTCTCCACCTAAAAACACTCAAAAACAAGCTAATTCTGGATCATGTCAACTGCTCCATTGAGCATCTGCGCTGAATGTCAACTGCTCCACTGTCTACCTGCGCTGAATGTCAACTGCAAAGAAGGCTACCTGCGTTGGGCGAGTTGGGACATGTGGCACAGTCATTCCTCAAGGTGTCAATGCCCAGGAAGCTTCCAAAATGACACTTGGATCAGGGAATTCGACTGGTGATGAGTAAGAGGGTCTAGATCTCCAAGTGGAAGCAAGAACCTCCAAGTGGACTCAAGAACTGAAGAATAACTGAAGTGAGAGAGGACACTAGTCAGCTTCATGCCAGCCTCAAGCTGACTCATCCTTTCTCCAAAACTCCTATATATAGAGCTCTCTCAGGAGGTCTAAGGAGGCTGGAATCTTGTGAATGTAAGGAAGTGCTGTTGGTTTGAGTTTAGAACTATTGGGTGATTTTCTTTGAAGGAGGTGAAGAGAAGATTTCTTTTTGCTGGGAGGTGATGCTAGATTGGGCCTTTTATGGTTGTATCACTTCCTGAACTTTACTTCTTCCATTAATAAAGCATTTGAGGTTCTTCTATATGCATGTGTCTCAGTGGTGTATTGTTATGCTTGTGTATCTGATTTATTCTAATCCTTGAATCAATTATGAATGTATGCTTCTTGTAGTTTCCCTCTCTTGCCATTTTGTAGGATCTTGGTGTAGCTGGGCCAGTGAAAGAGCAAGGAGCTGGGAGCAAGCAGCAAGGAGAGAAGATTGGATCAACCATTAGCGAAAGACATCGGTTAGTGGATCTCTTTCTCCCCTATTTTACTTTCATAAAGAAGAAATCTTAGATAGCTTTGCTTCGATTGTTGCTGAGGTACTATCACCCTTAGAGTGGGATAGGGTCATTCCGTATTGGATACTTTTCCCAACAACACTGGAGTGCCTTGTGGTCTCTCTGAAGCCTCCATTTGGTTTGCATTTGTCTTTGATTTCCTTTGGGAAGAATTGATTTTGATTTTTCTTTGTTCTTATCATTAGGTTGCTTGAAAACTTGTTTCGTTTGGTCATTGATAGCTTGGATGAATTTTTTTTCTAGTCCTCACTGAAAAGTGAATTTGAATCAATGATTAGAATTTACATCTTAGTTTTCCTTGTTTTCGAAAATTAAGTGTGGTGAAAAGAAAATATCTTGGATTCACATTTATATTTTTGCATCTATATTGATTTAAGAACAATTGCATGAATGTAATCAACCAGAATCATCTGTCCCTTGACCAAAGCTGAGGTTACATCTACTCTTGTCAATGAAAATGGCACAACCGATACTGAATTACTTGAAACTTTGTTGCCTGAGGTTATACAATTGAACAACTTGAGTCAGATTTTTTTTTCTTGAGGTCATTAGACTTGAGGAGCCTCAATCATCTTTAACTTTTACTTTAGGTATTTCATCCTCTCTTTTTTTTTTCTAAGATAGATATGCCTACTATATATCTCGGCCTCGATGGCAAATTGCTTCCACCTGGACTTATGAGTATCGAGGAGATCCCACAAGAAGAGCCTATTCCTTCTACTCATTTGGAGGGTATTTTTCTTTATCCAACCCATCCTCTTCTTCCTCATCCACCACCTAAACAAACTCCTTTACCTGGTTCTTTTGAATTACCCATGAATTTCATGTGGAAATCCACATTGGGACTATTGACCATGATTAGAACTAATATGGCTTTGCAACCTACATCTACCACTATGGTTGAAACATCAAATGTCGCTTCCACATATATGTTTTAGGCATCACCAGAGGCACATCTATATGGTGGCCTACCTATCCCACAAAGTTATCAGTCCTTATCTGGTACCTTCTTTGGTGCATCGTCTAGTTTATGGATATCCCCCAAGTCTTCCACTTCGGGAATTCCATCTGCGACTTCTCTTATGAGTGCTTCTTAGCCTGCTCCTTCTCCTCATCCTACATCGAGTGTTAAAGAGTAGGCTAACCCATATGTTAGTGGGCAAGGTCCTCTTCAATAACCTAACTATCCTTATGTTGGGTACCCTCCACAAGGGGGGTTGTTCCCTCCATCATCCCCACCTCCTTTGGCAAGGGGGAAACCTGTTGTTGGTATACCTCAGATTGGTAACCAACCTTATTATAGTCCTCATTATCCTGGGATGGCTACTAGTGTTTGGAAGCCTACTTTTCCTATTCAACCTGGTGATGAGCACTAGTATTGCGGCAAGAACGCTGCAACTCCTGGGGCTACCAACTTTAACTTATCAACTCGAGGTTCGTACAAACTTGGAGGTGATAGTGCACAAGCATATGTGATGGGTCCACTCTTTGTCAATGCTGAGCTGGCAATAGACCACTATGGTTTCTCAAACCAACCTTATATTGATCCACAAGAAGCTTGATTACCATTGAAGGAAGGGGAATTTTGCGCTAATTCGGAGAATCGAAATAGTGTCTACTGCAGTAAGGAAAGACTAAAATCAAATGCTTTGAACACACCACTCATCTAACTAATTTCGAAGAGATCTTGCTTCAAAAGGATTCTAAGCTAACATGTATGTAATCCTAACTGTCCTAGGCATGCAATCTAAAATAAGCAAACATTCTACTATTGTGCATATGAATGAACATAATAACTCTTTTTTATTTTTGTTCTTTTTTTTGAAAATGTGAATGTTAAATCTTCTTCGTGATGTGGTAGGTGGGTTAGGGATGGTGGTGAAAGGTCAGATGGCTTGGGAGGCAAGAAGGGGTCTTGTCCTATCTTCCTGGATGCTTTTTCCACAAATCGCCCTCAAAACATGCAACTACAGGTCGTCCTACAGGATGTCCTAATGCTTCCTACAAGATGTCCTAATGCTCCTACAGGATCCCTTGTATTCCTACAGGATCCGGCCAAGAGAAATAGGAATGATTTGAAGGTGGTATAGGGCTTAGGGAAGGTGAATGATGGAATAGATAAGACAAGGGAGTGGATAGGACTTCTTCAGAGCTCAAAAAAGAGTTTGTAAGATGGTTGGATTTTCTGAACAAACCTGGAAAGTTGTTCTTATGGAATGATGAATTAGTTGAGGAACTTAGTGGATTTTGGTGATCATGGATGGATGGAGTTAGTTTGGGGTTGCTGGCATGAGATCTTCTTGCACTATTGAAATTCCTAAAATACATACATCACTGGCATCTATCCATGAATCATGTCAGATAAGAAATATTTTCAATCAACTTAAGAAAACATAATTTCATTATCTAGTTGCCTAGTTCATGCATGAAAATACTTACAGAATATTGTGAAACACCATGAGATCTAATTCAAATCTGAAGACAGAAATGACAATTGAAACCTATTCTTGAAAACTGAAAAGATGCTGGCCTGGGTAGCAGAAAACCCTAAATTCCATAAGAAATTAGAATTCTGTCTTTTTGGGGCTGCATAGGAGTTCTTTCCAGAAATAATGGTCCTTAAAGGGAGGAATGAGGTCAAATCCACCTACTATCAACCTTTTTGGTATTCCTTTATCTCTCTAAGCTACTGCTAAAGCAATGCACAAAATGGAAGCAAACTAATCAAATTCACAACTACTTGTAATGAAACAATGCTAAAACCAATTCAACAATTAATCTGTGAAATAAGCTAAGCATACAAGTACAAGAAGAGAAGCCTTTGCTGCTAGGGTTGGTACCTAACCCAAGAGCTTCAGCCCTCTGATTCAACTTAGTGTTGGATCAACTAAATTCTCATTCGCATTATCATATCAGAAAAATTACATAACAATGTTTTTCCACAAAACTTGAACTTGAAAATGCTTAGTGCTCTTACATAAAAAATCTGAATCCTAATGAGGCTATTGGCCTCCTTATTTATACAATTGAATTCTGCAATGACTTCGTTAAATATAGGGAGGCTTGGCTCCCAAACTCAAGATGAACTGGCTCTTAACTGTCACTGGTTCAGCTGTGCATGATCTTCATGACTTGACTTCTTGCAACTATGAGCTAGTGTGATTTTATTGAGGAATATTCGAATGAGTGAGGATTTAATGAGGAGGATCTATCTCCTATAATCTCTCCTCCTTATCTCATTTGAGTTTCTGCCCTTACTTAGCCAAAATTTCCATTATTTTATCTCAAAAACCTGCAATTAATTCACATTAGACCAATAGACATAACATCTTACTTTTACTCATGTCATTAAGCAAAATATAATTAAAATATGTAAGGAATTATGAGAAGCGTTGATTTTAATAAGCTTGGAGGTGTATTAAGGTCCATATAGTTACCCAATGATGAGGCTCATCATCACCCCCCTACTGAAAGTGTTGCTCATCCTTTGAGCAACTTAATATTTATCCATGTCCTTCATTGCTGTGGTGGCCTCCCTCACATCCCATGCTTCTATTGTAGTTTCTTCTTCCTATGAATAAAATCTTGCCTTCCTCTCTATCTCTTCCCTCTGATTTCTTTCTTCTTCTTCTTTCCTTCCTTCCAGCATTACTAAGAGTTGTGGTGGACTGAGTCTCAAGCCAATCCAATTGACTTTGAGTCTTTGTAGATCTTGCTTGTATATGGGTGTTCTATTTAGTGCCTCTCTCATCCTCCGGGGAGAATGGTATTCTTTGATTTTCAAGCTGCAAGGCAAGGTGTTCCATCTCCTTTGGTAAGCTTGCATGCTATCATATCCTAGCAATCTAAAAATGTTTTCAAAGTGTGTGATTTCTTGCTCTTGTGCAGCAAGGTACCTGGGTGCAAGCTTAGGATCATTTGCAATCAGGTTGTGGTTGATGATGATAGCCATTGGATTAGATTACTCATCTCTTATCATGAGGGGTTCTATCCCTTCTCTTTCCATTACCTTTTTCATCTTTGTAGCTCTTGCCTCCTCATGATTCATCCATGATGCTAAGGCCACCAATTGTAGGTCCCCTAGTTCCGAATTTGGGTCCCAAAAACTCAAATCTATCAAGACCAAGTTGTGTAGGTAAAACTCAACCATTTTTTCTATATCTTCCAAGGTGCTTTCATCATAGAGAACAATGAATTGTCTATAGTCTTGGAAGGGCATAGTGCCTCTCTGTGCTAAAGTCTTAATTTCGAATTATAGCCATTGTTCCTTGAGATAAAAGGCATAAGAATTTGCTGGCATCCTATACTAGATTGCCTATAAGGATAAATTGGCCATATATTCCAAATGGATTTCCCTTTCTTGTAAATTTCCCCTTAGCCATTCATTATCTGCCTCTAACTGAGCTTTCATCATTGCCTCTCTATCCCTTATGCTACTCAGTTCTCTACAAATCTCCTTCAATTTCTCCTCCATGTGGCCTACATCCTCCACTTCTTTTGATTTGGCAATTTGCATCCACCTATGTGTCGTTGCCCTTTCTTTCTCAAGACCAAAGAATAAGGGGATAGAAAACTTCTATGGGACGAACCTACCCCTTTCAATGAACCTGTAGTAAGAGTTGAGGTTGGGTTGTGGACTAGGTTCTCTCAGTTCTGGGTCTTCCTTTTTTGTTTCTTGCTGAGTGATACCTTCTTGGTCCATTTTCTGAGTTTCCTATAGGTTTAGCAGAGTTTCCTATAGGATGGCCTCTACTTCTTGTAGGTCTTTCTGTGTCTCCTATAGGAGACCTTTTCCCTTTGATGAGGTAGACCTTGTGACAGGCCTCCTAACATAAGTGATGGGAGATTTGGGAGAGGCTTGTCCTGATGATCCTTCTCCTTGATTTTTCTCAAGAGGAGCTATCACTTATTTTGGTGGTTGTTTGACATCTTCCTTGCCTAATCCTTGTGCTCTTTCTTGTCCTAAAGTATAGTGGGGTTTGTCTTAGTCTCTTCCCTTTTGATTTGATAGGTGTACTTAGGGAAGTAAGACCAACTACTGCCTCTTTCTCAGTGGGTTCTAGAGATGCCCTTGGTCATTCTTCCCCTTCTTTGCCTTGAACTGTAGACCTATGTTATTCCTTCCCTTTTGTTTTCTCTTTTCCATTCTCCTTTTCATCCTTGTCTTTCTCTTTCTCTTCTTCCTCTAGTTCCTCACTCTTCTCATCTGTCTCTTCTTTTGTTTCTTCTTCTTTCTCTTCTTGATTTTCCTCCTTTTCTTCAGCTTCTTCCTCCCACTAGCAGTGGGGCTTTTGTCATATTCAAGAGCTTGAATTTCTCTGTCTGCATGCATGTCTCCGAAAGTTGTCCATGTAATAGGGAGTCTTAGGTTTTTTAGAGCATCTTCTAGGATAATTTTTGTTAACCCATGATAAGCTAGTTGTTGATGTTTTCCCTCCTGCACTTCGATGCTCATATCTATCATTGATTGAAAGAGAAAGTAGGGTATACTTAGTCTGTTTTGAGGAGGTGTGTATGCTCCAAATCTTAGTTCTTGGAGGATTCTGAAATGGTATCCATACACCACACTGTATCTCCCTTCACATGATATATATTTAATGAGGTGGTAATTAACTTCATTCCAAGGGTATGGAATGATTTCTCTTATAACCCCATTTTTGTTCTCCATTGCCTCCTCCCCTCCAAAAATAATTTCTTCTTTGCAAGGGTGTTGTTACCCTTATCTTCTTTTCTCCAAGGTAACCCTAAAGGGAGCATGGTGATTATGCTTATAACTTTAGGGGTGATTACTACTGTTAGGCCTTTCACCACAACAGTGGCATGGGTCCTAGTGAGGGGTATGAGTGAGAGATAAAATTCTCTAGCCACCTCATCATTGTATCCTCTCATTCTTTCAAAGAACCCCATCTAATTGTTCCTTGTCAAAATTTATACTAGAGGAGGGTGCTGATGAATTATTACCGTGTTTGTGGCTTCTCTCTTGTTAAAACCCCTATCATCTTTCCCTGGTAATTGTGGAGACTTGTATGGATATAATTCAAGAATCTAATGGGTGAGAGAGATTTAAATGATAACTTTGCAATATAATTCTCCTAGACTGCAACTTCCTTTAACAAAATTGAGGATTTTTCTTCTCTTTTTAACTAGAAAACATGGAAGGTATAGCTCCGACCTCACTGGTTACTGTTTGGTGAGGACAAACTTTGATATTTCCTCCCTTAGTGCCCACTGATAATCCTGTAGATTGCCTATTTTGTATCCTGTATGTCTTTCTATAGGATCCTGTAGGTTTTCTTGTAGGATCCTGTAGGTTTGTCCTGCGCTGCAAAATGCTTACTGTCTCCTATAGGTGCTCCTGCGCTGCAAAATTCTTACTCTCTCCTGTACGTGATACTTCAAGAAGGCTGAGGCAATAATCTTTTCGATGAATTCTAAAGATTTCTAATCCTCTTTTAGTGTGGGAATCCATGTTTTATTTCCTTATATGGATGATCCTATGGGATGGTGTGCGACCATTTTTGGCATTATCTCCTTTTTCTTCTGATTTGATTGCTACCATGTGTGGAGTGGTCTAACTGTTTTCTCCTCGTCGACTTGCTAAAGGTGGCCAAATTAATTGGCCACCTTTGCTTATAAAACCAACTCTTACATAATCCTACATTTTTTATCATATCGTGCTAATGGGAGAGCATGAGTGATCTGGCACACCTGTGGGTAAGATGCTTGTTGGAGAATGATGTCCCTATGTTGTGTATTTGCTGCATATGTTTTGTATTGGCCTCTTCTGATGCTTGTTTCCTTTGATGTACAGGTACTGGAGAGTGATGTTGATGATCTTGCTATTGTTGTTGAGCTCTAGAGGAGCTTCCTTGACCTTGGAATCTCTATGTTAAAGATGGTTGCAACCCTGAGAAATTTCCTTAGTGGGATAGGCTACTATAGGATTTCCTACAGGAAACCTACAAGATGTCTTGTAGCTACCTCTCCCCTAAACTTTCATACTTTTTTCACTTTTTGGAGCATGAGGATTGTTGACATGGGTAGAGAAGGGGTCTAGTGATTGATAGGCGAGAGGTATAGCCTTCAGGTATTGTCCCTCTGTCCTCTATTCTCACCTTCTTCTATTTGTTTTTTTCTTCTTTGAAAACTGTATTTTTTTAATTGACTTATTGGATGAATGTAGGGGTGATATGGTGATGGGAGGCATGTTGATGATGTGGTGGAGAAGATATTTTGTTTTTTTGACACAAGCTAGTCATCCCCTTACTCTAGGGCCAGTTTCCTTGGGATTCCAAAGCCACTATAATTCCTACTAGAAACACCTATAGGTTTTCATGGAATCCTGTAGAAAACACAGAGCCTATGTAAACTAAGCTGGAGGAGTTCATAAATGGAAGGATGGATGGAATAAGTAAGAATATGAGATGGAGGAATTAAAATATTGATCATGTAGGTCCTTCTGTTCCTCTCAAGTTGCGCTGACCCTCCTCCTGCTGACCTGTAAACACCATTTTCAATTTTTTTGTTTTTCTCTTCTTTTTTTCTCTCTCTTTTTTTCGAAACAACTAGTCTACCTCCAAGGAGGTTTTCATCCTAGATGCCTACCCTGAGTGCCTTAAAAGAGGTTTTCACCCAAACATATTTTTATTATTTCTCTCTCTCTCTCTCTCTCTCTCTCTCTCTATCTCTCTCTCTCTCTCTCTCTCTCTCTCTCTCTCTCTATCTCTCTCTCTCTCTCTCTTTTTTAACACCATTGGACCACCTCAAGAGGTTTTCAACCTAACAGTTGGACCCAGGTGCCTCATGGAGGTTTTCACCTAAGTGTCTCTCTCTCTCTCTTTTTTTTTTAGGGACTTGATGGGGTAGAAGCTGAGACTTTATCTTCCACCATCATTGTCTTCCTGATTCCATTGATGAATTCTTTCTTTGGCAAGGGATCCTTGTAGAAATTTAATCTATACCCATTGAAAAGTAAAGGGATGTCCTCTGCATCAATGGTTCTTATTTTTACTGAACCATTATCATGACATTTTTCTATGACATAAGGCCCTAACCATCTAGTCCTTAACTTGCCTTTAAAATCCTTGTATGTGGAATCATACAATAAAGCCCAATCACCTTCTTGAAATTGTTTTTCCTCTATGTTCTTGTCATGCGAAATCTTCCTTTGAACTTGAGTCACCTCTGTGTGTAGGAAGGCCTACATCCTAAATTCATCTAACCCATTCAGTTGGAGCAATATTTCTTGTTGTGCCCTGGTGAGATCTAGATCCAGTTGTGCTGCCATTATTAAGCTGTTG
The DNA here is from genome assembly GCA_031772625.1 of Pinus tabuliformis. Classification (NCBI taxonomy): domain Eukaryota; kingdom Viridiplantae; phylum Streptophyta; class Pinopsida; order Pinales; family Pinaceae; genus Pinus; species Pinus tabuliformis. The sequence goes on from CM062807.1 coordinate 100,918,216, forward strand.
TACTCAAATTCAATGGATAGCAAGGCCTTCTTCCCATAGACCAGCTCATAAGGAGTGAACCTAGTGGTGATCTTCCAGGTGGTATTATAGGCCCAAGTAGCCTCAAATAATCTATTTGCCCAGGTTGTGATGTTATCCCTAGGTAAACACATGAACCAGCACAAAGTTTCATCCTTGAGAGTGGATGGAAATAATTTCAACTTCTGATCATTAGTGGTGTAATCATAAGTTCTGCATATGACAAAAAACTCAAACAAGAAAGTATCTAAATATTCTAAGGCCAATCCATGGAAATGAGGAAGAGGAGAGGGGCTTTGTTTTTCATCTTCGTATCCCCATTAGTTTCTCTTATTGGAAAAGCACTTTCAATTCTTTCTCTATCTCCTCTGTCATTTCTATTTTCAGCCACTAGGTCCGTTGGAATGGGTTCTCATTCTTCTTCTCCCCCTGTAGGCTCTTCAAAAATCTCTAGTTGTTTGCCTAAGGGGTCCTCCAATTCACAACCACCAAAGAAGAGGGAAGGTTAGTTGTTTGAAGTGCTGGAGGTATGTGGTAGAAATTTTCCTATTATCCCTATTCCTATGAGGCATGAAAGAAGTGTTTTTGTTTTTTTTTGTGTTTTTTCAAGCTTTGAGACTAATTTCATAATTGAAATAACAAACTGAATGGAAACTAACTGCTGAATGAAATCTCACTTGTAGAATGGAAAAGAAAGCAAACCAACTTACAATTACTTTTGCAGAAATGAAGCTAATAGCGGAAGGATAGAGATAAGAAATGGAGGAAAGAAAGCAAAAATCACATTACTAAGACACCTTCTCGACAACGATGCCAAAAAGTGATAAGCACGAGTATTGCAGCAATAATGCTGCAATTCCTGGGGCTACCAACTTTACTTTATCAACCTGGGGTTCGTACAAACTTGGAGGTGACAGTGTTGTATACACAAGCAGATGCGATGGTTCCACTCTTTGTCACTGCTGAGTTGGTGATATACCACTATGGTTTCTCAAACCAACCTTCTATTGATTCACAAGAAGCTTGATTACCAATGAAGGAAGGGGAATTTTGCACTAGTTGGGAGAATTGAAATAGTGTCTACTGTAGTAAGGAAAGACTGAAATCAAATGCTTTGAACACACCACTCATCTAACTAATTTCTAATAGATCTTGCTTCAAAAGGATTCTAAGCAAACATTTGTGTAATCCTAACTATCCTAGGCATGCAATCTGAAATAACCAAACATTATATTGTTGTGCATATGAATGAACATAATAACTTTTTTCTTTTCTTTTGTCCTTTTCTTGTGAAAATGTGAATGTTAAATCTTCTTGGTGATGTGGTAGATGGGTTAGGGATGGTGGTGAAAGGTCATATGGCTTGCGAGGTAAGTAAGGGTTTTCTCCTATCTTCCTGGAAGATTTTTCCACAAATTGGTCTCAAAACAGGCCACTACAAGTCGTCCTACAGGATGTCCTAATGCTCCTACAAGATCCCCTGTATTCCTATAGGATCTGACTGAGAGAAATAAGAGTGATTTGGAAGGTGGTATAGGGCTTAGGGAAGGTGAATGATGGAAGAGATAAGGAAATGGAGTGGCTAGGACTTCTTCAGAGCTCAAAACAGATTTTGTAAGATGGTTGGATTTTCTCAACAAACCTGGAAAGTTGTTCTTATGGAATCATAAATTGGTTGAGGGACTTGATGAGCCTCATAAATGGGTAATTATATGGGCTCATTTTACCTCCTAACCTAGTCAAATCAACCATTCTCTTAGCTTATTGTATGATTCTCTGATTATATTTATGCTTCTAGAGTGAGTTGGGTTAGTTATTATGCCATGTGGTCTAACATGTATTTAATGCAGATTATTGATGGATTTCGAGGTCAAAGTCAAGGAGTTAATGGCCAAACTGCATCAATAACTCAAAGTAGATAGAGGAGAGGACTTATAGGAGAGAATCCCCCCATTTATTTCTCCTCACTTTTAATTCCCCTTCATTCAGCTCGGAGTACAAGCAGCCAAATCATGCACTAAGAAGGTAGCCGAGCAAGTGGAAGATGATTGATATTTATCTCGAGTTTTGGAAGCCAAGCCTCCCTATTATAAGGAAGTTTTTGATAGCTTCAGATGTATAAGTAGAGAAGCCTAGGGCCTCACTAGGGTCATATTTTTTCCTTATGTAAACTCTGCTCAAATTTCTAGCTTATTATCTTGTGACAGTTTCATGTAATCTTGCTATTTTTTGATAATGAAGATGGAACCCTTTTAGAGCTAGCACTAAGTTACCTCAGAGGGATGAAGCTCTTAGGTTAGGTCCCAATCCATGTAGCCAAGCTTCTCTTTACTTTTACTTGTATGCTTACTTCAGTTGTAGATTAATTTGTTGTTAGATGTACTTCTTTTATGGTTAAGAATAGGTTGCTTTTGATGATTTAGTAGTTTTCTTCCATTTGTGCTTTCTGTAGCAGGTTAAGTAGTGATCAAAAAAGATTAAAAAGGCTAGTAATAGTGCCCTAGCCTCTCTTCCTCCCTCCGGGACCTTGATTTGAGGAAAAGACTCTCTTGTTGCCCCAAAAACACAGATTTTCCTCATTCGTAGGACTTCTGGTGTTTGCAGCTCTTTAGTAGGTTAATAGTCCAGTTTTGCTATGCTTCAAATCTCCTTTATCATGTTCACTTCCTGATTTGCAATAGTCCTCTTTCATGCTTTCCTTTCTTGTAGCATTTCTCATCATTTCCTCTCATACATTATAGCTTAGTCCATTTTAATTCAAAACTTTGTTTTTCTAGGTGCACTCATTTCATTGCTTGCTTGATCTTCTTGGTTGACTGTCAGTTTCTATGCAGTAGATCTCTTCTAGTAGTATGCAATCTTATCAACAATCACATTCCCCATATGATCCATGCCCTACAGGTCTCCCAAACCTCAGCTCAATTCTGCCTTAGTTTCCTTCATTTTTCATAGAACTTCTTCGTCTCTCCTTGAGCAAACCCAATCATCTTTCCCTCTCCTGGTTGTTCATGCTGGACCTTAGCTGCCCTAACACCTCACCCCAACCTTCATCCACATTTTCCACCCACTCTCACACCCTCAAAATAGCATAAATTTCTCTTGGCCTCCTGTAGTTTCCCTGTTTTCCTCCTGTAGATTCCATGTGTGCTCTTGTAGTTTTTCATGTAGGATTTCTTTTGAATTCTGAGTGTGGAAAAAGCCTCCAGAAGGCCACCTAAGACCTCATAAGACCCATCCACACCATATTCCATCCTCCCAAGCTCCAAAACCACCCTCCAATGCCACCTGTTCATTGCCACACTCACACACAATAAATTAGATGCATGATTAAATTCACATAAAAACACATAAAAATCCAAAAATATGACTTTTTTCTTATTTACTTCCAGAAATAGCATAGTTAGATGTTGTTTAATTTCTTGAGTAGGTAATGGTATTGCTTTCATGGTTTTCATAGTGTTTTTGGAAAAAGTAGAATTAGCTTGTTAATTAGGGTTTACTAGGTTTTTCTTTACATTCCAGTCTTTTTCCTTTCTGCAATTAGAATAACCTCTGTAGAGTAACCTTTCTTTCATTTCATCACACATAGAGCTTCTTCTGAAATCTATATAAGTTGGCTTTAGCTCCTAGTGATCTCGCGTCGGCTGACCAAGTGACAACCTGCGGTGAGAAATAGTACTTGTGCATACAGTACCAACGCTTCCAAGTTTTTTATGAACTACCGAGTTGATAAAAGTAAAGTTGGTAGCCCAGGAGTTGTAGCATCCTTGCTGCAATACTGGTGCTCACCACGTTTTGGCGTTATTGCCAAGGAAGCGTCAGAGTATTATGTGATTACTGCTTTCTTCTATTTCCTATTGCAACATTCTGCTAATAGTTTATTTCGGCAAAAATAGGCTAGTCATTTCATTTCTTTTAAGTGTTGCATTTCCCTGCTTTCCTTTCCAATTCTACAAATTTCATTTCAGCAAAAGTTTACTAGTCATTTCCTTTCTTTCAATTCTGCATTTCCTCGCTTTCCTTTTTAATTCTGCAAATTTCCATTCAGCAAGTTCATTTCAGCTATTTGGAATTTGTTCTGTTCCATCACAATTTTAGTTTCTGCAAGTACTATTAGTGTGGGGAAAAAGAAACAAAAAACCAACCAAAAATATTTCCTTTCATGTCTCGTAGGAATATAGATAACTCATGAAAATTTTTGCCCAACACCCCCATTACTTCACACAACCAACCTTCTCTCTTCTTCGGTGGTTGCGATCAAGAAGAACCCTTAGGTGAACAGACAAACATATTTGAAGAACCTATAGGGGAAAAGAAGAAGAAAACATTCCTCTAGAGCCAATGGCTGAAAACAAAAATGCTAGGGGAAATGGAGAAAGAATAGAGGGTACCTTTCCCATTCAGGAGACCAATGGGGACACCAAAATGAAAAATATAAGTCCTTCAACCCTACCTCACTTCCATGGCCTAATTACAGAAGATCCTGACACCTTCTTGTTTGAGTTCATTGTCATCTGTCAAACTTATGACTATGCAGAAGACGAGAAAAAGTTGAAACTATTCCCTTCTACTCTCAAGGATGCAACATTATGCTGGTTCATGGGATTACCTGGAAATAGCATCACAACTTGGGCTCAAATGTAGTAAGCCTTTAACAACAAGTATTGGGACTATTGTAGGTCAAAATATACTAAAGAAGAAATCTTCCGAATGACCATGGGAGTGATGAGTCCCTGGAAGACTACGAAGAGAGGTTCCAGCTCAATTACAAAAGGGTTGGGTGTACACTTGACCCTGAGTCTTTGAAGTTGGTCCTGCTCAGGGGAATCTGGGAAGACCTTTTAGACACCCTCCATTTACTGGCCGAGGGAGACATTTACCAACTATCCTATGAGGACATAAATACTATTTTTAGAAACCATTCTAGAGCATCCAGAAAGAAACGTGGGGGGGCCAACCTATAGCCAATACCTCTTCTTCCAATTCATCCATTAAAGGGGAAATTGGAAGCATGCTCGAAGACTTCAAGAGTGAGATGTTACAGACTCTTTCCATGCAAATGGATACCTTACATATCAAAAGAAAACAAGAGGAAATAGAGAGGGCTTTGGCCATTTTTTGTCCTAGATGCACCAAGAGGCATCCTAGGAATGAATGCCCATTGAACTCTATAGAGGTCTATTCAGTCTGTGAAGAAAATCATTCTACAGATAAGTGCCCTTCTTTGCCCAGTCTTAAAGCTATATACCAAGGGGCCAAAGGAGGCACTGAACAGATCTATTACATAAACCAAAGGAGGTCGCTTGGACCTAGACCGTACCCACAGGGGATGCAAGGGACATCTTAGGCATACTACCACCCCAACCAAATCACCTCCATACCTTCTTTGGGCCCCCTTGCTCATCCTTCCTGGTCCATGCCTCCTTCTTGGTCCTTCACATCTCAATATCATGCCCAACCAGCCACTCATTCATTTCAACCCTATTCTTAGCCGCAACCTCAGTGGAATGCGCACATCAGGGGTGGAGGCCCAATACAACTCTCTTCCTGCTCTTCTGCCTCCACCACCTGCCCAACCACAATCGTTACCATCTGCTCCACCAAGGCAACCCCAAATGCTTGCCCAGCCAAATCTGAACGTGAACAATAGACAGGCTCAACAAGTGTATAGTGGGGAACCATCATGCCAACTTATGTTATGGAGATTCAAGAAATCAACTTGCAATTTGGGAAAGTTCTCCCAGATAGCTAGCCTCCACACAGGGAGGTTGAGGAAGATAAAGAGGAAAGTGAACCTAAAGCAAATGCACCATTTCTTGAGAGAGTATCCATGACAATCTAGCCTACCCCAGAAGAGACTAAACTCCTGGGAGAATTGAAAAATTTATGTGTAAAGATACCACTTCTCCAAGCCATAAAAGATGTGACTATCTACAATAGTTTGATCAAAGAGAAGTGCTTTAGGCATCCAGGAAGGTGCAAGAGAGATGCCCCAACCATCAATATCATAGGACAACTGTCCGACCTAATGTTGGGGCAAATAATCTATCCAAAATATCTGGACCCTGGAAGCCTAGTAGTTGATGTCCACATCAATGGCACAATGGTCCCACATACTTTGATTGATCTGGAAGCTGCCATTAATGTGATGACAAAGGACACAATGCTCAAACTTAATCTCCAAGACTCCTTGAGGAAGATCACGACAGTGTTGTAGCTAGCAGACCGCTCCACCATGACCCCTGAGGGGATTGTGGAAGATGTGATGGTATCCATTGATTCTTGGGAGTACCGTGCGGATTTCTTAGTTCTCCAGCCAAAGGCAAAGCTCACTGGGTATCTGCTCATTCTAGGAAGACCCTGGTTGGCTATAGCTGATGCCTACATCAACTGCCGAGTTGGGAACATGACCATAAAGAATGGGCACATGTCCAAGCAATTAACCCTATATCCTCCTGCTCAGCCCTTGCTAGAACATGATCTACCTCTCTGGTTGGATGAGGAGGATGAGGATGAAGTTTATTCTACACCACCTTGCACATTGGAAATAGCCATGGGAGGAAAACCATAAGATGAGGATGATATGATTGAAAATTTGATTCAAAATCCATCTCCCAATGCATCACCATTATAAGACATAGTAAGAGAAACCCAAAATAACCCCTCAACTAATCTCTGTGTGGCCGACCCTACTCTCCGTGTCAAACATATAGATTTTGGCCCAGAAAGAACATTGAAAATCAATCCATCCCTATATACTTCCTAGGAGAAGTAGCTATGCAGCATGGTTGGAAAACATCTAGATGCCTTTGCCTGGAATTATAAGGAGATGAAGGGAGTGCACCCTTTAGTATGTACTCATCATATTTACATTAAGGAAGATTGCAAACTAGTTAGGCAACCTCAAAGGAGGATGAACCCAACACTTAAAGATATTGTTAAGGAAGAACTGCAGAAATTTCTTGATGCAGGATTCATCTATCCCATTTCTGACAATGAATGGGTCTCTCCTTTGGTGCTAGTGCCAAAGAAAAATGGTAAGTGGAGAATCTGTGTCGACTATCGGAAATTGAACAAAGCCACTAAAAAAGACCATTTTCCTTTACCTTTCATAGATCAAGTGTTAGACGTCTAGCAGGGAAAAAGTTTTTCTCTTTCCTAGATGGGTTTAGCTGGTATAATTAGATTCAAATCAGCCCAGAATACCAAGATAAGACCATTTTCACTTGTCCTTGGGGCACCTTTGCATACCAGGTCCTTCTTTTTGGTTTGTGCAACAATCCAGCCACTTTCCAAAAAGCAGTATTGAGTATATTTTCTAAATTGGTTCATGATGCAATAGAAATATACATGGATGATTTTACTCCTGTTGAAGCTCCCAAAATCGGGTCTAAAACAAGGGAGGTACCCACCCGGTCCAAACCTTGAAAGCAGCTCCTTTTCCGTTTGGGATGGTGGGTCCAACTGGGGATAATGGGACCAGTTTCCCAATTTGTGTGTGTGTGTGATGAGAATTGATATTTCCTTTCTAATAATTCCCAAGTAAAATTATTTTAATCTAAGTCTAATTTAACAATATGCAATTGTATTCTAATGAACATAAATATCTAATTCTAAAACTAACCTGGGATTTAACTTTTCAGTTATGTGATCTAAAATAATTTCTAACAGCAATTGGTAATAAAGATCATTCAATTTCTATAAGAAAAGAATTCAATAAAAATGAACCGTTTCGTATAAAAAGTTAGCCGAAACAATTGTGAGAAGCATATCGCATAATAAGTCATTCATACATTAAGCATAAATAGAATAGTCATCACTGTACAAAAGTGCCAAATGATAACTCAAACATTCAAGCATTCATATATAAATAACTGAACATAAATATCACTTTAACACATAAGCAAAAATCATTAAGAGACAAAGTACCATTGATAACAAGTTCTACTCATGAGCTTTAGCAATATAGATTTATCTCTTCCTAATTCAACATCTACTAAGAGTACAAAAGTGCATTTCAGTAGCAAACATTAAACACAGATATCAATAAATCTTGTTCCATTCATTCATCAAAACCTCCTCCGAGGGTGCAGAAGTGCATGTTCTGAGGAAACGTTTTTGAAAAATTTCAGGACCCCTCTCCAAATGCATGAGAGGGGTTAAAATACTACTAAATAAATACTAAAAATAGTCTATTACAAAAATATAGGAGGAGGTTTAAATGACCATCCTCATTTAAGGCAAAAATAAATCAAAACTAAAACTAAAATTGAATCTGGAAATTAACTATCTATGTATTTGTTCTTTGAGGTTGCAAGCATTTAGCATCGGCTTGAGGAGCATCGGTTGGCCGACCTCCAATTTTAGTTTCCCTACAAAAACAGAATTGGTAAGTGCTGGTGCTATCTTCTTGGCAGAGTACGTAAGGAATTTGAGAGTCATGCATTGGCTGTGCGGTTTAACCAAGTACTACCAGTAAGAATCCCAATTCAACTTGTTTAACTTCTTGACGGACTCTACTCTTTCTTCAACCTTTTATCTCTAGCTTGTCTGCAGATGCTAAATCAAATAACCAGAAATTTGCATACCACCTAAGGATATCCCTGATAAATACTGTTGGTTTTTTGAACACGGGTTTCGCCTTTAGCGCTATTTCTTACAGTTTTCCGGGCTTACAGGCAACTGAGTGATCAAAGGCTTTCCTTCTTGAGGGGTTTTTCCCAGCCTCCGTTTCTCGATCCAAGCTTCCTTGGTGCTAGTTTCACCTCTTGCTAGATGATACATAAACCTTTAAACTTGTGGAGTGAATGACACAATGAGTTCTTGGCTCTGAGTCTTAAATTGTTTGTCTGTTATATCAGCACTATCTAGTACCCACTTGACCATGTCTATGTATGGAAGAGTATTGGGTCTAGCCGCTATCTAGTGCAAGAATGAACATGCAAGTTCTATGATCGACACCTCAAATGACCCGCGTGAGTCTGCTATTTCTTTAACCTCCATTTCTCTGGGATTTTCTTCTTCGAGCAGACTGTACATGCTTTCCCAAGTAGTTATGCTGGCGTCTGTGTTACAAGTGGTGTCTCTATATAAGGGCATCATTTATTTGTCCTCAGCAATTGGAGCTTTTTCCTTCTTTCCCATTACGCTCTGAACACTGCTGCGTATATTTTTCTGCTTTCTGCTCCTGCAATTTACAAGGGAGGAAAGAGTAATGATAAGAAATAAGGTGACGGGAAAGCTTTTAATGCTAAAATCATATAAAATATACCACCCTATGTGAAATCACCTTTCGATCAGATCTAAAGCTTAGCTTATGAATGATCATCAACTAACCCATTAAATTGGCATTAATGTGCATAACTTGGTATCGGATTACGAAAAAAACTTTATTGAATGATGAGCCCTGCAGATTTGCGATAAAGTGATTTTGTGATTTGCTTCACAATATCGCTAATCCGTTGTGTTAACAATCATCTATCACCACATGTTTCTGCAAGATGCGATTTGTGAGATTCCCTATCACATATCGCTGGGTCGAGATATTTTACCTTAAGTGATACTTGAGGCATATGAAAATTGCGACGCACGATGAGTTTCTACAGCGTGCGATCTCACATTGCGATTTCGCAATTTCAGTAGTTTGCTTATATGGTGTCTTCCATTACCTTTTGCAATGCGACGTTTTAGTGAGAGAATGATTTTATTTGAAATTATCATAAAACTTAAGTCCTTTTGGGTTTTGCAGGTGTTTTCCTAATTTTATGATAGTAAGTTTTATTCAAAGGGGAATATAAGTGCTACTTTTTATTTTTTAGAAGGGTCCCCATTTATTCAGTATTAGCAATAAAACTAAATAAAAAGGGTGGTTGTTGCCGGCCACAACAATTGGCGATTCACTTGGAAGAACCAGTTATTTCTGATTATCTTTTGAATTTTCTAAACTTCCAAAACAGAAGATTTTTCTCAAAAATCAAACTTTATTATAGAAACATAAAGTACATCATGCTTTTAGCTATTAATGATAATTTGTTTCTTCTATGTTAACTCTGATTATTTACTTCCCAAATCTAGTCATTGTATTTACATCAGCCACTGCTTGGTTTATAAAGATAAAAGCAAAGTCTTCTTTGTAAATCAGTTTTAAATATGCTCATTTGTTGTAGGTAGAGCCTCTACTGCCAGCAGACGTTCATAGCTTTGACAGGGTTACCTATTACCCGGCAATGATGTTGTATCCTACCTGGAGAAATATACAATTTTCAAAGGGAAATCCATATCCACACTTATTTCTTTTATTTTCTTTTAATTCTTAAAGGAAAATGTCTTGGTTTGGTAGCCAAATTATGACAGTGCCATTCACTTGATTTATAACTTTGTTGAACAAGCTGGCTTGTGCTGAGACCCCTTGTCTTTTAATTGTAACAATCTTGAGTCATTGCTCTATTTTGGTATGCAGTTTTTTGGCAATGTTAGCAAGCTATAATATCTATGATCATGATAAGTCGGCTCGTGATGAGACCTCTTATTCTTTAAGTTTATAGTGTATCACTGGATTATTCTTTGAAGGTCTTAATTCTTTAGGTGTGGAGGAAGTCATTGGTTCCTTAAGAATAGCTCTGGACGACAATTACAGAGTTTTTGGAAAGAGCTTTTCTACAGAGAGTCTTCGTTTTTGTTATTGATGTTTTTCATTGACTGATATAGAACAAATTCCCACTAAAGGTTGCTTTTTATCAAAATTCGCAAGGTTGAAACTAGTAACATTCCCTAGCTTATAACATTTGACTGTATCCTTCAACAATAATGACCAATTTTCGAAATCAGTTCTATTTATACAAGCGAAAAACAAAATCTAAAAGAAACGCTAGTATTTTCATGAATTCCAAACATAACCATTTACAAATTGTTTTATTATCAAAATCAAAGCTATAAACACTAATTTACAAATAGAAGAGGTCATCTTATATGGAAAGTATTTTTTGAGGATCTACCCATTAACAACAAAGATTCTCTTTTCCCTGTTAAATCTTGCAACATAAAAGTGGATGGGCCTATGATTTCTGCAATTTGGAATGGGCCAAGCCACATTTGTTGGAATTTCGTATGTTTTCCTTTTTCTTCATGAGTCTTATCCCATTTTAAAACTAAATATCCAATTTGAAAGTCCTTTCTAGATACCATGCTTGAATCAAAGGAAGCCTTTACTAATGCTTGATGATGAGCGTGTGTTATTTTAGCCTGTTCTCGTTTCTCTTCTAGCTTAAGGATCTGCAGTTGTCTTAGTTGTAAGGATGAAGTTGGTGTTTCATCAATAAATTGAACTAAGGCCAAAGAGGGAATTGCTAGGTGAGTTGGGAGAACCACTTCTTTGCCATAAACTAAATTAAAGGGAGAAGTGCCAATGGAGACTTTCTGCATTATTCGGTCTGCCCACAGAGCATACATCAAATATTTGTGCCAATTTTTATGATTTTAATCGATGGTTCGCTTAATGATTCTAATCAAGTTTTTATTTGTTGATTCGGCCAACCCATTCCCTTGTGGGTAATAATTGGCAGAGTATTTAAGCTTAAAATCTCTTTTGAGTGCAAATTCAATCATGGCATTTCCAAAAAAAGACGATGCATTATCAAACATTAAAGCAGAGGGAAAACCAAGCCTGATGATTATGAACTGATCTATGAAATCAATGATGTGTTTAGCATTAGCTGTCTTGAGAGGAACTGCTTCTACCCATTTAGTAAAATAATCTGTAGCTATAAGGATATATCTATGTTGTTTAGAAGAGTGAGGAACAATCTCACCTATTATATCCAATCCCCATTGATTGAAGGGTTGATCGATATTGACTGGTTGCAAAGGCAATGACGGTTTCTTTTGTCTTCCAGTAGCAATTTGACAAACTTGACATTTCCTTACATAGCTATGCGCATATTTAAATAGTGTAGGCCAATAGTACCCTATGCGAAAATTTTTATGTGCGGTAGCATCTCCAGCATAATGTCCACTTGCTGGCCCATCATGGAGTTCCTGCAACACTTTTTTAGCTTAAGATTTCTCAAGACATCGAAGGAGAACAGAATCATAATTCATCCTAAAAGGTACATCGTTTATGAGTTGATATTGCTAGCCTTCAATCTTAGGGCTCTTTTCTTTGTATAATCCAGATTTGAAGGAGCATATCCATTCATTAGGTAAAATATGATATCAGCATATATTGATTCAATATCATTTAGGCTTACCTCATACATTTGTACTTCTTGATTTAAAAATGGTATTTCAGAAATAAGTGATGCTCCAGCCAACATTTTTCAAAAGCCTTGACCTTTTACAATATTTTCTAGCTTAATCTTAGCATCATATTCATGTAAGACAGTAACCCAATTTGCTCCTTTTTCACCCCACGTCTTTCTGTACTAAGAGAGTTCTTACCGTTGGAAACAATACTATGATTTTTTTATGGGTTTTAAGAAGAAGGGATCTCAAGTGCTTGATCACTTTGAAAACAGCATAAGCTTGTTTCTCAACGTCAGAATAATTTAATTCAGCCCTTTGTAAATTTGAACTGAAGAAGGCAATTGGGGCTTCCGCCTTGTCTTGATTTTCTTGAGTGAGTATCGCAACATATGATTTATCAGAGGAAAATGTATATAAAATGAAAGGATTGGAAAAAATTGGAGTTGCTAAGGATGGGGCATTTACAATCGCTTGCTTAATTAGATTGAATGCTTCATATTCCTCTTAGCCCCATTTGAAGAGTGAATTCTTCTTGATCATTGCTTGTAAGGGAGATACAATCCTTCAGAAGTCTGGAACAAATCTCTTAACAAAATTAATATGGCAAAGGAAGGATTGCATGGCTTTCTTGTTGTGAAGCAAGGGTATTTTGTAAATCTCCTTAATTCTATTGAGATCAATATGGATTCCAGATTTTGACACTATAAATCCAAGAAGTTTTCCTTCACTTAATGCAAAAAATGACTTTTTTGGATTGAGTGAAATCCCATACCTTTGGCAACATTGGAAGATTTGCTTTAAGTCTCTAAGGTGATTACGACGTTTCTTAGAATATACAATTATGTCATCCTAGTAAATCACTATTGAATTGTTTACTAATCCCTTAAATGCAATGTCCATGGCCCTTTGAAATGTGGTGCCAACATTGATCAGACCAAAAGGCATCTTTTTATATGCATAAGTACCCCATTTGGTTCTGAACGTGGTCTTGAGTTAATCATCAGGATGGACCAAAACTTGGTTGTAGCTGGAGAAACCATCTAAAAAGGACATTAATTCTGATCCTGCAATTGCTTGCAATATTTGTTCCATAGGAGGTAGGGGCAAGTTATCCTTTTGGCAGGCTTTGTTAAGATTTTCAAATTCAATAGAAATTCTAATGTCTCTATTTTTCTTTCTGATGGGAACCAAGTTGGAAACCCATCTAGAATGTCGAACAGGAAAAATAAGTTTCGATTTCAATAATTTGTTGAGCTTAGATTTAATCTGGCTTTCCAGATTAGGATGGATCTTCCTCAGCTTTTGCTGGACAGGTTTTTCATCAGTTATCATTGGGATAGTATGCTGAATGATTGAAGTGTCGTAAGTCTTAAGGTCATCGTAGTTCCAGGCAAAGACACTTTTGTATTGTTTCAGGAGACGAACATAGGATAATTTTTCTTCAGGGGCTAGGCCAATACCTAGGTTGATTTTCTGTGGCTTGGTATATGTTCCTAGATTTACTAATTAATAGTTCAAAGTTGAACTTTGAAGTTTTAAATTGGTAGATCTCTTGAATCGGTCTTTCAAATCATATAGGTCTTCCAACTTGACTACAGATTATGGCAGCATTATTAGTCCTTTCTTGTTGTAACTATTTGTCATGTTGGTCCTCATCAATTATCTGATTATTGTAATATCCTTCCGATGTCAGGAAACTTACAATATCAGGATCATCGTTGAAAATTCTCCAGTTTGTAAGATTATTAGAAATCGAGGGCCTAAAGATCAATTCGATTGAGAATCTGTCTGGGCTATAGTCTTTTGAGGGAATGAGCCTGGAAGCTAAGTTTTCTAGGAAGTCAACACTAGCATTTTGGAGTCTGGGAATCAATGAAATGTTAAACGCTATAAAATGTTCAGTCAGATCTTGCACTAAGGATTGATAATGCTTTAAATGAACTGATTGACAATGTATAGTATTTCGTACCTATTTAATAACAATCTCAGAGTCTCCGAAGACTTGTAGATACTTGATATCTAATCCGATTGCCTCGTATAATCCTTGGACTAAAGCTTCGTATTCTGCAGTTTTATCGATGCAATCAAAGTCAAGTCTACAAGTTAGCATAGTTTTGTTTCCCTCTGGACTAACTAATACACATCCTACTCCTGCTCCATCATTAGACTTAGAACCATCAATAAATAACTTCCAAAATAAAGATTTATTTACAGGACTATCTATAAAATTAACACATTTAGAACTATCCGTTTTAGAAAAGTTTTCTACTTGAGACAGAACAGAATGTTCTAAGTAAGGTGAAGTATGAGCATTAAAGTTTCCTAAGAAAGAGTCAACAGAATAGTTGTCAATTATATTGTTGTTGTATGCTACAGGTTCGTTTTCTCCTTCCAATTCTGTCACTATGTATTTTTGGTGTCTTTCTCAGTCAACCTTTATCTGATTCTGTTTACCATTGTAAGGGAGCCACATATGTGACCAATCAGTCGCAAAGTACCCATGAAGCTTTCTAGACCAATCCCTACTAAGAATTAAACCATAAAATTCAGGAATGTTTGCAACTAAAATATCAATGACTTGACATACCTTTTGATTAGATGATAACCTTATGGTAACTTGATTTAGTTCACTGATTACTTCAACCTGTGATCGGTCCAACTGAACTATGTGTACTGCAAATTTTTGGGGTTGGACGTTTAACTTTGCACATATTATTTTAGGTAAGATATTAGATGAAGCTCCCGAATCTACCAAAAAATTATGCAAAATTTCATAAGGAGTGTGAGATCTTGACCTACCTCCAATTAAAGCGATATCATTCGGATCAACCTTATTAGTCATATTAGTTGGAGGTCTTCCCATCTCATGAGAAGCTTGCAAGATTACAGCGGTAGGCAGAGGTGCAATAGGTATTTCATGTAACTCTTTCAAAAGTAGCTTTTGTTGATGTTTCAATTTGCTCAATTCATGAAAGGTAATGTTAGCCCTAGTCTTCTTCATGTCTTCAACGATATTATACTCCATCTCATCAGAAACAATCATTCTTTTAGATGGAGTTGGTGAATCAAATTGGACTGGACTTGTTTGAGTTTCTTTTAGTGATGATTTCTTACCTACGACTTTATCTTTAGATACCAAGCTTGTGCTCTTCTATTTAGGACTAGGTTGTGGAGGATTGAGTTGATTTCTACTTCTGGTACTAACTGGTGATGCCTCTTGATCCTCTTCATTTGGGAGGATGAAGTCCCACATTCCCTGTACTTCTACAACTTCATCTTCATCAGTAGGTTCCTCGTTAGAAACTTCCTCTTCTTCTTCTTCTGATTCTGCATTTGTTATAGCATTGGGAGGCTTTGAATCAGTTGAAGGATTTTCTTTAAGGCTTGTAAGGCCTTTTAGAAGAAGTCTTTGCTACTTGTTTCTTAATGTCAACCATTTCGTTAGACATGGTTTTTAAGACTTTCTGCAATCCTTCTAAATCAAATGGGTCTTTTGATTGTTTTTTCTTAGGATCATCTCTAAAAGTAACCTTCTTAGATTTTTGTTCATTGATAGTATTTTCTTTTCTAAAGCTAAGATACATTTTTCTACCACTATTGCTTCCTTCATATTATCAGCCAATGTTGTTTTGGCAGCCCTATCAATGAAGATCGCTATGTTTGATGGTAGAGCAAATATGTACCACTCACTTCGAACTTCTTTGCTAGGCTTGGAAGTGGCTTGGAAGGAGGTTGCCCCCTCGAAGAGGCTGAATTCTAAGGCGTTGGTCTATCTTTTCTATCTTTTTGTGAGCTGGTTTCATAACATTTGGTATTAGAGCTTTGGATTCTAGGGTTTCTCTGCTCCAAACAGGTCATCGTGGCATTTTCGCTATAACTTTTTTTCTGCGATATTTCAAAAGCTAAAAAAAAAAAACCCATTTGAGACAAGGTCGTATTGAAGGTCGGATCTAAATTTTAGAGCTTTTTGCGCTATAGTTGCGGAGATATGATCTAAGGAAGTTGGTCTTTTTGCAGACTCCTGAATGACATTCCAAACATGTGACTTGGGGAAAATCATCTTAACTTTCCCTCTAGGCATCGGATTTAAAATTTGTAAGAAGGTACAGAAAGAGGATAGACTGTAGTTTCTTTTATATATTTTTCAGATCCAAAGGTCGAAACAGGGACACGTGGCATGTCGTACAACTTCGCTCTACTAAACTAGTCTATAATCAGGTCACTGTGGGAGATTTGGCATAACTCTTCTTTGGAGAATCTAATTGGGATCAGACTGGTGGCACTGGAAAGAGGACATAGAGGGCTACTGCAGGTTACAATTTTAGGACTGGATGATTTGAAATTACAGAGATACATCAGAGACAATATCGAGCTCCTACAAAGTGAAAAAAGGTGTGTAGATTTTTTTAACTTTTTGCTTAAGCTTGGTTTGAAAAATTATTTTGAAGGAATTCAAAGGGCATAGTAGAGCATTATTATCGGTAACTGATGCCCCAAGGAAAGAAAATACAAACACCTAGTAAACAACCTGAAAGCTCTAGCATGACTCATGAAGAAGAGGAAGAAATTCTACATGTTATATCAAAATTACAAGACCAAGTGCAACAAATTTCACTCTCACAAAAGCTAACAAAAGCTAAGATAAATGGCGTGGAATCTAAGATAGAGGGCGTGGAAGCTAAGATTGATGATTTGAAGATAGATTTGAAGGCAGATTTGACAAATTTTCTGCAAGAAATACTTACTAATGGTGAAAGCGTAGTAAAGGAAACTCATGATGCCAACAAAAGAAACGTTAATCATGATTTCATAGACTCTAATGTTGGATCGAAGACCCACCATATTCCAAAAATCGTGTTAGGCCCCTATACTACTAGTGTAACCCCTTATTGTTATTAGTATAACCCACTTATTATATTGATGTACCCATGTAGTGCCCATATTGTTAATATTGTGCCCCATAGAAGCCCACTATTGTTATTATTGTGCCCTTACATTATTATTGTTATGTCGGCTCTGATTATGTTATAACTCCTTAGACTCCTATATATAGAAAGGAGGTCTTTTCATTTGTATCATCCAAGAATTGTTCATTTATGTAATGTAAAGGAGGTTGCCCCCTCGAAGAGGCTGAATTCTAAGGCGTGGATCTCTCTTTTCTATCATTTTGTGAGCTGGTTTCATAACATTTGGTATCAGAGCTTTGGATTCTAGGGTTTCGCTGCTCCAAACAGGTCATAGTGGCATTTTCGCTATAACTTTTTTTCTGTGACATTTCAGAAGTCGCAAAAAAAACACATTTGAGAAGAAATCACGCTGAACCTAGGGTCCAAATTTCGGAGCTTTTCACATGATATTTACGGAGATATGATCTGAGGACGTTGGTCTTTTTGCAGACTCCTGAATTACATTCAAAACAGGTGACCTGGGGAAAATCATCATAACTTTCTCTCTGGGGATCGGATTGAAATTCCGTAGGAAGGTACAGAAAGAGGACGGATTTTAGTTTATTTTATGCATTTTTCAGATCCAAAGGTTGAAACAGTGACACGTGGCACTTCATACAATTTCGCTCTTCTGGAAAGGTCTATAATCAGGTCATCTTGGGAGATTGTGCATAACTCTTTCTTAGAGAATCCAATTTGGATCAGACTAGTGGCATTGGAAAGAGGACACAGAGGGCTACTACAGTTCACAATTTCAGAACTTAAAGATCTGAAAGTACAGAGTTACAGTCGTTTCAAGGTCGAGCTCCTAATATCAAGAAAAAGCAAGATGAGGAAGTTTGATGGCAAGGATCTGGTAAATTGGATACTTAAGATGGAGCAATATTTTGATCTACATGGTGTACAACTATTACAAAAGGTATGTATTGCATCTTCATATTTAGAACCAGATCAATTCTTATGGTATGAAGGGCTTTGTTCTCGTAAAAAACTTGTTACGTGGTCAATTTTCACGGAGGAAATGATAGCACATTATGAGGATACAAAGAGCAACACCTTCTTTAGAGCAACACCACAACAATTGGAAAGAGTAAAAGGGCTTTTTGACATAATGGAAAGAAAAATTATGGAAACCAGGAAGCATAGCCCTTACAACTATAAAGATGGAAGTGTTGTTTCTCCCAGCCTTCCACAACCTACAAGGGTTACACCACAACAATTGGAAGAAAAAAGAGAAAAAGGGATTTGTTACAATTGTGATAGCAAATGCACTAAAGGTCATAGGTGTGCTGAGAAGAAACTATTTTACATAGAATATGAAGAGGAGGAAGAAAATGATCAAGAAACATCAAAAGAAGAGGATATACACCAGGACACCACCCCAGAGAAAGAAGAAATGAATCAGACCATATCTTGTAAAGCATTGGCAAGAATTACCACTCCTCAAACTCTCAAGATAGAAGGACATATCAAGAAGAAAAAGGTGCAAGAAGTGAAAGATCACATTGAGAAAGAAGAAATGAATCCAACCATATCTTGTAATTCAATGGACGAAATTACCACTCCTCAAACTATCAAGATAGAAGGACACATCAAGAAGAAAAATGTTCAAGAAGTGAAAGATCACATCAAGCATCAAGAAATGAATCCGGCCATATCTTGTAAAGGGCTAGAAGAAATTACCACTCCTCAAAAGATAGAAGGACATATCAAGAAGAAAAAGGTTCAAGCAGTGAAAGATCACATCGAGCATCAACAGAAAGTTCTCCAACTTTTAAAGGATAACGCCACTTCGGTGCAAAATCAAACGAAACAACAGGTAGATCAACATCATAGTGGAAAATGTTTTGATGTAGGTGATTGGGTATTTTTACTGCTACATCTCAAGCAAGCTATTTATGAGAAGGAAATGTTGGCAATACTACATGCACATAAAAAATGGCGACCTTACCGAATGGGAAGACTTTTCAAGGATGAGGATGTGGAAGCATTGTTTTGTGCTATTTATATTATCCAACCAAATTGGATAAACGAAGCAAGGGATGAATGGAAGAAGGATGAAGAAGTATGGCCACTTATTCAAAAGTTGCAAAAGATCCCAATTCAAGCAATATTGCCAGAAATTGAAGAGGAAGGAAAAATCATATTGGAATCTGGAGCAGTCACAGAAACAAGAACCCGACAGCTACGAAATCGATCAATTTTAGAGTATCTCATCAAGTGGAAGAACTTACCCGTTGAATATTCCACATGGGAGGACAATAATTTTATACAGAAGCATCAAGAACTACTCAAGCATTGAGGACAACGCTTTTTGAAGGACAGGGGCATGTTAGGCCCCTATACTACTAGTGTAACCCCTTATTGTTATTAGTATAACCCACTTATTATATTGATGTACCCATGTAGTGCCCATATTGTTACTATTGTGCCCCATAGAAGCCCACTATTGTTATTATTGTGCCCTTACATTATTATTTTTATGTCGGCTTTGATTATGTTATAACTCCTTAGACTCCTATATATAGAAAGGAGGTCTTTTCATTTGTATCATCCAAGAATTGTTCATTTATGTAATGTAAAGGAGGTTGCCCCCTCGAAGAGGCTGAATTCTAAGGCGTGGATCTCTCTTTTCTATCTTTTTGTGAGCTGGTTTCATAACAAATCGATATGAGGAAGTTTGATGGCAAGGATCCCACGACATGGATATTACAGATGGAGCAATTTTGCGATCTCAATAATGTGCAAAACACACAAAAGGTACATATTGCAACTTTATATTTGGAACCAAATCAGTTTGTATGGTATTAATGGCTCTGCTCTCATAAAAAAATTATCACTTGGGCAATTTTTACGGAGGAATTGACAACACATTATGAGGATACAAAAAGCAACACTTTTTTTAGCCAATTGATAGGTCTCAAACAAAAGGGTTCAATAACGGAGCACATTGAGGAGTTCCAAAAATTGAACATAAGGGTAAAAGATATTCCAGAGGAGCATAGGATTGACGTGTTCATAGGGACTTTAAAGGATAATATCCAACATGATGTTCGCCTTTGGGAACCTGATTCATTAGAGAAGGCATTCAGGTTAGCAAGAAAAATGGAAAGCAAAATTATGGCAACCAGGAAGCATACCACTCACAACTATAAAGATGGAAGTGTTGTTGCCCCTAGTCTTCCACAACCTATAAGGTTGACACCACAACAATTGGAAGAAAAAAGAGCAAAAGGGCTTTGTTACAGTTGTGATAGCAAATACACTAAAGGTCATAAGTGTGCTGAGAAGAAATTATTATACATAGATTCTGAAGAGGAAGAAGAAAATGAGCAAGAAAGGTGAAAAGAAGAGGATATACTCCAGGAACAAAGTCTAGATAAAGAAGAAATGAATCTGACCATATCTTGTAATGCATTTGCTGGAATTACCACTCCTCAAACCATCAAGATAGAAGGACAAATCAAGAAGAAAAAGGTAATAGTGTTGATTGATTCAGGAAGTACCCACAATTTTATTCATTGTAAGGTAGCAAAATAATTGAATTGCTTCCTATATCCAGCACCAGAGTGTCAAGTGATGGTTGCAAATGGAGGAACAATAAATTGCTCTGGAAAGTGCCATAATATCAAGCTATCCATGGGAGAATATGCATTGACTAGCCCAATGCTTTCCATTCCAATGGGAGGTGTTGATGTTGTACTAGGAGTCCAATGGCTACAATCCTTGGGTATAATAGCTTTTAATTTTCAAGAACTCTTCATGAAAGTTTATGCGGAAGGAAAGGAAGTTGAATTAAGGGGTATTGCAGGGAAACCGGGAAAGATAATCAGCTCTAACGGTATGACAAAGCTTCTAAAAAAGGAACAAAGAGGTGTAATTGCACAATTATGTTCGCTAGATGTTTCCACATAGAAATCATCTATTTCTCTAGATCTCCAAAAATTCTTGGACAATCATTCCAAGGTATTTGAGACTCCCAAAGGTCTCCCACCAATTCGTGATCATGATCATGCTATTCATCTGATTCCAGGAAGTGTTCCTCCAAACATAAGGCCATACAGATATCCCTATGCCCAAAAGAGTGAAATTGAACGTATGGCTGTAGAAATTCTAGAGGCTAGTATAATTAAACCTAGTCAAAGTTCTTTCTCTGCTCCAATAGTATTGGTGCACAAGAAGGATGGATCATGGTGCATTTGTCTAGATTATAGGGAGCTCAACAAGCTAACTATTAAAGATAAGTTTCCCATTTCTATCATTGATGAATTATTGGATGAATTGCATGGATCAATTTACTTCACCAAGTTGGATCTTCGTTCAGGATATCATCAAATCAGAATGAAGACTGAAGACATTCCGAAAACAACATTTAGAACTCATGAGGGTCATTATGAATTTTTGGTCATTCCTTTTTGCCTTACCAATGCAGCTTCTACTTTTCAAGGTTTGATGAATTCCATTTTCAAACACTTCCTTAGAAAGTTTGTGTTAGTATTTTTTGATGATATACTAATCTACAGCAAGTCGTGGAAGGATCATGTTGACAGGGTACTACAACTATTGGAGGAGAAACAATTATATGCAAAAAGATCCAAATGTTTCTTTGGAGTACAAGAGGTGGAATATCTGGGTCATATTGTATCTCATGAAGGAGTGAAGGTAGACCCTAGCAAAATTAAAGCCATTAAGGAATGGAAAATCCCCACATCCATAAAGCATCTGCGAGGATTTCCCGGGTTGACAAGGTATTATCATAAGTTTGTTAAGAATTATGGGAGAATAGCAGCACCTCTAACAACATTATTGAAGAAAGATGCATTTTCATGGACTCCAGAAGCAACAAAGGTCTTCGAACATCTTAAAGAGGCAATGTGCCAAGCACCAGTCTTAGGTACAATGAACTTCACAAAAACCTTTATTGTGGAATGTAATGCTTCAGGAATGGAATTGATGTTGTTTTAATGCAAGATGAAAGACCCATTGCTTTTGAAAGTCATCCAATCAAGGGAAAATTTTTACACAAAGCTATTTATGAGAAAGAAAAGTTGGCAATACTACATGCACTTAAGAAATGGTGACCCTACCTAATGGGAAGACACTTTAAGGTAAAAACAGATCATGATAGCCTTAATTACTTTTTAGAACAAAGATTATCATCTGAAGAACAACAAAAGTGGGTCACAAAGATGTTGGGTTATGACTTTGAAATCATCTACAAAAAAGGGAAGCAAAATGTGGTGGCAGATGCACTCTCAAGAAAGGATGAGGATGTGGAAGCATTGTTGTGCACCATTTCTATTATCCAACCAGATTGGATAAACAAAGCAAGGGAGAAATGGAAGAATGATGAAGAAGTGTGGGCACTTATTCAAAAGTTACAACAAGATTCCAGTACATCTGATACATTTAAGTTGGCAAAATGATTCGTTATGGTAAAAAGATCGCTTATACCTCTGTAAGAATTCCCAACTCAAACAAAAGATTCTGATGGAATTGCACACTTCTCCCTTAGGAGGGCACTCAGTATTTTTAAGAACTTACCACAGGGTTAAGAAGGAATTTTTTTGGGATGGCCTTAAATCAGATATTCAACAGTTTGTGGCGGAATGTTTGGTTTGCCAACAAAATAAAGTTGAAACAATTAAGACCCCGAGTCTATTACAACCTTTATCCATTCCAAGCCAACGTTGGGAGGAGGTTTCAATGGATTTTATCATAGGTTTACCCAAGTCTGAGGGAAAGAGTGTCATCATGGTGGTAGTTGACAGACTTACCAAGTATGCAAACTTTTGCACATCACATCCATTTAAAGCCAGTACAGTTTTTACTGCATTTATGGAAACAATTCAAAAGCTACACAGAAACCCAAAGATTATTGTAAGTGACAGAGATCCCATTTTCACTGGAAATTTTTGGACAGAATTATTTTCTTGTCTCGGTACTCAGTTAGCTCATAGCTCATCTTATCATCCTCAATCCGATGGG
The DNA here is from genome assembly GCA_031772625.1 of Pinus tabuliformis. Classification (NCBI taxonomy): domain Eukaryota; kingdom Viridiplantae; phylum Streptophyta; class Pinopsida; order Pinales; family Pinaceae; genus Pinus; species Pinus tabuliformis. The sequence continues at coordinate 100,941,408 of CM062807.1, forward strand.
CAAGCTGAGATAGTAAACAAATGTTTGGAAGGATATGTTTGTTGCTTTGTATTTGATAAACAGACACAATGGTTCAAATGGTTGCCTCTGGCTGAATGGTGGTATAACACTCCCTTCCATACAGCAACAAAAATGACCCCATTTATGGCACTTTATGGATATCAGCCACCATCCATCACATCATATTTAAGAGAAAATTCTAAGGTTCAAGTAGTGGAAAATCACATTGAGCATCAACAACAAGTCCTCCAACTCTTAAAGGATAACCTCGCGTTGGCGCAGAATAGAATGAAACAACAGGCAGATCAACATCGCAGTGAAAGAAGTTTTGAGGTAGGTGATTGGGTTTTCCTACGGCTACAACCATATAAACAAATGTCCCTCAAGCAAGCTAAGAAGGATAATAAATTATCACCAAGGTATTATGGTTCATACAAGTTGTTGCAAAAGATTGGTACGATGGCATACAAATTGGAGCTTCCTACAGCTTCTCGAGTGCACCCAGTTTTCCATGTTTAATGTTTAAAGAAGGTATAGGTGACAAGCTCCCATTTCAAACAATATTGCCAGAACTTGACGAGGAAGGAAAAATTATATTGGAACCGGAAGCAGTCACAGAAGCAAGAACTCGACAGCTATGAAATCGATCAATTTCGGAGTATCTCATCAAGTGGAAGAACTTATCGGCTGAAGATTCCACATGGGAGGATGAGAATTTTATATAGAAGCATCCAGAACTACTCAAGCATTGAGGACAACACTTTTTTGAAGGAGAGGGGCATGTTAGGTCCCTATAATACTAGTGATTACCCCATTACTATTGTAATTGTATCCCTTATTAATATTGTTGTGCCCCTATTGCCCCCATATTATTATTATTGTGCCCTATAGAATCCCTCTATTGTTATTTTTGTGGCTTTATATTATTATTGATAGGTCGGTTGGGTTATATTGTGACTCCCTAGAATCCTATATATAGAAAGGAGGTTTTGTCATTTGAATCATCAAAGAATCATTCATTTGTGTAATGTACAGGAGGTTGCCCCCTCAAAGAGGCTGAATTCTAGGGCATTGATCTATCTTTTCTATATTTTTGTGAGATGGTTTCATAACATCATCTAAGGAAAAAATAAATCAAAACTAAAACTAAAACTGAATCTGGAAATTAACTATCTATGTATCTGTTCTCTGAGGTCGCAAGCATTCAGCATTAGCTTAAGGAGCATCGGTTGGCTGACCTCCGATTTTAGTTTCCCTACAAAAACATAATCGGCAAGTGCTGGCGCTATCTTCTTGGCAAAGTTCGTAAGGCATTTGAGAGTCATGCATTGGCTATGTGGTTTAACCAAGTACTGCCAGTATCAACTTGGTTAACTTCTTGATGGACTCTCCTCTTTCTTCAGCCTTTTGTCTCTAGTTTGTCTGCAGATGCTAAATCAAATAATCAGAAATTTGCATACCGCCTAAGGATATCCCTGATAAATACTGTTGGCTCTTTGAGCGCGGGTTTCGCCTTTAGCCTTTAGCGCTATTTCTTACAGTTTTTTGGGCTTACAGGTGACTGAGCGATTAGAGGCTTTCCTTCTCAAGGGGTTTTGCCCAGCCTTCGTTTCTCCTTCCGGGCTTCCCTGGTGCCAGTTTCGCCTCTTGCGCATTTTTGGTAGATGATACATAAACATTAAATCTTATGGAGTGAATGACCTAATGAGTTTCGGGCTTTGAGTCTTAAATTCCCTGTCTGTTATATCGGCACTCTCCAGTACCCAATTGACCATGTATGTGTATGGAAGAATCTTGGGTCTAGCCGCTATCTGGTGCAAGAATGAACATGCAAGTTCTGTGATCGATGCCTCAAATTACCCGCATGAGTCTGCTATTGTTTTAACCTCCATTTCTCTGGGATTTTCTTCTTCGATCAGGCTGTACATGCTTTGCTAAGTAGTTATGCCGACATCTCTATTACAGGTGGTGTCTGTGTATAAGGGCGTCATTTCTTTGTCCTCAACAATCAGAGCTTTTCCCTTCTTTCCCATTACGCTCTAAACATTGCTGTGTATATTTTTCTGCTTTCCGCTCTTGCAATTTAAGAGTGAGGAAGGAGTAATGATAAGAAATAAGGTGACAAGAAATCTTTTAATGCCAAAATCATATAGAATATACTAGCCTATGTGAAATGAACTTTCGATCAAATCTAAACCTTATATTATTAATGATCATCAACTAACCCATTAAATTGGCATTAATGCAAATAACTTGGTATCGGATTATGAAAAAAACATTATTGAATGATGAGCCTTGTAGATCTACAATAAAGCGATTTTGTGATTTGCTTCGCAATATCGCTAATCTATTGTGTTAACAATCATCTATCACCACATGTTTCTGCGAGATGTGATTTGCGAGATGCCCTATCGCATATCGCTGGGTCGAGATATTTTACCTTAAGTGATACTTGAGGCATATGAAAATTGCGACACGCGACGAGTTTCTACAGCGTGCGATCTCACATTGCGATTTTGCAATTTCAGTAGTTTGCTTATATGGTGTCTTCCATTACCTTTTGCGATGCGACGTTTTATTAAGAGAACGATTTTATTCGAAATTATCATAAAACTTAAGTCCTTTTGGGTTTTGTGAGTGTTTTCCTAAGTTTATGATATTAAGTTTTATTCAAAGGGGAATATAAGTGCTACTTTCTATTTTTTAGAAGGGTCCCCATTTATTTAGTATTAGCAATAAAACTAAATAAAAAGGGGGGTTGTTGCTCGCCACAACAACTCCTTATGGCTTTGACTTTCAAGAAGATTTATCTAACCTAGGAAAAGTTCTAGATAAGTGTATTGAGATTAACCTCTCCCTCAGTCCGGAAAAATGTGAATTCTTGATGACTGAAGGGACTGTGCTAGGTCATGCAATATCTCAACAAGGAATGCAGGTGGACCCCAACAAATTTCCATCATCCAAACGGTCCCACCTCCTCAATAGGTGAGAGATGTCAGAAGTTTCCTAGGCTTACCTAGATATTACAGGAGATTCTTTTAAGACTTCAGCAAGATAGCCTCTCCTTTGTTTTGCCTCCTAGGCAAAGATGTTGAGTTCATATGGTCGGAAAACTATCAAGAAGCCCTAGATACCTTTAAGAATAAGCTAGTGACTGCCCCAATTCTCAGAGGCCCAAAATGGGCCCTACCATTCCACATTCACATAGATGCTTCGAAAAAAGTGATAGGAGCAACCTTAGGACAAGTTGATGAAAAGTTACCTTATGCCATATACTATATAAGTAAGAACTTGTCAAAGGCAGAGTTAAACTATATAATGACCGAGAAGGAACTCTTAGCTATTGTGCATTCATTAAACAAATTCAGACATTATATATTAGGCTATCAAACCTTTGTGCACACTGATCATGTTGCAATTAGATATTTAGTGAATAAACTAGATGTAAATGCTTGCATTATTAGATGGTTGCTTTTACTACAGCAGTTTGATCTGACCATTATTGATAAGCCTGGTAAAAAGAATGTTGTTGCTGACTTTTTGTCTAGAGTAAATTTTCATGTAGGTGAAGAAGGAATGGTGGATGACCAAATACCAAATGAACACCTATTTTCTATATCAGTACTCTCTCCATGGTTTTCTGATATAGTAAACTTCTTGGTTTCAGCACAGTTCCCACCACACCTGTCCTCAAAAGAGAAGACAAGGATAGTAAGGAAAAGTGCCCCTTTCACCTGGATTGGAGGAAATCTCTTCAAACTGGGCCCAGATCAGATCTTGAGAAGATGTGTCAGGGAGGAGGAAGTCTTCGACATCCTCCTGACCTGTCATGATGAGCCTTATGGAGCTGATGTTGCAGCAAATAAGCGCCTTCAAGATATTGTAAGCATGCTACTACTGGCCCACTCTTCATCAGGATGTGAGGAGATACACGAGCCAGTGTGATTGGTGTCATAGGATGGGGAAACCCACTCCAAAGGATGAAATGCCAATGCAACCTCAAGTGACCTTTGAGCCATTTGAGAAGTGGGGCATGGACTTTGTGGGGCCTATCAACCCCCTTCAAAGCAGAAGCAGTACATCATTGTGTGCACCGACTACCTAACAAAGTGGGCAGAGACAAAAGAAATCAAAGCAGTGACAGAGGAAAAAGTAGCTGAGTTTTTGAGAGAAAAAATATTCTACAAATTTGGGTATCCAAGAGAGTTGGTCACAGACCAAGGCAGTCAGTTCACTTCCAGCCTGATTGAAGACCTGCTCACACATCATAAGATCAAGCACAGGACTTCCACCCCTTACCATGCACAAGCCAATGGGCAAGTGGAGGTCACTAACAGAGCATTGGAAGGGATCCTAAACAAGGTAGTGAGCAGCAACAGAAAAGACTATGCGGAAAGATTAGTTGAGGCCACTTGGGCCTACAACACAACATGGAAGACCACCACCGGGTTCACACCCTATGAACTGGTCTATGGGAAGAAGGGTTTTCTGTGAATAGAGTTTGAATTCAATATCCTAAGGATGGCAGCTTAGCTGGACCTAGACCTCAGCCATGCATAGAAGGAGAGATTACTTCAGCTCAATGGATTGGATGAATACATATTGCAAGAACTTCTCCACACAGAGGTAGTTCAACTTCAAAGAAAGATATGGCATGACAGAAATATCAAGGAGAAGAAATTCCAAGAGGGAGATTGGGCACTACTCTATGATTCAAGATACAAATATTTCAAAGGCAAGCTAAGGATAAGATGGCTGGGACCGTACACAATGGAGAAATGCAGTGACAGTGGTTTAGTTCTGATCAGAACCATTGATGATGAAGCCATCCCCATGCTTGTCAATGGACATCGATTGAAAGTCTACAAGGAACCCCTCTCCAAGCGAGATTTTATTGAAGATCTGAATAAAATAATGATGGTAGTGGAGCATGTCTTAGCTTCCACTTTACCCACTCACTGAAGAAAAGAAAAATTAAAAAAAATAAGGACTCAAGTGAAAATCTCCATGAGGCACTTGAGTCCCATCATTGGGTTGAAAACCTCTTCTGAGGCGGCCCAGTGATGTCAAAAAAAAAAGAAAGAGAGATGAGGTTATCTACCAAGTATTCAAATACATTTCCTATGAGGGGAGGCACATCATTGTCTATGGATATCATTTCAAAATCCTCCATGACTTGAGATATGGCATGGATACCCCAACACTTCAAAAGCTCAGTATCCCTTACTTTCTCCTTCAGTCCCTCGTTGACTCTAGCACCAAGGTACAAGCAGGAAATTTAGTGCAGTTAGCTCACCACCGCTTAATCAAAATCCTAGTAGAGGAAGCCCTTCATACCTTTACACTCCCTATAGCATGGGAAGTTTTCCGAAATATGACAGCTGAGGATGACATAAAGGCATTGACCTATGATGTCAGTCCTACTGGTAGTAAGGAGGAAGGACAATAAGGAGGAGAAGATGAAGCCAATGGTGACATAGCACAGCAAGAGAGGAAGGAGAAAGGAAAAGAAACAGAGGAGGGAAAAGTTGAAGAGATAGAAAAAGAGACAAAAGAGGGAGAAAAGGAGACAGAGAAGGTAGAGCAAGGAGAAGGGTCCCTTGAAACTTTGGAAAGGGAAGAAGCAGCTACCCTCAGTACACCAGTTAAGCCAAAGTAGAAGAGGAAAAGAAAGACCTCCATGTATTTTAGGGCAAGGAAGAGCACAAGAATTAAAACAGTCAAACCTCAGCCCTCTTCAAAAGTTCCCATTACCATTGAAGATTTACTATCTGCCAAGGTGAAATAATCTCCTTCCTAGACACCTATAACCTATGAGAGGGGGACTCCAAGATCTTCTACATGGAAGGGAAAGGCAGTACTACATGACCCAAAGCCATACCTATAGGAGGCTCGGACAGTCCTACAGGAGACCCAAAAGCTTGAGAAAAAGATAGGGGAACAGCCATAGGTGAAGGGGGAAGCACAAGAGCTATAAGAACTTGACCCCCAGCCTATTCTTGCCTCCTATTACAATCTACCTGAGGGAGGAAGGATAATCCCACAGAAATTTGCAATTCCACTATTTTTCGAATTGGAGAAAGAAAGAGTGAGAACACATAGGTGGATGCAGATAGCCAAATCCCAAGGAGTTGAGGATGTTTGCCATGTGGAAAACAAACTTAGGGAAATGGGCAGGGAATTAAGTGCTCTCAGAGACAGAGAGGTCATTACAAGAAGCCACCTTGAAAATGAGAATGAACTACTAAGGAGGCAGCTGCAAGAGAAAGAGACTCAGCTGGCATACATAGCCAGCTTATCCATGGAAGCATTACAATGTAGAACACCATCCAAATCTTATGGCCTCTACCTGAAGGATCAATGGCTTCAATTCCAAATAAATACTTTGGCACAAAGAGGCACAATGCCTTTCCAAGACAACAGGTAGTTCATGGATTCGTGTGACCAAAGCACCTCAGAGGATAAGGCAAAGATGGCAGAGATCTACCTACACAACATGGCCCTCACAGACATGAATGCGTGGGACCCCAATTCCAAGCTAGGGGATCTGCAACTAATGGCCATGGCCTCATGGATGAACCATGAAGAATTGAGGGTAGCAGAAATGAAGAGATTGCTAATAAAAGAGTAGAATAATCCATTGATGATAAGAGCTGAGCCATCAAATCCTATGGCACTCATCAGCACACACAACCTGCTTGCCAATGACCCTCAGATTTCCCCTAGATATATAGCCAATCAGGCACAAGCCATTGTACACTTTGAAGATATGCTTAGGCCACTTAGGGATGACTGTGTGCATGCATGCATGAGAAGATGGAACACCCTACCCCCCATTTTGCAGAACAGGGAATACCATTCCACCATGAGACTGAAGGAGGCATTAAAAAGACTGCCAATGTACAAGCACTCCATGCAAAGGCTGAAGGTCAACTGGATTGGCCTCAAACTAAGTCCTCCACTCATATTAGGCATGTTAGAAGGCAGAAGAGAAGAAGAAGAGGAGGAGCAATGGAAGGACATTGACAGAAAGGCATGATTTTATGGATAACATGAGCAGACCACAACAGAGGCTTGGGATACTAGGGAGGCCACCGGGGCCATAAAAGATGAAGAAATTGACTAGGTTTCTCAGAGGATGAGCCTCATAAATGGGTAATTATATGGGCTCATTTTACCTCCTAACCTAGTCAAATCAACCATTCTCTTAGCTTATTGTATGATTTTTTGATTATATTTATGTTTCTAGAGTGAGTTAAGTTAGTTATTATGCCATGTGGTCTAACATGTATTTAATGCATATTATTGATGGATTTCGAGGTCAAAGTCAAGGAGTTAATGGCCAAAGTCCAGCATTAACTCGAAGTAGATAGAGGAGAGGACTTATAGGAGGGATTCCCCCTCATTTATTTCTCCTCACTTCGAATTCCCCTTCATTCATGTCGGAGTACAAGTAGCCAAATCATGCACTAAGAAGGCAACTGAGCAAGTGGAAGATGATTGATAGTTATCGTGAGTTTTGGTAGCCAAGCCTCCCTGATTTTAAGGAAGCTGTTGGTAGCTTCAGATGTATAAGTAGAGAGGCCTAGGGCCTCACTAGGGTCGGATTTTTTTATTATGTAAACTCTGCTCAAATTTCTAGCTTATTATTGTGTGACAGTTTCATGTAATCTTGCTATTTCTTGATAATGAAGATGGAATCCTTTTAGAGCTAGCACTGAGTTACCTCAGAGAGGTGAAACTCTTGGGTTAGGGCCCAATCTAAGTAGCCAAGCTTCTCTTTACTTGTACTTGTATGCTTACTTCTGTTGTAGATTAATTTGTTGTTAGATGTACTTCTTTTATGGTTAAGAATAGGTTGCTTTTGATGATTTAGTAGTTTGCTTCGGTTTGCGCTTTCTGTAGCAGGTTAAGCAGTGATCAAAAAGGATTCAAAAGGCTAGAAATAGTGCCTCGGCCTCTCTTCCTCCCTCTAGGGCCTTGATTTGAGGCAAAGACTCTCTTGCTGCCGCAAAAACACAAATTTTCCTCATTCATAGGACTTCTAGTGTTTGTAGCGCTTTAGTAGGTTAATAGTCTAGTTTTTCTTTGCTTCAGATCTCCTTTATCATGTTCACTTTCTGATTTGTAATAGTCCTCTTTAATGCTTTCCTTTCTTGCAACATTTCTCAGCATTTCCTCTCATACATTATAGTTTAGGCCATTTGAATGCAAAACTCTATTTTTCTAGATGCACTCATTTCATTGCTTGCTTGTTATTCTTGGTTGAATGTCAGTTTCTATGCAGGAGATCTCTTCTAGTAGTAGGTCAACTTATCAGAAATCACATTCGCCATCTAATCCATGCCCTATAGGTCTCCCAAACCTCACCTCAATTCTGCCTTTGTTTCCTTCATTTTTCATAGAACTTCTTCTTCTCTCCTTGAGCAAACCCAATCATCTTTCTCTCTCCTGGTGGTTCATGGTGGACCTTAGGTGCCTTAACACCTCACCTCAACCTTCATCCACCTTTTCCACCCACTCTCACACCCTCAAAATAGCGGAAATTTTTCTCAGCCTCCTCTTGTAGGCCTCCCGTAGCTTCCTTGTTTTCCTCCTGTAGATTCCCTTTGTCGTCCTGTAGTTTTTCCTGTACGCGTTCTTTTGAAGGCCGAGTGTGGGAAAAGCCTCCAGAAGGCCACCTAAGACCTCCTAGGACCCATCCACACCATATTCCATCCTCCCAAGCTCCAAAATGACCCTCCAACGCCACCTATTCGTTCCCACACTCACACACAATAAATTAGATGCATGATTAAATTCACATAAAAACACATAAAAATCCAAAAATATGTCTTTTGCTTATTTACTTCTAGAAATAGCATGGTTAGATGTTGTTTACTTTCTTGAGTAGGTAATGGCATTTCTTTCATGGTTTTCATAGTGTTTTTGGCAAAAGTAGAATTAGCTTGTTAATTAGGGTTTACTAGGTCTTGCTTTACATTCCAGTCTTTTTCCTTTCTGCAATTAGAATAACCTCTGTAGAGTAATCTTTCTTTCCTTTCATCACACATAGAGCTTCTTCTGAAATCTATAGAAGTTGGCTTGAGCTCCTAGTGATCTTGCACCGGTTGACCAAGTGACAACCTGTAGTGAGAACTAGTACTTGTGCATACAACACCGATGCTTCCAAGTTTGCTACGTACTACCAGCTTGATAAAAGTAAAGTTGACAACCCAGGAGTTGCAGCATCCTTGTTGCAATACTGGTGCTCACCAGGACTTAGTGGCTTTTGGTGATCATGGATGGATGGAGTTAGGCTGGGGTTGCTGGCATGAGATCTTCTTGCACTATTGAGATTCCCGCAATACATATATCACTGGCATTTATCCATCAATCATGTAAAACAAGAAAGATTTTCAATCAATTTAAGAAAACAAAATTTCATTATTTAGTTGCCTAGTTCATGCATGAAAATACTTGTAGAATATTGTGAAACACCATGAGATCTAATACAAAGCTGAACACATCAGAAATGACAATTGAAACCTATTCTTGAAAACTGAAAATATGCTAGCCTAGGTAGCAGAAAACCCTAAATTCCATAAGAGACTAGAATCTGTCTTTTTGGGGCTGCATAGGAGTTCTTTCCTCAAACCATGGTCCCTAAAGGGAGGAGTGAGGCCAAATCCACCTGCTATCAGCCTCTTTGGTATTCCTTTATCTCTCTAAGCTTGTTACATAGGAAAATGACCTCCTCATCAGCTCAAAGGAGAAGAGCAGGATGATTGAAGCACTGACTAAGTTCACAGGCCTATTTGTCAAGCTAACGTTGTCTGGGAACTAGAAACCTGCTTTATAAAGATTCCTAGCAATGCACCAGGTGTGTTAGTGCCTAGGGTAACTCTGTTTGTTACCTCAAGAAGGGTCTTAGTAAACCTAAATGAGTTTCCATGTGTCAAAGGAACAAGTTGACTGAGAAATATCCCAATAGTCACTCCTATGTCAACTCACAAAAGCAGGGAAACATCAAGATTCGACATGTTTGGAGGAATTACTATTCCTAACGAAGTCTACAAACGGGGAAAGAGCATAAATGAATGGAAACATATCTGCTTTTTCCGAAAGGAAGTCATGAGGATTTGGTAAGGTTTATCCTCTCATGCTATATATGTGAGGCTAGGGCCATTGTGGAAAGGGTCAAAACATTTGAAAGGATTTCCTGTTTGACTATCGAGACTAGTCTCCGACTAAGGAATTGCAAGAGGTTAAGAAGGGAGAGAGAGAGAGAGGATCTAGAGGAGTAAGGGAAAGCTGATACAACCGATGGTTGTAATCACCATTTTCTATTATCAATATAGAACTACAATTGCGTTGTCCACTCCATGGCATTGGTAGTGTAATTTGATTACATATTTCAGCAATGTGATTATTATGAGTGGCTTAGATACATGTAATTAGATATCTCTACATGTTAATGCATTGATTGTCAAAGTTATATGTTGTGATATTATGCCTTGTCTTATCTATGTGCATTTTTTTAATCTGGAGCTAGTTGAAGGGTCTTCCACTCCACTACTTTGTGCTCTCTAACAACACCACACCGAGACTTGAGGTAATAAGTCATTCTTCTTGCTTTGATTCTCATTTGTCTAACATAGATATATGCATGCATATCTGGGCTAGTTGCAGCTAATATGATAGTCTGCCAAGGATCACGAGAAGAACCTTGAGGGTTTCTATAGCACAAAACACCTGTGTATTAATCGCTATAGAAAAGCTATTGCTAAAGCAATGCACAAATGGAAGAAAACTAATCAAATTCACAACTACTTGCAATGAAATAATGCTAAAACAAATTCAACAATTAATCTATGAAATAACCTAAGCATACAAGTAAAAGAAGAGGAGCCTTTGCTGCTAGGGTTGGGCCCTAAACCAAGAGCCCTCTGAGGCAACTCAGTGTTGGATCAACTAAATGCTCATTCTCATTATCATATCAGAAAAATTACATAACAATGTTTCCACAAAACTTGAACTCGAAAATGCTTAATGCTCTTACATAAAAAATATGAATCCTAATGAGGCTCTAGGCCTCCTTATTTATACAACTAAAGTCTCCAATGAATTCCTTAAATATAGGGAGGCCTAGCTCCCAAACTCAATATGAACTGATTCTTAACTGTTACTGGCTTGGCTGCCTGTGCTCTCCATGACTCGACTGCTTGCAACTCTGAGCTAGTGTGATTTGATTGGGGAATATTTGAATGAGTGAGGATTTAATGAGGAGGATCTATCTCCTATAATCTCTCCTTTTATCATTCAAGTTTTTTCCCTTAATTAGCCAAAATTGCCATGATTTTCTCTCAAAAAACTGCAATCAATGCACATTAGACCACTAGACATAACATCTTACTTTTACTCATCTCATTAAGTAAGATATAATTAAAATATGTAAGGAATTATGAGAAGAGTTGATTTTAGTAATCTTGGAGGTGTATTAAGGTCCATATAGTTACCCAATGATGAGGCTTATCACCTGGTTCGATGTTGGGTTCATTATTTGTCTCCCAACCTATGCCATATTCATCTCAAGTTCCTATTCCTCAATCTATATCTCAACAAGCTCAAAGTCATGTAACTCAACCTATACATGTTGTGGTCTCATCTCAACTCATTCCTTCAGTATCTAGTACCTCTTAGGTCCCACTTACTATGCCTTTACAAGTTCCTTTACAATCTGAATCACTTGCACAAGGTATTCCTTAAATTCCAGAAGGACAAATTGTGTATGCGATGGAACAACATCAATCAAACCCTCTTTATCATGGGACAATGCAAACTCCCATCGAGAAACATTATAGACCTTGTTAGGGTATTCATTAGGAGCATTTTCAAGACTAGCCAATTCATGGTTATCGTGGGGCTGGTCAACAAGGTCACTTTTATTTTGGCTATCAAAATCCTCCTTATTCTGGTAACCAGGTTCCTTATTACCAGAACCCTCCTTATTCAGCAATGCAAGTGCTTGTTTCACAATTTATTCCTTCATATCCAGGTCATCCTCCATCGAACTTTAATTGGTAGTTTCCTTTTGTATCCACTCTCGACTTTCTAGATTTGACTCGACTCACCAATGACCCCATTGCTCATTCACCTTGGTCACTGATTATTCCTACGAAAGTGCCTTTTGATATCCCTAAATTCAAAGGAATCTAGGAGAAGACCTGTCAACGAATGTCATGGCGTATTGTATATGGTTTTCATCGAACTCCCTTAATGATGATTCTATTTGAATTCATATTTTCCAAAGAATGCTTATGGGTACCACTACTAAATGATATATTGAGTTACCCAAAGCTTCATTTCATCATTTCAGCACCTTAGCCACAACCTTCCTCATGCATTTCCATTTTCCCATTATATACAAAACTGGAACGAAACTGTTAACCAACTTCGAACAATATGATTCCTCACATTCCAGATCACACGCCATCACTAGTTGGTAAAAGGTTATGTTCCCGATCAATTGCTTGCGGTATGGTTTACCAAATCTCTGTTGGTATCGATAACAGAAGATGTGGCCAAAGGTGGATTTGTGATTGAAGGGAAAGGTATTGCTCATGCGCAATATTTGGATTTAGTTTATACCCAATCCGACATGTTCTATGATAGGATACCAAAATATTTGAGACCTTCGAATATTTTTCCTCCTACGCCTGGTAAAGAATCTCATGATGTTGATGGATTTATTGGTTTTACCAGCTTGCATACAATGAGTAAGCCATTTGTTATTTCTCCACCCGCATATGGTCAAAATCCTTAATCCCATCCTCCTACAAATTTTTCTTTTGAGATAATTTGTTTTTCATCTGATAAGTTGAAGTGTCAACAAAAACCTGGAAGAAAGAAGAAAGGAAATGGTAGGAATAAGATGTTGAAAATAGCAACAAGAAATGCTAAATATAGAAGTGCTAAAAATAGCATTCCTATAAATAACATTTCGAGATACATTCCAATTTTAGTTAGTCCCTAAACTAAAATCGTGAATTAAAATTCGAATTTGATCTTAGCAGTTATTTGAAAAATAATTAATTAATTCATCTTGAGTTAATTAGTTGAGGAAAATCAAACATGAAGTCTATGTGAGGACATGCAACAATTATTCCTTTGATTGAGGAAATTATTCCTTAATTAAAGTAATCAAGATGAGTTGTACTTTGAGTTGTAATTAGTTAGCTCAGTTAACTGAGTTAAGTCTAGTTATATTAGTTCCAACCGTTGGAGGAATTGATTGTGAGTTCAGTTAGTGAATGCATGCATGCATGTAACTACTGCACTTCAGATAACTAAATATTCTCTCATAAATAACTCATGCATGTTAGTTCTATCAGAGACCCAGTTGAGATTAGATGGTGGGACAATGTACTATCAGTTGCAGGAATATTCCATTGTGAATATCTCTTGCATGCAGAAGGAATTCATTTCTTAAGGATTGCAGAGTTATTTCTGAGTTTAGTGTGTTGTATGAGGCTATAGTTCACATAGGTGGCATCATTGGACCCCAGGAAAAACTACGAAAGGAAATAGGAGGCTTGGAGGATTGAGGGAAGGCATATGTTGTGTCTATTTAGTCTGTGAGATATATCTAGGGATTGTACTGAGAGATGCATAGCTTCCAAGCTAAGGCTTTGTGTAATCGGACTATTTTCCACTTGTATGATAATACAGAGATCGGGGTTTTTAGCTGAGGCTTTCCCAAGAGCATTCTTCTGTGTTCATGTGTGATTGATTTCTCATTCTCAGTTATATGTGTTCTATATGATCTTGCTCATAATTGATTAAGCTTTCGCAAGTTTGTTTGTAGAAGTAGATCTAGTATTTTGCTTTAGTATATTGCATTTTCAGGTGATCTATAATGGGAATTTCTACATGGTATTAGAGCAAAGGTGATCAAAGCAGAGAACATTATACAAAGAAGGGAGAAGTTTAAAGTTTGAAGTTCTTTATTATAGACATCAAGTTCTTATCACATCTCAATTTCACCAATGGCATTCAGCGATTTGAGACTCGAGTATGCCCTTGATGGTAGCTCGAATTATATAGTTTGGAAGGATCGCATGGAAGCGGTATTAGAGGACAATGGTTTGCAGGAGTTCATTAATCAAGAAGTCCCCAAGCTTGCAATAGCTAATGCCTAAGATTTGGTGGAATGGAAGAAATGTTTGGCTAGAGTGAGGAGAATCCTCCTGGAGGGAGTTTGAGACCACATTATCTTGAGCCTCCATGGGAAGGAGACACCGTATTCATTGTGGAAAACATTGAAGGATCTATATCAAAACAACAACGATCAGAGAAAGTTGGAACTGAAAGACAAGCTTTGGAAAATCAAGTGTGAAAAGGGCGACACAATCTCTATGTATCTGAACAATCTCACCACCTGTGGGGATGAGCTTGGAAGTGTAGGGATCATGACTGCCAACAATGACATGGTGAGTCTTGCTCTCCTCAGCCTTCCTAAGAGCTAGCATAGCTACCAAGACTCAGAAAATGGAAGAGAGAAATTTCCAAATTGGGAACGACTTTGGTTGGATCTGATGCAGGAGGAGATAAGAAGAAGCACCAGAGATGGATCTTCATTAAAGCAAGATGATGAAGAAAATCTAGGAAAGGGAAAGGAAAGGCGTCCCATCTTAAATCGAGTTCTTCCCATGGTGGGAAGAGGTTTGACAAATCGAAAGTGCGATGCTTTCATTGTCATGAGATGGGCCATTATGGTACGAATTGTCCACGGAAGAAATCCAATAAAGGATCCTTGAAGGGATCAAATGGTGAGGCACTGGCCTCATAGTTTGAGTTGGATTTCTCTCTCATCGCATGCATGGTTTCATCCATGGTGGGATGTGTTTGGTACCTGGATAGTGGAGCTTCATTCCACATGTCAGGTGACAAGAATCTATTCAGTACCTTGGAGGAGAAGGATCTCCAGATGTGCATCGAGATGGGCGACGATGGAAAGCACCATGTTTTAGGTGAAGGTACGGTTGTGTTTCAGAGGGAGCATGGAGCTCCTCTCACCCTAATTGATGTAAAGTATGTACCGGGTCTGAAGAAGAATCTTTTGTCTATTGCTATGCCAGAAGTTAAAGGCTATGATGTAGTCTTTCGTAAAGGAAAGGTATTCCTGAGGCATATCGGCACTGGACATACCAAGAGAATTGGGATTCGAGTAAAGAATCTCTACAAGCTGGAGGTAGATGACTATGCTGCATTGAGTTCCAAAGTAGAGGTGGTGCAAAGCTAAGATGTTGGTGAGCTATGGCATAGCAGATTAGGCCACTTGCACCATGGGGCCTTGAATATCATGCAACAGATTTCTATCGGACTACCCAAGGGAGAACTGGAGCAAGTGGATACATGCAAAGGTTGTACCTTGGGTAAGTATGTAAAATCTTCCTTTCAGGATTGACACAGTAGAGCTAGAGAAATCCTGGAGTGAGTTCACACAGAGGTGTGTGGACCATTCTCTACAACCTCCACCAATAAACAAAGCTACTATGTTATTTTATTGAAGATTTTTCTCATAGATGTTGGATCTACTTTATGCAAAAGAAGGATCAGACGTTCTTGAGGTTTTGTGAGTTCAAAGCCTTGGTAGAGAAAGAATCTGGAAAGAAAATAAGAGCCTTGCGTTGTGATAATGGTGGAGAGTATGTCTCCCAATAGTTTAAGGACTTCTATGCAGTCGAAGGAATTAAATTGGAGTTGACGGCACCCCATAACCCACAACAAAATGGGTGGGTGAAAGGAAGAACAGATCTATTATGGGAGCAACTCGAGCAATGTTGCATGACCAAAACTTACCATTTCATTTGTGGGCTGAGGCATGCAATATAGTAGTATACTTGCATAACAGAAGCCCGAACCGTATACTGGTGATGAAGACACCAATGGAGGCCTTTTCCGGGAAGCAACCAGATGTGAGTCACTTCAGGATCTTTGGATCATCAGTTTATTGCGACGTGACCAAAGATTCCTGGAAGATGCTAGATCCAACAACTGAGTTGGGGATACTTGTGGGGTACACTGATACAACCCACAACTATCGGGTGTTCCTACCTACCAGTTAGAGGATAGTGGTATGCAGAGATCTAAAGTTTGATGAGCAGAAAGACATGCAAGTATCACTTGAGAGGGAGCTCAAGTTGCATGCAAAGGAGGAAATTTTGGTTCCGAAGGAGGAGGAGCCTCAAACTGATCCAGAGTAGCCACATGTAGAGGATTTGGGAGTGGAGACATCCACTCATGCAGAGCCTTCCAGAGATGGGCGGAAACACTTAAGGGAAGCTAACAAGTTGATGATAGATATGCGAGAGAATGTGGGGCAACCATCCTCTCAGTGCAGACAGAGGAGATCACCCGAGCGGTACACTGGTTACATGGCCCTGGTTGGGTAGTGTGTAGCCACCGAACCTTCTTCTTTCAAGGAAGTACTGTAGCAACCAGTCTGGGTTGATACTATGGTAGAGGAGTATGACTCTATCATTTGGAACAGTGTTTGGGATGTTGTCCCAAGACCGGTGGACAAGTCAGTGGTGAATTCCCGATGGCTTTACAAGGTAAAGCAGGCAGGTAATGGCAGTGTTGAGAAACATAAGGCAAGGTTTGTTGCCCTTGGTTTCTCATAGGTTGAGAGGATCCACTACGATGAGACTTTTTCTCCTGTAGCAAGTTACTTATCTATTAGATCGATGATGGCACTTTTAGCTTAGATGGGTTGAAAGATCCATCAAATGGATGTGAAGACTATGTTCCTCAATGGCAAGATTGAGGAAGAGGTGTACATTGAGCAACCAAAAGGTTTTGAGACCTTCAATCGTGAGTAACATGTGTGCTGACTCAAGTGAGCATTGTATGGGCTGAAGTAAGCACCTTGTGCTTGGTACACCAGGATCGACATCTATTTCACCGGGTTGGGCTTCACCAAGAGTGAAGCATATGCGAACCTTTACCACATCATGGTAGAAGGTAAGCAATTGATCATTGTACTTTATGTTTACGATCTGATATTGACAGGTGATTATCAGTTGATCGAGTCTTGCAAGAGAGTTTGAGATGAAAGAAATGGGTCTCATGCACTACTTTCTAGGCATGGAAGTGTGGCAGAAGGATGGGCAAGTGTTTGTGTCTCAAGGCAAGTATTCCAATGAGATACTCAAGCGATTCCACATGGAGAAGTGCAAGCCCATGTAGACTCCTCTAGCTGGTAACTTGAGGAAGGAGGATGCTACTTCAGGTGAGGTAGTAGCTGCTATAGTTTATCGACAACTTGTCAGTTCACTGATGTATCTAGTGAACACACGACTAGATTTGTGCTTTGTGGTCAACCAGCTGAGTCAAGCTATGGTTCAACCTACCAAGATATTTTTAAAGGTAGCGAAGCATGTGATGAGATACCTCAGAGGCACATCTCAGTATGGATTGTGGTACAGATGGACAGAGGGAGTGAAGCTTCAGGGCTTCACAAATGTTGATTGGGCTGGGAGTCCATCAGACCAGAAGAGAACTTCTAGAGGAATCTTCAACCCTGGTTCAGCTGCAGTTTCCTGGTACAACAGGGAATAGAGGTTAGTTGCAATTAGCTCAACAGAGGCTGAATACATGGCTGCTAGTCAGGAAAAATGCGAGGCCATTTGGATGTGGAAGGTTCTAGTGGGATTGTTTGGTTAGAGGATGGATCCAACCATGATCTATTGCGATAATCAGAGTTGTATCAAACTCTCTGAGAATCTAGTGTTTCATGACAGGTCCAAGCACATAGATATCCAGTACCATCATCTTCGAGACTGTGTGGTGAAGAGGATCATGTTTTTGCTGTATGTTTCGACCAAGGAGTAGGATGAAAATATTTTGACTAAGGCATTGTCAAAATTCAAGTTCTAGTTCCACAAAGACATGATTGGGGTGAGCGATAATCCCTTTCTTGTTGAGAGGGAGTGTTAAAAATAGCAACAAGAAATGCTAAATATAGAAGTACTAAAAATAGAATTGCTATAAATAGCATTTCGGGATACATTCCAATTTTAGTTAGTCCCTGAACTAAAATTGTGAATTAAAGTTCGAATTTGATCTTAGCAGCTATTTGAAAAATAATTAATTAATTCATCTTGAGTTAATTAGTTGAGGAAAATAAAAAATGAAGTCTATGTGAGGACATGCAACAGTTATACATTTGATTGAGGAAATTATTCCTTAATTAAAGTAATTAGGATGATTTGTACTTTGAGTTGTAATTAGTTAGCTCAGTTAACTGAGTTAAGTCCAGTTAGATTAGTTCCAACAGTTGGAGGAACTAATTGTGAGTTTAGTTAGTTAATGCATGCATGCATGTAATTACTGCACTTCAGATAACTGAATATTCTCTCATAAATAACTCATGCATGTTAGTTCTGTCAGAGACCCAGTTGATATCTGATGGTGGGACAGTGTACTATCAGTTGTAGGAATATTCCATTGTGAATATCTCTTGCATGCAGAAGGAATTGATTCCTTAAGGACTGCGTAGTTATTAATGAGTTTAGCGAGTTGTATGAGGCTAGACTTCACACAGGTGGCATCATTGGACCCCAAGAATAACTACAAAAGGAAATAGGAGGCTTGGAGGATTGAGGGGAGGCATATGTTGTGTCTATTCAGTTTGTGAGCTGTATCGAGGGATTGTACTGAGAGATGGATAGCTTCCGAGCTAAGGCTTTGTGTAATCTGGACTATTTTCCACTTGTATGATAATACAAAGGTCGCGGTTTTTATCTGAGGATTTCCCCAAATTATTCTTTTGCTTTCATGTGTGATTTATTTCTCATTCTCAGTTATATGTGTTCTATTTGATCTTGCTCATAATTGATTAAGCTTCCGCAATTTTTTTGTAGAAGTAGATATAGTATTTTGCTTTAGTATATTGCATTATCAAGTGATCTACAGTGGTTTTTCTACATAAGAAAGGTCCCTCTCCACAGAATAAACAATCAAATTAGTCTTCTACTGAGAAACAAAAGCCTTGATATCCTTGCTTGATTTGCAATGAGGAACACTTTACACGTGATTGTCCTCACTGCACAAAATTGAATCAATTTCTTAAGTCTTGCACTTCTCCTGTAGTGTTGATCGACTCGTTTCCTAATCAAGAGACACATATGGTTTCTCGGGACCCATATTCCTCTAAAACGGTTTTGATGCTTTCCTCTTCAAAGTTGAGATATCATGTTTTGGTAGCTACTCGGAACAAGGATTATGGTAATGCGAATCTACTGAACGGTCAAGCCACTAATCAACCTGCTAATTTGGCACCATCCTCATCGAATCCCACTCTACTATCGATTCCCATGAAATTGACTATTAAACCTCCAAAGGATGTTATTCATAAGTCAACTTTCAAACCTCATGCAATAGATTCTCATAATTATAATGTATTTGAAGACTTGGCTTAGTCTCCATCGACTATGTCAACTCTTGAGGTATTGCAAAATTTCCTTGCCCAAAAGAAGGATTTACTTTCAACTATCTGATGTGTGGATCCATCGAATTCGAACCTTGTTGTTTTTTCTCATGAAAACTATACCCCTCAGCTTCCAGCTCAGTTAGGTTTTATAATCCAAGTCATCGCCTATGGTAATAACATTCATCGTTATATCATGGATGAGGGAGCCTCAACTTGTATTATGTCCATGTCTTGTTGGAAGGTGATTAGTTCTCCTCAACTAAGTCAGTCACCTACTACACTGAAATTCTTTTACGGGAGAACATACAAACCTTGTGGGATTTTAAACTCCCTGCAAGTTGAATTAGGGGGAAAAACTATGTCCATAGAATTCAAAGTTATTGACGGGCCTCTCGATTACAATCTTCTATTAGGATGTACATGGGTTTATGCCATGTCTACTGTAGTCTTGATTTACTTCCATATGGAATCATTTCCTCTTAAAGGCAAGATTGTAGCCATAGACCAACTCACCTTTTTCTCCTATGAATCACTTATTACTAGAAGTGTCTCTCTTGTGGGGGAAACCCTACAGTCATATCAACATGTTGGAGTTGGATTGTTGAAGGATTCTTCACTTATGGGGACCTTTTCACTCCCTCCTCCTCCCCTTCCCAAAAAATCACCTTTGGTAGCCTATATCAACACGATATCATCTTCTACTATCATAGTTGATCCATGGATTGTAATAGATGAAACATAAATGAAAAATTTTGGCAATCGAATGCCACTAAACCCCATTGAGATAGATTATGAAGCTATTTATTCAACACGTGTAGTTTCTTCTTTTGATTCGCTTAATTGGGTAGATAGATCATTGGACTATGGTATGTCTTCTATTCCTTTATCGCATGTATTCCCTATCGACAAAAGCATAATGGAAATCATGATGTAGCACGATGCACCGTGGGATGAACTCGCCCAATTTTGTTGATCTTTTTGAAAATTCCATGCCAATTCAGAAAAGAACCTTTATAATATCGAAGCGATAATACCTCTTGATATTTCCATTAAGCCAGGTGTTGTCAAAAATATACACATTGGAGAATCTTGTTCTCCATAGGAGATCGAGACTTATCAATCCCTTTTCTATGAGTTCCGAGATGTCTTTGCCTAGACCTACGAAGAGATGTCAGGCATCGACCCAAATATAGTTGTACATGAAATTAAGACATATCTTGATACCAAACCAGTCTGACAGTGCCTCCGTCAAGTCCATCCAGGAATTCTGCTCTGAAGTTTAAAAGATTCTTCGAGTCGGTTTCATATACCCTGTTATTTCAACTAATTCGGTGTCGATTGTAGTTTCTATTGTGAAGGAATAGGGCACCATTCAAGTGTGTGTCAATTATCAGGATGTGAATCATGCATGTTTGAAGGAAAAATATCCCACCCTGTTTATTGACTATATTGTTGATGACTGCACTGGTGATGAAATTTATTCATTTATGGATGGATTTTTAGGCTATAATCAAATCAATATTCTCCCAGTGGACCAACTTAAAACTACTTTTATTTGTCCCTAGGGAACTTTCACCTATAGGAAACTCTCGTTTGGTTTAAAGAATGTTGGAGCCACATCTTAGTGTGCCATGGATTACGCTTTTCATGATATCAGAAACATCGTTCAACCATATTTGAATGATCTCCCTTCTCACTCAAAACATCAGGATGATCATCTGATGCATCTTCAGGCTATTTTCCTTCATTGTATACATTATAATATTCAACTTAACCCACAAAAATGTGTGTTTTGTGTCAGTTCTGGTCGACTCCTAGGTTTCTTTATATTGAAACAAGGAATTCGTATCAATCCAGTGAAAGTATAGGAAATTTTTTATTTCCCTACACCTTCTTCACTTGTTCAGCTTCAACGAATTCAAGGGAAAGCTAACTTCCTATGAAGATTCGTCCCTAATTACGCTGAGTTGACCAAATGATTCACTCGCTTGTTGAAAAAAGGGATTCCCTTCCATTGGGATGGCACATCTCATAAAACATTTGACGCTCTGAAAGATATACTGGTTCAGGCATCTCTTCTATATCCCCCTTAGCTATCAGTGCGATTACTTACTATATCTTATTGCTGCCATTTCTACTATAGCAATGATATTGGTCCAAGAAGATGATTTAAGGACTAAACATCCCATTTACTACCTGAATGAGAATATTAACGATGCTAAAATATGATATTCCCACATAGAAACTTTGGCCTTGGCAGTTGTTCAAGTCATCTAAAGATTTCTCCATTACATCTTGCTTCAGAAAACTATGGTCATTTCAGACTGAACCCTATGAAATGCATTTTGTCACGTCAATTGTTGGGGGGAACGTACTCGAAATGGATTGTCATCTTACAAGAATTTGACCCAGAGTTATCAAAACCAATTCGAATAAATACTTAGTTTTCATGGAACTAATGTGTGATCTCCCTCCCCTTGATTCATAATCTACATCTGAAGATTCTATTCTTGACGAGTCATTTTTTCTGATCTCATCATCTGACCCATGGTATGGATATTTCCTGAGTTATCTCCAAACCCAGACTTTCCTGTCTAATATCTCTCACTTGGATCAACGATGTATTCGTTACTAAACCTAAAATTACGTCATTTTCAACGATAGCCTTTACCGTCATGGTATTGATATAATATTATGAATGTGCCTCACACTTGAGGAGGCCGAGAAAGTCTTATAATGCCACTCTGGGGTATGTGGTCAAAATTTATCTGGTTATGCTACCACCCAAAAAAAATGATGTGCTGGTTACTTTTGGCTTACCATCTTTCGAGACTACATCCTTGTTATCCAGAAGTGCCATTCATGCCAGATATATGATCATAAAACCTATTCTCTTCCTTCTTTGTTGCATTCTATTATCGTTGTTGGTCCCTTTGCGAAATACAGTATTGACTTCATGACATGTAACCCTCACTCGGTCGGGGGGCATGGTTATATTATTGTCATTGTGACTACTTTACTAAATGGGATGAGGTGATGCCTACATTTAAGAACACTGGTGAAATGACTGCATACTTCTTTTTCAACCACATCATCGCATGGTTTGGTGTTACACAAGCAATAGTTAGAGATCATGGAAAACAATTATGGAATCATATGATGACCAAACTAACTATTAAGCTGGGAATTTCCCATGAAATTTCCACTCCCTACTATCCTCAAGCTAATGGATAGGTTGATGCCATCAACAAAGTTCTTAAGGTGATGCTTCAACACATGGTAGGGGTCCACAAATCAGACTGGCATTTTCTTATTTATGTTTCTTTGTGGGCATATTGAACCTCAGTCAGGAAAGCTACTAAATTTACACCCTTTCAGTTGGTATATGGTCTCGAAGCTATCCTCCCAATTGAATGTGAAATTCCATCATTGAAACTAGCTATTGAACTTTTTCCTACCACTTCCGTAGAGGAGGAGTGCCTTTTACATCTGACTCATTTAGATGAAACTCGATGTGTTGCTGCTATAGATAATGAAGCTCATAAAATACGCATCAAGGCACAATATGACAAGAGTGTCAAGCCTCATGTCTTCTAGGAAGGATACCTTGTCTTTCTATATGACCAGGAGTATGATAAATTAGGTTCAGGGAAGTTTCAACCCATGTGGCTAGGTCCATACATTGTCAAGTGATTCCTTGCAAAAGGGGCCCACAAGTTAGTATATTTTGATGGAGTTCCCCTGGCGTAACCTAGAAATGGGTTGTACCTCAAAAAATACTATACTTGATCTCAAGTGTAGGTTTCACTATGTACATACTGTCTATAGGTGTGTTGACTATGTTTGTAGTGTGTCTTTTCAAAGTTTTACATGGTCTCTGTTGATTCTTTGTTATGTTTGGTTTGTAGATGTCGATATCTCTTGAAAATTTTATCAGTTATTTTGATGGTGTCAGTCATAGTACTCAAAACCTATCTTTCGCAGCATGCGTTATGTTTGCTCCAAATAGCAATTTAGTGAGTCTGCAAGGGAAAGGTATTGGTTGCTCCACCAACAACATCGTTGAGTATAGTGCAGTGGTTGAACTAATGTTTGATGCTATTGCACATGGTATCCTTCAATTAGACCTTACACTTGACTCACAACTAGTAGTACTACAACTTGTTGATGTCTATTCAATTAGAAGTCCCACCATCTTATGTATGGTTTTAAGAGTATGCCTTCTAGAAAGAAATTTCAATTTCATACAATATGAACACATTTCTAAAAATCTAAATACATTAACAAATTCCCTAGCTAATCATGTTTTAGATAGACATTTGCAACGAATGTAATTAATTTTCAATTCACATAAAATCATATTGAAAATACAATAGAAACCCAAAAACATTGAATACATATATATATATATATATATATATATATATATATATATATATAAGTTTGGTTTTAAAAAGAATTATGCCCGAGACACATATGGAATACATCGCCCATATAAAACACTACATCCAAGATCTAAGTAGACAAATCAAAGGTGCTAATGATATAATGGCATTACACGAGCCATCGTATGCATAGTCGACCAATACAACTAGGCACTCCTATGATGTATTTTGAAGTTGCAGTGGAAGTTGGTCGACTGTGGTATCATCAATTCCATCTGTCGACCCTTCCGTGTGGTGCTCTACCTCTGATAGGACCTCAACTACATCTGGATCCTGTAGCATATCTCGTCCCACTATAGCGACCTATGCTAGTCTATTGGTCCCACATCTACATGAAACATCAATAGTTTAGTCTCAGAAACATAAAAAAAAATTTAAAAAAATAAAAAATTGTAAAACATTCAAATTTTAAAAGCTCAAAATTTCTTACTTGTAGCACCCCATTCCTCACCCTCGGGAAGCACATGCTTAGGGTCATCATAGAAATCCATGCGTGCATAAGGATAGTCATTGATCATGATAAAATATTTGCGTAGCCATATGAAGAAGGTTGGTGAAAATTTGATCGTCGACAACCCTGCATGTCAAGACATGTGATATATCCACCTCCTCATCCGTGGTGTTGTCCCTTAAGAAATCAATTTCTTGGTTGTGGAAAAATTGTGCTTAAGACATTAATTTTTATTATGCATGTCACTTATTTGTATAATGTATATTCATGTGAAGGACCTAAAGGACCTGACTTTTAACCCTTAATATTTAACTGATCTCAAAATTCCATGTGATGCTGGATATAAATTTTGTGTGAAGAATGTCTTGAGAAATTAAAGATAATATGTTGTGTTTGACAAGAACTATTATCTGTAACTTGGAAGAAATATAGAGGTGGGATCTTTAAATATGGGAGCACTCTTTTAAGGAATTTTAACTTTATTCACATAAGTAAACAAAGACTTGCAACTTCATTACCATATTTAAAGAAAGGAAGAAACATAATGACACATAACATAAAAATAACAAAATCATACCCAACACTGTGTGGAAAACTCCTAATTCTTTCATTAATCTTCAATTTATCAAGTACACAACCCAGTCTTCAGGTTCTTCAAAATTTAGACCTTTCTTCTATAATTTTACCTCTTTTTATACATCATGGGACAGTTGGTAACTACCAAAACTATCAAACTTCTTAACTACTTTCTAATTGTCTGAAGTAAAAGTCATTACAAAATATTACATTAGAGGGTAAAAGAAACCTCATTTTCCTCAAGAAATAAGATAACATGAAGTAACAGAAATTAAAGTATGATTGGTGATTGCTGCTCACTATTTGAATCTGTGGCTTGAGTAGATGGTCCTGCTGATGCATCTTTGGTCTGCTCTATCATCCATTCTTTGCATTTTCTCCATAATGGTACATTTGACTTTGGTGCTTCCTCTAACTTGTCAAGTGCTATTCTGCAAGCTGTAATCCTACTATAAGTAGGCTTATCTGTAAATAGAGTCTTCACCATCCAGAGAAGCTTAAAATCTTTGTTAAGGTAGTTCACAATGGTGGCTCCCTTTAATATTGTTGTCTTTTCATGAGTGTTATCAACTTTTCTCTTTGCCTCAACTAGAAAAGTCTCATATGTCTTCCATGGCAGCAAGTTTCCTTGTAGATCCCAGCAAGAGGGAAGTCCAACTCTAACTCTTTTATCAAACAGGATGTTAAACTTGGAAACTGCTTCCTTCATCTCATTTATCTTCTTCTCAACAGTATTCCTATAAATATTTTTGGCAATCATCTTATTGAAATCTGCTACACATAATGTTTTTTATGGCATATCATGCTCCTTCAATTCTGCAGTAGATTTAGGATTAATGAAATCTATCATCCTCTTTTCAAGCTTTGATCTATCTAAATCCTTTTGATTATTTTTCATGACCACCTCTTCCATGTCTTGGACTAGTGTTTTCTCTTCAAATATAATAACAAGAAATTCCCAAATGCCCTTGATAACCTCAATGAATTCATCCCATAGGATTTCCCTCGCTTGAATGAAGGACATATTGCCCTTAATTTTTTCCTTTAGCCTTTTGATTTCATCTTTAGCTCTTAGAAGATCTTCCCTGCACTTCTTTGCATTTTCCTTCTCCCTTCTTGCTTCTTCTTCACTCAAATTCAATAGCTTGCAAGCTATTTCCAATTCTCTTTGTGCTTTCTTTACATCGTGGTCAACCATTTTAAGCTTTTTTCCCAACTGTAAAACTTGTGCTACTGGATCATCTATGTTGGCTGACATTACTATTGTACAAACATGAGTGTATGCCTATCGTTTCACCTTATCCAAAGTTTCTTTCAGTAAAGAACCTTCTTCATATTTTTGCAACACATCCTGTAGGAGATTTTCCTTTTCCTTTTCTACTTCAACTATCCCTGCAACAATGGGATGCTCACTTGTAGGTAGATTCAACTTCTTCTTCAAAACCCCAATCTTTGACTTAGCAGATTGCAATAATTTTTGAATGGCAGGTTGATCATCAGGATTGACACCTATTTTTATGATAATTTTATTTAGTTCATCCACCTGAGCATTTAAAGCTCTAGAGTTGGCTTTCTCCAACTTTAATTTTTGAATTAACTTATTTAGCATTTTTTCTGCCTTAACAGCTGTTGCATTTGTTTTATGTAGATCATTTATGATTAATTGCCTAGTTTGCATATGGAAATTGATCTTGTCAAGCATTGGAAGCTTGTGAGTGTCAAAAGTCAAATTTACAGCCTTGAAATTACTAGTGGACCCAACTGATATTTCAGTAGGATGAGAAAAAACAATTTTAAGTTGGCTCTTCTCCAAATCCATTATAGATAACAATCTATTTTGTTCAAAAGCAACTTGAGACTCAGCTTCAACCTCCATATTTAAATTCACCTTTTGGCTTCTCTCATCTATTTGAGAAAACATACTTTGAATTAAAGGAACCTGATCATGAACAACTTCTCTTGAAGATGGGGAAGCTAGGGCACCTTCTATTTATCCTAACTGAATCACCAAACCAAGTTGTATTGAAGACATTGCATCCATAAGTTTAGTCCTTTTTGCTTCTTCATATTCTTTCTCATATAAATCAATAACTTCTTCTCTAACCCACTTGATACCTTTTCTATGATACTAGGGGTTTCAATCTCTGTCCCCTGAGTGTTTTGCAAACCTCCATTTTCCAATTTCTCTATTTTAGATCTACTTTCATGTACAAAAGCTGAATATCCATTCTACAGCCTTCTCTTTGAAATAATTTGATGACGGTCATAAGCCCACTCAACCACCTATAAAAGACACATGTCATTCAATAACCTCTTCATCTATTGGGTAGCCTGTTTGGTGTTCATTTCAAGCTCTTCCTGATAAATTCAAGGGAAAAAAGCCTCACTGGCACAAATTTTGGTAACCTGTAAGGCTTGAAAGAGGCTCCATAAATCCTAATCTCTGCATGCTCTTCAAAGATGAATTAATCTCCACATGCTCTTCAATTGAAGAAATTCTTGAGCTTTAGGAAGAAGTGTTGGGGGCAAGGTTCCATTCAAGATTTTATAAGCCATTGGAAGGAATAAATAAGTGAACTCAAATAAACCACTGTCTCTTAGATCAACCCTTATTAGGTCTATCCAAAATACCACTGACTGCTTCTTTTTATTGATGTCAACAACATTTAGTCCAGCATTCTGGTATAGAAATAAACAAGTAACAATTAAAGGAAACTTGAAGGACCCAGTGAGAGGCAAATTCATGGATTGGGTATTGATAGTATCCACCCAGAATGTTGGAATACCTAGGACTATCTTTGGCTTCATCATTAAAGAGAAAAATTCCAACACTACTTTATCAACCTCCTTGGAGTCTTCTTTTCCTAGAATCCTAGAAATTGTTTGCAAAACAGGTCTTACATCAACTGCAAATATTTCCAAAGGGAATAGATTTCCATCTAGGGAGAATTAACTAGATTTAGGAGCTAGGAAAGAGGTAACATGAGAAAACTCCTGAGGAGACAAGTTATCATAATATCAAACTAAAGACTCTTCAGTAAATGTGGTGTAAGTTCCAAATACAAGGTAATTCAAAGCTCGGTGAATTAATTGTGAGGTTACTTGAAAAACACTCTCTCCTGAATGATTCATTACAAAACACTTGTTGGGGTACATTGTTGAGGCTAGCCGTTGAATAAATTTAGGGAATAAATGATTCCTGGGGACAAAAGTAGCTAAAACACCTGACCTAACCATTGGCATGAATATAGGAGAATTTTTATGGTTCAGAATGACTTAATGATATAATGAAAGATGCTTAATTGTGCAAAGGGTATCAGAAATATCATGTTCAACATCCATTAATGGGGTATGGATGACTGAGGAAGAACTTACTTGTTTGGCCATGGTGTCTCTAGATGGCAGTTGCTGGTGAAAATTGTTGATCACAGTTGCTGGGACGGTTGCTAACCCAGAATGTTGAACTGGAGACGAGGTTGCTTAGTACTAAAAACAAAAGACTAATGCAACTGGGTTTTACCTTTATTTTATATATATGGTAAGAAAAATAGAGGGAAAACATGTAATTAAGGTGACTAATTAATGGAGTGGCAGATGAGGTGATGGGTACAGTGGGTAACGTGGACGGTATTGAATGAGATTGGTGGATGATGTGGAGGAGACGAGGTGGAGTGAAATGATGAGGGTGGTCCACTACGGGGGTAGGGAGTGTACGGGAGGTTCATCAGGTTTGAACCCCTGTAGCGATCTCAGGACGTAGATATTAGTCAACTACCATGATGTCATGGTCAACTGCATGGGTTGAGCCTCAGTTATAACTCGTGCTTGTTGCTCCCCCGCATAACACTTTACTCGCCTCTTGAGCCATCACTTGTTTATATTTCGTAATACCGCTCAAAATTTAGTATATGGGTTGGGGCCCCACCTTATATCGGTTTTGAATGTTGTCAATAATATAAATTAAATCACTGCTTTCGGACTTTCAAACTCTCTTTTGATTTTTAAACATAATATTTGATTTTTTTTATTTTTTGTGATAATATTGAAAATGAAATTCAAATGATGATGGATGCTACAACATCTGGCTCCACCTGGGGATAGTTATTTTTCCATAGAAGCACTAAGAACCGCAGATTAGTGCCTTCACCTCGGGCATGGAGTCATATATTGCTTTGCCAAATTTAATTCTATGGAAATTGTACAATGAATTCACTCCGGTATCTACAATGATAGGATGTTTGTGCTTCAGAATTGGAAATAATGTTTGAGGTACTGCCCATTGACAGGCAGCTATAAAGTTTCACCATCAAGATTCTCCAGGAAGAATGTATTATTTTCCCTTACTTCTATAATCCTGAATGGGCCATACTAGAGAGGATCAAACTTCCCATGTTTTCCCTTATATTCTCTTCTAGTATCCCACCTTAACACCAGGTCTCCATCTTTAAAATCAATTTCTTTGGCTTTTCTGTCAAAAATACCTTTGATTTTTTATTGATACATAATCAAATTATCTCTTACCTTATGCTTTCACTCAACTCCACTACCTTATGCATTCTTCTTATTAGAGCATTGGGTTCTTCCTTTTCCTCCTGAATCATTGCAATCACAGGCTTCACAAGCTGACTAGAAAATAGAGCTTGAGTTCCATACACTAACTCAAAATGTGATTTACCTGTAGACCTTTTCGTAGTCACTTAGACAGGCCAAAGAACAAACTTTAATTTCGAATCCCAGTCTTTCTGATTTTCTGCAATAGTTTTCTTAAGAATATTCATCAATGTTTTGTTAGTGGATTCAGCCAATCCATTTCCCTAAGGATGATAAGTTGTTGAATGAGACAAAATGACATTATACTATTGATAAAAAGAAGCAAACTTAATTGAACTAGACACTTGAGCATTGTCAGTTATGATTTTGACAGGGCACCCAAATCTGCTGAAAATGTTTTCCTCTAAAAACTTCATCACCACCTGGTCATTTGTCTTTTTAGTAGGTATAGCTTCTACCCACTTGGTGAAATAATCATTAGTTGTAAGAACCCACTTTTGCTATCCACTTGAAGGTGGGTTAATTTCTCCAACAAAGTCTAGCCCCCATTATCTAAATGGTTCTTCTATGAAGATTGGGATCAATGGCAAGGTAGCTAACCTCTTTTTCTCAGCAAAAAGCTGACACTTCTAACAACTTCTGACAAAATTATATATATCACCAAATATGGTGGGCCAACAAAATTCTGCCTGGAGGATTTTGTGTGCAGTAGCCTTCCAACTATAATGTCCACCACATAACTTCTTATGATAATCTTTAATTGTCTCTGTAGATTCACCTTCTGTTAAACATAACAATAAAATTCCCACAAGATCCTTCCAATACAATCTTCCCTCCACAATCACATATGGTTGTGCCTTGATTTTTAATGCTCTATATCTTGTTCTATCCAATGACTGGGGATAAGAAAGAAAACATAAATAATGAACTATGTGCTTGTACCATTCTGAACATAAAAATTTATATCGGATCTTCATACCTGGATTTGATTTTTCTTCACCCTCTTCAATTATTTCCTCATTTACAGGTGTTAGCAAGTTGATTCCCAATGCCTAAAAATTTGACTCTGTCAACATCTTTTCCAATCCCTGCCCTTTCACCAGCTTGGTGGGCTTTATGTCCAAGTCATATTCTTGGATCTTAGCTATCCATTTTCCTCTTTTACCTTCCACATCACTCTGGACTAGGACATCCTTCACTGTAGCATTTGGCACATAAGCAATGATTTGTGACTGTAACACATAAGTCCTAAAGGCCTTTAGGGCCTTTACCAAGACATATACCTGTTTTTCAAGAATATTGTATTTCAGTTTAGCATCTCTGAGAATCTTGCTAATGAAAGCAACTGGCTACTCTTTTCCTTCATCATTTTTCTATAACAAAACAACGACTATTGAATTGAGTGATGCCAATGAAAATATTTGAAAGGGCTTTTGACATTCAGGGCTAATAAAAACTGGAAGTGCTTGTAATGCTTCTTTGATCCTAGAAAATAACTTTCTGGCTTGCTTGGTCCAATGTACTTCATTTTCATTCTTCAACATATTGGTAGTCTCCTTTACAATTTTAGCATAATTGGACACAAACCTCCTTAAAAAAATTATTTTTCCTAGAAATTTTTGAATGTCTTTCTTACTTCTAGGTAGGGCATTTTTTTGCACAACTTTTGCGATTTTTGGATCTATCTTTACTCCATCTCTTGAAACAATGTGCCCCAACAGTTTTCCTTCTTCTAGAGCAAAAATAGACTCTTAGGATTCAAAGAAAACCCAAATTTTTTGCATTTCTCAAAAGACTTTTTAAGATGGTCCAAATACTCCTCATCTGAATTAGAGAAAACACTGATATCATCCAAGTAAATCACTACAAACTTATCACCATAAAATGGAATGTCCATAGCCCTATGAAATGTTGCACTTGCATTCATCAATCCAAAGGGCATTCAAGCATACATGAAGGTTCCCTAAGGAGTTGTGAATGTAGTATTTTTATGATATTCTTTATCAACATCCACCTAGTTATACCTAGAGAACCCATCCAGCATTGACATTCTGAATGATCTAGTTACCTTTTGCAGCCCATGATCGACCTTACGTAATGGATAGTTATCTTGTAAGGAAGCTCTGTTCAAATTTATAAAATCCACACATAACCTTATTTCTCCATTTTTCTTCCTTATAGGTACCAAATTGGCCACCCAGTCAAAGTATCGGAGTGGAACTATTATCTTGGCATCAAGAAGCTTCTTAACTTCTTTCTCAATCAATGGTAAAAGTAAAGGATTGATCTGACCGAGCTTCTTCTTAAAAGGTTTAATCCCTTCTTTCATGGGAATCTTATGTTGAATAATGCTCACATCATATATCTTGAGATCCTCATAGGACCAAGCAAAAACATCAGTGTACTTCTTGAAAAGCTCAATATATCTCTCTTTATAATTAAATGGAACTCCCTTAAACAATTTGACTAATTTGGGCTCCTTCTAGGTTCCAATATTGTGATCTTGAATCTGCTCATCCTGTGAAACTTTCTTTGAACTAACAGCTACATCATTAGAGTTAAAAAGCCTTTCAAGAGGGACAAGTCCTCTTGGCAGAATATTATCTTTCAATTAAATAATTTTCTGATTAACTATATAATTTTTAAGACCACTTACTTCTCACCTTCTATTGTTTCATCTCCATCTTGATCAATTTCGGCGCCCTGAAAATCTTTAATCATATTCAAGAATTCCTTAATCTGTTGATCATCCTCAAAAACCTAACAGTGTTTTATGTTATTTGGAATAGATGACCTCTGCCTCATTTCAACCTCATATCTTAGCCTTGGATTTATAGGAGGCCTAAAGGTATTGGAAGCCACAGCCAAGAAGTCTGCTAACCTATTACCATCTCTTGCGATGAACTGTATGTTGAAAGCCTTAAAGAAATTCTCAACTAAATCCCACACTGCATTTCTATATTCCCTAAGCCTAGGGTGTTTTGTTTGGCAATGATTTTTAATTTTCTATATAATCAATTTTGAATCTCCAAAAATCGAAATAGAATCGACTCCCATTTTTTTTGTTGTTTGAAGAGAAATGATTAAGGATTCATATTCTGCCACATTGTTAGTTTCTTCAAAATCTAATTTAAAATAAAATGGGATCATGTTACCTCCAGGTGTAACTGATAAGAAACCAACACCTATTCCTTCTTTAGAATAGGCTCCATCAAAGAAGCACTTCCACACCCCTTCTGTTTGCAGCTCTATATTTACACAGGCTGAAGTAAGTTGCCTCTGATTATCTTCAGCCAACTCTGCATTGTCATGCAGCATGAAACAAGAAAAGTCATCTTTTTCTTGGTTTTACACAGGTGAATTACTTGCTCCATTCTTTGTGATTGCTTTAACAAACCTTATTTCTCTGTACAACCTTCTCTCTTCTCCACCCAAAATTGGTATGATAGCATAAGTAAAATTCAACTTCAGGACTCCCCCAATTTAGCTCCCCATGACCTAAATAGCAACATTCCAAACCTAGCAAGGATATCTACTACTACTACATCCATTACTAAGCTTCTAGCTAGGATCTGGGCTAATGACACCACCATATCCTTAATGACACTGAGACAATTGACTTTATTTGAATGAAAAGAATACTGGTCTTTGTAAGGCTTAGTAACTTGTAGGTTAAACTATTTCATTATTGATAGTGGCATAAGGTTGTGTGAAGCTCCCGAATCAAACGTACAATTATGCAAGAGGAAATCATGAATTAATAAAGAAATGTAGAAAGGAGGTGTTGAAGAATCTACCTCCTCCACATGTGGACCAAAAATAGCTACTAGTTTATCTTCTTGTAGATTCACAGTGTCATTTATATTCACATTCAGAGATAAGTTGATAAACTGAGCAATCTCTCTTTTATAAACTGGTGTTTTGACCAACTCTGTGAGAGGCATCTGAATTCTGATTTTTTCCAATTCTTTAGTGAGACTAAATGCATGTACTTGTTTGGTATTATTTTCTGCCTCTTCTTTACTTTTCTTCATCACTGAAATCTCTTGTGGAATGGAAACAATTTTTTCTAAAGGAATTTAATGAGTTTTATCTAAGTTTTTCTATTTGTATTCTTCTGTTGCCTTCATTTATTTAATTGTTTTGTAGGCTGTGGTTCTTATGGAGTCTCCTTTTGTAGGGGAGTAGGAACTTGCTGCTCACTTTCATTTTCTTGAATTCTAGATCTTTTCCTTTATCTCAAGTCATATTTATTATGTAATTCTGCCTACATAAAATCAGTAAATTGCTTCCAGTATTCATCAATTTCATTTTCGTCATAAATCACATCTGTTTCAGTATATTCTTCTCCCTCTACACCTAGTTCATCTTCATCTCCTGCATACAATGTGGAAATATGATCATCATGATCCTTGGAATGCTCTTCTTGTACTTCATCAGGATCTACCTCGAAGTAAAGTGGTGCTTGAACCTGATCTTGGTATTTTCTTTCCTTCTACAAAATCTGGAGAGGTTGTCTTCTATATTGGGGATTAAAGTTTCTATTTTGTTGTACTTGCCTTTGAGAATTCTTACTCTCCAACTCCAATTTAATCAATTTACTAGAAAAAAAGTTTAATCACATTATTCATATCCTCTAGTGTTTGACTTTGAGAGGATTCCACTTTGGCCTTTCCCTTATCTTGGGTAGGCTGTGCCTCTAGTGCTTTACCTGTAGCCACCAAATTTGCTTCTCTTTCTAAAGCATCAGTTTGGATCTGATCAAGGGTTGTGAATCTTCTCTCCCTTAATGTAAACCCAAAATCTGATTCAAATGTCATTGCAAAAGTTATTTTTGCACCAATAGGAGGGGGCTTGATCTCCACCGGGAGACTATTGTAAAGTTTATTAAACCTTCTGATGAACTCAACAACACTTTCATCAGATTTTTTTTTAATCGAATTGAAATCTCTAAGTGAATAGCCATGATCTCATTTCTCTCCCCATCTCTGGGTGAACTGGCGCTCCATCTCTTCCCATGTAGAAATAGAGTTATTAGAAAGTCCTTTAAACCACTTTATTGCTTCACCATCCAAGGATTTCACAAAAAATCTTAAAACAACATCCAGGTGTTCAACATTGAGATTTTCTGCAAAATTACAAAACACTACTATATGATTCTCTATTGTTTATTCATCTTCCCTTGAGAAACGAGGAATAATTTTTAAGTATTATTGAGGCATTGGATTTAATTGTTGAGGCAACTGAATAGGTGCATACCTATTCGACAAGAATGCAGGTGCTGCCATGTTTGCACCTAAATTTACTAAACCTTGAGTACCAGCAGATGTAGAACCTGTCTAAGGGATAAATGGAGTATGAAAAGGGAGCATTGTAGATATAGGTTCAGGTTGAACAACTATAGCAGATATATTTTTGAATAATGAAAAAGAATCATACTCTAATGACTATTCTTGACAGTTGGGTTCTTGAAATGAAGTGGATGTGAAAGGTAGTTCTTGATCAATAAAAGGTGAATGTTTGGATGAAATATGTGTTGAATTATTGCCAGGTGCAGACAATGTAGGAATTTGTGTAAATGGAGTTTTTGGCTTTCCAACCCTCTTGGAAACTAATTTATCAGGGTCTGGAAGGGCTTGAGCTTTTTGCTGTGAGGTATCTGACCTTATGTGAGGCCTTCTTGAAGCAAGAGTTGTTATTTTTTGTTTAATACAGCCAAATATTTCCTCATCACTAAACAACCAGAGGAAAATATTAAAAACCTAGGGAAAAATGTTCTTGCTTTCATTCCCCGCCAATGACGCTAATTAATGTTGTCCCTTAAGAAATCAATTTCTTAGCTGTGGAGAAATTGTGCTTAAGCCATTAATTTTTATTATGCATGTAACTTATTTGTATAATGTATCTTCATGTGAAGGACCTCAAGGACCTGACTTTTAACCCTTAATATTTAACTGATATGAAAATATCGAAATGCCATGTGATGCTGGATATAAATGCTTTGTGAATAATGTCTTGAGAAATTAGAGATAATATGATGTGTTTGACAGGAACTATTATCTGTAACTTGGAAGAAGTATAGAGGTGGGAGCTTTAAATATGGGAGCACTCTTTTAAGGAATTTTAACTTTATTCACATAAGTAAACAAACACATGTAGCTTCATTACCATATTTAAAGAAGGGAAGAAATATAATGACACATAACAGGAAAACAACAAAATCATACCCAACACTGTGCAGAAAACTCCTGATTCTTTCATTAATCATCAATTTATCAAGTACACAATAGCATAGTCTTCAGGTTCTTCAAAATTCGGACCTTTCTTCTATAATTTTGCCTCTTTTTATACATCATGGGATAGTTGGTAACTACCAAAACTATCAAACTACTTAACTGCCTTCTAACTGTCTAAAGTAAAATTCATTACAAAATATTACATTAGAGGGTAAAAGACACCTCATTTTCCTCAAGAAATAAGATAACATGAAGTAACAGAAATTAAAGTATGATTGGTGATTGTTGCTCATTATTTGAATCTGTGGCTTGAATAGATGGTCCTGTTGATGCATCTTTGGTCTGCTCTATCATCCATTCTTTGCATTTTCTCCATAATGGTACATTTGACTTTGGTGCTTCCTCTAACTTGTCAAGTGCTATTTTGCAAGCTGTAATCCTACTATAAGTAGGCTTATCTGTAAACAGAGTCTTCACCATCTAGAGAAGCTTAAAATCTTTGTTAAGGTAGTTCACAATGGTGGCTCCCTTTAATACTATTTTCTTTTCATGAGTGTTATCAACTTTTCTCTTTTCCTCAACTAGCAAAGTCTCATATGTCTTCCATGGCAACAATTTTCCTTGTAGATCCCAGCAAGAGGGAAGTCTAGCTCTAACTCTTTTATCAAACATGATGTTAAACTTGGAAATTGCTTCCTTCATCTCATTTATCTTCTTCTCAACAATATTCCTATAAATATTTCTGAAAATCATCTTATCGAAATCTATTACACATAATGTTCTGTCTGGCATGTCATGCTCCTTCAATTCTACAGTAGATTTAGAATTAATGAAATCTATCATCCTGTTTGCAAACTTTGATCTATCTAAACATTTTTTGTTTATTTTCATGACCACCTCGTCCATGTCTCGAACTTCAATGACTTCATCCCATAGGATTTCCCTAGCTTGAATCAAGGACATATTTCCCTTCATTTTTTCCTTTAGCCTTCTGATTTCATCGTCAGCTCTTAGAATATCATCCCTGTAGTTCTTTGCATTTTCTTTCTCCCTTCTTTCTTCTTCTTCACTCAAATTCAATAGATTGCAAGTTGTTTCCAATTCTCTTTGTTCTTTCTTTACATCATGCTCAACCATTTTAAGCTCTATTCCCAACTGTAAAACCTATGTTGCTGGATCATCTGTGTTGGCTGGCATTACTATTGTACAAACATGAGTGTCTACTTGTCATTGCAGCTTATCCAAATATTCTTTAAGTAAAGAAACTTCTTCAGTTTTCTGCAACACATCCTGTAGGAGCTTTTCCTTTTCATTTTCTACTTCAACTATCCCTGCAACAATGGGATGCTCACCTATAGGTAGATTCAATTTCTTCTTCAAAACCCCAATCTCTGACTTAGCAGATTGCAACAATTTTTGAATGGCAGGTTGATCATCAGGATTGACACCTATTTTTATGATAATTTTCTTTAGTTCATCCACTTGAGCATTCAAAGCTCTGGAGTTGGCTTTCTCCAACTTTAATTGCTGAATTACCTTATTTAGCATTTTTTCTGCCTTAATAGCTGCTGCATTTGTTTTATGTAAATAATTTACAATCAATTGCCTAGTTTTCATAGGCAAATTGATCTTGTCAAGCATTGGAAGCTTGTGAGTGTCAACAGTAAAATTTACAGTCTTGAAATTACTAGTGGACCCAACTGTTGTTTCAGTAAGATGAAAAAAAGAAATTTTAAGTTGGCTCTTCTCCAAATCCATAGCAGATAACAATCTAGTTTGTTTAGGAGCAACTTGAGACTCAACTTGAGCCTCCATATCTAACTTCACCTTCTAGTTTCTATCATCTACTTGAGGAAACATACTTTGAATTAAAGGAACTTGATCGTGAATAGGTTCTCTAGAAGATGGGGAAGCTGGGGCACCTTCTATTTCTCCTAACTGAATCACCAAACCAGGTTGTTCTCAAGACATTGCATCCATAAGTTTATTCCTTTTTGTTGCTTCAGATTCTTCATCATCTAAATTAATAACTTCTTCTCTGACCCTCTTGACACCTTTTTCTGTGGTACTAGGGTTTTCAATCTCTATCCCCTGAGTGTTTTGCAAACCTCCATTTGCCAATCTCTATTTTTCAGGTCTACTTTCATGTACAAAGGTTGAATATCCATTCTCCAGCCTTCTCTTTGAAATAGTTTGATGAGCATCATAAGCCCACTCAACCACCTGTAAAAGACACATGTCATTCAATAACCTCTCCACCTCTTGGGCATCCTGTATGGTGTTCACAATGAAGGGTCCTACTGCTTTGGGCAACTTAAAGAAATAACCTTTCTTCATAGGAACAAAATGAACTTGATCTACATTCAAGCTCTTCCTGATAAATTCAAGGGCAAAAAGCCTCACTAGCACAAATTGTGGTAACCTGTAAGACTTAACAGAGGCTCCATAAAGCCTAATCTCTGCATGCTCTTCAAAGATGAACCAATCTCCACATCTCACACACTTAATTGAAGAAATTCTTGAGCTTTATGAAGAAATGTTGGGGGAAAGGTTCCATTCAAGATTTTATAAGCCAGTGGAATTAATAAAGAAGTGAACTCAAAGAAACCACTATCTCTTGGATCACCCCTTATCATGTCTATCTAGAATACCACTAACTGCTTTTTTTTATTCATGTCAACAACATTTAGTCCCAAATATGTAAAATGTTCAGCATTCTGGTACAGAAACAAATAAGTGACAAGTGAAGGAAACTTGAAGGACCTAGTGAGAGGCAAAGTCATGAATTGGGTATTGATAGTATCCACCCAGAATGTTGGAATATCTAGGACTATCTCTGGCTTCATCATTAAAGAGAAAAATCCCAACACTACTTTATCAACCTGCTTGGAGTCTTCTTTTCCTAGAATCTTAGAAATTATTTGCAAAACAGGTCTTACATCAACTGCAAATATTTCTAAAGAGAATAGATTCCCATCTAGGGAGAATTGACTAGATTTAGGAGCCAAGAAAGAGGTAACATGAGAAAACTCCTGAGGAGACAGGTTATCATAATATGAAACCAAAGACTCTTCAGTAAAGGTGGTGTAAGTTCCAGATACAGGGTAATTCAAAGCTTGGTGAATTAATTGTGAGGTTACTTGAAAAACACTCTCCCCTGACTGATTCATTACAAAACACTTCTTGGGGTACATTGCTGAGGCTAGCCATTGAATAAATTTAGGGAATAAATGAGTCCTTGGGACAAAAGTAGCTAAAACACCTGACCTAACCATTGCCATGAATATAGGAGACTTTTTATGGTTCAGAATGACTTCTTGATACAGTGAAAGATGCTTAATTGTGCAGAGGGTATCAGAAATATCACGTTCAACATCCATTAATGGGGTATGGATGACTGAGGAAGAACTTACTTGTTTGGCCATGGTGTTTGTAGATGGTTGTTGCTAGTGACAGTTGCTGATCACAGTTGCTAGGACGGTTGATGACTCAGAATGTTGAACTAGAGGCGAAGTTTCTTAGTACTAAAAAAAAGACTAATGCAATGGGGTTTTACCTTTCTTTTATATATATGGTAAGAAAAATGGAGGGAAACCCTATAATTAATGTGACTAATTAATGGAGTGGAAGATGAGGTGATGGGGTACGGTGGGTGAGGTGGACGGTAATGAATGAGAGTGGCGGATGACGTGGAGGAGACGAGGTGGAGTGAAACAATGGGGGTGGCCCATTGCGGGGGTAGGGAGTGTACGAGAGGTTCATCAGGTTTGAACCCCCACAGCGATCTCAGGCCATAGATCTTAGTCAACTACCTTGACGTCATGGTCAACTGCGGGGGTTGAGCCTGAGTTATAACTCGTGCTCGTTGTTCCCCCGCATAGCACTTTACTCACCTCTTGAGCCATCGCTTGTTTATATTTCGTAATATTGCTTGAACTTTAGTATATGGGTCGGGGCCCCACCTTATGTAGGTTTTGAATGCTGTCAATAATATAAATTAAATCACTGCTTTCAGACTTTCAAACTCTCTTTTTTATTTTTAAACATAATATTTGATTTTTTTTACTTTTTGTGATAATATTGAAAATGAAATTCAAATGATGATGGATGCTACAACACCTAGCTCCAACTGGGGATAGTGCTTTTTCCATAGAAGCACTAAGAACCGCAGATTAGTGACTTCACGTCAGGCATGGAGTCATATATTGCTTTGCCAAATTTAATTCTATGGAAATTATACAATGAATTCACTCCAGTATCTAAAAAGATAGGATGTTTGTGCTTCAGAATTGGAAATAATGTTTGAGGTACTTCCCATTGACATGTAGCTGTAAAGTTTCACCATCAAGATTGTCCAGGAAGAATGTATTATTTTCCCTTACTTCTACAATCCTGAATGGGCCATACCAGAGAGGATCAAATTTCCCATGTTTTCACTTATCTTCTCTTCTAGTATCCCCCCTTAACACCAGGTCTCCAGCTTTAAAATCAATTTCTTTGGCTTTTCTATGAAAAATCCCTTTCATTTTTAGTTGATACATAATCAAATTATCTCTTACCTTATCTCTGCTTTCACTCAACTCCACTATCTTATGCATCCTTCTTATTAAAGCATTGGGTTCTTCTTTTTCTAACTGAATCATTGCAATCACAGTTTTCACAAGTTAACTAGGAAACAAAGCTTGAGTTCCATACACTAACTCAAAAGGTGATTTTCTTGTAGACCTTTTCGTAGTTACTCGGACATCCCAAAGAGTAAAGTTTAATTTTGAATCCCAATGTTTTTGATTTTCTGCAATAACATTCTTAAGAATTTTCATCAATGTTTTTTTAGTGGATTTAGCCAATCCATTTCCCCGAGGATGATAAGTTGTTGAATGAGACAAAGTGACATTATACTTCTTACAAAAAGCAACAAACTTAATTGAATTGAACACTTGAACATTGTCAGTTATGATTTCTCCATTTTTCTTCCTTTCAGGTACTAAATTTGCCACCCAGTCAGAGTATCAGAGTGGAACTATTATCTTGGCATAAAGAAGCTTCTTAACTTCTTTCTCAATCAATGGTAAAAGAAAAGGATTGATCTGCCTCAGTTTTTGCTTAAATGGTTTAATCCCTTCTTTCAGGGGACTCTTATGCTGAATAATCCTCACATCATATGTCTTGAGATCCTCATAGGACCAAGCTAAAACATCAGTGTACTTCTTGAAAAGCTCAATATATATCTCTTTATCATTAAATGGAACTCCCTTAAACAATTTGACTAATTTGGGCTCCATCTGGGTTCCAATATTGTGATCTTGAATTTGCTCATCCTGTGAAAATTTCTTTGAACTAATAGCTACATTATTAGAGTTAAAAATCCTTTCAAGAGCGACAAGTTCTCTTGGCAGAATATTACTTTTCAATTGAATAATTTTTTGATTAACTATAGAATTTTGAGAACCACTTACTTCTACACCTCCTGTTGTTTCATCTCCATCTTGATCAATTTAGGTACCTTGAAAATCTTCAATCATATTCAAGAAATCATTAATTTGTTGTTCATCCTCAAAAACTTGCCGATGTTTTATGTTATCTGGAACAGATGGCCTATGCCTCATTTCAATCTTATATCTTAGCCTTGGATTTATAGGAGGCCTAAAGGTACTAGCAGCCACAACCAAGGAGTCTGATAACCTATTCCCATATCTTGGGATGAACTGTGTGTTGAAAGCCTCAAAGAAATTATCAACTAAATCCCACACTTCATTTCTGTATGCCCTAAACCTAGGGTGTTTTGTTTTGACAATGATTTTTAATTTGCTTTGTAATCAACTCTAAATCTCCAAAAACAAAAATATACTGGACTCCCATTTGTTTTGTTGTTTGAAGATCAATGATTAAGGATTCACATTCTTCCACATTGTTAGTTGCTTCAAACTCTAATTTAAAAGAAAATGGGATCATGTTACCTCCAGGTGTAATTAATAAGAAACCAACACCTGTTCCTTCTTTAGAATAGGCTCCATCAAAGAAACACTTCCACACCCCTTCTGTTTGCAGCTCTGTATTTACATAGGCTAAAGTAAGATGCCTCTGATTATCTTCAGCCAACTCTGCATTGTCATGCAGCATGAAACAGGAAAAGTCATGTTTTTCTTGGCTGTATACAGGTGAATTAATTGCTCCATTCTTTGTGATTGTTTTAACAAACCTTGTTTCTCTATAAATCCTTCTCTCTTCTCCACCAAAAATTGGTATGATAGCATAAGTAAAATCCAACTTTAGGACTCCCTGCAATTTAGCCCCCCATGACCTAAATAGCAACATTCCAAACCTAGCAGGGATATCTGCTATTACTACATCCATTACTAGTCTTCTAGCTAGGATCTGGGCTAATGACACTGAGATGCTTGAATTTATTTGAATCAAAAGAATACAGGTCTCTGTAAGGCTTAGTAACTTGCAGGTTCAACTATTTCATTATTGATAGTGGCATAAGGTTGTGTGAAGCTCCCGAATCAAACATACAATTATGCAAGTGGAAATCATGAATTAATAAAGAAATGTAGAAAGGATGTGTTGAAGAATCTACCTCCTCCACATGTGGACCAGTAGCAATTACTGGTTTATCTTCTTGTAGATTCATAGTGTCATTTATATTCACATTCTGAGACAAGTTGATAAACTCAGCAATCTCTCTTTTATAAACTGGTGTTTTGACCAACTCTATGAGAGGCACCTGAATTCTAATTTTTTCCAATTATTAGTGAGACTAAATGCATAAACCTGTTTGGTATTCTTTTCTATCTCTTCTTCACTTTTCTTCATCACTGAAATCTCTTGTGGAATGGAAACAATTTTTTCTAAAGGAATTTTATCAGTTTTATCCTCGGAAGGCTCACCTTGAAGTATCTGAGTTTTTATATTTGTATTATGTTTTTGTTTTCCTTTATTAAATAGTTTTGCAAGTTGTGGTTCTTGTCGAGTCACCTTTTGTAGGGGAGCAGGAACATGTTGCTCACCTCCATTTTCTAGAATTCTAGATCTTTTTCTTGATCTCAAGTTATTTTTCTTATGTAATTCTACCTACTTAAAATCAGTAAATTTCTTCCAGTATTCATCAATTTCATTTTCGTCATAAATCGCATCCGTTTCTGTATATTCTTCTCCCTCTACACGTAGTTCATCTTCATCTCCTGCATACAATGTGGAAA
This sequence comes from Pinus tabuliformis, assembly GCA_031772625.1. Lineage (NCBI taxonomy): Eukaryota > Viridiplantae > Streptophyta > Pinopsida > Pinales > Pinaceae > Pinus > Pinus tabuliformis. Next base: position 100,984,346 of record CM062807.1, read on the forward strand.
TATGATCATCGTGATCCTTGGAATGGTCTTCTTGTACTTCATCAGGATCTGCCTCGAAGTAAAGTGGTGCTTGAACCTGATCTTCGTCTTTTCTTTCCTTCTAAAAAATTTGGAGAGGTTGTCTTCTATATTGGGGATTAAAGTTTCTATTTTGTTGTACTTGCCTTTGAGAATTCTTACTCTCCAACTCCAATTTAATCAATTTGCTAGACAAATCTTTATTCACATTATTCATATCCTCTAGTGTTTGACTTTGAGAGGATTCACTTTGGTCTTTCCCTTATCTTGGGTAAGCTGTGCCTCTGGTGCTTTACCTGCAACCACCATATTTGCTTCTATTTCTAAAGCATTAGTTTGGATATAATCAAGGGTTGTGGATCTTCTCTCCCTTAATGTAAACCCAAAATCTAATCCAAATGCCCCTGCAAAAGTTATTTTTGCACAAGTCGGAGGGGGTTTGATCTCAACTGGAAGACTATTGTAAAGTTTATTAAACCTTCTGATGAACTCAACAACACTTTGATCAGATTTCTTTCTAATCAAATTGAACTTTGTAAGTGAATTTCCATGATCTTGTTTCTCTCCCCATCTCTAGGTGAATTGGCACTCCATATCTTCCCATGTAGGAATAGAGTTATTAGGAATCCCTTTAAACCACTTTCTTGCTTCACCATCCAAGGATTTCACAAAAAGTCTTAAAACAACATCCAGGTGTTCAACATTGAGATTTTCTACAAAATTACAAAACACTGTTATATGCTTCTCTGTTGTTTATTCATCTTCCCCTGAGAAACGACGAAGAATTTTTAAGTATTCTTGAGGCATTGGATTCAATTGTTGAGGCAACTAAATAGGTGCATACCTATTCAACAAGAATAAAGGTGATGCCATGTTTGCACTTGAACTTACTGAACCTTGAGTTCCAGAAGATGTAGAACCTGTATGAGGGATAAATGGAATATGAAAAGGGGGCAATGTAGATATAGGTTCAGGTTGAACAACTATAGCAGATATATTTTTGAATACTGAAAAAGAAACAAACTCTAATGAATGTTCTTGATAGTTGGGTTATTGAAATGAAGTGGATGTAAAAGGTAGTTCTTGATCAAAACCCACTTCATTTCAAGAACCCTTCCAACCCTCAAGAAACTAATCTCTCAAGGTTCGAAAGGGCTTGACCTTTCTGCTGTGAGGTATCTAACCTTGTATGAGGCCTTTTTGAAGCCAGAGTTGTTATTTTCTATTTAATACAACCAAATATTCCCTCCTCACTGAACAACCAGAGGAAAATATTAAAAACCCACGGAAAAATGTTCTTGCTTTCGTTCCTCGGCAAGGGCACCAATTAATGTTGTCCCTTAAGAAACCAATTTCTTGGCTGTGGAGAAATTGTGCTTAAGACATTAACCCTTAATATTTAGATGATATGAAAATTTCAAAATGCCATGTGATGCTGGATATAAATTTTATGTGAAGAATGTCTTGCGAAATTAAAGATAATATGTTTTGTTTGACAAGAACTATTATCTATAACTTGGAATAAATATAGAGGTGGGAGCTTTAAATATGGGAGCACTCTTTTAAGGAATTTTAACTTTATTCACATAAGTGAACAAAGACCTGTAGCTTCATTACCATATTTAAAGAAAGGAAGAAACATAATGACACATAAAATAAAAACAACAAAATCATACCCAACACTGTGTGGAAAACTCCTGATTCTTTCATTAATCATCAATTTATCAAGTACACAATAGCATAGTCTTCAAGTTCTTTAAAATTCAGACCTTTCTTCTATAATTTTTCCTCTGTTTATACATCATGGGACAGTTGGTAACTATTAAAACTGTCAAACTACTTAACTACCTTCTAACTGTCTAAAGTAAAAGTCATTACAGAATATTACATTAGAGGGTAAAAGACACCTCATTTTCCTCAATAAATAAGATAACATGAAGTAACAAAAATTAAAGTATGATTGGTGATTGTTGCTTGTTGTTTGAATCTGTGGCTTGAGAAGATGGTCTTGTTGATGCATCTTTGGTCTGCTCTATCATCCATTCTTTGCATTTTTTCCATAATGGTACATTTGACTTTGGTGCTTCATCTAACTTGTCAAGTGATATTCTACAAGCTATAATCCTACTATAAGTACTCTTATCTGTAAACAGACTCTTCACCATCCAGAAAAGCTTAAAACCTTTGTTAAGGTAGTTCACAATGGTGGCTCCCTTTAATACTTCTGTCTTTTCATAAGTGTTATCAACTTTGCTCTTTGCCTCAACTAGAAAAGTCTCATATGTCTTCCATGGCAGCAAGTTTCCTTATAGATCCTAGCAAGAGGGAAGTTTAGCCCTAACTATTTTATCAGACAGGATGTTAAACTTGGAAATTGCTTCCTTCATCTCATTTATCTTCTTCTCAGCATTATTCCTATCAAAAATTTTGACAATCATCTTATTGAAATCTATTGCACATAATGTTATGTCTGGCATGTCATGCTACTTCAATTCTGCAATAAATGTAGAATTAATGAAATCTATCATCCTCTTTGCAAACTTTGATCTATCTAAATCTTTTTGTTTATTTTTCATGATGACCTCTTCCATGTCTCAAACTTGTGTTTTCTCTTCAGATATAATAACAAGAAATTCCCAAATGCCCTTGATAACCTCAATGACTTCATCCCATACAATTTCCCTGGCTTGAATCAAGGACATATTGCCCTTCATTTTTTCCTTTAGCCTTTTTGTTTCATCTTCAGCTCTTAGAAGATATTCCCTGTACTTCTTTTCATTTTCTTTCTCCCTTCTTGCTTCTTCTTTACTGAAATTCAATAGCTTGCAAGCTGTTTCCAATTCGCTTTGTGCTTTCTTTACATCATTCTCAACCATTTTAAGCTCTGTTCCCAACTGTAAAACCTGTGATGCTAGATCATTTGTGTTGGTTGGCATTAATATTGTACAAACATGAGTGTCTACCTATCATTGCAGCTTATCCAAAGATTCTTTATGTAAAGAAACTTCTTCAATTTCTGCAACACCTCCTCTAGGAGCTTTTCATTTTCATTTTCTAGTTGACCTATCCCTATAGCAATGGGATGCTCACCTGTAGGTAGATTCAACTTCTTCTTCAAAACCCCAATCTCTAACTTAGTAGACTGCAATAATTTCTAAATGGTAGGTTGATCATCAGGATTGACACCTATTTTTATGATAATTTTCTTTAGTTCATCCCCCTGAACATTCAAAGCTCTGGAGTTGGCTTTCTCCAACTTTAATAGCTAAATAACCTTATTTATCAATTTTTTTCCTTAACAGTTGCTGCATTTTTTTTATGTAGATCATTTACGATAAATTTCCTAGTTTGCATATGAAAATTGATCTTGTCAAGCATTGGAATCTTGTGAATGTCAACAGTCAAATTTACAGTCGTGAAATTACTAGTGGACTCACCTGATATTTCAGTAGGATGAGAAAAAGCAATTTTAAGTTGGCTCTTCTCCAAATCCATAACAGATAATAATCTAGTTTTTTCAGGAGCAACTTGAGACTCAGCTTGAGCCTTCATATTTAACTTCACCTTCTGCTTTCTCTCAACTATTTGAGGAAATATACTTTGAATTAAAGGAACCTGATCATGAACAGGTTCTTTGGAAGATGGGGAAGCTAGGGCACCTGTTGTTTCTCCTAACCGAATCAAAAAACCAGGTTGTGCTAAAGACATTGAATCCATAAATTTAGTCCTTTTTGTGGCTTCAAATTACTTCTCATCTAAATCAATGGCCTCTTCTCTAACCCTCTTGACACCTTTTTCTGTGATACTAGGGGTTTCAATCTCTGTCCCCTGAGTGTTTTGCAAACCTCCATTTTCCAATTTATTTGTTTCAGGTCTACTTTCATGTACAAAGGCTGAATATGCATTCTCTAGCCTTCTCTTTGAAATAATTTTATGAGCATCATAAGCCTACTAAACCACCTGTAAAAGACACATGTCATTCAATAACTTCTCCACCTCTTGGGCAACCTATCTGGTGTTCACAATGAAGGTTCCTACTGCTTTGGGCAACTTAATGAAATAGCCTTTCTAGGAAAAAAATGAACTTGATCTACATTCAAGCTCTGCCTGATAAATTCAAGGGCAAAAAGCCTCATTGGGACAAATTTTAGTAACTTGTAAGGCTTGACAAAGGCTCCTTAAAGCCTAATCTCTGCATGCTCTTCAAAGATGAACCAATCTCCACATCTCACATCCTTACTCAATTGAAGAAATTCTTGAGCTTTAGGAAGAAATGTTGTTGGCAAGGTTCCATTCAAGATTTTATAAGCCACTGGAAGGAATAAAGAAGTGAACTCAAATAAACCACTATCTCTTGGATCACCCCTTATTAGGTCTATCTAGAATACCACTGACTGCTTCTTTTTATTGATGTCAACAACATTTAGTCCCAAATATGTAAAATGTTTAGCATTCTGGTATAGAAATAAATAAGTAACAACTGAAGGAAACTTGAAGGACCCAGTGAGAGGTAGAGTCATGAATTGGGTATTGAAAGTATCCACCCATAATGTTGGAATATCTAGGACTATCTTTGGCTTCATCATTAAAGGGAAAAATACCAACATGTTAGGTCCCTATAATACTAGTGATTACCCCATTACTATTGTAGTTGTATCCCTTATTAATATTGTTGTGCCCCTATTGTCCCCATATTTTTATTACTATGCCCCATAGAATCCCTCTATTGTTATTTTTGTGGCTTTATATTATTATTGTTAGGTCGGCTGGGTTATATTGTGACTCCTTAGACTCCTATATATAGAAAGGAGGTTTTGGTCATTTGTATCATCCAAGAATTGTTCATTTATGTAATGTAAAGGAGGTTTCCCCCTAAAAGATGTTGAATTCTAAGGCGTTGATCTATCTTTTCTATCTTTTTGTGAACTGGTTTCATCACATTTGGTATCAGAGCTTTGGATTCTAGGGTTTCGTTGCTCCAAATAGGTCATTGTGCAATTTTTGCTATAACTTTTTTTCTGCGACGTTTCAGAAGCTAAAAAAAAACCCATTTGAGAAGAAATCGCACTGAACCTCGGGTCTAAATTTCAGAGCTTTTCTCTCTATATTTGCGGAGATATGATCTAAGAAAGTTGGTCATTGTGCAGACTCCTGAATTACATTCCGAACAGGTGACCTGGGGAAAATCATAATAACGTTCTCTCTGAGCATCGGATTGAAATTTCATAAAAAGGTACAGAAAGAGGATGGACTGTAGTTTCTTGTATTTATTTTTCAGAGCCAGAGGTCGAAAGAGTGACTCGTGGCACGTTGTACAAGTTTGCTCTACTGAACTACTCTATAATAATGCCACTGTGGGAGATTTGGCATAACTCTTCCCTGGAGAATCCAATTTGGATCAGACTGGTGGCATTGGAAAGAGGATGCAGAGGGCTACCGTAGGTCACAATTTTAGAACTATATGATCGAAAATTACAAAGATACATTAGATTCAATATCGAGCTCCTACAAAGTGAAAAAAGGTGTGTAGTTTTTTTTTAAATTTTTGCATAAGCTTGGTTTGAAAAATTAGTTTGAAGGAATTCAAAGGGCATAGTAAAGCATTATTATTGGTAATTGATGGCCGAAGGAAAGAAAATTCAAACACCTAGGAGGAAACCTGAAAGTTCTAGCATGACTCATGAAGAAGAGGAAGAAATGCAACATGATATATCAAAATTACGAGACCAAGTGCAATAAGTGTCACTTGCACAAAAAGCAACAGAATCTAAGATGGATGGTTTAAAGAAAGATGTAGAAGATAAGATGGATGGTTTAAAGAAAGGCGTAGAAGATAAGATGGAAGATTTGAAGTCAGGCATGGAAGATTTGAAGACATATTTGCAGATAGATTTGACAAAGTTTCTACAAGAAATGATTACTAATGGTGAAAGGGTAGTAAAGGAAACTCATGATGAGAACAAAAGAAATGTTAATCATGATTTCATAGACTTTAATGTTGGATTGAAGACCCACCATATTCCAAAAATTGATATGAGGAAGTTTGATGGCAAGAATCCCACAACATCGATATTACAGATGGAGCAATTTTTCGATCTCAATAATGTGCAAAACACACAAAAGGTACGTATTGCAACTTTATATTTGGAGCCAAATTAGTTTGTATGGTATCAATGGCTTTGCTCTCGTAAACAAATTATCACTTGGGCAATTTTTACGGAAGAATTGACAGCACATTATGAGGATACAAAAAGAAACACTTTTTTTAGCCAATTGATAAGTCTCAAACAAAAGGGTTCAATAATGGAGCACATTGAGGAGTTCCAAAAAATGAACATAAGGGTAAAAAATATTCCAGAGGAGCATAGGATAGATGCGTTTATAGGGACTTTAAAGGATAATATCCAACATGATGTTTTCCATTGGGAACCTGATTCATTAGAGAAGGCATTCAGGTTAGAAAGAAAAATGGAAAGCAAAATTATGGCAACCAGGAAGCATACCACTCACAACTATAAAGATGGAAGTGTTGTTGCCCCTAGTCTTCCACAACCTATAAGGTTGACACCACAACAATTGGAAGAAAAAAGAGAAAAAGGGCTTTGTTACAGTTGTGATAGCAAATACACTAAAGGTCATAAGTGTGCTGAGAAGAAATTATTCTACATAGATTGTGAAGAGGAAGAAGAAAAGGAGCAAGAAAGGTCAAAAGAAGAGGATATACTCCAGGAACAAAGCCTAGATAAAGAAGAAATGAATCCGGCCATATCTTGTAATGCATTGGCTGGAATTACCACTCCTCAAACCATCAAGATAGAAGGACAAATCAAGAAGAAAAAGGTAATAGTGTTGATTGATTCAGGAAGTACCCACAATTTTATTCATTGTAAGGTAGCAAAGGAACTGAATTGCTTCCTATATCTAGCACCAGAGTGTCAAGTGATGGTTGCAAATGGAGGAATGATAAATTGCTCTGGAAAGTACCATAATATCAAGCTATCCATGGGAGAATATGTATTGACTAGCCCAATGCTTTCCATTCCAATGGGAGGTGCTGATGTTGTACTAGGAATCCAATGGCTACAATCCTTGGGTACAATATCTTTTAATTTTCAAGAAATTTTCATGAAACTTTATGCGGAAGGAAAAGAAGTTAAATTAAGGGGTATTGCAGGGAAACTGGGAAAGATAATCAGCTCTAACGGTATGACAAAGCTTCTAAAAAAGGAACAAAGAGGTGTAATTGCACAATTATGTTCGCTAGATGTTTCCACTTCATAATCATATATTTCTCCAAATCTCAAAAAAGTCTTGGACAATCATTCCAAGATATTTGAGACTCCCAAAGGTCTCCCACCTATTCATGATCATGATCATGCTATTCATCTGATTCCAGGAAGTGTTCCTCCAAACATCAGGCTGTACAGATATCCCTATGCGGAAAAGAGTGAAATTGAACGTATGGTTGCAGAAATGCTAGAGGCTGGTATAATTCAACCTAGTCAAAGTTCTTTCTCTACTCCAGTAGTATTGGTGCACAAGAAGGATGGATCATGGTGCATGTGTCCGGATTATAGGGAGCTCAACAAGCTCACTATTAAAGATAAGTTTCACATTCCTGTCATTGATGAATTACTGGATGAATTGCATGGATCAATTTACTTCACCAAGTTGGATCTTCGTTCACGATATCATCAAATCAGAATGAACACTGAAGACATTCCGAAAATAGCATTTAGAACTCATGAGGGTCATTATGAAGTTTTGGTCATGCCTTTTGGCCTTACCAATGCACCTTCTACATTTCAAGGTTTGATGAATTCCATTTTCAAACCCTTGCTTAGAAAATTTGTGTTAGTATTTTTTGATGATATACTAATCTACAGCAAGGCTTGGAAGGATCATGTTGAACATGTTGACAGGGTGCTACAACTATTGGAGGAGAAACAATTATATGCAAAAAGATCCAAATTTTTCTTTGGAGTACAAGAGGTGGAATATCTGGGTCATATTGTATCTCATGAAGGAGTTAAGGTAGACCCTAGCAAAATTAAAGCCATTAAGGAATGGAAAATCCCCACATCTGTAAAGCATCTGCGAGGATTTCTCGGGTTGACAGGGTATTATCACAAGTTTGTTAAGAATTATGGGAGAATAGCAGCACCTCTAACAACATTATTGAAGAAAGATGCATTTTCATGGACTCCAGAAGCAACAAAGGCCTTTGAACATCTTAAAGAGTCAATGTGCCAAGAACTAGTCTTAGCTACACCGGACTTCACAAAAACCTTTATTGTGGAATGTGATGCTTCAGGAAATGGAATTGGTGTTGTTTTAATGCAAGATGAAAGACCCATTGCTTTTGAAAGTCGTCCAATGAAGGGAAGGTTTTTACACAAAGCTATTTATGAGAAGGAAATGTTGGCAATACTACATGCACTTAAGAAATGGCAACCCTGCCTAATGGGAAGACACTTCAAGGTAAAAATGGATCATGATAGCCTTAAATACATTTTAGAACAAAGATTATCCTCTAAAGAGCAACAAAAGTGGGTCATAAATATGTTGGATTATGACATTGAAATCATCTACAAAAAGGGAAGCAAAATGTGGTAGCAGATGCACTCTCAAGAAAGGATGAGGATGTGGAAGTGTTGTTGTGCGCCATTTCTATTATTCAACTAGATTGGATAAACGAAGCAAGTGAGGAATGGAAGAATGATGAAGAAGTTTGGGCACTTATTTGAAAGTTACAAAAAGATTCCATTACATCTGATACATTTAGCTGGCAAAATGATTCGTTATGGTACAAATATCGCTTATACCTCTGTAAGAATTCCCAACTCAAACAAAATATTCTTATGGAATTGCACACTTCTCCATTAGGAGGGCACTCGGGATTTTTAAAAACTTACCACAGGGTTAAGAAGGAATTTTTTTTGGATGGCCTTAAATTAGATATTCAAAAGTTTGTGGCGGAATGTTTGGTTTGCCAACAAAATAAAGTTGAAACAATTAATACCTCGGGTCTATTACAACCTTTATCCATTCCAAGCCAATGTTGGGAGGAGGTTTCAGTGGATTTTATCACAGGTTTACCCAAGTCTAAGGGAAAGAGTGTCATCATGGTGGTAGTTGATAGACTTACCAAGTATGCACACTTTTGTGCATTATCACATCCATTTAAAGCCAATACAGTTTCTACTGCATTTATGGAAACAATTCAAAAGTTACATGGAAATCCAAAGATTATTGTAAGTGACAGAGATCTATCTTCACTGGAAATTTTTGGATAGAATTATTTTCTTGTCTTGGTACTTAGTTAGCTCATAGCTCATCTTATCATCCTCAATCTTATGGGAAAGCTGAGATAGTAAACAAATGTTTGGAAGGATATCTTCATTTCTTTGTCTCTGATAAACAGACACAATGGGTCAAATGGTTACCTCTAGCTGAATGGTGGTATAACACATCCTTCCATACAGCAACAAAAATTACCCCATTTATGGCACTTTATGGATATCAGCCACCATCCATCACATCATATTTAAGAGAAAATTCTAAGGTTCAAGTGGTGGAACATCACATCGAACATCAACAACAAGTCCTCCAACTCTTAAAGGATAACCTTGTGTTGGCACAGAATAGAATGAAACAACATGCAGATCAACATTGCAGCGAAAGAAGTTTTGATGTAGGTGATTGGGTATTGCTATGGCTACAACCATATAAACAAATTTCCCTGAAGCAAGCTAAGAAGGATAATAAATTATCACCAAAGTATTATGGTTTGTACAAGGTGTTGCAAAAGATTGGTACTATGGCATACAAATTGGAGCTTCTTGCAGCTTCTCGAGTGCACCCAGTTTTCCATGTTTCATGTTTAAAGAAGGTTATAGGCGACAAGCTCCCAGTTCAAACAATATTGCCAGAACTTGACGAGGAAGGAAAAATTATGTTGGAACCGGAAGCAGTCACAGAGACAAGAACTTGATAGCTACGAAATCGATCAATTTCGGAGTATCTCATCAAGTGGAAGAACTTATCCACTGAAGATTCCACATGGGAGGATGAGAATTTTATACAGAAGAATCCAAAACTACTCAAGCATTGAAGACAAAACTTTTTGGAAGGAGAGGGGCATGTTAGGTCCCTATAATACTAGTGATTACCCCATTACTATTGTAGTTGTATCCCTTATTAATATTGTTGTGCCCCTATTGTCCCCATATTGTTATTACTGTGCCCCATAGAATCCCTCTATTGTTATTTTTGTGGCTTTATGTTATTATTGTTAGGTCAGCTGGGTTATATTGTGACTCCTTAGACACCTATATATAGAAAGGAGGTTTCGGCCATTTGTATCATCCAAGAATTGTTCATTTATGTAATGTAAATGAGGTTTCCCCCTCGAAGAGGTTGAATTCTAAGGCGTTGATCTATCTTTTCTATCTTTTTGTGAGCTGGTTTCATAACAAAACACTACTTTATCAACCTAGTTGGAGTCTTCTTTTCCTAGAATCTTAGAAATTATTTGCAAAACAAGTCTTACATCAACTACAAATATTTCTAAAGAGAATAGATTCCCATCTAGGGAGCATTGACTATATTTAGGAGCCAGGAAAGAGGTAACATGAGAAAACTCCTGAGGAGACATGTTATCATAATATGAAACTAAAGACTCTTCAGTAAAGGTGGTGTAAGTTACAGATACGGGGTAATTCAAATTTTGGTGAATTAATTGTGAGGTTACTTGAAAAACACTCTCTCCTGACTAATTCATTAAAAAACACTTCTTTGGGGTACATTGCTGAGGCTAGATTTTGAATAAATTCAGGTAATAAATGAGTCCTGGGGACAAAGCAGCTAAAACACCTGACCTAACCATTTCCATAAATATACGAGACTTTTTATGGTTTAGAATGACTTCTTGATACAGTGAAAGATGCTTAATTGTGTAGAGGGTATCAGAAATATAATGTTTGACATCCATTAATGGGGTATGGATGACTTAGGAAGAACTTACTTGTTTGGCCATGGTGTTTGTAGATGAAAGTTGCTGGTGACAATTGCTAATGATAGTTTTCAGGATGGTTGCTGACTCAGAATGCTGAACTAGAGGCGAGGTTGCTAGTACTAAAAACAAAAGACTAATGCAACGGGGTTTTACCTTTCTTTTATATATATGGTAAGAAAAATGGAGGGAAACCCTATAATTAATGTGACTAATTAATGGAGTGGCAGATGAGGTGATGGGGTATGGTGGGTGAGGTGGACGGTAATGAATGAGAGTGGTGGATGATGTGGAGGAGACGAGGTGGAGTGAAACGATGGGGGTGACCTACTGCGGGGGTAGGGAGTGTATGGGAGGTTCATCAGGTTTGAACCCCCGCAGTGATCTCAGGCCATAGATCTTAGTCAACTACCTTGTCGTCATGGTCAACTACAGGGGTTGAGCCTGAGTTATAACTCGTGCTCATTGTTCCCCCGCAGAGCACTTTACCTACCTCTTGAGCCATCACTTGTTTATATTTTGTAATACTGCTCGAACTTTAGTATATGGGTTGGGGACCACCTTATATTGGTTTTGAATGATGTCAATAATATAAATTAAATCACTGCTTTCAGAATTTCAAACTCTCTTTTGATGTTTAAACATAATATTTGATTTTTTTAAATTTTTGTGATAATATTGAAAATGAAATTCAAATGATGATGGATGCTACAACACGTGGCACCCTCAGATCGATAGGCTCGAGTATAATATGATAAGGCTGAAGTGATGGAAATCGCTCTAATACAAAGGAAACTAAGATCTCACCATATCCAAATTTCTTTATTTTTCCCTCTTTTTCTTTAGTCAATTGTTCTTTCATATTGACTAGAACTCCCTCGCTCTAGTTGAAGAGTGTTGGCTCTAGACACTCCAATCCATATTGCATAGATGGTCTTCTTGCCACATGAAATGTGGAGCTACCTACCAATCTTGTGATAATGAATAGGATTGTTCTCAAAGGTAACCGAGTCATATCTTTTATACTAATATTTCAATCCTTTGTTGGTTGGGCTCAAGGTATACAATAGGTGGCGATATAATCTTTCACTGTCTCCCCACCACTTCTCCCACCGAGGAGAGATATGGGGGCACTCCTCATGGATAGTCCTATCAGAAAGTAGATATCCTCTACCTTTATCTTGAGTAGATGTTCCCCAAATCTAAACGGTTGTGCCTGAACATCCCATGAATGATCAAGGTATTTCAAAAACACCATCTATTGCCTCATACAAGGAAGCCAAAAGAGTTTTAGTAATCCACAGATCTAAAATGCCTGGATGGTAGCAGGATCATTTTTTTCATTTAAATCTTGTTCCTCATGTTCTCTTTCTCTCCATACAAAATCCATTTTATGTTGATGAACCCTTGAAACATCAACAAGAGATTCATTATCATCATTTTCATCCAAAAAGCTTGAATTTTTTTAAGGAGAAATTGATAAAGAATCTTTATATTTACACCCAATGCACTCTAGAAGAGCAAACCAGAGTGTTTCACCTCTTCCTGTAGTGCATTACTACCCAGGTGCAATGCACTTTTTCACCCTCTGGGCATACGTTGGTCATAGGGAAAAAATTTGGAATCCTAGGGCCCTCAAAAACTCAGAATTTTTTCTTGAAATCATAAAATGGTAACACTGAAATAAAGAGAAGGGTTTTAGCTCCTACTTGGAAACAACAGTACTCGAAACCATCCACTAGATTGACCGCAATCAGTTGCAGAAGACCAAGGGAAAAAGTACTCAGAACTCTCACTATTGAAGGTAAATATGAAATGGTAAAGATGAACAATCATTTTTTAGTATATATGGTCATATTGTTCATTATTTTATTCATATTTAATGTTTTGACCTAGTGATGATTCATTTTTACTATGAAACAGGTATGTTTAATCCTTTTTTGTGTTGATTCTGAGTAGGTTGACAACTTTTGACGAATTTTGTTGTGCTTTAAACGTGTTATTTTGACCAAAGAGTACACTTTTATCTCCTTTTTGGGTTCTTTAAACCTACGAAAAAGGAACCGCTTGGAGTTCTCTTTCATATCTTTTCAGTCTCCCAAAACATGAAAAGATTATCAATCACTTATCTTTTTGAACTCATAAAAGCAAATGAAAAGACGTCTACTTAGTATAATTTTAACCCTTTTCTAGAATGATATAGACTAGATACCAAAAATGAATACCTTAGTCAAACATGGCTAAGAGGTTCTCTTGGGTATTTTTTTTTCCACTTTCCGTGCCTAAGGGATTACCTACAAAAATGGACATCTGGATTTTTCTTTTTCACCTATTTTTAGAACTCTCTAAACATGAAAAGTAAGGATATGTTACAACATAAAATAGTGGTGGACTCATCGATCATGACGGGGCCGAACCAGTCCTTCTCAAGCTTCGTAAATATACTCGGAGGGATTCATCTGAAGGATGGACTTACAGATCAAGCATATGTTATCCTCCTCAAGCTTGTTAAAAAATAAAGAGGTACTGACTAGAATGGTTGGGGAAATTGGGAAAATAGGATACTTCATTTGTTAATGGTAGAGAGTCTCTCTTCACCATGATACTCTTTCACTTCATCTTTGTGGTTGTTGGGTTGGGTAATATTCATGTCTTTTGGTTCATCATACCTTCATAGAACCTCCATTTAAGTTTTGGGTCAATGTTGCCAACTCCATTTCAGTGTCGTTGGTGTGTTAAATGGAAGTCATTCAACTTATATCTGTTACAATACTCTTAAGCCTTCATTCCATGTTTGCCTTTCCTAATCCAGTTCTATATAAGAATCATTATATCTCAATCATGATAGCCATTTTGTTTCATTGATGGGTGATACATCAAGGCCCTCCTTCGACGGGTCGCTTCCTATCGACATTAGCACTTTGTACAGGAAGTTGAATTAGAAACACCCATTAGTGCCTTGGTGCTTGCATACATCAATTTCAAGTTTCCTCGCTATTGGCGACAGGTTTACATCAATGGCCTTCAACCAAAAGGTTATGTGTGGTGTTCGACATCAACTCATTTATTCACACCATAAGGATCGTACTTGAGTACCTTGAGAGCCATTAACATCATCGGTGGTTTCTCTCACATCTATTAACGACTCACATCATTGGCCAGTAATCAAATGTTGTCTACCATGTTCGACTTCAGCTCATTGATTCACATGGTTAGACTCGTACATTGTTTGGTCGTGTGAATAAGATAGAAGACCCCAGATCTATTTTCTGCCATCTGGGCTACTGACAGTCATCCAGTCATGGGTCCACCATCAGTCATTAGTTAACACGTATTTTGATCATTATACATGTAATTTTAGATTATTTGTTGAGTATGAGTATGCCTCCCTCAACAAAAGAATGTCATGATGTAAATGTATTGTAACAGAAGATGAAGCTTGTTGGTTTTTCTTGATCTTGACTTTTCACAAGGTAAAGCACTTCAATCATCAGTCATCATCTCTAACTTTCCACTTTAGGGTCAATCTGTTATAGGATATTTTGTCTCATCTGATCAATCAACCTCCTAATGGGATCATTCACATCCTATTCCCCCTTTACATCATCATTGCACAAAGCCCTATGCATAGATTTAAAATTCCCCATAGTTCCATCCCTAAACTGCATCATCTAACCTAGTTTTAGGACTGATGCACCTTGGCCTCTTGCTGGACAATGTTCACCTATAGGTTGCTCTAATGTGGCCTACGTTGATCACCTACAGGTTTCTCCCCTTTGCACCTAAATTGGTTCTATAAATATGGGAAAAAAAGAGAGAATCCCAAAGCCTCCATTTCCATAAGCTTCCAGGATCTGTTGTAACTATTTACCTCAGATAAAACTCTTGAATCCTATTCTATCCTAGCTTGGAGTTTCCATCCCTTATCCTTAGATCTCATCCTCCCATCAAGATCACCTCCATAAAAAAGAGGTTTACAAATTCATGTGTTCATGTGGGAATTATTACATTGGAGAGACCAGGAGGGGTTTACAAAGTCATGTGTTCATGTGGGAATTGTTACATTGGAGAGACCAGGAGATCCTTTAAAATTAGGCTAAAAGAACATGGTGTTGACATAAAAAATAGCAGAACTAAGTCTTCTACACTTGCAGAACACTCAACCAAGACATGTCACCACATATGCCTAGAAGATGCTAAAATTGTTTCTACAGAGAAGCACCAATACAAACAAAAAATGAGGGAAGCTCTTGAAATTATAAAGCATCCGCAAAATCTGAATAGAGATGGAGGTCTCGAAATTAGTAGAAGTTGGATTCTTATACTTTCTCAAAACCAACCAAAACAAAGCCTTACATAATTTCATCCTCTCCCCTTCATTTCCATCTTCCTCTTATTCAACTTCCCCTCCTTTTTCTTTACCAGAAGTCCCTTTCCACATCCTTCCATTCCTATTTTTCTTATCTTATAATAAAGAACTAGCAACCCCCCTAATTATAATATACTAACCCTCATTAAAGATTAGATTATTTTCTTAATTTTAACTATTAACTTTATTCCTTTATATAATAATAGCTTCCCCTAATAATTATTAACCTCTCTCATCACTCTAAAAATCATTATCATTAATATTTATAATTCATAACTTAATAATTATTATTAATAGATGCTTAAATCAAGAAAACATTTTTATTAATCTAGTTAATATAATTATTATATTATTAATCAAACTTCATTATTAAGTAATAATTATTACCATTAATGAATTTTAATTAATTCTCTCAATAATCATTTATTCCTATCTTTATTAATTCACCATTATAAGCTTTATTAATAATTATTATTAAATATGTCCATTTCTAACTATTTCCTAAAAAGTAAAAAACCTTTTTCTGTTTTATTAATTAATTAATTAGGGTTTTTTTGGTCAGCCATTTTTCTCTCTTCTCATCTCTCCTTTTAGTATTTATTTCCTTCTCCCTCTCTCTTATCCATGGATTTGTCCTGATGATGAGTCTTGTTATAGACCTGAAATGTCCACATAAAAATGACTACTGTGGTTAATATTCCAAATAATCCTTCTCAACATTCTCACCACAAAAGTCTTCAATCACTCAAGAGTGGATCTCAATCCTAAGAACGGTAAAAGGATAAGAACTCCCAAATTACCTCACTCCTCTATATATTTACATACTTCCATATGCAAGGGGATGAATTTTGGAGAGTGATTCTACCCTTATGGTGTTGTTATGAGAGTTATCCTTTCATACATTTAGAGTGATTGGAGGTACACTTTGTGAAAAGGAAAGGACAAGTCAACAACTTGGAGGATCTCTTCTACAAGATCGACACCTATTTACGGTTGTCACTCACTCCATTTATATCAATACAAAGAGTTATTTTGTTTTCCTATATGTGATGTCGATATTTCATGTATTTCAATACCATGTTGATCTATTGAATGAAGTAGATAGATGATGCTACTTAGATATCATAGTTTCTTGGCTTATGTTATCTGGTTGTGCAGGTTCTAATTTTCTCAATTAGAGCTAGGATTGGAGCAGTCAAGCCAAAGAAGGAGCGAAACATATGATAGATTCCAAATAGGTTTATTCCCCTCATCTACTCTAATGAAAACATTGGGTCCTTCGTCATTTTCTTGTTCTAGGATAGCCACCAAACCCACTGTCAATGTAGGAAATCCTCCATGCCAATGAGAACTCATAACCAAGAAACCACATACATATGCCATGCATGCAAAAAATAAAAAGGAAGCCATACATACAACTCGATACCTGCAAATAAATCTAGTTTTAGTTGTTGATCCCACTATTGTCTTGCACTTTCCTTCATTCCCTTTCCTTCTTGTTCCAAATCCCAAGTATGCCACCTTCGTCCAAGAGTGCTCCAAGAAAATATAAGTGTCCAAGAATATGAGAGAGAGAGAGAGTATAGAAGAGAGCTCCACCAAAACTTGTCAAAAAGCTACCAACTGATCTTGAGAAGGATTTTTATCAATGAGGCCTATAATTTCTTCATTTTCCATTATTTTTCTTCCATTTCCTCCTCACATGCAACCTATGACCTTTCACCTTCCTTTTCTCGTAATTCCCATTATTTTGATAAATAAAATGTTAATTAATACCTCTTTTCCTTTTCAAATCCTTTGTCATTGCCTTTGCCAATTTCCTTTGCCATAATAGACCAAATGAACACCCACTAGGATGTTTTTCCCACCATTCAGATTGGAATATGTGTCCCATGACCTTAGTATTATATTTTTTACATGGAATTTTAACCAAGGTTGTTATAGAACCCTCCCCCTTGGGGGAACACCGTCTTCGGTGTTCAATGACACCTACAACTAGCAAGATTGTTGACAACCAAAACATACTGCCCATGGATATTTATAACATAGCTCATTGCAGTATTTACCATGACATACTACTGAAAACATGACAATCATATCGTTTATAGTAACTTTATAACAAATCTCATTACGATATTTACAACAACAACCATATATCCTCTTATACACATTTTCTCAACCAACAAATGAAAGGATACGATGCCTGCATCTGCAAAAAGGGAATCCAGAGGCTCACAACTCCATCGTCAAATTAATATCAGGATTCGCCTCCTTCCCAGGAATTCCATAATCCACTGCCAAATTCAAAGCTACATCCAATGTCCAACACTACAATATTGTTCCACTTGTTTCCTCATTGAATAGTTACGAGCTCATTTTTCCAGGTGTTAGCACTCTGTAATTTTATGAGGTTTCAGAAGAAAATCACAAAGGTAACCACAAACCTACTTTTGAAGTTGGGATCTAGCCCTACCAGATTCAGAGAGGGCTCTCTCTATAATATTTAACTTTGTTGTATTAAATATTAGGCTAGTTACAAAGCTTAAGGTTTGATTTGTATTTGAATGGTTGGTTGATAACTAGACTACCATTGGGCTATGGAGTCTATTTCATAAGTACGGATCGATTTCAATGATTACAAATAGATCTCACAGGGCAGGGTAGGAAATTGATAGGATTCTTTTAGTTTACCAGATGGGGAAGGAAGAATAAACTAAGATTCACTTTAGATATAGAGCATTGTTACCTGAATTCTATATTTAAAGTTCAGTAGAAAACATGGAAATTATTCAAAGTTAGGAGCAAAGTGTATATTTAATTTTTTTTTTTCCTTTAATTATTTATTGAATAATTCAGATTAAGAAACAAATATGTGTGATAAACAGAGAAATATAAACACATAAAATGATAGAGGAACTTCACCAACAACTTGACACAAGAATCCTGTGAAAGAGCTTTCTGTATTACTGGTAAATCTGTTGATGCTTCAACAATGTACAATAGTGTTCTTTTGTATAAAAACCAACCATTCTTACTTCAAATGATGAAGTATTTATACAAATTTATTACAAAATATCTTGATTTAAAATATCAATATTTGTTACGAATATCTATACAAATATCTTGAAACAAAATTCATGAAATTATTACAAAAGTATAAAAATAGACTAAACTATTTTAAAAATATAAGTCAGTTGAGTGTTGATGTTGTTTCTGGGATTTTTGGTGGTGAGTGGGCCTTTAAACGAGAAATGTGGTTTGTCTTACCGGAAGATGTCTCTCGTTGTCCCACTATTCCCACTGCGTTTTGTTTGATGACTATTGTGTTGAAAACATGAATTTTTTCTCTATTATTTCATTGTTGTTTTTCTGCTAAAATCGAGCCAGGGGTGCTGATTATTTCAAACTATGAATGGATGCCAAGAGGGGCCATGTGGCAGCTGAGCACTGGAGGCCCGGAGATGTAGTGGAGGTGGAGACAGGTTCGAAAATTCAAAGGAAGTTTCTTTTCGGAGGGGGGATGGGGGGGTTGCTACAGTGAACAGCAAGGCCGAGGCTTATACAATACATTTTGTAGTGTTTTTCCAAGGGAGCAGAGCTGTTAAATCCATTCTATAAAATATCACATCCGGGACGGGCCTGTACTGTATTGTAGTTGCAATGGGAGAGGCTCTGTTTATATGTACAGGATTATCTGTAGAGCCAAACCTGAAAACCTTTTAAATTCACCATATAATATATCGCATCCAACCAAGGCTTTCCACATTGCAATTGCAACTAGGAAGGGAGTACACAGGAGTGGGAACATAAACCTGGACCTGAAAACCCTTTAGAATACATCTTACAATATATTGCATTCGGAAGGACTTAACCACAAAACCAGACCTGAAGCTTTTCAAAATTCAATTAATAATCTCAGTGGGTCCAAAAAGGGGGTCGTGTATTTTATCGCAATTGAAACCGAGAGAAGACCTTTCAGGGGAGGGACTTAAAGTTGGTGTGATCGCCGATTGTGATATCACAATCGGTGGGGGGACTTATCGACGGTTAGGAATTATCAGTGGTCAGGACTTATCAAGGGTCGGGACTTATCAATGGCTGAGACTTATCGCAATTGACAGTGGGAATGGACTATGTATTACATGGGGAATTGAATAGGGCAGACCCGAAATCTTATAAGATTGCGTGTTATGTCATTTTGCGTCCGGGAGGGGTTATGTATTACATGGGGGATTTATGATATTAAAGTATACAAAGGGGAACATGGCTAGAGTCTGGTATTTAGAGTAACAAATGGAAATGTGGCTAGAGTTGGAATGTATATATAAAAATGGAAATGCGGCTAGAGTTTGGTAATTAGAGTAAAGAATGGGAATGCAGCTAGATTTGGAATGTATAAATAGAAATGGAAATGTGGCTATGGTTATGTGGGTCCTAAATAGAGTTAAAAATCATATTGCATATTCATAATGGAGGAAAAGTTTTTTACAAAGGATAGATGCAAATATAATTTAAATTGTAGTGGAAATAGTTCCTGGGCCTTTATCCAGCTTCTGAAGTTTAAACATTGTTCTGGCCTATCTTTCAATCCAGGAGTCGAATTTGAGAGTAGGATATACCTTTGGAAAAGTGCTTCTGAGCACTTTATGATGAAAAAACCTATAGCCTGATCTGATCCAAACATTATCATGCAAAAAATTTCCTCAAATCATAGTACTTGGTGTCACTTTGGAAATAATTTGCATAACGAAATATTATTTACAACATCTCAAACATAATAATGATCAGCTATAATCAAGCAATACTATCAAAATTATAGGACCCTAACAGTGGCTCCAGATGGGGATGGCGCTCTCCTTGTGAGGTGTCAAGAACACTGTAGACTATTAGCCTCATCCATTAGTTTGATCCCAAATCTGCAACTTTCTCTTCCATAAAAAAACTGTGACTGAAACTTTTAAACTGAAACCAAAACCATTCTGAACACTAAAAACTGAAATCTAAAATACACACTGAATTGAAAATTGTACTACAAACTGAAACTGAATAGAATGCTTGAAAAATGGTTCAAAGAACTGAGCTTATTTGCACACTGCTACCTACCCTATACTACTGAAAATCATGTTGAATCAAATATTGCAAAAATGCCAATGAAGCCAGTCAAGTAGATGCTGAAATAAGTGGACTACTCGACTGCTTGTTAGCAAAATCAAAAGGACAACTTGACTTTTGTCCACAAAATAAAAGTTGTAGAGTGCAATGGAAACTAATGTTGGATCTAGTCATGAAGACATGATTGAACACTTGAGCTGAAAATAACCTCCATGTAGTTTGCTATAGGATTATTAAATGCATGATTAATTACTTTACCTTGCAAGCATTCATTGGCCGATTGAGCATGGAAGATTTCATCAATTGAATTCTCAAGGTTAAACCTTGATTCCAACTATTCAGTTTCTACCTTATGTTGAAAAACAAAACTCCCATCCCTCTGCAAAACAAAAGGAAATACAATCTCCTCTTTTTTTGGAGAAGGAAGATTTTCCAAGAATTGTTTAGGATCTCAAAAATTATAGGATTGAATTTGAAAATCCAAAAGTTCAACATCCTTCTCGAATCTTTCAAGAACTAACTTAAGAAGACAAACTTTAATTTCAGGAGAAAATTTTCTCAACTTCAAACAATGAAACATGACCATTGAAAAATCTTCATAAATTTGAAAATCAGCTAATTTATCCCTGAATTCTTTTAAAACTTCACAAGACAAAGGATTTGCCACATACCCTGTCATCTTGTTTAGCAAGAAATTTGATCAACTTGTAGTGGAGTCACTATGAATGCTCTAAAATCTGGATTTTTTGATAGTGGAGTCACATTAAAAACTTTGAAGCTCTGGATACTTTGAACATCGAGTCGCGAGGTCAATGATACAATATTCTTGTGTATGATAAATGTCCACCATCTATAATCAGATATGGAACATGATATGCTTTTCTTAGGAATCTGATCCAAATGGAAAATATCATCAACCCATGGTATTCATCCACCCATGGTATTGTAAGTTGCATCCACCCATGGTATTTGCCCATGGTATTGTGACATCCACCCATGGTATTTGCCCATGGTATTGTGACATTCACCCATGGAATTTACCCATGGTTTTGTGACATCCACCCATGGTATTCATTCACCCATGGAATTGACCTGTGGTATTGTAACTAAAAAATACTATAAGTAACAAGTTGCATTTTGTAAAAGGACAAGTTGTCCACCACAATGTAGTCCTTAAAATTATTATCTGTTTTAATAAAAAAAAACTCTTTGTGGTTTTGTTTATTGGGCATTCTACTCCTTTTCTTCTCGCATTTCAATTTTTTAGATCTTGGAGGCCTCTCCCCCAAAATCCATTTCAACCTTTTAGATCTTGGGGTCCTCCGCCCAAGATCCAAATCAGTGGTATCAGAGCAAGTTACAATTCCTTGGGAATGAGGGTTTCATGCATATTTCAGTTTCAAATTTTTGCAGCAATATTCAACAAACTTCAAACCAACCTCCACAAAGCATTTTCTTGGGCCAAGCAGGAAGAATTTTTCTTTTTTTCATTTTTTTGCAGGATTTTTTTTGGGCGGTGAGTTTGTAGATCAGATCTGAAAAAGTTGGTGCAATATTTACGAAAACAAATAACATATCTTGATTCCTTGCAAAAAATACCAAAATTCAGAAACAAAATTGGCTGAATCGGAGTCTGGATGAGGGAGATATCGTTGATTTAAAATCAGCTACGTTGTAGAAATTTTTTCTGGAAACAACTGGTGGACGACAACTATCCTATCATTTTTTGAAGTTTTTTGTGCAAAATTTCAGAAAATGGATTGTATATCTGAGCTCCTCTTGAAAAATCACCCAATTTCAAAAAAACAATGTGTCGAATCGGAGTTCAGATGTGGGAGATATCATTGATTTAAAATCAACTATTTCTTTTTAGAATTTTTGTGGCGGTGGAAAAATTGTAGCGTGAATCTGAGATTCTAGATTGTCCAGATAAGGATTTCCAACACATGGGAAGATGTAAAATGGTTCTTCTGCTTCAAAAAATAGGTTATAATAAATATTCTAAGTTATATTGACCAAGTTATGTCCATTTTAATTCTGGAGCAGCATTTAGAGCGGGTTCTCATTGGAGATGTACCCTCCCAGCCCACTTTAGCAGGAACCTACTTCACATTCATTAGTTTCAACATAGCAGCATTCGGCTTGGGTTATTTGGAGACGTGCCCTCCCACCCTAGGCTATGTAGGCACCTGCTACTTCATCAACAACCAACATCATGGTTATGGGTCAACTGCACAATATCGTTGTCATCGTAGTCCATTTGCTAGGCCACACACTGTTAATATCACAGTTGGTCACAAGCATCATAGGGTATCTCTATCCTCGGATCTATGTTTGTCATGGTTATGGGTCATCCACAAACCCACACTTCATAGAAGTCTATTTTCTAGGCCACACACTGTTAGTGTCACAATTGGTCACAAGCATTACATGGTATCTCTATCCTTGGATCTTCGTTCATCATGGTTATGGTTCATCCACGAACCCACACTTCATCGAAGTCCATTTGCTAGGTTGCACATTGTCAGTATCACATTTTATCACAAGCATTACAGGGTATCTCTATCCTCGGATCTTTGTTCATCATTGTTATGGGTTAACCACATAAAGCCATTCTCTTCAGTGACTTTTATATTCAACAAAGGCTTCGTAGGAGGGAACTTCACGCAATGGGGACCACTGCTTCTTAAGGAGGGAGGAATGATCCGAATGGAAAACGGCATCAACCCATGGTATTCATCCACCCATGTTATTCATCCACCTATGGAATTTACCCATGGTATTGTAAGTGGAATCCACCCATGGTATTTATCCACCCATGGTATTGTGACATCTACCCATGGTATTCATTCACCCATGGAATTGACCCATGGTATTGTAACTGAAAAATACTATAAGTAACAAGTCACATTTTGTAAAAGGACAGATTGTCCACCACAATGTATTCCTCATAGTTATTATCTATTATCTATTTTAATAAAAAAATTCTTTGTGGTTTTGTTTATTCGGAATTCTACTCTTTTTCCTCTGGCAATTTCAGTTTTTTTGATCTTGGGGGCCTCTCCCCCAAGATCCAGATCAGAATCTGAAATGTTCAGTCCCCATTATGGTCACCAGAATGTTAGCACTCTATAATTCTATGAGGTTAAAGAAGAAAATCACATAGGTAACCACAAACCTACTTTGGAAGCTAAGATCTAGCCCTGCAAACTATTAGGTTCCTATAGCAATAGGAGTCATAATTTTGAATGGCTAAGGTAAAGCCTTGTAATATGTACATATATTTTCTTTCTACAAATGTTTTCCATATTAAAAAAATTAAAAATTTAAAAGAGGGTATGTCCTAAAAGAAAAATCAAAGGACAAAAAGAATAAGAAAAGGTCCAAAAAAGTGAAAAATATGAACCCCAAAAACAAAAGACCATGAAAGTGTGCAAGTCAAAATGCCACTACTATTACTTTTGTGCATAATAATGATTATGTGCAGCTTGTTATTCATGCCACAATTCATGGTAATCAAACTATTTAATCTTGATTATGCCATGCTTTAAATTTCATGTTGATAGTTGGAGAATAAAATATGACCAAACAGTTTAATCTTGGCAGATCATAGTTAGGTAGAGAAAATAAAAGGAGCTCATAAGCTTAATCTAAGCCCTTGGATATAATAAGGTTAGATTTATTTAGTTTACTTTTGTAAAGAAAAGAAAAATATTGACAAGGGTTTGCTAGCCTAAATGCACCCTAATAAAGTGAAGAAAAAATGATAGGATAAGTATATGGGTAAGTAGTAGAAGGGTTGCGGAAATGTCTTGTGATTGCATGAAAAGCACTTATGTCATTGTTCCAAATGCATCTTTTAAATATGCATAAGTGATACATAAAACAAAGACAATGGTTCACAATATGATTTAGTTAACATCCCCATCACCCTTTTTAACCCCTATGACACTCACTAACATAATAAAAATATTAATACCTATAGTTCTTTAAGTCAAAGAGGCTTAGAACATTTCTCTGACTTTTGGTGGAACCGAACTATCGACTTGATGACTTAAGAAGGAAAATGTGTTAAATTCCCTTGCAATTCACTCATCCCCCTTGCAAAACCCCTTTTCCTAAAGGTTAAACTCTTTTTGCCTAGGAAAACCCCATGTTAAACATGTTCTATGCAAAAAACCCACCAAATAACATTTATCCTAAGTAAATCACCCCCCCATTCATTTCACTTCATATTAACTTTTATTAAATATATAAAAAATCCCCGGAAAAACCCAATTTCCCGTATATATTTAACTCCTATGTATAAATTAGCCCCATCCCTTAGTTTAATTATAAACTATATTACTACCCATATCCCACAAGAAATATTAAATAACCCTGCTTAGTCCTTAATCCCACATTAAAGAGCCACCAATGAGATTAAGCGTTATGATAATCTCATGTTGCCATGATTAAACGCATGGCCCCCCCTGAGAACTTTATGGGTAAATTTCCTTGCAGCTTCACCTTCCAGTCACCGTATAATCTCCATCCCCTCTGTTAGCGTTCGAATCTGCCTCAGGCTGAGGAAGGCTAAACTCGAGGCCACATTAAACCATGCTCAGCCTCGTAGCTAGCCCTACGAGGACAGGAGAGGGCTCTCTCCAGTCAATCTTGGTAAAAGGTAATAAAAAAGGCTCGAGATGACTGAATTGATGACTAATTTTAGGCTAGGTATGAAGTACAAGGACTATGGAATTGATTTTTTTGAAGTTTTGTTGAATTCAAGGGAAAGGCAATTTTGGGTGCGGGGATGAGGCACAACTTTTGCAGAGGTCTACTTGGGGCAAGATAAGCGATTGTTTTGATGCCTTTAAAGTGATTGAATGAATAGACCTGACAGGTGAGGAGCTAAGGAGAGCAAGGAAGTCTCAAGGATTCTCCTTAAACTGAAGAAAACATGGAAAATTAAACAAACTTAAAGGCAGAGCATAGCAAATTTATGGATTCTACCTTAACACTTCATCTGTTTAATTGCAGAAGATTAAATAAGGAAAGTGGTACACATACACAACTTAAAAGTACTGAGAGAAACACACCATCAACACATAAGGCCACATGAATCCCAAATAGTGCTGCAAAACCCTGGTCTATCCTTTGCCAAAATTGCAGAGAAAATATGTACAATAGTGTATCAAGCTATTCCCAAGAGTCCAACACTGAAAATGACTAAGAAAATACATAATATATGCAAGCTAACACATTCCCTTGCCTCTAGGGGTCGAGCTCATCATCCTAGGAGCTGTTTCAACCAATTCTAAACAAAGCACTACAATCTAGGCAGTCAAAACAACTTGCCTCTATAAGCTAGGAAACCAATTCATTCATTAAATTTTTGCTATTTTATGAATGAATCATCTAGAATAGGTAAATAAGTGTCAAGTCAAAATAAAGTTACATTAATTACATCAAGGAGGGTGAAAAATCCCATCACAAGTCAAAACTGGTCAAACTGGCTTCGTTTCCTGAGCTGAAGATGAAAATTTTGCAAAAAATCTTGATGCGTAGCGCGCCTGAGCCCTATGCATAGCGCGCCTTTCCACCTACTTTTGGGGCACTTCCTGACATCCAAATTGAGCTCAAGTTGGCTTGTTGGAAATCCTCGAATGTCTACTTTCCAACTCAAGTGGAATTTTCCAATTTGATGTCCATTTGCCCCTCCAAAAGTGCATTCTCCCAAGGCTGCTACCTGTGTGTCCAAAAAGGGGCAGTGAGGTCATTTTTTGCATGTTTTTTGACCTTTTGGGGACCCAAACCTTGATGAAATGCCTTGGAAGTGGCTGAGCAGGTGTATTTCATCATGACAAATCCAAAAATTCAAACCTTTCGTGATTTGGACATCCCAATTTTAAGGGTAGCACGCTACGCGTTGAGCCCAAAAACCTGTTTTTTACACAAAAATTTCAAAATTGACAAAATTTTCCCCAAACTTGTTGAAATCTGGGCTGGGGGTCCCCAATCAAGCACTATGCTCAGTCAAAGAAGCTTCAGCCAAGATTCGAAGTCTATCCTCCCTTTTTTGACATTTTAGTGCCCTTTTGGTGCATGCAGTTTCAGTTGTAAAGTCATTGTCTATCCGCCTTCATGGTGTTTCAAAGTCTGTTTGACTTTCAATGAGATGAAGAATGAGAGTTTGGCGAAATTTCCAAATATGTCACATGTGTATCCAAGTATCATAGGAAAGCCACAATGAGAATAGTTTTTTCAAATGAGTTTGCATGAAAAAACAGTCATTGCTTTGATTATGAAGGAATTTGACAAGTGTGTAGAAAAGAGGTAGAAATGACAATGGCCATAACACTGACAACAGGGATGTAATGGGAAAAAGAGAGTGTGAGGCTAAGGTTAACAATGAGCATGGACACCACTAAAAATAGATGACATAGGCATATATTAACCCACACAATCCCTAATATTTGTTTCAAACCCTAAGAAGTCAATTTGGAGATAAACATAGGGTTTTACATTTCACACTTGTTTCTCCACTTCAAAACACCATAATCATGTCTAAAATTCACTGAGAAAACATAAAGAACCTACTTGCAAGTAGTTGGAGGTAATTTGGCATGAATCTGGATGAAGGAGCAAAAAATTTTACCCAATGCGTAGCGCACACCTAAATGCGTAGCGCCTGTGTATTTTTACACTGGCCAGTGAGGCCCAGCGCGTAGCGCCCACCTCAGTGCATAACTCCTTTTGCAGGAGGCTTTTGGAGGCCTTCCTGGTGTTGCAATCAGACGTAGGATAGCTCATTGGAAAGGTCTTTGAGTCTACTTTCCATCCCAGCTAGAATTTTGCAATTTGGAGTTCATTTGCCTTGTCAAACATCAAATCTCCCAAGACTGGTCAAAATGTGCCAAATGAGGCTGCCTCAAGGCAGAGTGCTGTTGCAGTCAACGTTTGAATGCCTTACTCAACTCCAAATTGAGCTCATGATAGCTCATTGGAAAGATAGTTTTGTCTAGTTATCCTTTGACTCACCAAGAAAGTTATTTGGCCAGCCAAGCTAGGAGAAAACCAGAGTTTCCCAAGGTCCCTTCAGAGGTGCATCAATTCTCCCGAGGCGATTGTATTTTTGACATTTCTCCAAAACCATTATACCTGTGTAAAGAGTGAAGGAGGTTTTTCTTCCCTGGCATGTTGTGAACAAAAACCTCTATAATTTTTGCAAAATTCATCTTTTATTGCTCTGAAACATCATTTGAGTGAAACTTATCGCGATGTGTGGAACAAGGGATTTTGTCAAAATGAAGCGAAATGAAGGAGATAAGGGGCTTCTAAATTCTTGGGGAAATTTTTGGAAGTAGGGAGGGATGTTAGGAAGTAGGGGAAAGTGGAATCTCAGAGAGAGAGCGAGGGGAAGGGGTCCAAAAGGGAAAAACACAGGCCTAACCTAGAAAATTGCCAAGTTGTGGCAAGAAACTAGGGTTTGTGCAAAAATGAGGAATTTGGGGAATCTCAGTGATGGGAAGTGTTTGATAAGGTACTTTAAGAATAGGGGAAGGTGTATGAACATCAGGATATAAGTTTTTCTAATGATTTGACCATCCAAGAGAAATTGCCTTCAAAACCCTAAGAGAGGGAAATGAACCTTGCCTAGGCGCAACTGAAGCATGAACAAGGTGTAAAATGACCAAATGGAACTTAAAATGATGATGAAAACCCTATGAATGATGATAGAATTAGCTGAATAGTGGAATAGACTGACATTTGGGCAATTTTGAAAGGAGTGAAAGCAAACCCTAGACCTAATGCCTAGTGACCAAATTTTGCTTGAAGACTCACTGAAATGATTTCATGTACTGGGACAAGACAATCAACAAGTCGAATGTCACATCAATAGCAAACCATCTTCCCCAGTATGGTCGCCACTATGTTAACACTCGAATTTGCCCCAGGCTGAGGAAGGCAAAACTCGAGGCAACATCAAACCAAGCTCAGCCTCGTAGCTAGCCCTACGAGGACAGGAGAGGGCTCTCTCCGGGTCTATCTGGGCAAAAGGTCTTCAAAAGGGCTGAGATGACCTATAGTGAATGCTGATTTTAGGCTAGTAAAGAGATATGAAATGAGTTTTTAAATAAATGTTTTGGTTTTCTGGGCTGCATGGGCAAAGACAGTAAGAGCAGAGGTTTAATCAAAGGCATAGGTTAATCCATAAGGTGAGGTAGGAGTGAAGTTTGACAATAAAATTGAGATTAAACGGAATGGCAAGACTGTTGAGAAGTCGACAAGGGCATGTGTGATGGATCCTTATCAAACAGAAGAAAACATTAAATATGAGCACTTCCTCAAGACAGAGCAAATAAATTGAATTCTGCCTTTCTCACTTAAAAGTATTCATTTAGAAACGATTATGAATGAAATATGAAACATTACATAATACATTGAAACAGAAAGAAAGATACATTTGCTAAACTTTCACACCAGAAGGATCTTACAAATCAGAGTTGTACTCTTCAATTAATCTCTGTCAAACACTGTGCAATGAAATTTTGTTCTTCTCCACGCACCTCTCAGAATTCTCCTCTTTTTTTTGACAAATCATTTGCCATACAATAAATGAACTATACTAGAAGAAAACAGAACGACCCAAAACAAGGGCGTTGTTTCACCTGAAGCCATGAAGATAGAAAAGAATCCTCCATCTGCTCTAAATATAGAAAAGCCTTCCATTATTCCAGCTTGAGGATTTCTAATGACCCATGAAAACTAATCTTGGAGCGTAGACTAACTAAAGACAGAAATAGGAAATCGAACTTTTGAATGCCACTTTGCAACTGCTCTCAAAAATAGATCATCGGTTCCTGTTTCTCTGCTATGAAAGGTGTCTCCAGTTGAATGAAACCAATTTTTAAATAAAACTGATCCTTTAAATAAGTTTCCACCTGAACAATCGCAGCTGCAGTTTACCAACCTCACCACGTGTTTTCAGTTTGAAAACATTTACCTGTGTCACCACCGTTTGATTTCCAGCTTGACATGTGCAACACCATTAGTGATAACATTGCTGAGGTGGAACGTTATGAGACGTTGGTTCAAACCGCCATTCACTCTCTGGATCACGCAGGGCTGGACTTCAGAAATATAAGTCAGATCCCGCTTCTAATTAGAGCCACCGACATGCCGACTGCAGAGCCTGCGATATCAATGTGAACACCAAATGCAATACCAATGTTTCAAGGTCGAGAGTTGTGGTTAACATAGAAGATGCAATAGCCTGACCCTTGAGCTCTTCTACGAGAATAATAAATGAAATTGATATGATATTAGCAAAGAGAATATTTACAGACTCTTCATGAGAACTTCATTGCAAACCATAAAATTCAACCAAGCCATGATTCTATGGACAAACTTCCTATTTCTTCCCCTATAATTTTATGAGAGAGTAGATTGTATTTCTTCCAGAGTTCGTCCCTTTGTCTCTGGTACAAGCTTTACCATGAATAGCACAATGAAGGCACAGACAATGCAAAATATAAAGAAGGAAGCTTGTAGAACTCCAAGAGAAGAGAGAATTAAAAGTGAGGGTGACAATCCATGAACCAAACCAAGCTGTGAGAGACACCAGACTGCCAGCATTATGCTTCATATTCAAAGGAAATATCTCAGACATTATGACCCATGGAATTCCACCCATGCCCATTGAAAATATTGCAATATAACCCAAAAGACCAGTTAATGATAATTTTCTTGCAAGTAGTAGAAGAGAAGACCCATCAAAATGTCCCTGTATGTAAAATGATAGTCCAATACTAAAGCAACTTATGCACATTCCTCCTGCAGCAATCATTAGAAGTGGGCGCCTTCCAGATTTGTCCATCAATGATGCACCTACTGCAGTCAATAGCACCTGGATTATAGCAACAGTATTTGATGCTGTGTGACCGGAAGAAAAACCTACATGTTACCACCAATACGCACGTTTTCGCATTGATAGGAAACAATAACAGCACGTTCATATTTCCTTTGGAACAGGTCCAGTATTCGAGTTTTAGGTAGACTCTCCAGTTCGTTGATGTATTCCATTATCTTTGTTGCTCCGCATGACACATTGCAATCCTGAAAACGCAAATGCTCAATCGCCTTGGCAAAGAACATGAAGGTTTGCCATCCCGTTGCAAGTCGATGGAGTCGTTTCAACACGAAACTGGTCACAAGAAAACGTTTTTTAAACTCTGTCTCTGTGTGGGTAGCGCGCCTCACCCAACGCGCCGCGTGCCTATGATGCGCCGCGCGCCCCTGATGCGTCGCGCGCCCTGTCCAATGCGCTGCGCACCCCTGAAACTGCTCCA
This sequence comes from Pinus tabuliformis, assembly GCA_031772625.1. Taxonomy (NCBI): domain Eukaryota; kingdom Viridiplantae; phylum Streptophyta; class Pinopsida; order Pinales; family Pinaceae; genus Pinus; species Pinus tabuliformis. The sequence continues at coordinate 101,015,193 of CM062807.1, forward strand.
ACTTCCTTAAACGTATGACAGCTGAGCCGCTTTAGTGATACTCTGTTTTACAATTTCCTTTTTGTTTTGCTGACATGGATGATGGCTTTTTCTTTGTTTGCTTGCAGGGATGTTTAGCATGAAGTTTGGCGAGGGGACATAGAGCCTGCATTTGAAATCTCCAAGACAGAAAATTACATGGTTATTACAAATAACTAATTTGCCAATTTCTTCTCCAAAAAAAGGTTTTGGAGAAGAATCATCCTTTTGATCATTGATGATGATGAAACTCTTGAAATAATAACTTCCTAAACCTTCCTCTGGCTTGCATATGTTATTGAAACATTTCTGAAGACAAAGCTATGCAAACATCTAAGCTGTGGTTGGTGAAGGCTGGTTGACATTAGCCTGCATATTGAAAAGAGACTTTGACGGCCACCTATCTGAATTGGACCCTGACAGAGGACTTGAGAAGACAGAGTCTAACATTGGCTCCAATGGGGATGGTAGCTACCACTTTTTGGAGGTGCCAAGAACCGCAGAGCTTTGGGAGAGAAGATAGTGCCTCCATCCATTGGGCAATGGAGTCCATTATTTCAACAAATATACACAACTCTTGACTCAATTTTTAAACTGAAACTGAACTCAAACTAATTCGATCTCAAGACTGAAATAACTGAAAAACTGGCTTAACTAACTTCAAACTAAAGCTGTAATGAAACTAGAACAAGATGCTGCCCCTTTGGCTGCTTATTTATTTACAAAATCTACCCTACTTTGCTGTAAAAACAATAGATCAGGTAATACTGAAATGCCAGATTAACCATTCAAGTAAACCTGAGAATGATGCCACTTGAGAAGGCTTCCGCCAGGACACAGATGTAATTGCTGGCAGCCCTTCATGCACGTAATGAATCTGGCTATGTATTAGACAGCATGATTTGTCAGTCAAACTGAAAAACATTTCCATGTACATCGCAATTGGATCGCGAAATCCAGACTCCATTTGCTGCCCCAACTCCGCAATACATACCTCCAGTTGCACACTGTCAATGCAAACATCTGTAGGCAATTCTATTATTTCTTGTTTCGAAGGAGAAAGGATTTCCAAGAACTTTTTAGGGTCTCGGAAATCATATGACTGGATCTGCTCATTTAAATACTGAATCTCCTTCTCAACTCTTTCAACCACTAACTCACAGACACCAGTTTTAGCTTCAAGAGGAAACTTCGGAGATTTCAAACATTGAAGCAAAGCACTGAAAAAATCTTCATTAATTTCAAAATCCGCTAACCAATTTCTAACATCTTTTACAGCTTCACAAAGTGCAGGGTTTGCCACATACCCTACCATTGCATAAATGGATCAGCGAGCACTGGACTGTCTGGATCGAGTTGGAGTCGCCAGGTGAAAGTTTCAGCCTTCATAAGTGTCCGACTGCTATCCACCATCAGCATCAGATCTGCAACTTGATTTCATGTACTGGGACAAGACAATCAACAAGTCGAATGTCACATCAACAGCAAACCATCTTCCCCAGTATGGTCGCCACTATGTTAACGCTCGAATTTTCCCCAGGCTGAGGAAGGCAAAACTCGAGGCAACATCAAACCAAGCTCAGCCTCGTAGCTAGCCCTACGAGGACAGGAGAGGGCTCTCTCCGGGTCTATCTCGGCAAAAGGTCTTCAAAAGGGCTGAGATGACCTATAGTGAATGCTGATTTTAGGCTAGTAAAGAGATATGAAATGAGGTTTTAAATAAATGTTTGGGTTTTCTGGGCTGCATGGGCAAAGACAGCAAGAGCAGTGGTTTAATCAAAGGCACAGGTTAATCCATAAGGCGAGGTAGGAGTGAAGTTTAAAAATAAAATTGAGATTAAACGGAATGGCAAGACTGCTGAGAACTCGACAAGGGCATGTGTGATGGATCCTTATCAAACAGAAGAAAACATTAAATATGAACACTTCCTCAAGGCAGAGCAAATAAATTGAATTCTGCCTTTCTCACTTAAAATTATTCATTTAGAAACGATTATAAATGAACTATGAAACATTACAAAAGACATTGAAACAGAAAGAAAGATACATTTGCTAAACTTTCACACCACAAGGATCTTACAAATCAGAGCTGTACTCTTCAATTAATCTCTGTCAAACACTGTACAATGAAATTCTGTTCTTCTCCACACACCTCTCAGAATTCTCCTCTCTTTTTTTACAAATCATTTGCCATACAATAAATAAACTATACTAGAAGAAAACAGAACGACCCAAAACAAGGGCGTTGTTTCACCTGAAGCCATGAAGATAGAAAAGAATCCTCCATCTGCCCTAAAGATAGAAAAGCCTTCCATTATTCCAGCTTGAGGATTTCTAATGACCCATGAAAACTAATCTTGGAGCATAGACTAACTAAAGACAGAAACAGGCAATCGAACCTTTGAATGCCACTTTGCAACTGCTCTCAAAAATAGATCATCGGTTCCTGTTTCTCTGCTATGACAAGTGTCTTTGTTTAAATATAGGTGTTCAGTCTATGACTGTTCACTTTCCAGTTGAATGAAACCAATTTTTAAATAAAACTGATCCTTTAAATAAGTTTCCACCTAAACAATCGCAGTTGCAGTTTACCAACCTCACCACGTGTTTTCAGTTTGAAAACATTTACCTGTGTCACCACCGTTTGATTTCCAGCTTGACATGTGCAACACCATTAGCGATAACATTGCTGAGGTGGAACGTTATGAGACATGTTCAAACCACCATTAACTCTCTGGATCACGCAGGGCTGGACTTCAGAAATATAAGTCAGATCCTGCTTCTAATTAGAGCCACCAGCATGTCGACTGCAGAGCCTGCGATATCAATGTGAACACCAAATGCAATACCACTGTTTCAAGGTCGAGAGTTGTGGTTAATATAGAAGATGCAATAGCCTGACACTTGAGCTCTTCTACGAGAATAATAAATGAAATTGATATGATATTAGTAAAGAGAATATTTACAGACTCTTCATGAGAACTTCATTGCAAACCATAAAATTCAACCAAGCCATGATTCTATGGACAAACTTCAGATTTCTTCCCCTATAATTTTATGACAGAGAAGATTGTATTTCTTCCAGAGTTCGTCCCTTTGTCTCTGGTACAAGCTTTACCACGAATAGCACAATGAAGGCGACAATGCAAAATATAAAGAAGGAAGCTTGTAGAACTCCAAGAGAAGAGAGAATTAAAAGTGAGGGTGACAATCCATGAACCAAACCAAGCTGTGAGAGACACCAGACTGCCAGCAATACGCTTCATATTCAAAGGAAATATCTCAGACATTATGACCCATGGAATTCCACCCATGCCCATTGAAAATATTACAATATAACCCAAAAGACCAGTTAATGATAATTTTCTTGCAAGTAGTAGCAGAGAAGACCCATCAAAATGTCCCTGTATGTAAAATGATAGTCCAATACTAAAGCAGCTTATGCACATTCCTCCTGCAGCAATCATTAGAAGTAGGCGCCTTCCAGATTTTTCCATCAATGATGTACCTACTGCAGTCAATAGCACCTGGATTATAGCAACAATATTTGATGCTGTGTGACCGGAAGAAAAGCCTACATGTTACCACCAATACGCACGTTTTCGCATTGATAGGAAACAATAACATCACGTGCATATTTTCTTTGGAACAGGTCAAGTATTCTGGTTTTAGGTAGACTCTCCAGTTCGTTGATGTATTCCATTATCTCTGTTGCTCCTCATGACACATTGCAAATCCTGAAAATGCAGATGCTCAATCGCCTTGGCAAAGAACATGAAGGTTTGTCATCCCGTTGCAAGTCGATGGAGTCATTTCAACACGAAACTGGTCACAAGAAAACGTTTTTTAAACTCTGTCTCTGTGTGGGTAGCGTGCCTCACCCAACGCGCCGCGCGCCTCTGATGCGTCGCACGCCCTGTCCAATGCGCTGCGCACCCCTGAAACTGCTCCAACTTCCTTAAACGTATGACAACTGAGCCGCTTTAGTGATACTCTGTTTTACAATTTCCTTTTTGTTTTGCTGACATGGATGATGGCTTTTTCTTTGTTTGCTTGCAGGGATGTTTAGCATGAAGTTTGCCAAGGGGACATAGAGCATGCATTTGAAATCTCCAAGACAGAAAATTACATGGTTATTACAAATAACTAATTTGCCAATTTCTTCTCCAAAACAAGGTTTTGGAGAAGAATCATCCTTTTGATCATTAATGATGATGAAACTCTTGAAATAATAACTTCCTAAACTTTCCTCTGGCTTGCACATGTTATTGAAACATTTCTGAAGACAAAGTTATGCAAACATCTAAGCTGTGGTTGGTGAAGGCTGGTTGACATTAGCCTGCATATTGAAAAGAGACTTTGACAGCCACCTATCTGAATTGGACCCTGACAGAGGACTTGAGAAGACGGAGTCTAACACCCTCAGCCAATACCCCCCATCCATATTGGGCTGACCCGATATCTGCCCTTTACACGCCCGATAAAGTGGTTTTCCCCCTAGCCCCCGACGCTACATGTCATTCAATGAGTGGAATCAAGCAAGCCCTCCCGAAAACTGCCCACACCACAAAAACGGTGGGATGGACCTCTAATACTACCTCCCTGCCAACCCAAAAAACCACTTATTATCCCTAAATGTGAATTTTGCGTGCCAAGTTTAAAAGTTTCCCGTTAAAGATTAAAAACCTAAAAACCCTCGTTTTCGTTCCTTTTGCCCGTGTCATAGTATAAGTTCATTAAACACTTCGGCACCACCCTAAACCTCTACAACGTAAATTCAACCTTTGAATACGTTCAAAACACTGCCATGACTCCTTTCACAGACATCCCTGTGCCAGAAATCCATTTACCACCTCCCTGTCAGTCTACATTTTTCTTAACATTTGTTGTATTTTACAGGTAATTAGGAGAAGACTAGAGCTTGGATAAACAGTTTTGATACTAGTCACAAATTTTTTTTACTCTAAGACTCAAAAGGAAATTCATTCAAAAGCCTATATCAAGAAGAAGAAGACAATTATACACAGAACAGAAAAGAAAACATTTATACAGAGCATTGACAGTAAAAACAAAGGAACCAAACCGGAGATGAGTTAGAAGACAAACAAATAAAACATACAGAGACTTAATCAATATCCATTACCATATGCTGAAAACACATAAAAAACTAAATAACTTATTGTTGAAACACAGTAAAAAGTTAAAATGTACAGTAAAGTTAAAAACACAGTAAAGGATATTGACAAAACATAAAAGTAAAAGTGTATCATATGGAAGAATATCAATAAAAGTGTATCGGATTGAAAGATCAAAGTGCAAAAGATGAAATTATAACAGAAATGGTACATTTTCCAAAACATTTCATGTTTAAGTCATAGTATTGCAAAAACCATTGTGGCTAATCCAAGAAGTATATTGAGAAACTTGAGGAGGTTTTTTTTTAAAAGGCCAATCTACAAAAACCTATCTCACTTTGTACAAAGGTATTATAAAACGCGAGATAAATTCATATCTTCATAGCCTATTTTTCAGACTGTGTAAAGTCCTGTTTTAGACATCATTTTGAAGAGAATGTTGTGAACAGATGGAGCTGATGTTTGGGGAACTGAAAGAGGTTTATCTCAATAACAGACCTATCTACAATAACCTATTTAACTTTTTACATATCTGTCTCAGATTGAGATATAACAAGGTATCAATGGACCCGCATTTTGCAGAATTGTTGGGGTAGAATGCACAAAGAAAGGATGCAGTTAGTGACTGAGATACCTCAACATCAATTTAGAGTTGCTATCAAATTCAAATTTCTCTTCTTTGTCACCCTCAATCCATAAATATAGTGCCAAATAGATTCATTACCTTTGAGTCTCCTTTATTTAAGTTCTATTAATGTAAAACAATTTGAGATATTTGTAAAACCAATCTTGGTATTTTTTCAAGATATTTCAGTTTAGAATTTGTATAAATACTTCTTCAGTTGAAGTATTTTTGGTGGATTCCAAGAAATTTATGTATACTTTTCTCTCAAATCAAAGTTCTATTGTATCAATAACTAGATTGGCTTGTTGGATCAAGGAATAAAGATCAGATATTTTACAGGATTCTTATGTAAAGTGAAAATCAAATAAGTATTCTCTCATGTGTATTATTGTCTTTACTTATGTTTCTTAATAATCATATTTGTTTCTCTAAAATATGAATGTATAACTAGGAATGATGTTTCAGAATTTGGTTGAATGCACTCTGTCTTGACTGTTTACATTCTAAATGTTTTCTCCTAAACTATCTTAGCTAGGGAATTCTTAACTGCTCCTTAGCTTTTGTAGTTTTCCTTTTGGTCTATGTAGTAAAGAATTCTTAATTTTCCTTTGTTGATGATCACTCTCTATTCCTCATTCTGATCCCGGTCCAAGGATTCTTAAATTCCTTTCACCCTGGTTAGAATCATTCCATCCATCAGCCCTGAAGATTTGCTTTTTGCTTTGCTAGCCTACCCTATAAACATTCCCTTTAATGATCTGATCCAGTTATGCTATCCTTTTACTGACTCCATAGCCCAATGGCTTGAAGAAACTAGCTCTAAAATCCCATAAAAACAAAGTTAAATCATAAAGAAAGAGCCCTCTCTGGACTTATGTTGGCTAGAACCTGAGTCTGAAGATTGGTTTGTGGTTACCCCAGTGATCTCTTTCCTTAACCTTGGGAAATTACTGGGTGATAACATAGTGGCGACTCCACTAGGGAGAACTAACATTTTCTTCAGAAATATTTTACAGGTCTAGATCTAATCTATGATGGTGAATAGCGATCAAACACACAAAGGTTAAAATCATCCACCTGGTGACTCCAAATCAATTCCACAATTAAGACTCCATTGGAGAAATGAACCTGAAAGAACAATATGAAAAGATCAAGCTTTTAACTTGGATTGTTATCCAAGACATTATGTTCTTTCTCATCAGGAAATTTTTCCAATGTATATTGTACTTTAGAGAAGATCTTAGATTAGTTTTAATTATTTTCCTTTGAAAATTGTAAATATATATCCTCCTTATCCATTTAAACAACATCCTTCTGAATCTTATGATGATCACTTTCCAATCAAGAAGCCTCAAATAATCAAGACTCCACTGGTAAAAGAATCCAGAGTTGTTGAGAACATATGGTGACTTCATTCTAGCATTGAGTGTTTTCAAGATGAATTCGAGAATACAACGCAGGTATGCACTTTTGGACAGGTCAAAGGTTCCAGGTTTTCCAAATCCTATGCCCAACATTGATTGGTTAAAGAATATTCCATTGTTTAAAGATGAAATAGGAGATTATGCTACTTTACATTTATTAAGATTTCATATGCACATCCAAAAGTTTAAAGCCAAATTCCATGAAGATTGTCTTATGAAAATATTTATGGCAAATTTAGAGGAAAAGGCTAGATCTTGGTATGAAAATTTACCAGCCTCTAGCATATGTTCTTTAAAGCATTTTCATACTGTATTTCATGACAAATACAAGGAAATTTATTCATCTCTGTTGCTAATTCAAAACTATTGTGACAATTTTGAAAGTCTTATTCAATATCTAGAAGATTACTATGATGATGATCAGTTCATGGATGATGAAATATTAGAGGCTTTAGAAGAAAATTCTTTTCAAAAAGTAGAAGCCTTGCTTGAATTATCTTCTCCTCAGGAAGAAAAAGATGATGTATGTTGTTTGGAGGTCCATGAAGTTTCCCCACAGGAAACAATTCTTGCAACACAACAAATTGATCAGCGTAAAGAAGGAATTCAGTTCCATGAAATTGCTCAAGTAGAGGACAACAGTGAAAATCAACAACAGTCCGATGATTTGGAGATAGAGATGGTAGAGCTTAAAAGTATTGATCAACAAGAGCATGTTCAACAAGAGCATGTTCAACAAGTAGTGGTTTCTTCAAAAATTAAAGACCAGTCAAATTTATTTGATGAAAACCTTCTCTCAAATTTTTTCTCCTTGGATGTAAATAAAATAAGACAACATACTTTGATAGATCGTGTTCTTTCATTTCAAATTAAGGAGAGTTTGCAACTCCCCTACAAGCTTCTATATGACAAAGATAATGATAAGCACTTTCATGTTGTATATGATATGGTTGTTATATTTGATGAATATCAAGAGCATTCAGAGCACTTGGTTACAGTGGACAACAAGGAGGAGAAACAAATGGCTTCTTTTCTATTTCAAGATAATCACTTAAATCAAGCAGCAGTTTGGAATGAGGTTTGTTTTCTTGTTACAAATCATCCAGAAGATCTTATATGGCAGGATTACCATTATCCTTTGGTCAATATATTGCAGTCATCAGTAGAAGAAGAGTTTTCCAAGTTCATCAATAGAGCTATTAAATCTAGTGGAAAAGTTAAAATGCCATTTTCTGAATTTACTTTTCTACCTAGAAAAATGGAATGCAAAATTCTGTTAAGTATCCATTTACTTGACTAGTTGTGTTATAGATATGATATGAAAGTATAAGATAATAGAAATAAACCCAATAATAACAAAATCTAAATATAGAATTGCTTCTCTTTATCAATATCAAAACCCTTAAGGTAGGGCAACACCATACATTCACTCCTTAAAGAAGGAGAACACTCCACAAGCCATATGCCTATTCATACAATAATCCATGATATCTCTCAATAGGGAGTCTCTAGCCTCTATATAGGCCTCATATATGGTCATTACCATGGTTCCCTCAATACCATCTATCTAATACCATGGGCTTATTACATTATTGCTAAGTACTTGTGGTTCCTTACAAGTTAACCACCTTATTTATTACTATGGCCCATCCCATTATTACATTATTCCCCTGGATACCTCCCTTTGTACCCCATATTATCCCCCCTAGGTATACTACATTCCACCCTCCTTAACATGTTTCATCTCCGAAACATGGGAAGAACACAAATAATAAGATTTACTCAAAAGAGTAGCCCATTGGTACCTTGCACATGCATCTAGCCATCCAAGAGAAAGGTGAACTCTCAATCTAGCTGGTGCGTCGCTCGCTTGAGATGGAAGTTGATCCTCGTAGCTCTTCAGTGTTGATGTATAGTAGGTGGATCATCGCCCCTCTCTATATGCCATGCGAGGGATGGTGTCCTTGTAGCTAATTTGTTTCCATCTTGTTGGTTGTTTTCTTGTTGGGTGATGTGGGTGGTGATATGGTGAAGTTTTAACCAACAGTATATATTTCTTTAATTTACCACCTAATGGAGCATGATTGGTATTCCAATCATGCTCCATTAGGTGGTAAATTAAAGAAATATATACTGCTATTGTTTCTTATCTTCTGCTATTACTTCAACCACTGAATCCTCATCTGATGTAACATTTTCTACTTCAGCCTCCTTAGACTCTACCTATTTTTTTGGTACCTAGTTTATTGTTTGTGTTTGGTTGTCGACCATCAGTGGCTCATCATCTGAAATGTCAGTCCCTAGAACACATTCTTCTTCAGCCTCCCTGGAATATACCTGTTTATTGATGGAAGTATCATGTAATGTAATTTTCTTCTTTCTATACCAGAGCTTCAGGAATTTCTTCTGCACATTAAAATTGATAGTACCCACCACTTCCATCCAAGGGTATCCCAAAACAACATCAACATTAGCCATTTCTAAAGCATAAAAATTAGAATGCAATACATACTTGTCCATAGAAATCTTCAAATCTTTATAAACTTGCACCTCCTCTTTATTAACCGGTGTGTGCTCCATTTGTTTTGCTGGAACTTGCAATTTTTTTGCCAAATTGACATTTATAAGATTTTGCTTACAACTAGGATTTATAGACACAATGATCTTCTCCTTCTGAATATATCCATGAACCTGTAATAAGTCGATACCAGTAGAAAATAACCCCACATGTTTCTCATTATCTTGTTTTCTAGCATGAGACCATTTTTCTAAAAGGACTTTTTCAAATTCTTTATCTGAAAGGTTGTACAACTTCTTATTCTCAACTGATCAAAACCATTTGGCAGCCTCATCTTCCATATTAGTTGCTATGAAAAGTTTCCAATGTTGTGCCTAGAATGACTTTATATTTTTTTATGAATTCTTCAATAGTAGGACCATTATCTTTTCTTGTAAAACATAGAACCGCTATGAAGGGTGTTTGGAAAAAAAATTCACTTGCTTGGCGAAAATTTGAAATGGCCACAATTTAATCAATCTTGCTTAGAATCCCTATAATGACATGTTTTTGGAAATGGAACAAGCATTCTACATCTTCCCATGTGGTAGAAATCCCGATCTAGGCACTAGAATTTCAGATCCACGCTGCAACTGTCCTGCCATCACAAAAAAATTATGAAAAGAGAGCTGATTTTAAATCAGCGATATCTTCCTCATCCTAACTCCGATTCGACTGATTGTTTTTTTGAACTTGGGTCTTTTTCACAGAAAATGCCAATCTACAATTAGATTTTGCAGATTTTGCACCAGAACGTACATATCTGCTCCAAAAACTCACCACCCTAAAAAATGTCTGCAACCCAACTATTTTTTAAATCAGCAATATCTCCCTCATCTGGACTCTAATTCGGCCAATTGTTTTTTTCAAATTGGGTATTTTCTGACCAAAAACCCAGATATGTGATTAGATTCTATATATTTTGCACCAAAATGTATAGATATGAACTGCAAACTCGCTGCCCCAAAAAAATTTTCCTGCAAAAAAAAAAAAATCTCCACTTTGCTCAAGAAAGTGCTCTGATACCAGTTGTTATAGATCTGATATGAAAGTATAAGATAATAGAAATAAATACAAGAATAACAAGATCTAAGTATAGCATTGCTTCTCTTTATTAATATCAAAACCATTAAGGTAGGGCAACACCATACATTCACTCCTTAAGGAAGGAGAACACTCCACAAGCCATATGCCTGTTCATACAATAATCGTTGACATCTCTCAATGGGGAGTCTTTAGCCTCTATATAGGCCTCATACATATAACACCATGGGTCATTACCATGGTTCCCTCAATACCATCTATCTAATACCATGGTATTATTACATTATTGCTAACTACTTATGGTCCCTTACATGATACAGGTTAACCGCCTTATTTATTACTATGGCCCGTCTCATTATTACATTATTCCCTTAGGTACCTCCCTTTGTACCCCATATTATCCCCCCTAGGTATACTACAGGTTGCATTGGAAATTTGTTATTACTTGATATGGCAGTCCTTTTATCAGACTAGAGTAGGTAGAGGAGTGCAAATAAGCTCAATACTCTGAGCATGTGTCAGATTTTTGTTTACAGAAAAGGCTATGATTTCAGTTTAGGATTTTCAACCACAAAGATTATACAATAAGGCAGAAATCACATAAGAACAATTTACAGTGTAAATTTAGTCACAATTCAAAGGCTACTAATCTTAAAGTTCTTGACATGTCACCAGGAAATGCCATCCCCAAGTGGAGCCACTATTAGGTTCCTATACCAATAGGAGTCATAATTTTGAATGGCTAAGGTTAAGCCTTGTAATATGTACATACCTTTGCTTTATGCAAATGTTTTCCATATTCAAAAAATTAAAAAATGAAAAGAGGGTATGTCCTAAAAGAAAAATCAAAAGATAAAAAGAATAAGGAAAGGTCCAAAAAAGTGAAAAATGTGAACCCCCAAAAAAGAAGACCATGAAAGTGTGCAAGTCAAAATGCCACTACTATTTACTTTTGTGCATAATAATGATTGTGTGCAGCTTGTTATTCATGCCACAATCCATGGTAATCAAACTATTTAATCTGATTATGCCATGCTTTAAATTTCATGTTGATAGTTGGAGAATAAAATATGACCAAACAGTTTAATCTTGGCAGATCATAGTTAGGTAGAGAAAATAAAAGGAGATCATAAGTTTAATCTAAGCCCTTGGATGTAATAAGGTTAGATTTAGTTAGTTTACTATTGTAAAGAAAAGAAAAATATTGATAAGGGTTTGCTAACCTAAATGCACCCTAATAAAGTGAAGAAAAAATGGTAGGATAAGTAGATGGGTAAGTAGTAGAAGGGTTGCGGAAATGTCTTGTGATTGAATGAAAAGCACTTATGTCATTGTTCCAAATGCATCTTTTCAATATGCATAAGTGATACATAAAACAAAGACAATGGTTCACAATATGATTTAGTTAACATCCCCATCACCCTTTTTAACCCCTATGACACTCACTAACTTCCTTTTCATAATAAAAATATTAATACCTATAGTTCTTTAAGTCAAAGAGGCTCAAAGAATTTCTCTGACTTCTTGTGGGACCAGACCCTCAGCTTGATGACTTAAGAAGGAATGGTGTTAAATTACCTTGCAATTCATTCATCCCCCTTGCAAAACCCCTTTTCCTAAAGGTTAAACTTTTTTGCCTAGGAAAACCCCATGTTAAACATGTTTTATGCAAGAAAACCCACCAAATAACCTTTATCTTAAGTAAATCAACCCCCCCCCACACAGTCATTTCACTTCATATTAACTTTTATTAAATATATAAAAAATCCCAGGAAAAACCCAATTTCCCGTATATATTTAACTCCTATGTATAAATTAACCCCACCCCTTAGTTTAATTATAAACTATATTACTACCCATATCCTGCAAGAAATATTAAATAACTCCTCTTAGTCCTTAGTCCCACATTAAAGAGCCCCCAATGAGATTAGGCATTAAGATAATTTCGTATCACCGTGATTAAACCCATGGGCCCCCCTGAAAACTTTATGGGTAAATCGCCTTGCAACTTCACCTCTCGATCATCATACGATCTCCATCCCCCTCATCCAATGGCCCCCATCCATATTGGGCTAACCTGATGTCCGCCCTTTACCCGCCTGATAAAGTGGTTTTCCCCCTAGCCCCTGATGCTATGTGTCATTCAATGAGTGGAATAGGGCGAGCCCTCCCAAAAACCACCTGCACCACAAAAGCAGTGTGATGGACCTCTAATACCACCTCCCTTCCAACTCGAGAAACCACTTATTATCCATAAATGTGAATTTCTGCACCAAGTTTATAAGTTTCCCGTTAAAGATTAAAAACCTGAAAACCCTCGTTTTCGTTCCTTTTTCCCGTTTCACAGTATAAACTCATTAAACCCTTTGGCACCACCCTGAACCTCTGCAACATAAATTTGACCTCCGATTACGTTCAAAACACTACCATGACTCCTTCCCCAGACATCCCTGTGCCAGAAATCCATTTACCACCTCCTTGTCAGTCTGTGTTTTTCTTAACAATTGTTGTATTTTACAAGTAATTAGTAGAAGACTAGAGCTTGGACAAACAATTTTGGTACTAGTAGCAAAATTTGTTTACTCCAAGACTCAAAAGGAAATTCATTCAAAAGCCCATATCAAGAAGAAGACAATTATACACTGAACAGAAAAGAAAACATTTTTACAGAGCATTGACAGTCAAAACAGAGGAACCAGACCGGAGATGCAGTTAGAAGACAAACAAATAAAACATACAGAGACTTAATGAATATCCATTACCATATGTTGAATACACATAAAAAACTAAATAATTTACTATTGAAACACACAGTAAAAAGTTAAAATGTACAGTAAAGGTAAAAAAATAGTAAAGGAGATTGACAAAACATCAAAGTAAACGTGTATCAGATGAAAGAATATCAGTAAATGTGTATCAGATTGAAAGATCAAAGTGAAAAAGATGAAATTAGAACAGAAATGGTACATTTTCCAAAACATTTCATGTTTAAGCCATAGTTTTGAAAAAACTATTGTGGCCAATCCAAGAAGTATTTTGAGAAAATGGAGGAGGTTCTTGTTCCTAAAAGGACAATCTACAAAAACCTATCTCACTTTGCACACAGGTATTACAAAAAGCGAGATAAATGCATATCTTCACAACCTATTTTTCGGACTAGGTAAAGTCTTGTTTTAGACATCATTTTACAGAGAATGTTGTGAGCTGGAGCTAAATTTTGGGAAACTGAAAGATGTTTATCTGAATAACATACTTATCTACAATAACCTCTTTCATGTTTTACATATCTATCTTGTATTGAGATATAAAAAGGTATCAATGGACCCTCATTTTGCAGAATTGCTGGGGCAGAATGCACAAAGAAAGGATGCAGATAGTGACTGGGATGCCTCATCATCAATTCTGAGTTGCTATCAAATTCAAATTTCTCTTCTTTTTCATCCTCAATCCATAAATATAGTGCCAAATAGACTCATTAGTTTTGAGTTTCCTTTATTTAAGTTCTATTAACGTAAAATAGTTTGAGATACTTGTAAAACAATTCTTGATATTTTTTCAAGATATTTCAGTTTAGAATTTGTATAAATACTTCTTCATTTGAAGTATTTTGGGTGGATTCCAAGACATTTCTATATACTTTTCTCTCAAATCAAAGTTCTATTGTATCAATAATTGGATTGGCTTGCTGGATCAAGGAATAAAGATCAGATATTTTACAGGATTCTTGTGTAAAGCGAAAATCAAATAAGTATTATCTCATGTGTATTGTTGTCTTTCCTTATGTTTCTTAATAATCATGTTTGTTTCTCTAAAATCTGAATGTATAACTAGGAATGATATTTCAGAATTTGCTTGAATGCACTTTGTCTTGACTGTTTACATTCTGAATGTTTTCTCCTAAACTATCTTAGCTAGGGAATTCTTAACTGCTCCTTAGCTTCTGTAGTTTTCCTTTTGGTCTATGTAGCAAAGGATTCTTAATTGCCCTTTGTTGATGATCACCCTCTGTTCCTCATTCTGATCCCGATCCAAGGATTCTTAAGTGCCCTTCACCCTTATTAGAATCATTCCATCCATTAGCCCTGAATATTTTCTTTTTGCTTTGCTAGCCTACCCTATAAACATTCCCTTTAATGATTTGATCTAGTTATGCTATCCTTTTATTGACTCCATAGCCCAATGGCTTGAAGAAACTAGCTCTATCCATCTGCTCCTAGAATTCCACCACTCAACCAAAATCAAAAACCTCATGAACACTAGGAAGTAGCCTAAAATCCCATAAAAATAAAGTTAAATCATAAAGAGAGAGCCCTCTCTGGACTTAGGTTGGCTAGAACCTTAGTCTAAATATTGGTTTGTGGTTACCCTGATGATCTCTTTCCTTAACCTTGGGAAATTATTGGGTGATAACACCAACTTTAGGGAGGGCTCTCTCTGTAAGATTTAACTTTGTTGTATTAAATATTAGGCTATTTATGAAGTTTAACGTTTGATTTTTATTTGAATGGTTTGTTGATAACTAGATTACCATAGGGCTATGGAGTTTGTTTCATAAGTACAAATTGATTTCAATGTTTACAGATAGATCTCATAGGGAAGGGTAGCAAAATTGATTGGATTCTTTTAGTTTATGGGATGGGGAAGGTAGAATAGATTAAGATTCACTTTATATATAGAGCATTGTTACCTAAATTCTATATTTAAAGTTTAGTAGAAAACATGGAAATTATTCAAAGCTGGGAGCAAAGTGTAGATTTAAACAAATTTTGTCCTTTAATTATCTATTTAATAATTCAGATTAAGAAACAATATGTGTGATAAATAGAGAAATATAAACACATAGAACAATAGAGGTACTTCACCAACAACTTGACGCAAGAATCTTATGAAAGAGCTTTCTGTATTACTGGTAAATCTGCTGATGCTTCAGCAATGCGCAATCGTGTTCTTCTATATAAAAACCAACCACTATTACTTCAAATGATGAAGTATTTATACAAATTTATTACAAAATATCTTGATTTAAAATATCAATATTTGTTACGAATATCTATACAAATATCTTGAAACGTAATTCAAAAATGTATTGCAAAAGTACTAAAATTGACTAAATTGTTTTTAAAATATCAGTCAGTTGATTGTTGATGTTGTTTCTAGGCTTTCTGGTTGTGAGTGGCCCTTTAAATGAGCAATTTTGTTCGTCTTGCTGGCAGATGTGTCTCGTTGTCCCACTATTCCCACTGTGTTCTGTTTGATGGCTATTGTGTTGAAAACACGATGATGTTCTCTATTCTTTCATTGTTGTTCTTTTTGTTAAAAATGAGCCAGGGGGTCAATTATTTCAAACTATGAATGGATGTTGGGAGGGTTCATGTGGAAGCTGAGGACTAGAGGCTAGGAGATGAAGTGGAGGTAGATCTAGCTTTGAAAAGTCAAAGGAAGTTTTTTTTCGGGGTGGACGGGGGTTGCTACAATGATGTATGAGTGGGGGGAGGGGAGTATGAAATATGGAGAGGATGACATGTAGTTTTGAGTTCGGAGACACCCCCCCCATGAATAATTTAAAAATGAGCTCGGGGAGGTCAAAATTTTTCCTCTGCCATTGATCTAGGCAGGTTTGATCTGGGTCATTGAGATAAGGAGATTTTATAAACACGTGACCCTTTTTCTTATCACAATCGCAGCAGGGCTCGGGCTTATACAATACATTTTGTGGTGCTTTGCCAAGAGAACGGAACTAAAAATTATTTTAAATCCATCCTATAAAATATCACATCTGGGATGGACATATACAGTATCGCAGTTGCAATGGAAGAGTCTCTATTTATATATACGAAATTCTCTGTAGAGCTAGACCCAAAAACCTTTTAAATTCACCATATAATATATCACATCCAATCAGGGCTTTCCACATCGCAATAACAACCAAGAAGGGAGTACAAGGGAGTGCACCATAAACCCAGACCCGAAAACCCTTTAGAATACAACTTATAATATATCTTATCGAGCAGGACTTAACCACAAACCTAGACCCGAAGCTTTTCAAAATTCAATTAGTAATCCTGAAAAGTCTGGAAAGGGGGCCATGTATTGTATCGCAATCACAACTGGGAGGAAGACCTTGCATAGGAGGGACTTATAGTTGGTGCGATTGCGATTGCGATATCACAATCGGCGAGGGGACTTATCGGCGATTGGGACTTATTGTAATTGGCAGCGGGGAATGGACTATGTATTAGATGGGGGATTGAACAGGGCAGACCCGACATCTTATAAGATTGCGTGTTATGCCATTTCGCATCTGGGAGGGGTTATGTATTACATGGGGGATTTATGATATTAAAGTATCCAAAGGGGAACACGGATAGAGTTTGGTAGTTAGAGTAATGAATGGGAATGTGGCTGGAGTTGGAATGTATAAATAAAAATGGAAATGTGATTAGAGTTGGAATTATAAATAAAAATGGAAATGTGGCTAGATTTTGGTAATTAGAGTAAGGAATGGGAATGCGGCTACAGTTGGGATGAATAAATAAAAATGGAAATGTGGCTATGCTTATGTGGGTCCCGACTAGAGTTAAAAATCATATTGCATATTCATAATGGGGGAATTTTTTTTTTTTTACAAAGGATAGATGCAAATATAATTTAAATTGTAGCGGAAATAGTTCTTGGGCCTTTATCTACTTCTGAAGCTCAAACTTCGTTCTGGCCTATCTTTCAATCCAGGAGTCAGATTTGAGAGAAGAATATACCTTTGGAAAGCTACTTCTGAGCACTTTCTGATGAAAATGCCTATAGTCTGATATGATCCAAACATTATCATGCAAAAAATTTCCTCAAATCTTAGTACTTGGTGTCACTTTGGAAATAATTTGTAGGATGAAATATTATTTACAACATCTCAAACATAATAATGATCATCTATAATCAAGCAATCATATAAAAATTATAGGACCCTAACACCAGAGCACACTCCCAATGTGCATCTGAGTCCATATGGAAATGCTAATGAACAAAAAACATCCATCGTTGCCCTTCCCTTCTCTGCTACACAACCCCTCAAGAATCTGGTCACCCCCTTCTATGCAATCACACACCTTCCAAGTCCTGCAAGAATCCCCTTCTCTACTACATAGTCCCTCGAGCGACTGCTCCCTTGGCAAGGTTTCCTTGCATTGGAAGATCCAAAAACCAAGGCATATCCACGCCACAAAACCATCATATCATTCATAGCATGCTCATGGAAATCCATGAACACTATTGGGTATCAGTGTACCACAATGGCCCTGCTCCTGAAGTGCTTACCAGCATACTACTACATGTCCCAATTACTTTCATTGATGTTGCTAATTCTTACAGTCGTTTTCAACCACCCAGTCCAGGAATTTCCATTCTTTCCTATACCAAGAACATAAATTCCATTAGAATAAAAAAAATTGAAAATAAATCCAAATCATACCTCATTGGTGGCTCATCAATAAGGTACACTTGCAATCCTATTTACTTCCTGTCACAACAAGTAAAACTAGTTTTTTGATCAAATCATCGTGTATAAACATATCACATTTGGTTAGCTCAAAATGCAACCATCATAAATCACACGAAATCATCATAAACCATAATCATATATCACATGTAACCATCATAAATCACATGCATAATAAAACTGAAATAAAATGATTATACTTATCCTTAATTGGTCCTTACTTCTAACTTTATTCTTTCTATATACACACTGAAACAGTTTCTGCACCCGAAAAGCACCCAGTCCCGTTGCTTCTCTTCAATCATGTGCACATACACATAGTGTACATCACAACTCATACATCCACACATAGCATACAACACCACACAATACATACACCTACACCTGATATACATCTATACTCGATGTAAAACACCACACAATAAATGTACTTACATCTATCATACAACACAACACAATACATGTATTACACAGAGTACAACACAATGAGTACACATGACACGATACCACAACTACACAATGCACATACATAGTACCTCATGCCTGCAACACAACATGTACAACATGCACACAATACCAAATGGACACCAGTACCATATGTACAACATGTACACAATACCACCAGTACATAACACTCTATGTTCACAACATCACATGTACATGACACCACCTGCACAACGTGTATACAGTGCCACTTGTACACTGCACCACTTGTACAACATGTACATAATACCACATGTACATAGCACCACATTCACGACATGTACGCAACACCACCTACACACAACACCACATGTACAATCATTCACGCAACACGATATGTACATAGCACCACATGTACAACTTGCACATGAGACCATATGTACATAGCACTTCATATACAAAATGTACATAGCACCATATGCACATAGCACCACATATTCAACATACTTATAACACCATATATACATAACATCATGTATTCATCATGTGCACAGTACAATATGTACACAATACCATCTATACATAGCATTTCATAAAAAACATGTAGAAAACGCCCTATATACACAACACTGCATGCACACAACATCACAAGTGAAACATATATACAACAATAATACTGCACATCCATAGACCACACACTGACTCTACTAAGCAACCTTGTTTCTAATGTCCTTCCATTATTCATGCATGTTTTAACATGTTATGGGTCACATTGCTTTCATTCTGTTGATGTATCCCTCAGCATTACCTGACCATAACACAAACATGTACATATTATAATCACATAAAATCAGTTTATATCCACATGATACTTACCTCATAGATTTGTCAGGGATACTCTTCCCACTTGATTCATCATAAGATCATAAACATATTCATGTCATTCACTTGCATAAGAAATCATTCCTCCACAACAACGATCCCTAAAAACCTTGTCAAAAAATGACATAGATACATAGATACATACATATATCTAAAAATTAACATAAACAATCATGATCCTTTCATACAACGACAAACATACATACATACATGTATACATATATAGACATAAGCACAATCATGATCACAACATAATTACCAAATATCATAAGGCCTCGTTTAAGAGAACTCAATTTATGCATGCAACACATGCGCAACATTGAGAACAACAATTCCGAACATAGCCAAGGCATCTGATGCCTCAAATTCATTCACCTTACCTTTCTTGATTACTTTTCCCATGATTTTCCTTCAATTGTCCATTTACACCAATGGACCCAACGAGTCCAATTAGCTATCATACTCTTGCCTTCAATTTCCCTTATACATGAATTGAGCTTCATCTAGGTCTTACCTTACCTGTCAGGTACCACACAACTCTCCCTAAGCTCCATTAACTTCCTCCTTCCCCAACCAATTCCCAACACTCAAAACATGAAAAGAAATACCAAGAAGAAAACAATAATAAAACCATGGAAAACCAACAACAATACAAGACCACAAACAAAGTGGCATGGCCATGTACAAGATGTAAACAAAACTGCAATCAAGTGTAAAAAATCATAAAATACCAAAAGCACAAGACTAACAACAAAAACCATGACTCAATCCCCATGGTTCCTAGTGCTTCCAAGGGAAAGCTCAACCTGAGCCTTCTTACATATTTCATGGTAGCCTCTTTTCCATGCAATCTCTTGCATCATATTGCCATCAACACATAATTGTCAATGCATAAATAAACATAACAATATGTTGGTTACCTTACCTTGTTGTGCCAAGCACACTACCTTGTAACTGAACACATACACTTCTCAAGGAACTCCAATTCCTTAATGAATCCAGCTATAACTGGAAGCCAACTATTATACCTGTCAAATACATTTCCATGAATATAACACATATCCACATAATTTCAGACAAGATTAGGGTTAAGAAGACTTCTTGTATTCAAATCATTCTTTCATTTGGAATTAGGGTTTCCAAACATAGCCAAAGTAGTTCTCACCGAATTCCTTCCTTTTATCTTTACCTTGCTACAATCTAGTATTACTATGTACTGTCACATCACCAAATTTTTAGCTATATAAACAAATCATCTATTACCTTGTCATGCAAATACCAAACATATTTCCCTACAACTGCTCACGCATGTCAGTCGTACATTCCAAAGATCAACATAGCATATCTAGTAATTTGAAACCAACCTTTAACAAGTCTAACAACCATGTCATAATCAACAATCAACTCACATTCATCAGTCATAATACATAATGCTACAACTATCACCTACTTACACTCAAGTACATATTAGTTATATCAACACATATGTGTTAGTACAACCATGTTAAAACAATATCCTTTCATCATGCAATCTTACAGACACATACTCATATCATGCAACTAATCAAACATTCAAACAACAAATAGATGACATAATAGACACCCAACACTAAAACACCAAATAGATGACACAATAGACACCAAACACTCAAACACTTAATAAATGACATAATCAAACATTCAAATACTAAATAAATGACATAATCAAACATTCAAGAACAAAGTAAATTACATAAGAAAACTCATACCTTAATGGATCTCATGGGAGGCTACCTTTTCTACAAAATCAATCTAGATTAACACAATATAACTTTAGAACATATCAACTCAAACATAAATAATTTCATGATATCGATAATTGTAATTAGCTAACATGCTCACATCATAAACTCATAAACAATTGTCATTCATGCACAACAATCACATATGCACAATCAGTCTAGATTATTACAACACACTATCATAATATATTAACTCATACTTGATGTCATAACCCTAACCATCTGCATAGGCCAATCCAAATTAACATGATACATATAACATCAAGATCTTAATGAAATAACTGTAATCATCAAGTTAACTAACATATGACAACAACAAGTTAACATATAAGATACTCATCAACAACATATAAAATAATCATCAAGTTAACTATCATATAAAAATCAATAAGTTAATCATATAACATTCTTATCAACAACATATAACATAAGCATCAAGTTAACTAGCATAAAACAACAACAACAATGCATATACCAACAAGTTATTACATTCATGACTATTCGACACATGTGCATATGACCACACTAATTCACTGGCATCTACCATGCATGTAACCACAACAACAATAAAATGAAAAACATGTATATAAGTAACCATAATTCTTATAACAACCATTAACCACATACCCACATGCCAAACATACAAACCTATATGATGATCTTCTCTTACCCCAAAGTATAGTGCTGCAAACTCACTCAAATGATTTGCATCTCCTGCTTCATCTCAATCAACACATTAGCATCATAACATACCAATAGCATCATGATGACCTAAACTACATACAATGACCTTACAATGCATGTTTGACCTACTATCCATGCATAAATAGAGTCATAACAATGCATGCATAACAACGTATAGACACTGACATGCATAATAAATGCATATACAACCGACATGCATTCAGGACAAACACATCTGAACAACAACATCATGAACTCCTACATGGAAACACAATTGTAACAATGACCATCACCATGCACACATAACAAGCACATATACAACCTACATGCATGCACAACAAACACATTCCACCTATCCAGTCCAAGGAGTGAACCATGCTTTGATACCACTCTGTTGTATTAGATATCACCCAAAGAGAAAAGAAACTAGACACCACCCAAAGAGAACAAAACCCACTTTGATACCACTCTGTAACACCCTCCTCCCACACTTACCCAAGCTTACCAGTCCACCAGGGTCAATATGTGACAAAAAGTTACTATGATATGATTCAACTCCCTAATTGTAGTTAACAAAGTGGAACTGATGAATCAACACTTTATAAACCTCCCTTGGGTGCTACAGGACCCGCAAGAGCTAATCCACCACTCCAAGTGCCCAACCCCTGAGTCAACCTAGCCTTTCAATGAATTAAACCCCCATTTGCACCCATGACATGGGCATGCATGCGACTGGGACCCTCTAGTCACTACCACAATTCCTGTAAGGGAGATACTGCAATTTTTTTCAGTCAGTTTTGTCCCAGATACTACGAGATCTAAGCCACTTTTTCATGGTTAGTCTCCAAACCACTGCCCGGAACTTGAAGAGACTTTTGAAGACAATAAATGACACCAATACAAAGTCTCTAACACAATATTTCATCAAGGACTTGACCTAACCAAGCCCAACCATGACAGGAATTTCATCAAACATATCACAAATATGAAATCTACAGGTATCAACAACAGATTTGAGCATAGGGGTCTCATACTTATCTGAGAATCACTAAGAAGCATTTATACCTCATCATAATAACTGCATTACCATCTATTAATCCATATATTCATTTTACATTCATCGATTAATCAAACCATGATGAGAGCCATGCATTATCACTATCATAAAGCTCACTCATAACCAACATATAATTAGCCGAAATATCAAGGATATAAAAACCATATAAACCACATATAAACAAGTATATTTGCCCATAGAATACCAATTATAAGGACCTATTAATAATGAATGTAAAGGATAAATAAGTTTGGGACTTCCACGTTCTACCCAACCAAAGATTGGCTGAACCAAATCTCTCTTCATCCAAGCACGCTTGTGCCATATTCCAAGCATGAATGTGGTATCTCATAGAACATATCCATCAAAACCAAACCAGGACTTCCAGAGGCCAAACCACCTCAATCGTCAACTAGTGATTTCACCTCATGGTCGGACATCACTAACCATCAATAGATTGGTCTCTACCCAACTTTTCGAAGGCTCCAGAGTGTGTGTTCCAACCAAGGCTTCTGGACTAATAACTCAACCTACAACTATTGTCGGGCTCTAGATTGTTTGTCCAACCAAGGCTTTAAGACTAGTAACTAAACCCACCAAGGGCTCCAAATCATTTCTCCAACCAAGGCTCTAGGACTAATAACTCTACCCAAGCTGTTACAGGGATCCAAAGCATTTTCCCAACCAAGGCTTCATGAACTAATAACTCAACCCATAGCCAAAGGAACATGAGAACCAACCATAAGAAAAGGGAGAGACTCGCACAACACCATGGATATCCAGGATATGGAAAGGCTAGGAAAAACCATTGTCAATCCATAAAATATTCCATGCCATTGACAACTCATAACCAAGAAACCACATTCATCGGCCATGCATGCCAAAACTAGCAAGGAAACCATACATGCAACTCGATACCTGCAAATAAATCCAATTATAGTTGTTGATCCTGTTGTCCTCTTTCACTTTCCTTCTTTCCCTTACTTTCTTGCTCCAAATACCAAGTATGTCACACTCCTCCAAGAGTGCTCCAAGAAACTCTTTGTGTCCAAGAGTATGAGAGAGATAGAGCGAATAGAAGAGAGCTCCACCAAAACCTGTCAAAAAGCTGCCAACTAATCCTGAGAAGCCTTTTTATTAATGAGGCCTCTATTTTCTTCATTTTCCATTTTTTCCCTTCAATTTACTCCTCACATGCAACCTGTGACCTTTCACCTTCATTTTCTCCTAATTTCCATTATTTTCATAAATAAAATGCCAATTAATACATATTTTCCTTTTCAAAGCCTTTTCCATTGCCTTTGACAATTTCCTTGGCCATAATAAACTAAATGAACACCTAATAGGATGTTTTTCCCACCATTCAACTTGGAATACATGTCCCATGACCTTGGTCTTATATTTTTTACATGGATTTTTAACTAGGGCTATTACAAAAATAACATGTAATTCCTAATGCCTCTTCCTAGAATTGTTGTCCTAACTCAACACCACGGTGCATACTCCTTGCTTTATCCTTTAGCACCCCATTCATATTTTCTACAACTCTATTTTGTTAAGGTGTGTATGGATTAATATTCTACCTTTATATACCACACTTCTTACATAATTCTTTGAATTCATTACCATAGAAGTCTCCATTATTATCTCCTCGACAACTTTATTTTACTTTGTCTAATTTGAAACAAGATCATTAAACTCTTTGAATTTGTCAAATACTTCATATTTCTTTTGAAGGAAGTAAATCCATGCATTCCTCGATAAGTTATATATAAATGAGACATAATTCACATTTATGTAGTGGTGGAACCAAAAAAGTCCAAACATATCAATGTGCACCAATTGTAATATTCTCTCTGATATTGTACAACCAGAGGAGAATATTACTTGGTTTTGCTTCCCAAATAAACAATGTTCATAAAATTCAAGGTCTAAAGAGTCATTCAACATACCTTCTATGATACAATTAATATGTAGTCATTGGGGGAATTTTGAGGTTTAAAATGGGCCGACTAAGGAAAATAGTAAAACAATAGTTAAAATAATAAAAGAAGACCTATGAATTTTAAAAGAAAAAGAAAGGAAACTACTTTTTCTACTATATTTTTGGCTTATCTCCCTAGAGCTTCACTCAAATGTCAAGAGTATGCACTTTTGGGATTTGGAATTAAAGTATACATCCAATGAGTACCCACTTTACATACTTATGAGTAGGTCCACATTGAATGAAATTGCAAATACATGGAAAAAAATGTGTTCAACATGTTTTTTCCATGCATTTTCATTTTTTTCGATGTGGAACACTTAAAAGTATCCAAGTTGGGTACTTGTTGGATGTGAAATTTAATTCTGCATCCAATGGTTGACTACTTTTTAAATTTTAGTGAACCTACAAGGAGATAAGCCAAAAATATAATTGAAAAAACTAGTTTTCTTCTTTTCCCTCTAAAATATTTTTTCCTGAGGATGACATCACCATCTTGAATCCTATTGGTTCTTTTAAAGTTAATTTTATTAGTAAAATTTTTCTTTTGATGCCCATTTTTTACCTTAAAATTCCCCTAATGACTCAAAGGCGCTTCTCTCCAATATGTCTTAATCTTTGATGCCACAAGATAGTATTTTCTCCAAAGTATGAAGGAGCTTTTCCTTCTTCTACTCACTCTTAGGAACAATGGAATTGTTGCACCCATGACTAATAGTGCTTCCCAACAACATATATAGAGTTCCAATTTGAAATCCCCTCAGTAATACCACATCAAAATATCTTGTAGATACCCTCTCCAAACACTATTTTTACACTTGTATCACTTATCTTTCTTAAAAAAATAAAATTTATGGCCAATCCCAGGATGTGCGAAACAACAAAAAATATTTTAATCCTTCTGCCATTAGCTTAAACTCGACTTTTCATTGTTCTATGATTTCCGCTATTGATACATCCCCCTAGAAAAATGTCACCACCATATTATCTTTCATACTTGAAAAACACTCCCTATGAGGATTCATATGAAAATATGCACTTAAGTTGACCAATCATGCCTCATGATCTACATGTGTACTTGAAGAAACCAAGTACACATCCCCTCCTTCACCTAAGGAGGTTTTCCCATCTAAAACGAAGCATCTTCAAATCCCTTCACTTTCTTATCAATTTTGGATGTACATTATTTCTTATAATGCCCTTAGTATCCACATCTCCCACATACATTTACGCACTTTCCTGGAGATTTGTATCTTCCTCTAGATTTAGATCTCCCACTTCATGAATTATTCTTATTCTTATTTTGGGAGCATCCTCTTACAAATAAGGAATATTTTCTCTAGCTTTCCATGTATTTCCATCTCATCTCCTCTAATAACAAGGATGAGACCATTTCATCAAAACTTAAACTAGTTGTAATACTACCTATGGAAACAACCAGACTATCTCACAAGTCTAGTAGAGAATATAACAAACTAATGCACTTATCTTCATCTGAAA
Organism: Pinus tabuliformis; assembly: GCA_031772625.1. Classification (NCBI taxonomy): domain Eukaryota; kingdom Viridiplantae; phylum Streptophyta; class Pinopsida; order Pinales; family Pinaceae; genus Pinus; species Pinus tabuliformis. The sequence goes on from CM062807.1 coordinate 101,041,796, forward strand.
TCTTGATATCAATAGACAATAGTCGACTTACCATAATATTGAAGGGATATAGGTTCTCTCTTACCAAGTCTCCATCCTTCATCCTCAAGTTATACATATTTTTCCACAAGAACAATTTGGTTACTAGGGACTTATACTAATACAAAGCCCCTAACTTATTCCATAAATCTTTTGTTATAACTTCCTTTGAAACATTCAAAAACACTAAATCTAAGAGACGCAATCATATTATGCTATTTTCCTTTTGATCCAACTTGGTCTGTTCTTTTGTTGATATCCATAAAATTCCATTGACCTCTACCCACCAACAAATCTTCTATTTTGAGCTTCCACAACTCAAACCTCTACCCATTGAATATCTCAATCTCTATATTTAAATTTCTCTCCATTTATCTTCACCGCAAGAATCACTCCCATAATTCTCCCATTATAACAGGGTCTATCATAGGCCTGAGCCAAACCCCTTAACCACAAAAGCATCCCATTGAAGCCAAAATTTCTCTAATACCAAATGTTGGTTTTAACCTTGTACAATTAATTGCTACAAATATATTCTTAATAAAATAGAAAAGATGCAATATAAAACACACACATTAACATTGAGATTTTATCTTGGAAACCCAAAATATAAAATCAAAAAGATTTTTCAATATATATTCTTACATGCAATGTTTTAATACTCTCTATATGTGTGTGTGTGTGTGTGTGTGTGCCTCTCTCTCTCTCTCTCTCTCTCTCTCTCTCTCTCTCTCTCTCTCTCTCTCTCTCTCTATATATATATATATATATATATATATATATATATATATATATATATATATATATATCCGTGAACTTCTGATCCATTTTCCTTGGATTATAATACAATCGTAGTTCCTTAACTAAAACTAGAAAGTCATGGGAAAAACCACCATGCACCACAGAACCAATTTCAGAAAAATTATGTATTAAAAACCACTAAAAGATTAACACAAAATACCAACCAAAAAATTAATTTCATGGGTGATGCCCCCAAACCTATGTGTAGGGGGGATTTTGTCCCCATACAAACCCCTCGAGTAGAGCAGGGGAGGCTTCTCCCTCTCTACAATACCCCTGGGGGATACCACCCCCTTTGTGAGCCCCTCACTATGCTCGATACAATGTCCAACACATGAGGATAGTCATGCAAAGAATATACTACATACCCAACCCAACATCAGGTTTCTACCTATGAGGTGAAGGAGAACCGAAGTCCTTGGGGGAAACCAAACCAAACTAGAGCCTTACAACTTGGGACATGTAGCCTTTTCCTATTTATTAGGGAAAAAATCCATATAGTTGTGGACTTATTAGAAAGACACAAAGGGATGGACCATGGAAAGAAAATAAAACTTAACAAAATGAGAGATTCTATCTTACTTCGGTACACAACTTGAGTTTATCCTCATGATATAAAGTGTTTGAGATGTTGCTCATTCACATGTAATTATTGTTGTTTTCCATCTAGGTTGGATAAAAGGAAATAATTATTGACCTTAATGTCATCGAAGATAAAGGATCAAGACACAAACTATCAAACTTCATATGCTTATCAGAGCTTTCATGCCTCTTATCCCAAAGAAGGACCAAATATCATGGCTGAAAATATTGAGTTCTAGATTTGTTATAGAAAACCACTCCATATTTTAATGGTAATCTTTACAATATCTATGGAATTGAGCCATCTATTCATGTTTTACCATCAATTAATTGATCTCATCTGGATATTATCTAGTTCTTTGACCACATCTCTTAAAAGCTTCATTACTATTAACTCTAGCTAGACTAGGAGAATTATATCTATTGGAAACGTAACTAGGTTCAGTTTTCATAATTTGTCTTGTATCAAGAGAAAATAGAAGAAAAATAAATTTATATTATTATTATTTCTTTATTCAAGCACGTTCATGCTTCTAGGTTTTGTAGAGTTAAAGAATTAAATTTGAGTCAAAGTCTAATTGGACTCTTTATAAGGAAAAGGAAAAGAATTTTTCTTAACTCAAAAGGAGTCAAATTTACTTCCATAAGAACAATTCGGCCCTCTGGATGGTCAAGTTGGCCTATTCAATAGATGTTACCCTTCACAATGACGAAAAACTATATATTAGCAATTGTTCTCCTTCATTTTGGAAAGTGAAGTTCATGGATCTTCTCTGACAATATTTGTGATAGAAAATCACGTTTTTTGTGGTATAAAATGCAAGGTTCCCAAGACAAAATACTTGAAGAGGATGCAATCTTCCTAAGATTATAAGTTCTCAAAGGGATGTGAGGTTCTGAGATTAAAATTTTTGAAAAAAATGTGAGTTTTCTTGAAGTTAAAATTATAAAGAAGATGTGAATTTCCTAAGGGCTTATGAAGAAGGAATGATGTGAGTTTCTTGAGGGCTAATGAAGATACTTATGTGGAGCATTACTAACATAAATGAAGACTTGTTTTCTGGGTTTTTGATGATTCTCTATTGGACATAATCATGACATCTAGAAGACAATATGGAGGGTTGACTTGGGGATTTTATGAAGTTATTTGTCTTGGTCTTGGTCTTGGTCTTGGATATCTCATTTGATCTCATTATATAAGAAGAGGATTGTTCGAGTTTTTCCCAATTATGGTGTTTTTCCCTAGCTTAGAGCCTATATCTTGTGTTCTTGTGATCTTCATGCATTTTATGTTTTCGTAATTTCTTGATGAAGAATAAATAATAAAGTAATAAAAGGCCAACAAATCTCACAAGTAATTATCAAGTAAGGAGAATCAACCTTAATCTACAATTTCCTTGATTTTCCAACATGATATCAGAGAAAGGTTAGAAGGAGGAAGATCACATCTTGTTCGCAACTATACTTGAAGTCTTCTTTGAAATCCCTATGGAATTATGAATTCACATCTCTTAGGCTTAAAATGATGGATCTAAATTAAATAAGTTCAAGTTACTCTCTGTGGATTGAATGCAAGATAGTGATTTCACAAAATTTTTATGAAGGAAATCCAAAATTCTTGACTATTCTACACATGTATAATAATCTGAGTTACCATATGATTTGAAGGTATTTTGTCATAAAAATCAAAATGAAAGTTTTTTGTTATCATCCGAAAAATGATCACCTGGCCATTTCCTATTGGGTTGATCGAAATACACCATGTAGCATGCGTTTTTACACATTAAAACCCACTTTCACCTTAATAAATAATTTAGTGAACCATTTCCCTAAATTATTCTTTATTAGAATAAAAAAAAACCATGAGAATAATTAAATAAATCATTGTTTATTTATTATTCTCTTGAGATAGTTATTAAGTCATTATTTAATGATTATTTCTAACCATATTTTATTCAACCACTCACGAATAATTAAATAAAGCATTGTTTATCATTCTATACTCATCCCCCATTTCTCTTGTAAGATAATTATTAAATCATTTTTTAATAATTATTTCTATTTTATTTTGACTCTATCCCTTCAAAAGTAGTTAATAAATCATTTTTATGTATTAATTACTTTAACCATTTTACTTAATTAACTCAATAAATAATTATTTTTTGAGTATATAAATATATTTGATCATTTCAAATAACCTTTCCCTCTCTAAAGTATAATAAAATATTCTTAACGACAACACCTTGATTTGGTCTAATAATTTTTTATTATTATTTTTCTAGATCTAGATCTATCTTCATATTTTATAATAAATAGAGAGGTTTTCTTTTCATTCGACATATGAACACTTCATCATCCTCATTATCATCTTGTGACATTTGAGTTCTAACTTTTGAGTTCAAGCCATCACCATTTCCTTTCTCCCACTACATCCGTTAAGAGAGAGAGAGTTGAAGCTGAAGTGCATGGTAGCAAAGGTCCATCCCAAAGAGGGGGATTTTGTAAATCCAAGTCTACATATTCTCCTCACCAGGTGTAATCAACTTTACTTTTAATAATAAAATAATTTATTTCCATTGGTTTTACACTTTCTTATTTGTTGTTGTATACTTTTCTATTTTGTATAATTATTCTTTGTAGGGTTTTGTAATGGGTGTTTTGTAGATTCGAAGAGTGTTAACAACCTTATCACTTACGTTTTTTTTTGTTAGGGTTATCTATCACTATTAAGTAAAGTGAGGGGTTTTGGTACACCTTTCAAAAACACGCATACTAACAAATGGCCACTCCACTAGTCTAAAAATTCAGAACCATGGTGACTATTGTTTCAACATTTTTTCAGAATGTTTCTCTCTCACTTTTTATTTCTATTTTTGGATTATTACTCTTTGTTGGAAAAATCTTGGTACTTATGGGTTTCCATTTATTTTTTTCATGTCACAGGAACTAGCAGTGCAGGAGACGACATTGTCTGCAACAAATATGGGTTTCCATTTTTTTTTTGCAGGTCACGGATACCAGTCATGTAGGAGATGACACCATATACAACAAATTTATACAACAATAACTTTGGGGAGATAGTTCACATTTTGTAGCATTATCTACACTGACCAATGTTAAAATCTAGACGAAACCTATGCTATTGTGTAGGAAATAGGTAAAAAACTAAGCTCCCTCATTTTTTTCCATATTTCAATAGTTTTCAAAAATTTCTCTAAGGGTTCTATTTGTGTGTCGAGAAGGGTTTTCTTTATTGTTCTTGTTCATCCCTGGGCCTATATTTTCTTAGTTTTTTTTTCTCATTTAGAGGAAGGAAGCAACCCCTTAGGGTTTAGAGTACACCTCTTCCATTTAGTAGAAAAATTGTTGAGTTGAGGAGTCTAGTTTGTAGAACTTTCATTCACTATTTTCCAACATTTTTTCCATCATTTTTTAGTCTTTTTAGGCCATATTTGCATCACTTTGTTTCCCATTAAGACTTGTGTTGCATTTCTTGTTTAGGATCCTCTTAAGTGTCCTTCTTTTGCAGTTTTTTTCTTCTATTTGCTAGCGCTTCGTCTCTTGTCTTTGTTGGTTTTTGTTGCACCATTTCAATACCTTTGGCCATAGATCCTAGTCCCAATAGACATTTGATATTTTTGGTATTTAAGTGTCTTTGGGTTGCTTATTTTGTCATCATTTTTCTTGCTGCTTCATAGCCCTTTTTGGTGGGTAATTGTGTGTGTTAAGCTTGTTGTTATATTACTATTCATTTTTAGTATCATTTACAATTTTTACACTTTATTTCTTAGCAACATTGGCATCATAAACCATGATTTAAATTAACCCATCAAAACAAAAATTTCTACACACACACTCACACCCTAAGCGAACGAGAGCTTGGTTAGCACCACCAAGCCAATACTTTAAACACTCCACATTAATAACTTAACTCACATAGATTTAAGCCCACTTGGGAACCAAGGAAAAATAATCTTGTAGGTAGGTTTAGGATGAGTGGGATAGGCTTCCAATAAGACCCATCGATCACTTACATTGATACATAGAATTTTTCCTTGTACGAATCTTGAAAATCGTCCACAATGCCACAGTCAAAACTGGAGCACGTTGGAAATTCATTTGAGAGGTGGTTGGGCTTAGGTCATGATGCAATAGGTTCTCCTCAAGACTACCCAACTTGTGGTAGGGAATCCTATGCTAGTGGTTGACTACCCAAAAGCCCAAGATTTGTGTACCCCCATGGGACAAAGGTACCTTAGTGGCCAGTCTTAGGAACACACCTTATAGGGGTGGTTATGGGATGTAATCATCCCTCTACCCTACCTTTCCTGAGACATATTCGATTGTAGAGACTGGACCCTGACAATTAAGAAGTATTTTGGAAAGCCATCTAAAACAATAGAACTAGGAATTGTTTGAGGAGTAGAAAATCATTATCCTAGAGGTGATTTTTATTTTATAGGATGTGTTTTCTTGAATTAGGGTAGCATATAATTATAGATAATTTACACTTTGCACCACTGCACTAGGCATTTTATTATTGTTTGTTACTCTCTTTCTTTATCCTTACCCTTTAGCCTTCAAATTTTTTATTTTTTCCTAACACCATTGAGCCCCCTAGGCATTTTTCATGGAGACTTCATGGCCTTCTCCCCCGGTTTCCTTTAGGAAATCCTATTTTCCTTACTTGAAGAGTAGGGGTCCCCCTACCCAATCTACAAAGACTCTAGTTTCTTTGATTCCTCTAGTTCATCTTCAAATTTTGCATCATCCCAACATCACATTATTACCATGTCAAGCACTAACTCGAGTGGTGGAAACCTAGGTGGTAACATTAGTCTTGACTAGGGTAACCCTTAAGGAGGAAATATCATAACCTCTTCAAGTATGGTTTGTAATCAACCCTTACTTCCCTAAATGGTTTGTTTGGGTCTCCCTAATTTAAACCAATTTGTTAATGATCCCCGTCTCCATGACCAAAATTGGAAACCCATGCCAACCAAACTTCCCTCGTATATCCCAAAGTTTGAAGGGAATCTTGGAGAACATCCTAGAAACCACTTTTTCTCTTTCCATATATGGTTCTCTTCCAACTACATCACTGAAAATTCCATTTGTCTTCACCTTTTCCAAAGCACTTTAACTTGAGTTGTTGCCAAATAGTATGTGGACCAACTGAATGCCTCTCATTCCACTTTTTCTACTCTTGCCAATTCCTTTCTAGAATATTTCCAATTACCTCTTCATTATGATACCAGTAACAAACTTTTGAATTCATTCTGTAAAAAAATTTCCACTTGCCTTTCTAACAATGTACAAGAATGGTGTAGAAGGAAGAGCCTATGTAAAGCTCCTGAATTCGAGGATCATTTCTATGTGGACTAATTTTTATGAACTCTCCTAGCCCCCATTGGTAAAAATGTCACCTCAAATTTCCCTCAAAACTAAGGAAGAAGCTCTCCAGATAGCTTTGAAATATGATCTGATATATGCCTAGTCAATTTATGTTTATACTGTCCTTCCCGAATTTCCTAACCCTAGTGCTTCTTCTACACCAAGGGCATCTCATGTTGTCGATGGTATCATTGGTTCCATTTTTTATCCTCAACCATAACCATATTCTCAACATCATATGAGTTATGGTTAACTTCAAGGCCAGGGGACTAGTTCCACTTATTATTATCCTAACCCTAATCCTTCACGAGTAAACTTTTACCAAGGTACAAGTACCTTATATGCATTTCCCCATCCACATTACTTGATGTTATGGTTTCTTTTTGCTCAACCTAGTTACCAAAACATTACAACGAACCCCTATTATCCATATGCACTATCTAGTGCTCTAATCCCAACGTCACCAACACCTCAACCTCCCATGCCTCAACTGTCTTTTTCAGGGAAATCAATACCTCCATAGAGTCAAGTGTATGCTCAATAGAGTGCTACCATCCCCCTAATCCCAAGTGGAGAAATAAGGGGAAAGTTAACCACAATCAACCATCTCGTGGAAATCAAGGAAAACAAGGTAGACAACCTAATTCCAATAAGGGTGACCAGTCCAATCCTGTAACCCAACAAGAGGTTAGAAAACCCAAGTATAATAAGGCCATTAGAACCAATAAACCTTGTCCTTGTTACGGGACTTATGTACATTACACTCATTTGTGTCCCCTTCTCCCTCAGATGCACAAAGTGTGGGAATACTAGAAAGCTACCTCTAGGGAGAAATAACCTATACATCTAACCATCCCTCCCTATACACAATCGATCATACTTACCAACCTATTCCCTCACCAAGGATATGTGGTCACCCAATCTGGTCATAATCCTCCACCTTCACAACCTGGGAATGGCTCTTATCATATTCTCATGATGAATTCTAAATATATCAACCTCCAAACTTGCTCACGCCAATATGACAATCCTCTTGACAAGTTAGCAACCTATTCTCAACCCAAAGTTTCCACTAAGCCCCTTTATTCACCAAAAGGTACCTTACAAATCCCTTAGCGTAAGGTAGAAGTTTAACCTAAGATCACCAAAGGACTATTACATCAAAATGCTACCAGTTCTTGAGTCATCCACACTTATAGTATAGTATATGACTTGGCACAGTCTCCTACCACCATGTCAACTCTAGAAGTCCTCCAAATGTGCCCATCACAATGGAAAACTCTATTATCTGTTTTGGGTGATGTGGATCCCTTTGATGGTCGTGTGATCATCTTTGATGTTGATAAATAGGATCATCCTTCTCTTCGCTCTTCCATTTCTTTTCAGATATCAGTCTCCATAAAATATGTCGTTGTTCAACGATGTATATTCGATGAAGGTGCATCCACTTATGTGATGTCTGCTAGTTTCTAGAAGCAACTTGGTTCCCCTGACTTTTCACCATCAACCATCACTCTTTGTGCATGGGACGATCACCCATTATATCCTCTTGGTTTATATCTGAATTTCTCTATAGCCATTTTTGGCAGATATTGAAGTTATCGATTCCCCTCTTGATTATAACCTCTTTCTTGATCATAGTATGCTATGAAAGTGGTTGCATCCTCTATCTTTTGTAAGATTAGCTTTCCTTATAATGGAAAGATAGTCACCATTGATCAACTAACTTACTATGCCCCTCAATCCCAAATATCTCCTCAAAATTTATGTCATTTCATCAATGGTGGGAAACAAGCCACACCTACCTTCATTGATGTTTCCCCTAGAGTTTATAAATATTCCACGTTGCATGGGGATTATTATGGCCCACCGCCTCTTCCTAGTGAGCCTAGATCTTCAAGCTTTTGCATGCTTCAAGCATCACATGCTGCCAATAAGAAGTCTAGTACATATGTCCAACATACATCTTCCCAGTAATCTGCTACTCAAGACTCAATTGATCCTTTAGGAAGAATTCCTCTAGGCCATTTTCCTGCAAGAAGATTTCCTTCAAGCCATCCTCCCTCAAAAGAATCTCCTCTAGATAAATATTGCTTTGGTAAGATACCTTTTATATTCCTACTACTAAAAATGTTATCTACTCCTCTAATGGCTATGTTGAGCCTTCCTAACATGACTTTGGGGATCCTAGTTGGGTATATCGATTCTCCTACAAGCACTACTTCTGACGAGCTCAAACCTTACATGGCTTTGACTCTAGTACAACGTGTTGCTACCAAACCTTCCTTTTATTTAGTTCCACAACAACCTCAACATGAAGTCACTCTTATTGGAAAACCATCTGGTGAGGGGGTAAAAGCCAAAAGAAAGGGGGTAAGGACAAGGAAACCCAAGCGACAACCACTCTTAATAAACCACCGAAGCCTAACCCTCCATGTGCTTTGTGTGATGTTCATGGTCATGCCAATAAAAATTTCCATGATCTTCCTCATATTAAGAGCATGGTTTTAGAATCCAGCATTCAACCCAACCTTAATGTCCCTAAGGTATAAGTCACATTACCTGAATCTACCAATAAAAATAAATCGTTATGCATGAACCATCCTTGCGCTTTGTGCGATGCATATGGATATTACTCTCATTATTGTCCTAATCTCAACATATTTCATGACACACTTCATGTTCTTGTGAACTAGATACTGCTCGTAATGGCCCTCCTCCTTCTCTACCTATGGATCTTAGTAACAATTCTTCACTGAGATAAGAGGCTTCTCAACCCACCATCATGATCCCCCCTCTTGATGTTGAAATGATGGATAACTCCACATCCATCCTTTACCTATCATCATCTATTGGATCGAATTATTCAGACTCCCTGGGAGTTTCTGAATGTGTTTCTTTAGAACCATCCTCTCAAGACACTTCGGTCTCAACATCGGTGGATTCTACATCCACTAGTCATTTGTCCACTATTTTTGATGATGCACATTTTAACCTTGTCTCCCATGGTGATGCCCTAGGTAATTCATCATCATCAACTGGTACATCTTCCTCCCATCCCCCCATATTTCATTTTGATGAAGACATTATGGAAGCCATGACCACCCCTAATTATCCTTGCAATAATATGCACCATCATGCATATTTCCTTCTGCAACAATCACATGATCAATATATGGTGGAGTCAAAAGATGTTATCCATGGTCAAGTAGATTGTTTTAAAAATCATATTCCTGCACTAGATGCTTTTGAAGAAGGTAACATGACCAACATTTCACCCACCATTAAGATTAAAATCTCAAGAAAACTTGGAGTTGAAGAAAACATCACATTGGGGGCATAGTGCACCCTGGAAGAAATTGACGCTTGCACTAAGTTATTCAATAAATTCCATGATATTTTCACTTGGTATTACTCTGAGATGCCCAGAATTGATCCAATAATTGTTGAACATCATATTGACACTTAGTCAAATTCCATTCTTGTCTATCATAAGCAAAGGCATATCCACCCTTACTAACATGACGCCATTGAGGCTAAAATAGATAAGCTCAAGAAGGCTAGATTCATCTACCCTATGGAGTATACTTCCTATGTCTCCAAACCTATTCCCATTTTGAAGAAACAAGGCACATTTTGTTTCTGTATTGAACTTCATGATCTGAACAAATATTGTCCAAGATATAATTTCCCTACACCTTTCATTAACCAAATCATCGATGAGTGTGTGGAGCATGAGGTTCTCTCCTTTATGGGTGGCTTCTTCGGGTACAACTAGATTAGTATTTTCTTTGGAGATCAACATAAAACTTCCTTTACTAGTCTATGGGGAACTTTCACTTATAAGGTCATGCCTTTCAGTCTAAATAATGTTGGGGCCATTTTTCAATGCTCCATGTCTTATTGTTTTCATGACCTAGCTCACATTATACTTGCATATCTCGACAATCTCACTGCTTGTTCCAAGCTTCTGTTGCAACACCTTGATGATTTACGTACCATATTCCTATGATGTTGCAAGTATAACATTCACCTTAATCTTCTTAAGTGTGTCTTTTGCATTCCTGTTGGTCAAATTTTGGGCTTCATTGTGTCCAAAGTCAGGATATCAATGAACCCTCTTAAATTTCAAGCCATTCTTAAACTTACTCCTTACAACCTTTTCTAGTTGCAGAGCCTCCAAGGAAAAGCTGATTTTTTTTAGTATATATGTTCCTGACTATACCACCACCGCTCATGGGTTTCTTAGAGTCCTGCGATCTAACATTTCATTTATTTGGGATGAATAAGCTCAATAGTATTTTGATGCCCTTAAACACGCTCTCACTTCCACTCCTTTGATTAGCCTACTTAATTTTGAGAATGATTTCAAATTGTACATCTCGACCTCGACCTATGTTGTCACTAGAGTCTTAGTACAAGAAGACAAAGCCATAAATGAACATGTCATTTATAATGTGAGAAATGCTATTAGCGGACCCCCTGTTTCCTATTCACATGAGGATAAGTTGGCTATGGTTATTATGTTCTTGATCTAGAAACTTCGTCATTATATCCTCACATGTGTCACCAAGGTCATCACTAATTCAAACCCAATGACCTTCTTATTGAGTCAAGGGATCAAAAATGGGAAGTATGCTCGATGGATAGTCATCCTCCAGGAATTTGACTTGGAATTTGCAAACCCTAAAAGTAAGAAAGGATTAGCTCTCGCTGAATTCACATCCAACTTTCCTAAAGCAACGCAATATCCACCAGTAAATGATGATCTTCTAGATGAACAATTGTTTTCCATATCCTCTGACAACCCATGGTATGGTGACATCCTTACTTATTTTCAAACCTAAAAATTTTCCCTCCATCTCACTCATAACTATCGATGTCATATTCGACACCAAGCCCCTTGCTACCTTATAATAAGTGATGACCTTTATCATCATGGTGTTGACACTATATTTCATCATTGTCTCATCCATGATAAAGTTGAGCAAGTGCTCAATTCTTGTCATAGTGGCGCTTGTGGTGGTCATCTTTTTGGAATGGCCACTTCCCACCAAATCATGAGTGATGGTTACTTTTAGCCTTCTCTCTTTAGCGATTACATTAAGGCAATCAAACACTATCCCAATTGCCAAGCTTTCCTCCTAAGGCTCAAGCTCCTCCTGCTCCTTTACACCATGTTATCATAACTAGTTCTTTCTACAAATTGGCCATTGGTTTCATGGAGTGTCATCTTACCTATACCAATGACCATAAATACATTATTGTGGTCTTGGACTATTTTACCTATCAGACCAGGAGGTAATTGTTGAAAATAGCAACAATAAATGCTAAAAATAGAAGTGCTAAAGATAGCACTGCTATAAATAGCAGTTCGGGTACCAGTGCTGGATTGAGCAACATGGAATGAAAAATGGAAGTGCTAGAAATAAAATTCTATTTTTAGCAGTTCAGGATGGATTCCTATTTTAGTCAGTCCCTAGACTAAAAATAGGAAGTAAAATTCGAATTTGAACTTAACAGTTGTTTGAAAATAACTTAATTAATTCACCATGAGTTAATTAGTTTTGAAAAATCAAACATGAAGTCTATGTGAGGACATGCAACAGTTTCTCCACTGATTGATGGATTTATCCATCAGTTAAAGAGATAAGGATGAGTTCTAATTTGAGTCGTAATTAGTTGGTTCAGTTAATAGAGTCAAGTCTAGTTAGATTGATTTAAACAGTTTGTTTAAATAAATGTGAGTTCAGTTAGTTAATGCATACTTGTATATAACTGTTGCACTTTAGATAACTGAATATTCTCTCATGAATAACTCATGCATGTCAGTTCAGATAGAGACCCAGTTGAGATCAGAGGAGGGACAATGTACTATCAGTTTGATGGATTTTTCCTATAAAGGAAGCTCATGCATGGAGAAGGATTTATCTCCTTTAGGATTGCGTAGTTGGATCAGAGGTTAGTGTGTGTGTGAAGAGGCCAATTCACACAAGTGGTTACACTGGACAACAAGAGAAATTGCGCAAAGAAATAGGAGGCTTGGAGGGCAAAGGAGAAGGTTTGATAGAGGCCTTTAACTATCTATGAGTAGTAGAAACCAGCTCACAAAAAGATAGAAAAGAGAGATCAATGCCTTTGAATTCAGCCTCTTTGAGGGGGCAACCTCCTTTACATTACACAAATGAACAATTCTTGGATGATTCAAATGACAAAACCTCCTTTCTATATATAGGAGTCTAAGGAGTCACAATATAACCCAGTCGACCTAACAATAATAATATAAATCCACAAAAATAATAATAGATGGATTCTATGGGGCACAGTAATAACAATATGGGGACAATAGGGGCACAACACTATTAATAAGGGGTACAACTATAATAGTAATGGGGTAATCACTAGTATTATAGGGACCCAACATGCCCCTCTCCTTCAAAAAAGTGTTGTCCTCAAAGCTTGAGTAGTTCTGGATGCTTCTATATAAAATTCTCATCCTCCCATGTGGAATCTTCAGCAGATAAGTTCTTCCACTTGATAAGATACTCTGAAATTGATCAATTTTGTAGTTGTCGAGTTCTTGTTTCTGTGACTGCTTCTGGTTCCAATATAATTTTTCCTTCCTCGTCAAGTTCTGGCAATATTGTTTGAACTGGGAGCTTGTCGCCTATAACCTTCTTTAAACATGAAACATGGAAAACTGGGTGCAATCGAGAAGCTGCAGGAAGCTCCAATTTGTATGCCATAGTACCAATCTTTTGCAACACCTTGTACGAACCATAATACTTTGGTGATAATTTATTATCCTTCTTAGCTTGCTTGAGGGACATTTTCTTATATGGTTGTAGCCGTAGGAATACCCAATCACCTACATCAAAACTTCTTTTGCTGCAATGTTGATCTGCCTGTTGTTTCATTCTATTCTGTGCCAACACAAGGTTATCCTTTAAGAGTTGGAGGACTTGTTGTTGATGTTCGATGTGATGTTCCACTGCTTGAACCTTAGAATTTTCTCTTAAATATGATGTGATGGATGGTGGCCGATACCCATAAAGTGCCATAAATGGGGTCATTTTTGTTGCTGTATGGAAGGAAGTGTTATACCACCATTCAGCCAGAGGCAACCATTTGACCCATTGTGTTTGTTTATCAGATACAAAGCAACGAAGATATCCTTCCAAACATTTGTTTACTATCTCAGTTTTCCCATCAGATTGAGGATGATAAGATGAGCTATGAGCTAACTGAGTACCAAGACAAGAAAATAATTCTGTCCAAAAATTTCCAGTGAAAATGGGATCTCTGTCACTTACAATAATCTTTGGGTTTCCATGTAGCTTTTGAATTGTTTCCATAAATGCAGTAGAAACTGTACTGGCTTTAAATGGATGTGATAATGCACAAAAGTGTGCATACTTGGTAAGTCTGTCAACTACCACCATGATGACACTCTTTCCCTCAGACTTGGGTAAACCTGTGATAAAGAAACCTCCTCCCAACGTTGGCTTGGAATGGATAAAGGTTGTAATAGACCCAGTGTCTTAATTGTTTCAACTTTATTTTGTTGGCAAACCAAACATTCTGCCACAAAATTTTGAATATCTGATTTAAGGCCATCCCAAAAAAATTCCTTCTTAACCCTGTGGTAAGTTTTTAAAAATCCTGAGTGCCCTCCTAAGGGAGAAGTGTGCAATTCCATAAGAATCTTTTGTTTTAGTTGGGAATTCTTACAGAGGTATAAGCGATCTTTGTACCATAACGAATCATTTTTCCAGCTAAATGTATCAGACGTACTGGAATCTTGTTGTAACTTTCGAATAAGTGCCCACACTTCTTCGTCATTCTTCCATTCCTCCCTTGCTTCGTTTATCCAATCTGGTTGGATAATAGAAATGGTGCACAACAATGCTTCCACATCCTCATCCTTTCTTGAGAGTGCATCTGCCACCACATTTTGCTTCCCTTTTTTGTAGATGATTTCAAAGTCATAACCCAACATCTTTGTGACCCACTTTTGTTGCTCTTCAGAGGATAATCTTTGTTCTAAAAAGTATTTAAGGCTATCATGATCTTTTTACCTTGAAGTGTCTTCCCATTAGGTAGGGTCGCCATTTCTTAAGTGCATGGAGTATTGCCAACATTTCCTTCTCATAAATAGCTTTGTGTAAAAACTTTCCCTTGATTGGACGACTTTCAAAAGCAATGGGTCTTTCATCTTGCATTAAAACAGCACCAATTCCATTTCCTGAAGCATCACATTCCACAATAAAGGTTTTTGTGAAGTCCGGTGTAGCTAAGACAGGTGCTTGGCACATTGCCTCTTTAAGATGTTCGAAGGCCTTTGTTGCTTCTGAAGTCCATGAAAATGCATCTTTCTTCAATAATGTTGTTAGAGGTGCTGCTATTCTCCCATAATTCTTAACAAACTTGCGATAATACCCTGTCAACCCAAGAAATCCTCGCAGAAGCTTTATGGATGTGGGGATTTTCCATTCCTTAATGGCTTTAATTTTGCTAGGGTCTACCTTAACTCCTTCATGAGATACAATATGACCCAGATATTCCACCTCTTGTACTCCAAAGAAACATTTGGATCTTTTTGCATATAATTGTTTCTCCCCAATAGTTGTAGCACCCTGTCAACATGTTCAACATGATCCTTCCAAGACTTGTTGTAGATTAGTATATCATCAAAAAATACTAACACAAATTTTCTAAGGAATGGTTTGAAAATTGAATTCATCAAACCTTGAAATGTTGAAGGTGCATTGGTAAGGCCAAAAGGCATGACCAAAAATTCATAATGACCCTCATGAGTTCTAAATGTTGTTTTCGGAATGTCTTCAGTCTTCATTCTGATTTGATGATATCCTGAATGAAGATCCAACTTGGTGAAGTAAATTGATCCATGCAATTCATCCAGTAATTCATCAATGACAGGAATGGGAAACTTATCTTTAATAGTGAGCTTGTTGAGCTCCCTATAATCCGGACACATGCACCATGATCCATCCTTCTTGTGCACCAATACTACTGGAGCAGAGAAAGAACTTTGACTCAGTTGAATTATACCAGCCTCTAGCATTTCTGCAACCATACGTTCAATTTCACTCTTTTGGGCATAGGGATATCTGTACGGCCTGATGTTTGGAGGAACACTTCCTGGAATCAGATGAATAGCATGATCATGATCACGAATAGGTGGGAGACCTTTTGGAGTCTCAAATACCTTGGAATGATTGTCCAAGACTTTTTGGAGATCTGGAGAAACATAATTGTGCAATTACACCTTTTCGTTCCTTTTTTAGAAGCTTTGTCATACCATTAGAGCTGATTATCTTTCCTGGTTTCCCTGCAATACCCCTTAATTCAACTTCCTTTCCTTCCACAGAAAATTTCATGAAAAGTTCTTGAAAATTAAAAGCTATTGTACCCAAGGATTGTAGCCATTGGACTCCTAGTACAACATCAACACCTCCCATTGGAATGGAAAGCATTGGGCTAGTCAATACATATTCTCCCATGGATAGCTTGATATTATGGCACTTTCCAGAGCAATTTATTGTTCCTCCATTTGCAACCATCACTTGACACTCTGGTGTTGGATATAAGAAGCAATTCAATTCTTTTGCTACCTTACAATGAATAAAATTGTGGGTACTTCCTGAATCAATCAACACTATTACCTTTTTCTTCTTGATTTGTCCTTCTATCTTGATGGTTTGAGGAGTGGTAATTCCCACCAATGCATTACAAGATATGGTCGAATTCATTTGTTCTTCATCTAGGCTTTGTTCCTGGAGTATATCCTCTTCTTTTGACCTTTCTTGCTCCTTTTCTTCTTCCTCTTCACAATCTATGTAGAATAATTTCTTCTCAGCACACTTATGACCTTTAGTGTATTTGCTATCACAACTGTAACAAAACCCTTTTTCTCTTTTTTCTTCCAATTGTTGTGTTGTCAACCTTATTGGTTGTGGAAGACTAGTGGCAACAACACTTCCGTCTTTATAGTTGTAAGTGGTATGCTTCCTAGTTGCCATAATTTTGCTTTCCATTTTTCTTGCTAACCTGAATGCCTTCTCTAATGAATCAGGTTCCCAAAGGTGAACATCATGTTGGATATTATCCTTTAAAGACCCTATGAACACATCAATCCTATGCTCCTCTGGAATATTTTTTACCCTTATGTTCAATTTTTGGAACTCCTCAATGTGCTCCATTATTGAACCCTTTTGTTTGAGACTTATCAATTGGCTAAAAAAAGTGTTGCTTTTTGTATCCTCATAATGTGCTATCAATTCTTCTGTAAAAATTGCCCAGTGATAAATTGTTTACGATAGCAAAGCCATTGATACCATACAAACTGATTTGGTTCCAAATATAAAGTTGCAATACGTACCTTTTGTGTGTTTTGCACATTATTGAGATCGAAAAATTGCTCCATCTGTAATATCCATGTTGCTAGATCCCTGCCATCAAACTTCCTCATATCGATTTTTGGAATATGGTGCGTCTTCGATCCAACATTAGAGTCCATGAAATCATGATTAACATTTCCTTTGTTTGCATCATCAGTTTCCTTTCCTCCCCTTTCACCATTAATAAGTATTTCTTGTAGAAAATTTGTCAAATCTGCCTTCAAATCTATCTTCAAATCGTCAATCTTGGCTTCCACGCCCTTTATCTTATATTCTACTCCAATTATCTTAGCTTCTGTTAGCTTTTGTGAGAGTGAAATTTGTTGCACTTGGTCTTGTAATTTTGATATATCATATAGCATTTCTTCCTCTTCTTCATGAGTCATGCTAGAGCTTTCAGATTGCTTACTAGGTGTTTGCATTTTATTTCCTCGGGGCATCAGTTACCGATACTAATGCTCTACTATGCCCTTTGAATTCCTTCAAAACATTTTTTCAAACCAAGCTTAAGCAAAAATTTAAAAAATCTGCACACCTTTTTTCACTTTGTAGGAGCTCGATAATGCTTCTGATGTATCTATGTAATTTCAGATCATCCAATTCTAAAATTGCGACCTGTGGTAGCCCTCTGTGTCCTCTTTCCAATGCCACCAGTCTGACCCCAATTGGATTCTCCAATGAAGAGTTATGCCAAATCTCCCACAGTGACCTGGTTATAGACTAATTCAGTAGAGCGAACTTGTACGACGTGCAACATGTCCCTGTTTTGACCTTTGGCTTTGAAAAATATATACAAGAAACTACATTCCGTCCTCTTTCCGTACCTTCTTACAAAATTTCAATTTGATGCTCAGAGAGAAAGTTATGATGATTTTCGCCAGGTCACCTGTTTGGAATGTAATTCAGGAGTCTGCAAAAAGACCAACTTCCTCAGATCATATCTCCGCAAATATAGCGCGAAAAACCTAGAATCCAAAGCTCTGATACCAAATGTTATGAAACCAGCTCACAAAAAGATAGAAAAGAGAGATCAACGCCTTAGAATTCAACCTCTTTGAGGGGCAACCTCCTTTACATTACACAAATGAATAATTCTTGGATGATTCAAATGACAAAACCTCATTTCTATATATAGGAGTCTAAGGAGTCACAATATAACCCAACCGACCTAGCAATAATAATATAAAGCCACAAAAATAACAATAGAGGGATTCTATGGGGCACAGTAATAACAATATGGGGACAATAGGGGCACAACAATATTAATAAGGGGTAAAACTACAATAGTAATGGGGTAATCACTAGTATTATAGGGACCCAACATTAGTGTGTGTGAAGAGGCCAATTCACACAAGTGGCTGCACTGGACCCCAAGGAAAATTGTGCAAAGAAATAGGAGGCTTGGAGGGTAGAGGAGAAGGTTTGATAGAGGCCTTTGACTGTCTATGAGTAGTAGAGGTATTGCAGAGAGAGCATGATAGCTTTTGATTTGATTCTTTTTGTAATACTGAACATATTTCCACTTGTATGATAATACAGAGTTGGGGTTTTAGGCTGAGGCTTTCCCTGGGTTATTTCTTCTGTGTTATGTGTGATTGATTTCTTCTTATCAGTTATATGTGTTGTATTTATCTTGCTCATATTTGATTAAGCTTCCACTAAATTCGTTGTAGAAGTAGATCAAGTATTTTGCTTTAGTCTATTGCATTATCAGGTGATCTACAAGGTGGGAATTTCTACATGGTATCAGAGCAAAGGTGATCAAGGAAGAATAGTATACAATAAGGGAGAAGTTTGAGGTTTGTGATTCCTAAATATAGAAATCGAGTTCCTATCAAATCTCTATTTCACCTATGGCGTTCAATGGTTTAAGACTCGAATATGCCCTTGATGGTAGTTTGAATTATATAGCATGGAAGGATCACATGGAAGCAGTACTAGAGGATCACAGTCTAAAGAACTTCATTGATCAAGAAGTCTCCAAGCCAACTGGTGTAGTTGAATTGGCTGAATGGAAGAAATGTGTAGCTAGAGCAAGGAGAATCCTTCTGGAGGGAGTTCGAGATCACATAGTCTCGAGTCTCCATGGGAAGGAGACACCATTTTCAATATGGAAAACATTGAAAGATCTATATCAGAATAGCATTGATCAGAGGAAGCTCGCACTAAAAGACAAGCTTCAGAAAATCAAGTGTGAAAAGGGCGACACAATCTCTACGTTCCTGAACAAACTCACCACCTGCAAGGATGAGCTTGGAAGTGTGGGGATCACAACCACTGATGATGACATGGTGAGTCTTGCACTCCTTGGTCTTCCTAAGAGATGGCATAGATACCAGGACTCAGTTAATGGAAGAGAAAAACTGCCAGATTGAGAAAGACTTTGGTTAGATCTGATGCAGAGGAAATAAGAAGAAGAACCAGAGATGGTTCTTCATCCATGGAGGATGAAGAAAATTGTGCCTTAGCGAGTAGGGCGAAGAAGGGGAAGGAGAAGGATTCTCATTCCAATTCGCGTTCTTCCCATGGTGGGAAGAAGTTTGACAAATTGAAAGTGTGATGCTTTCGTTGTGATGAGGTGGGACATTTTGCTACAAATTGTCCACTGAGGAAATCGAAGAAGGGATTTGTGGAAGGATCTGAAGGTGAGCCATTGGCCTCACAGTTTGAGTTGGATTTCACACTATTCGCACGAAAGGTTTTATCCATGGTGGGAAGTGGTTGGTTTCTTGACAGTGGAGCTTCTTTCTACATGACCAGTGAGAAGAGTTTATTCAGTACCTTGGAGGAGAAAGATCTCCATATACTCGAAAAGTATAGTGTCTTAGGTGTAGGCATGGTTGTTTTTCAGAGGGAGCATGAAGCTCACATTACCTTGACCGGTGTAAAGTATGTACCAGGACTAAAGAGAAATTTGGTGTCAATCGCGATGCTGGAGGACAGAGGCTATGATGTAGTCTTTAGTAAGGGAAAGGTTTTCCCTAGACACATCATCACTAGACAGGTGAAGCAGATCGGTTCACGGGTCAAGAACCTGTATGATCTTGAGGTTCAACATGCATGCAAAACCTTAACGATCAAGGAAACTAATGGAGACTTGGTGGTTGAGAGGGAGAGTACATTACCTCTCAACATGCAGCACTAGAAGAAGTCTCAGACGATTATGGAGGAGCCACGATTGGTGAAGCAGCTTTAGGAGGTTGTGGAGTAGCCACAACTAGAGAAGCTGAGAGGAGATCAAGTAGAGACATCTACTCATGTAAAGACCAATAGTAGGGGAAAATTTCAAGCCAAGTGGGCAGAGGGATCACATGCATCCATACCTCCAGGTAGGAGGTGGAGTGATGTGGAGTGACAGTCCCATGAAGGCTAAAATAGGGGTAGGATCCTTGAGGTACCCAACCTGTTAGATTCGACTTTGCTACAGGAGCCTCGATGAGGAGTAGAAGGACTAGCTGAGTGGGTAGAGACAGATGTGGATGGAGCGGCAGAGAGAGCTACAGTGCAGGAATCCGAAGACAGTGTAGAGCTAGCAGGCTACAGCAATGCAAGAGGCACAGGAGTGTTGCACCAATGTAGAATGGCACAGAGAGGTGTGAACAGTGCGAGATGCATGGAGTGTTGCAGCAAATCAGAGGTTAGATAGGGAGCACTTGTTAGCGATAGATGGAGCTTCAACATTAGAGGATGTTTCTATCCCAACAGAGAGGTCAGTTGGGAGTTCTTTTGTTTCTAGAGTTGCTGGAGCAACCACACTTGGTAGAAGTGTTGCATGCAGAACATTCCAAGGGTATAGGATCGGGTTTGAGTTGAATACTTTCTTGATGAGAGGGAGTGTTGAAAATAGAAACAAGAAATGCTAAAAATAGAAGTGCTAAAAATAGCACTGCTATAAATAGCAGTCTGGGTACCAGTGCTGGATTGAGCAACATGGAATGAAAAATGGAAGTGCTAAAAATAGCATTCTATTTTTAGCAGTTCAGGATGGATTCCTATTTTAGTTAGTCCCTAGACTAAAAATAGGAAGTAAAATTCGTATTTGGACTTAAATGTTGTTTGAAAATAAATTAATTAATTCACCATGAGTTAATTAGTTATGAAAAATCAAACATGAAGTCTATGTGAGGACATGCAACAATTTGTCCATTGATTGAGGGATTTATACATCAGTTAAAGAGATAAGGATGAGTTCTAATTTGATTTGTAATTAGTTGGCTCAGTTAACTGAGTCAAGTCCAGTTAGATTGATTTAAACAGTTTGTTTAAATTAATGTGAGTTCAGTTAGTTAATGCATGCTTGCATATAACTGCTGCACTTCAGATAACTGAATATTCTCTCGTGAATAACTCATGTATGTCAATTCAGATAGAGACCTAGTTGAGATCAGTGGAGGGACAATGTAATATCAATTGGATGGATTTTTCCTATAAAGGAAGTTCATCCATGTAGAAGGATTTATCTCCTTTAGGATTGCGCAATTGGATCAGAGGTTAGTGAGTGTGTGAAGAGGCCAATTCACACAAGTGGCTGCACTGGACCCCAATGAAAATTGCACAAAGAAATGGGAGGCTTGGACGGCAGAGGAAAAGGTTTGATAGAGGCCTTTGATTATCTATGAGTAGCAGAGGTATTGCAGAGAAAGCAAGATAGCTTTTGAGCTGATTCATTTTTTAATAATGAACATATTTCCTCTTGTATGATAATACAGAGTTGGGGTTTTAGGCTAAGGCTTTCCCTGTGTTATTTCTTCTGTGTTATGTGTGATTGATTTCTTCTTATCAGTTATATGTGCTCTATTGATCTTGCTCATATTCAATTAAGCTTCCACTAAATTGGTTGTAGAAGTAGATCAAGTATTTTTCCTTAGTATATTGCATTATCACGTGATCTACAGGTGGGAATTTCTATAGTAACTCCTCAAATGTAATTGTTTTCTTCATTCAGGTTGTTCATTATTATATACAAGAGGGAGTGATTGTTCAGTTCATCTCCCAATGGCTCTCCATTTCTTCTATTATTTATTTACATTAATTACAGTTGTTCACCCAATCCCTATGATTAGGTGTCAACATTCCCCCCCTTAATCTAAAGGGACGTTGGTGAGTCCAAGCAATGTTTTGAATCTTTCAAGATTTTCTCTTCCAAGCGCTTTCGTGAAGATGTCTTCAATCTACTCATTAGTGGAACAATGATGAAGATGGATTGTTTTGGCCTCGACATGATGTCGAATCAAATGATATTTTGTATTGATGTGCTTCGTTCAATCATGGAGCTTTGGGTTCTTGGCCAACATTATTGCTGAGGTATTGTCAATCATGAGTGGAGTCGATTGTACTTGTTTTATCGGTAAATCTTCAATAATTTTCCTGAGCCACACAATTTCTTTTGTTGCCTCAGCTGCTACCACATATTCTTCCTCTATTGTGGAATCTGCTGGAACTGATTATTTGCGTGATCTCCAGGAGACAACTCTTGATCCAAGACTCATAGCATAACCTGAAGTAGATACCCTAGTTTCTTTATCTCCATTGAAGTCTGAATCAGAGTATCCAATCAAGCTAAAGTCACCCACCTGTGTATACTTGATTCCAAAGTCTTGAGTCCCCTTCAAGTATTTTAGAACTCTTTTTGTAGCAGACCAATGTCCCTCACAAGGCTTTTGCATAAACCTAGAGAGGATTCTGACAACAAATGAAATGTCTAGTCTGGTAGTAGTTAGGTAGTTGAGACTTTCTACAAGTTGCCTATAATTTGTTGCATTCTCAAATTCTTTTCCTTCAATGGATGTGAGCTTTAAGTTTTGTTCCATTAGAGTATTCAGAGGATTGCATTCAGTCATGCCAAACATGTTCAACAGATCTCCAATGTGCTTATTTTGAGAAAGGAATATGGATTTCAGATGTTGAGTTACTTCAATACCAAGATAGTAATGAACATAGCCCAAATCAATTATTTCAAAACCTTTCCTCAATTCCTTCTTTATGGATGCAATGTAGCTCTCACTATCCCCGTCATCAAAATATCATCTACATATGCCACAAGATATACAATTGTTTTGCTGACCCTCTTGACAAACAAAGTTGCATCACCAAGATCATAATGTTTGAAATTGAGTTTCAGAAGATGCTGAGTTAGTTTTTCATACTAGGCTCGCGGTGCTTGTTTGAGGCCATACAAGGATTTCACATGTTTGAATACTTTATGTTCATGTCTTTTAACAACAAATCCTTTAGGCTGGGACATAAAAACATTCTCTTTTAGATCTCCATTCAAGAAAGCAGTTTTTACATCCATTTGGTGGACTTTCCAACTGTTCTGAGTTGCTAGGGCAAAGAGTGTCCGGATGGTAGCCCATTTTGCTGTGGGGGCAAAGTATCCTCATAATTGACCCCTTCCTTCTGTGCATAAACTTTTGCCACAAGCCTGGATTTGTGCTTGTCAAGTGAGCCATCAGCTTTATAATTGTTCTTGTAGACCCACTTGCAGCCAATTTGTTTGGTTCCCAATGGAGGATCAACTAGCTTCCAAGTGTCATTCTTTATTAAGGCATCATACTCCTTTTCCATTGCTTCTTTCCATTGATCATGAGAAGTAGCTTCTTTGAAGGAAATTGGTTCAAAATATGTAGACAAATTCAATTCACAATCATAAGAAACATCCATATCAACAGGTGAATCAGAGTCATCTACATCACCTCCATTTTGCCGATTTTAATTTTCAGTTCCCGTCTTTCCAACCTCATCAGAATGAACACTTTCAAGTGTCTTTGTCAGCCACTTTGGGGGACCTTTCTCAGATGGTCCAGGCTACTCCGTTGATTGAGTTGGGATTGAATCAAGATTGAGTCTCCCAATTCTATCAATCACATCACTCAAAGTATCATCTGTTGTTGGAGTTTCATGCGGGGGAGAGAGTGCTTCAGAAGAAGATTCCACAGGTTGATCTAGTATAGGAATCCCCCCTTCAAGATGTGGAATCTGACTATCAAATTCTTGAAATGATTTTGTATTTGTGAATCTATCCAAGCGATTTAGTTGCCGCTTAACAACATTGCCAGTTTTGGATGATTCAAGAAAGATTACATCTCTAGATACAACAAAATTTTTATTGACTTCATCATAGAGACGGTATGCTTTGGAGGTGTTTAAATACCCCGGGAAGATACACTTACGACTTCTTGCACCAAGTTCGTTTCTATGTACCTTTGGTATCAAGGCATAACATGTGGAACCAAAGACCCTGAGATGCTTTACCGAAGGAATGTGCCCATACCACATTTCATAAGGTGTCTTTTTTCTAATAACATTAGATGGACATCTATTCTTTACATATACAACACATAGAACTACTTCAGCCCAAAACATCAATTTTACATTTTTGAAAAACATCATGGAGCGCACCATATTCAAGATTGTCCTATTCATTCTTTCAGCTACTCCATTCTGTTGGGGATTATAAGGCATAGTAGTTTGATGTTTGATCCCATGTTGGTGAAGATAGTTTTCAAATTCATTTGCAGTGCATTCTTTTCCATTATTAGTGTGAATAGAGCCAATATGATATTTTGCATCATTTTCAATCCATGTATGAAATTTCTTGAATGTTTGAAAAACATCAAATTTGTTCTTCAATAAATAAACCCAACACATTCTAGTGTAGTCATCAGTAAATGTCATCATATATTTATTTCCATTTGCAGAAGGAATAGGCATTGAACCACATAAATCTGAATGAATGAGTTCAATTTTTCTATGTTCTCTAGAATGTGAATCATGAACAGACTGTTTGTTACGATTTCCTAGAATTCAAGCATCACATTGCTTAAGTTTCCTAGGAATTGTAGGCAAATCAGTAACACAATTTTTCTTCAACAAGCGGAGGCTATCATAGTTCAAGTGTCCAAATCTAGTATGCCATAATAAACTTTATGGAAATGTACCTTCTTCATAATGAGAATTGTATGAGAGATTTTGTGCACGAGCAGAGGTACCATGCAGCTTGAGAAGCCTTTCTTATTCTATCCCCTTCATGACAAGTGAGTGGTCTAATGCTTTTCTCACCTCAAGCTTGCGATCAAACATATGAATGGAGTGTCCTTGCTAGTGGATGTGGACCAAGGACAACAAGTTTATCCTCAGTTGTGGGAGATAGAGAACATGATGCAGAAGAAAGTCCGGAAGACCAGGAAATTTGAGCCTGATTATGCCAAGCCCTGATGACTTGAGTTTTGATTTGTCTGCAAAGTATGGTGCTCCATCAAAATTGTTAGTAAATTATTCAAAAAAAGCTCTTCTAAAAGTCATGTGGCAAGTTGCTCCTGAATCAAGCAACCAATCGTTTTTCCAAGATGCAAGTGAAGCATTAAATAAGTCTTCATTTACTCCAATATTACAATGTGCCACAACATAGTGAGCCAGATTCAAGTGCTTTACCTTTTTATTTGACATTAATTTTACCTTTGGGTTCGTTTCTTTCATAATCAATTCTGTCCCAAGGCAACATGCATGTGGATGCATCATGTGATCCATCTCTTTTGCAGTGTATGCAGTGCAAATCTGACTTTTCTCCTTGAGAGTGTCTGTCCCCCCGCCTCTAAAATTTCTTCCTCTTCCTCTTCAACCACCTCTTCCATTGGAAGAATCTTGAGCAGGATTCTTTTCTCTATGTGCAAGGCACACAACCTCTTCAGAAGACTGAGGAGTTGTCTTCTTCCGAGAAACTTTCTCTCTTTCAACAAATTTTTTTACAAGGGAGTCAAAGGTAATATCTTTGAGGTTTCCATTTTCTTGCAATTACTCAAGATAATTTGAGTAAGTGGGATAAAGTGCCTTGAGAAAAGCTATCAGAGGAACATCCAGTTCAACATTAGTGACATTGATATCATGCATAATAGATTTTACTTCTGATGCAAGAGCAAGAGGATCATCATTTTGTAATTCAAGGGTGAACAATTTAATCATGAGTTGAACAACTTCAAGTGCAGAGTGTGAGTCATAGAGTTCCTTTAGTTTTTGTAAGGCTTCAAAAGCATTTGAAAATGGTGAAATATGGTGACTCACGTCTTCAATTACTGATGCTACAATCAATGCATAAGCCTTGTTGTTCTTATTTTCCCAAATGGCGAATTCCTTGTCTAAGGTAGGCTTTTCTAGCTCCTTGTCTTCGTTTCCAACAAACATTCCTTTCCACAGCTCATTAAAAATGAGGGTGTTTTTGATTTTGCATGACCATTCTGAATAGTTCTCCTTTCCGATGAGAACCACTCACATAATAGATATCAATGAATGCATTTTAAAAACTGTGTACTATAAAAAAAAATATACTTCTGCTGGCAAAAAATGCAGTTCTGGTGGTCGTAATGCAAAAAAATATATATATATATATATATATATATATAATTTGATATTTATGTCAGGCTGTGTAGTGTTACATAGTCCATCATGTAGATGGCAGGCAACGTATCACTTCAACGGTGGAGTTGGGAGGTATTTTATGATAGTATGTATAGGGCACAATGATAGCGTAATGGGAAAATGTATTATAAGAATGGGATTCGTATTACAAACCAAGCGGTAGTATGATGTCACTGCTTGAGTATTTAAATCTTTTGTCAATGGGGAGGAGGATTTCTTATGCTGGGGAGTCTCTCCATTATGTTGGACACACACACGACCAATCAGTGTGGTATCGCACACAGCAACACAATGACACCGTGGAGTGGGATTACTGGGTTTGGTGGCATGCTTCAGGTAGTGGAGCGGTTTTTATTGCACAATGTTCAACACCAGTCACATACAATGAGTAAATACCATCAATTGATGCCAATACACTCACCATACACTGATAACTAGTTTTCAAACGGAGTATACAACGCACTGTCAGTCAATGAATTTTTGTTTTTCAACACTAGTAAGAACAACACCAACACACATCGAGCACAGTCCTTCAATAGCACAAAGTATAGTCCTTCGAAGGCACCGAGAACAGACCTTCAATGCTCAACAACTGAGTATGGGAGACACTAGGCGTTACACCAGATTATCGCGTAGAGGGCAGAGAGCTAAAGAATATGGCAGACTATAAGAAATGCGGGACAAATTTCTGAAAAAATGGCAGAAGGGAGTTATAATGGCAGATTGCAATGCCAAAAATGGAGCTGGCTTTGATACCATGTCAAACCAGGAGGTAACTCCTCAAATGTAATTGTTTTCTTCATTCAGGTTGTTCATTATTATATACAAGAGGGAGTGATTGTTCAGTTCATCTCCTAATGACTCTCCATTTTCTCTATTATTTATTTACATCAATTACAATTGTTCACCCAATCCCTATGATTAGGTGTCAACATTACCGAATAGATTGAATCCATGCCAGCGTTTAATAACACAACAACTACTGCAACCCTCTTCTTTTTTAACCATGTCATCACTCGATTTGGGGTTATGAAAAAATTGGTCTCTAACCATGGCCAACACTTTAAAGATGAGATCTAGCATGGGTTATCCTCACTATTGGGTTTTGAACATCAATATTCATCATATTATTACCCCAATGGGGATGGACAAGTTGAAGTCGTTAACAAAATCCTTCAAACCATGCTTTAGCGAGCGATGAATAAACACAAGACCAATTGGAATTTAATGATCTTTCCTATGTTATGGGCCTATATAAAATTTATTAAAAATGCCATTAGGTTCACTCCTTTCCATGATTTTCATGGAGAGGAGGTAGTCTTACCAATCGAGTGTGAAATTCCCTCCCTTCACCTTGTCGTCGAACTCCTCCCATACACCCAACCTTTAGAATAGAGACTCATCATGCAGGAACATGCCAATGAAGACCGCTGAGTTGCTTTGCAAACCATAGAAGTGGATAAAAGGCACACCAAATCCCAGTATGACTGTAAGTTACACCCTCATACCTATCATGAAGGCAACCTCATTCTTGTTTATGATCAAGCCCATGATGTCACGGGACATGGAAAATTCAAACCATTATGGCATGATCCCTATATCATTTGTAAATTTTTGGGAAGGGGGGCATATCTTTTAGAGGGACCAGAAGGAGAAATTTTTCCAAACTCTCATAATGCACTCTACCTACAAAACTTCTACCCATAGTGTTTCCCTTTTGAATGCATATTTTTCTAATTTATTTTTGCCTTGATTTAGGTAGGTTGCATCTTTTGTCCTCTCATTGGTTGCCTTCTTGCACCTTTCATATGGATCATTATCCACACCGTATATTGGTTATGTCAATGGTGCGAGTCACATCTCGAGGAATCTAGCCTCAACACCTTGGGCCATTTTTCCCCTTTGCATTCGTTATTCCACTCTAATGGTGTATGCATTAGATTTTCCACCAAAAATCAGGTTGAATATGATGCAGTGATAGTTTTGTTAGTTGATGCCCTTGATAATCTTATCCTTCACCTTCATGTTTGTCTTGATTCTTGTTTTCTCATCATGCAATTGAATGGCATTTATCATGTGTGTCCTGTCCTATTTAGAAAATATCTATGAGTTAAGCTTTTGGCACATGAATTTTAATCCATTTCATTCAATAATGTTCCTAGAGCCCAAAATAATTATGCATATACCATTGCAAACAATATTCTAAATTGGCATTTATGACATGCATATATAATAAGGAAACCATGAGTATCAAATAGTGACAACATCATAAAACCATGCATAATCATATTATGTATGAAAACATCCATAATGAATGTTTAGAGTCCATTATTCTAAATATATTCGACATGTCCATAACATGTTACAACCATATATACAACAATAGGGTAATATACACCCTTATATCTTATCACTAACCTCTTGAGGATCATAGGCCAGTGGGGCCACTCCCCCAGCCCATAGGTCTCTAACATCTTCACAGACCATAGTTGTGCCCCTCAGAATAGCTCACCAACCAGAGGGAATATTCACACACGCATCAGTGTATTGATCTTCCATCTCGTGCCATCCATGCTCTATCACACCACTCAGTATTTTGTCGAGCCTACACTAAAGGCCTTCTAAAAATGCATCACTCTCTAGCCTTTGTTGAGACGTCAACCCTCTTTGATATGTAGCTCTAGATGTTATAGCTCACCCCATATATCGTGTCTCCCTCACTGATGTTATATATGCATGTCATACATTTGATAATCAATACAATATACATATATTTTTTAACCTACAAATGAAACCAATGTATAGCATCTAACACATACCATCTGGTCGCCATGCTCATCCTAGCGGAAGTGGTAGCTTAGGTTCTCCATGGAAGTTCTGGATAATCATCTATGTAGATAGGTAGTTGATCCCAATGGTAAAAATACTCAATTCAGAACACCCGTATGACTCCCCCTCCTCTTGCTCATCATAGTAGCTATCCCCAATAGTGCATCCTGGGCTCTTGTGCACCCCCATCAGACACCTGCACATGTGGTCAGATTTTGGGGATCTTCTCAAAGAAGAATGAGCACAATATTGTCCCAAATGAGAAATTCCCATTTGTAGCTCAATTGCACATACTCAATTGGTGCCTCAGTGCCATTAATATCATTTGGGACCACCCATAGTAGGTCCCTTTGAGAACACTCTCCATTAGAATAATCTTCCCTCTAGTGACTCGATGGAAATCATAGATACCCAATACGCACAACACTGCTACAACTATAGCGTGTGTCTCCAACCGCTCCAAATATTGTATCTAGATACTCAAGCCCTTTATTCGAGTACTTGTCACACAATGACACTCCAAAAACTCCTTTGCATGCCTCCCTTGAGGAAGCACCAAATGTATGTTACTAACCACCCTAAGAGTGGTAATCTTGTTAAGAATTAAATGTCTTAGATGATTACCTCGATATCCTGACTTTGTATCACAAATTCCTCTTGGTCTACATCCTAATAGTTCACTATGTAGGACAATAGTGGCTCAAAAATCCTCATTAGTGGGTTCTCAAAGAACTTAAGTAACCCATATCATGCAAGAGCCCTTATGACTACTTGGTTCCTGTTATCTCTTAGGGAAAACCCTGGATACAGGGAAACACCCTAAGGTAACCTGAAAACCACTTTTAGGTTGAAAGTTGTCCCTTCAACCCGGAGAGGGATCTCTCCATAAAACTCAACTACTCTATGGTCACTATAGTAGAAGGTTTTCTGCAATTGAGTTCAAGTGGCCAGATTTAGATCTAGGATGAAATTGGTTGGGTGGTTTTCAAAACATACCATTGGGAATGGAGTCTAGTTCTTAAAAAAATGAAATTATAGATCTAATGACCAAACTGCACAAAGCATGAAAGAAACAAGTCCTTTGACTGTTTCGAAAATTGGAAGAAAGAGGAACAAGAAGGAAACAAAGTTTATAAATGGCTAGAAGAAAAAATACTAATGGTTGATAATACAATAGAGGAGCATAAATGAAATCCAATCTTAGAAACTAATCTTCTTAGACATGAAAGAGAATTTTCATAACAAAGAAGTACTAACAGGGAAATGCAACATATTAGTTTCCTACAAACTGCTCATTAAAAACTATAAATATATTCAAGATTGCTCAAAGATATCAAACTGCAAATATGCTTTTCGTTTAAATTCAAACCTTGTTTCATTATTCATAAACTGCTTATATAACGCTTACATAATAGCTTGGATGATAATAGTCACCACATAATTACAAAAACAGAGATATTTTAAATATCTTTCATGTTCATGTATGCAAAATATAAACTTAAATATTTTGTCTTTCCTAAAATAACTATAGGGAAATATGCTAATGCTTAGGAAAAGAAAAATATCTGGTTAACTGCCTCCTTTGAAAGTAGAACGGGTCCCTAAATTGTAGATCAGCCTCCTTGCTAACGAAACAAGTCCCTCTGCAAACTCTATCAAAACTTCTCCTTTGTTCATCCTGGTTTCCTTCAATTACGTTGGAAAAAACATTGATAATGAAAATGTCAACGTTACTGGATTTATGTTAATAGTTTTTTATGAAAACCAGGAGGTCAACCTTTCCACCTATTTAGATATTGCTGACAATGGAGATGTCAGTGTTTCTCACATGCCCCAAAATTTCTAATAGGTAGACTGTCGACCTTTCTCCTGTATCATTTTGTTATCAACTGGTATTCATAGTTTTTAGTTAAAAATAGCTAACAATGGCTCTATCAAGATTTTAAAAAGTTCTTACAACGATATTTCTAGCTCCCTTGAATATTATGTTGTGTATGAAAACTATCAAGCCAAATGTAAACAATAAGGTGGAAACTTTGTTTTCATTGGATAGGTAGGAAAAATCTGAGTCTTAATACCCTGGCATCCTAGCTGAGGGTACTAGTAGCTTCAAGAAACACATCTACCTTATCCAACCTCTTATTTTTATTTTGTCTGGTCTCCATGGGTCTTCTTTTCATAGTTTCTCTGTTTTGGCTCTTCTTAGAGTCTGTATGCTTCTTCTTCCTGTTAATAATCAATTCAATTAGGGGCATATCATCAATATCGATTACCTCTTTGTCCAACTCTGGGTTACTTTAAGTTTGATATTATATCTCAGTTTGTTAGTTGGTCTGATATGTCTGTTTCCCTACTTGAATACACTATGTGAAGGCCCCTCTTCTTTGTTTTCTATCACTAGTTTTTTTCCCTTTAGTTACTCTAGTTCTTTCACCTTAGAATTTTCTAGTTCAGTTGTGTCTGCAGGGGAAACTTCTGAGGGTATGGACAAATTATGGGAAGAGTCAATACCAAATGCTACGTTCTCCATGGATGTAGGCTCTGCTTTGTGAAGTCAGGCACTCTTTCTCTGATACACCTTAGGGATCTTTAGACCAAATGAGGTAGATGGGATCCCAAGGGTTTTGTGACTGGTAGGGGGTTCAACAGGAGCCTGGCCTCTTGTTTTCTTCACCTTTCTGGCAGTGTGTGGTCTACCTCTTTTTCTCCTAATGGGTTGAGGTTGGAAACCTCCTTAGAAAAGGAAATGATTCCATGTTCTCACTAATTTAGCTAATCGGTCTTTTATCAACAATTTAATTAATGCGTTGTGGTATATGAAATGAAATAAAGGATTAACTCAAGCTCTTTATCTAGTAGCCATATGTCTTAGGCTCTCTAATAGGTAAAAGCATGGATTAATTCTGATATGTCTAGCTAGATGAGCTAGAAAATAAAAATGATAAGTTCACTCTATTGTATCGACCTTCACAGGTAAAATATTGTTGACAGAGGCATAGGGGGATATACCATTGGTCCTGTAGCCACTCCTTTTGAAGTCCATCCCTCCAATTCTTCCCTCGATGTTCTTGCTTGAAGAAGAAGGGAACATTGATTACCGCCAAAATGTGACTGTGAAATATATTCTCACCATCCATCAGTAAGTTCGTGGCCTCAACATTGATGTTCTTTTTAAATTCAAACAACAAACCTCCCATCTCCACATGGTTCCAAACAAACCCTTGCACAAAATACTGAGCCACCAAGTCATGGTAGTCAAAACACCGGTAGAGAAATTTTCTCCACCCTGCTTGCTGAAACAAATGGAGAATATCAGGGTAGATGTCTAGCAAATCCAACCTCTTGGGCTCAGTCCAGTCTAGCTTACCCCCTTTTCCCATTCTGGTGTATGTTATCCCCAGGATTTGATCCTAAAACCCTGCAACGAAAATATCTCTAAATTCCAAGTGTGAAAAATCCTAGATTAATCACCAGCTAATTGCTTATAAGACAGATTAAGGTGGCTTGACATAATGGTCAAGGTAAATGTGTGAGGCAGTTTAACATGTGGTCAATTTAACATAAGGTAAGTGGAAGATCAAATCATTTCCTGGTTTTGATTGTGAATACTATTCTCATCATATGAAAGAATGTGTTACATGACCCTTTTACTGATTATGGAGGATAAAACATGATTTAACCCTATACTTTACCCATTCAAAAATAATGGAGACACATTCAAACACAATTGCTGACATTGATGTTGTCAGCATAACCACCACTTTTTAAATTGGAAAACTCATTTTGTCGCTGACAATTGGTCTGTCACCCAAAACAAAAAATGGTGCTACCCTCGTTGTCAGTGATTTCTTTCTCAAGGCCATATTGGATTTCAAAAAACATTGATAGCCCCGCTATCAAAAAAATTTCCCTATTTATTACAATTTTAAATGTTGACACTACAACTATCAACATTTTCTAAAAAAATTAAAATGCGAAGTCTTTATTGTGATAACCATTCCCTTGAATTTGAGAGCAAAGATCATCAAATTCTCATACTTTCCATAACACTTTATGCTTTTCCATGCTGATAAAATACCATAATATTTCTCAATTCCAAAGTACCGAAACATATTTCTAGACCTAAGGTTCAAGTTCCAAGAAACCCCCATCTTCCTCCTCTCACTAGGTCCTCAGCAAAATTTTTCCCTCAAAACTTGCACTAGGGTGCAAACTCTGACCCCTTTCCTGCACTGGCTAGTGCAGGAAATGAAAAAACATTTGTGTTGCAATGGTGAGGAAAGACAAGGGTTTCCCTCAACCAAATAAAACCCTAGTCTAGAACTCCAATCCATAGAAGCGGATGAGTAGGGTTATCTCACCAACCTAAAATTCGTTGACCTAAAATCCAACCGTTGGTTTTTCCACTATGAGCTCACTAAGATTTAGGGCTTTCTCCTCCTCTCCAAATTTTTAAATAACTCAATGCAAAAATGAATTATATTTGGGGGCAAGAATCCCTTTTATAGTATAACTCCTAATTTCTTCCTTGACCATTATAAGCAAACCGTAGCTCGATTTGACAAATTGTCTACACCATTAGAACAATCTCCCTCAACTCTATAATGGCTCTTCCTTCATTTTGAAACTTCACCAAGAAGCCATTTTTCCCATGAGGCCTCACTTTGCTACCTATTAAAACTTAATATATCCATATGAGTCACTTGTACTATGGCACCACTTTGTCTTTGCACTTGTTGACTTATATGTAATGTTTCTTCATGAGTAACAACTATTTTCTCATGTTTTTATGGTCTCGTATGGGCCTTTCCCATGTGGAAACATCATTGGCTCACCTTTGTTCAAGGCATTAGATATGAGTCACCCTTATATACACATTTTTTTCAACATCCCATTGAATCCCGTTACAACATATTATCCCTTTGTGTGCCACATTCATCCCATGTTTCTCACATTTGGCCTCTGGCTATCCTAATCTGTCTTTGAAAAGCATTCGTATGAGTAATTGACCATCCCCTCTAGAATCGTGTCAGTAGCTTCTAGTTCAACATTGCATATTATGCTCTGAAAAGGGAACTCATCAGTCCACCAATCCCCTTATTTCCCCATTATCATCCCTGGTGTTAGTCTCTATTGGTCACATTTTTATGATCCTCGTGCCTTTGTTGAGGACACCTCATTGCCTAAACTATGGTGGGCCCTCTTCTGACGACTTCAGGACATCTATTCCAGGAGAGTGGTCTATAGGGCGGTATACCTTGCTTCCATCCTTCATCATTGTTCGATGCCTCAAATCAAGCAAAGGGAATCATCAATTCCCTTTGACTAGGCTATTTCTCATGTGCTTGACTCTAGCTCATTACAGCATGATAGAAAATCATACACTTGATGGTCCAATGATCCAGTAAATTTTCCCAAAATTTACTAGGTATGTATGAGATGTTTCAGACCTCATGATGGGGTGGCCCTTTAGGTAGTCCACCACATGCCTAAATGTCAGAAAATCATGATCCAGCCTCAGATGTAGTTCCGTAGATTTGACTGGCTTGGTTTCCACTAATCACAGAGCCCACAACATGCAAATCTCTTTCAGATGGTCCAATCAAATCTTCAGAGCCCTTTCCTATTCAGCAGGGCATCTTTGGTTGTGATCCCTCCCCCCCTTAAGTCAGCCTGGGGGGGTTTTTCCTACATACTTAGTTCACCAGCTTTTATTGTATCATTCCTCACCTCTATCTTCCATGCACATATGTATATGGGACTCATTATATAGTTGCATTACTTTATGGCCCATTGATGCCATTGAATCATGTATCATGTACTACGTTTCTCAAACCCACATTGGTAGGTGCACTGTTATCATTTGTACTTATTTATCTCAGTGGGTATGCTTCTCCCACCTCATTGAGATCTTTTACTCATCGTAAAAGGATACTTCTATTTGCCAAGTAGGTCTCGCCGCCTCTAATTTCAATTCTTCCCTTCATTTCTTTAGTGCTCTCTCTCTCTCTCTCTCTCTCTCTCTCTCTCTCTCTCTCTCTCTCTCTCTCTCTCTCTCTCTCTCTCTCTCTCTCTCTCTCTCTCTCTATATATATATATATATATATATATATATATATATATATATATATATATATATATATATATATATCCACTTTGGGGTCTCATGAAAGTGAACCTAGAATGTATTTCAATCATAAGATATGCTTCTAACACTCTTATGTTTGGAGGCAATCTGTTATCACCCAAAAAATGATCACCTAGACATTTCCTACTAGGTTGATCATAATACACCATGTAGCATGGTTTTTACACATTAAAACCACTTTCACCTTAATAAATAATTTAGTGAACCATTTTCCTAAATTATTCCTCATTAAAATCCCAAAAACCCCATGAGAATAATTAAATAAATCATTATTTATTTATTATTCTCTCGAAATAATTATTAAATAATTATTTAATGAGTATTTCTAAGCATTTTTTATTTAACCACTCAAGAATAATTAAATAAATCATTATTTATTATTCCATATTCATCTCCCATTTCTCTCATGAGATAATTATTAAATCATTATTTAATAATTATTTCTATTTTATTTTGACTTTATCCCCTCAAAAGTAGTTAATAAATCATTTTTATTTAGTAATTACTTTAACCATTTTCCTTAATTAACTCAATAAATCATTATTTTTTGAGTTAGTTTACTAAATAAAGATATTTGATCATTTCAAATAATCATTCCCTCTCTAAAATATAATAAAATGTTCCTAACGGCTAGATCTTCATTTGGTCTAATAAGTTATTATTATTATTTTTCTAGATCTAGATCTATCTTAATATTTTATTATAAATATAGAGGTTTTCTTCTCATTCTGCACATGACCACTTCATCATCCTCATTATCGTCCTGTGACATTTGAGCTCCCACTTTTGAGTTCAAGCCATCACCGTTTCCTTTTTTCCCATTGCATCCATTAAGAGAGAGAGAGAGTTGAAGTTGAAGCACAAGGTAGCAAAGGACCCATCTCAGAGAGGAGCTTTTATAGATCGAAGCTGACATATTATCCTCACCAAGTGTAATCTATTTTTTTTTAACAATAAAATCATTTTATGTCCATTGGGTTTACACTGCGTTATTTTATGTTGTCTACTTTTCTATTTTTCATAATTTTTCTTTGCAGGTTTTTCTAACATGTGTTTTTCATATTCAAAGAGTGTTAGCAGCTTCTTCACTTATGTTTGTTGTTGTTAGGGTTATTTGTCACCAGTAACTAAAGTGATGGTTTTTGGTACAACTTCCAAAAACATTCATACTAACATTTTATGTAGTTCTCTACTATCTAACAAAGATCCAAAATAAAGTTGTCAAATAGTGATTGGAAGAAGTAAGCTATGATAGTTACAATAGTTATGAAAGTTTCCCTCCTAGCCATGACTATAATGCCGGTTTGTGATCCAAGTTTCTCTAAGGTTCAGTGGTGTGAGTTAATTCCTAAGGTATGACAGTAATATAAGTTACTCCTTTTGGGTTATGCAAGTCTCTCCCTTGAGATACAATGCAAGGTATTGTTGAGAAATGGCAACAAGGAATTCCAATTTAATTTGTCCTTGAATTAAACGATGAATTAGATTTGATTTCTATTCTCATAGAAATTTAAAATAGTCAAATTAAGTTTATTAAAATTACTTAACTTAGGAAATTCGAGTTGGAATTATTTTGGAAGTCATGTATATGTTCTCCCTACTTTGTAGGAGTCCAGTGTGAGTTAATTGTGAATTGTAAAATAGAAGACTCAGTTTCATTAGTCGGTTTAGTTAAATTAGTTCTTGAACAGATTGAGAGAACTAATAGTGAGTTAACAGTGAGTGGTGACACTAATGAACTCTACTAGTGCTACTCTAGTTAATTGAATATTTACTCATCAAAAACTTATGAATGTCAATTCTGAGAAAGACACGGTTGAGACTAGAGTGCAGGGACAATTACTATTTGTTTTAGAATTTTTTGAGTTGCACTGATAGTGCATGCATTCAGGAACTGATCCTTGAGGGATTGCACAGTTTTTAGAGGTTTTATTTCCCTTTAAATACAAGCTATCCTTCATAGGAATTATACATTGGAATAGAGACTTGGAAATCTTGTGAACAGGCTCAGATTTGGCCTTGGGATTTATTATGAGTTTTAATATTAAATTTTCTGAGTGCTAGGATTGTTCTAGAGAGAACAAGCATTGTAATTTCATCTTGATTTTCTGGATTAATACAAAACAGATAGTGGGGTTTTGAGATGTGTCTTTCCCGGGATATTTATTGTGTTATGTACCTTTGATTCTCTTCCCCTATTGATTATTGTTTGCTCAATGTTTATGGGCTTCCGCTGTAAAGAGTAGAAGTAGATTATTGTCTCTTTCTTTAGAAAATTGCATTAGCTTTTGAATCTATAGGATTTTCTACATGGTATCAGAGCAAGATTATTTTTTTGGGCCAAGAGTTTGCAGAGCATATCTGAAAATTTCCGTACAAAGTTTTAAGAAAGCAATTGCAAATCTGGATTCTTTGGGAAATGATACCCAAATTCAAAAAACAAATTGACCGAATTGGAATTCGGATAAGGGAGATATCACTGATTTAAAATCAGCTCTCTAGAGGAGATTTCAAAGTTTTGAGTTTTTGGGTTACAATTGAAAGTCAAATTTGCAATACATACTTTAGGATCGACAGATGGCATTCCATGGGTTGAGGCTTGAGTATGCCTTGGAAGGCAACTCGAATTTCATAGCCTGGAGGGACAAGATGGAGGTTGTGCTAGAGGATAATGGCTTTAAGGAATTTTTTGAACAAGCAATTCCTAATCCAACAGCCACTTATGAACAGAACTTGGCCGAGTGGAAGAAGTGTGTGGTGAAGGCAAGGTAGATAATCCTTGAGGGAGTTTGAGATCATATTGTGTTGAGTCTCCATGGAAAGGAAACCCCGCATGCTATGTGGAAAACATTGACGTACTTGTATCGGAATAGCAATAATCAAAGGAAGTTGCGATAAACTTCATAAAATCAAGATGGAGAAAGGCGAGACAATTCCAAAGTACTTGACCAAGTTCACTCAATGTTGGGATGAACTTGGAAGTGTTGGAATCACAGTTTCTGAGGAGGATATGGTGAGCCTTGGTCTTCTTGGACTCCCAAAAAGTTGGCATAGTTATCAAGACTCTATCAATAGTCGGGAGAAGCTGCTAGATTGGGAACGACTATGGTTGGATTTGAAATAGGAGGAGATCAGGAGGAACACCAAGCATGGATCTCATCAAAGACTGATGATGAAGGAATTGTGCCTTAGAAATTAAGGTGAGGAAGGCGAAAGGTAATCTTTCCCATTCCAAATTAGATTCTTATCATGGAAGTAAGAAGAAGGACATGATGAAAGTTAACTTTTTTCATTGTCACAAGATGGGACACTTTGCTACAAATTCTCCATTGAAGAAGTCCAAGGAGAAGTCCTTAGGAGGAGCGGCAGGTGAGGCTTTGGCCTCCCAATTTGAATTTGACTTTTCCCTCATTGCATGCATGGTGCCTTCAATGATGGGAAGTGTCTGGTACTTCGACAGTGGAGCTTCTTTCCACAAGACTGGCGACAAAGAGTTATTCAGTGAACTGGAGGAGAAATATCTCAAGATTCATATCGAGATGGTTGATGACGATAAGTATAGTGTTACTTGTGTGGAAATTATTACATTTCAGAGGGAGCATGTGGCTCCACTCACCTTGAAGAATGTTATGCATGTACTCAGACTAATGAAGAACTTGGTATCCATTGCCATGCTTGACGATAAAGGCTATGATGTGATCGTTTTGAAAGGAAAGGTGTTCCTTCAACACATAGCCATGGGTCAAGTAAAGAAGATAGGGATTCAAGTTCAGAATCTCTATTAGTTAGAGGTAGAGGAGTGTGCTGCTTTGAGTTCAAAAGAGGAAAATATGTTGAGCCAAGACGTCGGTGAGTTGTAGCACAGGCGATTGGGCCACTTGAATCATGGGGCTCTGAAGATATTGCAGCAAATCTCTACTAGTCTTCCCAAAGGTACGCTTGAGCAAGTTGATACATGAAAGGGTTGTACTTTGGGAAAATACATCCATTATTCCTCTAGAGACAAAGACAATCGAGCAGAGTCTATTATGGAGGGATTCCATTCAAATGTGCATGGACCATCCTCGACAACATCCACGTCCAAACACAAGTATTATGTTATATTTTTTTATGACTATTCTCATAAATGCTAGGTATTTTTTATGCAAAAAAAGGATCAAAATTTCACAAAGTTTTAAGAGTTCAAAGCATTGGTAGAGAAAGATTCTGGAAAAAAGATTAAAGTTCTACAGAGTGATAAAAATGGTGAGTATGTCTCCAATGAGTTTAAAAAAATTTGTGCAGTGGAAGGGATTAAATGAGAGTTGACGACACCCCATAACCCTCAACCAAATGGGGTTTCCAAGAGGAAGAATAGGAGCGTAGTAGGGGCATCAACGGAGATGTTGCATGACCAGGGCCTACCGCGACTTGTGGGCTGAGGCATGCAACATAGCAGTTTATGTTTAGAACATATCCCACATCGGATACTTGAGATGAAGACACTAGAGGAGGCTTATTCTGGTAAGAGGCCAGATGTTGGTCACTTCAAGATTTTTGGGTCATCGATTTATTTTCATGTGACCAAAGATGCACAGAAGAAGCTTGATCCAACAGTAGAGTTGGGTATCTTTTTGGGGTACATTGATATACCCCATAACTATCGGGTGTATATGCTGATCAGTCGGAGGAGAGTGGTTTGCAGGGAAATTAGGTTCGATGAGAAGAAGGCCATATGAGTATCCCTTGAGAGGCCTTAGATTGATGTGGAGAATCCACATGTAGAGGTTTAGACAGTGGAGACATCCACTCTAAAAGAGTCTTCCAGAGAGGGAATAAAGTTCACTAGAGAGGTTAACAGATTGTTGGATGATGCACCAGAGAATGTGGTAGCACCTATTCTCAGCACAGACAGAGGAGGTCATCAAAGAGGTACATTGGATACATGGAATTTATGGGTGCATGTGTTGTGACAGAGCCATCTTTCAGGAAGCAGTGCAGCAGCAGGTTTGGGTTGATGCGATGGTGGAGGAGTATGACTCCATAGTTCAAAACAGTGTTTGGGATGTGGTCTCGAGACTGGAGGACAAGTCAGTTGTGAGATCTCGTTGGCTTTATAAGGTAAATCAAGCTGCGGATGGTAGTGTGGAGAAGCATAAGGCCAAATTTGTGGCCCGTGGCTTTTCACATGTAGAGGGGATTGACTATGATGAGACCTTTGCTCTTGTTGCAAGGTACTCATCAATCAAATCTATTTTGGCACTATCAGCATAGATCAGGTGGAAGACCCATCAGATGGATGTGAAGACTTCCTTCCTCAATGGAATAATTGAGGAAGAGGTGTACATAGAGCAGCCTAAAGGTTTTGAAACTTGGACCGTGAATCGCATGTGTGATGACTCAAGAGAGCATTGTGTGGGCTCAAGCAAGCACCCCGTGCTTGGTACACCCTGATAGATAGCTACTTCACTGGGATGGGCTTTATGAAGAGTGAAGCGAATGAAAACTTGTATCACATAGTGGTGGAAGGTAAGTTGTCGATCATTTTACTTTATGTAGATGATCTCATACTACCAAGTGATGAGAATATCATAAAATCTTGCAAGGGAGAACTTTCAAGAGAGTTTGAGATGAAGGAAATGGGGCTCATACATTACTTTCTTGGCATGGAAGTATGGGCAAGGAGATGGGGAGTTGTTTGTATCTTAGGGAAAGTATGCCAATGAGATACTCAAGGAATTCCGCATGGAGAGTAGTAAACCCATGGAGACTCCTCTAGTTGGTAATTGGAGGAAGGAGGATGCTACTTCAAGAGAAGTAGTGGAAGCTACTGTTTACAGCAAGCTTATGGGTTCACTAATGTACTTGGTGAACACATGATTGGATATGTTCTATGCAGTTAACCAGCTTAGTCAAGAGATCGTTAGGCCTACCAAGTTGTACTGGAAGGCGGAAAAGAATGTATTGAGATACCTCAGAGGCACTACTCAATTTGGGTTATGGTATAGATGGACAAAGGGAGTGAAGATTCAAGGCTTCATCAATGTATATTGGGCAAGGATTCCATATGACAAAAACAACGCATTAGGAGGGATATTTAGTATTGGGTCAGCGACAATTTCTTGGCATAACAGAAAACAAAGATCGGTTGCACTTAGTTCGGCAATTGTAGAGTACATGGCTGCAAGTTAGGCCGCATGTGAGGCTACCCGGATAAGGAAAACCCTGGTTGGTTTGTTTGGTCTGTAGATGAATCTGACAATGATTTATTGTGATAATCAGAGTTGTATCAAACTCTCTGAAATCCAGTCTTTCATGATCAGTCCAAGCATATTGATATTTGGTATCATCATCTCAGAGATTGTGTATTGAGGCAAATCATGTTGTTAGATTACATTCCCACGGAGGAGCAAGATGCTGACATCTTGACAAGGGAATTGCCAAATGTAAATTCGAGTTTGACAGAGACATGATCAGGGTAGTTGATAATCCCTTTATTGTTGAGAGGGAGTGTTGAGAAATGGAAACAGGAAATTACAATTTAATTTATCCTTGAATTAAAATGTGAATTAAATTCGAATTCTATTCTCATAGCAACTGAAAATAGCTAAATTAACTTTTTTAAACTTACTTAACTTAGGAAATTCGTGTTGGAAGTCTTTTGGAAGTCATGTATATGTTCTCCCTACTTTGTAGGAGTCCAGTGTGAGTTAATTTTGAGTTGTAAAATAGAAGACTTAGTTTCATGACTTAGTTTAGTTAAATTAGTTCTCAAACTGATTGAGAGAACTAATAGTGA
This sequence comes from Pinus tabuliformis, assembly GCA_031772625.1. Taxonomy (NCBI): domain Eukaryota; kingdom Viridiplantae; phylum Streptophyta; class Pinopsida; order Pinales; family Pinaceae; genus Pinus; species Pinus tabuliformis. The sequence goes on from CM062807.1 coordinate 101,084,181, forward strand.
CTAAAAAGTCAGTGGTGACACTAGTGAACTGCACTAGTGCTACTCTAGTTAAATGAATATTTACTCATCAGAAACGCATGTATGTCAATTATGAGAAAGACCTAGTTGAGACTAGAGTGCAAGGACATTGTTTATTTGTTTTATATTTTTCTGAGTTGCACTGATAGCGCATGCATTCAGGAACTGATCCTTGAGGGATTGCCTAATTTTTTGAGGATTTATTTCCCTTTAAATATAATCCATCCTTCATAGGAATTATACATTGGAATAGAGACTTGGAGAGCTTGTGAAGAGGCTAAGCTTTGGCCTCGAGCTTGCTTATGAGTTGGAGATCGAATTTTCTGAGTGCTGGGATTGTTCTAGAGAGAACAAGTATTGTAATTCCATCTTGATTTTTTGGATTAATACAAAACAAATGGTGGGGTTTTGACCTGTGGCTTTCCCCGGATATTTATTGTGTTATGTGCCTTTGATTATCTTCCTCTATTAATTATTGTTCACTCGGTGTTTATGGGCTTCCGCTATAAAGAGTAGAAGTAGATTCTTATCTCTTGGTTTAGCAAATTGCATTAGCTTGTGAATCTACAGGATTTTCTACAAGTATGGCTGCAATCTAAGTTTCTTTCTCTGAGGTATGATGCAAAGTTATAACAATGATATGTGTTGTATCTTATGAAGGCATAACATGACAGTAGTACGAGCTAAAATTATTTGATATAATGCAAGAAATTTGACTTCAGTATATGACAATGAAGCTAGACATCTGTAACCTCGATTTGTGGGTTACCTTCCTTCACATAACAATGATATGCATACACCAATGATGTGTGTCATCTCCTCCAAGTTTTGGCAGTGATACGAATTCTTTCTGAGACTCTCAAGGAGAATGAGAAGATGTAATAGAGAAGTCGAGATGTATTCCATGAGAAGGTTGAACTTGAAGGCCTAGATGGGCTGCTAAGGAGGTCGTGATTTGATCCATTCTAATGCAACTTTTCTAGAAGTCTTTAGCCAAGAAAAATCGAGTTCTCAAGAAGTAAGTTCGGGTTTGTATTCTGAGATCTAGTTGTGCTCATGGAGGACTTGTTTTTGCAATGAAGAAACCAAGTTTGAAAGAATAACATCTATATGGTTAACAACCATATTCTCATTTGAGAATAGGCCAAGAACAAGCCTAATTTATCTATGTTCTAACCAATCATAATAGTTGAGGCATCCCAACTATAATAAAAGGTCCAAAGGTCGTAGTTGAATGATATAGGAGGGTCGAGAGGAAATTATGGTTATGGATTGGAGGCTTGAGAAGCCTCAGGAAACAACAAAAGGTAAGAGGGTTTGTTAGCCATGAATGTTGGTTACTACAAGTTGAGGTTAGGGTTACCACATTTCTGCAATATTGCTAAAGTTTGAAATAAATCCAAGGCATAAAATGGGTCTATGGTAGGGCGGAAAATAGACCAAATCTTATGGATAAAGGTTTTTAAGTGGAGGCCATCTTGAAGGATTTGGGAAAAAAATTTAGATGAGGACAACATCCTAGCATGTACAATCCATCATATGTGCCCTTATGACTATGCCAAATCTATGTAAAAGAAAAATGAGTCACAACCCTTAGAACAAAGGTTATCCCTACAATATGGGCCACATATCCTAAGATGGGTTCCAGAAGTATTTATGGGGATAACATATTCAGAGGAAGGTAGAACCTAAGCAGTAGATCAAGAAAAAGGAAAGGTGTCATATAAAGTATGGACTGGCATAAAGAGGAGTTGGTTCAGTGCATGGAACAACAATGTGATTGGTTCCTAGATATGTATTTGAAGAGTCAAATTATAGAACATAGTGCAAACATTTGGAGCCCTAGATCAATCATGATTCTGACTGAAGGTGGACATTTTTTAAAAACCTAAGAAGAGTAACAAGAGCAGCGATTTTTCACACAGTTAGGGTAGTTTTGGTAGCCATATGAATAGACTTATATAGTGACAGAAGAATGAAAAGTGTGTAGATCTGGAATATGGGAGCATTATTCACAAATAGAATTTTAAACAATGTTTTTTCATAGTTCAAGATGCAATAGATGAAGGCCTCAGGTGCAGGATCATGAAAGAAGAAATGATGATATATTAGGAGGTAGATTTGAAGCCCCATTTCAAGATTTACAGATGAAAAAACTCAATGATAAGAGGGTTTCTTGAGGAAACTATAACATATATCCATGGAATAATAATTAGTTGATGTAAGGGAAGTATGAGTACTTCTCACAAAAGTTGAGGCTTGTTGATGCACTCTCTCTATTTGAGATGGAGTGAGCATGGATTTTTCCTCTTAGGTCGAGAGGGAGTAAGGTTGCACACATGGTTATTGTGACAAATTAGGATTAATATCTTAAGTCATGTACATGGACATGGATAAGGAGAATGGTGGATTGGATAACCATATTGGACAAACATTCTTGAGTCAGTACCACAAAAAATTAGGATTAATGTGATAATTCAAGTACATGGACTTAGATAAAGAACGGTATGGTGGACAGACATTTCCTTGAGGGAAATAGTCTAGTGGAGGTGTTAACGGTGCTAGATATGCCAACATTCAAAGGATCTCCCCGATATGAGGTCCCAACTAGACCTCACATCATTTGGTGTAGGAGTCCCATTCGCTATGATGGCTCGATTTCCATATACTTAGAAATTTTCCTCGACTCTTGCTATTCAACACATGAGAGTGTTACACTAGTACCTTTGAAAAGCAAGGTGAGTGTACCTGGTGAGTGTGAAATGTAACTATGTCTAGGTTCTCTTACTGCGAAAAGGAGGGAATAAAGTGAGCCTCTGAGCGAGAGCTAATAGTACCACCCAAGAAGAGACACATGTGAACTAGGAAGTTTTGTCCAACATCTAGCGGAATAGTCCACAATGGATGTGGTCATCCTTAAAACCATAGTACATGGAAATATCCATCCACCATCTAGCAAAATAGTTCACAACACACGTGACGACCGTTATAACCAATAAGCGAGAAAGGTTTGTCTAGTATCCTGTGGAGTAGTCCACAAGGACGAGAGAACCGTGATAACCAATATAGCACATTTCCAAGAAGGTAAGCACTAAAACAACTGAAACAAACATCTACAAGTCATGAATGGAAACGTGTTTCCCTAAACAGGCTTATGTATTAAGCAAAAGTTCCAAGACACATATTTACATCATACATCACTAGCCCCAGTAGTGGGACACTGGAGCCACTCCTTGCTCCTCAAAGAGCTCACTGAAACTCTCTATGCTTTGTGAGAGGAGCCAAGGTGAAAAGTCCTTGCTCATACAATGAGGGGAGTATACATAACCAAGGGTGATGCTTGAACCTTGTGACTCTTCAACTACCCTCATGATTGTTCAACTTCCTATGACTTCTCCACTGACATGACTCTTCATATTCATATGTGTCCATTGGACTTCCACTTTACATTACATTTGATTTACAACATATATGACCCATAATAGTGATCCAGGTGGATAATGGTGGCCACCTTCCTATTCCACCTAGATCACCCAGTCAGTTTCATCTGTTTCCTTATTCATTTAAGCATTTACTATTTTTAGCAGTTTTTCGAGTCCTGAACTTTTGTAGGCTTAGGCACAGACCTACAACAAAACCTGTATTACTCGGCGAGACCTTTCCAACAAGGTATCGTATGCACCAAATGAAGATAATATGACCAAGTTATGACCTTGGGAAGCTGGTTGCCTAACTAACCCTAATGGGGCCCACAAATGCTTGGTGCTACATCTCCTGGGGTTAGGATTTTGGTTGTTTAGAGTTTTCTCATGTTTTCCAATAATAAATAGGCCCTTGAGCCTCATTGTAACACATTTTAGAGGAATGTAGCTGTCACATCTCTTCTCATAGATAAGCTACCATCGCCCGAGCTATCTTATTTCCATTCGGTTTGTAAGACTAGTTCAATTATTTTCTGTTAATCAAATGAAGTGTTTTTTTGCTACATCTCTATGTTTATGATTATATATGTAAGTTGTTGCGTTCTTGTTTACATTCGTATCAGTGGTATCATAGCGGTCAACTCTTTCTCTGTTTTTCTTTGCATGTCCCCAACGAGACTAGGGTATAAGGAGTTAGGGCTTGATCTAGTTGAACCATTGCAAGATCAGCCTCCCAAAACTTGACAACCTCCCATGGCAGAAGGAAAGAAAGGTGAGGGGGTAGGAGATCCTTTTAAAATGTTTCTCAAGGAAGCCCTCGAGTGACAGAGGGATGCGATGATGGATAACTTTGCCCAGATCCTTCCATGACTACCCATAGATGATGCATCTTCATCCAACAACCACTCTGGAGGTGCCACTCCTTTTAAGGTATAAGTTAACTTCGATATTCCCATATTCGAAGGCCTGATAGACGCAGACGTCATAGATAAATGGTTAAATCTGTTGGAAGGATATTTTTTAGTTCATGACTTTTCCAATTGGGAAAATATTACTTTTTTCACTTCTCAAAACCACCCCACAAGTCAAGGACTGGTGGGAAACCTACTATGAACAAAAGGACAAGAATGAACCCTCACTATTTTCAGTAGCACCCACATGGAATTCTTTTTGAAACACCATCAAGGAACAATATTACCCTGTCGGTAGCTATGAAGACAAATACATAAAGTGGACCACGCTATGGAAAGGAAGGGACCAAGATGTGCGAGAGTTCAAAAATATTTTCCACGAAGCTGGGTATCAAGGACACTAAGCAACATTTGGTGCTCAAGTACTGCAGCTATCTACACAAGTACATCTAGGACATGATGGAGTTCTTGGACATTTCCTCGCTTCACATAGTGTATCGGTACATGTCAAGATTGAGTAGAAGTTTAAATAGAAGAAGCGGGACTTTGGATCTACAAATCCAAAGCAAGGAAAAGGCACCCCCAAACCACAGAACAAAGGACCAAGCCAAGCGAAGGCTACCCGAGATAGTCTCCCAAAGACGCAAGAAAATAAAAACACCACGAAGATGAAGAAGGACACAGGATAATGGTGTGAGTTCCATAAGAGCTCCACTCACAATACAAGTGAGTGTCGGGCCAAGCAGTCACTATTGGCAAAGTTGAAGGCTTCTGAATCAGACACAGTTTCCAACTCTGAATCAGAATCCGATAAGGGAACTAAAAAAGGGAAGTAGATCATTGATGTAGAGCCCAGTGCCACCATGGCCACCACCAAGATCCAGAATATTGAGCCTAAAGATCTAGAGGACGGGGAACGCCTCTTCCACTCACAGATGTGGGTGAAGGGTTCTGCGCTACAGTTGTTGAGAATAGGAGCCAAAATAACCTCATTTTGGTGGAGGCCATGAAGCAACTAGGCCTAAAGACTACAGCACATCCACATCCATAAACCATTGGCTGGCTTCACCAAGGATGAGACCTTCGCATTAGCCAGTAGTGTTGCCTTCCCTACATCATCAAGCCCTTCATGGATGAGGTATTGTGTGACATTCTTGAAGTGTGTGATGTATTGTTAGGAAAACCATACTTGTGGATAATAAGTTGTACAGGATACTGGAGGTAGCCTTACCTACTATCATCTCTTTGATCATTGCAAATAAATTCAGTAAGATCATTTCCTAGACCAGGAAATTTGTTTTCCTCATGATTTGCCCCCAGGGCACGAAGAAGGTTGTGGCCACGACTTCTAGGCAAGGCTCCTCTACACAAAAAAAAAATATGGACAAGGTTGTGGAGGAGTACAAGGATATTTTTGCCTCACCGACAGGGGTACCTCAGCATTGTCAGGTCAAGCACTCCATCAATTTGACCCCGAGTGCACCACTGCCCAATGGACCAATCTATCAACACTCTTTTCTGGAGAACAATGAGATCAATAGGAAGATTATGAAAATATTGTAGAAAGGGCACATTAGGCCAAGCTCATCACCTTGTGGGAGCCTGATTTTATTGGTACAGAAGAAGGATGGGACCTAGAGGATATGTATTGGTTATTGGGCAGTAAACAAGATCACTGTCTGGAATAGGTACCTAATCCCATGGATTGATGACCTTCTGGACTAGCTCAAAGGGGCCAAATATTTCAAAAAGATTGACTTGAAGTCAGGTTATCACCAGGTACCTATCGAACCCTCCAATGTGTGGAAGACTACCTTCAAATCCAAAGAGGGACTTTTCGAATGGTTGGTCATTCCGTTCGGATTGATAAATGCCCCCGTAACCTTCATGAGACTGATGGACGGCATCTTTCAACCCTTCACCAATGCATTCATGGTGGTGTATTTAGATGACATCTTGATCTTCAACCAGATTTGGGAAGAGCACCTCCACCATATTTGATAGGTCCTTCAAACCCTGCGACAACACAAGTTGCATGTTCACTCGGAGAAATGCACCTTTGGCCTGACCGAGGTTCAATATTTGGGATACATTGTTGATGATAAGGGTGTACATGTGGACCCATCCAAGATAAAAGTCATTTGGGATTGGCCATCCCTAACCACTCTAATAGAGATCTGTAGATTTTTTGGTCTTTCCAATTTCTACGGTAGGTTCGTGTTGGGGTTCTCCCATATCACTTGGCCTTTAAGTCAAGTCACCAAGGGCGGAGCGAAAGAAATTTTTTTTGGTTGGAAACCCAACAAAAAGCATTCTCTGAGTTAAATAATCGCTTATGTTCTACACTAGTGCTCACATTACCATACCTACAACAACCATTTGAGATTGAGACAGATGCCTCTGACTATGCTATTGGTGCGGTTCTTACTCAGCATGGGCATCCAATGGCTTACCACAGTGAGACACTTTCAGACACAGTTTGAAAGTACCCCACTTACGACAAAGAAATGTATTCCATTGTGCAGGCCTACCGTCAATGGAAGCATTACATTTTGGGGAAGGAAATGGTCATCCACACAGACCACCGACCTCTACATTTCATACAGACACAAGGGAAGTTGCAGAATGATCACCATCAGAAATGGTCCACCTATCTGCAACAGTTCCATTTGAACATTAAGTTTAAGGACAGTACCAATAACGTTGCTAATTGCCTTAGCATACCACTAATCATGGCACTGGTCACTATTCTCAACTCCTATGGTCACGAGACATTGGGGTGGTTGCATCTTTACAAGAGTGATACATAATTCGATAGCATATACCAGACACTCCTAGAAGGGAAGAAAGTTCCAATTTTCTACCTTTGGGATGCACTGTTATGCCACCTAGGACACATATGTTTTCCTTCAAGTGAGTGTGCCAAGATGATTTGGGAGGCACACTATAGTCACATCGTTGGACATTTCGGAGTACAGAAAACAGTGGGGGTATTGCAGAAGTATTTTTATTGGCCAAAAATTCGTCATGATGTTGGGAAGTACATTAGATCCTGTGCCACCTATGCCATTTCCAAACCAACCATCAAGAATAAAGGCATGTATACTGCTCTACCTACTCCTAGATGGCCTTGGGAATCTATCTCCATGGATTACATGTGGGCCTTCCTTCTACTAAGCATGATAATGATTTTTTTTTCATGGTCATCAACAGATTATCCAAGATGACCATCATGGAAGCCTACAAGAAGAGTATCATAGCAGAAGCCACTGCTAAGCTCTTCTTTGAGTGAGTGTGGGTATACTCGGGGATCCCACAGTCCATTGTCTCAAATTGAGACAACATATTCCTAAGTGCATTTTGGTAAAGTCTCTGGTCGATGCTGGATACAAAAATTACTAAGTCCACGCCTTTCCATCCCCAAACTGATGGCCAAATAGAATTTGTCAATAGGATGATTGTACACATTCTACGCATGTACAACTCGAAGAATCTAGGCACGTGGGATGAAATTCTCCCCTATGTTCAAAACATCTACAACAAAGCTATCCATAGCTCAACACACCACAACCCCTTTTAGGTAGGGTTGGGATTTCATCTATTATGCCCCATTGATGTGGTCATACCATTTGCAGCCACTCAGGTAGATTCGACTCACGTTCAGTCTGAAGTTAAAAGGGCTAATAGCTTCATTAAGTGCATTCAACACATCCTCCAACAGGTCCATGATATATTAGATAGAGATAATGCTAAGTACAAGCAGTGCCATGATCAATATCGAGTGTCGTATAGGTTCCAAGTGGGAGACAAGGTTTGGCTACATTTGTATAAGGAGTGCCTTGTTGGACCCCACTGCAAGCTTCACCCACTCTCATATGGGTCATAAACCATCACCAAGGTCATCGATGAAAATTCCGTTGAGCTGAACATGCCACCATTCCTTGATCTGCTCCCTGTGTTTAATGTAGATCACCTTCGGCCATACTTTTCACCATTATTGGACACATCTGACATTGCAAAACAACTCACACCAATAAATCTCAAGCCGCACTTCATGAATAGGCCACAACTAATCAGATCATGGAGACACAAATCAAGAACACTCGCCCATAGAGGATATAGTTATATCGATTTTTCAAAGCAAGTCAACTCCTTCACCAGGGAAAGTGGTTCACCAGGGACCAGGTTCAACAAAAATTTCCTCACCTCATAGAGGCTCTGCACGCAATGGGGACCATTGTGTCCTAAGGGGTGAGAAATGATCTAGGTGGATATTGGTGGCCATGCACCTATTCCACCTACACCCCCCAGTCAGTTTCATATGATTCTTTTTCCATTTCAGCATTTACTATTTTTAGCATTTTTCAGGTCCTGAACTTTCAGAGCAGTTTTGACCCCCTAAACGATGTTTTTTTGGGGTTCGTGACAAGCCCATTACTATCTAAAATGACCTACAGTGAAATTGTAGTACTTGGGGAGAGCTTTACAAAAAGGTATCGTACATGCCAAATGGAGATAATATGACCAAGTTACATCCTCGGGAAGTTGGTTGCCCAACTAACCCCAACAGGGCCCACAAACTCTTGGTGTTACATCTCCTGGGGTTAGGGTTTTGGTTCTTTATGGTTTTATCATGTTTTCCAATAATAAATAGGCCCTTGAGCCTCATTTTAACACAGTTCAGAGGCATGTAGCTGCCACATCTCTTCTCAAAGATAAGCTACCATCACCTGAGCTATCTTATTTCCATTTTGTTTGTAAGCATAGTTCAATATTTTCTATTAATGAAATGAAGTGTTTTTCTACTACATCTTTGTGTTTATGATTGTATATATAAGTTGTTGAATTCCTATTTAAGTTCAAATCAAATAGTGATGTGGCCTTTGACAACTCATGACACGAATTGACATGACAATGCTGACATAGACTAGCTTGTTGAGGTGGCATGTCAAGCTTCTGTTGCTACTGAGTGATAGATTTGTTCTTGGATGTTCTCCTTCTTCTGCTCCGCATAGGTTGATGATGCAACATCTTCAATTATATTTGGTCTTGATAGGTCGTTTCATGCATGTGCTCCCAATGCTTGTACTTGATAAGATTTTTTGTCCATCCAACTGTAAGTGAGTCTTCTAGCATGTTTTCTCCTTCTTCATCTCCTTCATCATCTCACCATGATCTAATAGTGTACTTGTTCCTGCAATTCACTCATGACAAGATGGAATAAAATCCAAAACCTCATAGTCTAAGATGATGCATCTTTATACATGGATTGGGCCCGAGACAGGTGACAAGCTGGGAAAGAGGGCCCAGTAACTACGCATTGCTCAATTCTAGGTGATCGGGAGGGAGATTGGTTACTGAGATTGTGTAGAGTGCAACTCAGGCTTGGATGAGGAACTCCTAAGCAAAGTCTTCATTTCTGGGAAAATTGTGTAGAGGCCACTAGGAGATAGGATTACATAGTTGAGACCATTAGTGGTTGCTACAAGGTGGGACCCTGGGAGGCAGGTCTACGCAGTTTTCGAAGGCAAGGCAGGACTAGGTAGCAGAGGGACCTGGAAGGAAAAATCTGTGTAGTTTTTGGGATCAGTGAGTCCCAGTTGAGGGAGGACACTAGGAGAAAATTTTGTGCAGTTCTTGGAGGCAAGGCAGGCTTGGGTCTCTACGCATTGTGGTGTTCCAATAGGCAGGGAGGAAGCTTGATGACTAATCTTGTGAAATGCGTAGTTCGGGTCAGGCTTGAAGAATCTACTGCACAATTCTGGGGAGGAAGGTAGTTTGCTCAACTCTGGAATTGTGCAGTGCAACTTCCCCAAGGCACAGTAACTATGAATTGTGCAGTTACAGATAGCAAGGTTGCATCACTGAGGGCTGAGACTGTGCAGTGCACAATTTAGTCAGGGTCTGGTGAAAGAGAGTTTCCCAGTCAGGAGGATTTTTGGAAAATGGCTAAGTGTGGGAGGCAAGTGAACTTGTGAGGAACTTGAAACTGTGATCACACACTTAGAATATTATGATGACATGACAACATAGACCACCGGAACAACAAGATAAATCATTACCCTCTGTGAGACTGTCTAGAACAAAAAGCGACAAGTGCGACACTTGAGATAGAACCTAGACTGACTGTGACAACACGTGTGCAACAGTGCTTAAAAATTTGCATATGAGTGTGACCGATGTTTTCATAGCTAGGACAACTCAAACACACAAGAAAAACCTTTGAAAACACCAGAAAAGGACCACAAGAATGATAATACACTTGAACATGCCAAAAGACAACAGTTTATCAAACAAGAAAAATAGGTGAAAAGACTCTAAGGAAGCTCATGAAATGATCTCAAGTGCTTGCAACAATAAATGGAAAGACCAAGGAAGGCTCCAAAATTTGAGTGCAAGCCAAAATTTTGGAGGGTGTTGTAGCCACTACAACACTTGGTGACACACTGGTTGAATACCAACTTCTCTGTCTTGGTTCATTTTTTAGTGCAGGTCCTTGGTCCTTCGGGGAGTATTGATTCACTATGTAGATTAATTTTGTTTATCCACTTACCCCATGACAAACATGGTTCCCTAGATACCTTCTTAATTGAACACAACATAATGTTCAACCAGATCACAATGTTTTGAATTGGGAAGGGTAGTTTAGCTTGCGAGCTTATGATTTTTAGAGTATAGTTTTCATCTCTGGTGTTGCTCCACTGCCAGCAGGCCTCGACAGTACCCCAACGGAGTCACACAGGAACAAAAGCATTGCTCCACTTCTAGTGAGCCTTGATAGTACCCAGATGGAGTTTTGTGCTTCACCTCTCCGCGTAGGAAGCCTTTCTCTTCTTTTTCCTTTGTTATTTTAAAGAGAATTGTGCATAGGCACTTATTTATTTTTGGGGAGAAGAGGGATCTTGACTTATTGAGAGAAGAAGAGGTTGTTCCTTCAGAGAAGCATATAAATACATTTGATTTAAGTTTTCTCATTTATATTTCCCCTTCTCTGTTTCTACTAGTTGGATAAGCTTTAAAACACCAAAGAATAAAACTGAGTACAGGAATGGCGTTCCCAAACTGGACATAGGTTCATGGTTGGACAAAAAATCTCTTTACAGAAAGATCGTAATTTCCGTGAGGACTTCATCAACCAAAAGTTAAGATCAAATACAAATAATATGGAAACAACACTGGCCAAGGGTTGCAGTGTCACAAGAATCTTTGAACTTCAACCACACACACACTAAGAAGTCAGGACGTAGTAAGGCACAACAATTATTTAAATAAACAAAACAAAACAAAAAACCAAAGGAAAACAAAACAACAAATAATCAAAAGGACTATGTACATAGTGTGGGGCATGGCCCTAGATCTCATTGAAAATAAAATTTTATGTCTTGGCCATTGACAAGGAGAGAGACTATATTCCTGTAAAGTGATTGAATATTATATGTGTATTGGCCAAGCTTCTCAAGGACAATGTAAGGACTAATCCATAGGGATTGAAAATTAGTGTGCTTTCCTTTGTCCTCATGGGTTTTGTCCCACTTTAAGACTAAGTCACCCACACTGAAGTTAGTATTCCCTGCATACTTTTTGTCAAACCATCTTTTGATACAATTCTGATGGAGTGAAAATCTTTATTTTTCTTTCAGTCTTTCTTCCTATAACTTATGTAAAGTGTCCATCCAACGCTAAACTAAAAGACACAACTTCCCCTAGGATTCTTGGGACAACTGGAGAGGAGGAAAGTAAACTTTTTATGGGAGGATGGCTTCCTTTCCATACACCAAGAAGTAAGGGGAAGTGTATAGAGAAGGCTTCTATGTGACTTAGTAAACCCATAAGGCATTCACTAGAGCAGAGTGTTAGTTTTGCTATTCATATAATATGGTCTTTTTGATGACGAAAATGATATTCTTATTTGTGGATTTGGCAAGACCATTCCCTTTTGGATAGTAGTTAGCATAATGTTTCAAAACAATACCATTTTCCAATGCAAATTCCTAAATATTTAAAGACGAAAATTACGTTGCATTGTCAAAAACAAGTCACGTAGGAACGTCAAACCTGGAAATGATATTCTGATGTAGGAAGTTGATGACATCCTGAATGTTCACTTGTTTCAGCGGAACTCCCTCTGTCTACCCTGTGAAATATTCTGTAGCTATCAAAATATAGTGGTGTTTCTTCGATGAATGTGGGAAAATTTCACGAATGATATGCAAGCCCCACTGTTGGAATGGTTCTTCCACTGCAATAGGCTATAGGAGGGTTGCTGACTTTTGATTTCTGTCAGCACACTTTTGACAGACCAAACACTTTCGGGCATAGGCATGCACATCCTTGACTAATGTAGGCTAGTAGAAACCATCCCACATGACCTTGTGTGTTGTGGTGTTACCAGCAAAGTGTCCCTCAGTTGGTTTTCCATGGAGATCATGTAAAACCTTATCTAAATCTTGCACCTCCAGGCACCTAAGAAATATGCCATTATGGTTCTTTCTGTATAGCACACCATGCACCAGTTGGTATGATAATGCTTTGAGTTGGAGTGCCCTCATTTGTTGCCAAGAGAAATGTGAGGGCATGGTGCCATGCTTGAGGTATCGACGCACATCTTCATACCAAGAGTTTCTGTTTGAAGTGGGAGAGGCTCACTCAACATTGTACATTTCTATTTCTTGCTCCCAGCCTACGAGCTCTTCTTCTTCCTCTTGTGCATGAATTGCTTCCGCTGCTAACTTACTTGATGATGTGAACTGGTATAATGTCAAGATCGTACTCTTGTAACCTGGTGATCAAGTTCACCCTTCTCTCACCCAACTCCTGTTGAGCAAGAAATGATCTAAATGTTGGGTGTGGAACAAAGATAATACAATGATTTTTCAATAAGTAGGGTCTGAAGTTCTTCACTACCTTGTAAACATAATAATATTGTTTTTCCACGGTAGGATAGTTGATCTCTAGTCCTTGTAGGCTCGCGCTCATGAAGGAGATGGGTCACTCATTGTTCAACTCGTCCTTCTGAGTGAGTACAACAATGAGAGAAGTGTCAGAAGAAAAAGTGTAGAGCAAGAAATATTTGTTAAAGTCTGGGCTATATAGTGTTGGTGCTTCTTCTATTTCTTGCTTTATATGGGTGAACAAGTCCTTTTCCATTTTTCCCCAACTGTAGACTACATCCTTCTTTATCATCTCATGTATAGGCTTGATGATCTAAGCATAGTTGGAGATGAACTTTTTGAGGAAGTTGATCTTCCCCAAAAAAGACTGCATGGCTTTCTTGTTTTTATGGCAAGGAATCTGCGTGATGGTCTGAACTCTATCTGAATCTACCTTGTCCCCACTTTTATAGATAATGTGTCCAAGAAGGTTACCCTCAAACACTGGGAAGATTCTCTTCTTGGGATTCAAGGATATCTCGTATTACCGACATCGCTCAAAAAATTTCTAGAGATGGCCCAGGTGGTCTGACCGCTATTTTGAGAATAATGTTACATCATCAAGGTAGACCACTACCTTTTTTCCTCATCATGATTTTGATAAATTACCTATCACCACCTTGAAGCCTTTCTTGCAACAACTTTGTCAATCCTTCCATCTTGACATGCATCATTGCTTCCATGTCTGCTTTTAAACCATTCATGTCACATTTTATTTCTATTTTTACCTTGAAGTGTCTTCCCATTGGGTAAGGTCTCCATTTCTTAAGTGAATGTAGTATTGCGATCATTTCCTTCTCATAAATAGCTTGCTTGAGATGTAGTCGTAAAAATACCCAATCACCTACATCAAAACTTTTTTCACTGCGATGTGGATCTACCTGTTGTTTCATTTGATTCTGCACCAAAGTGGCATTATCCTTTAAAAGTTGGGGAACTTGTTGTTGATGCTTGATGTGATCTTTCACTACTTGAACCTTTTTCTTCTTGATATGTCCTTCTATCTTGAGAGTTTGAGGAGTGGTCATTTCTTCCAATGCTTTACAAGATATGGTCGGATTCATTTCTTGATGCTCGATGTGATCTTTCACTTCTTGAACATTTTTCTTCTTGATATGTCCTTCTATGTTGATAGTTTGAGGAGTGGTAATTTTGGCCAATGCATTACAAGATATGGCTATATTCATTTCTTCTTTCTCGATGTGATCTTTCACTTCTCGAACCTTTTTCTTCTTGATATGTCATTCTATCTTGAGAGTTTGAGGAGTGGTAATTCTTACCAATGATTTACAAGATATGGTCAGATTCATTCCTTCTTTCTCTAGGGTTGGGTCCTGGCGTATATTCTCTTCTTTTGATGTTTCTTGATCCTTTTGTTCCTCCTCTTCATACTCTATGTAAAATAATTTCTTCTCAGCACACTTATGACCTTTAGTGCATTTTCTATCACAATTGTAACAAAGCCCTTTTTCTCTTATTTCTTCTAATTATTTTGGTGTAAACCTTGTAGGTTGTCGAAGGCTACGAGAAGAAACACTTCCATAATTATAGTCGAGAGTGGTTGGATTCATTGTTTCCAAAATTTTGCTTTCAATTTTTCTTGCCCACCTGAATGCCTTCTCCAATAAATCAGGTTCCCAAAGACGAAGCTCATGTTGAATGTTATCCTTTAAAGTACCTATGAAGACATCAACCCTTTGCTTCTCTGGAATACCATTTACCCTTATATTTAATTTTTGAAAGTCCTCAATGTGCTCTTCCATTGAACATTTTTGTTTGAGATTTATCAATTGGCTAAACAAGGTGTTTCTCTTTGTATCCTCATAATGTGCTATCATTTCCTCCGTGAAAATTGACCACGTAACAAGCGGTTTACGAGAACAAAGCCCTTTATACCATAAAAATTGATCCAGTGCTAAATATGAAGATGCAATACATACCTTTTGTAATAGTTTCACCTCATGTAGATCAAAATATTGCTCCATCCTTGCCATCAAACTTCCTCATATTGCTTTTTCTTGATTTTAGGAGCTCAATCTTGAAACGACTGTAACTCTGTAATTTTGGCTCTTTTGGTTATGAAATCATGACTTGTAGTGGCCCTCTGTGTCCTCTTTTCAATGCCACTAGTCTAATTGAAATTAGATTCTCCAAGAAAGAGTTATGCACAATCTCCCAACATGACATGATTATATACCTTTTCATAAGAGCAAACTTGTATGAAGTGTCACGTGTCACTGTTTTGAACTTTGGATCTCAAAAATATACACAGGATAATACATTCCATCCTCTTTCTGTAACTTCTTACGAAATTGATATCTAATGCTTAGAGAGACAGTTATGATGATTTTCCCAAGGTGACCTGTTTGGAATGTAATTCGGGGTTCTGCAAAAACCCTAAATTCCTTAGACTATATCTCCTAAAATATAGCGATACAAGACCTGGAATTTGGAACCAAGGTTTAGACCAATTCCTTCTCAAATGGGTTTTTGTTTTAGCTTCTGAAACTTTGTAGCGAAAGCGTTATAGCGAAAATCCCATGATGACCTATTTTAGTTGAAATTCTAGAGCTTACAAAAACCCTAACTTCCTCAGATCATTCTCTGAAACTACAGTGATAAAAGCTCTAAAATTTGGACCCAAAGTTCTACGCAAGTTCGTCTCAAATGGATTTTCTTTTTCACTTCTGAAACATCGTAGAAAATAAGTTATAGCGAACATTCCACGATGACCTATTTGGAGTATTGAAACCCTAGAATCAAAAGATCTGATACCAAATGTTATGAAACCAGCTCACAAAAAGATAGAAAAGATAGATGAACGCGTTAGAAATAAACCTCTCTGATGGGGCAACATCATTTACATTACATGAATGAACAACTCTTTGATGATACAAATGACAAGACCTCCTTTCTATATATAGGAGTCTAAGGGGTCATAATATAATCAGAGTCGATGTAACAATAATAATGTAAGGGCACAATAATAACAATAGTGGGCTTCTATGGGGCACATTAATAACAATATGGGGACTACATGGGTACAACAATATAATAATGGGGTTGTACTAATAACAATAAGGGGTTACACTAGTAGTATAGGGACCTAACACGATGCTTATCATGTCTTTTTTTGTACTAGGCTTTGTTTTTCTCCTATTGTTCTTGTACCCTTTGATGCACTAGCTAATTTGTTCAATGAAATTATTGGCTTTGTCCACATCTATGTCCTATCCATCTACTACAATATATTTACCAAAGATGAAATCCAAAAGAGAATTTGGAAAATAACCCAAACAAGATTCAAATGGAGATACTTGTGTAGATGAATTCTTGGCATGATTTTAGGCATGTTGGATGTAATGCAAATTCTCATCCCAAATTTTAGGATGCTTACCACAATATCCTCAAAGGAGATGCACTACTGTTATGTTTACTAATTTTGTCTGGATGTCATTTTGTCGATGAAATGTTGTACTCTTCTTCAACTTTGTGTCCATGAGTTTCCATAAACTTGACCAAAACTTGTTAGTAAATTGAGAATATCGATAACAAATAATTGGAGTAAGTAAACCCAAAATTAATCCATACATTTTGGAAGAACATATTTGCGCTTTGCTTAGCTGTAATCTATTTCTTACATGGCATCAACAGACAAATTTTGTTGAAACGATCAACTACAACATATAGATAATCATGACCTTTCTTATAGATTGGTAGTCCTCCAAAAAAATCCATAGTAATACTTTCCCAAGGACAAGAAGGGATAGGACGTGGAGTGTACAAAACCAATTTCCTATTGCTTGGCTTTCTAGTAGCACACATAGAACATCCTTTCACATATCTTGAGATAGTTTCATTCATGTGAGGCCAATAACAATGCCTTTGTATTTGGGAAACTATTTTTCCTACACCAAAGTGGCCAACAATAAGAGAAGTGTGGGGTTCCCTAATGACATTGACTCTTTCACCCTGTGGAACACATAACTTTCCAAGATTATATAAAAATTTGTTATGAACATCATAATCCAACTCTTCAACATGATTTCCTTAACTCAAAGTTGTATAAACTTCTTTAAAATATTCATCTTGAGCATACTGTTCAATATAACTTTCATGCATGATTGAGTTATGCTTAAGAATAACATATGCATTAACAATAGGCCTTGATAACATATCTGCAACTTTGTTGTATATACCTTTCTTATACCTGATTACCAAATGAAACTATTGTAGGAATCCCATCCATCTGAAATGTCTAGCTTGTTGTAGCTTGGTTTGCGATTGTAAATATTGCAAAGGTTGATGGATAGTATTAATAATCATTTTTTTACCCATCAAATAATGCTTCCATTTCTTCACGCTTTGTACCAAAGCATACAACTATTTATCATAATCTAGATAGTTAATTACTACATTGGTAAAGGTTTTAGAATGATAACATATTGGCTTACCATACTACATCAAAACTTCTCCCATAGCATATTTGCTTGCATTGATTTGAATTTCAAATGTCTGCTTAAGATTTAAAAGAGCTAGAAATGTTGTTGTATTGATTTTCTCTTTCAAAGTATCGAAGGATTTTTTCTACTTGCCTCCCACTGAAAGACCTCCTTTACACTTGTAAAAGCATGTAATGTTGTTGCAATGAATGAGAAGTTAGCGATACATTTTCTCCAATATTGGGCTGCTCTCAAAAAGCTCCTAACTTATATTACATTTTTGGGTTCAGGCCAATTCACAACAACGTCGTCTTTTGAGGGATCAATCTTCAATTCACCCCCTCCTACAATATGACCCAAATTAAACAGAGAGGTTTTCCCAAATTCAGATTTAGTACAACTTTTCCTTTTTCAAGAGATCTAAAACTTGTTTCACATGCTTGACTTGTTCTTCATGACTCCCACTAAAAATAAGAATATGATCAAGTATACTATGAGAAAATTATCAATGAATTTTCACAACACATCATTCATAACTCTCATGAATGTGGCAGGTGCATTGAAAGCCAAAATGGCATAGCTAACCATTCAAACAAACTTGTTTTGTCTTGAAAGCAGTTTTCCAAATATCATCTTCAACAACCCTTATCTAATGATAATCGCTTCTCAAATATAACTTAGTAAAATAAACAACGTCCCTTAAATGATTTATAAAATCATCAATGTGAGGAAGAGGATAGTGGTTCTTTACCGTGATCTTGTTCAAATATTGAAAATCCACACACATGTGCCATGTACCATATTTTGTTAGAATCAAAACAATAAGAGACCCACAAGGAGATGTAATAGGCCTGATGACCCCTTTGTCAAGCAACTCTTTAATTTTCTCCTTAATTTTGCATTCTCCAAAACTGAAATTCTAATTTGCATGCCAATATTTGGAAGTGGTGCATCTTGCTGCAAGTGAATCCCATGTTGGATTCTTGTTTTTAGAGGTAAACCCTCAAGTTTCTAAAACATCTTGTCATAAGTGTTAAGAAATTCAACCAATTCATGCTTGAGTTTAGAATCACATCGTGTGAAAGCTTCAGATTTAGCAATATCTTTAGCGTTAATCATTAACAACACAAATTTCTTACTAGCATTTACAAGCCTTTCCATTTGACTAGCACTAACAAGAGATAAGTTCATCTTCTTACAATGTGCTCTAACAATATACTCAACTCCATATTTAAAAATATGATATGATTTCTCATGACGATAGGATATGGATTTTCATTCATACAAGTATGAACTCCTTAAAACAATCCTGCAAATATCAAGTGGTACAACATCAAGCTCTACCTCATCTACAAAATTAGTAATGATGGACAATTTAAGGTTACATTTTCTTGTCACTTGTAATTTGGCATCATCATATACCCAACCCAAAGCGTAAGGTTTTACATGAGGTGTAATTTCTAAATTAAGTTTCCTGATAATTGCTTCATAGATAAGATTGACTTGGAATCCACTATCAAATAATGTGTCAACCTTTGTATGTTTTGTAATGTTCCTAATATGGGAAAGCTCACATCTTTCTTCAACATTTTTGGATTCAATAGGCTTACTATAAGAACTAGTCTTGCATTAGAAGCTATACCTTTCATTCCCATGTTGTGATTTTGGTTTCATCACTTGAATCAAATCCTAGATCTTGTTGAGTTGTAGAAATAATCTTTTATTTTCCCTTGTTATTGAACTTCTTTGGTCTAAATTCTCGATGTAATTTCCAATAGTTGTCTTCATCATGGCCATGTTTTGAACAATGTTTACCTGTAAGTTTCTCTCCCTCCTTCTTGACAGTAGCATTTCTTTTCCTTTGCCTTTAAACTTCCCCTTTCATTTGTCTCCAGATTTAAAAGGTTTCTTGTTAGTATTTTGAGGAATATTCTTGCCTCTTGATTCTAAATGATTTTCCTAAACACATACTTCATCTAGATTGGTGGGATTAAACATACGTATAGTATGTCTCAAATACCTAGGTAATCCACCTATATATTAAAGGAGAGTATCTTATGAACTCAAATCAACACCCAAGATTAAATATCTTCTTCTAAATTATTGTGTGTAACTTTGGACACTTTGAGCTTTAGCTTGTCTAAATTTTTTCCAATCCATAATTTCTTTTTGCATGTAAGCTAATGGATAAAATTGCCTTCTTAATGCATCTATAAAATCATTCCAAGAAGAGATAATTTTACCTTTCTTCAAATCTTCCTGAGTTTTTGCCTCCCACCAAATGAGAGCCGCACCTTCCAAGCGAAGAGAAGAAAGCCAGATATTTTTGACATCATCATCAATATTTTGAATCCTGCAATAGACTTCAATTTGACAAACCCAATTATCCAACTTTTCAGAATTTACTTCTCCATTATACATAAGAAATTAAAACTTGACATCAAGCTTAATCAAAGGAGACTTAGCATGTCCTTTCGAAGATGGAGGAGGAGTAGGTCTATGGGGTGAAGGAGGTGAAGAAGGAGGTTAGGTTGGAGGTGTATATGGAGGTTAAGGAGGAGGTGGAGGTGGAGGTTTGCTCCTATCACCACCATTACCTTTTTGTCGATTAGAACTTTCTCATTGCAACCATGTTGTCCTCTCAGTGTACAACACTTTCACCACCTTAGTCATATCATATAAATCCTTTCTAAAATCTCTCTCATCCTCAAACATCAACTATGGTCCTTGTCCTTCTTCAAGTTCCATGTTTTGTGGAGTTTGTGGCCTCCTCCTACCAATTTTAGGGTTTGGTTCTTCAAGTACTCCTTCTCCTCTTTTAAATTTAGACATTGTAATCATTCAAGAAAAACACTTGCAATTTTTTCAAAACCTTCACAAAAACCATGTTTTGATACAAAACTAATCTAAAATTAAAAATGAAGGTTTCATGTAAAGTTTTGCAAACTAGTTTCTGTCTTTTAGGCAATGGATCGTGATTCCAAAAGAACAAACTATGTTAGATTTTACATATTTTTAACAGTTAAAATGGATAATAACTAGCATCAAAACATAACAAATTGATGACGGAGTTCACCCCTCCTAGGATACATCTCTGAGTCCAGCTTCCAATGGTGTCCCTTTATATTATATGCACAAATTTTTAAATACATTAACATACAATTCTCAAATCGTAAAAATAACATTGTCATTGCATCCAAAATTCCCAAAAACCCTTGTGTAGGCTATTCTTGGGCTCAAAAAAGCTGAAAAATTTCCATGATATGCCTCCTTCAAATAATCTGCAAAACACTTTACAAAATTCATTCCCCTACAAATTTGCCAACAATTTGGTTCATTGGTGGGTTGGAAAGGCATAGATTTGGCAATTCGCATGCCTTGGGTTCGACCCATAAATTCTCTTGGTCATGTGGCTCCATATAGTCTAGGGTTAAGCATAGGTGGGGTTCCACGTACCCACATCCCCTAACCATCCACTGGTAGTTGCACATTTTCAACAAAACCATGGGTGAACACTCAACTACAACGCCCTTCTCCTATGCCCCTGCCACAACTCTCACTCGTGGTCACCGTTGTTGCACATAATCATGGGCTGGGGCATAAGAAGGGTGTCATATGCCCCACCCTTCCAAAATCTCACCATCAATCATGAGGTTGTCATAAAACCTAGTGCTGGGTCGATTGGGAATTCCCACAGACCTAACCCTCCTCCCAATTTCCAAACAATATGATAATAAATAAAAGCCCGCCACCTTTGTATAACAAGGAACACTGGTCATACAATGGTAGAGCAGTTTGTTGGTTGGTGGGGGGGGGAATTTTGAAACCTGAGGAGGTTTGGTCAGTCGAACTAACCAATTTTGGCCTCATCTAGAGTGCCATATGGTGCCCTAGGATTTGTCCATGTTCCACTCTAGGATTTCCCATACCAAAACACCTTCAACCAATAAGAGCATGCTAATTGTCCACGTACCATTGGGCCACATGTCAGCTCCTAATTGGATCTTTATTTCTTGTTCATCTCGCTGATGTCAACAACATGTCAATGTACATAACTCCACATCACATCTATAAACTGCCTAGTCAACCCTGTAAGTTAACTTTTTTTCTCTTTTCGAAAAACTTCATAATACGATAAATTCCTAATATGATTTCAGATTTATGCAATTCAAGTGTCTTTGGAATCAGAATGACGAGCTCTACAATTTGGCATTGGTTTCAGGAGAACTTGAGCCCTTTCTTTTTTGATCATATTTGATCCCCTGGATCATTCAATTTCCTTAATGTCTTCATCCTCTTGGTCTATTAAAACATTAGAAAATTCTTCAATCACCTCCATAAACATTTTAATATTATCTTCATCCTCAAAAAATTTCCATTATTTTACATTTTCATGCACTAAGGGTCTATGCGTAACTTCCACTTCATACCTTAGCAGGGGATGTTGTGGGGGTTTGAAAGGGCTAACTATTGTCACCAAGGAATATGGCATTCTATTTTTCTCCCTAGGCAGAAATTGAATATTAAATGATAAAAATAAATTATCAACTAGATCACGCACTTTGTTTCTATAAGATTTCATCTTAGGATGCTTGGTTTGGCATTGATTCTTAATCTGCTTTAGAATCAGCTCATAATCTCCAAAAGTTGTCAAACACTCAATTTCAAATATCTAGCAGCTTGTAGGCCAAACTCTAATATTCAACAATGTTGTTTGTAGTGTCAAATTCTAACTTATATGAAAGAGGAATGAGGTTACCTTAGGGGATTTTGATAATACTCCTATTCCATTTCCTTCCTTGGAGTAGGCTCCATCAAAGTACAACTTCCACACACAACCAACTTTTATTTGTTATTGATTGGATTGTGAGGGAATTTCCACTTGGGTATCCTCCATACCTTGATCATCCATTTCCAACAAAAAGAATGAAAGGTCTTTTTCTTGGCCATACACTGGAGATTTATTCAAATTATCTTCATTGGTGACAGTTTTTACAAACCTAAATTCTCTATACAAGCTATGCTCTTCTCCACCAAATACTAGAATAATGGCATATGTAAGGTCTAGTTTGATAGATCCTCCAAGCTTCATTCCCTAGGATTTGGAGAGAGCATACAAAATCTTGCAGGAATGTCTACAACCACAATATCCATTACCATGCTCCTCACAAGAATTTGAGCCAAATTGACTACCAGATCCTTGATCATCCTAAGGAATTTAACTCTTTTGGAATCAAAGGAATACAATTCCTTATATGGTTTCGTTATTTTTAGGCATAATTATTCCATAACGGTCAAATTCATACTATTATGAGAGGCTCTTGAATCAAGCATGCAATTATGCAACAATAATTCATGGATCACTAAGGTAACATAGAATGGAGGCGTGGAGGGGTATTTGTCCTCCACATGGGGGAAAATATGACTACAGGCCTTTATTCTTTCAAATTTAGACTGTCATGTGATGATACAATATGATACACATCCATGAACTCACAGAATTGTTTTTTATAACTAGGTTGTTTCAACAATTCCACCAAGGGAATGGATATATTGACCTTCTCGAACTATTTATGTAAACTTAAAAAGGGATTCCTATCCACCTTCATCAGCTCAATTGGCTCTTTGTTTTATTGATCAATTGGCTTTCTTTGGATTGGTATTTTCTTTGAATTTGTAGATTCAAACTTAGAATTGGTGGGGTGGGAGTTTTCTCCTTTGGTTGTTGGATCAGGGTTGATAGGTTTTTTCCCTTTATCAGTTGGTTTTGAGGGGACAGGTTGGACAATTTCTTCACTTTTAGCTTGTGTCTGGGATCTTTTTTTGGATCTCAAACTGTATCTCCTATGCAATTGTTCTTGCATGACAAAAAATAGACTGATTATAATATGCGTCTATCTCTTCTTCTTCCAAATGGATGCTCTGACCATCCCCTCTCCTCCTTGTGCTTCTAGTTCATTTTCTTCTTCTGAGAGAGTAGAGTATTGGTTCTCATGAACCTCAATACCATATTAAATACTTTCTTTAGGATCATCTTCTAAATATAGGGGAGGTTGTATTTTGCCTTATTGGTCCCTTCTTTCTCTTTTCAATAGTTGTAAAGGAGGTCTCCTATATTGGGGATTGAATGTTCTATTAGGGCCTTGATGGATTTGTCGAGGAGGATTTTTTCTCCAACTCTAGCTTGATGATTTTATTTTAAAGGTTTCTAATCAACTTATTCATCTCATCTAACTTCTGCTCTTGGGAATTCCTTGCTTGATCAAAGGATTTGACTTCTTATGTTCCCATTCTCCTATCACAATGTTCTCCCTTTCCTTTCTACTTCCCTGCAAATGCAAAGTTTTTTGACTTCTAGAGCATCAGTCTGGATCTGGTCCAATCTGCGGGATTTCCTCTCTCTAAGGGTAAACCTGACATCCGACTCAAGGACTCCAACAAACACCACCTTAGCTATTGTGTATGTAGGTTTAATCTTAGAAGCCAAGCCATTAAACAACTTTTTAAATATTTTTATGAACTCTGCGACATCTTCATTGTGTCTTTTCTTTATTGCATTAAATTTGGTCAAGAAATACATGTGGTCTTTCTTCTCTCTCGATTTCTGCATAAAAGTGTTTTCCAATTCCTCCCAAATGTTAATTGTTCTATTTGGTAAGGTCTGAAACCATTTTTTGGCCTCCCCGTCTAAATATTGGACAAATAGCCTTAAGACTACATGTAAGTGCTTTACATTCAAGTTTTCTACAAATGCATAAAATATATCAATGTGTTTTTTGGTTGTGACATCATCTTCCCCAGTGAATCTAGGATGGAGCTTAAGATAGACTTGGGGTATTGCATTAAAAGAATTTTATAGATTCAGAGTAGCATATCTATCGAGCAATGTTCTTGAGACAACCATATTTTTCAAAGGAACTTGAAAAAGATTTCTTGCAGGGCTTGGTTGAGAGGTTGGGGGAACCACATTGGAACACATTTGGGGAAAAATAGTGGTGGGGGTTTGAGATCGACTAGTAAGGAGAATATCTTTGATTTATTCAAATTATGGGAAGGTATGATATGTAAAAGGATCAGAACTAATAGAGGTTTATTCTGAATCAATTTTCGAAAAGTAAAAACCAGGTAGGGGAAAACGTTCTTCCAAAAAATCTAAAACTCTAGATGAGGTTTCAAGATATTTATGTTGGATTTATGATAGCTATAAGATGAGGCCTCTAGGAAAAAAACAACAGACTCTAGATTTCTTGGGATTCTTTCTCTCCAAATTCTCCTTGAGACAATTGTTTATGGGTCGAAGACAAAAGGAATTTTCTTCTATGAGGTATCTAAATGGGTATGAGGCCTTCTAAAATCTAGGGTTATAATCTGAGGACCTTGTTAGGTGAGAAATCTCAACCCACACTTTCTTTACTCACCATACAAAAGAAATGTTCAAAAATCATTCCCATGGAAATGTTGTAACAACCTTGGGTTAAAATTTCATATAATAAATTTAATAAAGGAAAAATCACACCAAGGTCATGGGACACGTATTACAAGTTGAATGTTGCACAAAGCATCTTAGTGGGCATCACTTTTTTTTTATTATTTCTAAGGGAAATTGGAAAAGGCTTTGAAAAGGAAAAAAGGAAATATTGGCATTTTATTTATGAAAATAAAGGAAAATAGGAGAAAAGGAAAGTGAAAGGCCACATATTTGCATGAGAAGGAAATTGAAGGAAAAATAGAGGAAATTGAAGAAAATAGAGGAATCAATGATAATGTTTGGTATGTGTTATATTCATTCCATGACTAGTCCCACGCGTCGTATGTTAAATCAGGCGCAGTGCCCTAGGATTTTTTTTTAATGCGAACCCAAGGATTGGGGGCAGACCCAAAGATGCTGGGAGGACTTACCCATGGTTTTTGTGCATGCATTTTGCCATGATGGTTTTCTTCCCATGGTATTTTGTAGATCTAGTCAAGGGAACTACGATTTTGTTCTAATATAGGGTTAATGGGTTGGGGTTTATGAATGCTTTGACATGTATATATATGCACTCTAACATTGAATGGAATATAATGAAAAATAAATCTGGTAGTTCTGATTTTGGGATCCAAGGGAAAATCTTTGTGTATATTTATTTTTTGTTCTCTCCAATGTATATTTTTTGTTTTAAGAATTCGTTTGCAAGTAATTTTTGCACAGGGTTAAAACCAATAGATAAAAAAGGCTTATGTGGATCAGTTCATAGCCTTTTGTGAGTTCAGTTTTGAAATTAGTTTATGAGAGGAGAAGAGCACCAAGAGAAAAAGGAAAGCAAGCAAGCAAAGGAAGGACAAGGAAATAAAAGGAAGGAAATGATCAAGCAAGGAAAAGTTGGATCAAGTGGCTTCAACGGGAATACTTGCAAGTAACAGGTTGCATGTATGATTTCCTAGTTGGTTTTTTCATTCATGGTATATGCATGTGTGTATTTGGTTATTTTTTGTCAATGGCATGGGTTTTGTTGGGTTTTACCATATTCGGATAGTTATGGTGTGATGGGATTCATTCTTGGTTGAGCTTTGGTTTATCAAAATGTTTGGATCCAGGTGAGGTGGTCTAAGGAAAATCCCAAAGGTTGGGGGTGGAGATGGTTTTCTCCAGAAATCCCTCAACTAGTGGGTGGAGATAGGAAAATTCCTCAAGGGATGGTGAAGGAATTCTAAGGCATCCAAGCTCGGTTTAGTTTTGTGATCTCAAGATTGATTTAGGTGAGATCATGGTAGTGTGAGGGTGAAGGTGGTTTAACCTCTGGATTCCCTTGTTTTTTTATGGATTGGTCTATCCCATGAGATCCCACATTCATGCTTCGAATATGGCACAGGGTGATTGGCTGAAAGAAAGATTTGGTTCAGCCCAATCTATGGTTGGGTGGTATGTGGAAGTCCTTGACTTGGTTGGACTTTGCATATGTAAATAAGAGCTAAGTTCCTCTTGTATTTCATGAGTAAATATACTTTTTATTATGTGGCTTTAATGGTTGTTCTATTATTGTTATTTATTTGGTTATATGTTGGTTATAAGCATGGTTTTATGACATAACCAAATTATGGATCTTATCATGTTTGATTGATAAAGGAAGGGTTATTGAATGCATGACCTAATAGATGTTATTGAAACTATTGTGAGAGGGCATTAGTCCTCCTTGGTAAACCTCAAATAAGTTTGAAATCCCTATGTTTAGATATGCATTCATGACCTATAGGTTGCATGTTCATCATGTGTTTGATAGAATGACTATCATGGCTAGGATGGGCTAGGGCGAATCCCTAACCAAGTTTTGTGTTAAAATCTTTGTAGGTGTGTCATACATCATTTTGGAAAGTATCATCAAGTTCTGGGAAGTGGTCTGGTGACTAGCCTTGAAAAAATATTGTAGTTGCTCCTTTGCAATATTATGTATGTGACTGGATGATTACAGTCAAATTCAGGTAGTGTTATGCCAACGCCTGGGGGTGCAGATTAGTGAAAGAGTAAGTTAGCTCAGGGTTTGGGCACCTGGAGGGTTGGTTTAGCTCTTGAGGGTCCTATAGCACCTGAGGGAAGTCAATAAAGTCTTGATTTGTTGACTTTATTTCCTTAAGGTGATCTAGGAGGTTGATTCATGTCATAGTAGTTCCTCATCTCATGTTTACCTCGACAGGTTGGTGAAAATGGGTAGATATGAGAGGTGGAATTACGGAGTAGTATCAAAGCATGGTTCAATACTTGGATTGGATGGGATAGATGCATGTTGTTATGCATGCATTATCATAGTTAAGGTTGTTGGACATGAGTTCATTGTATGAAGTTTATTTCATTATGATGGTGTTGGTATGTTATGATGTTGATGTGTTGGCTAAGATAGAGAAGGAGATGCAGATCATCAGAGCGACGTTAAAACACTATACCTCAGGGTAAGAGAAAATCGGCATACACGTTTGTATGTTGGGTATGCAGGTATGTTGGTTAATGGTTCTTATATTCCTAGTGGCTATATGCATGCATATCATCTATTGTTATTATGGTTATATATACATGATAGATGTTAGTTAATGAATGTGATCATATGCATGCACGTCGGATAGTCATGAATGATAATAACTTGTTTTTATATGCATTGTGGTCATATGCATGATAATTATGGTCATTGCACCTAAGATCTTGATGTTATATGTATCATGCTATATGGATTTCTCTTTGAAGATGGTTATGGTTATGATATTTAGGTATGAGTTGATATACTTGTGATATTGTGTCATACTAATCTAAACAAACTTGTGTTGTCTCCCCTAAGATACATTGAGGTATGAGTTTGATTATGTCGCCTATTTGGTTTAGCTAACATCTTATGTTTATAATTTGTTTGATTTTTTATTAAGTGCATGATATGAACATGTGTCTATAAGATTGCATGACAGAATGATATTGTTTATAAGTAGAACTTTGATGTAAATCACATAAAGAGAGACATTTGTCGATTTCGAGCCAACCAGTGTGGCTCATCGTCAGGACAAGTTTGGTTCAAACTTGACGATGAGCCACACTGGTTAGTTCATCGATGTCTCTCTTTATGTGATTTACGCCGAAGTTCTACTTATAAATATTATGGATCACAGAATTTCAACAGAATGATATTGTTTCAAGATGGTTGTACTAAATCAATATGTGTTGAGACAGTTGATATGTACTTGAGTGCGAGTAGGTGATGGTTTTAGTATTATGACTATGAATATGAGTTGATTCCAGATTATGACATGGATATTAGTATTGGTAAAGGTTGATTTCAAATTAATAGATATGATGTCATGATATTTGGAGCATGTGACTGACATGTATGAGCAGTTGTAGGGCAACATGCTTGGTACTAGCATGACAAGGTAAGAGAATTTTTTAATATAAATATCAGCTGGGTGATGTGACAATGCACAATAAGACTCAATTGTAGCAAGGTAAAAATTACAAGAAAGGAATTGGGTGATAATTCCTTTGGATATGTTGGAAACCGTAATTCCAAATGAATGAGTGCATTGCATGAATACAAGAAGTCGTCTCAACCTTGATTTTGTTTGACATTATGAGGATATGTGTAAAATTCCTGAACATGTATTTGGCATGTATAATAGTTGGTTTCCAATTATGTTTGGATTCATAAAGGAATTGAAGCCCCTTGAGAGATGATATATGTACATGTTCAGTTACAAGTCAACGTTCTTCACACAACAAGGTAAGGTAACTGGTATATTGTTATGTTTATCTATGCCCTTACAATTATGTGTTTATGGAAGTATGATGCATGGGATTGCATGGTATAAGAGGCTCCAATGAAATCTTAAAGAAGTCTTAGGTTGATATTTCCCTTGGAAGAATTGGGAACCCATGGGGATTGAGTCAGGGTGTTTGTTGGGAGTTTTGTGCTTTCGGTCTTTTCTGATTTGTTTGTGCCTGATTTGTAGTTTTGTTTACTTCTAGTGCATGGACACGCCATTTTGTTTTTGGTGTCGTATTGTTATTGGTTTCCATGACTTGTCTTCTTATTTACTTTTTATTCTTCCTTTTGTGCTTGAGATCCTTGGGAATTGGTTTGGGAAAGAGGAAATTTAATCGAGCTCGGAGGGAGCTTAATGAAACCCAACAGGTAATGTAAGACTTGGATGAAGCCCGATGCATAAGTAAAGGGAAGTTGAAGATAAGAATATGACAACCATTTGGATTGGATTGGGTCCATTAGGATATATTGACGGTGGTAGGATAGTCATGATCAAGGAAACAGGAAAGGTGAATTAAATGTATCGGAATCATCATATGCCTTGGCTATGTTGGGGATTGTTTTTCTCAATGTTGTGCATGGTGTGCATAGATAAAGGGAGTTCTCTTTACCTTGACCTTATGGTAACTGGTAATTATGTTGTGATCATGATTATGTTGATGTCTATATATGTATAACATGTATGTATGTATGTCATTGTCTGATCGGGTCGTCAAGGATCATGTTCGTTTTATGTTGATGTTTATATGTATGTATGCAGTTGTCTGAAAATATCATCAAAGATCATTATTATGGAGGAATGATTTCTTATGTTGGTGAATGGCATGAAGAGGTTCCTGGTTTATGAGGAATCAAGTGGAAGAGTAGCTTGACAGATCTACAAGGTTAGTATCATGTGAATATGAATTGATATTATGTGATTATACTATGTCTATGTTTATGATATGGTAGGTAATGTTGAGGGATACATCAACTGAATGAAAGTAGTGTGATTTGCGACATGTTGGAAAAGCATGGATAGTGGAAAGAAATTAGAAGCTATGTTTCTTGGTAGAGACAGTGTAGCCTCCAACTGTTTAGTGCTATTGTTGTGTATATGTTATACATGTCGTACCTGTGGTGTTGCGAACATGTGGTATGGTAAGCGTGTTGCATATGTAGTAATGTGTACATATGGTATATACGGTCTTGTGTACATATAATGTTGTGTCCATGTTATACAAGTGGTGCTATGTACATATGGTGTTCTGTGCATGTTGTACAAGTGGCATTGTGTGCATTTGGTGTTTTTTACATGTTGTAAATTTGGCACTATGTGCATGTGTTGTCGTGTACATATTGTGCAGATGGTATTGCGTACATTGGATGATGTGTACACCTTGAGAAAGTGGTGTTGTGTACATTAGGTGTTGTGTACACGTTGTGCAGGTGGCACTATGTACATGTGGTATTGTGTACATGTTATACATTTTGTGTTGTGTATATTTCATATGGCGCTATAGGTATTTCACATTCGTTGTATCATGGTATGTGTATTCGTGGTATTGTATTGTGTGTATGTATATGTATTGTGTTGTACATCGGCTGTAGGTGTATGTGTCATGTTTTATGCGGGGTTGTAGGTGTATGTGTGGCATTGTGCACTAGGTGTAGGTGTATGTCTTGTGTTGTACACTAGTTGTAGGTTTATGTGTCATGTTGTAGACTAAGTGTAGGTGTATGTGTTGTGTTGTACAATAGGTGTTCGTGTATGTGTTGTGTTGTCCATTGTGTATGTGTATGTGTTATACATTGTGATAAGAGAGCAAGGTACAAGAATTCCTAGCCCTTATTATTGATATTGAGGGTTGAGGCACTTTGGTCTCAAGATACCCTTATTGTTAATATTGAGGGTTGCAGCGGTTTAGTCTTGGGATAGCCTTATTACTATTAAGGGTTGAGGCAGTTTAGCCTTTGGATACCCTTGTTGCTATTGAGGGTTGAGGCAATATAGTCTCAGGATACCCTTGTTGATGATATTGAGGGAGGAAGTGGTTCAATTTTTGGATTCCCTTGTTTCTTAAAGAGAAGGCACTTGGTGCTTGCCAGGTTTGGCAACTGATTCAGTGTGTGTATAGAAATGATAAAGAACAAAGATAGAAACAAAGGACTGATTAAAGGATAAGTATCTGTTTATTTCATTTTTATTATGCATGTGATCTATGACTCTGATTTATGATGGTTTCGTTTCGAGCTAACCTGATGTGATATGTTTATACATGACGATTTGGTCAAAGATCTAGTTTGACTTGTTGTGACAAAAATTAAATGGAATTGCAATTGTACCTTATTGATGGGCCACCAAAGAGGTATGATTTGAATTAGTTTCAATTATTTTTAGTCTAATGGAAATTATGTGCTTGGTACGGGAAAGAAAGGTAATGCCCAGTTTGGGTGGTTGAAATTGACTACAAGGGTTAGCAGCAGCAGAAAAAGGAATTGGAATAGGAAATAGTATGCTGGAAAAGAATTTAGGAGCATGGCCATTGTGGGACACTGGTACCTAATAGTTCCCATTGATTTCCATGAGCATGTTATGACTGGCATGATGGTTTCGAGACAGGGATATGCCTTGGTTTTTGGACCTTCTAATGCAAGGAGACCTTGCTAAGGGATGAATCACTCGGTATAGGGGATGTGCGGGAACTTGGAAGGTGAGTGATTGCAATGAAGGGGGTCATCGGATTTCCAAAGGGATTGTGTAGCACAGAAGGGAAGGCCGTGGGATGGATTTGTTTTGGTTAGTAGCATTGCTAGATGGAATCAGATGCATATTGGGAGTGTACCCTAGAACACTAAGCTAGTAATTTTTCATTGAGGGAATAGGTAGTGCAAGGATTCTAGCACTAGAGATTGGATGCAGGTTTGACTTTGACGGTGGATTCTAGACTTCCTGGGAAGGAGGTAAATCTGGTACTACTCTTGAGGGTGGAGGTGTGAGCCTATAGATTCTCTTGTTGCGGATGCAAGCATCGTATCATTTTATTTGTTGGTTAGATAAAATGTGCATATGTATATATGTGTATATTATTGTAAATATTGTATCGAGCTAGATTTATAATGCTCCACAAACAGTATGGTTATTTGCTAGTTGAAGAAAATGTGCATAAGTATATGTGTTTGTTATTGTAAATATCATACTGAGATGTGTCATAAATCTCTAGTAAATGTTATCATTGTCACATTTTCAATAGATTTTTATTGTAAATATTGCATCGAGATGAGTTATAAAGCTCCATGGGTAGTATGTTTGGTTTTCAGTGGTCTTGCTGGTTGTAGGTATCATAGAACACCAAGGACAATGTTCCCCTAGGGGGTGGGGTCTGTAACAGCTCCAGGTCATGGGACAAGTATTCCAAGTTGAATATTGGGCAAAGCATCTTAGTGAGAATCACTTGTTGTTTATTATGGTTAAGGGAAATTGGCAAAGGCATTGGGAAAGGCTTTGAAAAGGAAAAAGGAACTATTGGCATTTTATTTATGAAAATAAAAGAAATTAGGAAAAAAGGAAGGGTGAAAGGTCACATATTTCCATGAGAAGGAAATTGAAATAAAAATAGAGGAAATTGAACAAAATAGAAGCCTTAATGATAAAAAGGCTTCTAAGGATCATTTCACAGCCTTTTGTCAGTTTAGTTTTCAAATTAGTATGATAGAGGAGAAGAGCACCAAGAGGAAAAGGAAGGACAATGAAAGAAAATGAAAGAAAGGATCAAGCAAGGAAAGGTTGGATGAAGCGGCTTCAACGGGAATACTTGCAAGTAACAGGTTGCATGAATAATTTCCTAGCTATTTTCGGGATGCATGGTATATGCATGTGTGTATTTGGTTATTTGTTGTTAATTTCATGGGTTTTGTTAGGTTTCAACAGTAGTTGTAGCCTTGCCTTGCCATTTCTAGACAACCATGGTGTCAAGGGATCCATTCTTGGTTGAGCTTTGGATTACTAGAAGGTTTTGGATCAGGGTGAGGTGGTCTCAAGAAAATCCCAAGGGTTGGAGGTGGAGATGGTTTTCTCCTGGAAGCCCTTAGTAGGTGGGTGGAGACAAGAAAATTACTCAAGGGATGGTGAAGGAATTCCGAGGCATCCAATATTGGTTTGTTTTTTGATCTCAAGACCGGTGTAGGTGGGATCACAGTAATGTGAGGGTGGAGTTGATTTAACATCTAGATTCCCTTGTTTTTTTATTGATTGGTTTATCCCATGAGATCCCATATTCGTGCTTGGAATATGGCACAGGGGGTGATTGGCTGAAAGAAATATTTGGTTCAACACAATCTATGGTCAGGTGGTACATGGAAGTCCCTAACTTGGTTGGCCTTTGCATATGGAAATAAAAACTAAGTTCCTCTTATATTTCATGATTAAATGTACTTGTTATTATGTGGATTTAATGGTGGTTCTATTATTTGTATTTATCTGCTTATATGTTGGTTATAAGCATGGTTTTATGACAAATCCAAGTTATGGCTCTTATCATGTTTGATTGATAAATGAAGGTTTATTGAATGCATTACCTAATAGATGTTATTGCAACTATTGTGAGAGGGCATTAGTCCTCCTTGGTAAAACTTTGATAAGTTTTAGATCTCTATGTTCAAATATGCATTTATAACCTGTAGGTTGCATGTTCATAATGTGTTTGACAAAATGACTGTCATGGCTAGGATAGGATAGGGTGAGTCCCTAATCAAGTTTTGTGTTAAAATCTTTTTCTATGTGTCATACATCATTATGGAAATTCTCGTCAAGTTCTAGGCAATGGTCTAGTGACTAGCCTTGAAAACATGTCTTAGATTTTGCAGCTGCTAGCACAGAACTGGGTAAAAAAGATTGCAGTCGCTCCCTTGTAGGATTATGCATGCCACTGGAGGATTACAATCAAATTTAGGCATCGTTATTCCATAATATGGGGGTTTAGATCAGTGAAATAGCAAGTTAACTCAAGGTTTGTGAACCTCGAGGGATGGTTTAGCTCTTGGGGGTCCTGTAGCACCTAAGAGAATTCAGTAAAGTCTTGGTTTGTCAACTCCATAGGAGGTTGAGTCATGTCATAGTAACTCCTCTTCTGATGTTTACCCCAATAGGATGGTGAAAGTGGGTAGATATGAGAGGTGGCATTACAAATATATTCTATTTCGTTCCCTGACAATGGCGACATAAGATTTTGATGCTCCTAGAGACAACCCCCAGGTTGAGGAGAAGGTCAATGTCTAGGACATCTTAGAGTCTCTTGTAGATGAATCATTATTGCTCAAGAGTTGAAATGTAAAATTATTTAAATCTGGTTCAGTGATCATACCTAGATACCAACCACATTAGATACATTGACAACATTTATTTCCAAAGAATTAAAGTTCATCCATGGTGGCCTACACATAGATAGTGAAGATTCTTTAGCTATTGTAGCATAGGTGACGGAAGAGATGAAGAAAGAAATCCGGCGCAGAGGGCTAGAGATAGAATATTATGCACTAAGCTTCAACTAAATAATGTGTAGACAAAGGAAATGCAATTAGAAACCATGGAGTGCATTTTAAGGCTTTCAATATTACATCTATAGGTGCCATTTTCCATAGCATGACATAGATAGACGTGACATACAAGATTGATTTCCAACAGCTACAATTACATTATTCCTAAGAAGAAAGAAACTCATATGAAAATCATAGACAAAGATAGGAGCACATAATCCACATATCAATGCTTAGAATCACCAGAATCTTCTTCATTACTATTTCAGAACAACATACATATCATTAATCCTCAGAACTTGCAAAACTTGCAGAAAATTGCAGCCTCTAAAATAGAAAATCGAATGCCTACAAATGAGTTCCTCTTCCCCTTTATAGGAAGAGTCCTCGCAAAAAATAGTTACAAAATATTTTGTAGTGCGACAACTATCTAAAATAATGATCTATGTGAGTGTACCAAAGGCCTAGTTGTTCTAATTATTACATAACAACTTGATTCTTTCTTGAAAATAAAATATTTACAAAAACTGTCAAAATGGCAGAGATATGTTATGATTTCAAATCAGAAAAGATCTGCAATATTGGCTTGCTTGATCCGTCGAGGTGGACCCATAATCCACTATCCATCTTTTCCATGATTTTTGAAGGTTAAGGAGTATCACCAGCTCAAGAGGAGAATAAGGCTTGATTTGTTTTTCACTGCTAATGATAGCCTCTCCCAATGGTGGCAACATTTGAGTGGAGATATTGGTGAGTGATTTCAAAACCAACCAATTGGTGTGGGGTTTGACCAGAAAGTGCCAATTAGCTTCGAGATCAATTTTTCCTAACTGGTTAACTTTCTATGTGAACTCAACCCACTGTTGAAGCTAATTCCTAGGTAGGCTCTCCACATCTGGCAAGGAATCTTTGAGACAGTTGGAGATTAGATTCGATTCAAGTAAGGAATCATTAATGGGTCCCAACAAGGCATTTTACATCTCACATACATCACTAATGTTCTTTTTAATTTATCATATCTGGGCCGTCCATCCCTTAAGGATAACTTATTTATGCATTGCATCAATTTTAGGAAAGTGAGATTTCCTCCCCTCAACATTGTCTTGCCATTCTAACATTTCAATAAGGTCCTTCTTATCTTCATCAAAACATGAAATAATTTCCACTAATTCATCAGTCAAATCATTTCCCAATCTTCATTGTTCCTAAATCAAGTTCAACTTCTCACAGAACCATCTTTGTTGCCTTTGTAGTCGTACATTCAAGTCATGGGACTCCTACTTGAAATCCTTCAGCTGAAGTGCCTCCGCTATAATTGCTTTATCTTTTGATGGGATTCTCGGAGTTATTTATCCTTAGCCTTAACCTCCTCTGCATGATGAATTTGAAGGGAATTGAACTATTTTGTAGATCTACCAATGCAATCTCCTTTTGATCTAGTTGATATTTCCACTGTGCTCCCAATTGCTCCTTCTTATTTATGAGTTCCCATTCCAAGGAGGAAATATTCTCATCCTTCTCTCTCAGCAATTCTTGAACTTCCATGGCTTTTTCCATGGTGGAAAAAGAATATGAAACTGTGGACTGAGTTAATTTTCCAAGTTCCTCAGTAGGGGAAACTGAAGTACCTTTTCATAGGACTTCAAGGAGGGAATCTTGGGAGGTTTTCCTTAAAACTAAGGCCTGGGACACGACTATATTTCTCTTCTTCCTTCCTCTCTTTACCACTACCTTATGCACAGGGCTGTAAAAAATATCCATTGGGGGCATCTCTTTAATTTCAAGGAAGATCTCTAAAGTAGGATTAACTGGGATAATCTCTACTTCAGGTTAGGTAACCATTGGTGTCTTCTAAGTTGTGGATTTCTCTATCTTGATGTGCTTCTGAGAAGGTGGAATATTGAATGGAGTCAACTGCTGGAAAATATTTTCTCCCTCTAAGACCTCTTTCCCTCTTTCCCCTTTCTTAGATTGCTTGAGGGTCTGATCAAACTATTCCCAGACCTGCTCCAAGTTTGGGTCCACTGTATGCAATTGTCCTTCAGGTTCTAAAGAACTAGTTGTTATTATTTCTTTTTGTTGGGGAGAGTCCAATTGTTGGGAGGAACTCCCTTGCTAAGTAGATACTAAGGTATCCTTTAAATATATTTTCCGTCGCAGAGGAAGTTGCAAAAAATATAATGGCAGGGTGGCAGTCTTGCATTTCTAAATTTGAGGAACTGTTCTCGCTCCTGGAATGAAAAATCCTCATTTTCCATTTTCAAAACTAAATCATAGGAACCTACTTTAGCAAACAACTTGTCAAACTTGTTTTCTTCATGGAGGAACCTTCTGATACCGGAGTTCAGGGCTACTTGCTTTTCCACTCCATATGGTCATAAAGCCCAATAGGAATAGTGGCCAACTTTAATATCTCAACAGGCTTTAGTTACTTTTCAACATGCCAATAGTTGGCCAAAGAGAATATTCCAAAAGTCAGGGGGAATTGAGGCCACGTCTTCTTCTTGTAATCTTCTAAGGATTTGGTAATCTCGTTACTAACTGTTTGGTATGCCACCTCCCTACACAACAACTTGTCTGGGATGTATAGTGGCAAGACATGTGGGGGTGCATGACTGCCCAAGACTTTGATGTAGTTGAATGATTCTTCACCAAAACAATTCCAAATCCTCCTAGGGTCTTCCATATCTTCCCAGGAAATTCTCGGGGGCTTAGTTTCAAATATGATTTCATAGATTGGGACCATGATCATGTTATAGATTTGATAGAAATGACAAAAATAATTGGTCTCACAGAGTATACCATGATAAACGTAAATTTGTGTTGGATCAAAGATGGTCCACTTCCATCCCATGGCTAGAAAGTCAAGGGAATAATAGAGGGATTCCATGACATAGGTTGACATATAAAATGAAGGCATTTTTTTCTCCCGGACAATATGGGAAGAGTGGAAATCTAGAATGTGTTTGGCTAGATTATTTGATAAAATAGTGGCCCAATTGAAGATGTAGCCATCAGAAGATCCATCAATTAGAGGGATCCAATCATTGGGGAATTTAGACACATTTGGAAATGCATGTAGCCTACAGAGCATGGAAACTACTTAACTAAAAGGAGAAGCTAGTGAACATATGGAATACTTACCATCTTGCTCCTTTTTGTGCTTGTTCAGGTCACTCCTCTAGTCTTTAATGGAGTTGGTTGGATCCTCATTCTTTTTACATATGTCGTCCACATAATTTTTGTCATAAACGCATTGAGGGTTTGGCAAGTGGTACATCTCCTGAAAGGCTTTTCTAAAAACAAATCAATTGTGGTGCCCTTAATGGTGTGGAACTTCCTCTCTACAATATCCATCGTTTCAATACCTCATCTAACCATGTCAGTGTAAGCTAGAATGTGAGGCCTCGCTCTAATTCTGTGCATGAAGTAATTGTTTGTGTCCTGCGGGGTTGCCTCTAAGGTGGGGGTTTCATCGTTGACGAAGACTATTCTGACAGTCACTCGGGGACCTTCATCTTCAAAATACTTGTAAAATTCCTCCCACAAGGAATGCCCTGAATCCCTGATGCATACAATGTCTGAAAATAGTTTCGCCCCCGGTAACTTTTCATCAAAGGTTTCTCTAAATGGGCCAGTGGGTTGCTACACGGGGGCTTTCAACTTCCCCTTGGTTTTCTTCATTTCTTCCTGATGAGGGTGGTAGAGGATTTCCTGGTTAGTGGAGGGAATAGAACATTGTGAGTGCATGAAAGTCTTCACTCTAGTTGGAATTTGATTGGAGGCAATTACAAACAGATGGAATGGCTTGACATAGAATAGTTTTAAATAGACAAATTTAGATTGCAACAGTCAGTGCGTGGGATGTAACTATTGGTTTGCGGGGATTTTAGGTGGGAAAGGGAGGATATGGCATGGGGGGAGGAGACATGCGGAGGAACTCTATTGGGTGGAGGACAAGGGAGGAGGGTGATGTATCAAACAGTCTCACACTCGCTTGCCACGCTTCCCTGATAATGGTCCTTATCGTTGACATGGTCATTTCACTACCTTGATAGGTGGCGGGCCCATTTTATCTCTTCTAGCAAGGTCCCTGGGTGGAGTTGGAGGCAAGGCTCGATCCACCAAAATTATTCACAACCATTGGTTTGCACCATACATTTTTTTGACTCTAACTTTCCAGGGGCAAGCATCAGCTTAACGACTGCACTTGTGTACTGACTGGAGCTTCTCCCGAGTGAGGTGGCCTCAAGAAGGATGATGATCTGCTCTGTAGGTGGCCGCCCTTTAGTCCTTTTCAATTGAGAAATGGGGAAGACCCACTACCACTTGGTGATTCCTCCGTGCCGAAAAATGGTGCCGCTTACTCTTAAGCTGGAACCCAGATGCCGATGCTTTGGTCCCCTGGTCCTTGAAAGCCTGACTCCTTTTGAAACATAATTTGAAATTGTTAGAGGGGTCCGACCCTCTGGGGTGTACTACTGGGATGACATCAACCAAGCCACATGTCAACGTGTGATTAATCGATGTGCCATCCATATAAGGGTCCTTTGGGTACCTTAAAACTTCAAAATTGTTTTTCATATGTCCCCATCCCAGTGGATGGTTGCTAGCGTCACCTTTTCCTAATGATATTTTTCCACCTGTCCGGTCAGAGGAGAGAGAGAAGGGTCCCTGGTGCTTTTCTATGCGAGAAATTTCTTCTATAAATGGTTCAATCCTAGCGCCTTCGAAAATTGAGTTAACAAAAGGTTAAAGGGTTCCATGGTTGCGGGGTCTAAGCCTTCAATTTTTGTTACAGGGTCACGTCAATAGACGACCTCGACTCCGAGAATTGATGGATCCCTGGTCCCTGAAAGCCTTTTGAAATTGAATTTATAACAAGTTATGAGATTCTAGAGTCATAGGGTCTCTGAGATTTTGACATTTATGGGTCCAACGTTGACTGCCCTTATATTTTGATCCAGGAGGCCAATTTTAGACTTTCTTATATTGTTGGAAATATTTTCCAGAGCACTTTCTGATTGAGTGGGTTTGATATGGTCTTTGAGCTCATCTGTTTCTCTGAAAATGGCCCCAAACTCTTCTATGTTTTTCACCTCACCCGCTTTGTCATGTAAGGCTTAAGGGAAAAGAAGAGCAGGGTACAACAAGAAAGCTAAAGCTTGATTAGAGAATCTATTACAACCAAGACCCCAATAATTTTAGAAGTTTCCTTCTTTGATGAATAAGGTTGGAAGGTGTTTACTCTCCTGAGATGAGTTAGAGTTTTTCCTCAATAGGTGCCTTGGCACATCTTTCCAATAGTAGTGGTGGTCCACAAAGAGACAACAAATATCATATTTACAGACATTGAGTGATTAACAAAATATGCTCACCCCATTTGAGTATCTAGAAAAAGATAAAGCCGGTTAAATTATTGACTCAATATTCACTAGCAGCTTTTGAAAGGAATTGTTTCACCAAGTGGGAACCTCATTAACAATAAATATTCAATACAATCCAATGAAAAATGGACAAAGTGGTAAACAAATGCCTTGAAGGATATTTGAAGAACTTTGTGAATGATTGTGAATTGCGGTGACACAAATGGTTACACCTTGCATAATGGTGACACAAGACTACCCATCACACCTTTTAATGCTTTATATGAATACCTAACATTGTCAATTAAAAAATATGTTGTTGCCAAGTTCAAAGTTCCCAATGCAAATAATTATTTAATCAGTTGTGTTGAGATCCTTGGAATCCTAAAGAATCATCTTGAACAAACAAGTAATGAGGTTCATGAAAATCATCTATAGTAATGAAAACACTTTATCTTAGAATACTTTTCTTATTCTCACACTAGATCTCAATGTAAGAATATTTCTAGTAACATTGATTTTCATAAATTATTATTTTTTGAAAACTAAAGAGAGAGCTACAAAAAAATCTCTTTAAACTTAGTAATCATAAATGCAAAATGTTGTTGGGGGGTAGCTCATATGTTGATCGAAGTAATGTGAAATGTAGTATACCTAGGGGGGATAATATGGAGGGAGGTACCCAAAGTAATAATGCGATGTAGGATAATAAATAAATGAGCCATAGTTAATAAATAAAGTGGTTAACCTACATAATGAAAGAGACCACAAGTAGTTATGAAATAATTTGATATGCCCATAGTATTGGATATATGGTATTGAAAGACCCATGGTTATTGCCCATGGTATTGTATGTATGAAACCTACATAGAGGGCTAGAGACTTTCCATTGAGACATGTAAAGCATTGGTTTTGTATTGACAAGCGATGACTTGTCGAGTGATCTCTTTCCTTAAGTAGTAGTTTTATAATGTTATCCTACCTCAAGAGTTTTGATTAATAAAGATCTTAAGCTTCTATATTTTGTTTTTGTATTTCTCTTGAGATTATTTGCAATTATTGTGCATATTTGCAATTTTAATATATTTCCGAGTTAGATCTATTTTATGAAATATATGTGAAAATTAAGAGATCTAAGGTTCAAATCCCCTATTTGAGACTTGGTTTAAAGAGAGGAGCCTAGAGCAGGCCATAAACCTCTAGAAAATACAACAACAAAACATAAACACAAAAATTTAAAATAAATCGCTTGATAATGACCACTTTCAAACCATTTAATTCTAACACAACTCTGTTTCACATTACCGAAATTAACGAAATAGAGTTTACATAAATCGAGGCTGGTCGAACGACGATGCTTTGCGATAAAAGAGCACCAATGATTTCATTCACCGATGTGGTTTCTATGCGAAATCTTTGGTAGCCGAATCTTTCGTAATAAGTAATAAATGGTTATCATGTAACAATACGGAATCAAAGGTTTCAAAATAAACAACGATTATCAAATAATTATTAGATTATTTTATTAACCAATCAAAGTAACGCATTATTATATTAGTTTATTAATCAATTAAAGGAAGTTCTATTATTAAATAGAGTAATGTCTGATTGGAGATTACATAATAGCTTTTGGTTTACAGATTAGTGAGACACTGATTTCCTGCTTATTTTTATTATTCAAAAAATTATAATTGGTCGATAAAAAGGAGGTGGGAAATCATGTTAAATGGTAAACCATTCACATGAAACTTTATAGCTCTTTGTTTCAACGAAAACACCGGAAACTCATTTTCTCGGCAGAGTGGAACACTTTTTTAACCGATGAGCGTTAATATGTTTCAACGACAACATCGGCATCCAATTTTCTACGCGGAGGTGGAACACTTTTTAACTAATGACCCATGTGACATTAACTTTGTTATTAAATAATGTTTTTTTATTAGAACGGACGGGAGATTTACTAATGATTACTAATCATTAGTAAATTAAAGCAACTTATATTTACTGATGGGATTCCATGATAGTTTTTGGTTTCCATACCGCTTACACACGGAGTTCGTGCGTCTATTGGTAATAAATTTTAATTTTCATTTTATATGATCAAGTTGAATGGGAAACCATTCACACTAAACTTTATAATTATACATGTTTTAACGAGAATATCGGAAACCACTTTTCTCAGCAGTGGAAGGCATTTGAAAGACTTCTTTTGACGTGAGCGTCAGCACAGAGTGGCCTCCCTCAACCTCCGTCATTCACACCCAACTTTATAATTATATATGTTTTAACGACAACATCGGAAGACTTTTGAAAGACTTCTTTTGAATGGCCTCATGATTGATGCCTCATGATTGGAAACTATTCGCACGAAACTTTATAATTATACATGTTTTAACGAGAACATCGGAAACCACTTTTGACAGAGAGGAACGGCCTCATTATTGATGCATTGTTCTTCACGTTTTTCCCCTCTCTACGTTCACACTATACACGGTACTACGTATTCTTCACGACGCCGAAACACGCGGTTTCTCTCCTTATAAATACTCACTCACTTCTCCACCCATACACATATACCCACTGCATTTCTCC
Source organism: Pinus tabuliformis (assembly GCA_031772625.1). Lineage (NCBI taxonomy): Eukaryota > Viridiplantae > Streptophyta > Pinopsida > Pinales > Pinaceae > Pinus > Pinus tabuliformis. The sequence continues at coordinate 101,126,652 of CM062807.1, forward strand.
CCTCCCCTTTCCATCTTGACCACCATGCCCTCTCTTTCTTTTGCTTTTCATCTGCTCTTTCTCCTCCTCATCTTTTCCTTCACCCCTGGGAAAGGATCCCACTCTTTCCGCAATGACCACCAATCCCTGGTGGAATTCAGGAACCTCATTGCCACCAATTCCCTCGCAGATTGGACTCCCGCCAACCCCTTCTGCAACTGGACCGGCGTCACCTGCAACAGCCGTCATCCACTCAGAGTGGCATCCCTCAACCTCACTGACATGGATCTGAGCGGTTCCATTTCTCCATCGCTCGGCAATTTGTCGTTTCTCCGCACGCTCGATCTTTCAGGGAATGAGCTCACTGGTCATATCCCCAATCAACTGGGACGCCTCTTTCGTTTGAGGGAGCTCTTGTTGAACGACAATGGCTTGGACGGAAATATCCCAACTCAACTCTGCAGTTGCAGAAATTTGACTTTTCTGGCGCTCTCCTTCAACAAGCTGACCGGAAATATCCCGAGCGAGTTGGGTTCCCTTCGGCTTTTGCAAGTGCTTGCATTGGGAGAGAACGCGCTGACAGGTACCATTCCCTCTTCCTTGGGAAACCTTTCATCGCTGATTGAATTAGGTTTGGAATACAATAGTCTCACCGGTCCTATTCCGAGTCAACTCATCACCTGCAAAAAATTGACTCTCCTGCTGCTCCCCTTCAACCGTCTGACCGGAAATATCCCGAGGGAGTTGGGTTCCCTCCCGCAATTGCAGATTCCTTACTTGGGAAACAACGAGCTGACAGGTACCATTCCCTCTTCCTTGGGCCGCCTCACCCGTTTGCAACATCTTTCTCTTTCCCTAAATGATTTGTCAGGTCACATACCCCCATCTTTGTCAAATATGTTAAACTTGCAACTTCTCGATTTAGGGGCAAATCAACTTAGTGGAGAGATTCCAAAGTTTATTGGAAATTTTTCTAACTTAGTACAACTGATTTTAGGTAATAACAAGCTGAGTGGGACCGTGCCTATAGAGTTGGCTAAGTTATCTTTTCTGGAACTTTTACTTTTGAATAACAATCAACTAGATAGTGGCAATGCTATAAACATGCCTTTTTTTACTGCTCTCACTAATTGCTCTCATTTAAAGAGTTTATGGTTGCACAACAATAAATTAAGTGGTGTTTTGCCACTTGCTATAGGTAGACTTTCTACTAATTTATCTATGTTAACATTATCAAATAATAAAATACAAGGAAACATCTCTCCACATATAGGTAATCTTAGCAGCCTAATTTTATTAAATTTAAGTGAAAACTTTCTAAATGGTAATGTTCCACCATTAGGAAAACTTTTAAAAATAGAAAGATTGTATTTAAGTAACAATAACTTTGAAGGAGACATACCTAACGATTTTGAAGGCTTACAACACCTTGGTCTCTTGGACCTTAGTGGAAATAGTCTCTCTGGAAAGATTCCAAATTCCCTTTCACTCCTTAAACAACTAAGAAGACTCCATCTTCATCACAATAACTTATCAGGGACCATACCTTCCAGCTTAGGAGATTGTATAAATTTGGAATTGCTTGACCTATCTCACAATAGGCTCTCTGGAAGTATACCACATGAAATTGGGAAATTTTCTAATCTACAATTCTATTTGAATTTGTCATGGAATTTATTAGAAGGTTCCTTGCCCCCAGAGATTGGTAAAATTGCAATGGCTCAAGCTATAGACATCTCTGTCAATCAATTGATTGGGGAAATGCCCCCTGCACTTGGAAGTTGCAATGAGCTACAATTATTGAACTTATCTCGCAATTCCTTCCAAGGGTCTATTCCAGAGTCACTTGGAAATTTGCAAAGCCTTGCAAGTCTAGACCTCTCTTTGAACAACTTATCAGGTATAATACCAGTGGTCACACTCAAGAATTTGAAAATGCTTGAAAGCTTGAATATGTCTTTCAACAATTTCACTGGGGAAATTCCAGAAGGAGGGTTTTTTGCAAATAGAACAATTGTCATGTCCTTAATTGGAAATCCTAGCCTTTGTGGACCGCAAGTATTTCAACTGCCTGCATGTCAAACGCCAAGACATCATTTTGCACTTGTAAAAAGATTGATACTGCCAGTGAGTGGAGTTGCTGCTTTTATATTATGTTGTTTACTTTTCGGATTCCTTTGCAAAAGAAAGGGATTCCTTTGGAACAGAAATATGCTTGTGCAAAAATTTGATTCCTCACAAGCCATTTTGCAAAGGTTGGAGCACAAAAGGATCTCATATCAAGAGCTTCATATAGCAACTAATGGATTTGTCGAGGCCAACTTGTTGGGAACAGGGAATTTTGGTTCAGTTTATAAAGGAATTTTGATTGATGGCACACTTTTTGCTGTAAAAGTTTTCCATTTGCTAAAGGACAAGGCTGAAAAGAGTTTTAAAGCGGAATGTAGCGTCTTGCAAAAGGTTCGACATCGAAATCTGGTGAAAATCATAACCTCATGTTGCAACATTGATTTCAAAGGATTAGTGTTCAAATTTATGTCTAATGGAAGCCTGGAGAAGCATTTGTATCCTAATACAAATGACAACAATGGTGAAGATGCATGTGAAATGGGACTAAAAACAAGATTGGACATTGCAATAGATGTGGCCCATGCCATTGAATATCTTCATCATGATTCATTTGTGCAGGTAGTGCATTGTGATTTAAAACCAAATAATGTGCTTATTGATGAAGACATGTCAGGGCATGTAACAGATTTTGGTATTGCAAGATTAATTGATGAAACCTCTTCTGAGTCACTTACTTCAACACTTTCTTTGAAATGATCTATGGGCTATATTGCACCAGGTATGACATTTAGAATGTTAAATGTTTGCTTTTCATTTCTAAATGTCTCACCAACATTTTTGTATGGAACAATAGAGTAAAATTTGATGAATGTTATCTTAAATGCAGAGTATGGATTCGGTCAGCCAGTGTCTACCAAAGGAGATATTTACAGCTATGGCATTTTGTTATTGGAAATGCTTACGAGGAAACGACCAACTAATGATATGTTTTCTGGAGACCTGAACTTGCACAAGTGGGTAAATCTAGCCTTTCCAAGCAGCGTTAAGGAGGTAATTGACAACAACCTTCTTAGGGAGGTGGAAGGAGATGAATTTGAAGAAAACAATGTATTCAATTGCATATCTTCTCTTATACAAGTTGGTTTGGTTTGTTCAAAAGATTCACCCAATGAACGACCAACTATGAGAGATGTGGTAATGGTATTGGAGAACCTTAGAAATGATTTGGGGGCAAATGCAATTGCTTCTAGGAGATTAAGGCAAAGCATATCTAATTTGCTTAGCAATACAAATGCAACAAGGAGTGATACACATGCATCAAATGCCCATAGTTCTTCCTCATTTTAGTTTGTGAAATTTGCAATACCAAAAGATTTCAATATTTCCATTGTGCATACAATGGCACTTGTTTTTTTTTTTTAAGTTATAATCATTGAAGTAAACTTCTATTAGTATTTATTTTTATATGTCAGTATTATCAAAATAAAAAGTACACACTTTTGTGACATTCCAACTATACATTGGTTTATTTTATTGGCTATTCATAATGACAATGTTTTTAATTGTCTCAAATTAATTTCATTATATATTTGTCTATAAATGAAAGGATATAATTAAAAAATAACAATCAACTATAACTTATAAACACACTTTTTTAGATCAGTGAATTGATTTTATGAATTATATTGGATTTTAATTACATTTTTGATTAATTATTTGACCAAATTTTTGTTCATATTTACTATCTATTTATGATTATTATTAATGTGAAAATTAAATTCTTTAATAACACTTTATTAACCAAATGAAAAAATTATATCTTAATGTGATTTATTACTATTATCCATGATGTCACTATTCATATCTACAAAATAACAACCTCTCTCACAAAAGGTGATATGAAACTAATTGTATTATCTTTAGAGCGCAAATTACTGGATTAATATATTAAATTTAACCATAACTAATTTGTTTACGTCATTAACAATAATTTAAATGTTGAATTCCCATTTAGATGTGATTTTTTAAATTTTCATGTAAATCAAATTGATGAAACATCAAGAACAATTCTATTCTTTTAAATATATCATTTTATCCATTTAAATTCCAGTTATATATAATTTGTTTATATTATCAATAAAAATTCAATAGTTAAATTCTAATCTTAAATATGATATTTTAATTTTCTTATTAATGAGATTAGTGAGCCATTAATGGAACTTGATGGTGAACTATATACAATGCATGAATATTTAAGTATACAATTTTGATCTAAAGATCATGTTGAAAGACATGAAAATTTATGTTACAAAACTATGACTTATTATAATTTTTAACAATTTAAAACTTTTTTTAGTTATATTATAATTATATCATATATAAATTTTATATCCCCATACATTGTTGGAGACATGTCTGAGATATTTCCTTACCCTTTCAAACCTTCTTTTCTTCAAAGGACTCTTGTTGACCATGTATATATTTGGCTTCTTGTAATAGGGCTTCTTATATTCTAGTGAATACTTTAATTTGATAGTTAATGTTATTGACAAAACAATGGGATATGGAAGATGTTTTATTCATTACTCCTATTAATAAAGTAGCGAGTGATGAAAGTTAAGGTTTTATGCTAAGTTGGCCTCTCTAGCTTCAAATGGATAGAGGTTTCTTGAATATGGTACAAATTTGTTATCATTTCAAAACCATAAATCACATAGATTTCATTTCACAATTTTCTAAGTGCTATGTTCATTGAATTTATCTCAAACTACCTTATTAGGATCTACTCCAAATTCAATTGGAAATTTACAGAGTCTTATGAACATAGATCTTCCTTCCAATTCCCTATTAAGGACAATTCCAATTACTCTGGCATTTGAAAATGTTTTAGTATTTGAAATTATCTTTCAACAATCTCATTGGGGAAATTCCAAAAGGAGGGTTTTTTTTATCAAAAAAAAAACAATTTTCATGTCCTTCATTGGAAACCCTATCTTTTTCAAACCACAAGCATTCGAATTACCTATCTCTCAAACAACAAGAGATTATTTTGCGTTTGTGAGTGTTATTGCTAATGAATGTAGTTATTGTTGTTGTACTATGTTGTCTACTTTTGGGATTCATTTGGAAAGGAAATAAGTGTATGCAAAATGTTAATTCCTTGCAACATATTGTCTAAAGGTTAGATTAGAAAAGGATCTCATATGATGAGCTTCACATAGAAATTAATAGATTTACCAAAGCCAACTTGTTAGTAATGAGGAGTTTTGGTTAATTTATAAAGGAATTTTAGCGATGACACAGTTGTGGCTACATAAGTTTTCTAGTTGCAAAAGACAAGGTTTTCAATAGTTCTAGATTAGAATGTAGTGTTCTACAAAAGGTTCAAAATTGAAATCTGGTGAGAATCATAACTTTATGTTCCAACCTCCATTTTAAAGGATTAATGTTCCAATATATGTCTAACAAAAGCTTTGAGAAGCATTTGTAGGGATGACAATAATGGTGAAGATGTATGTGAATTGGCTTTGAAAACACAATTGGATATTGCCATAGATGTGGCCCATGCGATGGAGTACTTTCATCATGATTCTTTTGTTCAAGTGGTACTTTTTTATTTGAAATCCGATAATGTGTTTTTGGATGAAGACATGATAGTCCATATAGTGGACTTTGGTATCGAAAAATTAATGAATGCAACCCGTACTAACTCACTTCAACATTTGGTTTGAAAGAATCCATGGGATAAATTGTCCCAAGTATGACATTTGAGAACATTAATTTTACTTGTTTTTCCTCATCAATAGTTTTTGTACACAGTGGTAAAGTAAAATATAATGAAGGTTGACTTCAATATGGAGTATGGATTAATTGAGATAGTGTTTACCAAAGTAGATATATATAGTTATGATATTTTTTTAGTGGAAATGCTTACTAGGAAGCAACCAATTTTTTTTGAGATGACATGTTTTTTTGGAGATGTAAACTTGCACAAGTGAGTGAAGCTAGTGTTTCCAAACAAAGTGAAGGAAGTATTTCTCTTAAGTATTTTTAGCGAGGTGGATGGAGATGGATTTGTAGAAAATAATGTATACAATTACTTTATGTGCTATGAGTTAGTTGGATTTTCTCAAAACATTAAACCAATGAATGAACAACTATGAAAGATGTGGTAACAATATTGGAGAACCTTAGAAATGAGTTGGGGGGGATATGTAGTTGCTTCTAGGAGATTGAGACAAAGCATATCTAATTTCCTTAGAAATACAAATGGAATAAGGAGTAATACTCATGAATCAAATGCCCATATTTCTTCTACATTTTAGTTTATGAAAATTACATTACCATAGTTATTCATGCTATTATTCATACAATGGAATTTTCCATTTAGCTTATACTTGTTGACGTAAAATTTTATTAGTATTTATATCTATGTAATTTATTTATTTTCCTGCAAACCTAGCAATCAACACTTAATTCGTAACAAAGTTAATATATCTATTGATTAAATATGAAATTGGGTTCATAAACTTAATAAAATTTAGTGCAACATACGTGGTACCTTAAACGTTTTCTTCTTCACAAGCTTAACAATTATCTCTGGTACCACTTTGTAACACACCCAACCCTTAATCCCACATGAGGGCTATGGGGTATCACATTTTATCTAATAATTTTATCAAACAATTCCCACACATTATCTAATCACCATCGATAAAAACCACATTTTCAAGGGGCATTTCATTAATTAGTTTATGTGCACTATTTATTTTTGTAAAACCAAAATATTCCATATAGTATATCTTGTAAATTATAGAGGACCAAATTCAAAAATTTCTACCACATATACCTTGAGATATTTTCTTTAAATCCTCCAAGTTTCATAGTCTGGAACATCCAAGAAAGAAAATTATGGCAATAATAACACATTAACTATTTTTGAGGTTTGATTTTAGGAGAATTTAAGAGACCCAAATTCCTCAAGGAATATCTTTGAAAATATAGAGAAAAAAGATCTGAATTATGTTAGAAATTAATTAACGAAGAAATGAAATACACAAAATATTGTGGAAACACAAAATACAGAAACACGTAAAACAAGAGAGACACATATATAGGTAGTTCACCCAATTTGGGCTATGTCAAAGGAGAAACAACCAGTCCTTCCTTTTATATTATCCAGCAAAATGAAGAGATACAATCTACAAAAGATCCATTGTAATTTCCTCTTCTCTCTCACATAGTATCCTCTCTCTGTCTCATTCAACATAATAATACACATTTGCAATACAATTCCTTCATATAAACTAATGGGTTTCCTTCTAGGACAAAAAAACCTAAATTAAACATAACTTCTACCATCAGATCATCTCCTTAATGAACGACCCAGATTGACTATGAAATTACAATATTATACAAGGCAAATTTTCATCTATTTTTAGCTTCGGGGGTGCTGCCCATGAACCCCCGTCGGGGGGGATCAAAATATGTAGGAGCCCCCCCATGGACCCTCCAGGAAGCAATGGTTGTGGTGGGGGGGGGGGGAGGGGGGGCAATTGCCCCCACACCCCACCGTCGGGGATTGGGATCCAAACGTCGCTGAAATATGACCTCTGAATTAGGAAGATAATTAGGCTCCACATCCAACAATCTCCTACTTGGAGACTGATTATATCAACTCCATCGATGCTTCAATTGTTGGACAATTCTTCCACTTTCAACCTGGTTGTTTCTCATCTTCACCATCATACTTGAAGACCAATTGAAACTGAGTAGAATCTCAATTTCTCCCTAGTTAAAACTTTTGTTAACATATCTGAAGGATTCTGGCTAGTGTATATCATTTCCAACTTCAACTGCCCATCTTCCAACACTGACCGTATGAAATGGTACTTGAATTGTATATGTTTAGTCTTGGAATGAAATCATGAGTTCTTTGCAAGATGAAGACACTCTGGTTGTCACTGTATAACCTTCCCATCTCCATCTTCTTTACCAATTCGTCCATAAACCTTTGTAACCAAATAATTTATTTACTAGCCTCTGTAACAGCAATGTACTCTGCTTCCGTTGTTGAAAGTGCAACAATGTTTTACAATTTTGAAACCCAACTGATAGTTATTCTACCTACAGTAACACAGACCTTATGGTGCTCCTTCTGTTATCTCTATCGCTTGCCATATTTTCGTCAACATATCCTTGTAGAGCAATGTTTAAACCACCAAATCATAATGCTTGATTTGTGGTACCTCTCCAATACCTGAGAATCCACTTTACTACTAGCTAATTCTCTTTTCACGGATTGTTCATATACCTGCTTACAAATCCCATTGCATGTGCAATATCAGGCCTTATGCAGACCATTTCAAACATTAATCTTCCAACTTCTGATGCATATGGAACTTTACACATATAATCCATCTCTTCCCGAGTCTTGGAACACATCTCCTTACTTAGTTTGAAATGGCTAGCCACAGGTGTACTAACTGGTTTTGTATTTTGCATATTAAATATTCCCAATACCTTTTCTATGTACTCACTCTAATACAATGTTAATTTGCGATTTTTCCTATCTCTAGTTATTCTCATACCAAGGATTTGTTTTGCAGCACCCAAATCCTTCATTGCAAATGAATTTGCCAATTTTCCTTTGAGAAAATTTATTTCCTACATGTTAGACCCTGCACCAAGCATGTCATCTACATATAATACAAATATAATATAGTATAACCTTGTTTAAATATAAACCTTTCAAATTTCACTATCTTGGAGCCTGTTTTAAGCCATACAAGCTCTTCTTCAATTTTCATACTAACTTCTCCTTCCATTTGACCTCATACCCTTGTGGTTGATGCATGTATATTTCTTCCTCCAAATCCCCATAGATAAAGGTTTTCTTTTCATCTAACTGCTCAAGATATAAATCTTCTGCTGCCAATAGACTTAAAATAGTTCTGATTGAAGTCATTTTAACAACAGGAGAAAAAATCTCATCAAATTTTATACATTTATTTTACGCAAACCCCTTCACTACAAGTCTATCTTTATACCTCTATTTACCTCCATCTTCATCCTTCAACTTGTAAACCCATTTATTTTGCAATGTTGTTTTACCTGCAAGAAACTTGACTAAGTGCCAAGTCTGGTCATGCATCAAGGAATCCATCTCTTCTTCCATGGCTTGCTCCGACTTCTTCCTAGTTTGTAACTGCATTTCTTCTTCATATCTTTCTGGTTCACCAGAATCAGTCGACAATACACAATATAATGAAGGATAGTATTGTTCAGTGGGTCTACTTATTGTGGTATATCTTCTAACACCACTTTCAGGTGTTTGAGGTGTCTGTTATTTTTGTGGTTGTTATGGTTGTTGATCATTATGATTTTCAAGCACCTTTAATTTTTTTGTGATCTCATCAAGCATTGCATATTCCTTGTTCTCATTTTCCTATTTCTTTCCTTGCATTTAATCATTATACAAGACCTTTTCATTGAATATGACATCTCTGCTCCTAATGATTTTGTGATTTTCATAATCATAAGAGTCATAACCAAAATCACCTACACCATATGCAATAAAAGGTATGATTTTTTTTATTTTTCCTCATTCTTTGTTATATTTTCTTTATTCATGTGGACAAAGGCTTCACAACCGAAAATATTTAAAAATGAGTAGTTTACCTTTTTACCTATCCATGCCTCCTCTAGAATACCACCATCAAAGGAACTTGAAGGCCCTTTGTTTATTAGATAAACAACAATATCTACAACATCTGCCCAAAATTGTAAGGGAAGTCTTGCATGAAATCTCATGCACCTTGCACACTCCATGATTGTCCTGTTCATCCTTTATGACACACCATTTTCTTGTGGTGTTCCTAAAACTATCTTCTCTATGCAAATTCCATGCTCCAAACAATAATTATCAAACTATTTGTTGTAGTATTCACCTCCATTGTCTAATCTAAGAAACTTAAACTTATTTCCTAACTCATTCTCAACCAAATATTTCCATTTCTTGAAAGTATCAAATACATCATATTTATTTCGAATACAATAAATCTAGGTTCTCCTAGTTGCATCATAAATAAGAGTAACAAATTGTGAGAGCCACAGATAGATGATACTTGAGCAGGTCCCAATAAATGTATATGCACAAGTTATAATTTATTTCTCTTCTTTTCTTTCCCAAATTTAATAAATATGACTCTCTTCTATTTTCCATAAACACAATTTTCACATAAATCCAAATCAACATGCTTCCTTGGCATCAAATTTCTTGAGTGAAGAATTTTCATCCCCTTCTCACTCATGTGCCCGAGCCTATGATGCCAACGTCTCGTATATGCTCCCATGGAGGTTAAAGAATTAACAAAATTAGAAATACTATTGCATAAATACAATGTACCAACCTTTTCTCCTTTTGCTATTACCAGGGTTCCTTTAGTGACCTTCCAGGTTTTGTCTGTGAAGTAGTTACACAACCTTCACCTTCCAACTACCCTGTTGAAATTATATTTTTCTTCAAATATGGAAATTTCCTTAGCTTCTTCAATAGCCATTGCTTTCCATTTTGTTTCTTTATAAAAACTTTACCCATTCCAACGATTTTTACAGGGTTTATCATCACCTAGACGAACTTGTCCAAAATCTCCTTGAACATAGTCATGAAAATGTTTCCTGTTAGGTGTGGCATGGAGTGAGGCCCCTGAATCTATAGGCAGGTATCAAATATTCTCTAATGAAACAATCAAAGAATGTTGCAACACATCACCTGTCACATTCACTTCATGATTTTTCTCTTGTTGTCCATCTCCTTCTTTTCCTTTCTGAGATTTATAGTCTTTCTTTACGCATCCTTTCTTCCCACATTTACATCACACTATCTCTAATTTGGATTTGGATCTGCTTTTTCTTGACTTACTTCTATTTCCTTAACTCCTTCCTCTTTCCATTTTTATTCCCCTAGTCTCTGTAGTCAAAGCATTACCTGATGTCTCACAAGAGATTTTCTGTCGCATTTCCTCACTAAGGATGGCACCAACAACATCATCAAACTTTAAAGTACTAGATATAGAGACAAAGCTACTAATAGTCATAACCAGGCCATTCCAACTTTTTGGAAATGAGCACAAAAATAAAATATCCCTAACTTCATCATCAAAATTTAATACTAGATAACTTAACTGACTCGTAACTGTGTTAAATTCATTTAAATAATCAACAACAGATCCACCTTCTAACATCTTCATATTAAATATACGCTTAATAAGAAATACCTTATTTGAGGCTGAGGTTTTTTCATATAGTTTGGCCAATTCCATCATTAAACCTTTTGTTTTCATTTCCTTTGAAATGTTGAATGTCACTGATGTTGCCAACCACAACTGTATTGTTCCTAGTGCCCTTTTGTCGGGAATATCCCATTCTACTTCTTCCATACTCGTCAGCTTCTTTGATTTTCCGCTCAATGGTAGGTACAAATCTTTCTGATAAAGATAATCTTCCATAGATGGTAGTTTTGGCCATTAAATTTCTCGACCCTAAACCTACCATCTTTCGCCATTGCTCCCACTCGAACCATCAACCCTTCTCTCCTACGATTTTGTCATCCAAATAAACCTTCGGCTCTGATACCCATTTTTAGAAATTAATTAATGGAGCAATGAAATACACAAAATATTGTGGAAACACAAGATAAAAAAGTGCATAAAACAAGAGAGACACAGATATACGTGGTTCACCCAATTTGGGCTACGTCCATTGAGAAATATCCAATCCTTCCTTTTATATTATCCAACAAAATGAAGAGATACAACCTAAAATAGATCTACTGTAATTTCCTCTTCCCTCTCACACAGTCTCCTCTCTTTGCCTCGCTCAGAATAATAATACACATCCGCAATATAATTCCATCATATAAACCAAGGGGTTTCCTTCTAGGGTGAAAAAACCCTAAATGAAACATAATTTCTACCATAAAATCATCCCCCTAATGAACGACCTAGATTGACTTTGAAATTACAATATTTTGCAAGACAATTTTTCATCTATTTTTAGCTTTGGGGGCGCTTCCCACAAGCCCCCACTAGGGGGGCTCCAAACATGCAGTCGCCCCCCTAGACCCCCCAGGAAACAATAGTGGGGGGGAGAGCCCCCCTACCAGGGATTGGGATCCAAATGCGGCTAAAACAAGACCTCTAATTCAGGAAGATAATCAAGCTCCACATCCAACAAAACATCTATTAGAATTTCCTTACAATTTACCCTAAGTATGACCCAAGTTTTAGCCTTTGAAACCACCGAGAAGAAAAGTTATCAAGAAAATGTCAAACTGACCTTATTTTAGGAGCATTCATGAAGTTTGACTTTCCTAGAGAATTAACTATGAAAATATGGTGAATCAATACCTGAAAATTGAACCAGATGATTAGTGGTATTTCTCCTCAACTATGATCCAAGTTTCAGTCTCTAGAATGTCCCAAATTAAAATTTATGAAAAAAATGCCAAGATGACCTGTTTGATGAAGCATTTAGGAAACTCACTTCCTCATATCATGCATTGAAAATATGGCAAACCAAGGTCTGAAAAATGAACAAGTTAATCAACAAGATATCCCCTCACTATGATCCAAGTTTCATCCATTGGAATTTCCCAGAAGAAAAATTATAGTGAAAATTCCAAGATGAGTTGTTTACCCTATAAATCACATTTTGGGTTTCCACCAATAAACTCCATGAAATCACTTATAACCTATAAAGGAAATTAAAGAAAACAGAACATGTAGTTGACAATTAAATCATGCAATTAACAGGGAAGACATGCAATGACCCAAAATTATCATGGATTTCCCATGCATCTAGATTCATTTAAAGCCACTGCTCTAAAATTTACTATCACACCCAACACTATAATCATGAATAAAATAATATAAAAATGAAAATGTTTCTTTCATATCACTAAATCATTCTTGTAAGAAATATCAATAACACAAAACTAAACATATATATTATAACCATAAAAGATTGGGACAAAAGTAGGGTGAGCCATGTTGCACCTCACCTTAGGGTTAGTTGTGCTACAATTTTTCTCATAGTTGGCCACCCCAATGCCAAATCTTGATGCCTTGAGGGAAAAACTAAACTCATGGATTTAACACATAGTTTATAGAACAAATTTAATGCAAAAAGTGATGGCCACCCTCCATACATAGAAAAACCTGAGTCTCTGTCACTCACACCTCTTAACTAGTCACGGGGTCTAAACCTCTTTAGATTCTGCCACCATTTCTCTTTCCAAATAAAATTTATGAGTGAGATAATATGAGAGAAAAGCTAAGGAAAAAATAATAACCATGAACCCCTTGATTATTTATCGCTATTTTTATAATCACACCTTGACCCTCCATCTTCCCAATCTTTAACTAGAAGCTTCTTAGGAATACTAATCATCACATCAAGGGAAAATATTCTTTATTCAAGCAAGGCTAGGATTTCTCCCACCCCCATTAAATATATTTCTCCCTAGTCAACTTCCCCCCCAACCCAAGCCATCATGATTTGTTGGATTCTCCCTTCCTTTAGCTCTAGATTTGTTATTAATAAAATAGAATAATACATCACATATCATACAAGATATTTATAAAATAGAATAAAATTTAAAAAACTTCCTATATCATACAAGATATTTATAATGTTGAGAACAACAATTCCATATATATACAAGATATTTATAATATTGAGAACAACAATTCCATATATTATAAATATCTTGTATATATATGGAATTGTTGTTCTCAATATTATAAATATCTTGTATGATATAGGAAGTTTTCTAACTTTTAAAATTGTATGATTGGTATCTGTGTGTGTGTGTGTGTGTGTGTTTGCAAATGCATTCTTGTATTAGGATGCAGTGAAGCAACATTGATGTCTCCTCATATGACACAATTTTAGTAGAGAACCATAATAGTAGTAGGATAAGCAAGTTATCCTTAAAAGTATGACTATGTAAGTGACAAGAATTACAATTGGCATGTTTGGGTAACCTGATAAGGCTACCTAATGAGTTTCAAGGAACTTGGAGTAGCCAAGTGAGTTGGTTTAATCCACGGGATAATGGACAAGGATATGGCAACCATGAAAATGTCACAAAGGAGCTTCTATAAACCTTTATCTTACCTGATATATGTGAATATATATATATATATATATATATATATATATATATATATATATATCCCATTGTGAGTGACAGGTTCTTGTTAGGAAGAATGGCGGTTTAAAATTTTATATGATGCATATGTGAATGGCTGGTTGGGATAATATAAATAAGTTGTCTAATGATATTCCCAATTATGCGAGGAATCAATAGGGAAGGGGAAAGACCAAGCTAATTTATGATTTTAATTATCATGTGATTAGAATTTTATGTGCCCATGTTGTATCGTGATTAATGGAAAGGAAATTTTGATGGTTGTGGCGATAGGTATATGAAATACTAACTGAAGTCCTTGACCATAGGATTGGGCATGTACTTCACTAAGTGTTGTTCTCATGTCAGAAGAGAGTTTGGTGGAGCAGAGATGCTTAGATGATAGTCAAGATGAGAAACCTAGAAGGCTTGTTGGCTGAGAATCATAGAGCACTAGCTATGCACTCGAGGCTAATAAACCGACTGGAGACTATGCCAGTTGAGTACTTCTGAGAGGTTAAGGTACCCTAGGACTAGTGGGTTGATAACACCTAATGTCACCTAGGGGGAAGGCTAAGAACATAGGTGGAAGCACCATTGAGAAGTTGCTGTAAAAGTTCACTCTTATTCCAATAAAGGGAAACATAACTAAAAAACCTCATATATATATATATATATAGACATATACATCTCTCTCCAAAAGTTGAATTAAGACTCTTTGTGCTCTACCTGAATCCCTACACTAGACAGTTTTGTGTAACAATGAGAATATGTTGAGAACAAATGATAAGTGGGATTTGACAATAACATGTGTGTGAATGGTTGAGTACCCATCCATGGGACTAGATGTGAAGATGGTGTTGACTAAATACTATGTGGAGTGGGATAACCATAATAAGTATTGTGCCTTAGGTCTAAGAAAACACACATTGTTGGAAACCACACTAAGTGGTTAAATTGGAGCGATGCTGAATGTAGTACCTTGGGGGATGAGAAGATATTCAAATGGGCTAGGCCTAAAAGACAAGGAGGGAAAGAGTTAAGATTTAAATTATTTCAATTTCTTTATGATGAATCTCATGAAATATTATATGGAATGATGTAGGAATGTATGGGAACTACCCAACTTGGGTGAATAAATATCGTTGAAAAGATGAACAATAAAAACTTGAAGATATTAGAGTGTCCAACAAAAGTACTATAAATTGCAAAAAGAGCCATTGAAAGATGGTTGATTTAATGGATTCTATATCCATTGAGTTGCTAGGCAAGAAACTATGTATGTGAAAGCTTAATATAAATGAGCTGTAAATATAAAACTTATTGTGATTTATATTGCAATTAAGCATGTATTCTTTTGTGTTTAGGAATCAGAACACCAAGGATGGTATTCCTCCAAGGGGGTGTGGTTTTTGACAGCCCATGCCTTATTCTCCTATCATAAACACTTTAATTATTTTTATTAAAATTAAAATGGTTGAGAAATTGGGACACATATTCCACAACTTGGGGAAGGAAGATTGCTTGAGGAAGATGGAATATTTAATTTCAACATGCAGGCTAAAGTATTTTCCTTTAATAGGATGACATGTTTTAATTAGGTTGGAAGAGAAGAGGACAACCACCATACCTCCTTGGGTGTGTTGGATGTGGAGCCTTATTATCTTATCTATTCAAAGGTATCGCCGCATTGGAACCCAGTTCATAATGGGGTAGCAAAGACACCGGTAAAATATATGTTGCAGGGGGGTCTAAGGGGGACGGTTGCAACCTTTGGGAGCCCCCCCCCCCCCCAAGTGGGGGATCGGGGGTAGCGCCCCCAAAGCTAAAAATAGATGTAAAATTGCCTTGTAAAATGTTTTAATTTCATAGTCAATCTCGGTTGTTCATTAGGCGGAGATCTGACGGTAGAAGTTATGTTTAATTTAGGAATTTTTTCCCTAGAAGGCAACCCCTCACTATATATGACGGAATTGTATTGCGTCTATGCATATCTGTATTCTGAGTGAGGAAGAGAGAGGAGATTGAGAGCGAAGAGGGAATTACAGTGGATCTATTGTAGGTTGTATCTCTTTAGTTTGCTGGATAATATAAAACGAAGGACTGGCTATTTCTCTGTGGACGTAGCCCAAACTGGGTCAACCACGTATATTTGTGTCTCTCTTGTTTTATGTGTTTTCTGTGTTTATATTTCTAAAATATTTTATGTGTTTTGTTGCTCTGTAATATATAATTTCCTAACAACCAGTGTGAGAGCCGAAGGTCTATTTGGCTGATAAACTCGCAGGAGAGAAGGGCTCCTGGTTCGAGTGGGAGCAATGGTAGAAGATGGTAGGTTCAGGGTCGAAAAATTTAATGGCCAAAACTACCAGTTGTGGAAGATGCAGATGGAAGATTATTTGTACTAGAGAGATCTGTACCAACGATTGAGCGGAAAGGCAAAGAAGCCGACGAGTATGACACACACAAAATGGGATATTCTAAAGAAAAAAGCACTTGGAACAATATGTTTGTGCCTAGAGGAGTCAGTAGAGTTTAATATTTCAAAGGAAACGAAAACAGAGGATTTAATGTCGACATTGGCCAAATTATATGAAAAACCCTTGGCCTCAAATAAGGTATTTCTTATGAAGCATTTATTTAATATGAAGATGTCAAAAGGTGGATCTATTGCTCATCATTTAAATGAATTTAATACAGTTACCAGTCAGTTAAGTTTTGTAGGGGTAACTTTTGATGATGAAGTTAGGGCTCTGTTATTTTTGTGCTCATTGCCAGAAATTTGGAATGGTTTAGTTATGGCCATTAGTAACTCTGTCTTTGGATCTAGTACTTTAAAGTTTGATGATGTTGTTGGTGCAATCCTTAGCGAGGAAATGTGATGGAAGAGCTCTGGTGAGACATCGGGTAATGCTTTGACTGCAGAGACTAGGGGAAGAAAAATGGAAAGAGGAAAGAGACCTGGTTATCACAGTAAGTCAAGAAAAGGCAGATACAAGTCTAGATCAGGGATAGTGTGTTGGAAATGTGGGAAGAAATGACACCTGAAGAGAGATTGCAAGTCTCAGAAGGGAAAAGAAGGAGACGCGCAACAAGAAAACAATCATGAAGTGAATGTGACAAGTGATGTGTTGCAAGATGCTTTGATTCTTTCATTAGAAAATATTATTGATGCTTGGGTGGTAGATTCAAGGGCCTCATTCCATGCCACACCTGATAGGAAACATTTTCATGATTATGTTCAAGGAGATTTTGGATAGGTTCGATTGGGTGATGATAAACCCTGTAAAATCATTGGAATGGGTACAGTTTTCATAAAAAAGAAAAATGGAAATCAATGACTATTGAAAGAGGTAAGGCATGTTCCAGATCTGAAGAAAAATCTGATTTCAACAGGGTAGTTGGGAGGTGAAGGCTGTGTAATTACTTTCATAGATAAAACCTGGAAGGCCACCAAAGGATCCCTGGTAATAGAAAAAGGAGAAAAGTTTGGTACATTGTATTTATGCAATGGTATTTCTAATTCAGTGAATGATTTAACCTCTATAGGAGACGATATAGCATTGTGGAATCATAGGCTTAGGCACATGAGTGAGAAGGGGATCCAGATTCTTCACTCAAGAAATTTGTTGCCAGTTTTGAAGCATGTTGATTTAAAATTTTGAGAATTGTGTTTATGGAAAATAGAAGAGAATCAAATTCCTCAGAGTTGGGAAAGAAAATAAGAGCAAAAAATTAGAGCTTGTGCATACAGATGTATGGGGACCTGCTCAGGTATCATATCTTGGTGGCTTTCATTATTATGTTATTTTTATTGATGATGCAACTAGAAAAAACTAGATTTATTGTATTCGAAATAAATCTGATGTATTTGATACTTTCAAGAAATGGAAAGCTTTGGTTGAAAATGAGGCAGGAAAAAGGTTGAAGTGTCTCAGATCAGACAAAGGAGGTAAATATTGCAGCAAAGAGTTTGATAGGTACTGTTCAGAGAATGGAATTTGCAGAGACAAGATAGTTTTAGGAACACCACAAGAAAATAGTGTGTCAGAAAGGATGAACAGGACAATCATGGAGTGTGCAAGGTGCATGAGATTCAATGCAGGACTGCCTTTACAATTTTGGGCAGATGTTGTAGATACTATTCTTTATCTAATAAACAAAGGGCCTTTAAGTTCCTTGGATGGTGGTATTCCAGAGGAGGCATGGATAGGTAAAAAGGTAAACTACTCATTTTTAAAAACTTTTGGTTGTGAAGCCTTTGTCCACATGAATAAAGAAAATAGAACAAAGCTTGAGGCAAAATCAAAGAAATTTACTTTTATTGGATATGGTGTTAATGATTTTGGTTATCGCTTTTATGATTATGAAAAACACAAAATCATTAGGAGCAAAGATGTCATATTCAATGAAAAGGTTTTGTATAAGGATCCACTGCAGGAAAAGAAACAAGAAAAAGAAAACAGAGAATACACAGTGCTTGATGAGATCACAGAAAAAGTGATGGTGCATAAAGATCATAATGATCAACGGTCAAAACAACAACCGCAATAACAACAAGCACCTCAAACACCTGAAAGTGGTGTTAGAAGATCTACCTGGATAAGTAGACCCCCTGAACGATACTCTCCCTCATTATGTTATGTACTGTTAACTAATTATGGTGAACCAGAATGTTATGAAGAAGCAGTGCAGGTAGAAACCAGGAGGAAGTGGGAGCAATCCATGAAAGAAGAGATGGAATCCTTAGCACATAACCAGACTTGGGACTTAGTCAGGTTGCCTGCGGGTAAAATAGCATTGCAAAATAAATGGGTTTACAGGTTGAAGGAAGAAGATGGAGGTAGACAAAGGTTTAAAGCTAGACTTGTGGTGAAGGGGTTTGCATAGAAAAAGGGTATAGACTTTGATGGGATATTTTCTCTTGTTGTTAAAATGACTTCAATCAGAACTTTTTTAAGTCTAGTAGCAGTTGAAGATTTGCATCTTGAGTAGTTAGATGTAAAGACAACTTTTCTCCATGGGGATTTGGAGGAAGAGATATATATGCAACAACCACAAGGATATGAGGTAAAAGGGAAGGAGAAACTAGTGTACAGGTTGAAGAAGAGCTTGTATGGCTTAAAATAGGGTCCAAGGCAGTGGTATCTAAAATTTGACAGGTTTATGTCTGAACAAGGTTATACTAGATGTCACTCTGATCATTGTGTTTATCTCAAAAGACAAAATAATGGCAGCTATATTATATTGTTATTGTATGTACATGACATGCTTGTTGTAGGTTCTAACATGCAGGAAATAAATGTGCTCAAAAGAAAATTGGAAAACTCGTTTGCAATGAAGGATTTGGGTGTTGCAAAACAAATCCTTGGTGTGAGAATAACTAGAGATAGGAAGAATCGCAAATTAACATTGTCTCAGAGTGAGTACATACACAAGGTGTTGAAAAGGTTTAATATGCAGAATGCAAAACTAGTTAGTGTACCTTTGTCTAGCCATTTCAAACTAAGTAAGGAAATGTGTCCCAAGACTCGGGAATAAATGGCTCATATGTCTAAAGTTCCATATGCATCAACAGTTGGAAGTTTAATGTATGCAATGATCTGCACAAGGCCTGATATTTCACATGCAATGGGAGTTGTAAGTAGATACATGAACAATCCAGGAAAAGAACATTGGATGGCAATAAAGTGGATTCTTAGGTATTTGAGAGGTACCACAAAGCAAGCATTATGATTTTGTGGTTCAAACATTACTCTATAAGGATATGTTGATGCAGATATGGTGGGTGATAGAGATAATAGGAGGAGAACCATAGGGTATGTGTTTATTGTAGGTGGAACATCTGTTAGTTGGGTCTCAAAACTGCAAAGTGTTGTTGCACTCTCAACAACAGAAGCAGAATATGTTGTTGCTATACAGGCTAGTAAAGAAATGATTTGGTTACAAAGGTTTCTGGATGAATTGGGTAAGAAGCAGGAGTTGGGAAGGTTATACAGTGACAGCTAGAGTACCATGCATCTTGCAAAGAACTCTGCATTTCATTCCAAGACTAAACATATATAGCTCAAGTACCATTTCATACGGTCAGCATTGGAAGATGGACAGTTGAAGATGGAAAAGATACACACTAGCCAGAATCCTGCAAATATGTTAACAAAAGTTGTAACCAGGGAGAAACTGAGAGTCTGCTCAATTTCAATTGGTCTTCAAGTATGATGAAGAAGATGAGAAACAACTAGGTCCAAAGTGGATTAATTGTCCAATAAATGAAGCAGCGGTGGAGTTTCTATAATAAGTCTCCAAGTGGGATATTGTTGGGTATGGAGCCTGATTATCTTTTGTATTCAAAGGTATCGCCACATTGGACCCCAGTTCGTAATGGGGCGGCAAATTCGCCCATAAAATATACACTGCAGGGGGTTCGGCGGGGGGGGGGACTGCGACCTTTGGGAGCCCCTCCCTGGCGAGGGATTGGGGGAAGCACCCCCGAAGCTAAAAATAGATGTAAAATTTCCTTGTAAAATTTTGTAATTTCGTAGACAATCTGGGTTGTTCATTAGGCGGAGATCTGATGGTAGAAGTTATGTTTAATTTAGGGTTTTTTTCCCTAGAAGGTAACCCCTCACTATATATGAGGGAATTGTATTGCATCTATGCATATCTGTATTCTGAGTGAGGAAGAGAGAGGAGATTGAGAGTGAAGAAGGAATTACAGTGGATTTGTTGTAGGTTGTATCTCTTTAGTTTGTTGGATAATATAAAAGGAAGGACTGGTTGTTTCTTCCTCGATGTAGCCCAAATTGGGTGAACCACGTATATCTGTGTCTCTCTTTTTTTATGCATTTTTTGTGTTTATATTTCTGAAATATTTTATGTGTTCCATTGCTCTGTAATATATAATTTCCTAACAGCATGAACCCACAAGGAAAATAGGACAAAATTAAATACAAGAGTGGGCTACGTTGGCAAGGGCAGAGTGAGCAGAGGATGATAGGTTGAGCATTGATGTAGGGAGTTGTTGTAACGACATCCCCAAAACCACACAAACACAAAAGAACCACTAGCTAGAGACTGACAGACAAGACAAAGAGTGCAGGGTGAACGATTCAACAACTAACATACATTGGTGACAATGGCAATGGAGGCTGTGAAGGGATTTATTGATAAGGAGAAGGAAAAGAATGAGGGGATTTCATGTAAGAGGATTATATGGATGAACAAGGATTAGAGTTAGCCAGGGGAAAGGAAAAATAATTATTCATGAAGATGAAGGAAAACAAATAAAGAAAATTGGGACAAAGGGAGTCACTTAGTAACAAACCAGCTGAAGAAGCCCAAGAGCATTTGTTGGCTAAGGATAGAGAGAATTGGCTTGCCATGAATTAATGATGTCACCTAGAGTGGTTTGACTAGGGACTGAAGAACCCACTAGGAAGCTTGTGGATTGAGGAAACTACTAGATAGGGGAAATATATATTCAGGTACTTGGAGGCTAAGGAAACACTAAGTGTGTCCCTGGGCTGGGAACACTAGTGCTTACTTCTCTAAAGAACTACGTAACAAGGATGGTATATATGCTTCCATAATACTTTTTTCACGTGAAGAACCTTCCCATATTGAGCTCTCCTCCTCCCGCGACTGAGTGATGGTTTGTCAAAGGACAAAAGAATCCATAAAGTGTGGCTTGCATTAGGAAACCACTGGAAAGTTATAGACTGATGAATCTACTATCTTATCAATAGTTTATGTAGTTGAAGAACCTTCCCATATTTGCATAAAGGCTCTCCTCATGTGACTAAGAGTGGCTTGTCTTGGGACTGAGTGATTGTTTGCCTAAGGACTGAAGAATCCATAAAGTGTGGATTGCATTAGGAAACCACTGGGAAGTTATGGACTGATGAATCTACTATCCTATCAATAGTTTTCTAGTTGAATAAACTCCCCATATTTGCATAAAGGCTCTCCTCATGTGACTAACAATGGCTTGTCTTGGGACTGATGAAACCAATGGGATACTTATGGACTGATGAATCTACTGTTCCATTAGTAGTTTGTCCAGTTGAGGAACCTTCCCATGTTAGGATGAAACTAATCCCTTAGATTGAAGATGTTGTACCTTGGAAGACAACCTCTGACTGAGAAGAGGTCAGTGCCCAAGACATTTATTCAAAATAATGAAAATATGGATTGGTTGTCCCATTGTTAAAACCACAAAGATTATTTTTAAAGGTAATGCTTCTTAATATTTAATAGAAAGAAACACTTTGTCTGAAGTGGTCTTTTGATGTTGGTTACAAATTAAATGAAAGAAGAAAGATAGTGGAAAGTCTCCAACAAGGATGATATATATGCTTCCATAATACATTTTCCACTTGAAGAAACTTCCCATATTGGGCTCTCCTCCTCCCGTGATTGAGTGAAGTTTTGCATAAGGATTGAAGAATCCATAAAGTGTGGCTTGCCTTACGAAACCACTGGGAAGTTATGGAGTGATGAATCTACTATCATATCAATAGTTTTTCTAGTTGAAGAACCTTCCCATATTTTCATAAAGGCTCTCCTCATGTGACTAAGAGTGGCTTGTCTTGGGACTGAGTGATGGTTTGCCTAAGGATTGAAGAATCCATAAAGTGTAGCTTGCCTTATGAAACCACTGGGAAGTTATGGACTGATGAATCTACTATCCTATCAATGATTTTTCTAGTTGAAGAACCTTCCCATATTTGCATAAAGGCTCTCCTCATGTGACTAAGAGTGGCTTATATTGGGACTGACGAAACCAGTGGGATACTTATGGACTGATGAATCTACTGTTCCATTAGTAGTTTGTCAAGTTGAGGAACCTTCCCATGTTAGGATGAAACTAATCCCTTAGATTGGAGATGTTTTACCTCGGAAGACAACCTCCAACTAAGGAGAGGTCAGTGCCCAAGACATTTATTCAAAATAATGAAAAGATGGATTGGTTTTCCCATTGTTCAAACCTCAGAGATTATTTTTAAAGGAAATTCTTCTTAATCTTTAATGGAAACAAACATTTTGTCTGAAGTGGCCTTCTAATGTTGGTTAAAACTTAAATGAAAGAAGAAATATAATGTAAATTCTCCAACATAGGCTGCTTAATGCAAGATCTGTGTTTTCAAATTTAGAAGAAAATATAATTAACATAATAGGAAAGATGAGCGCATTATTAAGGAATTTTAACTTTAAATTGCATAGAACTAGTTTTCAGAATTGTAATATTAAAGACAAGCCGCTTCATTACTCTTTATCATGAAGAAAACATTAAATGAAACAAAGAGAAAATACATTTGTACTCAACAAGTGTCTAGAATCACTAAAACTTCTTCATTGCATTCCATATAAAGATGAAAAGATACAAGTGTTTTCTGCTTTTGAGGTCTAGAACTCAGAACCCACATTTCTCTTTATGAAAAAGATTTATATAAAACCTCAAACATAGTTATAAAATTGTCAACTACTCAAAATTTCATAACTTCCTAACTACTTCAAAACTAATAGTTCTTTCAAACTCTATAATAGTTCTTTCGAACTCTAAAATAGTTATTTCGAAAATATTACAATAGTGGAAAAACAAAATATTAATATGATCGAAAAATGTATGACATGATATTGTATGACAAGTGATGTTGTTATATTTGGTGATTTGAGATTGGGCTGCAGATGAAGGTCCTACTTCTGTAGTAGTTGCTGATGGTGACATCCATTCCCTACACTTTCTCCATATGGTTGTATTAGGACTGGGATTTTTGTCAAGCTTTGAATGCGCCATCCTGAAATTTGTAATTCTACTATATGTTGGCTTGTCCACAAAAAGAGTTCTCATCAACCATGAAAATTGAAATTCCCTATGCAAATAGTTTACAATAGTTATTCCTTTCAGCACTATTGTTCCTTCATGAGTTGATCCAATTTTTCTTTTTGCCTCCACCAGAAGAATCTCATAAGTTTCCTAGGGTAATAAATTACCTTGCTGGTCCCAATATGAAGGCAAACCTGCTCTTGTTTTCTTATCAAAATCAGTGTTGAATTTCATTATAGTTGCCTTGACCTCTGTTAACTTTGTCTCTATTGTTTTCCTGTAGAGGTTCTTCGTAATCACTTTGTTTATCTCTAATACATATTCAATTCTATCTTGAACTCCTAATTCCCTTAACTGCTGAGAAGATCATGAATTAAGGAAATCTATCATTTTCTTTGCAAAATGAGCTCTTTGTTGTGACTTTTGTTTATTTGCAACAATAAGATTTTCTAGATCCCTGATGATGATCTTTTCTTCTTCCACTATGGACAATGATTCCTAGATATCTCTAATAGTATGAATGATGCCATTCCATAGAATCTCCCTAGCTTGAATAAGGGAAATGTTTCCCTTCGCCTTCTCTTTCAATTCTTTGATCTCCTTAGAAGCAACTTCAAAATCATCTATGTATTTTTCCGTAGTCTCCTTAGCCATGGCTATTTACCTTTCATTAGCTTTTATCAATTTTAATGCAGTTTCATAGTGTCTCTGTGATTTTTTCATTTCATTCTCAAGAATATTCATTTCAGTCATGACCCTGGTTAGTTTATCAGTTGGGTCTTCCGAATCAGCTGGTATTACATTAGTGCAAACATGTGAGTCAATCTTTTTTTGCAGAAAAATGTGTATTTATTTCACCCTAGCAATTTCATGATTTCTTTTAATCAACTCCTCAGTCAAAGCTTCTTTCTCCTTTTCTACATGTGTTACTTTTGGTGCCATTACGTGTTCTATTACAGGAATCATCAATTTCTTTCTTAATACTTGAACCTCTATTTCTACACCTTGCAACAACTTCTGAACAATACTTTTATCTTCTGGATTCACCCCAATTTTAATGATCATTTTCTTCAATTCTTCATTTTGAGTGACTAAGGCTCTTGAATTATCCTTTTCCAACTTTAATTGGGTCACCACCTTTTCCAATAAAGTTTCTACTCTGTTGATAGCCAAGGATGTTTTCTTCAACTCACTGTAAATTAATTCCCTAGTTTGACTATGTAGATTAATTTTACCAGGCAAAGGAATTTCTCTAGCATCCACTATCAAATTAACAGTCTTGAAACCAGAAGAAGAAGATACACTTAAAGTAGAAGGGTAAGAGAAAGCTAACTCAAGTTGGTTTCTTTCCAAATCCATAGCTGAAAGCAATCTAGTTTGATAGTTGGAAACAAATTGTGCTTCCACCTATGAATCCATTTTTTCTTTGACTTTTTTGTTTCTTTCTTCAATCTAGGAGTACATATGTTTGATCATGGAGACTAAAATTTTGTCATCTTATTCTAGCACAGAAGAAGAAGGTGTGCAGACAACTTCTGCTAATTGTAGATGAAATAATGATGAGCTACTGCCTTCAGATAACTTAGCCTTCTTTGAAATTCTCTCAATTTCTTCTTCTAATTCTATGACATCCTCACTGCCTCTTTTCAAACTTTTCTCACTATGATGAGGAGTCTTAATTTCCATATCTCCTGATAAGCTAGATTGACCTCCATTAGCCAATTTATGTATTTCTAGTTTAGCTTCATGAATAAAAGGATCATAAGAATTTTCCACCCTTCTATTTGAAATAATGTGATGTGGGTCATATGCCTATTTTTCACCTAGTTATAAATCCATCTCCTCAAGTAATTTATGTACTTCTTCTGTAGCTTGTCTGTTGTTTACAATGAGAGGTCCCATTATCTTTGGAAATTTAAATAAATACCCCTTCTTTGTTGGCACAAAGTGTATCTGATCTACATTCAAGCTATGCCTAATGAACTCCAGTGCAAAAAACCTCATAGGTACAAAAATTGGAAGTCTAAAAGGGGCAACTTCTGCTCCATATAATATGCTTTCTGAATAATCTTCAAATTGAAACCAAGCACCCACTTTGACATCTTTGTTGAGTTGAAGTATAGACTGAGCCTTTGGCAAGAAACAGGGTGAAGAAGAACTGTTAAAAATTGATTAAATAACTAATAGGAAAGAAGAGGAAAAATACATCAATCCCTGGCCATTACCAGTGTCTCTCAACACATCAGTCCAAAATACTACTGGTTGCTTGTTTTTATTAGGGTCCACGATATTCAGCCCTAAGTGCATGAACCTTTCCGCATGGATATATAAAAAGAGATATGTGACAAGAGATGGAAATCTAAAACAACGAGTGAGAGGAAGATCTAATAATTGAGAATTTATCATTTTTCCCCGAAAGAAGGTATATCAAAAACTATTTATGGGTTCATCATTAGGCTGAAAATTCCTAAGATGGCCTTATCCATAGTGTTGGTGTCTTCTTTCCCTAATATTTTTGCCAGAATTTGTAGCACAACTCTGACTTCTTCAACAAACATATCTAGAGGAAATTGAGGAGGTTCGATAGGCAAATTTTTTCCAGCAAACATTAAAAAGAAACCTAGCTGAGCATAGTTAGAAGAATACAAGTCTTGAAATGTGGAAACAAAAGATTCTTCTAAGAATGTAGTGTGAGAATTTTCAATTGGGAAGCATAGGGCTTGATGAATTAACAAAGTTGACACTTGAAAGACATTTTCACATAATTAGTCATGACAAAAAAAATTTGTGGGTAAAGGGCAGAGATAAGCCAATATATAAATTTAGGGAAATTATAGGTCTGTGGAATCATAACAGCTAGGACACCAGACCTAAGAACACCATCATACACAACGGGTTTAAATTGTTCAAGAAAAAAAGGATGATAGTTTATATATAATTAAGTGACCAAACTGGGTCAAAAACATCCCTTTCTGTGTCCATCAAGGGAATATGAAAGGTAAAACATGTAATGGCGGCTTTCTTCGAAATTTTCTCCAAATTCTAAACATTGAGGCTCTCTAAAGATGACAGAACAATAGCTGGCGACAACAAATGACTTTTAACCGGTACAATTCATTTTTTTTACAATAGGAACGGAAATAACAGTGAGGGAAATGCATGAAAAAGAAGATTTTATGGGAAACAGAGTAACGGGTAGGTAAATGACATTAATTTTAATTTTGAGAAAATCAAGGAAAATGAGCTGGCGAAGTGATAGATGATAGGGTAGATGATGTGGAGGATGAGGTGGCAAAGGAGGAATAATGACAGTGGAGTTGAAAATATTAACGGACACATCTCACTCGCTTGCCGTTGGAGTGCATTCCCCTTACTGACATCATATGGGGGAAGACTCCAGTAAGGGAGAAACCTGATGGAGTCCCCCTATAACCATCCTCTGTTGTAGATCTATCGATCAACATTTGCATTGAAAAGTCTTATGGGGGGACGAGGAGAGCTAACCATTGGTCATGTAATTCCGTCAAGTTTGTTCCATCCTCAAGGCCCTACTCTTTTATTTCATCGTGCCTTTGAATTTTCCCGACCTTTAAACTCTAACGCGGTGACGTTGGATTTGGGCCCCACCTAGTTTCTTTAATACTTGCACAACACTTGATTAAAGTTGATCAATCAAAATATAAAACATTTGTCTTGCTTTCTCTTCTTTTACTATTATATATATATATATATATATATATGATTTAAACATTGATATATATTCATACATATCTACATACATATGAAAGTAAAATGAAAGCTACAACATTTGGCTCCACCTGGGGATAGTGTTTTAAGTCAAAACACTAAGAACCACAAATTAGTTCCTTCACCTCGGGAATGGAGTCAAATTATAGCCTGAAACATTACAATGAAGGGATCACCGCATTTCACAATGGTTACACTGATATATACAATGAAGGAAAGAAATGAAGTCAATGTTGGAAGTATTGCTTCAAATACTGCGCAGTGACTGGTAGTTGTATAAGGTCACCATCCAAGTTTTCCTATATGAAGGTGTTATTTTCTCTGACTTCTGCAATCTTGAAAGGGCCATACCAAAGAGGATCAAATTTACCATGCCTTAATTTCTCTTCACTTCCTACATCCCAACGTAGAACTAAGTCTCCAGGCTAAAAAAGAATATCTCTAGGTTTTTGTTACTTTGTGTATAATGGACACAAACCTCATTCACTTTTGTAAAATCCTTCTCCATTTGGTCGGAAACATATTTTGAAGCAAACATGTCCCTATGAGAAATGATGAGGCGAGGCAGTGTACTGCAACATTGTCTTATTTGAAATAAAACATTACCTTTACCTTTATTTTTCTTTCCCTAAGTTGATAACTCCATTTACCCACTGGATTACATGATGGACATGCTTTTGTTTTGACCTATGGTATCATGATGACACATGGAGTGAAACCCTATACCATGACCTAAAATGAGGAATTTAACAATTTCATGACCCAAGACACTTAAATGAAGATATGATACCTCGAAGAAGACAATGACGATGATGAGTGATGAAGACCATGAGTGAGTGAAGGGAGAAGGAGTGACCTAGACACAACAACCAATGACCAAATTGTTATTTGAAGATTTACTGAAATGACAAAAAATTGACTTGACACCCTAACAAGCATAGTAAAAGCACATTTGATCCAGGTGACAGGCTAAAAAGACTGACACTAACACAAGCAATTGCAACATATTAGATAAATATCAATGTTAGAAAGGGAATGCACTAATGATTTTTACATATTAAACATTAGAGCTCATCATATTGAAGAGGATGTTGAAAAGGTTGGTCTCACCGAGGATGGTTGAAGATGCTCATCAAGCTACTTTTATAGGAGAAATGAAGATAGCAAGAAAACATAGTTAGAAAAGTAGATGAAGAATTTGTGCAAGGGGAAATAGACAACAAAGTGGCAAAGGAACATTTCAATCCTTAATAGAGGAAGGTGGAAGATCAAGTAGTTAATTATTAACAATAGGACGTGACACTAGAGGAATAATACCTTTCCCAAGAGGTATAGGTAGAGGCAAAGATTATTAGCCTAGATGCTACATATGTGGAAAATTGGGAAATATGTCATTAGAATGTCCATAAGGTAATCCAACAAGTCAAATAAGTGCACATGTGAAAGAAGCAAGAGAAAAAAGTGTAAATTCAACAGCAAATAAAGAAACCACTAAAGCTGGAGAATCGTTATTGATCAAGAATTTTGTTTTGTAAGAATGAAGAAAGAAGCAAAGGAGTTAGAAAAGAAGAAAAACTTGTTCAGAATTGTATGCAAGTGAAATGATAAGTGTTGAAAAATTATGATTGATAGTGTTAGTACAAATAATTTGATTTCTACTAAGATGTTACAAAATTTATTTTTGAAGAGAATAACATTCCCTAATCCTTATAAAGTATCATAATTGGAAAAAAGACAACAAATTTTGGTGAATGAACAATGCAAGATGGAGTTCTAGCTTGGTAGCTATAAGGATGACATATACTGTGACATAATTCCCATGGATGTATTTCATATTTATTGGGAAGAAAATGGTAGTATCATAGAAATATTATTCATGATTGTAGGAGGAACACATATACACTTGACAAGAATGGTTAGAAACATGTCTTGTTACCTTTGCAAGATGAAGGAGTAAAGGAAGAAGTTTGTCCTAGTGTGTTGTTAATGAGTGGAAAAGAACTACTGCAAGAAGTAAAGAAAGAAGAATTACATTTTTCTTTGTTTGGTAAACCCAAGGTAAATATTACTAACACAATATTAGATGTTTTTCCTAAAAAAATAAACTATTATGGTGGATGAATTTACTGATATTATTGTTGGTTATTTCCTAAGTAATTTACCTCCAATTGGAAGCATTAGTCAACAAGGAACATTTGAGTCCATGTGTTGTTCTTACAATACTCAGCCCAAATAACGATGGAGGATGGAGAATGTGTATTAATTCCAATTCCATCAATAAAATAACAATCAACTACATATTTCCACTTCCACACATTAATGATTTAATTGCTTTTTTAAGTGGTGCCAAGAATTTCATTAAAATTAATATAAAGAGTGGATGTCATCATACTAGGATTAGAGAAGGGGTTGAGTGGAAGACAAATTTCAAAACAAAATAATGGATTTTATGAATAGTTAGTGATTCCTTTTGGTCTTGCTAATGCCCATTGCACTTTCATGAGGTTTTCAAGGCATTTACTAACATGTTTGTTCTAGTTTATCTAGATAATATTTTGGTATATAGTCAAACGAAGGAGGACCATTTGAAACATCTCAAATTAGTCTTAAATACCTTCTAATGAGAGAAATTATTCATTAATTTGAGGAAATTCAATTTTGTGAAGAATAAATTGGTATACTTGGGTTTTGTTATATCTGAAGATGGTTTGAAAATGGATCAAGATAAAGTTAAATCTATCATTAATTGGATTGTTATGGAAAATGTCTTTGGGGTGAGAATATTTCATGGCTTAGGAATATTTTATATAAATTTTATTATAAAATTTAGTAGAATTTGATCTCATATTATAAATACAACGAAGGAAGGCAAACAACCATTCAAATTGCCTATAGTAGCTAAACACAATTTCATATTGTTAAAGAAAAACATAATGGAACAACTTGTCTAGGCCTTCCCAAATTTTAATATATTTTTTCAAGTTGAGACAGATGCAAGTGAAATTGTTATTGGATTTGCTTGAGTTAGGAGGGAAAACCAATTTCTCATTTTAGTGGAAAATTGAATGAAGCAAAATAGAAATATTCCTCTTATGATAAAGAATTTATGCCATAGTTCAAGCCTTAATGAAATAGAGAAATTATCTAATGCCCAAGGAGTGTAATTTGTATACTCATAATCATGCTTTGTAGTTTATCGAAAGTCAACCAAAGTTGAATCAAAGACATGCCAAGTGGGTAGAATTTCTGCAGAATTTTACATTTTTTATCAAGCCCACAATTGCTACATCAAACAAGGTAGTCGATGCATTAAGTATAATTAATTTAACTTTAAATGAATTTCAAGTTAACTTTTTTGGGTTTGATGAGTTAAAAGAGATGTAAATAGGTCATGCAAGTGTTTTAAGGATACATATGCAACCCGTGAAAATGTTGTTAGCAATAATAAAAATTAATGGTTGAGTTATATGGTTTAAGAGGGAGTGTTTATTAAAGATAAGAATATTTTCATACCAAAATGCTCAGTGAGAGACAATTTGGTAAAGGAAAAGCATATTGGGGGATTTTATTCATACAAGATAAAACAACTGATTTCTTGAATATTTTTTATTTTTAGCAAGGTATGCAAGCTAATGTAAAATATTTTTTGACAGGTACAGAGTATGTCATCATGCAAAAGGAAGGACTCAGAATGTAGGTCTATATAAGCCATTGTTGATTCTAGGTAGACCATGGGACTTTGTATGTATGGATTGTGTTTTGGGGTTGCCTAAAGCACAATTTGATAATTATACTATTTAACGTATTGTGGAAATATTTTCAAAGATTTCACATTTCATAGCTTGTACAAATATTAGTAATGCAACTAATGTTGCTAATTTTTTTTAAGAGAGATTGTATGGTTGCATGGTTTTCCGAAAAGTATTATTTTAGATAGATATAAAAGATTTGTAGGCAATTTTTGGAGAAAATTGTGTAAGAAATTAGGGTGTAACTTGAATTTCAATTCAACATACCACCCATACAATAATGGAAAAATATAGGTGGTAAAGAAATGCTTAGAAAATTTCTTGAGAAGTTTGGTAAGTGAGCATCCCAAACAATGGGATTAAGTAATTGCTAAGGTTGAGTTTGCATATAATGATTAACCCAATAGAAGCACATCGATGAGTCCATTTCAAATATTATATGCCATGCATCTGAGAAAAATTTATGAGTTAACAAATTTGGGAAAACAAGAAAACAGGAATGTTTATGGTGAATACATTGCAGCAAGCATGCAAGAATTGTAGGAAATAGTTAAGAAGCAGTTACAAGAGAACAACAACAAGTATAAATAAATAATAGATATGATAACAAGATAGCTAGACTTTGAATTTGGTTACCTAGTGATGGCGTATCTTAGGAAGGAAAATTTTCCTACAGGGACATACAATAAATTAAAACTTACAAAAATTGGAATATCTAAGATTTTAAGAAAAAAGTCTTGTAATACTTGTGAGTAACAACTCCCAATTAATATTTGGATTTTACAATTTTCATTTTTGCCGATATGTGTTCCTTCAAGGAGACATAAAGTGTCATAGGAAATGAGCCTGCAAGTGATGAAGATCAGACTAGAAGATGGAAGAAACAACACCAAAATAAATTTAGAAAGTGATTGAAATATTGTTGGATCGAAGGACAACTAAGATAACCAACGGTAATAATATTTTCAGTATTTGGTCAAATTGAGGAACCAACCAATAGAAAATGATACTTGCATGACTGTAGTATAAATTTCCAAGTATGGTACAAATGTTGAAGACCTCATGAATAATTATTTTCTACCTCACGATTCTGATGCAGGAGCATCTACCAATCAAAACCTCTAATTGATAATATTAGGTCAATCTATTTACTAAAGGAAGTTGGTTTCCTTAATTTTATTTAAATTATAACATTTTTAAAGTTATAAATCCAAAAAATAATACTTTTTGCTAGAGATGATAAGATGAGTGTCATTTAGTTGCTATGAAAATGGATAGACGAAGCCATATTAAGAATTTTTTAGATTATTTAGAAAAATAGATTAAGCTTCTTGAGTTTGGGTTGGAGAGCTCTATGTAATATATTTTTCAATATAATCAGGAGAAAGTGAAAGATGTTGAGTTTTTGAGAGTGTGAATGATGTGTAAGAGAGGAAGACTGTAGGAAGACTATTAATATGTAATCTTCCCCTTCAACTTGAATTAATATATTGTCTTTGTATATGATGTTGTGTTTGTGCGCATTGTGTTGAGTTGAGTGCATACCATTTTGGTTTTCTTTATCTATTGTATGAAGAATTTATTATCGAAGTATGTATTTCCTAGGTTTAATTCCAGGGTCAGAACTTAAAATATGGGTAACAATAGAGTTTGAAGGTTTCTAGACCATACCGCACCCAATTTATTATAATTAAAATCTTTGATAGAACTAGATATTTTATTTTTTCAATTTTTTTGTTAACTATTGGAGATGAGAAAGTGTTCATCATACATTTCCATAAATCTAAATTGGTAAGGGTTTTGAGTTGCAACAATAGTTCGAACAATGAGTCTTCAACTAGATTTTTTATTATATTTGATAATCCAAACTACATAGAATCCATTTTGAACTTATATGAATGTTATTACATTAATCCAAATACTAAACTTTTGATCAATGAGAATAATTATATGATTCATAAATTACGGTGGATATTCTACTGGAAAATTCATCATAACAAATCTGATACAACTATATTTAAAAATAATAAAAAAAACTTATATTTTCATAGTTTTATTTCTCTTTAGATTTTTAGATATGTAGACTATTGTTAATTATGCATGTATGAAAATTAAAATTATGCCAAAAATAGAGAAAAATGAAAAAAAAAATCAAAAGCCATGTTTTGATACAAGATATAGCCTGGGAAACCGTTTCAGGAAAAAACCCAGCTGGAAGGTGAGGTCGCTTTATTGTCTTTCTCTAAATAGAAAATGACTGCAAGTACAAAGAAGTATGGATTGTAGCTCGTGGTATAATACAGTGAAAAATACACTCTATGCTATTTATCCCTTATCCCTCATGGATATTTTCCTCATTTACGGAAAATAATGGAACCCCTTTTCCTCCTAGTGGCCTAGTTATAAAATAGCTTGATATCCTACTCATCCTTAGGTTTGGCTACCTCAACTTTTAACCTTATTTACAATATGGAATCCTCAATAGTCTTATTCATCATAATCATTTGGATAGCCACTTTTCCATGACTTACGGTCGTTGATGTGGGATCCTCTCAAATTATGTTGGTGAAAACAGGAAGGTCAATTTCCTAATGGCATAAGGTGTGTAGAATAGGAAAAATAAGGGGAAATTCTAAAGTGACACATTTTTATCCCAAAGAAGAATCATTTAATGCCTCAAAATTCTCCTGAAAGGTTTCAAACCCCCATTCGAAAGGTATTTGTGTGTAGAAAACGAAACATAAGGGGAAACGCCAAAGTGACAAATTTTTATCCCAAAGAAGAATCATTTAATGCCTCAAAATTCTCCTGAAAGGTTTCAGACCCCAATTTTCCAAACCGGGTCTCATGGGTAAAAATGGTCCTCTACAATTATTCCTCAAAGTTTTCACCCTAAAATATTTGTGATCAATGAAAAAAATATAATGAGACATTATGGATAACACATCCCCATTTTTGGAGGATTTTGGTCCCCAAATGATTCTACTAAATGAGGTGAGGAAACTTTTCTTCCACCTTCTCTTGGGTGTACCTATTAGCTTTTCTTAGAATTTTTCCTTTCAACCCAATTTGAGTAAGGCCATGCTACTCATATCTTGTAGTTCTATAACTCTTCTACAAAATTGTATGCTCCACCAACTCTGCATGAACATATAGTGCCAAATATTCTACAGAAGGTAGGACCTATTCCTCTTCATGATCTAGCATGGAAGGCTCATAGAGCTTCAGATTTTCCATAATCTCAACTAAGTAAATGCGCATGTATGGGGGTAGTTTGAGTCTTTTCTTGTATCTCAAAGGGAACATATCACAAAGGCTTGATTTTCTTAAGAGGACCTTGTAGCCTCTCCTTATTCAACTGTAACCATACTTCGTCTCCCACTTTGAATGACTTCTTTGTTCTATGTTGATCATTCAAGGCCTCGTATTTTTCCTATGACTTTTGTAGTGTCTCATGTACATATATATTGATTTATCTGATATTTTATAGAAAATTTTCAACCCTTAAGGCATCCCCTGTAATATCCTCCTTTATTCCTCTGTGTTTCCCATACGCAATATCGAAAGGTGATGGTGGAAAATACCTAAAACAATTTTCAAATGGGGACTTACCAATAGAAGTTTCGACTTCTCTATAATAAAAGTGTTGTATATACACCAGATTTTTATCCCAAGCCTTTAGTTGCCTCTAGTTAACCCCTAAAAAGTTTCACCAAAGTCCTATTGAATATTTTATTTTCTTATTTGTCTAAGCAAAAAAATTTGTAGATCTCTTCAACACAGTTTCCATCTTCTCGCAAAATGTAGTACAAAATGCATTGAAAAATCGTGTGTCCATATATGAAATTGTGCTCCTTGGTATTCAAAAGTGTACCCAAAATTATCCAATGAACAAGTTCACCACTTTTTTCCTATTGATGGTATTTGTATAGGGCATCAGAATACACATCTTGGTAAACCTTTCAACTACCATGAATAGGTAGTCATGTCCCTTCCTAGTTGTTGGTAAACCTCCCACAAAGTCCATGGAAATTATTTCCCATGGACGAGTGGGTATAAGTAAGGGAGAGACCATGTTTTTTGTTACTAGGCTTGGTTGTACAAAAAATCATGCATCCTCCTATGAACCTAGCTACATGTTCTTGCACCTTGGGCCAATATACATACCTGTGAATTTTTCCACTATCTTCCCTACACCAAATTGTCATGTAACCCTGCGAGGTTTGAGCCTCTCCAATTAGCTATAATCACTCACCTTTAGGAACACATAGCTTATTGAGCCTATAGAGTAATCCATCTTGGAGATGGTAGTTAATTAATTTGTCACCATTACGCACATGACTTCGACACTGCAATTTCGGAAACACCTCCTTGAAGTCCTCAAACTCTAAATATGTCTCTATGTATGCATCATGGTTGAATGGCTCTATATGCACCAAAGTTCCCAAATTTGTGATCTTTGATGTGCGTTTCCTTAGACATGGGTTGGAAAACTTGTTTGTGTTTCCATTCTTATACTTTATCACTAAATGAAAGTATTGTAGAAACCCCATCCACTTTTAATTTCTATTATGTTGTATCTTACTCTAGGCCTACAAGTACTGTAGTGGTCACTGATTTGTGTGGATTATTGTCTCCTTTCCCGTTAGATAATGCTTCCACATCTTCAAAACTTGAACCAAGGCATAAAGCTCCTTGTCATACGTAGGATAGTAAGAACTCCTCGACGAAATACTTCAGAATGGTAGCATAAATGCCTTCCTGCATCAACATCATTCCCATAACATACTCACTTGCATATGTCATCCACTTCCAAGGGCTATTGCAAGTTTGGTAATGTCAAAACTAGTGCTTGAGTGATCTTATTCTTTAAGTTTTAACTCCTTAAAGGCCCTCTCATGACCCTTTCCCCACTAGAAATGCTTTCTAGTATTTTTTTTGGTGTGGGGTGATGCTACTACTACTGAAAATGAGGCTATGAATTTCCTCATGTACTATGTTACCCCAATGAAACTCCTTACTTGAGAAACATTAGTAGGAATTGGCCATTTCATGATCACCTCCATCTTGGCGTGATCTTTTTTAAATTGTCCTCCACCATCGGGGCTTCACTCAATGAACCTTTGACATATCATGTGTGTTCGTGGCATACTAAATAATACCTCTAATTTGAATACATATTAGAAAATACCTCTAAAAATCACATTATTTAACCCCCTACCAATACGAACACAATACACCTTCCAATTAGAAAAACCCCTACTTTCACTAGATATTGTAGGTATCCATTTTTTCGTTAACATTTTTTATACCCTTTTAGGATTTTTCATTAACATTGAGCGCCATTTTTTATACTTGCCAATATAAAAAATCTTTACCCCCTAATACATGCTCAATATATTATGTCATTTTTTCCTCAATATGTTTCCCCCAATATGAATTCACGTGTTATGGTATTTCTCCCCTAGTGAAGCTCTAGTTTCCTCCACCCATAACACAGCACAGATACACCAAAAATTGTTATGTAAACTAACACTTCTTGAGATTTTTTAGCAATTTTTGTGTCTTTAATGCCTCTGTTGGGCCTCATAATTGTTATAATTTCCTTACCGTATTTCTTAGTTCTTGTATTATTTTCCTAAGTCTTTCCTACATTTAGGACATGATAATCTATGTAATATGGATTTTAGAAGCATTTAATGTATTTATATTATTATATTGCCTTTATGAATTGACTTGATTAAAAAAGTGTTATTTACTCATAGCTGGACCCTTATTTTGAACAAGAATCTATTGATGAGATGGCACTTGATGTTGTTCCTTGGATTGATCATAGAAAATTAGATAGCTTAATGTTGTCGATTATTGTTTGGAGTAAATTGGTTAAAGATAGGCTTTTGTCTTGGTCATCTAGAAATATTAAGATATCTTGTAACTTAAAATGACCATCCTTAGAATCTTCATATTCTCAGGATTTCTCTCTATCAAAAATAGATATATTTTTCTTATCTTCTACAGCCATAGTATAAAAACTACAAATTGAGCTCGGAGAGAGGTTGTTTAGCTGTAATATCTTTCACATAAGTCATGAACCTAATAATACATTAATTTTAATCAATCCTCTATAATTCAATGAAATATTTTATCATTCAGAGTTAATTTGTTGTGTTGATTTCTTTTATAAGACAATTTGATTCTGGTGATTTGGGCTTAATCCTAGAAGCAACATTGTCTTCATATGTATAATAAATCTACATTGTTTTCTTTCGCTTCAGCTACCTGTTTGTGTAATCGTTTCCAATTTGTAATTACCAGTTGGTTAAGTCATTGTCATATCGCATGTTCTATTATAAATAAAAATTATAGTTGTTGGAGAGTGGATTTACTTTAGCTCATACAGTTGGGATTGATGTTTGTAGGAAATAATCATAGGATTATTATTTACATGCTTGAATACCTTTCTATAGTGTTATTTTCCCATTTTATAGTTTTTCTTCCTTAGGTAACAACTCAATGTTTATTAGTCTTTCTTTGTTGTTTCTTGCATAAAGTATCTAGGGCCAGATGCTTTAAATGGTTTGGTTCTTTTATCATTGAAGTTTATCTTTCTATTAGGGTGATAGTAATTAGTTATACTAACATTTATCTTGCATAATTTGTGGGGATAACCTTGATATAGAAAGACAAGACCTCAGATTAACAATCTATTGTGCAGTAGCTAGTTGATCCTTTCAGGAACAATTTAAATGGCTCAACATTTTGGCGATGTTTCCAGGGATGTTGTCAAAGAGAGAATTGGTTGTCTCTCTAAGGGTTTGGTATTAAATAAGGTAAGAACATGCACACGCACCCTGGTGAAAAACAAGGCTTTTGGTGGTGCCTACCCTTGGCTGATTTTTTTAAGTTGTTTAGTATGTATGAATAGAAATAAGCCTAGGACTAGGAATTAGGTATAGATAGATCTGAAATCTACCCCAAAAAACACCAAAATCTAAGGTCAAGTCGACCTTGAAAGAACGACCTTCATAAACGAGATCATTCAAAAGGCATATTCTCAAGCGTCGGTAGGTCCCGGAACAGTATCTGGGAAGGGTTATCCAATTATTTCCCCTCGAGTAACAGAGTTTTCTACCGCAACTAACACGAAGATTCATGATAAAACTTTAGAATCATAGTAGAGCTTCCAAGAATCTTACAACCTAACAGGAATCTTAGTCTTTTTAGCGAGGATGAGGGGCACTCATACAAATTAACGGAAGGAATAGGTGAGAAAAGTGAACCATATCCTCAGCTTCTGAGAAGGAATCTCCTGTGACACCCATTGCAGGAAGAGAAACCAAAATTCTTGACTTGAGCAATGTTATAAGACCCAGTCAAGGCCTAGAACCCCGACAAAATACCAATCGTTTTTAGCTAGCACCCCTTAAGTATGGGATTCTTGAAGGTTATTGGAATATATTTAATCAAATGGAAAACCTAGTAACAGGGACACAAACCTCAACCATAGAGTTTCTGATCATTGATCTACAAGATAATTCACCAATGGAGGCTATCACGCTTCAAAACCTTCCAATTTTTTATGCGCTAGCCTCTAAAGGTCCCGATGCGTTTTGGTTTGAATTTGATGTTTTATGTCGAGGGTAGGATTACACAAATGACCCCAGAAAATTAATTTTTTTTCCCTCTACTTTAAAGGTAGCAACATTACGATGGTTTATGGGATTGGGGGTGGTGCTATTAATTCGTGGGATCAAATGAAATAATATTTCCTTAATAAATACCAGGATTATTATTGATCTGGATATTTAAAAGAGGAAATATTCAAGATGACAACAAAGGAAGATGTAATTTTAGAAGTATATATTGAAAGCTTTCAATACAATTTACAAACATCACCATATACCACTTTAGGTAGGGATGTGTTGAAAACTGCCTTAATTAGAGGTATGAAATATGAATGTATAGAAACACTCAATTTAGTGGGGCAAGGTGATATTTCTAAATAATAGTAATATGATATTGTAAAAATTTTCATTAGGTGTTCACGTGGGAGTACACGAACTAAGCCTGGAACTCGTGAGCCTCTCAGCATATCTAACAGTGTTGCAGGAGGAGGAGTTACACAAGTAGAGATTGGTAATATTTTAAAACTAATATCCTAAGTACACCTACAACACAGTTGGATGTTTTATAGAACAAACAGAAGCAAGCTAAAGCGGAGTAGGAATT
This sequence comes from Pinus tabuliformis, assembly GCA_031772625.1. Taxonomy (NCBI): domain Eukaryota; kingdom Viridiplantae; phylum Streptophyta; class Pinopsida; order Pinales; family Pinaceae; genus Pinus; species Pinus tabuliformis. Next base: position 101,166,445 of record CM062807.1, read on the forward strand.
AGCCATTTTTTGTTCTCGTTGCCAGAAAAACCACAGTTGTAAAGAATTTCCATTGGACACAGTCGAGATATGCATTATCTGTACTGAAGATCTCTCAACTGATCTTTTTTTCTCGATTCCCGGATTAAAATTTGTATTCAAGTAAGCTGATAAAGAACTAGATCCATTTTATTTCTTGGCACAATGACAATAATGGCAGAACCATCCACCAGGTATGATGCAGGACCTTTCTACATTTTTTCCTGGACAATTTTCTCAACAACAATTTCGTGGATTAACTTGGCAGGGTCAACAACATTCTAGTACTTGCTGGTAGCCTTAGCCATATACTTTATCACCATTTAAAAACTAATCAATTCTTGGTCCTTTTTGGCCAAATCAATAGTATCTTGCACCGTCATGGAAGAATTTACCAAATAACCCATTCCATCCTCAATGGGTAAATCAACCTACTTAAGGGCCAATGTGGTCTCAGAGTTGGCAACGACCCATTGGACTGCTCAATCAATCGATGGGAACATTGCCTCAGTCACAACCACCATTACAATCCCCACTTCAACTACCTTCAAACACTCCATCTCCATTACATCCCTAGTTAACTGCACAACCTAAATCTGAATCCCAATAACAGGCCTATAATTTTTTTAGAAATTTTGGAAACCCCAGACTATTGTCCTCCCTCTTTGGAATGTAATGAGTTACATCTAATACATGGGAGGACTATCTTTCTAGAATACCATCCAAAGAATCAAGAGCAACAAAAAAATGAAAATCCTTCTAAGGAGCAGCCTTTGGCAGAAAACCCTCCTCTGACGATAATTATTACTGAAACAAAATCATCCAGTAAATCAATTAAACAACATGAATCTATCAATATTATGGACGTTTCTCCGCTATTCCCTGAGAGAGTAGCCATAGTAAATTCACTTGTATATCCTAATTCAGATCTCATAGGGGAACTAAAAAATTTATGTATCAAAATCCCTCTCCTATAGGCTATCAAAGAGTTACCTATCTATGCTAAAACCATTAAAGAATTGCGTTAAGAAGCTTGGAAGGAAACCGAAAGATTATCCTACAGTCCATGTTATTTGGAAACTCTCTAATCTTATCCTATGAAAACATATGCTTATCAAATATGATGGTTTTGGAAACCCTGTAGTCACCATCCAGATCTAGGGGCATGACTTCCCAAATACTTTAGTGGACTTAAGAGCTTCCATAAATATCATAACACTTGAAACCTATGGCCTCCTTGGAATAACTAGATTTAAATTGACTAGAACCATGTTGGAACTAGCCGACAGATCTGTAGTGAAACTAGAAGGAACCTTGGATGATATCACTATTTTTGTAGGCTCCTAGGAATATCTAGTGGATTTTCGGGTCCTCAACCCTAGATTTTTTTTTGGAGAGACACACTCTGATATTAGGCAACCCATGGCTTTCCACTGCATATGCATACATTGGGTGTCAAATTGGAAGCATGACCATCACCAAGGGACCTTCTATTAAGAATCTCATTTTATATCCACTCACTAGACCCAACATGCCAGCTAACAATTCTAGATGGTTCCCTCACAAATATCAGGAAGGAAATTTACATTCTCCCCTTAATATTAATAGAGATATTATCTTTAAAAGACAAACTAAGGATGAAATAATTAATTGTTTTATTAACTAGCCTTCCACTGTAGGAAACCCAACATGTGAGATGTTAAAAGCCATGCTTGACAATGAAGCCCAAGGAGATCCACTAGAGGATTTGAACATTGAGTATATACCTACGACCGTAATTTATAATAAAACCCCCATTGAAATTGAACCTGGAAAAACCCTGAATATTAATGCCAGTCTTCATGACCTTCAACATGAAATACCAATCCAATTTCTTCAGAAATATAAACAATCCATTTCTTGGGAATAGTCTAATATGAAGGGAATTTATACACAGATGTGCACACACCGTATCTATATTGAGAAAGATGCTCAAGCCATTTTTCAAACCCAAAGAATATTAAATCCACACCTTAGGGACATAGTGAAACAAGAGCTTCAAAAACTTCTTGATGTTAATTTTATATACCCTATTTTTTATAGTCGATGGGTTTCACCAATGGTGGTAGTCGCCAAAAAGAATGGAAAATTATGAATTTGTGTAGTTTATAGAGAACTAAACAAAGCCACGCAGAAGGATCGTTTTCCTCTTCCATTTGTAGACCAAGTCCTTGATACTCTTGTTGAATAGAAATATTTCTCTTTCCTCGATGGATTTAGTGGGTATAATCAAATCTAGATTACTCTTGAAGATCAAGATTAAATTACGTTCACCTTTCCATGGGGAACATTTTCATATAGAGTCTTATCGTTTGGGTTGTGTAATGCACCAACCACTTTTTAAAGGGAAATTTTGAACATTTTTTCTTATTTAATTAATGAAGGGCTTGAACTATAAATGGATGATTTCACTCCTTACAATAATGATTTTGATCAAGCTCTACATAATATCGAAAATCTTCTTCCACGATGTCTAGCTACTAGGTTGTGCCTTAGTAATGAAAAATTCCACACCATGATGACATAAGGTGTAGCCTCAAGACATTTTACCTCTGTTGCAGGTATTCAGGTAGACCCAACTAAGATAGAGGTAATTCTTAAACTCCCTATCCCTCTTACTCCGGAAAAGGTACGTATTCTCCTTGGTTATTTTGGTTACTATCATCATTTCATAACACATTTTTCAAAACTTACAGCACCATTGTATGCGTTAACTAGACATGTGGAATTTGAGTGGATTGATAAATGCGACATTGCTTTCGCATATCTGAAAAAGTTGTTTTCAACAAATCCGATGTTAAGGGGACCAAATTATAGTCTACCATTCCAGATATCATCTGACGCATCAAACATGGGGATAGGAGCAGTTCTCATACAAGAAGAGGATAAGAATCCCTACACAATTTATTACATTAGCAAAAACCTCACACCTGTAGAGTCAAACTACACTGTGAGAGAAAAAGAGTTTTTGGTCATTGTTTATGCTATAAATAATTTTTTTCATTATATGACATGATATCCAGTTTTTTTGTACACTAATCAATCTAATATTCGGTATTTAGCTAAAAAACTTGTTACCTATGGCAGAGTAACTCGCTAGTTACTGTTATTGCAGGAATTCGACATTACTGTAAAGGACTAGCCGGGAAAAGAGAAACTTGTATTAGATTTCTTATTGAGAATCCCATATGTGGCTGGCCCTCTACCAATGGAAGACCAATTCCTAGATGAACATCTTTTTGTTGTGACCATCAAGATGTCATGGTATGCTAATGTTGAAAATTACCTGGAATCTACAAAATTTCACATCACACTTGTCATCCTAAGAAATGAATCTTATTATCCAATGCAATGCATGATTTTCATGGATGGATGCTCTTTCACACATGGGTTGATCTTGAAATTTGCAAATGTATTAGAGAAGATGAAATTTATGACATACTTAGGGATTGTCATGATGAACCCTATGGAGGTCATTTTCCTAATCGAAGGACTAGACGTAAGTTATTACAGATGGGCTATTTCTGGCCCACGATATTTAAATATGCAAATAAATATGTCTAGAGTTGCGACAATTGTCAAAGGATGGGTCATCCCATTCAAGCTAATGAAATACCCCTTCAACCATAGATTGTATTGGAACCATTTGAAAGATGGGAAATGGACTTTTTAGGTCCCTTTAATCCACCTTCAAATCAGAAGACATATATTTTAGTTTGTACAGACTATGTAACCAAATGGTTGGAAGTCGTAGCACTTTCAAGGGCCACAAATGAAGCAGTTATCAATTTTCTATTCGAACTATTTTTTTATATGGGTTACCTCAAGAGTTTGTAATTGATGGGCGATCATAGTTCATTTATCATAAAATTTCTTCTACGCTAGAAATATATCATATCAAACACAAAGTTACCTTTCCTTACCACCCACAAGTAAATGGGTAGGTGGAAATCACAAACAAAGTCCTAAAGGTGATTTTAACTAAGACAATATCTAAAAAATGAAGATACTAGGCTTCAAAGCTTCCTAAGGCCTTATGGGCCTATTAGACAACTTGGTGCAACGCTACTGGCTATTCACCTTATTATCTCCTTTTTGGTAAGGAACCTATCTTTCCGATCGAGTTTGAAGTAAATACTCTCATAACTGCTAAGGAAGTCAAACTGGATCTTATGGAGTTACAAAATCAATGCCTACAATAACTCAACGAAATGGATGAAATGTTCCTTCTTTATTTACAATTCACAACGCTGGTCCAACAATAGAGAGCTAAATTGCACGATCGACTGATAAAAAAAAAACCTTTCAGAAAGGGGATTGGGCACTGTTATATGACTCCATATTCCAAGACTTTCTAGGTAAACTCCAAACAACAGGTGGCTGGGTCCTTACAAAGTGACTGAAGTCTTCGAAAATAGAACATTGTGCCTAATTACATTTGATAATTCTAGAATTTGTTTCCTTGCCAATGGGCACCGACTTCATCTATCTCACCAGCTACTTATATGAGAATATTTTTTTTATGAAGTTAATAATGATGTGAACTTGCAGGTTGTAGTTGACCAGACAAATGTCCCCACAATCACAACCAGGTCACTTTTTTTATACCCCTTCCATTCTGTACATAATGTAAATAATTTTTATTTTTTTATGGTATGTACATTTTTTATTTTGGGGAAAGCATCATGAATAATTTTATGAAAATGTTGTTGTTTCCTTAATTATGACAGTTTCTTCCTTAGTCACAATTCATGTTTCCTTAGTCACAGTTGTTGTTTCCTTAACCATAATTGTTATTTCCTTAGTCACAGTTGATGTTTTCTTAGTCATAGTTGTTATTTCCTTAGTCACATTTATTGTTTACTTAATCACAATTGTTGTTTCCTTAATCACAGTCATTATTGTCCTAATCACGGACATTGATTCCTGAGTTGTTGGCTTGATGGGGTCTCACTTGGGTTCAACTTTAACTACACCAACCAACAAAAACCTAACTGCTGACCCTTTCAGCAACAACTTGCATAGCGTAGGCTGCAGTCTCACCCAAAGCAGTATTGGGGGATGCTAGAACTAGGTTTCGGCATCCAGAGGCCTGTTTGATGGTTTCCTGAAGTTCTTACAGCTTAGATCTTCCTTCTCACAGATTTAACCCTTCCGATAGACAACTACTAAAAATCTAACTAAATATCCTTCAGATCTTTGCAAAGGTACTTAATTGTACTTATCATGCATAAATATTACAGATATACCAGTCTCGCGCAGTAAATAAGGATTAATTCATATGAAACAGATTACAGAGCGAAGATATATAAACTTAGCAGAAGTAACTAAAAGAACACAGATGCATCAATTTTGGCCCAAAACAGTCTTTATTAAGTATAAGCATTCAAATACAGACTCTTTATCCCTGCGCACCCAGCTGCAGGGGCCCACTCACTCAGTTGCGGACTTACCAAGATCTTCGTGCACTCAGTTGTAGGAAACTTCCCCTTTTGCCTCAGTATAGGAAACAGACCTTTCCTGCCTTAGCACCTTTCCCTTACAATGATTCTTCACAAAAAGTTATCTTCTAGACTTGTTATGAATCAACTACTTATAGCATTTTCTTCAAAAAGTTATCTTCTAGACTTGCTATGAATCAACTACTTATAGCATTTTCTTTAAAATACCATGGTTCGCGGACCATGGGCGGGTCTCAAAATAGCTCTATCACCTACCCACCTAAGGGACTAAAGCCCCTTTGAATCTACTTAGCTTTGCGCTCTACTTTCCACATTTCGCGAAGACTTTACCTTCGCTACAAAAAGATATTACAAAAATGACTCAAAACTCAACAAAATTGACCCCAGGGACCCCATCCCAACAGGCCCCCAACACAAATATGGTGACTCACCCTCGAGTCACTAGCTTGGCACCTCTATCTTGTTACAGATTTCACTGAATTCGACTTGCAATGCTTCTATGTCAAAAGAACCCTGTACCGCGGCCTGCTGCACTTCCTCTACCAACTTTTTTGTAGTCGAGCCTTCCATCTCCAGGCACATTGTTCTTTGTGTCTGCTAGAGTGTCTTCAACTTGTCCTGGACTAACAGAGTAAGATGACATGCTTCCTCTATGCAATGGTATATTTTGGCCTTTAAAATGACCTCTCTTCTTTGCAACTCTTCAATTTGTGATTGCAGGTGTTTTCCTTCCTGCAATCGTGCGAGGTGCTGGACTGGCGCCAAAGTGTGTGTAGTTGCCCTCATTTCATTGAACTTTCATTGTGTCTCCCGGATGTCTATGCCATTTTTATATAGGTTTGGATCCTCTTGTAGTGTCGCCCATAGCTCCATGGCATGTTCGAATATCAGTGTGCAACCTATGACTGTTGCATCCAAAGTGCCCATGCTTTCCCTGATGGATGCTCCGTGCTGCTCCCGGACCTCTAGTGGAGTGGTTGGATGCAATTTCAACTGCAGCTCTGAGATCTTCATTTGTAAGTCAAAGCTTACTCGGTCGATCCCATCGCTTAATTCTCTGACTGCAGTAGCCAACTTTTGAATCTTCACTGCTGCTTCTGCATCCTCTGGAATGTGAATTTTTGGCAGCATCTTGCATACCTGTGCATATTCTACCTCCAAGTTTTGACTTCACGTGGCCAATTCTTCCTTTTCTTTTAGAGCTTGAGCCTTTTCTGTAAAAATCTTCTCATTCTTCATCTTGACCTCACTAGTGACTGATAGTACGCGCTTCTCCCTGATCTTGAGCTCATTTGATACCCCTTGATGAAGCGCATGGAGGGTCTGAATAGCCAGCGCAGCTAAGTTGACACCCACATCTTTTAATTGTCCAAGCTAGGCATTTGCTTCATCTTCCTCTACGCGTAGTGATCCTTATGGTAATGGAATAACTCTGAGGTCCAGAGTGTTGTTTGTATCTAGTACCGACATGTTGGTTTGTTGCAGGCTCGCTTGAATCCCACTCGCTTGTCCCTCGCTTGCGTGAATTCAACTTGTTTGAATCTGCAACTCACACAGATCCTTCTCCACACTCCCCAATGTTTGCATGTACTACTGCTCAAATTGTGTCCACACACTACAAGAAAAAAGGTCATTGGTGAGGGTCATGCCTGTGACGGACCTTTAAGGTCCGTCACCAATGTCGCATATGGTGACGGTCTTTAAAAAAGCGTTGTTGTAAGTGTATATAGTGATGGTCCTTTAAGGTTTGTCACCAAAGCCATTTTCAATGACACTTTTGGTGAGGGTCGTTAAAGACCTGTCACTAATTCTCTCTTTGGTGACACTTTTGGTGAGGGTCGTTAAAGGCCCATCACTAATTCTCTCTTTGGTGACACTTCTAGTGACGATATTTTATTGACCATCACCAATGATATTTTTGGTTACTTTTGGTGACGGTCAATAAATGTTCGTCATCATTGATCATTCCAATGAGTTTTTTATGACGCTTCATGCCTGTGATGGACCTTTAAGTTCCATCACCAATGTCGCATATGGTGACGGTCTCAAAAAATCATTGTTGTAAGTGTATATAGTGATGGTCCTTTAAGGTTTGTCACCAAAGCCATTTTTAATGACACTTTTGGTGAGGGTCGTTAAAGGTCCATCACTAATTCTCTCTTTGGTGACACTTCTAGTGACAATATTTTATTGACCCTCACCAATGCTATTTTTGGTTACTTTTGGTGACGGTAAAAAAATGTTTGTCATCATTGATCATTCCAATGAGTTTTTGATGAGGCTATGTACTTGTTACTATATTTTTTGTTAAAAGATAACGATTTAAGACCATTATTGTGGAGTCATTTTCATTATGTGTCCAAGGTCATAGTGGTTATAATAGTCAGTCAATTTGTTAAGAAGTAATTAGTGTGTATCATTTCCCTCAAGTCATAAGAATATAGTTTTCCTATGAGTCAACACATGATTCATCTCTATTAGGTTTATTATCTAGCAAATTTCCTTTAAATAAAGTTCAACTAGTGTGTGTAGGAACTATATTATTTAATACATAATCAAGCTCTATCAATTCTATTAATGAGAGAGACCTAGCACTCCTCAACACTCATGGCACACCTTAACATGCTTTGGAACAATACACTAACATTCCTTAGCACCTCGCATGTCTTGGAACATCTTTGTACCTAGAACATCTTGCCATGAGTAGGACACCCAAGCACATGTTGGCACGCCCTAGCATATCATAGCACTCCCCTATCATGTGTTGGCATGCCCTGTAGTCCCTAGTATGCTCTGGAACACCTTGGCATAATATTGCATTGACAAACATTAGCACTTGGCACACATTATCACTTGGCATGTATTGGAACATATTATTAGTGTGCCTAGAATTCCCCTTTTGAAAACGATAGAGTATCGACTTATTAACCCTCTTATGTGTTCATTTCCTTGCATTTTAGCTTGGTTATTCCCTTTGTTGCCTTGAAACTCCTTGACGCATATTGGCATACTCTGGCACCATGCACATCCTAGCATGTCTTAGCACCTGGCATGCCTTGGCACTATTTGGCACATGTTAGCACACCCCAAAACTACCTAGAGCACTCTAGAACTTCTTGACATTCCCTAATATTCCCTGGCATGCATTACCCTTGCTTAGCGTACCTTTTCACTCCCTCCTTGGCATGACAACTAGCACTCATTGACACTCCCCGACACACCCTCATACTCATTCACTTCCATGCATTTTGACCTAGTGCTCCCTTGTGTTGTCCTAATACTCCCTAGCACTCCTCAGCATGCATTGGCACTCTCTAGAACACCTTAGCACTCTTCAATATGCTCTGCCACTTCATAGCATGCATCACACTCCCTGACGCACATTGGCACTTGGCACGTGTTGGCACTTGGCAAGTCTTAGCATGTTTGGCATGCATTGAGATGACTTGGTATGCTTTGGCATGGTTTAATATTAAAGTTATTTGAGATCAATTATTGGAAACTAGATGAGAAGAAACGAAGGAAGATTTGGCACTTAGAATGCATTGACACTTGGCACTTGGCACCTATTGGCACCTAGTGTTGGTGTGCCTAGCATGCCCCTCGTGGAAAAGGTAAATTTATGACTTATTAACCCTATTATGTGGTCATTTCCTTGTAGTTTAACTTGTTCCTCCCTTTTGTTGCCTTGATAGTCCCTGGCATGCATTTTCACACCCTTGTACATCTTGGCATGCCTTAGCACTTAGCACATCTTAGCTTGTTTGACATGTCTTCGTACTATCTGGCACATGTTAGCATGCCCTAGCATTCCCTAACACACCTTGGAAGTCATGACCTCAAAACTAGAATTACATTTTTCCATGACTTTGGAACCTTACATTCACTAGAACACCTTGGCACTCCCTAGTTGTCATGCCCTCTGTTATCCTCCACAATGTGCGCAGCGAAATGGAAAAAGAGGGGCAGAAAGGTGATTTTTGGCCTCTTTTTTGCAAATTTCTCAAAAACTGAGCCCCAGACCAGGAAAGTGGGAAAATTTGTTTTGAGAGGGGGTCATAAGATTTCCAAAAATGTTGATTTTCCATCATTTGGAGCCCTGAGGAAGAAGCGCAGCATGAGCTCGTTGCACTCCTAGACAAAAAATTGCCAAAAAAATTGCAAGTCTGCACCAGTCTGCACCAAAACACAAAATTTTCTCCAAATCCTCCCAAAATTTGTCTAGAGATGTCTGATGAGGTATGTTATGCAATCATGGATGCATCAACAAGAAAATATAACTTACCCTTCTCCTCTTGGCTGATTAGGGTTTCCTTGAGTTTTTCCTTCAACTGCTTGATTTTGACCTTGGCAACCTGATTCCTTGTGTAATAATGGATGTCCATTTTCTTTTGCAACTTCTTATCCATGTTGGCCTTGTCAAGGAACTTATCAAGGTGGCAATTGACTTTTTTCAAGCCAAAACTCCTTGTCCTCATTTATTTCCATGGCAATCCTCTCTTCAAAGGTCAATTCTTCCATTGGTGGCTTTTGTTCTCTTTCCCTCTGAAGTGCCTTCCTAAGAACCATTGTCCTTGGCCTCTTCCTTGCCACATTTCCTTCATGCTTCTCAGTGTCCTCATGGTCCACCACTTCCTTGCCTTTCATCTCTTGTTTCTTGGCTTTGAATTTCTCTTTCTCCATGACTAGCTATTTTTCCTTAAGTTGACGGTTTTCTTGCTCAAGGAATGAAATGATGAATTTGGCCCTTTCCAAATTGTCCTTGAGCTCCATGATCTAAGAATCCTTCTCTTTGATGACTTGTTGCAGGGTTTGATGCTCATCATGTGCCTCCAAGTCAACTAGGTCAAAGTCATGCTCAATGGGCTCCTCATCATGCAAAGAAGCCTCATGATGTGATGGTGATCCTTGTTCTGCTGATGTAGTAGACTTGGCCCCTTCCTCAATTTGAGGAGAAAACACAAGGCTTCTGTCTCTCTGATATGTCTTGGTCACCTCAGGCCTAGGTGCCTTGGAAACCTCATCATGTTTGCTTGATGACCCCACCTCCATGGGTTGTACTAACATGGTTTGGTGCTGGCTTGGTGAAGTGGTTATATGCATTTTCAAGGCTGCCTCAATGAAGGTGTCCCATGTCATGTTATTATCTTTCAACTAATGGAGTAATATAACCTTTATCAGGATATGGTGAAAGAGGCTGGGATAATGCACTTTGCCTTTCAATTTCATCCTTTCAGACATTTTGGTTAGGCTCTTATACAAGTAGCTAGACAAATTTAGAGACTTGGCAGCTGTAAAGTGCATGAGAAGTCTTATGTGGTATTGATATAACCTAGAAAATCTGCCCTCACATGTGAAGAACTTCATTACAGCCTTCATCAATAGTGCATATCTCTCCAACAAGTATTTGAATGGGAAAACACCAATTGAAAATGGTGCCTCGGTAGCAATCTATCGCCATCCGCATTTGGGACCCGGTGGCAATATGCAAAGCAGCTACGCCGCAGAGTCTGGTAACTGTAAAGGCAATTGCCATAAGTTCAGGCAGGGATATGTATTTGATTTCTATCCCTTTCTCCTGGTTTTGATTTTTGCACCACTCTAGCCGGAGGCTAGCAAGGGATTGGCCACCCGGCCTAGTCCCGGACAGAGTCAGTTGCTCGCCCCTATTAGGCAAACCAGTGAGAAAATATATGTCTGAGGGCTCTATCTCGAGCTGGTGCCCTCCGATGTAGAAGCATTGATCCTGAACGTTCCACCTTTCAACCAGCCATTCTAAGAATCACACCTGGGCCCTCATGCCAGGTATGGCCCAGTATTTGTAGAGACCGCATGCCTTCAAAGCATCAATGGAGGGTTGATGATCTATTGCGGCCAAATTGACATCTTCGTGTTCTCTTTCGCGCCAATCAAGCATGGTGGGCAATCTACACACCAGAAAACATTCATTAGAATTCATTAAATCAAAAATTGATGGTTTAGTTTTGAGATTTAGGGTTTTAAATTCACTTTGCGCGGAGTACGCACCCCGCGTTCAGAAAACAGAGCGTGGGTACGCAGCTGTTCTGAAGGTAGGCTGCATACTCCTGCCATTTTCCCATTAACGAAAATGTCGGGGTACGCAGGTCGCCCATGGGGCACCTGCGTACCTCGAAAGGCGGATCCTAAAACCCCAAAGCCCTCAAAAAATCAAATTAGGGCTTAAAATGAAATTCTAAACGGATGAAAACAAAGAGGAGGATGTTGTGAAATACCTGAAAGAGACGACACTCGATTCCGACTGTCGGATTCTCCGCGAAGTCCACGAGAAGTTTCTTGCCAAAAACCCTTTTCTCTCCTTCAACAGTAAAATGCTAAAAATGACATGGTAAAAGGTCTTTTTATAGGTTTTTTGGATAAATGAATGCTAAATTTGTTTATTTTTCACCATGGAAGGATATTTCTCAATGCATTTTTGCTTATCTTAAACAGGTATGAGTAATGTGTCATTTTTTGTGCAGGACAATAGGACTTTCAAGGGAAATTATCATTTTTCACGAACCAAAACATCAGAGTCATCTTTTAAGCCCTTTTCTGACTCCTAAAACATGAAAAGATTGCCGAGCGTCTCTTTTACACTCGTTAAAACGGAATTAAAAGACGGTCCCCTTATAGCTCTTTTCTGACCGTAAAAACAGGAAAATATTGTCGGGTTTTTGTCGTTTCAAACTTGATACTGGAAATAAAACGACGTGTCCTTGATCGCTTTTTACTTTTCAGGTCAGAGGCACTAATCATGAAAGTACTCCTTGGTCGTAAGACTAAGCGGTTCTCTCAGGTATTATTTTATACTTTTTCGGGCTTGGGAGACACAACTTTACGAAAAAGTTCAACCTGGAGTCTTCTTAAGTTTTTTCAGACTCTCTAAACATGAAAAACGCCGAGGTTAAAATTTCACAGTAAAGGACCTGTTCGATTACAAACAGGAACGGACCACTCCTTCTTAGGGTTCGAATCAAAACTAAGTTGGACTCATCCGAAGGATGAGCTTATAATCAAGCATATGTTATCCTCCTCAAGGTCAATACTTGAGTCAAAGTTATCAACCACCTCAAGGTCAATCATATGTTCAAGGTACGGGAACTGTGCCTTTCAGTTATCAATCCTATCCTCAATCCAGTTATGGATCTCAATATCCTCAACCTGTCATGGGTCAATACCCTGGAATGAACATAGTGTGGGATCCATCGCAAGTTCAACAGGTATTGCAGCCAAGTATACAGTTGTCATCTCAAGCTGGACAACCCTTAGTTGCTGGTCCATCCCAGCAACCGGTCCAGTCTAATGTTCAAACTTCTGTAACTTCGGTAGTTACTCAGCTGCCAATTGCACCTAGTACTCCATCTCAAACGGCTGCTGCAACTACCACAACATCTGCTCCTTCCACCACACTTGCTTCTGGAGTATCGACAGCTCCGGTTTCTACTGTCTCTGCAACTACTCCTCAGACATCTTTACCATTGTCTGGATCTACGATTCAAACTACGGTTCAGATGCCTGTAGGACAACCTGGTTTAAGTACGGTTGTCACTAGTCAACCACAATTCACTTATCAACCGTACCAGGGACAGTACCAATACGGGCCTGCTGTCCAACAGCCGGTTTACCAGTATCAACCGTATCCTGGGTACACTTATCAACAACCTCAGCAACCCCAGTACGGTTCGGTTAATCCTAGTTTTCCAGGAGGCTATAATATCCCGAATGCGATTCCTATTCCAAGTTATCCTGGATATCCTCCTCCTGGGACTGGTCTTGTGACCCAGAGTTTTAGGGATCCTAATCGGCAATTACCGTTTATCGCAACTTTGGATTTACCAGACTTGACGCGCCTAACGAACGATCCAATACAATATCTTCCGTTCTGGCCGCCAATGCCAAATAAGTTGCCCAATGATATACCCAAGTTCGAAGGTAAGTCTGGAGAGGATCTGTCTAATCATGTGATGACTTACCACCTCTGGTGTGCTTCAAATTCCATCTCGGATGATTCGATCCGCTTACGTCTTTTCCAGCGTACGCTCATTGGTCTCGCGGCCAAGTGGTACATTGAGTTACCATGGGCCTCTTTTTACAATTTTAGTCAGTTAGCTACCTCGTTCCTAACTCATTTTCAGTTGCCGGTCAGATATGATAATGGCACGGAACTACTAACTTCACTAAAACAGCCGACATCCACTTATATTTCCAATCATATACATGAATGGAGACGTCGATGGTGATTAGTGAAAGTTTTTATCCCGGACCAAATCTTAGCTGAATGGTTTGTTAAATCATTATTACCGAAGATTACTGAAGATGTAGCTAAGGCCGGAGTAGTTACTGAAGAGCAAGTAATTGCTCAAGCGCAGTACCTTGACTTAGTTTACACTCAGTCAGGTACGTTACATGAAAAGATCCCAGATCTTCCAAAGTCAAATCAAATCGTTGCTGCTCCTTCGGGATCTCATGCTGCTGATGGCATGATTGGTTCGGTAAATACTAAAAGCAAGAAGAAATCTTCAAAGAATTCTTCGCCCATTATAACCTTACCAGATTCCCCGATAGGAGAGTCTTCTCCTGAAATTTCCGCCGATATTCACACTGTAGAGTCATCTATGGCTAAATCAAAAAACGGTGGAAAGAAGAAGGGTAAGAAGAAGGGTAAAGCAGACAAGGCTCCAAAGGAGAAAACAGAAAAGTCGGAATCCAATGACGAAAAGCGCAAACCTCGATATCCTTGTCTAATTTGTGAAGAGGATCATTTTACGAGAGATTGCCCCCATCGGGCCGAGGTTGTGAAAATCGTCAAAGGTTCCTCAACTCCTGCTGTTTTGAAAGATCCATTTCCAAAGCAGGAGAGTAAGATGATAGGTTCTTCCTCGAGTGCCACTGAAGAACCCATATTGATGATGTCTCATGTAAGGATTGCGACTCGATCACACGATTATGGTAGTAAAAGTCCTGTTGATGGATCGAAAGAAGCAGAATCTTCTCATTCAAATCCATCAACCTCAGCTCTCGGTTACGATCCACTACAGATCGAGAAACCTAACCCTGAATTAGTAATAAAACCGCCTGCCAAGGGTGTACTTCGTAGGTCTGCTTTCAATCCACATGCGAGAGCAACCCAGAATTACAACATCGTTGAGGATTTAGCTGTTTCACCCTCAGCAATGTCGGCTTTAGAAGTGCTGCAAGCATGCCCAGCACAGCGAAAATTACTTTTGTCGGCTATAGGAGCTGTTGATGTTCAGGACCCGAACCTGATAATCTTTGATCTAGAAAATAGTACACCACGTCTCCCTCATTAGATGGCTTTCCAGATTCCAGTGATAGTAAAAAACAGGCCTATTCATCGGACTGTAATTGATGAGGGAGTTTCCACGTGTATTATGTCGATTCAGTGTTGGAGATCGCTTGGTTCTCCTTCGCTGAACCAATCCCCGACAATTCTTAAGGCCTTTGATGGCCGTGGGTTCCATCCGTTTGGAATTTTACAGGATTTGCCTATAGGGGTTGAAGGAAAAACCGTTAGTCTAGATGTGGAGGTGGTTGATGCCCCTCTAGACTACAACCTTCTTTTGGGTCGAAGTTGGTCTTACGCTATGACAGCGGTCGTTTCATCGGTCTTCAGAGTCATAAAGTTTCGACATAATGGCAAGATCATAACCATAGACCAGCTGGCTTATTTTTCATCCGACCCAGCCTCTTCAGAGAGTATCCAGCATGTCGGTAAAACGACTATCCCTTATAAGGATGTTGGCATTGGATTAGTTAAAGATTCCGGTTTACTGGGAACTTTTCCTTTTCCTCCAATCAACGCAGACCCTTCATTCACATTCATTCATATGATTACGTCAGATACTATTATTTACGATGATCCTTGGATTGTCCCATCTGAATCTGAGATAGACTCATTCGGTGATGCAATGCCTTTGAGTCCATATGAAATTTCCTATGAAGCCGTGCAGTCTTTTTCCGACCCAAGTTCAACCCAAATCGACCAAATGAATGTGGTCCGTGAGGAATCCCTTTTCGCATCAACCTCGGAGTTAATAACGTTTCCCGAAGTTGTGTCATCTGACGAACAACTTTGTGAAATCCTGTGTGTAGACGATTTACCATGGGAAGATCTCCATCACAGATCTTCGTTTTTACCTGAAGATGATCGTTTTGAAAACGATTTCTCATCAATCTTTACAGCTGAATATGTCAAAAACGCTCAGAGTCCCATGAAACATCCTGATTCAGAGCTGAATTTGGGAAACGTTTCTCGCACTATTCCCATTGACATTTCAGTGAAGCCCGGAATTGTTGAACACATTCATATAGGTGCCTCGTGTTCAGATGACGAAATTCAAACATACAAGGCCCTATTTCAGGAATTCCGCGACGTGTTTGCCTGGTCCTATGAGGAAATGCCAGGAATTGATCCCTCCATTGTTGTTCATGAGATCAAGACTTACCCGGATGCTAAACCCGTTCGGCAACATCTGCGTCAGATACACCCTCGGAAAGCGGCTGCAATTAAAGCAGAAGTTGAGAAGCTATTGAAAGCAGGTTTCATTTATCCGATCCCGTTAACGGATTGGGTATCGAATATTGTTCCGGTTAACAAAAAGCAGGGAACAATAAGAATATGTATCGACTATAGGGATATCAATCGTGCTTGTCCCAAGGACAACTATCCCACGCCCTATATCGATCAAATAATTGATGATTGTGCCGGCAGTGAAATATTTTCCTTTATGGACGGTTTTTCCGGTTACAACCAAATCAATATTCTACCTACCGATCAACCAAAAACGGCTTTCATTTGTCCATGGGGGACATTTGCTTATTGCAAATTACCTTTTGGGCTTAAGAATGCCGGAGCCACTTTTCAAAGGGCGATGTCTTATGCATTTCATGACATCAAGCACATTGTGCAACCGTATCTCGATGATTTGCCCGCTCACTCCTTACATCGAGCTGATCACCTTGTCCATTTACGAGCAATTTTTATGAGGTGTAGGCATTATCGTATACGGTTGAACCCACACAAATGTGTCTTCTGCATCGAAGTGGGACGATTGCTGGGATTTGTAGTTTCAAAAGCCGGCATTCGCGTCGATCCCTCGAAGGTCGAAGCTATCATCAAATTGCCTCCTCCTTCGAGTTTGCGCCAACTCCAAAGTTTGCAAGGGAAAGCAAACTTTTTACGCCGATTCATTCCTAACTACACCGAGATTACCAAGGGTTTTACCCGGTTGTTGAAACAAAATGCTCAATTCTCTTGGGATGAGATAGCTCAGCAATCTTTTGATGCGCTAAAGCACGCGTTGACCCATGCACCGTTGCTGCATCCTCCCAACTACAACCAAGATTACTTTTTGTACCTCGCCGCCGCTCATTCCACCATTGGAATGGTCTTAGTATAGGAAGATGAATTCGAAATGGAACATGTGATATATTATCTTAGTAGGACGTTAAATCCCACTGAGCTAAAATATTCGCATGTGGAGAAATTGGCCCTGGCAGCTGTTCAGGCTGTCCAACGTTTTCGTCATTACATTCTTCTCCGTAAAACTACAGTCATTTCGGATTGCCACCCTATGATCTATATTTTGACTAAACAATTGCTAGGGGGCAAGTACTCTAAATGGATTGTTATCTTGCAAGAGTTGGACTTGGAGTTTGAAAAATCTAAGTCTAAGAAATCTTTAGTTTTTGCAGAGTTGATGTGTGACTTCCCGCGTGCTGATACGGAAACTGTGGCAGAGGAACCCATTGCGGACGAATCTCTGTTTCTCATCAGCACTTTAGATCCGTGGTATGGGGATATAATTGTCTATCTCCAAACCCAATCCTTTCGGCCCGAAGCTTCAAAGTCGGAATGCCGAAAAATTCGATTCCAGTCCCAACAGTACAAAATTATTGGAGATACTCTTTATCGTCGTGGGGCAGATTTGGTTTTTCGCTGTTGTTTAACTCAAGAAGAAGCAGAAAGGGTTCTGAATGACTGTCATTCTGGAGCATGTGGCGGTCATATGTCTAGGTATGCCACAGCTCAAAAGGTGTTGCGTGCTGGCTACTTCTGGCCGTCCATGTTTAAAGATTGTATCATTGCGGTCCGAAAATGCCACAACTGTCAAGTGTTTGATCACAAGATGCGCGCACCACCTGCTCCTCTCCACCCTATAATTGTCGTTGGTCCTTTTGCTAAATGGGGTGTCGACTTTATTACATGTAACCCTCACTCGGCCGGGGGGCATGCGTATATCATCCTTGCGGTTGATTATTTTACTAAGTGGGCCGAGGCGATGCCTACATTCGAGGCAGACGGCAAGACAGCTGCGATTTTCGTATTCAATCATATTATTGCTAGGTTTGGTGTCCCACAAGCGATAATTACTGACCATGGGCGCCATTTTCGAAACATTATGATGACAGAACTTACAAGCCAGCTTGGTTTGCATCATGATAGTTCTACTCCTTATTATCCCCAAGCAAACGGTTTGGTTGAGTCCATCAACAAAGTTCTAGTTATCATGATCCGACGAATCATTGGTATTCATCGGTCGAATTGGCACAACATGTTATTTTCAGCACTTTGGGCGTACCGAACCTCAGTGAAAACATCAACAAAGTTCACTCCTTTCCAACTAGTTTATGGTTTGGAAGCAGTGTTGCCCATTGAATGCGAAATCCCATCACTTCAAATGGCTATCGAATTACTTCCAGCTACTTCCGAAGAGGAGAAGCGTCTATTATACTTAGCCAAATTAGATGAGACTCGATGTGACGCTGCATTGGCAATCGAGACTCACGCAAAAAGAATGAAAGCTCAGTATGATCGTAACGTGACCCCTCGTAATTTTTCGGAAGGAGACCTAGTGCTATTATATGATCAAGCTAATGATAAATTAGGTGCTGGAAAATTCGTTCCTATGTGGCATGGGCCCTACATTGTCAAGCGAAAGCTAGCAAAAGGGGCCTATGAGCTGGTAGATTTTGATGGGGACTCTTTGGGTAAGCCCAGGAATGGACTTTACCTAAAGAGGTATTATGCTTAAACGATGGCTGTGGAGATCTTAGTTAGGTTAGTTAGGTTAGTTTTTCTTTCTAGCTGGTGTGTTTGTTAGTATAGACAGTGTGCTTAGCTTAGAGAGTGTGTTTTTCGTCATTATTCTGGCTTATCTTGGTTTTACTCTTGATATTGCAGATGTCGACGCCTCTCCAAACGTACATTGGATTTGCTGATGGTGCTTGTCGTAGTACACGGAATATATCTTCCGCAGCTTGGGTTATCTATTCGCCCTCTGACGAGTTAGTTTCTATGCATGGGGTGAGCCTCGGTCAAACAACAAACAACATTGCAGAATACAGTGCATTGATTGAGTTATTATCTGAATCTATTTCATTCGGGATTCGGAGTTTGATAGTGAGGTTAGATTCTGAACTCATTGTATTACAGCGTAATAGAGTATATGCCATTAGAAATCTAGTGTTATTTAGGTTATTTTTGAGATTGCGCCTCTTGGAACGTGAATTTGATTACATTGAATATCAGCATATTCCAAGGTCATTAAATACATTAGCAGATGCAATTGCTTCTCGAATGTTAGACAGACATTTGCGATAATCATAAATGTAAATTCAAAAACATTTCATCATACATGTTTAACAAGATAAGCCGGTAATAATGATATATATATAGATAGGAGTGTGTCAAAAAATATACATCGTCTTCGATCATAGGTTGAAAAACACCTTATGATCGGCAAAAATGATAAGTACAAAAAACCAAAAATGTCACATGTGTCTACAAAAAGTGACTAGCCAATCACTGGTGGTGCTCTCTATACGAGACCATTGCCCGCGCTACCCTACACAGGAACCTCCTGAAAGGTCCTGGGACTGCGACCACATAGCGCTGAAGTCGGATAGGAATATCATCTATAGTCGTCTCTGGTATGTCCGGCGTGAGACGCTCTAGGTCCTGTTCCAGCTCGGCTAAGGTCTCTGCGACCGCATCCTGTGGGGCTGGTGCTGGTGCAACTGGC
The DNA here is from genome assembly GCA_031772625.1 of Pinus tabuliformis. NCBI lineage: Eukaryota > Viridiplantae > Streptophyta > Pinopsida > Pinales > Pinaceae > Pinus > Pinus tabuliformis. The sequence continues at coordinate 101,186,030 of CM062807.1, forward strand.
ACTCTTCTCTCGAATGGCCGGAGATTCGCCGGACGCTGTGGACCTACATCTGCATTTTGAAAATTGTGACTGTCAGTTTTGAGACGATATAAAAAACAAACAAAAAAGTAAATAATTTAAAAACTTGTGAAAAATGAAGTACCTCTGTCGTCCCATTGTTCTCCCTGTGGAAGAACCATGTCCGGATCACCGCAAAAATCTACTCCGGCATAAGGAAAATCCTGGATCGCAAAGACCTGGTCCTCCAACCAGTGAAAGTAACCCGCAGGAAATCGGACAACTCCCGCTCCCTCATCAGGATGCCGGGCCATCACCGCAACCCATCGCATCAACTTTGGCTCCCAAGGAGGCCCAGCTGCAACAGTGAGATGCTGTGGGATCAGCATCGGAACCCTCTCTAGGGCAAAGCTCACAACTAGAGGCCCATACCCAAAGGTCTTTAATTGCCCGTTCTTTGCCCTAGTCAGTTGGCCCTTCATATTGGCCAACACAACGTCACACCAATTGAAAATGGTGCCTCGGTAGCAATCTATCGCCATCCGCATTTGGGACCCGGTGGCAATATGCAAAGCGGCTGCGCCGCAGAGTCTGGTAACTGTAAAGGCAATTACCATAAGTTCAGGCAGGGATATGTATTTGATTTCTATCCCTTTCTCCTGGTTTTGATTGTTGCACCACTCTAGCCGGAGGCTAGCAAGGGATTGGCCACCCGGCCTAGTCCCGGACAGAGTCAGTTGCTCGCCCCTATTAGGCAAACCAGTGAGAAAATATATGCCTGAGGGCTCTATCTCGAGCTGGTGCCCTCCGATGTAGAAGCATTGATCCTGAACGTTCCACCTTTCAACTAGCCATTCTAAGAATCGCACCTGGGCCCTCATGCCAGGTATGGCCTAGTATTTGTAGAGACCGCATGCCTTCAAAGCATCAATGGAGGGTTGATGATCTATTGCGGCCAAATTGACATCTTCGTGTTCTCTTTCGCGCCAATCAAGCATGGTGGGCAATCTACACACCAGAAAACATTCATTAGAATTCATTAAATCAAAAATTGATGGTTTAGTTTTGAGATTTAGGGTTTTAAATTCACTTTGCGCGGAGTACGCACCCCGCGTTCAGAAAACAGAGCGTGTGTACGCAGCTGTTCTGAAGGTAGGCTGCGTACTCCTGCCATTTTCACATTAACGAAAATGTCGGGGTACGCAGGTCGCCCATGGGGCACCTGCGTACCTCGAAAGGCGGATCCTAAAACCCCAAAGCCCTCAAAAAATCAAATTAGGGCTTAAAATGAAATTCTAAACGGATGAAAACAAAGAGGAGGATGTTGTGAAATACCTGAAAGAGACGGCACTCGATTCCGACGGTCGGATTCTCCGCAAAGTCCACGAGAAGTTTCTTGCCAAAAGCCCTTTTCTCTCCTTCAACAGTAAAATGGTAAAAATGACATGGTAAAAGGTCTTTTTATAGGTTTTTTGGATAAATGAATGCTAAATTTGTTTATTTTTCACCATGGAAGGATATTTCTCAATGCATTTTTGCTTATCTTAAACAGGTATGAGTAATGTGTCATTTTTTGTGCAGGACCAAAGGACTTTCAAGGGAAATTATCATTTTTCACGAACCAAAACATCGGAGTCATCTTTTAAGCCCTTTTCTGACTCCTAAAACATGAAAAGATTGCCGAGCGTCTCTTTTACACTCGCTAAAACGGAATTAAAAGACGGTCCCCTTATAGCTCTTTTCTGACGGTAAAAACAGGAAAAGATTGTCGGGTTTTTGTCGTTTCAAACTCGATACTGGAAATAAAACGACATGTCCTTGATCGCTTTTTACTTTTCAGGTCAGAGGCACTAATCATGAAAGTACTCCTTGGTCGTAAGACTAAGCGGTTCTCTCAGGTATTATTTTATACTTTTTCGGGCTTGGGAGACACAACTTTACGAAAAAGTTCAACCTGGAGTCTTCTTAAGTTTTTTCAAACTCTCTAAACATGAAAAACGCCGAGTTTCTCCTATACTGGACTCGTTAAAATTTCACAGTAAAGGACCTGTTCGATTACAAACAGGAATGGACCACTCCTTCTTAGGGTTCGAATCAAAACTAAGTTGGACTCATCCGAAGGATGAGCTTATAATCAAGCATATGTTATCCTCCTCAAGCTTGTAAAAAATAAAGAGGTACTTGCCAGAAATGGTGGGGGAAAAGAGAGAAAAATGAGCCCATTTGTTATCCTTTGTCTTAGAAGAAGCCTTATTACCACTCTTGAACACGACACTTTTCATTCACCTGGGTTGGGAAATCCTTTGCCTCACAGTTGATCAAACCACATTGAAAGTCTTTAGCCGGGTATTAACTTTGGGTCAAATGTCACCAAGCCATCTGTCGTGTCGTTATGTGTTCAAGAGGTCTCTGCAATAAACATTCATCTGCAAAATACTCATCATCCATCTTGACCATCCCTGAGTCAGTCCTTACAGCTACATTTCTTCAACTTGACCTATGATTTCGTGTTGTGGGCTTGCCTACAACGGGTCGCTTTCTATCGACATCAGCACATTATCTAGAAAGATGACCTAGGAATCGTCAGTACCTTGGAGTCTGCATGCATCAATGGCAGGTTTCTCGCCTTTGACGACAGTTTACATCATTGACTTTCGATCGAAGGATTCCGTGAAATGTTCGACATCAACTCATTCATCCACATCTCATGGATTGTACTGGGTACTTTGAGAACCATTGACATCACTGGTGGTCTCTCTCACGCTTGTTAACAGTTTACATCATTGACTGGTAATCAAGTGGTTTCTACCATGTTCGACATCAACTCATTTATTCGCATGGTTAGAATCGTACCTGTTCGGGAAGTAGAATTGAAGACCCTGGATCTAGTTTCCACCATCCAGGCTGTGAGGAGTTTTGTATACATTATACAGTAGACTAACTATAAACAGATGGCTGCGTCCATACTGTGTCTACAAAAGTCTATGATTATGATGTACTGCAGAATCATTCCTGTATTAGAGCAGTAGATAGTCAATTAGTTAAAGTTTTCAATCTGAGTATGGGAATGCCTACCTCAGCGATGATATGATCATATATATGTATTTTGTGTTGAACACTTGCAGGTTCCGACTGGGCTCTCCACAAGATAATCCTTGAAATGATAAAGTACTTCACCCTTCCTAGATGATATGAAACCCTTATCTACTACAGGCTTTGCACTTTAGGGGGCAATCTGTTACACTAAAATTTGTCACCATGACTATTTGCAGTTAGTATGGCTCCATCAACTGTCATACTATCCTCCTTGGCAAGCCTCATACCTCTGCTCTCCATGTCAAACTTCAAGAAAGAGAGAAAGTCATTAAAAATCTATATATCTTTGGGTACGCAGTTTCTCTTAGCCTTACCTGCGTGTACGCACCCCAAGTTCACAATACCTGCGTACTTGTACGCTCTGTCTATAAAGCAATGGGTGCGTACTCCTGTAAAGGTCAAAAGGCACAAGTTTCACTCCAAAAAAGTTACTTGTGGTCATTTCTAGAGCATTCTAGAAGCTTGTTTGACGTGTATGAAGCGCCTCCAGATGGTTCATGTATCCCTACCAAAGAGGAACTTATCCCATCAAGAGGGGAGCTATCCCATCCAAAGAGGGGCTTATCCCATTGATGGTGGACCTGAATAACTTCCTCTAGAGCACTATAAATACAGGCATTGGGCCAGAGGGAGGAGAGGGTGAAAGCTGAACATTCCTAAGGGTAGATGCTGCTGGAATTAGGACTCCCTTGTAAAGCTTGAGAGGAGAGATTCCCATCCTTTCCTAGCCTTATTTGAGAGTGGGTGAGCTGATCAAAGTAAAGGAAAACTCTTGCTGGACCCTAGGAGGGACTTGCACAACACCAAGGCTCAGGTTGTAATGGTTCCTTTTGTTACCTTTTAATGCAAATGAACTTATTTTTCTCAACAGATTGTTATTCATGGTTTGTTTCATATACTCCTTGGTTTGTATGATGGATATGTATTGTTTTATGAGTTTATCAGGTGCTATTTAATCTTTTGGCTTGTTAGTGAATGCAGGTTTCGAAGAGAAGGAGGAGCTCATCCGGATCGGCGAGGCTGGACTACTACAAAGCGTTGGACTAAAGGTATGTTAAAGATCCCCTGATTACTTGTATTTGCAATGCATGTTTAGAGAAAGGTAGGATTTATTTGTCTTGTTTGTCACTAGAAAGCTTTTTCTTCTAGGGAGGTCGGTTGTGTCCGCACTATCGACTCTTTCCGCATGACAAGGTGGTATGATGGACTTAGGAGTTGCCTAAATTTGTAAGGAAATTTAGGAGGGTAGGGGATGATGTCAGTGAGTAGGGGAAAAATGAATTTTGGGAAATGGGTGAGGAGAGGGGGTGGAAAAGGCCAAAACACAGGCATATCCTAGAAAGAGATAGGGTATATTAGGGTTTAGAGGAAAATGATAGAAAATGAGGAGATAAGGCTTTGTGATGGATGGAAATGGCGTATTAGCTGCAAACATAGGCGTATGGACAAGGAATATAGGTTTTAGGGCAGCAACTCATCATTTGAGGATCAAAACCATGAAAATCATGTAAACCCTAGAAGAAGAAGTATTTGATCATTTTCTTTACATATGAGGCAAAGGAGGGCATGAAAATGATTAAAATTACTTGTTATAGAGCCTGGAGGATGAAATGAATGAAGAGGAGCTTTGAAAAATGAATTTTGGTCGTCAAACAACAATTTTGGACAACTCTGCCCCATGCTTAGCGAAGGCTTCCTGTGCGTAGCGTGTTGTCCAGGTGCGCAGCGAGAGTCAATTTTTGCCAGTGAGGGCTATGGAATCACAATTTTTTGAAAAGGAGAGGGAGGAGCTCGATGCTAGGATGGTAGAAAAGTGCAAATGAGTGTGAATGAGATTTTCCATGTGCTTTTATAATTTGATTGGTGTCTAAGTGATTAATGAGGTAGGATGGCCCACCTCACCAATTAACTTTCTTTTTTAGTTTTGTAGCCTTAGGACCTCTTCTTGTAACTTTAGAACCTTAGGAACATCATTACATCTAAAAACACAAATTACATTTGAAATCAAGTTTTATTGAACAAATTTACCTATTGCTACTCCTCATTTGCTGGATTTATACATGAAATGACTGATTTTGTGACCTTAACCCTAATGACCTAATGGTGACACTGAGCTAAATGGAGACCATGATGATGTGACTGAAGTGATATTAATGATGTTTTCATGATGGTAGACTCAACTGAGTGATGAAAGTGACCGACATATGAAATTCTTGAGAGTGTAAATAGCCCTAGACACACTAGCCAGTGACCAAATTTTTATTTGAAGACTCACTGAAATGACAAAAATTTGACTTGACACCCTAACAACACCTTGTAAGAGCATATTTGATCACTGGTGACAGACTGAACTAACTGACACTAACACCCTCATAGATAACCTTACTTTTTTTGCGACTTGGGAAACCAACCAATTCATTAGCAAAACAATATTGTGCCCAACCCAAAGTCTCCCTTTCTCTGAAATTTCTTTGTCCATGCCTTATCACAACCATAAGCTTGCCTCCTGCAAGTCCTATTATGAACTTCTCCTAAAACACTTCATCCTTGGGATACCTTGAATTTGCTAACACTCCTTGGCACACACTCTTATTTGTTCATTTCCAAGCATTTTGACCTAGTTCTCCCTTGTGTTCCCCTGACTCTCCCTAACACTCCTCACCATCCATTGAAACTGTTTGCCATGTGTTAGCACACCTTTTCATTCCTTGGCATTCCCTGGCACTCCTTAGCTATCATGCCCTCACAACTACCCTTACTTTTTTTTAGACTTGGCCAGAACCCAACCAAGTCCTGCCCCGACTACAACAACTTAACCAAGTTATAGTTACTACAACTAGACAATGCCTTGTTCACCTAAGAACTGCCTATAACACATCTTAGGCTACTCATGTCTAATATCAACTCATCCCACTTAACAAGTTACCAATTCAAGGCTCACATCCAACCATGGCCATAAAACAACAAAGAAACACAATTTACATCTTGACATGCCATAGCACATGGCACGTCTAACAATCCCTTAGCCCTATGTGGCGTGTGTTAGCATCCCCTACATTTCTTGGCATGCTTGCACTCCCTAGTACACCCTAGCACTCTCTAACATGCCCTGGCACTCTAGCATGCCTTGGCACTGCCTAACATATAACCTTGTCACTCCCTCCTTAGAACACTTGGAACTCGTTGACACTCCCTATCACACACTCTTATCTCTTCATTTCCATGCATTTTGAACTAGTTCTCCCTTGTGTTTTTGTGGCACTCCCTAACATTCGCTGGCACGCATTGACACACCCTAGCACATGGCACATCTTGGTATGTTTCCTTGGCACTCTAGCATTCCTTGGCACTACCTAACATATCTTGTCACTCCCTCCTTACCACACCTATTTACTCCCTTAGGACACCTGTATCTCACTGACACTTCCTGTCACAAACTCTTATTTGTTCATTTGCATGCACTAATTTTACCTAGTGCTCCCTTGTGTTTCCCTGGCACTCCCTAACACGTCCTAGCACATGTTGACACACCCTGGCACATGGAACATCTTGGTTGCATGTTTCCCTAGCAATCTAGCATGACTTAGCGCAACCTAGCATACCATGTCACTCTCTCCTTAGCACACTTGGAACTCGTTGACACTCCCTGTCACACACTCTTATTCATTCATTTCCATGCATTTTGACCTAGTGCTCCCTTATGTTTCTCTAGCACTCCCTAACACTCCTTAGCACGCATTGGCACACCTTGGTGCTTGGCACATCTTGGTATGCTTCCCTAGCACTCTAGCATGCCTTGGAAACAATGCATAGCATACCTTGTCACTCCCTCCTTAGCACACCTGGAACTCGCTGATTGTAATGTTCTAAACTAGGAAAAGTAGTGCTATGCAAAGCGGACAATAAAAATAACACCATAAAATTAAATCAAACCATCATACCACAAAACTGTCTGGCATGTGTTAGCATGCCTTTTCATTCCTTAGCACGCCCTGGCACTCCTTAGCTATCATGCCCTCACAACTACCCTTGCATTTTTTGCAACATGGGAACCCAACAAAATCCTACCTCAACTATAACAACAACTTAACTATAACAACATCTTGACCAAGTTACAATTACTACAACTAGACTATGCCTTGTTCACCTAAGAACTTCCTATAACTCATCTTAGGCTACTCATGTATAATTTCAACTTATCCAACTTAACAAGTTACGAAGACAAGGCTCACATCCAACCATGGTCGTAAAATTAAACAACTAAGCAACAAATTTTACATCTTGACATGTCATAACATTTGGCACACCTAATAATCCCTTGGCACTATGTAGCATGTGTTAGCATCCCCTGCATTTCTTGGCATGATTTGGCACTCCCTAGCACTCCCTGACACTTAGCACACCTCGTACTCACTAGCTAACACTCTTTGTCACACTCTTATTCATTCATTTCCATGCATTTGAAACTATTTCTCCCTTGTGTTTCCCTGGAACTTGGCCCTAACACTCCCTAGCATGTGTGGGTGCCACACCCTGGCGCTTGGAACTTCTTGGCATGCCTTAGCACTTGGAATGTCTTGGCATGCCTAAAATGCCTTGGAACTGTCTAGCATGTGTTAGTACTTCCTAGCATTCCTTGGAACACCTTGGCACTCCCTAGTTGTCATGCCCTCATAGATAGCCTTACTTTTTTGCGACTTGGGAACCCAACCAAGTCATTGACAAAACAATGTTGTGCCCAACCCAAATTATCCCTTTGCCTGAAACTACTTTGTACACGCCTTATCACAACCATAGGCTTGCCTCCTGCAAGTCCTATTCTAAACTTATCCTAACACACTTTGTCCTTGGGGCACCTGGAATTCGCTGACATTCCTTGGCACACTGCACTCTTATTTGTTCATTTCCAAGCATTTTGACCTAGTTCTCCCTTGTGATGCCTTGGCACTGGCTAGTATACCTTTTCACTGCCTCCTTAGCACACCTAGAACTTGCTGACAATTCATTTCCATGCATTTGAAATGAGTGCTCCCTTGTGTTTCCCTGGCACTTGGCCCTCACACTCCCTAGAATGCATGGATAAAATATTTACAAAATTTGCCCATATCCTACTATCTAGGGTTTGGTTTTTGACTAACTAAAAATGTGATAAATGAAGATCTAATCATGGTATATGATAGAAAAATCCTCAAACTTCATTATCCAAATAGATTTTAGGTCAACCATGCCAAGTTGGAGGTCCACCAAGTCGAATTTCAAAAAGTTCTAGAACCCCGTCAATAATTATGGCCTAGCGAAATTGTGAAAAATGGGTCTCAAAGTGCCACCTATAACTCCAAGATAGTAACTTCTGTGTAAAAAATGAGAGAGGCCTTTTTTTTTTGGTATGTTATGAACAAAAACCTCCTCCCATTTTCAAAAATACTTTCCCATTTGTTCAGAATCCAAGCTTGAAGTTGGTCACACAGAAACGCAACAAATCCTGGCAGAAGCGCAACAAATAGTTGACTTGAAATTTTGATGACTTGAATGAGGTTTTGAGTGTTGCTAAAGACCTATGAAGAAACTTGGAGATGTCCACTACACCCTGGAGCCTTTAAACCATGCAAAAACATCATTTTAGCCTCTTCAAACTTGATTCCAAAACTGACTATCCAGAAGTGCAACAAGGAAGAAAAACTCATATCTCTTTAACAATAACACCTGTGAAAAACCTGAAGGAGGTTATTGTGCTTGGTTCCATGGTTAACCAAAACCTCCTTTGGTTTTCCAAAATTCATCTCCATTTGGTCATAAATATCTTTTGAAAATGATGATAAAAACAGAGTCAAAAGCACAACAACTCTCCTATAGCAATTGTATTTTTGGCATATCTCCCAAATGGTAAATCCAAATGGTCTGAAATGTTTACAGAAAGTTAATATCATCATAATTCATCTCCAAAAAAACTTTCAGCCCAATTAGAGTCACAAATCTCGAGGAAATCCCAAAATGGTTGTAGATGATGATGACTCATTTCTCGAAAACCGTGCATCCTTTTGTGTTGAAATTGAGTGGGTGTTTTCATTTCATCCCTAGTCATCTCCTATAACAATTTCGTGGCAAACGGGTGTGAGGTTTAAGAGATATGATGCGAACATGGTGACTAGGTAAAAGCGCAACGCAAAAGAGCAGCAACTTAGGGGAAGGGAATGAGAGGGAAGGGAGGTAGGAAAAAATATGGGAAAAATATGGGGGATAGGTATGGGTGTTAGGAAAATACTAGATGTGGAATTTCTCAAAAATAGTGAGTAAAAGGGGGGGGGAAGGTCAAAACACAGAGCTAGGGTAAAAGCGCAACAAATTTCTACGGTTTTGGTAAAATAAGGAAATGAAAGGATTTTGATGAGGGGAATGATGGAGAATGGTCAGTGAAGGATGATGAAGGAGGTATAAGCTTAAAACTAAGGCCTTTGGCTCCTGAATGAAGCTATGAACCATGGAAAAGGGAAAGCGCAACAAAAACCCTAGTAGCAGAATTTTGACTCAATCTCTGAGGAAAGAAGGTGCAAGTATGATTGATAGGGTTTGACTGACCATGATTAATCAAAAGACTCATGAAATATGGAGATGACCTACCATGATGAAATGATATCTTCATTTTTGGAGTGGGAGTAGAAATGACACCTATACAATGACTCATACTCTTTGCTTTATAACTTGGCAAATTTTGCTAGTATAGACCAAAATTTGGCTTTTGACCTTGATTGACTTGAAAGATTAACAAATCCTGATTACTATGGAACATAGGACCCTAAAAAAGACCATATCGGATGTTGATCAATATCACCAGGTTTTATGCACAATTGTCATGCTTCTATACATCGAGTACCCATATGGAAGAGTCCTTATTTCATCTAGTATTTAACCAAGACATACCATGCACATGATTTCAAATATATTTCTGCATCTAACTCTTCCTACCATATCTCTGAATACATGAATTCTACTTTCTAAAGAAGAACTCTTATCTAAAGATGTGCATACCTCTTTCCTTCATTTTGTCATCTAGTCAACTTCTTTCGCGAACTGCCTCTTTCTTTGAAGAAAATGTCTATGATGAGGCTCCTTTCTCAAGATGATAAAATACTTCAATTATGCCTTCATGCTGCAACTAAACTAGTAAACTTCTTTGATGCTTGCTTCCATAATATGCCAGACTGCATCCACAAACTTCTAGTGGAATATACTCTTTCCAAGATTCTTCCATATATTGAAGAACCTTTTCATCAAGGATCCTTGTGATCCTTTCATGCTAGAAGACTATTTCTATAACATGCCATGCCTGCAAGAGGACATCTCTGAGGTAAAAAATCTTTGTCAATGTATCATCAGTGAGCAATTCAGCTTGTTGCAAACAAGGCAACGTCCTTGTCACTGCTACAGTGATATGAAACATAAATAAGGATCCTTTAAAAGGGAAAAATGGTGGTTGTTACCATCTCCCATGGATATGCATGAATTTGCTTGTCAAGGAACATGGATCATTTCTTTATAACTTGGCATCAATGGGATTGTTTACTCCTGGCTCCTTAAGCTTCAAAAAGAAGAAACATGCCTGGTCAGGACTTAGGAGTCAGGACCTCAGAATGTTGACCATTCATCACATGTTCTGGGCATATCTCTTTTCTAGTTGCTGGTGTAAAAGGCAGTAGCATGGCAACACCATACCAGCATGTCTTCAGTGAATAGGTTTGCAGTATTTTCCAGACTAGCCACAACCCAAGTATGAATTAATTTGCAGCAAGCCTTTAGGCTTAAATAGAGGTTGTTAAAGTAGCTAAAAAACCTCTTTCCAAATCTGTAATTTTATTACCATTCTGAAAAATTGATCCAGGTGGATGTTGGTGGCCACCCACCTATCCCATTTGGACCCCCACAACTGTCTCTTTCATTTTTTCAGTTTCCGTAATTGTAGCACAATTTACTATTTTTAGCAGTTTTTCGGGGTCCTGAGCTTTCAGAGCCGTTTTGAGGCCCTAAACGACGTTTTTTGGGAAATCTGGGAGCAACATGGGTCCAGAGACCGATGTTGATCTTCCCAAAATTGTAGTGCTCGGATAGATCTTTCTAACGAGCTATTGTACACGTCAAACGAAGATCGGGTGCCAAAGTTACGACCCCGGGAAGTTGATGTACCAACTTACCCAAAACGGGGTCCACAATTTGGTGTTTCATCTTCTAGGGTTAGGTTTTGGGATGTTAAGGGTTTTCCATTGTTTCTCAACAATAAATAGGCCTTCGAGCCTCATTGTAACACAGTTCAAAGGCATGTAGCCGCCACATCTCTTCTCAGAGATAAGCTACCATCGCCCTAGCTGGTTTATTTCCATTTCTGTTTGTAAGCATATTTCAGTATTTTACAATAATGAAATGAAGTATTATCTCCACTGCATATCTGTATTTATGGTTATCTCTGTAATTTATTGCGTTCCTGTTTAAATCCGGATAAAAAATCCTTTACTCAAAAGCAAGGGAACGAGTCCTTCCAACTTTCCTTGTCATAATACTAACAACCTTCAATCGCATTGGAATGACTTGGAGGTCAATGATCCATGTGTGGGGTGCCTTCTAAGACTAATATAGTCTCTTTTCCATTATCAAAACTTTCATTAATTATTTTAAACACCATATTAGCTACTTATGGATCCACAATTAATTTTCTTTTATTTACCTTAGTGTGGGTTGTAACATACATATACAATATAACTACTGCTTCTATAAAGAATTTTCTTGATTTCAGTTTTGGATATAATTTATGTTAATTTAGTTGTAGGATGAATCCCATGATTCAAATTCTGATAAACATGCAACACTGGCTGCCTTAGAATACATAAAGTTAAGCCATTGTACTAGTCTATAATCAGCTATAAGAGAAGATAAGATAATAGTTATTGAGAGATTATCCAAAATGTGAAACATGCCTATTGTAGATAATTCTATAAGAAGGTTTGTTTACTAGCTTCAGTAAGATTTTTTCTTCCTACATCTTGTATTGGCATAGAGAATATTTATTTCATTTTCCATGTAAAAGCTACAAGGTATAATGAACAATTCTGGAGGTCAAGCTACTATTTGTATATCCAACATACAAACAATAGCCAAACAGTAGCTTGACCTCTAGAATTGTTCACTGTTCATATATCATCGCGTTCCTATGTCGCTTGAGGGTTTCCTCCAACAATATTTTGAAAGGATCTCTTGCTCCCTCGTCTTTCTTTTCTTCTGCCATGGGAGCTTGTCGGGGTTTGCGAGGTTGGTCTTGCAAAGGTTCAACCAGTTCGAGCCCTAACTCCTTATACCCTGACTTCATTGGGGACATGCAAAGAGAAAAAATAGAGAAAGAGAAAACTGCTCTGATACCACTAATCTGGACTTATGCACGAATGCGAAAAAATATAGATAAAAACATAAACACAAAGATGCAGTAGAAATAAAGCTTCACTTCATTAATATCAAAGAATTGAAATATGCTTACAGATAGAATAGAAATAAAATAGCTCGGGCGATGGTATCTTATATCTGAGAAGAGATGTGGTGGATACATGCCTCTGAACTATGTTACAATGAGGCTCAAGGGCCTTTTTATTATTGAACAACAAGAGAAAGCCCTAAACAACCAAAACCCTAACCCCAGGAGATGGAACACCAAGAGTTTGTGGGCCCCGTTGGGGTTAGTTGGGCAGCCAACTTCCTAGGGTCATTATAATTTGGTCATATTATCTTCGTTTGGTGCGTACGATACCTCGTTAGAAATATCTCTCTGAGTACTAAAGGATTTACGGCCTATGAAGATGAGCTTGCTGTAGACCTAAAAAAAACTCCGTTTAGGGGGTCAAAATTGCTCAGGAAGTTCAGGACCCAAAAAACTGCTAAAAATAGTAAATGTTGCTAGAAACAATGAAACTAGTTGGAGGTCTAGGTGGAATAGGTAGGTGACCACCAATATCCACCTGGATCAGGCCACCATCAACAAGTAGGTCAAGTGTTATCTTGTTCAGGATAGATTGGTTGTTAAAGGACTAACACCGAGCCCTAGTTGTATTCCTTGTATCAATGTGATTGTAAAGGGTCATGATCCCTGGTATGGGAGCTCTAGCTTGTTGTATTATAGTTTGTAATATAATGAAGAAGGGTTTGAAAAAGTTAAAAATTGTCATGTGCATTAGTTGATTCCCTGATGTGTGTATATTTCATCGTGCATTAAAGTAGATGTGTTGTGGTACTTGAGCGTGTTTGCATCAAAGATTCTAAGACCAAACCCAAATTATCATTTGTCGTGGAAATTCAACACATGCCTTGTTCACCTAAGAACTACATGTAACTCATCTAAGGCTACTCATGTCCAATATCAACTCATCCCACTTAACAAGTTACCAAGACAAGGCTCACATCCAACCGTGGCAGTAAAACAACTAAGCAACACAGTTTACATCTTGACATGCCATATCACTTGACACGTCTTAGAATGTCTTGGCACTATGTGGCACGTGTTAGAATCCCCTGCATTCCTTGGCATGATTTGGCACTCCCTAGCACACACTACCACTCCTTGATATGCCCTGGCACTCTAGCATGCCTTAGCACTGCCTAGCATATAACCTTGTCACTCCCTCCTTAGCACACCTGAAACTCACTGACACTCCCTATCACACACTCTTTTTCATTAATTTCCATGCATTTTGAACTAGTTCTCCCTTGTGTTTCCATGACACTCCCTAACACTCCTTGGCACACATTGACACACCCTAGCACTTGGCACATCTTGGCATGCCGCCCTGGCACTCTAGCATTCCTTGTCACTCCCTCATTAGCACACCTTGAACTCGATGACACTCCCTGTTACACACTCTTATTCATTCATTTCCATGCATTTGAAACTAGTGATCCCTCGTGTTTCCCTGACACTCCCTAGCATGCTTTGTCACACCTTGGCACCTGGCACATCTTGGCATGTTGCCCTGGCCTCTAGCAAGCCTTAGCACCGCCTAGCATACCTTGTCACTCCCTCCTTAGCACACTTGGAACTTAGTGACACTTCTTGTCACAAACTATTATTCATTCATTTCCATGCATTAATTTGACCTAGTTCTCCCTTTTGTTTCCCTGACACTCCCTAACACTTCCTAGCATGCGTTGGAACACCCTGGCACCTAACTATTGGATGTATGTCTTACACTAACATGGCAACTCAATTTTGTGCCTTACCCCTTCGATTAGACTCCAATAATAACCAAAGGATCATGTCTTATGAGTCTTCAATGCCTAAAAAAATGCTCGACACAATACTCAAGAATTTGTTTTTATTCACTAAAGAATGAGGCTAGTTGTGTTTGTGTCTCTTCCTTTAACAAATATGTCCACTAACCATGTGACACGACCTATTATCACCACATTAAGAATAGTTTGACTAGGTGGCGAAAGGGCCAAGGGGCTCCTTACTCATGTTGCAAGGGGCAACACCCTATAATTCTAGTAGTTGCTAAAAAGACACCCCTTTTATCTAAATCCTTTGCACTTGCATTATAATCTGCAAGCATAGTTTCATACAAATTAGTGTGCTATCATACCACGAGAAAGTTTATGAAGGCTCTTTATCATAAAATAAGATTTCGTTGCATTTCTTTCACAAAAAGAAAAACACTACAACATGAACAACAATCCAAGAAGAATGAAACTTTGTGGCCTCAGGAAGATGTTTTCCTAACAAGATTGCATTCCATCTAATATTAGCAAGGGTCACTAGCAACCCAAAGACTTTGCCAAAGCCCATGTAGATTTGGCCAAGGGACAAAACTAGAACACATGTTTTAGGGTTTTAATTCATCTACAATGGGAGCACCATGAGTTCTAAACTCTCAAGTATATTAATATTCTATTTACAAGTATGTCCCCCATCATTAATGATTATACAAAAAAGACTCTTTATGGCCTTACCATCGATTTTCATAGGGTTCACTACAAGGAGACCTAGGTTTTTCTTTTGACAAAATAATTTTTTCAAATAACGATCAAGGATAAGGTTAAAATAAAGCCACATGCAATACATATTAGGCTCATGTTTCATGAACATTAAAGAACAACCCCATTTTCAATCTCACTACCAATATTTAGGTGATTGAATTATTAACATAAAAATGAGACCAATTGAATCAATTTATAAACTTGTTCCAAAATAATATTATTAGGGTTAGCTAACATGTATGTAAGCTTGAACCACCACTATCGAAACTAAACCCTTAGATGCTAGTTTAGGTACATAATAACATTTATTTAAAATGAAAAGTGATCAATAATTGGTTTCTACACAATTTTAATATTAATAAAACAATATTGATTTAAATTAAGTTGAACTCATAGTAATAATCGATTTCTCCAAAATTCTAGTAAAAATCACGGTATGATCAAAGTTCCAATAAAATTTAGAAGTAAATCGAAAGTATCTCATACTTCGACCAAGATACACTTTTTCAATTTTTATGGAATAATATTTATTTTAGACTATTATTTTAACCCATTTATAAAAAGCTATTGAAATGCATCTTTCTCGATAAATTTTAATCAAAATTTAATTCAGTTTTACATTATTGGAGTGATGAATTTTGTTTGTGTGTTATAGTAGCGGATTCATTATTCTTGCAACATTGTTTCGGGCTAACTAAAGGCTGGGTAACTAATACCTTAGGGTCACACCAAAAACCCAAGTGACGGAGGGAAAACAAAAGCTTAAATATTCATCCTCAATTTGGTCATTAATTTCATCTCTGAGCAAAATTCCGTCACTGGAAAAATGTCGACAGAGGTTCCTGTTCATCACCAGAGGTCGACATCATCAAGCATAGACTTATCTTCGCCATATTCAATGGATCCCTTGCTTCTCATCCTAAAGCTTCCTTATAGTGCTCTCAGAGTACCCCGCATGCGCCTGAAGGTGCCCTCCTTTTCGCTGCCCTCAACGATGATTGTCTTCTCCCTCGTCTTGGCCACCTATTTCTTGGTGGTCTTCAGCTTCATCTACGATGTCATCATCGAGTCACCGGGCATTGGGAGCGTGAAGGGTCCTGTCACATGAACATAAAACCGGTTGTCTTCCTATCTGGAAGAGTGAAAGGGCAATATATTATCGAAGGGCTCTCATCGAGGTTTATGTTCTTACTTGGTGGGGTGGGGATAATTTTGCTGGACTTGGCCCTGGACAAACACAGAGTGAGGAGCGTCAAGGTCTCTTTTGTGGTGGCCAGGGTTTCTTCTTTGGCGATCGCTTATATCATGAGTAAGTTATTCGTTCGCATCAAAATTCCATCTTATTTATGTTAATCGGGGTTATGAATAGCGAATCTAGACGTTTTAGGTCCATTGCTAGTTTAGTAGAACATCTGTACTATTTTTTTGATTTTATGTTTAGTGTAACAGTTTTGGCCTTTTTGAGTAATTAGCTGGCGTAATGGAAAGGCTTTGAAGTCTTTAAATTTTTTATTGCTAGGTTTTGAAATTCATTAATGATATGGTTTGAAATTTGTTAAATGCCAGGATTGACTTAGCAAAAGAGTTGTTACCCTCGTTTATGTGGATGCTAGGGTTGTATAGTTCAATTTATTAGAATAGTTATATTAAGATTTATGGTGCCTGAATTGCAGATCAAGGAAAACAATCTTTTTTATTTTTTTCCGAAGAAAAAATCGCAACAAAAAGTTACAATACATGCACTATGTGCATTCAACAAAAAACCATCTGTCAATGGCCAAAGCCGTGAGTAGTACAACCTCCAAATAATTTGTGTGTGATAAAAACCACCCTCAGATCAAACATCAAAATTGTTATGTCCACACAACGTGGGAGCAGAACTGATATATATTGATCTGTTCATAATAAGTCCTATCTAGCAGTAAATAAAAATCATCAACTGACCTTTGTAACCAAAATATTTACATCAAACTGTTAAAAAAATGGTAGAGAAATATAATCTGTAGCTTGACATAGAGGAGAAACACAAAGCATCACATATCTATAAAAGAGTGGTGCTGGAAAATTTGGACTGCCCCATTCATATGTTCTGTGACTTGCCAATTGCTCATAGCCTTTCTAGCACCTTCCTTGGATAGAAAATTTGCTTCATGGTTCCTTTCCCTGTAGATATGACAGTAGGATATATTATTAAAAGCTTGTTTAATCTGAAGAATTTCTTCTAGAATGGGAAGGTGTGTGGTTGTGACATCTTTGAACTTCATTAAACCAATTAATAACATTTAAAGAATCCCCGAAGATTGGAAGAGAGAAACAATCATATTCTAGAGCCTAGCAGAGTAGAATCTTTAAAGATATAAGTTCAGAAAAATTATTAGATCCTCTGCCTAAACCAATTTTTGACTTCATGAAATTATGTTCATTTATGAAAAGAACGAGGCCACCACCACAACTATTGTCCTCACTTTGAAGCACCATCAAAATAAGACCAAGGAATGTGTTGATTGATCTCTTCTTCAATGATATTGCGAGGCACGTGAATAAAGTCTTTTGACGAAAGGAGAGCATAAATTGCACCCACTTCAGCTCAATAAGATTGGGTGCGGATGAGGAGTCCCTAAAAGTGGCTTTGTTCCTGGCAAGCTAGACCCCCAACAAATGAGGGGAGGGATGTTTCTGAGGGTCTCGTTGTTTGACGAATCCCACTGCGACTTCCAAGCCTCAATCAAGCTATTGTTTCCTCTCCACTGCAAGTTGCAATTCAATATTTTCCTAGATTTAACTCAAATATGCAGTGAGAAAGGGCAAAAAAAAACAAGTGTGAGATAGACTCTTTAGCATTTTTACATAAAATACACAAGTTGGGACCTTTTTATATTTTTTTGTAAGTTGTTGCAAGTTGTCACTTTGTTTTTTAATAAACACCATAGAAAAAGTCTTGACTTATACTATCTGGTGACTGTATCCTAATTTTTGGGGACTTCTACTATCTAGTGACTGTATCCTAATTTTGGCGTATATACCCCAGAAGGAGAGTGAACACAACACAAAAAGTCCACCCTATCTCTTTTTCTGACATTTGACCTTCTGAGAAAGATAATATAATCCTACCACATATCAGCATGCTCTCCTTAAAGGCCCAAATGAGCCACATTCTGCCAACCTTGCCACCAGAAAGTAGTCCAATCCTCATCCACAACCTGATTGTGGAAAACTTTGTCGTGCTCATTCAGGAAAGCCACAAGATCCAAAGGAAGTCTAAAATTAGCTTGGAAGCCAACCCATGGTTCCAAACTGATATTAACTTTCTACCCATTGCCCACCTTCCAAGTGAGGCCACCTCCAATAATATTAAATGAAGCTATAACAACTTTCCAGATAATTGAAGAGTTTGGCACCATTTTATTCAGTTTTCTGATCCATTCATCAAGCGAGAGGGGAAATGTATTTCCTGAAAACTACCGATGTCCACAGGCTCTTTGTGGAGAGAAGTCTCCAACTGACTTTTGACGAAAGGGTTTTTGAAAAGATAGAAAGATGTTTAAGGCCCCATACACCCCATGATTTGGGCAAAGCATGAAGTATCCCTGAGAGGCACACATGTTATATTTTGCTGCGTTTAAATTCCCTAAGAGATGCACGACCATTTCTGTTTCTGATACACCTCCCATGAAATTAAGTGGAACTAGCAAGGTGATCTCTATAGGATTGTAGACTCAAGCATTGAAAAACAGATCAATGAGATCACGTTTCCTCAGCAGCTCGTAATCTGAATGACAAATGAAAAAGAAATAGATATTTCCCTTTACAACAAGCCACTATTCCATTCTGTCTCCTCTTACTTCAGACTTTATCTCACAGTAATCTGATTTGGAAGGCCAAGTCAGAGATGGACATATGCAAGCATTCTGAGCAAGACAGGTACAAATACATTAAACTCAACAGATTGGCAGTTGCCTGGAAAGTACAAAGAACATTTTTTTCGATTCTGCATGGACAGGCAGTGATTTCAACGATATTTAACCATACAATAACTTCTATTTTAAATTCGATAGAACCAAATTGAGATAAATGAGAGCTCGATATGTATTTATGTAAAATAGAGAAACCAAACAGCTAATCAGGATAGAAGCTTGGGGTTTTGTTGTATGCTGTTTGAGTTGACTATGTATTACATGCCCAAGAAATGATGAATGGAAAGCAACAATTTAAAATAGGGCCCATTGAGACAATGTTTGGTCAATCATGCACTCTCTTTGGCTGCTTTCCTTCGTCTTTTAACTGCTCATCCTCGATGTAGATGCACGAAACCTATGAATTTTCTTTCCCCATCAAGGCCAGCCTATGATTAATTTTAAATATATTCCTCTTGTATGGGCTTAATCTCAAACAGCAAGAACAAATGACAACGGAATTGGCCAAATAGATATACCAAGCTAGAACAAACCTTTTTAATTCCCCAAAAAATCATAAAATTGGACAAATTACTTATCACTGCTTCTGTCCTGAATCTACAGACAGGTACTGAAAGCTCCTCAGTGAATCCTCAGGCGTGCCCTTCATTGATGCATTTCGAATACCAAATATCTTTGACACAACAATGACAACATCATAACCAAACTCAGTAACCCTTTCATAGGAATCATTGTCTCCAGCAACACATAATGAAGCCTGGTCAATCACCTCACCTGGCCAATAACACGCACAACAAATTCGCTCCAATGCGCATGGTGGTTTGGCCCTCCATAACCCTCAATTTCTTACAACGATTCAACCTCAATTTTCTCCAAAGATTCGGCCTTCAAAAACCCATGAATTTTCACAATGATTCGGCCTCTAAAACCCATGAATTTGTACAACGATTCAGACTCCAAAGACCCACGAATTTGCCCAGTGATTCAGCCTCCAAAAACCCAAGAATTTGGACAGTGATTCAGCCTCCAAAGACCTACGTATTTGTACAACGATTCAGCCTCCAAAGACCCACGTATTTGTACATTGATTCAGCCTCCAAAAACCCACGAATTTGCACATTGATTCAGCCCCTTAAAACTCACGAATTTGTACAGCGATTCGGCCTCCAAAAACCCATGAATTTATACAGTGGCTCGGCCTCCAAAAACCCGTGAATTTGCACAGCTATTCGGCCACTGCGAGTATCACGAATTCGGCTCCAGTGAATGGCAGACTTGGCCTCAACAATTAATGGATGCGGCCCTCACAAATTTGGCCCTTCTGAACCCTCGAACTTGGCTTGTGAAAATACAACAAATTTGGCCCAGATAGATAATGAACTCAGCCTCCAGAAATACACAATAAATTGGGAGCTAGTGTTTCAATCCTGTTGAAATTTCACATTCCGGGAACAAAAGATAAATCTTCCACTGCTAATCAATCACCTCAGGCTGGTAGGAAAGCAGCTCTGACACCACTGTAATATCCCTTTTTCAATATTCAATACTATTTCTGACAAATTCCTTCAAGATTTTTTCTCGTAAACATTCGGCAAATTAAATTGAAAATAAAACAAGGAATTTGCTGGAAATATCCCTTTTTAAAATTATGAAAGGGCAGACCATTTGACTATCATATGTTTGATATTGATGGGTATTCCAGAAGGCATTATGTCTTCCTTGTTGGGTGGCAGAGTGCCCCCATTTATCTTTCTGGGGCAGATGGTGTGAAGCCCATGTAAGTAGTGTGTTTCTCCCTATCATTGTGTATTTACTATTTGCATATAATTTTTGTGGACACGATGAATATTTCCTTATTTTCCATTATCTTTGGGTTTATTCTGGAATCTGCTATATTCTCTGTTTTTGTGCAATATGGATCATTTATTTTCTTTACAGTGAATTTGCTTGGAAATTTTTTGCTATTGCTTGTAATGTTGGCCTGAAAACTTATTTCAGGTAAATAGCCATCTATTAGAGAGTTGCCGCTGATACCTTGTTCAACACAATTTTTCTGTGCAAATGTCATGTGACATGCCTCATGTTCATTCTTTTCCTCTACTTTCTTGTATAGAATGCAATGACGGAGAATCCCAGCTACCCATCTTAGAGTTCCCAGTGACAGATCACAGTGATTCCTTTGAGGTAAATTAGACAGAATTCAAAATAATTCATCATTAATTTTTCAGATATTAATAGTAAAAACAAATATAGTATGTTGTTCTCCATAACGTTTTCTCAAAAAGTTGAAGACTTTTTTTCATGCATCAAGATGCAAATGCTGAATTTTCAAATACTGAATATTGCAATTTGTAACTTAAGAGAATGATCTTTTGTTGCCATTTAGTCTGGTCACAATGCTGAGAGCTCAGTGACACTGCTGAAGAGTTCCCTTTCAAGAAATTCAGAGAAGTATGAAGATGGAAAGCTGGATGTAAATGTCAGAACAATTAATGTTTCTACAAATGCATCTTCAACTGGATCAGGGACTGGAACTCCTTCTGCCAGTAGTACAACAGGTTTTGGTTTTTCCAGTCCTCGAAAGAAAACATCAGAATTTAATGTGGGTAAATCCATCTTTGATAAAATTCTTAATCCAAGCATTACACAGCGCCCAGATTTTGCTCCTTATAGAATTGTCCTTGGAGATGTAAGGGAAAAGGTTTGTTACTCCATTGATTCTGTTTCTTGTTTGCAAAGAATATGTTCATTTTGTCAAATATCTTGGGGCATCTAAGTTTGGATGTATTTTATGTTTGTTTAGATCAGCTAATGTTTTGAATTGAATTTATCGTAGTTAGGATTAACGTTAAAATTTGAATCGTACCTTGTTCTCCTTTCAAATGTTTCATATCTAATGTGCGTCTGTTTATACACTTGTGCTTATAGCTTATCACTACACGTAGGCGGATTGAAGAGATCTTGGAGGGCATTCCCTGTGATTATGACCCTAATCAGTACTATGAAAATTCAGCACAACTTTTAGAACCTCTGATGCTTTGCTATGAATCAATGGTATTTCTAAAGTTCTCTGTTTGGAGTGAGCATCTGCTTTTCCTGCCGGGGTGAAATGTGCATCATTAATTTAGTTCGTTTTCTGCAGCAATCATGTGGGTCAGATATCCTAGCTGATGGACGCCTGGCTGACCTTATTCGGCGGGTTTCAACATTCGGAATGATATTGATGAAACTTGATCTGCGCCAGGTATTTATCATAAGTATGGTTCAAATGTTCAACTTTATAATTTGAACAATCGACTGTCAGATTTATCAAATTTTGGTGGATCAGGAATCTGGCAAACATTAAGAAACTTTAGATGTCATTACGGAGTATTTAGACATGGGTACCTATAGTGAATGGGATGAAGAAAAGAAGCTGGAATTTCTTGTAATTGTGCTCAAAGGCAAGCGGCCCCTTGTTCCCCCAACTATTGAGGTAATTTACTCCATGCTAGCATATAAATAGTTTGACATGTATGTTTATTATTATTATAGTATGTGCAAAATGTGTTGGTTGTATGATACTTTATAATTGCATTCTGTTTTATGTTAACCCGATTGAAAATTAAATGCTTATAGATGGTTGGGGATCAACAGTTTGCACAACTTCAGTTGGAATCATTGCAATGGCAAAAATGTGGGGAAGATGGAAGACATATTTTGACCATGAAAATTGTGACATCACAAGAGAAAGCAAGGATTGAGAGGAACCACTAACAAACCCTAAAACCTGCAATAAGAAAGGAGAAAACAACACTTGATAAAGAGTGAGCAAGTGCACTAGTTGTGAACCATAGATGCACTAGAGTAAAATACCATAAGAGTGCTATATAGAGATAACTGATCACAAATGTCACACCAAGATAGCGAGAGGGTGCAATAGTATATGGTGCCTGCAGGATACACTTTTAGAGAGAAAAACAGCTCACACTGATTATTTACAAATGACACTTAAGTGTGTATTTATAAACATCTCAAGAAATAGCATGCCCTCCCCATGGGGGCTTATGGACCCACATTAGATTGACTAGGTCAGCCTTAACATATGTTGCAGTAAACTTGGGACCCCCCTGTTAATTTTCCACTCTTCTATGCTAGTACAAGTTATCAAAAAAAGATTTACAGTATAATCCTTGTAGTATATGCGTAGATTAAAAATTACAATGCACTTCATTTAGGACCTGAGATCAATGTTGTTAAAAGCGCGAGCGGGATTTAATCGGCGCCGGGAAAAAAGCGGAAAAAATCGAAAAAAGCGGGAAAAAAGCGGGAAAAAAGCGTTTGGCACAAAAATATTCATTTTTTTTCAATTTTTTTAATATCTAAACCATCTACAACATAAAATAAATACATTGACACATAAATATGATAAAAAAACTAATATATAAGATGTTTAATATCTTGGATTGCAGGTTTCTGTGGAGTGGTTTTTGAGAGATAGAATTCGGATAATCCACAGTGTTCATCTTTTTCTTGTCGACGTTTCGAGTCTAGAGCAAGACTCATCATCAGGACTTGTTATACAGAGAAGAGGAAAACGATTGTGATAAATATGGTAAAGGATGATAGCTAGGATGATTTAGCCGACCATGGATCATTTAAAAATTTATTAAATTTTATTATTTTACCCATTAACTGAATAGCCCTAAACCTAGCTTTACTTTTGTATAGGTGAATGATGTTTTACTAATATTAATAACTGGATGCTATGCGCCGAGACGCTGCTTGCTTTAATTAACCTGGCTTTATTTTGATTTGGAATTATGAAAATTGTATAATTAATAAGTTTTATATTGTGTAATTTATATAGATCTAGGTTGCTTTAATTTGTAAAGTCCTATTTTGTTTTATTAATTGGATGCCTATCATTAACTACAATTAATACTCTAGGTTTTATATATTAGGTTTATTAGTTTAGATTTAATAATCCACTTAACCTAGATATATATTTTTATGAAATGTATAATTATAATTGTATAGTTATATGATGCTTAATACATATGGTTTTATATTGTTTTCCAATTAAATTGTTTAATAAATTTAATATATTAAGTTTTATATTGTTTTATTAATCTAGTCTAAATTGTTTTAATAATCAAGTCTATAATGAATATTGTATAAATTAATTCAGTTTTGTATTGTATAATATATATAGATATCTTGTTGTTTAATTATTATAGTCTTATTTTATTTTTAATTTAGATGCCTATTGTTAAATTAACTGTGGTTAATACTCTTAGGTTTTATATATTAGTTTTATTAGTTTAGATTCAATAGTTTAAATTAACCTAGATATATATTACTATGAATTGTATAATTATTGAAGATTTATATAGTTATATGATGTTTTAATTAATTAATATAGTTATATAATGTTTTATCAATTATGTAACATATTGTTTAATTAATAAAGTAATATATTAGGTTTTATAATGTTTTATTAATCTAGCCCTATTGTTTTATTGACCTAGATATAAATAGATTTATTATTTAATTTAATTTCAGATTTTCTAGATGTTTAATATCATTTCTAGCGCTAAAATCACACATAACATTGAATCATGTCCTGAATAGTAAGTCCTGAGTCCCAACTCAGCCTCAAAATATCAACAAAAAATATGATAATGTATCTCATCATGTCATAATGTCATATACAATAAAATGAAAGTCTAATCCTATTGATTTCCTCTGCCCCTCTTGCGAGAAAATGGCACAACTTTCTCTTTCCCTCTAGATGTAGAAGCTGGTGCCTGTGCTGGTGGAAATGGCAGTGGAGTCTGACGTGCTCTAGAAGCTGAAGAACTAGTAGTAGTAGCTACAGGAGGCTGAGGTAGACGGAGACCACGTCCTCTACTGGTGGTAGTGGTAGCCCGGGTAGGCGGTGTCACCTCCTCCTCCTGCTCCTCCTCCACCTGCTCCTCCTCCTGCTCCTGCTCCTGCTCCTCCTGCTCCTCCTCCTCCCCCTCCTCCTCCCCCTCATCCTGCACTAACCAATCATCAGTGGGATCCATGAGAGGCCTCTCGGTCTCAACCCTCCATTTAGCAGTGGTGTCAATCCCATCCAATGAGATGGCTTCCGTATCAGGTGTCTTCTCTAGTTGTCTCACCCACAATCGAAGATTGTAGTAGACATAGACCATGTCATTAAGTCTATGGGACTCCAACCTGTACAAAGTTCATGAAATAATAATTAATAATTAATATTATAAAAAAAATATTGTTTAAAACTTTAATGAATTCAAAAATTTATTTGGAAATTTGCAATATTTTAAATGTTGAAGTGTTAACCTATTGCGCTTCTTGTTGTGTATTTTTTCAAATACACTCCAATTGCGCTCACATCCCGAGGAGCTGCATGTTTGGCTGAGGATGCGTACGGCAAGCTTTTGCAAAAGGGGTACTCTGCCACCATACATCTTCCACCATGCGTCTACAACAAAATTACAAATAAAATTTTAAATAAACATAAGAAAAAAATGGAATTTGAAGAGACAATGAAATTTGAAACAAAGTTACAAAGTACAAACTAAAAAATACCTGGCATTTTAATCGTCCTATCAGTGACAGCCATCTCAAAGCCAAATGTGCCACCTGACATCTTATATGTCTCAATTTGTCTAGAGATCTCTATACGTTCTTCTGGAGATCTCACCATCTTCTGGACACAGGTTAATAATCCATCCACAACCTCAACATCAAAATCAAACCCACATGCATAAGAAAATGCAGGGTTCAGGAAAAGCCCAGCAGCATGAATGGGACGATGGAGTGTGTTGTTCCATCGCTCATCAATGACTTCCCATAGAAGGAGTTGTCTCTGAAACCCATCATCTCCCTTATCATCATAGTAGGACCGAATGGCTTCTTTGGCCCTGTCCATGGCTTCATACAAATAGCCCATTGCGGGCTTCTCACCATCAACCAACCGAAGAACCTTTACCAAAGGTTCAGTAACAGTGCACACCTCCTGCACTCCCGCCCAGAAGTCTTCCTGGTATGAAACTAGTCTGCACACGGCCTCTCCTTCTGGTTTGCGGCTCATTGACGAAGCACGCCACTCCTCTGAAAGAAACATTCTCTTCAAATCCCACATAGAATTCAAGAGGGATTGAAGAGATATGAAACTCGTCGCAAACCGTGTAATGGCGGGGCGCACCAACTCTTTGTTGTTGGTGCATTTTCTCATCAAGCTAAGCACAGATGTGTGATTGTAAATAAATTTTGTGATGCTTTTTGATGAGTCAACAATCTCTTTGACAAAGGGAATTTTCCCTATGTCCTCTAACATCAAATCAATACAATGGGCAGCACAAGGTGTCCAAAATAAAGTAGGATGCCTGTCCATAAGCATTCTACCAGCAGCAACATAATTTGCAGCATTGTCCGTTATGACTTGGACAACATTTTCTGCACCCACCTCCAAAATAAACACATCGAGCAAATCACATAAAGTTCTTGCATCTTTGATTTGATGAGTTGCATCAATAGATTTGATAAACATAGTCCCCTTGGGACAACTAACCAAGAAGTTTATAAGGGTTCTCCCCTTTTGGTCAGTCCAACCATCTGACATAACAGTGCATCCTGTTTGTGCCCATGATGCCCTAAAATCCTCCAATCTTTGGGTGCAGTCACGCTTTTCATCTTGAAGAAGCCGGCCTCTGAAATCATGAAGAGAAGGGATTTTGTACCCCGGGCCAACACTGGCAATAGCATCAACAGTAGGTTGGAAAAATGGATTATTCCTTACAATGCTGAAAGGAATATCACTCCAGAGGAGAAATTTTGTCATCAACCTGTCAGCTTGTTCTTTTTCAGTTCTTTTTAGCATTGAACCGATAGTTGGTTGTGAACCAGGTGTGGTTCGAGGAACAAAATATGATGATGCAGCTACCGGATTGACTGACGCTGCAGTAGAACCAGTGCCACTTGGCCCACTTCCTTCAGCTGATCTTTTTAGTTGCCTTTTGAGTTCTTCTTTGGCCTCTCTAGTGTGCTCTAATTCTCCCAATGCTCTCATGGCTCTTTGGATAATTTCAGGATTTGTATTTAGACAGGGCCCCACATCATGTCCAGGGATTTGTGCAAGGTGGAACTTCAACCTGTACACCCCCCCGAATATCTCCTTTCCACACAACTTGCAATACAAGTTTTGTCTATCATTCGGAGTTTTAGGTTCACCATATTCCCAGAAAGGATCCAATTTCCTTGGCATGTTTGTTTTTGAATTTTGAATTTGCAAACCTATGGAAAAATAAGGATTAGGAAATAGGAATTTAGGATTACATAATACAAATTACAATTTAGCATTTACAAAATTACAAGTTAATTATTTCCAAAATCCCAATTTCTAAACCCAAGTTACCCAACCAAATGCCAATGGCAAATGCCAAAAAACAATGAAAATTCAAAAAAAATAAACAATGTTTAAAAAAAATGAGAAAATAAAAATAAAAAATTGGTTCTCATAGTCATAACAAATTACCCATCCCAAATCAATGAAAAATTACAAAAAATTCTTTAAAAACAATGAAAAACAAAGTTTTTATAGAAGCAAAACAAAAAAAAATTAATCTACATACCTTTTTTATGGACAAATTGGTGATCTTGTCTTGGATTTCTCCTAAAAACACTTCAGCTCCCAAATTGGTGATCTTGTCTTGGATTCGCTCCCAAATTCGACGGAAACCCTTCAGCTCCTCTCCCTCACCTCTTCTCCTCCTCCTCCGCGCGGCGACAGCATAATGACATAAAAAAAAATCGTTTTTGCCTATTAAAAGCCCGCTGCCCCGACCATCTGCGATTTTTTCAAAAAAACGCGATTTTTTTTCCGAAAAAATCGGTATAAAAAAAAGCCGCGATTTTTTGGGATAAAAATCGCGATTTAAGCGGTTGGGGGTTAAAATCGCGATTTTTTGAAAAAATCGCGATTTTATCGCGATTTTAACAACACTGCCTGAGATTGGAGAAAACTGTTGAGCTGTATTGTCATCCTGGAATTCCCTTTTAGCGGGAGTGTTTTAAGTCAGGGAGGAACGAAGTTGCAGAGGCTGAAGAAGCTGTTTTGGAGTGAGCTAGAGGAGAATGTTTCTGAATTTCTGCTAGTCACACAACCTAGAGGCCTTCGAGTTGAGAGCAGAGAGCCTAAAATTTGTCATGAACGTGGTGGATAAGATGTAGGTGTTGAATGGGAATGTCTAACAGCGTCTCGATCTGGGACTCCAAGCTTGAAATCCAGATTTGAAGAAGGCAATGGGAGGACTTGAGGTCTTTGAAGTCACCAGCCTAATGTTGTTGGGATGACTCAGACTATCTTAGCTTGGCGAGCCATGAGACCTGAGGTGGCAGAGAGGAGGCCTTCAGAAAATGTAGGGAGATCAATGACAAGGGAGAAGCTTTGATTTCCTGGAGGGGGCAAGAGCCAAAATAGAGGATGTCGCAGGGAAACAACAAGATACTAACTTTTGAAGGGTGCCATAATTGTCTTTCCCATTAGGTTAGAAGCTCTCATTCTAAAATGACGGCACATCTAAACTAGGGGGCCCTCATTCTAAAATGATGGCACATTCAAACTATGGGATCCTCCATTATTGAGAAAATCCAATGAAGAGCCAAGGGAATGCATGAGAAAGGTACAGGGGGGAGACTATGATGGGACAAGGTAATCACACTTGATAGGAGATAACAGAAGCACATGGAGCAAGGGTTATGAAGGGTATCCATGTGTGAGCCACGGGAAGAGGCAAAGAATGAGGAGAGAGCCATGAAGGGTTTGAGAGGGTGGAGCGACATCCATTGACAATTAAATCACCTTCTTTTGCTTGTAGAGCCAAATTGGCTTGGAAATCAACTTGATTATTGTTTATCTAAAGGACATGAAAAAATGAGAATCGAGGAAATGATGGAAGAGCTGCATGAATTCACTGGAAGACTGAATTCAAATTGGCATTTGAGGGAGAAGAGCGCACCTGGACGTGTTGAATTGTGTTGTTGGAGTCTCCAACAATGGTGAGCTTTTGGATGGTGTGGGCTGCCTAGTCTTTAGGGCACGCAGAGAGTCGATTTTTTTCCTTTCACTCCCCTCCTTTTTAGTAATTTTGTGGAATTATTTTGGGCAGTGCCAAACATGGTCCATTAGACTAGACTCATAGATAATCCTAAAAATTAACTATAACACTTAATAATTCGCAGAAAACCATAATGTCAAATTGCACCCAATAACCAAAATAAAAATGAAAAGGAGATAAAGGATCCAGTTCCATTTTGAAAAAGCAAAACACCTTGTATGAAGTTAGGTTCTACTGTAATTTCTAAAACTTATGAGGCAAAACTCATCAAAGTTCAAAGAACAATAATCTTGTAATTAAATTTAAAAATGAAGAAACCTCTTCATATTTTGGTTGCGAATACGATGGCCTGAAACCTTGGCTCTCATCCATCATTACTGAAGAGTCTGGCTCTGATGTTTGCTACACCCCCTCGACTCTCTTAGATAGTTGAATTGCCAATACCTTGGTCAAGATTGAAATGGTTCAGTCTATTATTAATATTCAGGTTGTCATCTGTTATGTTGTCCTCCAGGTCTATGATTTTTCCATCTGTGAATTTTGCATCATTATCCTTTATGAGCTTCAATAGAATTTTCCATTTAAACTCAATGTTCTTAAAAACCTTAGCTTCATTATGCCAATCCTCTTTGTTCAACTCCATTCATTGTCAATCCCCTACATTATCTTGTTGTTTTCTCCACCTTTTATAACCTTAGGCCACCTCACATGATACAATCTCTTCCTGGCAGCTGTATCATGGATGTGATGCCACCATGGCTTGGTGAGCTAACAAGTTTGAAGGAATTGTATATTTAACATGACTAGAGGTGCCAGTATTCCCATACATCCACATGTGTCGTACATTCCCTTATTTTCTTTCAACATGGAGTGGTATGAATTCTCACTTAAATTTTCTTTAGTCCCAAATGATCTCAGTAGTTACAAATCTGGTTCCTCATTTTATTGTACCATGTTGTTACATAGGAAAACCTTATTAAAATAATCTTTGCAACAAGACACCTAATTTCCTTTGAGATATCTTGAATACTCCAATCTCTGATACCCCATTTATCTAAAACCCAACTACTCGAGGGTAAAGTCTCTTTCAATATTGAGTGTATCATTTCCTTATTCAGTACTTAAGTTAGTCCCTGAATTGGAGCCTCAAATTCAGCGTTTGTTTGATATGCCAATGGAGAAAGCAAAAATGATACTATCATTGTGATGCATTATTACCTCATTATTCCTAGATCTTCCTGCTTGGACCCTAATTGCCCCATCAAGATATAGTGTGAACCAACTCTCATGAGGTACCTCTCTAGGTAAGGGGTTTAGTTTGGTGGCACACTGTATCAAGTTGTGGATGCATGTCTATATGTGCTCTTATTTTGACTATTTTTAATTTTCTTTTCTTTCTTGACAAACTTTGTTGTTTTTTTGTGTACTTTGTTTTTAGTTTATTTCTACTATGTCTGATTTTCACATGTGGATTATTACTTATCTTTTTGTATGCCTATTCTAACATTTGGTGAGAATTTTTTGCTTGTCCCTTTGAAGAGGCAAAGTTCTGATCTGCATATGCTAAGTCTCTAAACTTATGGAATTGATAATCTATGTAATTGAAGAGGAAAATAAAAAGTGTAGAAAGTGAATAAAAATTGTAGCCATTATGTGTGTACTTATATATCATTGTTTCATAGTTCCATGCATTATGCAAAATCTACAAATAGATGGTTGCTCTTCAAACAAGCAATCTCGTGATTTTTCCTTCTTGAGTAGCCCATCATGAACAACTTTGTAAAATAATGCTACATTGTGTGACAGGTTTCATTTGCAGTTTAACTCTTAGTTTCATTATGAGTAGACATTGTTGGGCCCCTAGCCAAGTTTTCTAGTCATTGTGTTTGACAGTATCTTCTCAAAATGTATAAAAATTGTTTAGAGACTACATCAGAATCTAGAGCATATTAGATTGGTTGCCTATAGAATATTCATAATTGTGCTTCTATTTGTATCAAACAGAGTGCTATGTTCTTCATTCATTTCAGATATTCGGCAGATAGCTGAAGCATAGTAAAATTTATTAACATTGAATAGTTTTTGGAGCAAATTTCATTTGGATATATTTTTTTGCATCAACAGTTTGCATGCAAATTTATTGATAAAATTGTGATTATTGAAGCACTGAATTTTCAAGATACGTAGATCCCTTGTAATTCTAGCACCTATTTCAAGATATAGTTGTTGCAAGAGTTTGATAACGTTTCAACTATATTAACTTGGACTGGATTGTGTCTTACATGAGTTACGCTACATTTTGCTTACTATTTCTTCTCCTAAATAAATGAATATCCTTCTATATAAGTTTGGTGATTACAAGCTCCGCTCTAGTCTTTTGTTGAGAAAATATATTTTATTTTCATTTTGGCGTGGTTGATGATTGTTTGTAATCGCGACTGCTGGAAGCTGAGACCATTCTGTGGATCTGTCTCAACTTTTAGTGGAAATTAGACAAGGAGTGTTTGGATTGGACTGAAGGAGATTAACATGAAGTAAGGAGTTACGAGCAAAGATGATATGAAAACAAATAAATTTTATTTTTATATTGTAAGGATTTCTTCCAGCAATGATTCTAAAAAATTTGGAACGACTCAGAATCCATCTTTAAAATGCTAACGTTTTGCAGTCTTACCCATTGCAAAGGTATTTGTGATGTGTTTCCTTTGGTTCGTCATCGCTACAAAGTATGTCAACATTTTAACTCCCAACAATTGCAAGATTCTCAATGGGTACTCTTCCTCTTTATCATTTTCTACTCATTGCATGTTGTAGCATGTTCATTTTTAGTGGGGGAAACAAAAAAAATTGTATCACAATTACACATAATTACATTGGTGCCCAACGAAGGGTTCTACCAAGACCTTATTCCGTATTATCACTGGTTTACCTATCAAAGACCACTGCCTAAAAGATTCTAACCATTTGAACACAAACCATTAGTTCCTTGAGGGTGTAGATGGATTGGCAAAGTCTAGTTAGACACATGAGCTATGCCACGAGGTCAAAGCCTAAGGGATTAGGGTGGGTGCATCCCCATAAGGTGGCTCTGGCTTGCTGGCAAGGGCCATGATAAAAAAATTGCATTTATCCTTGAATATCCATGCCAAGATCTGATCCTTAGGTGCCTTTGCTTCAAGAATTCCTAGGTGAAATGTATAGATTCCTTTCAAATGGCCCTTTCTTCAACTACCATCACCTTGACCAATGTGTTAGCACCAAATTTCTATTCAAAGCTTCATCTTGTTTAATTTCTTGGGGTATCATTGACGGACATGTAGAACTACAAGCCGCTTTGTGTCTAGCAACAGTCTAAAAAACTCCTAAAAGTGGTTTCCTCTATGCACTATGTTTCAAACTAGATCAATGACTGCACTATACATATTCTAGATTTCTTTTTCCGTTCTTTTCAAAATAGGCTAGGAAAATAAAGGTAGGAAACAATATTTTTCCTCCACCCAAAACAATGATAACTGTGCTTCCTATGCAATTTATTATGGTTGGTGGAGGAAAGTAGGCCTCTTGCCTTAAATAAGAGAGCCCCGATTTAACATGACTAGAGGTGCCAATATTCCCATACATCCACATGTGTCGCACATTCCCTTATTTTCTTTCAACATGGAGTAGTATGAATTCTCACTTAAATTTGCTTTAGCCCCAAATGATCTTAGTAGTTACATATCTGGTTCCTCATTTTATTGTACCATCTTGTTACATAGCAAAACCTTATTAAAATAATCTTTGCAACAATACACCTAATTTTCTTTGAGAGATCTGGAATACTCCAATCTCTGATACCCCATTTTTCTAAAACCTAACTACTGGAGGGTAAAGTCTCTTTCAATATTGAGTGTATCATTTCCTTATTCAGTACTTAAGTTAGTCCTTGAATTGGAGCCTCAAATTCAACTTTTGTTTGATATGCCAATGGAGAAAGAAAAAATGATACTATCATTGTGATGCATTATTACCTCATTATTCCCAGATCTTCCTGCTTGGACCCTAACTGCCCCATCAAGATTTAGTATGAACCAACTCTCAGGAGGTACCTCTCTAGGTAAGGGGTTTAGTTTGGTGGCAAATTGTATCAAGTTGTGGATGCATGTCTATATGTGCTCTTGTTTTGACTATTTTTAATTTTCTTTTCTTTCTTGACAAACTTTGTTGTTTTTTTGTGTACTTTGTTTTTAGTTTATTTCTACTATGTCTGATTTTCACAAAATTGGGAAGATCTGTGACACTACAAAATATGATTGAATGGTAAGATAATCTGCTTCACATGTGGATTATTACTTATCTTTTTGTATGCCTATTCTAACATTTGGTAAGAATTTTTTTCTTGTCCCTTTGAAGAGGCAAAGTTCTGATCTGCATATGCTAAGTCTCTAAACTTATGGAATTGATAATCTATGTAATTGAAGAGGAAAATAGAAAGTGTAGAAAGTGAATAAAAATTGTAGCCATTATGTGTGTACTTATATCATCGTTTCATAGTTCCATGCATTATGCAAAATCTACAAATAGATGGTTGCTCTTCAGACAAGTAATCTCGTGATTTTGCCTTCTTGAGTAGCCCATCATGAACAACTTTGTAAAATAATGCTACATTGTGTGACAGGTTTCATTTTCAGTTTAACTCTTAGTTGCATTATGAGTAGACATTGTTGGGCCCCTGACCAAGTTTTCTAGTCACTGTCTTTGACAGTATCTTCTCAAAATGTATAAAAATTGTTTAGAGACTACATCAGAATCTAGAGCATATTAGATTGGTTGCCTATAGAATATTCATAATTGTGCTTCTATTTGTATCAAATAGAGTGCTATGTTCTTCATTCATTTCAGATATTCGGCAGATAGCTGAAGCATAGTAAAATTTATTAACACTAAATGGTTTTTGGAGCAAATTTCATTTGGATATATTTTTGTGCATCAATAGTTTGCATGCAAATTTATTGATAAAATTGTGATTATTGAAGCATTGAATTTTCAAGATACATAGATCCCTTGTAATTCTAGCACCTATTTCAAGATATAGTTGTTGCATGAGTTTGATAGCTTTTCAACTATATTAACTTGGACTGGATTGTGTCCTACATGAGTTACACTACTTTTTTCTTACTATTTTTTCTCTTAAATAAATGAATATCCTTCTATATAAGTTTGGTGATTACAGGGTCCGCTCTGGTCTGTTGTTGAGAAAATATATTTTATTTTTATTTTGGCGCGGTTGATGATTGTTTGTAATCGCAACCGCTGCAAGCTGAGACCATTCTGTGGATCTATCTCAGCTTTTAGTGGAAATTATACAAGGAGTGTTTGGATTGGACTGGAGGAGATTAACATGAAGTAAGGAGTTACGAGAAAAGCCGATATGAAAACAAATAAATTTTATTTTTATATTGTAAGGATTTCTTCTAGCAATGATTCTAAAAAATTTGGAACGACTTGGAATCCATCTTTAAAATGCTAACGTTTGCAGTCTTACCCATTGCAAAGGTATTTGTGATGTGTTTCCTTTGGTTCGTCATGGCTACAAAGTATGTCAACATTTTAACTCCCAACAATTGCAAGCTTCTCAATGGGTAATCTTCCTCTTTATCTTTTTCTACTCATTGCATGTTGTAGCATGTTCATTTTTAGTGGGGAAACAAAAAAAATGTATCACAATTACACATAATTACATTGGTGCCTAGTGGAGGGTTCTACCAAGACCTTTATTCTGTATTATCACTGGTTTACCTATCAAAGACCACTGCCTAAAAGATTCTAACCATTTGAACACAAACCATTAGTTCCTTGAGGGTGTAGACGGATTGGCAAAGTCTAGTTAGACACATGAGCTATGCCACGAGGTCAAAACCCAAGGGAGTAGGGTGGGTGCATCCCCATAAGGTGGCTCTGGCTTGCTGGCAAGGGCCATGATAAAAAAAATTGCATTTATCTTTTACTATCCATGCCAAGATCTGATCCTTAGGTGCCTTTGCTTCAAGAATTCCTAGATGAAATGTATATATTCCTTTCAAATGGCCCTTTCTTCAACTACCATCACCTTGACCAATGTGTTAGCACCAAATTTCTATTCAAAGCTTCATCTTGTTTAATTTCTTGGGGTATCATCAAAAACCCCTGAAAGTTGTTTCCTCTACGCACTATGTTTCAAACTAGATCAATGACTGCACTATACATATTTTAGATGTCTTTTGTTGTTCTTTTCAAAATAGACTAGGAAAATAGAGGTAGGCAACAATATTTTTCCTCCACCCAAAACAATGATAACTGTGCTTCCTATGCAATTTATTTTGGTTGGTGGAGGAAAGTAGGCCTCTTGCCTTAAATAAGAGAGCCCTGATTTAACATGACTAGAGGTGTCAGTATTCCCATACATCCACATGTGTCACACATTCTCTTATTTTCTTCCAACATGGAGTGGTATGAATTCTCACTTAAATTTTCTTTAGTTCGAAATGATCTCCTTAGTTACACTATCTAGTTCCTCATCTTATTGAACCATCTTCTTACGTAGGAAAACCTTATTACAGGAATCTTTGCAACAAAACACCTAATTCTCTTGACAAAACAAAACAAAACAAACCAAAATTAGTACTTGAAAGGTAGAACTTAAGAATGACAAGCTATCTGATTTGGATCTAGAGACACAACAGACCGTGGAAAAAGAATGATGGTATTGATGAGTCTTCCCGGGAAATAAGCTCTAACTGTTAGACCACTGCCCAAATTTCAGTTATTTGCAATGGAAATAGTGACTGTAGCTTTATTTGTATGAATAATGACTTTGGCCATTGTCCTATTTGTTTCCTATGAATGATTTTGATTTTCAAACTCCAACTATTTTGTTGTTAATTAATTAAAGCTTTGATGACAAACTTATAGTTTTCAAAGCTCTTTTCTAAATCTATTTTCTTGAGCAAATTTGTCTTTTTTACTTTAGGTATTGTAGATTGCTACTGTGTGACATATGATATGATATAATTCCCTCGATAAATAGAGAGAAGTGTTGTACAACATAGTCCTTTTTATATCTAAAGAAACAATATTTCCAAATACAAAATTTATTAATTAAGAACATCTTTTAGACTTCTTTGCTAAGTTATGATTATATTTCGGTAGGGGATTTTGTGTACGCTGATATTGTGTTGTCTCTTTGTTTTCTGTTAGGTAACAATGGTTAATAAGGAATGTGTTCTTGAGTATCAGGAACGCATCTTATTCTACTATTGATAGGAAACTCCATGGTTTTCAGGCATGGAAACAAAAATGCAGATGTCAGTGGGATATCCAAAGTCCGTGTTGGATGAATTTAATACTAGTGATGATTTTGATTCCTTGTCAGATAAAGAATGTCAGTAGTCAAATTCAAATAAATAGAAGCAACTCAAGAATGAAGGTGAAGCTATTGCTTTCTGTCAAAGTCAATTTCTTTTATTTGTTAGTTGTAGTCATGTTTTGAGTGCGGACTTGTGAAATTCCAAATTGCATTTTGGTTTATGTAAATGGGATATATACATATAATTTTTTTATCGTATGTCGTTCATGGTTCCTGAGATTCGTGTTACATTTGTACAGAATTTTATATATCATTCAGATATCTAAAGACCGAACAACAACAATAGTGAGATTTTTCTTTCACTCAACCTATAACATGTTGCACCTATCTTCATCAATGTTCTTTTTCCATATGCTATCCACTTATGCCATTTATTTTACAATATTTGGTGCATTTGCTAGTTATAGGTCATTTATAGATTATAAATGTCTTCATAGTTTCACTTCTAATTGAGTATTCAATTGAACATATTGATTCTCTTATACATAACTATTTTTCTTTCCACCCACTTTTCATAACTTCCATCACCATTAGGTCGGGACTTGCAACTTCGACGTTGCTTTGCTTGTTTAGTAAAATATTGCTGAGCTTTTAATTTATTGAAAGTTGTAGAATTTATAATCTATGAAATTTCAAGGTCTAATTTTTAAAAGTCTAATTATTTAAAGGGTGCTAGCTCAATGGAAGAGCACTTGCTTTACAAGCAGGAGGTTGGTGGTTTGATTCCATCGTGCCCTGACATCCATATGGAATGGCGACGACCAATTTTTGGTGACGGAGGCTTTTTGACAATCACTAATGAGCTTTGGTGACATTTTTTTACCCTCACCAAAATATGAAATGGTGACAATCAACGAATGCCACCACATATACGCATCAATAGTGATGACCCTTAAAGGTCCGTAACCATAAATCATTTTTGTTGATATGAAATGGTGACGATCGTTGTCCGTCATTATTCGTGATGGACCTTGAATGTCACCACAACACTTATACTTCAAGCAATGCGGTTTTTGGTGATGGTCAACAAATGTCACTATATATATGCACCAATAGTGACGACCATGAAAGATCCATCACAATAAATTGTTGTTCATATGAAATGGTGACGGTCATTATCTGTCATTATAATCAATATTCGTGACGGACCTTGAATGTCACCATAACACCTATACTTTTAGTGATGCCACCTTTGGTGACGTTCAGTTTTTGGTGACGGAGGCTATGGTCTGTCACCATTGCTCATATGAAATGGTGACAGTCGCTATCCATAATTATAAATCATTATTGGTGACGAACTTTGAATGTCAATACAACACCTATACTTTTGGCGATTCCACCTTTGGTAACGTTTAGTTTTTGGTGACGAAGGCTATGGTCCATTACCATTGCTCATATGAAATGGTGACGGTCCTTATCCGTCATTATAAATCATTATTGGTGACAGACTTTGAATGTCTCTACAACACCTATATTTTTGGAGACGCCACCTTTGGTGACGTTCAGTTTTTGGTGACGAAGGCTCTTTTGGCCATCACCAATGAGCTTATGGTGACATTTTTCACCCCTCACCGATGTACTTTTTTCTTGTAGTGACAACGTCGTTGTTGTCTCGCAGACCTTGTCGCCAATCTCATCCAAGTCCCCCTCAGTGAGGACGATTGGATCCACATGTGCATGCTTATCGAATTTATGCTTCTTCCGTGACCCGGAAGTGATCTCCCTCATCCTCTTCTACAATATAAAGGGAGTGCCCTGCTCCTCGCCACTGTCTCCTCCCTCCTCAGATCCTTCCTTGTCTACAGTATGTTGAGAAGCAAACTCCTCAATGTCCTGTGTGGCCTCCTTCGCGGCGCCCTCCCTTTTAGTGGCTACTTTAGCAACAAATTCCTTCTTTTCCTATTATGCTTTTTCTTGGCCTACTGCCTGCTCAACTCTTTTTCTATGCTACCTTCTTGCGAGCGGTAGCCTGCGCAACTTCATTTTTCTTTTGTGCTATTGTGGCCTGCGCGGAGGAACGTTCCACGACCATGCTTGTTCCTACGTGAAGATCTGATGGATGCCTCCATTTAGTTGGCCATTTTCCTACGACTTACTGTACATATGCATCTGTTACTAGGTATGGTAACTTGTACCATACTTTCTTAGGGTCTCTCTTTGCGCAGATGGATACATTATGAAAATATTTTTTAGACTTTGTGTAGACGTCTAATTTCCCAAACAATGTTGGTGACAACCTTGGCTTCTGCTTGATCACGATGCAAAGGTCCATCTCGACTAGCACCCAAAATAATTTCGTCTCGATGACCCTTTTTGGGTCCTTTGCTTCCCATAGAGAAGTGAACTTCACGGCCTATGGTATATCATCATCTTGTGGAGGGAACTGGTTGTCGTCTAGCAACCTCCATGCGATGAGGGAAATCAACAATAGTAGCCAGGCATAGTGGAATTTCTTACCGTCATCCTGTGCTTTGCGACAACTCAACAGGAATTATTTGTAGAGGTATTGCACCCAGTTGTATTGCACCCCCTTTGCACACTATGTAGCCAATTAAATGACTAGTGCCGACACCTCATCCGCGTGACACTTTCTCATAATTTTGCAAGCCAAGATTTGGGTGGAAAACTACACTGCCTTGTCATTGATGGAATGGATA
Source organism: Pinus tabuliformis (assembly GCA_031772625.1). Classification (NCBI taxonomy): domain Eukaryota; kingdom Viridiplantae; phylum Streptophyta; class Pinopsida; order Pinales; family Pinaceae; genus Pinus; species Pinus tabuliformis. Next base: position 101,225,187 of record CM062807.1, read on the forward strand.
GGGTATCCGCATGAATTCTTTACTAAGCCATACTCGCACTTCGTTTTATCTGTGATTTGTTTCCCTTGACTCTTGCCTCCAGAATCCTTCGTGGGGTCCAACCCTTTGCAAGGAAACCTTGTGATCCAGTGGATCAACAAATCTGTGATGGGGATGGGCTCTCCCAATCGGAGACACCCATCATGCACCAGCGTAAGAAGTTGGCATACGTAGACTGTGTTGATAGTGGTTCGGCTAAAGTGTGATACCCCTAAAATATTCAACAACCTGGCTTTTTCAATCCTTGGGACCCACATCACAGTCTCCAATCTCGTGACCCCAGTCTCTTCATAGTAGATTCTTGTCATGTATTTGTTTGTGGCCAAATGTGGGAATTTCTCATGATCAGCGAGATCCCAATCTTCCATTTTTAGTGCAGGTATGAATCCTAAATGTGCGCCTTCAAATGGCACTTGCTCCGATAATAACGACATCGAGACCATAAATTTTCCAGAATCAGGATCTTTCAGGACGTTTGCTTTTCCCTTTCGCGAAGGGATATACTTTGGGAGCCTAGTGATAGGCTTTCCCTCCTCAACATCCAACTCTTCAACCCCTTCGCGAAGCTCCTCTTCATCTAGATTGAGGGCTTCGAATGGTTGTTTGGCCTTATCCATCTTACCTTTCTATCAAACCTTAGCAGGGTTCTTCCTCGGTGACTACCTCACCAGTATACCTATGGTTTCTTTTGTTTTTCCTTAGCAGAGGATGGTTTAGGCCTAGGTAACCTCGGCGTAGTAGGCATAGAAGGTGTAGCTTCCATCAACGTGACTTCATGGGCAGCGGCTTGAGAGACTACGACATCAGAACTTGCAGCTTCTGCGGGTAGTTGCAGACATTTTCTCGAAGATGAGCTCACGGTTCCACTCAGGTAAATTTGTGAATGCCAGCTGTGACAAAAGTACCTCCCAATCTTCTCGGTTCAAAAATTTTAGACAACATAGCTTAAAAATAATTTCCAGAAGGCAAAGTGTTCTACTGCAGGCCAACATGTCAGATTTATAGGTAATTTCAAATTCAAATCCGACCATTCCCTCCAATTTCTACTCATAAATGCATCTTTGGCAACAGATTGCCAAAGATTTGCGCCATAAATGCAGCCTACCCGCTCCTCCTAACAGGATTTTCGTCATCCAATCAGCCACAGTGCATCCAACGACTATTTTTGGACTCATCTGCATGACACCATCCTCCATGGCGTAGCCTTCTTGGTGCAGCTTCTCCTGGCACATTATTGACTTCCCTCGTGCAGCCCCATTACTTCGTTTTCTTAGTCTTCGGGCAGTGTAGTTTATAGTCCCATACTCCCTCGCAGCTGCCTGGAGTACTAATACTTTCCTACCATCATATAGTCATTGCGCAGGGGCAGGATCCCCTTGATATAACTTCAATCTACTCCCATTGACTCTTCCCAGAAATATTTCCCCATTCAACTTCACGAGCTAAACTGGGCCACCATTTGTAATTTCTTTGACTACATAGGGCCCCAACCAGTGCATTTGAAATTTCCTAGGGGACTTCGTGAACTTGCTATCATAAAGTAAGACCAAATCATTCACCTTGAAGGTGTTGATCATGCCATGCCGTTTCGCGCTCTTTTTTCACCTGTTAGTGAAATCCTGCTAAGAACCTATATTCTTCTCACTCCAACGACTGCGCGAGTCGCTCCTCCATAGTCTTATACTCTGCCATATCATTCAATGCTGCAATCTGCAAGTTGGGCACAATATATTCCATAGGCATGACAACTTCTATCCCATATACCATCCTGAACGGGGTTTGTCCAGTGAACTTCTTACACGTCATCGTATATGCCCATAGGACTACCGATATGTGCACATGCGAATCACTTCTATGTGTGTTTGCAGAACTTCATCAATGTTTTCTCGAAGATTTTATCAAATGCTTCAACGTACCATTTGGCTGAGGACGATACGACATACTCTTTTGATGATAAACCTGAAACTCTTCAAGCATCACGACAAGAGCTTCATTCAGAAAGTGCATACCCTTGTCACTCATTAGTTTCTTAAGACACCCAAACCTTGTTGAGGTATATTGAAATTCAAAAGTCTACGAGTTATATTGTTTTCAACACCGTTGTATTTTAAGCTAGCTACCAACATCACCATTACAAGCGCAATCCCTAATTTTCCCACTTTCACGCCTTAATTTTTAAACTCAGCTCTATAACTTTTCCAACATAGATTGCCTCTCAATCTCCAAATATGTTCTTTCAAGTTCCAATAACAAATATTTGATCAAAAGGATGCTCTTTTTTAGTATTAAACTATCTCACTTGATCAAAAGCTTACAATATTTTACCACATGCTATTAAGGTGATAAGATTTGCCTTTTCTTGTCCTTCCTTAACTTCTTTTGGGCATTTGGACACGTTTGTGACATAGGAGGTTTATATTCAAAGTTTTTATTCCAAATTGACAAATTCAAAATTTACCATTGGATGAACTAGTTTAAAGAAGAGCTATGAAATAGATATATCAAAGAAATTGGTCACTCACATAACAAATTCACAATGTTTGATAGGAGAGGAGTGGATCTTTTGTTGAAAATTAATTAAATAATTCTTTTAGCTAACATAACAACTTTAGTTCACTATTCATAGGTACCATGGTGAACACTTACGGTAGTAGCCACAAGCTTTCCTTTAGTCAACATGATAAATTGGGTATGTATTTGGCCAGTCAGGGGCCTATAAATAAAAGAAAAAGGCTTTTTATGCCTTAGAAAAGCATACTTTATTCCCAAAAAGTGGAGAAAGGTTGCTTTCCTTCCACACATTTTTGTTGCATATTTCTTTCTCCTCCCATAGTAAATCAATTTTCTTTGAAACCTTTTAATTCACATCATTGTTTTTCTTCTTCTTTGAATATTTCTTTCTTTTCTTATGTTTTTCATCTAAAGCTTCCCCTTGTTTAATTTGTTCCTTTTTAACTCTCCTCAATGACTTCTTATCTTTTTCTCCCTTCTTTTTAACCCTCCTCAATGAGTTCTTATCTTTTTCTCCCTTCTTTTGTTCCGGAGGATTTTTCAAAATAAAAGTAATCAACTTATCCCTCATATCTACATCAGTAATGTACCCACATGCAACACATCACAAGGATATCATTTGTGTCTTTGATATTAGAATATTTGTCTCTGGATTTCCACATCGATAACACTGGACCATATCTTTTTATAAAAACTTCCAGCAAAGCAACTATCTTTGCATTGTCATGGGAGCCATTAACAATAGAAGTTCCAGTCTTCTTATCAAACTTTGACTCGATAACCAATTCACATCCAAAGAACTTTGTTGTGTAAGAAGGTTGCCTTCTAAGAGACTTTGCCACATCTACCATATTAACATTATTGGTCTTCATGCCATTGCCTTGTATTTCTAGTTTAGTAATTAATTTTGACATCTTATAACTGTAGAAAGAATTATCACAGTTGCTTTGTTCCAATGCTTTGGAGAGCCATTGTGCTTGCCATCATTCTTGGGCACATGGTATGTTTTCCCATATGATGTAAATTGTTGTATTCTTGATTATATTTTTCCTCCTTAGTGACTTCTTATCTTTTCATCCCTTATTTTTTTTTCTGGAGGATATTTTCAAAATAAAAGTAGTCAGATTATCCCTCATATCTACATCAGTAATGTACCCACATGTAGCACATCGCAAGGATAACATTTTTGTCTTTGATATTAGAATATTTGTCTCTAGATTTCCACATCCATAGCACTGGACATATATTTTTTATAAAAACTTTCAGCAAAGAAACCATCTTTGCATTGGCATGGGAGCCATTAATAGTAGAAGTTCCAGTCTTCTCATCAAACTTTGACTCAACGCCCAATTCACATCCAAATAACTTCATCGTGTAAGAAGGTTTCCTTCCAAGAGCTTTTGCCACATCTACCATATTAACAATATTGGTCTGGATGCCATTTCCCCGCATTTCTATTTTAGTAAGAAATTTCGACATCTTATATCTATAGAAAGCATCATCATGGTTGCTCGCACAAATGTTTTGGAGAGCCATTGTGCTTGCCATCATACTTGGGAACATGGTATGTTTTCCCATACGATGTAAACTGTGCATTCTTGATTATGTTGGATACATGACCCAGGATGACACCAACATAAGGCCTAGTGGAGCTCACATTCTGCATTGATAATTGATCTCATATCAACACAAAGACAATCTACCATACCCCACATTATAGTCTATATCCAAGGTTATATGTTTGCAAAGTTTAAAAGCAAGTCAATTTTTTTTTATATGAGGAAAAATGGAAAATCTTGAGGTAGCTTCAACATATAAAAGCATCAGAAATTTGGAAATAGTACACTAATCTCTTCGGTGACACCACTCAACAGTCTTGCATGCTTGCCTCTAGAGCTATTTAAGGAAGGTTCGGTAGGGATTTTGGTTTCCTATATTTCTATTTGGGTAAACCCCTGTTATTTATGAATTTCTTTGAGCAGAATGTATGAATACTTTGGAAAGAAGATTTTAAAGGAGGCACTTTAGATCTAGATGAATGAAAAGACCATGCACGAAGTGAATTCATCTATGAAATAGTATAATGAGTGTTTTCAAATGGGAATCTATCCATTTTGATTTTGTTAGAATGAAACAATGAATTTACAATGTTGGGATTGTATCTGACCTCGGCCACAATAATAAATTTATAGTGTTTTTCTATTTCTTTTATTTTTAAGTTCACAATCTTTAATATAGTTGGATGTGTAACTACATGATTTCAAACTTAGAACTTTAACAAGCATATTATTACTCCTTCAATCTATTCTCACTAAAGAAATATCATATTTTTCATATTTATGATTTTTTTTGTTTGACCCCAAGGATTTGAACATTGAATATCATGATTTACTTAGTACTTCATAACAAAGTCATTGGGCATTTTTCATACTTGTGTTAAACAAAAATATACCCAATTATTTTTATACATTAACAACTACATCTATAAATTGTATGACTAGCAATTGCACCACATGTTACAAAGGAAATGTCATAAGTAAGTAGCATAGGAAAGAGTAGCATAGAAGAAATATTTTGATGAGGATGATCAATATCCTCGAGGGAGCGAGGACGACCATGATGACGAAGTGGAATGGCAGACTAACACCTCTATTGAGGCTACTCATAAGAGAATCAAGGAGCAACTAAATCTTGCTACCAGTGAAATGGTGATGTTAATTATACCTGAAAAAGGTACAAAGCAACATACTGATATGAAGGTTGTAGGGAAGATTGTTTCAAAGAACACAATGGTTGAGCCTGCTACTAAGAATGGTAAGAAATCCATAGAACTTATGCTAGAGAGTGGTGATAAGGAAGAAGAGAGTGATGTTGATGACAAAGACTTGAAGACAGTTAAAGGGTTAAGAATTCAGGCTAAGCTTCTTGTTGATTTTTATGATTTTCTTAAAAGGAGAAAGTTTCCTAATCAGTTACTGAAGTACACAATCTCTTAGTGGTTCTCCTCAGGAAGTGATGACTGCATTGCTTGAGGGCCTTAAAAAGGTTTTATGAAAGGATTTTTCTAGGAGGTTACAAAGATAAATATTTACTTGTCAAAAGATCTTCATAATGAAGATTCCCTTTTTGTTGAATGCAATTGATGCTTTTTGAAAGCATGCCAGTGCAGATGCAATCAAGGAAGTTGCTTTGGTTTTGAAAGTTTTATATGATGATGACATATTAGAAAATGTTATTTTCCAATGGTATGATAACCATACTTTGGGTGCCCAAGGCAATAACTCTTCAATGTGGAAAAATGTTAAGCCATTTGTTGAGTGGCTCAAAAGTACCGAGTCTGAATTTGAAGAGGATTAGTTAGTGAACTAAATATGTTTGACCATTTTAAGTTGTATCACCAAAGAGATTAGTGTAGTGTTTCCAAATTGCTGAAGTTTTTATATCATGAAGCTTCATGTCTACACTGTGCAGCCAAGTTGAATGGAGGTATTTTTTGTGAACAATCAATTTACACCAAATTTTTCCATTTGATATCAATCACCAAAGGATTTTCACCACCACTTACCTAATTCAATATCTATAACAATTTTTTATATATATGTGAACATATTATGTTGGTTATATATATATATATATATATATATATATTGATGACTGTTTGGTGATACATGAGGTTTCATCCCTTGGAACTGCGTCTTCAGTGCATGTTCCTAGCATTTTTGGAGTGTCTACCTATTGATCACTCTTATCATCAACATATTTGAAACCTCAATGACCTGCTTCCATGGAAGTAGAATTCACCTTTCATTCTTTCACAATGGCTCCTTTGGTGCAACATCTTCTTTCTTCTATGCAACTCTTTCCTATGCTATTGCCTTATGGCGTTTCCATTGCAACATGTGGTGAAATTCCTAGTTGTAACATTTTAAATGGGTCAAAAGATGTTACAACACTCCCTTTGGTCATGGATGGGTTAAGACAAATAGATTGTAGGGTCCCTTTGAGGGTGACAAATCCATGATAGAGGCACAATTTTGTAGCATAATATTCAAAATTTTGAGACTGTTGTCAACACTAAGGTGTATAGGCCAATATTATTATTATTATTAAAATTTTTTTATGTAAATTTTTAGTGCAGGTGTGCATCCTAACTATGCGCCTTCAAATGACACTTTCTTCGGTAATAGCGGCGTCGAAACCATAAATTTTCTAGAATCATTATCTTTCCGGACCTTTGCTTTTTCCTTTCGTGGAGGGATATACTTCGGGAGCTCAGTGATAGGCTCACCCTCCTCAACATCCAACTCTTCAACCCCTTCGCGGAGCTCCTCTTCGTCCAGATACAGGGCTTCGAATGGTTGTTTGGCATTATCCATCTTCCCTTTCTGTTGAACCTCAGCAGGGTTCTTCCTTGGTGACTACCTCACCGGTACAGCCTATGGTTTCTTCTGTTTTTCCTTAGCAGCGAATGGTTTAGGCCTTGGCGACCTCGGCACCGTAGGCACAAACAATGTAGCTTCCATCGACGCGACTTCATGGGCAACGGATTGAGAGACTACGACCTCAGAACTTGAGCTTCTGCAGGATTAGTTGCATACATTTTCTCGAAGATGAGCTCACAGTTCTGCTCAGGTAAATTTGTGAACTCCGGCTGTGACATAAGTACCTCCCAATCTTCTCGGTTCATAAAATTTAGACAACATAGCTTAAAAATAATTTCCAGAAGACAAAGTGTTCTACTGCAAGCCAACATGTCAGATTTATAGGTAATTTCAAATTCAAATCTGACCGTTCCCTCCAATTTCTACAAATAAATGCATCTTTGCGACATATTGCCAAATATTTGTGCCATAAATTAATCCTATCCGCTCCTCCTAACAGGGTTTTCGCCATCCAATCAGCTATAGTGCATCCAATGACTATTTTTGGACTCATCTGCACAACACCATCCTCCATGGTGTAGCCTTCTTGGTGCAGCTTCTCCTGGCACATTATTGGCTTCCTTTGTGCAGCCCCATTGCTTCATTTTCTTAGTCTTCGGGCGGTGTAGTTTATAGTCCCATACTCCCTTGTAGTCGCCTGGAGTACTAATACTGTCCTACCATCATCCAGTCATTGGGTAGGGGTAGGATACCCTTGATATAACTTCAGTCTACTCCCATTGACTCTTCCCGGAAATATTTCGCCATTCAACTTCGCGAGTTAAATTGGGCCACCATCTATAATTTCTTTGACTACATAGGGCCCCAACCAGTGCATTTGAAACTTCCTAGGGGACTTCGTGAACTTGCTATCATAAAGTAAGACCAAATCATTCACTTTGAAGGTGTCGATCATGCGATGTCGTTTTGTGCTCCTTTTTCACCTGTTAGTGAAATCTTGCTAAGAACCTATATTCTTCTCACTCTAGCGACTGCATGAGGCACTCCTCCATAGTCTCTTAGTCCCCCATATCATTCCATGCTGCAATCCGCAAGCTGGGCACAATATATTCCATAGGCATCACAACCTCTATGCTATATACCATCATGAACGGGGTTTTTCCAGTCAACTTCTTACATGTCATCCTATATGCCCATAGGACCACTGGTATGCGCACATCTCAATTGCTTTTATGTGCGTTGCAGAACTTCATCAATGTTTTCTTGAAGATTTTATCCAATGCTTCAACAGACCATTTGGATGAGGATGATACAGAATACTCTTTTGATGATAAACATGAAACTATTTGAGCATCACGACGATAGCTTCATTCAGAAAGTGGATACCCTTGTCACTCATCAGTATCTTAAGACACCCAAAACTTGTCCAAAGATCTTCATAATGAATATTCCCAGTCGTTTTTGTTGAATATAATTAATGGTTTTTGAAAGCATGCCAATATAGATGCAATCAAGGAAGTTGCTTTCGTTCTGAAAGCTTTATATGATGATGACATATTAGAAAATGTTATTTTCCAATGGTATGATAACCATACTTTGGGTGCCCAAGGCAATAACTCTTCAATGTGGAAAAATATTAAACCATTTATTGGGTGGCTTGAAAGTACGGAGTCTGAGTCTGAAGAGGATTAGTTAGTGAACTAAATATGTTTGACCATTTTAAGTTGTATCACCAAAGATATTAGTGTACTGGTTCCAAATTGCTGAAGCTTTTATATCATGAAGCTTCCTGTCTACACTATGCAACCAAGTTGAATGGAGGTATTTTTTGTGAACAATCAATTTCCACCAAATTTTTCCATGTGATATCAATCACCAAAGGATTTTCATCCCCAATTACCTAATTCAATATCTATAACAATTTTTTATATATATGTGAACATATTATGTTGGTTATATATATATATATATATATATATATATATATATATATTGATGACTGTTTAGTGATACATGAGGTTTCATCCCTTGGAACTGTGTGTCTTCCATGCATCTTCCTAGCATTTTTGGAGTGTCTACCTGTTCATCACTCTTATCATCAATACATTTGAAACCTCAATGGCCTGCTTCCATGGAAGCAGAATTCACTTTTCATTCTTTCACGATGGCTCCTTTGGTGCAACATCTCCTTTCTTCTACGCTACGTTTTCCTATACTACTGCCTTATGGCATTTCCATTGCAACATGTGGTGCAATTCCTAGTGGTAACATTTTAAATGGGTCAAAAGATGTTACAACACTCCCTTTGGTCATGGATGGGTTAAGACAAATAGATTGTAGGGTCTCCTTGAGGGTGACAAATCCATGATAGAGGTACAATTTTGTAGCATAATACAAAATTCAAAATCTTGAGACTGTTGTCAACACAAGGTGTCCAGGCCAATATTCCAAACTCTTATATTTTTCCAACACATAGTCTCGCATTCCCCCCAACTTGCACAACACATGGAAATGTACCCCCTTTTATGCTTGACAACCCTAAGTTCCATCTTCTTGAGTTGTAACCTCTCTCCTCTTTTCTCTAACATTTTTTACAATAGTGATATATTTTATTAATTAGTTTTTATTTATATATTACACTACAATCTCTATAACATGAAATTCAAACCAAATCATATCAATTTAGTGGCATAATCATCACATAGAGTACATTTACATTTACAACTTTTGGATCAACATGGGGGTATTACAAACAAAGAGACAATGGTTGAGGTTAGAAAATAAACTGAGACTAGATGCAATTCTATAGAGTCAAAAACTAATTAATTGGATGTGTTGTAAACTTTGACTTTTATGGATCAATACATGGGGCATTAATGTGGAGATGCAATGAAATAAAATACTAACATAGGGCATTAATGTGGACATGCAATGAAATAAAGTACTAACATATATGCTTTGCATTTTTGGTTGTGACAAAATTGTAATAATGAACATGCTACAATATAGTGGAATCAACGCAATACAAACATCCTAAGTCCCATAGAGACAAATTAGGTACCTAAGTAAATTTTATTAGTACGGATTTGATTTCATTGTTTAATAATCATTTAGTATCATATAAATTTGAATAATACAAAATTACAAATTAATTTAAAAATATAAATTATAATATAAATAATTTTCTTTATTATTATTATTTTTTTATGTAAATTAATTTAAAGTCTAAGAATGTTATTAAGCTATTACAATTTTTCACGAGCAATACCACCACTATCATCATTCTCATTCTCATGAGTATCGTAGATGTTTTGTGATTTTATGCAACAAACAGACAGTAGCAGAACCAAGGTCACCTTCTTTTTGTGATTTTATGCTTCAGTGAAAGATCTCTTTTATGCTAGCCGTAAAAGATCTTTCCAAAAAAAGGGTGACTGCATTTCATTCTGATTACTATTATCAACCGTGCAACTGCAATGTGGTTTGTATTATATTCGTAATCAACGCAAACTGAAGAACGAAGTGCAATTGAAAGCAACGCTTGCATTTCATTATGGTTTCTGTTACAATGGTAATCAACGCACATTGAACAGGGTACTGCCAGCTACAGTGTCGGAGAGATTCACCAAAAACTTTTTCAGAATAAATCAAAGCATAGTTAAGAGAGGAATGCTAGCTATAGTACCGGCGAGATTCACCAAAACATTATTCAGGCTAATTAACTAAAGCAGCTAGTCTTCAAGATTTCAGGAGCTGAATCTCACCAAATTATTCAAAAACCAAAGACTACCAATAACACCCATCTTAAATATAATCTATCTATCTCTGTCCTTACTTTATAAGGAAGGCATGGTTTGCCCTAATTGGCAGTAGGTGGAGATATCATACTGGCTCTCCGAGCGCATAAATATTCCGCGTGCTTGACGCGATCGGGCATCACTTCTTTCACTCCATCAGATTTGCAGAATCGGTCCATCCATCCGGTCAACAACGGCATTTTCTTTGGATCTATTAAATGGTATTGGTAGCCTTCTCGAGGGCTTTAATAAACGTCGACATACCACCCAACGCGATGTCAATCAAGCCGATCTCATCCCCTCCAAAATACGCTTTTCCTGCGAAGCAGCGGTTGGTTCGCAGAGCTTCCTCTATCAAAAGAAAGTTTGTAACACTATCTTCCACTGCTTTCTGTAGCTGCTCGCCTTGGCCAAAGAGAGCTGCTCGCGTAGATGGAAAGAGCTGAGCGCACACATAACAGTCATGAGGATATTGGTGACGAAATATTTAGAACATAATTGGAATTTTGGAAGACATAAATTTTCAAGAGACGAATGCCAAATAAAAATGAGACATGAATGCAGGTGATTTCTAATGAATGAATTAAATTACCTTATCGTCTATAAACGCAGCCCAAAAGCGAGCAATGGCTCGGTCATATGGATCTTTGGGCATAAGATTCGGCGCCTTATTGTCCCATGCCTCCTCGATGTATTGCACAATAATCATGGATTCACATACAGGCTTTCCATTGTGGACAAGCACTGGAATCTGCTTATAAACAGGGTTTGATTGCAGCAGCAGCTCGCTCTTAGTTTTCAGATCCTCTTGGATGAACTCGTAATCGATACCTTTAAGAGCCAGTGCTATGCGAACCCGCACCACGAACGGACTCAGAGTCGCACCTAACAGCTTCACTTGTCCCCTTTCTCCCTCCCTCGCCATTGCACTGAAAATATACTGAAATTGAATGTTTTCTTTTTTTGCCTCTTCTGAGTTTTATGTATCTGGTGCCTCTTCATTCTCGGATATGTTATATATATAGGCATCGCAGCACCCGGAGTCCCGACCTTGTACGAAAACTAGTTTCTACCTGAGTTCGGACCGAGTCGTACACCGACTAAAAATTTCAATAAAGTATAATAAACCAGAGAGCGCAGACGTAATGCATGACTTCAGTTTATTTTCCGTTCCTTCCGATGTTTCTCAATCAATTTTGAATCCAATTTTTACCGTTTGTCTTGAATGTTTGCTTTTATTACTTGAATTTTCTCTTTTATTCGAGGTCAAATCTGGCTGGCTGTGGTAGTTAGTATTGTCTCATGGCTTGCGTCACAATGTGTTGGACTTGTGGCCATGTTACAAGGGATGGGTAGTTAGTATTGTCTCATGGCTTGCGTCACAATGTGTTGGACTTGTGGCCATGTCACAAGGCATCGGATCAGCTAAATAATAAGGATGGCCACTAATGGGTGATATAAAAAAATATATATTTATTAATAATAATACTTATTATTATTATTATAATTATTGATGTGTTTGCTCTTGTGGCCATTGTGAGGCCATGTCACAAGGGATTGGATCAGCTAACTCGGCCACTTATATAAAAATGAAATATTTATTAATAATAATAATAAATATTATTATTATTATTATTTAAATTGATGTATAAGGGTATAGATGTATAAGGGTGTTTTTGATATCGGCCTGGAGTATGCCGTAAAACTGCTTCTGCTTGGCTAAGAGCTCGTCTTCCTCGGACGTAAGGAAACAGGTTAACGGCCCAAGACCCAGAGGCATCTGGCAGGAGTGAAAGCCTGCTCCCTTACGGACCACCAGCGGGTTATTACAGGTGGCGTGGTTTTCCTTGATAACGGTGATGAGTCAAACCGACATTCGCGGATAGCAGCCAGAGATGGCTGTCCTCACTGTTGGTTTGACACCTGAGTTTGATAGGTTTTGCCACCTTCGGAAAAAAAAAAAAAAAAAAAAAAAAAGGGTGTTTTTGATAAACTATTATTTATATATAAATTATTAAAGTTTATAAAGTAACATATATTTTATTTTTCTTGATTTGAATTTATAACCTCAAAAAATAAAGTATATCTCTTAAAAATATGTGAATTATTTTTATTAGAAAGATATCTCGGCATAGAAACAAATGGTTTTTCAATATTTTTAGATTACATATTTTTTGAGAAGATTTTTCAGGGTAAATCACATTCGAATGTATTTGTCGACGCGTTTCGAACCAACGAGCTTCGAACCCGCCAAGAGCTCGAGAGCGTTTGTCCCAACCAACAACTCTAGGAACTAGTAACTTGACCCAAACTATTCTAGGGCTTCCACAGTATTTGCTCCAATCCATAACCATCGAGAACTTGAGCACCAATCAGAAAAATAGGTGGAAAAACCACAACACCATGGCTATCAATCAAATGGAAAGGCAAGGCTAAAACCACTTCCACTCTAGGAAAATATCCATACCATTATAGCACATAACCAGAGAATCACATGCATATATCATGCATCCATAAATAAGAAAGTAAATCACACATACAAGATGCTACCTGTAAAAAACTCCAGCTGTATCTGTTGATCCAACTATTCCTTGCACTTTCCTGCGTTCCTTCACCTTCTTCCTCCAATCTAAGTGAATAAGAGGGTTATCTAAGCATGCTCCGAGAATGCTCTAAGTGTGCAAGATTATGAGAGAAGAATGCTAAAATGAAAAAAGGAAGTGAACTGATCCTCAAAATCTTTTTTACTATTGAGGCCTCTATTTTATTCATTTTCCTTCATTTTTTCCTCTAATTTCCTTAGCATGCAAATTTATGTCTCGTCACCTTCCTCTTCTCCTATTTTCTTTTATTTTCATAAATAAATACCAATTATTGCCACTTTTCCTTTGCCAATTTCCATAGCCAATAATTAATCACGCGTGATGCCCACTAAAGTGTTTTTTCCAACATTCAGCTTGGAATATGTGTCCCATGGCCTTGATCTTATTTAATTTACATAGGAAATCAACTAGGGGTTGTTATAATGTTGTTCCTTTGGGGATGCCCACACTTATACAAGTGAAAAGAATTTTTCAAATTCAATTTTTTTTTTATGAATGATTTTGTTACGTTAATTAACAATGATGAAACCAATGTTTTTTCCTTTAATTGTAAGGAAGTCATCCAGGAACATTTGACAAGAATCTTTGGCTTTCGTAAGGCCTACTTACTGTCCAAATTCCTTGTCATACCACTTTTGTTATATCAGAACCAGATATCCAATTGGGAAGAATTACTCTTTAAAACATATTTTGAGATTAAAAGTTGGACGTTTTGTGCTCTTAATTTTTTTGGAATATTTGTCCTTACCAAATTTGTCTTGTAGGCATTTTCGAATTACCAAATGGTTGTCAAATAGTTTGTAATCAACTTCACTCGTTATGGTGTGATTTTCATTAGAGGTGCAATTAAAGCCATGTGTTGGTCCCTTGTTGGTTGGGATAAGTCAATTTTACTAAAGTATACTAGTTGTTTGGGGTTAGGAGATCTAAAAATGGTTAGTGAATCTTTTGGGGAAAAATTGTGGTGGCTTTAGGTTAAAGGTGGACAGGAATTGTGGATGAAAATTTGGTTGCAGATGTATGTACCCTTGCTGCAACAAAAACATATATTATGATGGGATTGTATACTTCCTGGTTTGAGTGCCTAGAAATGGGTAGGAGGTTGCAAATCTGTCATGAGGAAATATGCATTATGGGATATAAAAGTAGGGGATATTTCCCTATTTTTAGTAGAAGCTTGGGAGTAAATGCTTCTTACTTTTGCAAACATTTTGAGCAAAATATGCTTTGGTAGTAGTGGAAAGAAAATGATGCTTGGACCAAAACTCCAAATGACCTTCCATGTGAGGGTTTCCATAATACTTTAGAGGCTTAGAGTATTTAATGTTCTCAGTGACATGATGTTTTATGATAGAGGTAGAAACTATGAGGTTCACTTTCTGTTAAAGAGGCTTATTCATTTATTGTCGATTTCTAGAGTTTGGAATAGACGGTAGCATTGAACCGTCTATGGGAGAGATGGTGGTAGCTTAAATTCTCTTCCTTTTTATGGTTAATTGTATGGGTTCACCATCTAACCTCAAATCTTATTTGAAGGAAGGGATTTGAGGGTCTATCATTATGTATTTTATGCTTCAAGGAGGAGGACATGAAAAATCGTATTTTCATCTCATGTGATTTCTTTATTCAAATGTGGGATATCAATCATCTTTTTGGTATAAATTGACCACTTTTGGCGGATATTCATTCCTTATTGGATCAATGGTATTACCATAAATTTAAGAACCCCTTTATTTATTGTGCTTGGGTGCATGCATTAGGATTTATTCTTTGGAAATTGTTGAAAGAGCAAAATTATCGTATTTTTTAGTCAAGGAATAGATCTTCTATGGTACTTATAGATGTGGTTCTCAAGAATATTTGAGATACTATCCTTGCATTGCCATGGTATACTAATAAATGGCAAGTTCAAGGATCTGAAGGAGGTATTATGGGAAATATTCTCCTAGTGCAGGATTGTTGTCATACTAGTTCTAACTCACATTCATCACCTCCACAATGTTTTATTAAGCTAAATTTTGATGGGGTTGCTAAACGAAACCCTATGATTGCAGGTTGTGGTGGGATAATCCGGGATGAACATGCCATGCCATTGAGATATTTTTCCATGTATTTTGGGGTCCCAACCAATAACACGGACTAATTTTTGGCAGTAGAATTAGGTTTATGAATTTGTTTTAGGGAAGGTTATTCCTTATTGCAAGTGGACAAAGATTCACAATTGGTAATTCAATGTATTAAAAAACTATTACATTGTCAACCAGTAAATAAAACGATACATAGTTGGAGACTAGAAATGTGGTTTCCAGTATAAATGATTTGATACCTAGGTTTGCTTACACTCTTGTTCATCATATCAAGCGAGGTGGAAATCAGGTGGCATTTTTACTCGCAAATAGGTGATGTACATGTGACAACTTAAACCTTGACTAGTCATGGATGCTCACCACCATGCATAATAATATAAACCTTTTACTGCAAAGGATGGATGAAGATTATACAGTAAAGTCTGGTGTTTTCCGTGATGGGGTTGCCTTTATCTACCTTCGGTCTATAATTAATGTAACATTTGGAGTGCGTGGCAAGGGTGGACATTTCACATATGAAGTTGTGAGTCTGGCAAAGGGTAAGAGTGAGTAGTCAAGCCTGGTCTTGGATGTCCCTTCATGTTAAATTCCCTGGCATGGGGTGGTGAAGAAATTAGGTGCAATATAGTGGAGGTGAGGTATGCCACAACCTTATCCCACATTTGTGGCTTCACAATTAGTTTCTAGGTGAATTCAATGATGATGTACAGTTCATTTTTCATGTCTTTTTGAGTGTGGTGTTTGTATGAGGCATTATCCCTTCGCTACTATTCATGGTGTTTTGTGAGGGACACCCATGTATTTTGTACTTTATTACAATCAATGAAGAAGGGGTTGTTTTTTGAACTGGTGCTTTTATTGTCGAATTCAACTTTAGTGGAGTCTGAATTCCAAGTAATGAGTTGTCGGGTTGGTAGTAATTATGTTGGGGGATGAGGAAACCATCATTTTATAGGTGGCTCCATTTCATCCTTCTTCAATGTAGTTCCACTGGAGGTATGCAGGGATATTTTATTCCTGGAAGAAAAAAATATAGAGAATGTTCTTATTACTCAGATTCAAAGATCCTTAAAAGCGAATTAAAAGGGTTAAATTCTAGACCCTAGTAAAATGCACAAAATGAGGTTAGTTTTGTCTAAACTCCTTCGTTGCATGGTTATAGATGGATACTTTTCTTTGTTTAGTTATGTTGAATAACCAGATAACCAACTACAATATATTTTCTATCATAGAGGACATCAAGAGGATTCTAAAAAATATTAGTTTTAAAGTAAATTATTGGATGGTCATTTGTCTCATATAGAGAGATATTTGCTATGAGATTCTGATTCTGGGGACCTTGTGGACCCTCTAGGAGATCCCATTGCAACACCAATTTGTAGCTCTTCAAAACCCTTTGTTCCTACATCATATTAGTTCATGTATGGATGAATCACTCCTAGTGTAATGGCAGTGCATTCCAACCTTACTTCTTATGCTTATTTTTGGGAATACTAATGCACAAAGGGTATAGGTCTTTGGTTGATGTGTTTCGTGCTCATTTTTTCACAATAGAGGTTGATGGTTGTTAATGCTTAGTCTACTTAGTTGATGGTGGATGCATGGTTACTGTTATCACTTTTCTATTTGTTTCATTTGTGGATGGTCCTATCATTTTGTAATGGCTCAAACTTTTAGTTTCTAGGTGGCTAAACAAAGTAGTCTGAGTAATTATGTACTGGAATTTTGATGGGTGTTTTCAGTTAGCAATCAAGCCCAGGCTATGCCCATGTTTCTCTATGTACCCATGTAACTCAGTTTTCATAATGCAATAGAACATGTTTATTTATCTACAAAAATAAATAAATTCAACCTTATAAAATAAGCTAATAATAAGGGTTACTTGGAAACCATCAACCTTGACAAATGAATTCTAAGTATAAATAGGAATACAAATTAGAAATATGATACAGACATATTCTCTATCTATTTGAACACTATGATTTATGCACTTCACCTGTAAAGATCAACTCCACATATGTGGGTTACAATATTGTTTGAGATAAGTATTGTGCATTTCCATTTTGCATTTTGATTGTGATCCTTAGGTTCTTAACAACCATAAAAATGATGACATGATATAAAAAATTGGTGGTTTATAGTTGATATGTGATGTAATAATTAGGGTATAGTTTTCATGGTTCAATTTATCTTTCAAGCTAATGTTATTTATTTTCATAAGAATCTCTTCTATGTTATCAGTTATGATTTGTTATTTATTTATTTTAATAGTTGAATTTGATTGGATTTTTTGATAATAAGGAATATGATATAATATTCAATGCAAACATTCTAATACCTTTCTATTCATTTTTTTCTTATAATATTTTCTTTTAAGTAGTGACTATTTATTTTATTGACAAGGGTTCTTCATGTTATTCCCTGTATTTATGGTTGGAATCACTTTTAGACCCAACATTTGTGGGAATTTTATAATATTAGGAGGATGTATTTCAAAGATATCATACCTATAGAACCTCATGGTAAGATATCATACCTATGGAGAAGACCAAAAGAAATTCTACAAGGAAATCCAAAATGGAACGAAGTAAAGAAAGTTAGATGCAATAATAGAAGAAGATCTAATAGATTAAGAGTAGTTATAACTCAAATAGTGAGGAAGTGTTGTAGAAGTAACTTACTAAAGGAAGTTGGTTTCCTTAGTTTTATTTAAATTGTGATATTTTGGTAGTAGTTAATTTAGAAGGAATATATTATGAAAATGTATAGACTTAGTCAACTAGGAATCCCTTAGATAATTCAACAAAATAGATTGATTTTATTGAGTTTGGTTAAGAGAGATCTATGTAATATATATTTCAATGTAAATGAAAGAGATTGAGAAATGTCAAGTTTGTTCCAGTGTAAATGGTGTTTAAGAGAGCAAGAGTGTATGCAAACTCTTAATCTGTAATCTTCCCTTTAACTTGGCTTAATATATCATTTGTGTATATTTCATTGTGCTTATGCTGACTGTGTTTAGTTTAGTGTGGATTAGTTTAGATTTATTTATATGTTGTAGGAAGAATTGATTAATGTAGATAACTAGTTCCTAGTTTCAATTTCATGATCAAAACTTCAAATCCTGGTCACATCACAAGTTTCTATACTGGACTAGAAAAATTTATTATAACACAAAAGCATTCGATAACACATATTTTTTTAAGATTATTCAATTGATGGAGACGTGAAAGTTTCCAGCACATATTTCCATTTATTTAAACTCACAAGAGGTATTTGGTTGCAACAATGGTTCTAATGTTAAGTCATTAACTAGATTTCAAATTGTAGATGATAATCTAGACTATGAAGTATTTGGTTTGAACTTACCAATAATTTATAATCTTAAGTTGGATCATGAATCCTGGATCAAAGCAAATAATCCAGATTGGAAGACATATTTGGATTAGAAGGATAAATGGATTAGAGGAGGAGTTCAGATCACAGGATATTTGGATTGGTTGGGATATTTGGATCAATTAGATACTTTAAATCTCTGGACTGTGAGCAAAAATAAATCTACCTTCATCATTGGATTCCAAATTGCACAAGGAATTCAGATTTCTACCTTCAAGTGAGTTTGGTAGTTGATGTTTTAATAGAGAGAAATTAATGTCAAAATTAAAGTTCGGGTTGACCACCATTACTTCCACACAAATTTTCGACTATAGAGTGAGAGATTCCGATATGTCAAGAGAATTTCGAAGAGAATCGATCCGAGTTACAGGAAAAATAAGTTGAAGGAGATTGAAGGGCATCATTTTTGGTATCAAAGTAAGGAGTGTTAAGATACGGAAAAACGTCACAAAGGAGCAACTTGACAAGCATGTAGAGGAATGATTGTAGTGAATGTTGCCTCACAAGCAAAGATGAGACCCACTCAATCGAACTTATAGGTGATGAAAACTGCTAAGAAAATAGGATCTAGTGTGGGAGATGCGAGTGAGGTAGAAGAAAAATATTCTAGTGAAGAATAAGGTGAAGGATCATAAGAGGAAAATATGTCAAACATGATAACTAATATGAGTTCCAGACCAAAGAGATGGAGGTTCTTGTATATGAGGGTAATTTAAAAATTGATCAATTGATGGATGATATTAATGCAATGGAAAAATATTTTGATTACGAAGATGTTGATGAAGAAAAAAGAGTAAATTATGAAAGCAAAATATTGAAAGGTCATGCAACCCTATGGTGGGATGGAGTGGAAGTAGATAGAAAGACAAAAGGAAAGTCTAAGCTCAAAATTTGTGATATAATGGTGGCTAAATTCAAGGGTATGTCCATACGTAAATATTACGAGTTAAACATATTCAAGCTTTTAGTCCTTACAATCTCCTCGGCTAAAAAGGAAATCGAGAAGGGTAACCTCAAACCACTTCAACTCAGTAGCTAGCCCTACTGAGCATGAGAGGGATCTCTCTAAGTCTCTTATCACTGATATGACTTTAAAGAAAATGAGTTTTAGGCTAGATATATGTATTTGTTTGTGAAAATTTAGGTTTTAAGGTTTGCTGAACTTAGGGTTTAGAGCCACAAATAGGTCTAGGCTGTAGGAGTACAGGAGCAAATATGAGAAGAAACTAGATATCAGAAGCCATGGTGTATTTGGAATATTGTCAGTGTAGTGTTGGGCCTTGAAATTATCATTCACTTCCATTACATTTTCACTTATATTTCCATATTGTCACTTTCACTCCACCTCTATTTAATTACTTTTACCTCCATTTCATTACATTTACCTTACCATTATCATTATTGGGTAACATTTCTGTTTTTCCAAATTTTATTAATTCTTAGCAATTTTAAATGAATTTATGGTTAAAAATTAGAAAATAATATGCATATGCTTGTACCGAAAAAGTGGGATGAGATTGTTGACATGTGTAGGTCAAAAAGAAGCTTCTAAAAGACTCTTATGTGGCCTCACAAAACCAAATTCGAATTTGAGTGGAGAAGATCATGGGATTATAAGGACACGTGTCTCATTTCCTATTTGTATTGAAACTCTAAGAAGGCATGTGTCTTATCATTTCCTATTTTGATTGTAACTCTAGAGATATAGGGAGAGATTCATGGACTCTCATTAATGAGGTAGCTTCTCGTCTTTTTGTATAAATAGGGGAATTTTTCTCCTATCACTTTTATGTGTAAAGTTAAGGAATTGCTCATGTTTTGAATAAAGAAGAAGGCTTGCATAATCCTCATACTTTTGGATTGACCATCTACAATGTGTGATATTTATTTGTTTTCATAGATTAAGATTTATTTTCTTTCATAGATTAAGATTTATTATTTTCTTAATTACTGTGTAATCTTATGCTAATCAAAGCATCTCAAGAAAATAATTTTCTCTTTTCCAAAATTGGATTGTGTTTGAAGCATTGGAGCATATAGTGATCTTAGTTTTCCTTTACATGTTTTTACAATGCTTTGTTAGGATTAAGTTTTACATTCGCAGTTCAATCTTATGCAGAGCATTTCAAGAAGTTAGTTCTTCCAAATTGATTGGTTGAGGCATTTAGAACAGAGAGTGATTTAGTTTCCTCTCTCGTGCTTTTATCATGCTTTTTAGATTAAATTTCTTATCTATTGTGTCATCTCATGTTCAGCATTTCAAGAAGGTAACCCTTTCGAAATTGATTGCTTAAAAACATTATCTTACACAGTCATTGCAAGTTTTTACATGTTTTCTTTTACATGCTTTCTTTATGCTTTCCTAGATCATGTTTTCTTTCATTTAAATTCATTAGATTTTGTCCATTAACATTTAAAGATTTCATCTAGAAGCATAACTTTCATTTCTTAGATTAATTTCCTTAGGCATAAGAAATAAAACCCCGAAACAACATAAAATCATATTCAACGAAGTAAGAAACAAGGTTAACTAAGCACATATTGTGCACCACACTTCATCAGTTTACTAACCCCGGTCGATAATTTATGTTAGCAATTTAAGACATTAAATTGACTGAACATTTTGGTGCCGTTGATGGGGAAGTGTAATTATGAGACCATATTTCTTACATCTTAAAAAAAAACGATCACTTAATAATTTCTCAAGTATGCTCTCCTCCTATGCTTTGTGTGATCTAGAGGATAATATATATATATATATATAAATATATATATATATATATATATATATATATATATATATTTTCTACTAAAAATAAGTAAATAAATAAATAAAAAATATACATATAAAAAAATAAAATAAAATAAAAATCAATGTTGATTCATTTTGAATAAATTCCAGTGACACAGTAAGAGTCACTTTGTCTTTTTTATTGCCATCAAAAATAAAATTTATATGTGAAAATATGATTTTTTTTTGAAATGCATAAATAAATTTGACGAATTTGACTAGTATGCTCTCTTTTTGCGCCTCGTTGTGACCTAGAAGATCAGAAAATCAGATCAGTCAATTTAAATATTAAAATTGAAAAAAATAAGTAGAAATTGATTGAAGAAAAATTTGTTGTGGAAGACTATCTTAACAGAAGCAGAAGTGAAACAGGTTGCCAACCACTCTCTGGCCAAAGGATAAATTGCAGTGTTCAAAGCAGGGGCCTGCAAATTGCCCTCTTTCCTTGTTGCCCGTCGCCTTATTTCAACATCCATTGTTTCGGCTAACTTATTTTTCTCTGCTTGCTCTCTTTGTAATTGAAAATTGCGGTCATTATTTTGTGCTTATGTTGTAGTCGCACGTTCAAGGGTATGTTGATGTTGTTCCAACCTTTCATGTAGCAGAGAATGCCACTATCCATTCTTTGAGGAACACCATGACTGAGGAGACAAGAGGTGCCATGGTAGAAAGAGCTTGCCAACGCTGTCCATTATATAGGAGTGATAGGTCAGCCCGATTCAGTTCAAATACACACAACACAAGGCAGAGAGTGAGGCGTGGAATGATCAAATCAAAATCAGAAAGTCTGGGTGCTGGTCAATACCAAAGAAAACAATGTGATGTTCACCTGAGCTGAACAACAAAGCAGTCAATCAAGGAGTCTATCAAGAAGCGAATGCGATCCTCTTGAGAGAAATGCAACCTCTATAAAAACGTCAGTTTTAAAATGATATTTCTGAGCAAACCAGGGCGAATCTGAAAAAGCTGGGACATGGGTTTTTTCTCGAACGGGTGAATCTAATATCTCAAAAACTGTTTCCTTGGATTCCTAACCGTTGGGAGAAAATCGTGGTTCTTTGAGACCCTGTTTGGTGATTGCGCAAAGGAAAAATGGATTGCAAAGACAAAAACAGAATTTACTGGCAGTGAAGGAGATCTCTGCGATCATCAGTCCAAATGGAACAACTATCAATGCTTCAAGCACATACCGATGCAACCATTTTGATGTTTGAATAGGTTCTACACAACAAATCAAGGAATGGGCTAAATGGGTGATTGAGGAATGATTTAAAAAAACTCATATCTAGCTGTTCGAATTCCACAGGAAGGTTCTTTATGATCTTGCTAGTTCACGACACTATCACTGAGCTGCAGAGTTTTATGGGAGTACTAAATATTGACAGAAAATGAATTCCACAATTTTCCCTATAACGTATATACTTCTACGCCCACCAGGCCTTGTAGAAGCTCTTTCTTGGTACACTTAGTATAATTAGAGCATGTTTTGAGCTTCAAGCGTACCATTAGGTAATGCCAGAAGCACTAGAATATTTAAGGCAAGCTTAGGAATCTAGTAGAATAGCTGAATCAAGAAGTTGTGTAAGTGTTACCACCCTTGCTACTTGCCTTGATGCTTGTGGTGGTTATTCAACTGTCTCATTTCCAACTGGACTTGATGGGACTGCCTTTCCTGCCTTTCTCTTTGGTTCTAGCTAAACAACTGTTGAAACGATTGCTCAAACATTTGCCTCATCAACCATATCTACTTCTGCTTCATCGACTAAATCAACTCGGTCAATAGAAATCAATATATCACTGGCGATGATATGAGCGGAAGGGGAATAATTCGAAGGAATATTTTACATTTAGAGGAATCATTCAAAACAATTCAATTTGACAGATTGAATAATGGCTTGCAAAATAATTGGAAGATTATTTGGATGATTTCTGAACATTTGGCATTAAAAACTATAATATTGTTCTTGTGTATTTTTATCTGAAGTTTTAACTTGCAGGACATAGCAAATCTTTGAGATGTCAATCATTTTGCTGAGGACATCACATGAAGTCATCTGACAATAGGTAGCTGAATTATTTTTCATGGTTATTTCTTAAAAATGGATTGTTATCAAATATCATGAATTTCACTGAATATAACACTTGATTTTCCTTAATCTGTTTCATTTGACATTTAAATTTTGCATAAGAATCAAAAAGTAAATTGGCCATTTCTTTTTGAACACACTTATGTTCTTTATGCCAAGTTTTTTTTTGCAGGTTTGGGATGATTGAATGATCATTGAAGGAAAATAATTGTGCGCATAAATGGTCTTCAAAGGACCGATTTCATGAGAAACTTAAGAACAAGTCCATGTCCATATTCATCAAAACCATTACTCTTCCTCCCTTTTGAATTATAAATTCAACCAAGAACTTCGAATCAAGCCACAATTATTTTTCCCATCAAGAGTTAGTTGTTCATTTTCCTTCATTCACATACACTTTTTGTCTACTCCACAAATAAAATCAAGAAGCTTACTTTCATGCTTATTTCCCATTGTCATTATTATTTTCCATTGTCATCTCTCATTTTCATTTTCATTTTCCTATCCTTTTCATTTCGCAATTAAAACCCACTTCAATGCAAATTATTGAGTCCATAGTACTTTGAGTCTAAAATCCTTGCAAAAACACCTTGAGGCTTGCATGCCTTAATGGCAATTCCTCATGCCGACGAACAATGGGAATACATCAATGTCCCTTGTTCATCGGATCTTTTAGGTACTCGACAACAACAAAATTATTCATACTTAGCAAGATGTGTTTGGGCATATTGAATCTCATTGTAATCAATGATGAGAGTTCTCGTATGGCCATTAAGTCAACAATTTCCTGCTATGTTCGACATCAGAACATCTATTCACATAGCTGGAATTGTGCCAATGAGTTTTGAAGACATGAAGACTATCATTTTCAACATTTTGGAGCAAATGTAGAAGACATCCAGCTACAGAATCAACTAACAGTTGCAGTATCCAACAACAACTGCAGAAACAAATAACAACTGCGGAATCGGATGGCAGCAGTAGAATCAACACCATTCCGCAGCAGATTCAACAAGTTTTAATAAAAGCAATAAAAAGTCATTTTGACTCTTTTCTCCATGACTTGTCCAGCTACTTGAAGAAGATTATGATCAGAATTTTACAACCAACACACATGCAGCTCATCCATTTCTAAAGGGTAAGTTAAGGTATGCCATTTTCTAACATTTTACCATAAAATTCCTTGAAAAGCTAGAATGATAATTTTTGGAAAAAAAACATTTCTCTTCCTCATCTCATAAAATTGCCAGTATCATTAGTTTGGGGGGAGGGGGGAGATACATTCATATTCATATTTTTCCGTATTCATATCACATTCAAAAGCTCACATACTTTCAAAATATATTAACTATTACATTATTGTTATGAGCATACAAAAGATTTTCAAAAGTACTGAAAAGATAATAGGATACAAACACAATCATGGTTGTCACACAATAACCACCTATGATGCAATCCAATAAATATACACTTTGCAACAATAATCAAATTATCATTAGGCAAAGTTCAACGATAAAAAATGAATGCAACAACAAAATATGGTTGTAACACAAGAACCAACCATGTTGCAATTCAACTAAAAGACTTTGCAGAAGTATGAAGTTATCAAATTATATCATGCAAAGTTAAGTCAAAGCTCAAGGATAAAAAAGAATTAATGTAATAGATTGCCTGAGGACATGCAATAGCTTCAGTTGGGGGGTATGTTGGGCCTTGAAATTGTCATTCACTTCATTACATTTTCACTTATATTTCCATGTTGTCACTTTCACTCCACCTGTATTTCATTACATTTACCTTACCATTATCATTATTGGATCACATTTATGTTTTTCCAAACTTTATTAATTCTTAGCATTTTTAAATGAATTTAGGGTTAAAAATTAGAAAATAATGTGCATATGCTTATATCGAACAAGTGGGATGAGATTGTTGACATGTGTAGGTCAAAATGAAGCTTCTGAAAGACCCTTATGTGGCCTTCCAAAACCAAATTCGAATTTGAGTGGAGAAGATCATGGGATCATAAGGATATGTGTCTCATTTCGTATTTGTATTGAAACTCTAAGAAGTTCCTATTTTGATTGTAACTTTAGAGATATAGGGAGAGATTCATGGACTCTCATTAATGAGGTAGCTTCTCATCTTTTTGTATAAATAGGGGAAGTTTTCTCCTATCATTTTTATGTGTAAAGTTGGGGAATTTCTCATGTTTTGAATAAAAAAGAAGGCTTGCATTTGGAGCTTATCAACTTTCCATCCTCATACTTTTGGATTGGCCATCTACAATGTGTGAGATTTATTTGTTTTCATAGATTAAGATTTATTTGCTTTCATAGATTAATATTTATTACTTTTTTAATTACTGTGTAATCTTATGTTAACCAAAGTATCTCAAGAAAGGAATTTTCTCTTTTCCAAAATTGGATTGTGTTTGAAGCATTGGAGCATATAGTGATCTTAGTTTTCCTTTACATGTTTTTACAATGCTTTCTTAGGATTAAGTTTTACATTCATTGTTTAATCTTATGTAGAGCATTTCAAGAATGTAGTTCTTCCAAAATTGATTGCTTGAGGCATTTAGAACAGACATTGATTTAGTTTCCTTTCTCATGCTTTTATCATGCTTTTTAGATTAAATTTCTTATCTATTGTGTTATCTCATGTTCAGCATTTCAAAAAGGTAACCCTTCCGAAATTGATTGCTTAAAAACATTATCTTACACAGTCATTGCAAGTTTTTACATGTTTTCTTTTACATGCTTTCCTAGATTATGTTTTCTTTAATTTAAATTCATTAGATTTTGTCCATTAAGATTTAAAGATTTCGTCTAGAAGCATAACTTTCATTTCTTAGATTAATTTCCTTAGGCATAAGAAACAAAACCCCAAAACAACATAAAAGCATACTCAACAAAGTAAGAAACAAGGTTAACTAAGCACATATTGTGCACCACATTTCATCAGTTTACTAACTCCGGTCAATAATTTATGTTAGCAATTTAAGACATTAAATTGATTGAACATGTAGTATAGAAGAGAAAGTTTAGAAGAAACTAATAAGCATAAGTAAACATTATTTCATTAGCTTAGGAAGACATAAGCATAACTATGAAAGCCAGATAACAGAGCTTAAAAAACAAGAATTCTGCATATTTCACCAAAAGGAATCCATATAAAGAAGAGATATCATGTGGATGAAGATATCTCAACCATTAAAATATAAATAGAATGAAGTACAGACACCATGAACTCACTGGGCTAGAGTTCCTTGAAAATAGCTGCAACATGTCTCTGTATTAGCTGAAAAGATGATTACATGCCAGCGTCTTTCACAAAAAGTTCAACCCTTCTCTTTGAAAGAGAAATCATACATATAGACTCTCCTAGATCACTTTCCCACCTTCAGGAGTCAAATTACTTGGTGGAGGAGCTAACTCCAATATCCTCTCAACCAACAGGTGAGAGTGAGAAGGTGAAACTCAAACACTTCATGGAGAGTTTGCTTCTTTTATGAGACCTAATAAACAAAAAAACAACCTATGATGTACATTTATTCATGCCTACATCACCTAGCCTCGAAAAGCATACCATTACATAGAGAATCTTGACTTTGACTAAGTCAATCTAGAATCTAGAAACTTTACACAATGAAATTTACAAATTAAAACACAGAAAAGTGCACAAGCGCAACGCCGACTTTGTGCTGATTGTGAGGTGCCTTCAAAGGGTCAAAATAAAAAAATGAGAGAATGTTCAACTAGCCCTTCAATTCTAGTTTCCAGAACAATTTGAATTTCTGAATTTGGACCATGGGAAGGCCTTCAAAAATCGATTCGCCCAAGGTCACTCCAAAAGTGCAACGCCTGTCAAAAAATGGTCTAGAATGCTAGTTTTTTGCCACTTTTTTGCATTTGTCTCCGAAACAGAGTCACCTCTGAAAAATTTGAGGAAATGGTTTTTTAGAGGATGGAAAGAGATTTCAAAAATTTATACCTTTCCTCAAATGGAGGCCTGAGGAAAATGGAGCAGCTAATTTCCTGAATTTAGCCCAAAAATTCTCAAAAAACTCAAAATACTCATAATTTGCTCAAAATTGGAGGGAATGTGCAAAAATATGTTTGTTAAACCTTCATAGATGCTTCAGCAAGCATCTCCAAGTTTCCCCCATCCTTTTGGTCTTTTTTTGGCTTTCTTAAGCTTGTTTTCATGCTGCTTAACCTTGGCATTGGCGATCATGTTTTGAGCTTGGTAGTGGTGCTCCATACGTCTGAGCAATTGATTATCCATGTGTGCCTGCTCAAGCAGCTTCTCCAATTGTTGATTCACCCTGTTGAGCCGATACTCCTTGCCTTGATTGACCTTAAGAGCAATCTTATCCTCTAGGTCTAGGTCTTCGTTTAAGAGAATGTGTTCTTCCTCTTCTTGCAATGCCTTCTTTAGGCCCCTTGTTCTTGGCCTTTTCCTCTTTCATGATCAAATCCTTTTCTTTGAGCTGACTATTCTCCTATTCAAGGAATGATAGGACATATTTTTCTCTTTCCATAGTGATTGTTAGCTCCTTGATTTGATATTCCTTCTCTCTGATGGTCTGTTGCATGATTGAAGTCTGACCTTCCACCTCTAAATCAATAAACTCAAACTCATTTTGAACTGTGTCTTTATCCTTTGCTTCCGATTCCTGTTTTGTTAATGAAGAAGGATTGGCCACTTTCTCACCATGAGAAACAAACACAAGTACTTTTCATCTCTCGTATGTTTTGGTAACCTCAAGTCTAGGTGCCTTGGGAACCTCCTCTGATTTGTTTGATAAACCTACTTCCATAGGCTATGATGATGTGTCTTGGTGATGGCTTGGTGAAGCAATCTCATTTCATTTTTGAAACCCTAGATGATAGGAAAGGGGAAAAACAGTGAGGGATGAGTGAAAAATGAAATGATGGGTAGGTGGAGTTGATAAAATGGTAAAGGAGGTTTGAAAGAGGTGGATATGGATTATGGAAAACTTATGAAAATGAGTGGAAGAGAAATGAAGGAACAATGTGCTTGTAAAAGGGAAAAAACAGAGCTTTTAGGGAAAGTGCCCAAAACCCCTAGGAATGAACTAGGGTTTCAATCTTAGTGAGGTAAATTTATGTTCTGAGGTTGATTTAGTGGTTTACATGACATATCAAAAATGTATAAAGGTGTAGGGTAAGATTTTACATGTTAAAAATCAAGAAAGGAAAATGGCCATCATCAACCCTATCTTTTTTGCATGAGAAATTCAATAAAAAACCCTAATTGAAGAAAGCTTTGCATGAATTAATTTTGTAAATTAAAAAGGTAAGTAAGGTGTTGTAATTACTTGTAGCTCAGCTTAGGATTGAAATAAAACAAGTGACAAAGCTTAAAAATTTATTTTGGGTGAGTTTCAGGCAATTTAAGTTACTCTAGCCCAAGCATAGTGTAGTGTTCCTGAGCGCAGCACTAGGCCTCCAAGCACAACGCAGTGTTCCTAAGTGCAACGCCATTCCTCCAAACCACTTTTCGGGGACTTGAACTACTACAAATTGAGAGTTTGATAGCTCGTCGGAACGCTCTTGAACTCTGCTATAAGATAGACTCCTCCAACATGCAATTTGGACACTCCATGAGGTAGATTTTCCCAAGGTCACTCCAAAACCTAGGGTGTCTCTAACAAAAGAGAAGCTCCAACATAAACAACACTTTCGGATGCCTTCCACTAATCCAAATCATGATCTGAAGGTACCATTGGAAAGCCTGTGATGTCTACTACACTATAGAGGCCTTAATCATTGCCAACACCTGTTCCAAACCCATAAAAAACTTTCTTCAAGTCAAGCTATCGAGAACTGCAACAACGCTCCCGTAGCAAGTGTATTTTGGGAATTTCTTTCAAATCATAACCCCTGTGCATAAAATGAAGGAGGTTTTTGTTACTTCATGTATAATGGATACAAACCTCGTTCACTTTTGTAAAATCCTTCTCCATTTGGTTGGAAACATATTTTGAAGCAAACATGTCCCTATGAGAAATAATGAGGCGAGGCAGTGTACTGCAACATTGTCTTATGTGAAATGAAACATTACCTTTACCTTTATTTTGCTTTCCCTAAGCTGCTAACTCCCTTTACCCACTGGATTACATGATGGACATGCTTTTGTTTTGACCTATGGTATCATGATGACACATGGAGTGAAACCCTATACCATGACCTAAAATGAGGAATTTAATAATTTCATGACCTAAGACACTTAAATGAAGATATGATACCTCGAAGAAGATAATGACCATGATGAGTGATGAAGACCATGAGTGAGTGAAGGGAGAAGGAGTTACCTAGACAAAACAACCAATGACCAAATTGTTATTTGAAGATTTACTGAAATGACAAAAATTTGACTTGACACCCTAACAAACATAGTAAAAGCACATTTGATCCAGGTGACAGGCTAACAAGACTGACACTAACACAAGCAATTGCAACATATTAGATAAATATCAATGTTAGAAAGGGAATGCACTGATGATTTTTACATATTAAACATTAGAGCTAGTCATATTGAAGAGGATGTTGAAAAGGTTGGTCTCACCGAGGATGGTTGAAGATGCTCATCAAGCTACTTTTAAACGAGAAATGAAGATAGCAAGAAAACATAGTTAGAAAAGTAGATGAAGAATTTGTGCAAGGGGAAATAGACAACAAAGTGGCAAAGGAACATTTCAATCCTTAATAGAGGAAGGTGGAAGTTCAAGTAGTCAATTATTAACAATAGGACGTGACACTAGAGGAAGAATACCTTTCCCAAGAGGCATAGGTAGAGGCAACTATTATTAGCCTAGATGCTACATATGTGGAAAATTGGGAAATATGTCATTAGAATGTCCATAAGGTAATCCAACAAGTCAAATAAGTGCACATGTGAAAGAAGCAACAGAAAAAAGTGTAAATTCAACAACAAATAAAGAAACCACTAAAGCAGGAGAATCATTATTGATCAAGAATTTTGTTTTGATAAGAATGAAGAAAGAAGCAAAGGAGTTGGAAAAGAAGAAAAACTTGTTCAGAACTGTATGCAAGTGAAATGATAAGTGTTGAAAAATTATGATTGATAGTGTTAGTAAAAATAATTTTGTTTCTACTAAGATGTTACAAAATTTATTCTTGAAGAGAATAACATTCCATAATCCTTATAAAGTATCACAATTGGAAAAAAGACATCAAATTTTGGTGAATGAACAATGCAAGATGGAGTTCTAGATGGGTAGCTATAAGGATGACGTATACCATGACATAATTCCCATGGATGTATTTCATATTTGTTGGGAAGAAAATGGTAGTATGATAGAAATATTATTCATGGTTGTAGGAGGAACACCTATACACTTGACAAGAATGGTTAGAAACATGTCTTGCTACCTTTGCAAGATGAAGGAGTAATAGAAGAAGTTTTTCCTAGTGTGTTGTTAATGAGTGGAAAATAGCTACTGCAAGAAGTAAAGAAAGAAGAATTACATTTTTCTTTGTTTTGTAAACCCAAGGTAATATTACTAACACAATATTAGATGTTTTTCCTAAAAAATTAAAACTATTATGTTGGATGAATTTACTAATATTATTGTTGATTATTTCCTAAGTAATTTACCTCCAATTGGAAGCATTAGTCAACAAGGAACGTTTGAGTCCATGTGTTGTTCTTCCAATACTCATTCCAAATAAGGATGGAGGATGGAGAATGTGTATTAATTCCAAATCCATCAATAAAATAACAATAAACTACATATTTCCACTTTCACACATTAATGATTTAATTGCTTTTTTAAGTGGAGCCAAGAATTTCATTAAAATTAATATAAAGAGTGGATGCCATCATACTAGGATTAGAGAAGGGGTTGAGTGGAAGACAAATTTCAAAACAAAATAATGGATTTTATGAATGGTTAGTGATTCCTTTTGGTCTCACTAATGCCCATTGCACTTTCATGAGGTTTTCAAGGCATTTACTAACATGTTTGTTATAGTTTATCTAGATAATACTTTGGTATATAGTCAAACGAAAGAGGACCATTTGAAACATCTCAAATTAGTCTTAAATACCTTCTAATGAGAGAAATTATTCATTAATTTGACGAAATTCAATTTTGTGAAGAATAAATTGGTATACTTGGGTTTTGTTATATCCGAAGATGGTTTGCAAAGGGATCAAGATAAAGTTAAATCTATCATTAATTGGATTGTTATGGAAAATGTCTTTGGGGTGAGAATATTTCATGGCTTAGGAATATTTTGTATAAATTTTATTATAAAATTTAGTAGAATTTGATCTCATATTATAAATACAATGAAGGAAGGCAAACAACCATTCAAATTGC
This sequence comes from Pinus tabuliformis, assembly GCA_031772625.1. NCBI lineage: Eukaryota > Viridiplantae > Streptophyta > Pinopsida > Pinales > Pinaceae > Pinus > Pinus tabuliformis. The sequence continues at coordinate 101,257,257 of CM062807.1, forward strand.
CTATAGTAGCTAAACACAATTTCATATTGTTAAAGAAAAACATAATGGAACAACTTGTCTAGGCCTTCCCAAATTTTAATAGATTTTTTCAAGTTGAGACAAATGCAAGTGAAATTGTTATTGGAGTTTCTTCAGTTAGGAGGGAAAACCAATTTCTTATTTTAGTGGAAAATTGAATGAAGAAAAATAGAAATATTCCTATTATGATAAAGAATTTATGCCATAGTTCAAGCCTTAATGAAATAGGGAAATTATCTAATGCCCAAGGAGTTTAATTTGTATACTCATAATCATGCTTTGTAGTTTAACAAAAGTCAACCAAAGTTGAATCAAAGACATGCCAAGTGGGTAGAATTTCTACAAAATTTTACATTTTTTATTAAGCCCACAATTGCTACATCAAACAAGGTAGTTGATGTATTAAGTATATTTAATTTAACTTTAAATGAATTTCAAGTTAACTTTTTAGGGTTTAATGAGTTAAAAGATATGTAAATAGGTCATGCAAGTGTTTTAAGGATAAATATGCAACCCCTGAAAATGTTGTTAACAATAATAAAACATAATGGTTGAGTTATATGGTTTAAGAGGGATTGTTTATTAAAGATAAGAATATTTTCATACCAAAATGCTCAGTGAGAGACAATTTGGTAAAGGAAAATCATATTGGGGGATTTTATTCAGACAAGATAAAACAACTGATTTCTCGAATGTTTTTTATTTTTAGCAAGGTATGCAAGCTAATGTAAAATATTTTTTGACAGGTATAGAGTATGTCATCATGCAAAAGGAGGGACTCAGAATGTAGGTCTATATAAGCCATTGTTGATTCTAGTTAGACCATGGGACTTTGTATGTATGGATTGTGTTTTGGGGTTGCCTAAAGCACAATTTGATAATTATACTATTTAACATATTGTGGAAATATTTTCAAAGATTTCACATTTAATAGCTTGTACAAATATTAGTGATGCAACTAATGATGCTAATGTGGAAATTTATCGTGGTCAGGGAGATCCTAATCCTCCATTGTTAGTGAAGGTATGAATCTTAACTGTGTGCCTTCAAATGGCAATTTCTCCCGTAATAGCGGCATCAAGACCATAAATTTTCTAGAATTAGTATCTTTCGGGACCTTTGATTTTCCCTTTCGTGGAGGGATATACTTCAAGAGCCTAGTGATAGGCTCACCCTCCTCAACATCCAAATCTTCAACCCCTCCGCGAAGCTCCTCTTCATCCAAATCCAGGGCTTCAAATGGTTGTTTGGCCTTATCCATCTTCCCTTTCTGTCGAACCTCAGCAGGGTTCTTCCTTGGTGACTACCTCACTGGTACATCCTATGGTTTCTTCTGTTTTTCCTTGGTAGCGGATGGTTTAGGCCTAGGCGACCTCGACACCGTAGGCACAAACGGTGTAGCTTCCATCGACGTGACTTCATGGGCAACGGCTTGAGAGACTACGACATCAGAACTTGAGCTTCTGCAAGATTAGTTGCATACATTTTCTCGAAGATGAGCTCACGGTTCCACTCAGGTAAATTTGTTAATTCCGACTGTGACATAAGTACCTCCCAATCTTCTCGGCTCATAAATTTTAGACAACATACCTTAAAAATAATTTCCAGTAGGCAAAGTGTTCTATTGCAGGCCAACATGTCAGATTTATAGGTAATTTCGAATTCAAATCTGACCTTTCCCTCCAATTTCTACAAATAAATGCATCTTTGGCGACATATTGCCAAATATTTGCGCCATAAATGAATCCAATCCGCTCCTCCTAATAGGATTTTTGCTATCCAATCAGTTATAGTGCATCCAACGACTATTTTCTGACTCATCTGCATGACAACATCCTCCATGGTGTAGCCTTCTTGGTGCAACTTCTCCTGGCACATTATTGGCTTGCCTCATGCAGCCCCATTACTTCGTTTTCTTAGTCTTCAGGCGGTGTAGTTTATAGTCCCATACTCCCTCGTAGTCGCCTAGAGTACTAATACTGTCCTACCGTCATACAGTCATTGGGCAGGGGCAGGATCCCCTTGATATAACTTCAGTCTACTCTCATTGACTCTTCCCGGAAATATTTCCCCATTCAACTTTGCGAGTTAAACTGGGCCACCATATGTAATTTCTTTGACTACATAGGGTCCCAACCAATGCATTTGAAAATTCCTAGGGGACTTCGTGAACTTGCTATCATAAAGTAAGACCAAATCATTCACTTTGAAGGTGTCGATCATGCCATGTTGTTTCGCGCTCCTTTTTCACCTGTTAGTGAAATCCTGCTAAGAACCTATATTCTTCTCACTCCAACGATTACGCGAGGCACTCATCCATAGTCTCGCGGTCTGCCATATCATTCAATGCTGTAATCCGCAAGCTGGGCACAATATATTCCATAGGCATTACAACATCTATGCCATATACCATCTTGAACGGGGTTTGTCCAGTCAACTTCTTACACATCGTCCTATATGCCCATAGGACCACTGGTATGTGCACATCTCAATCGCTTCTATTTGCGTTGCAGAACTTCATCAATGTTTTCTCGAAGATTTTATCAAATGCTTCAACGGACCATTTGGCTGAGGATGATACAGAATACTCTTTTGATGATAAACCTGATACTCTTCGAGCATCACGACAATAACTTCATTCAGAAAGTGGATACCCTTGTCACTCATCAGTATCTTAAGACACCCAAAACTTGTCCAAAGATCTTCATAATGAAGATTCCCAGTTGTTTTTGTTGAATGCAATTAACGGTTTTTGAAAGCATGCCAATACAGATGCAATCAAGGAAATTGCTTTGGTTTTGAAAGCTTTATATGATGATGACATATTAGAAAATGTTGTTTTCCAATGGTATGATAACCATACTTTGGGTGCCCAAGGCAATAACTCTTTAATGTGGAAAAATGTTAAACCATTTATTGGGTGGCTCAAAAGTACGGAGTCTGAATCTTAAGAGGATTAGTTAGTGAACTAAATATGTTTGACCATTTTAAGTTGTATCACCAAAGAGATTAGTGTAGTGGTTCCAAATTGCTGAAGCTTTTATATCATGAAGCTTCCTGTCTACACTATGCAACCAAGTTGAATGGAGGTATTTTTTGTGAACAATCAATTTCCACCAAATTTTTCCATCTGATATCAATCACCAAAGGATTTTCACCCCCAATTACCTAATTCAATATCTATAACAATTTTTTTATATATATGTGAACATATTATGTTGGTTATATATATATTGATGACTGTTTAGTGATACATGAGGTTTCATCCCTTGGAACTGTGTCTTCCATGCATCTTCCTAGCATTTTTGGAGTGTCTACCTGTTCATCACTCTTATCATCAATACATTTGAAACCTCGATGACCTGCTTCCACGGAAGCATAATTCACCTTTCATTCTTTCACGATGGCTCCTTTGGTGCAACATCTTCTTTCTTCTACGCTACTCTTTCCTATACTACTGCCTTATGGCGTTTCAATTGCAACATGGGGTGCAATTCCTAGTGGTAACATTTTAAATGGGTCAAAAGATGTTACAACACTCCCTTTGGTCATGGATGGGTTAAGACAAATAGATTGTAGGGTCCCCTTGAGGGTGACAAATCCATGATAGAGGCACAATTTTGTATCATAATCAAAATCTTGAGACTGTTGTCAACACTAAGGTGTCTAGGCCAATATTCCAAACTCTTATATTTTTCCAACATATAGTCTCGCATTCCCCCCAACTTGCACAACACATGTAAATGTACCCCCTTTTATGCTTGACAACCCTAAGTCCCATCTTCTTGAGTTGTAACCTCTCTCCTCTTTTCTCTAACATTTTTTACAATAGTGATATATTTTATTAATTAGTTTTTATTTATATATTACACTACAATCTCTATGGCATTTCATCCTCATAGGCTCTGCAACCCAAATATATAACATGAAATTCAAACCAAATCATATTAGTTTAGTGGCATAATCATCACATAGAGCACATTTACATTTACAACTTTTGGATCAACATGGGGGTATTACAAACAAAGAGACCATAGTTTAGTGGCATAATCATCACATAGAGCACATTTACATTTACAACTTTTGGATCAACATGGGGGTATTACAAACAAAGAGACCATGGTTGAGGTTAGAAAATAAACTGAGACTAGGTGCACTTCTATAGAGTCACAGACTAATTAGTTGGATGTGTTGTAAACTTTGACTTTTATGGATCACTACATGGGGCATTAATGTGGACATGCAACGAAATAAACTACTAACATATATGTTTACGATTTTGGTTGTGACAAAATTGTAATAATGAACATGCTACAATATAGTTGAACCAACGCAATACAAACATCGTAAGTCCCATAAAGACAAATTAGGTAACCTCAATAAATTTTATTAGTACTGATTTGATTTCATTGTTTCATAATCATTTTGTATCATATAAATTTGAATAATACAAATTAATTTAAAAATATAAATTATAATATAAATAATTTTCTTTATTATTTTTCTTTTATGTAAATTAATTTAAAGTCTAAGAATGTTATTAAGCTATTACAACTTTTCGCGAGCAATACCACCACTATCATTATTCTCATTCTCATGGGTATCGTAGATGTTTCGTGATTTTATGCAACAAACAGACAGTAGCAGAACCAAAGTCACCTTCTTTTTAAGTGGCTTCAGTGAATGATCTCTTTTAAGTCACATTCTGATTACTATTATCAACCGTTCGATTGCAATATGGTTTGTATTATATTCGTAATCAACGCAAACTGAAGAACGAAGGGCAATTGAAAGCTACGCTTGCATTTCATTATGGTTTCTGTTACGATGGTAATCAACGCACATTGAACAGGGTAATGCCAGCTACGGTGTCGGAGAGATTCACCAAAAACTTTTTCAGAATAAATCAAAGCATATTTAACAGAGGAATGCTAGCTATAGTACCGGCGAGATTCACCAAAACATTATTCACACTAATTAACTAAATCAGCTAGTCTTCAAGATTTCAGGAGCTGAATCTCACCAAATTAATCAAAAACCAAAGACTACCAGTAACACCCATCTTAAATATAATCTATCTATCTCTGTCCTTATTTTATAAGGAAGGCATGGTTTGCCCTAATTGGCAGTAAGTGGAGATATCATACTGGCTCTCCGAGCGCATAAATATTCCGCGTGCTTGACGCGATCGGGCATCACTTCTTTCACTCCATCAGATTTGCAGAATCGGTCCATCCATGCGGTCAACAACGGCATTTTCTTTGGGTCTATTAAAATGGTATTGGTAGCCTTCTCGAGGGCTTTAATAAACGTCGACATACCACCCAACGCGATGTCGATCAAGCCGATCTCATCCCCTCCAAAATACGCTTTTCCTGCGAAGCAGCGGCTGGTTCGCAGAGCTTCCTCTATCAAAAGAAAGTTTGTAACACTATTTTCCACTGCTTTCTGTAGCTGCTCGCCCTGGCCAAAGAGAGCTGCTCGCGTAGATGGAAAGAGCTGAGCGCACACATAACAATCATGAGGATATTGGTGACGAAATATTTAAAACATAATTGGAATTTTGGAAGACATAAATTTTCAAGAGACCAATGCCAAATAAAAATGAGACATGAATGCAGGTGATTTCTAATGAATGAATTAATTATCAAAATTACCTTATCGTCTATAAAACGCAGCCCAAAAGCGAGCAATGGCTCGGTCATATGGATCTTTGGGCATAAGATTCGGCGCCTTATTGTCCCATGCCTCCTCGATGTATTGCACAATAATCATGGATTCACAAACAGGTTTTCCATTGTGGACAAGCACTGGAATCTGCTTATAAACAGGGTTTTATTGCAGCAGCAGCTCGCTCTTAGTTTTCAGATCCTCTAGAATGAACTCGTAATCGATACCTTTAAGAGCGAGTGCTATGCGAACCCGCACCACGAACGGACTCAGAGTCGCACCTAACAGCTTCACTTGTCCCTTTTCTCCCTCCCAGCTTCACTTGTCCCTTTTCTAGCTTAAATTCAACAAGATTACATATATTTTTTAAAATACATATTGACCTAATAAAAGTGAGATCAGAAAAGAGAAAATAATACTCTAAAATAGAATGATGAAAAAACTAAAAGCTAAATTATATTTTTTAATTTGATTTTGCTAAAAACATTAGAAAATATGAAAGAAAACAAAATTATTTAAGGTTAAAAGTATACTAATAGTGTCAGCACCATTAAAAATTTCAGAAGGGAACAAAAAAAATTTGAAAGGAAAAGAATAGTCCACTCCAACACATGACTAAGAGAACACATGACTAAAAGGACACTGCAATTACTATAGGCATAATTCCAAAGGATGTTATAATGTAAACAAAGAGTGAATACATATAGGCATAATTCCAAAGGACGTTATAATGTAAACAATGAGTGAATACATATCATATCTTGCGAAGGAAGATTTAATGAAACATATCAAAATATAGAATATGATTGATTAGAAAGTCAAAATGAAGGAAGAAAAAAAATTGTCTTAAACTTGTTTTTATACTCCATAAGCAATACAAATTATAATTAGAGATGATGTAGTTAAAATACAATAAGAGAAAAAATAGAGTTTGATGTTTAGAAGGGTATTGCTAAAATATGAAACCTCAAAGATCATTTTTAAAATCAGAAAAACAATACTTGTAAAAGTAATTACCAAAGTTAAGTGTAAGTTTTGTGGTAAGAACAAAAAATTTGTTTTCTTGTAAATTTTTGTCTATCCTTGGCCCAATTGCATATAGAGTGTCTTGGTTACTATTGATTCATAATGTCATTATGTCAAGACAATGTATGGTTAATTTGTAGTTTCTAAATTATTGTCCTAGAGTTTAACAATGGATGCATGTCAAATAGTTGTTACACAAATTATTAAGTGTGAATGCATCTTGAATTGGTAAGTAATGCACATAAGTATTAGGAAATGGAATGTAATGGAACATATAGGAATGAAATATAGCATTATCATTGCCCATCTAGACATTTTGGGCATTACGAGAGGATTTCAATCTATGGTCTAAGACATATTGATCTGCGGTATTCAACTTGAACCTTGTACTCTTTTCTCTAGTGTTTTTCTTGTAGTCTCTTCTCCTTTCTCTCGATTGTGAGACAGGTTTAGATGAGCATCAAGGCAAGGGAGTTCTCCCCTCCTTACAAAATATAGTGACACGTAAATCTATTTAGTCTAGTGAAGAAGTGATTCCCCTGGTAGCAGTACATGGTCTATGAAGACGTCTATTCTCGATAAATGGTAAGCTAGTATGTGGGGACAATGCATTCCAAATGCCTCTAAAAACCCTTGATTTTTCATTCCTCCTAAGTGTTTGGAGGATCGCTGCAAATGTATGCATGATCATTCTTACATCTACAAATTTATGGGTGGTTGTCCCTCTGAGAAAGATTTGGAAAGATGGATTCAACAGACTTGGCAGCCCAAGGTTGAAATTGACCTTTGGTTGGGTTCGAAAGGTTTTTTTACAATTATTTTTACTAATTTGGAGGATAAAGACAAGATTCCTGATGGGAGGGTTGTACTTTTACAACAATGTCGGTTTCCATATCCATTATTGGGAAGCTTTTCTTGACCCAGATAAAGACAATTTTTTAGCAAAAGCTTTTCTTGAAAATGGCCATTTGGTCAAGGATTGTCGATTATCCAAAGCAGGACCAAGTTGCTGGTGGAGCCATTGGAAATGATGGCTTTACTAGGGTTATAACACGAAGGATAACTCAACAAAGGCGTGCTCCTCTGATATCTTTGCAATTTGGAGATAAAAAATACTTTTTTGACCCTTGAGACAATGACATAAGATCCAAATCTTTCAGATGACACCCCAATGTGTGAGCATGAATAGATATCATTGGGAGATAAATTAAAAGTGAAATCTTTAGGATGGAATGGTTAATGAATAAGAGTTTGATTATTTTGATTTACTTGATATTGAGGAAGTAATAATGTTGACCAAGAAAGCCTCAAAAGAAATGTTGGGTGAAGAACGAGTCTTAACTGATGTGTCGAATAACTGGGTAAGGAATAATTTGGGCGAATTAACTAAGGAAAATTGTGAGTAGTAGGCCATAGCCTATATTAATTGGAAGACCCAACAATGACAATCCTTTGGAAAAGGACAAGAAGTGTGATCCCTTAAGGAGTTGAAAGATAAAGGGAATGATATTGTGGTGAAAGGCTTAATGAAACACTAAAAAAAATGTCATAAATCAAACAAAGAGATGTTGCAAAATATAGGCAAGTAGTTGGTTAACTTTGTCCAAGTAGATGCCATCCCAAAGTTCTATTCTTAAGCTCAAAAATATCAATCATGAAGATTCTGACATGGAACTTGTGGGGATTAAATAGTAAAGGGAAGCAACAATATCTTAGGGAGAAAATAAAGAAGGAGAAACCAACTATCGTCATTTTGCAGGAGACCAAAGTTTGGTGGGAAACATTGCTTGTCATTAGTGACAAATGTTGGAGGGGGCATCACGCTATGACCCTTGATGCAAAAGGAAGTGCAGGGGTTTGGCGTTTTATGGAATCCCTTGGAAGTGGTTGTCCAGGATTGGATGAAAAGTCCTTATATTTTATCATGTATGTTTGTCTATCTTGGTTTTACCAAAATTGTCTCTCTAAGTAGGGTTTATGGTCCCTCCATATCTGGAGATAATTTTTTTTTTGGGAAAGCTTTTGGCGACTAAACACTATATTATTGATCTCTTGTTTAGTGTAGTTGGAGATTTTAATTTGATCACATCTCCTAAAGAGAAAAAAGGTAGTATCTAGAAATTAGATCCCGAATCAACTTCTTTTGCTCAGTTTATTGTAAAGTTGGTAGATACCCCCACCATCAATGGGAATTCTACCTAGAATAATAGGCATGGTGGATGGAACCAAATTTGTAGTAGGTTGGATTTCTTTCTTCTATATGAAGAGGTTTTGCACAATGATATTTTTGTGGAAGCAATAATTTTACCTTCTCTTGGATCAGACCAATGGTTGATTCTTTTGGAAGTTGATTTAAAGGAATCCATGAAGAATTGCCCCTTCAGATTTGAAGGGTTTTGGTTACATCTTCCAGGTTTTGTAACGCAACTACATAAATGGTGGTTAAAGACTTTTGTATAAGGTAGGACTAAAATGCACGCTCTCCAACTTAAACCTAAACATTTCAAATCATGGATTAAATTTTGGAATAAACATAATTTTGATAACATTTTTGAACATAACAACTTATTAGAATAGAAGACACGACAATTAAATCAACATATAATTCTTGAAGGACATTCTCAAGAACTTATTATTGAAGAAGCTCTAACACTTCATAAACAAGAGCACTGCTACAAAATGAAGAACTCCTTTGGAAACATAAATTGAGAGTAGAATGGGTTTAGGAGGGTGAAAGAAATTCTAAATTTTTTCATAGATCAGTGTTACAACACTATCATCATAATAGGATTTTCTCTATTAGAGTAGTTGTTGGGGATCACAAGATTATGCATAATGATATAGAGAAAGAGTTGGTTTTTTATTTCCATAATATCTGATTAGATATCTCTTATAAAAAGAAAGTCGATATTATTGAAGTCCTTAAATTGATCCCTTCAATTGTTAATAAGAAGCAGAACAATGCATTAATGTGACCAATCTTGTTTCGTGAAGTGGAGATGGTTGTTATGGAATTGTCGAAGAATTAATCCTGAGGACCTGACAGTTTTACCTCAAAAAATTTTAAAGTCTATTGGGATTTCTTAGGAGATGAGATTTATGAACTGGTGGAAGAATTGTGTCAGACTTGGGAGATATGTGAGGGCCTTAATTCCACCATTTTCACTCTTATACCTAAATTAGGTTTCTCTGAGGACCCTATCAGATTTAGACTTATCGCATTGTGTAACGTTATTTATAATATTTAATCGACAATAATTATGAAATGTTTGAAACCATTACTTTCAAGTTTTATCTCTCAAAAACAGACAAGCTTTGTTGAAAGTAGAGAAATTGCGGATGGTATCATCACTACTCGGGAATTCATCCATTCTTTGAAGTCTTCAAAGTGTCTAGGCATGATGATTAAATTGGATTTATATAAGGCCTATGATCGACTCAATTGGGAATATTTATTCATTATCCTCATTGCTTTTGGTTTCTCAGATCAATGGATTGCATGGGTACGATCTCTTATAACCTCCTCTTTTTATTTTATTATGGGTAATGGTTCCTCGTCTTATGCTTTTAAATCTTCAAGGGGGTTGCAACAAGGTGATCCTTTATGACCATCCCTTTTCATTTTTTCCATGGGAGGGCTTGGGATATTTTATAGTCATTTTTATTGATGGGGTCACATTTTTGGGTTACGATTGTTTAGAGCTAACCTTACAATTACACATCAACAGTTTATTGATGATGTCTATAACCACCCCTCCCAAATTTACCCAATTTCACAAGATCATAGGGGTAAACATGAGACAAGGATCACTATGACATGACCCAACCTCCAAGTTCTAGTTAAGAAAGTGGGGCCTACAAAATGACCACAAACTGACACTCTACAGGGACTACAGACCACTTATGAGTTATGCAACCACGCCAAGTGATCAACCCCTGAGTTGGAAACATTTTTCCCTAGCATATCACCCCAACTTCATGCACAACAAGGAAAGGGTGTGATTATAGGCCTCCAACTGCACACATAGGCCTGCTTACATGCGGTTATGGCCTAAATTCCCAACTTCGATCATCTGGTCCTAAGACCTGTGCCACCTTTTCAGGCCAACATCTAGACCACTTCCCAGAAGTTATTGCAACATTCCATAATCATAATTTACATGATGGCAAAGCTAAGTATTCAAAAGTGAATTAGAAATCTGACCTAGGCTACCTAGAACACACTAGACATTTCATTAAAAATATGGGAAACATGTAAGCTATAGGTCATGAATCTAGATCTGATCATAAACTGATAGTATTCATCTCATAATCACCAAGAAGACTCCAAGACTTCTCTAGCTAGCTGCAATAACACCTCTTAGAACTTGCATTCATTAACCATTCAAATACTTATCAAAACATGACAAGAACCATAGAGAACATACATCATATAACTAACATATAACGATAATGGATACCATGGAAAATCATTCATAACATCAACATCATAATCAATGCATTTTGTCATAAATCAGAGTAGGAAAATATATCAACATGTGAAAATGCCAACCCAGTCAGGGACTTCCATGTACCACCTGACCATAGATTGGGATGAACCAAATCTCTCTTTCAGCCAATCACCCCTGCGCTATATTCTAAGCATAAATGTGTGATCTCATGGACTGAACCAAAGAAAAACCAAACCAGGGCTTCCCTAGGACAAACCACCTCAACCCTCAACCATATTGATTCTACCTCTACGATCTGGAAATCACTAACATCAACTAGATTGGTCACTACCCAAGTTTTCCAGGGGTCAAGGAACTAGTAAATCAACCCACAAATTTCCCAGGCTATAGAGCATTTGTTCCATATAAAGCTCTATGGACTAGTAACTGAGTCCACCAAGGACTCTAGAGAATTTGTCCAAACTAACGGCTTGAGGAACTAGTAACTCAACCCAAGTTGTTCTAGAGCTTCTAGAGAATTTGTTCCAACCCATAGCCATACAAAGTGTAAGCACCATTCAGAAAAACAAGTGAAAAACCGACAACACCATGGTTATCTAATAAATGGAAAGGAAAGACTAAAACCAGAGACAACACATAACCTAAGAATCACATGGATATATAATGCATCCAGAAATCAACAAGGAAATCACACATGCAACTTTTTACCTACAAAACAATCCAGTTGTAACCGTTGATTGAGTTTTTCCCTTGTGCTTTCATGCTTTCCTTCACCTTCTTTCTCCAGTCCAAGTGAATACTAGGATGCTCCAAGCATACTCCAAGAATTCTCTAAGTGTGCAGGAGTATGAGAGAGCCAAGATAGACTGAAAAAGGTTGTCAACTCATCCTCAGAAGCCTTTTTATCATTGAGCCCTCTATTTTCTTCATTTTCCCTCATTTTTTCCTCTAATTGCCTTAGCATGAAAATTTGTGTCTCTTCACATTCCTTTTATCCTATTCTCCATTATTTTCATAAATAAATGCCAATTATTGTCGCTTTTCCTTTGCCAATGTCTTTGCTAATTTCCATATCTATTAATTAATTACAACTGATGCCCACTAAAGTGTTTATCCCAACATTCAACTTGGGATATGTGTCCCATGACCTTGGTCTTATTTTATTTACATAGGAAAGCAACGAGGGGTTGTTACAAACCCAACCCCCTTAGGGAAACACCATTGTCGGTCTTCGATGACAAATATGACTAACAAACCACTGAAAAACAAAAGAAACTACCCATGGAGCTTTATGACCCAACTCGATGCAATATTTACAATGACATCCTGCTGAAAGACAAAACAAACATACTGCTTATTGGATCTTTATAACATAACCCATTGCCAAATATCATTTACTTGAACCAACAAATAATGAAGTATATAAATCCAACATCTGGTTAGTTATCTCCCATGTAGCTTCATGGAGCCCAAAGTTCTTTTGTTTCACTTTAACTTGATCGAATTCTCAGTTCCGGAGCATGAGTTGTTTCTACTGCAATATGCATTGTGGTTCTAGTTGGAATTCTCCCTCTGGTTCCACCTCCAATACATACCAGTCAATCACATGATCAATATCCTTCACATATCTCTTAAGCAATGAAACATGGAAAACATCATGGACTTTCACTATCGGAGGCAGTGCAAGTCTACAGGCCACTAGTCCAATCCCCTCAAGGATCTCAAAAATCCTGTAATACGAAGGTGCTAGCTTGGCACATGATCCAATCCCCAAGGAGCTGCTCATCGGCTTGATGCGCAAGTACACATGCTCCCTAACATGAAAATCCTTGAATGCCCTGTGTTGATATGTATAAATCTTCTATTTGTCTTCTGATACCTTCAAATTCCTCTTAATAGCCCACACTTCCTCTTCTATCTCAGCAAACATATCCAATTCAATCAACACCATGTTAATTGGATCACTCTAGGTGATAGGATTATTACAACTCCACCTATAAAGAACCTCAAACAGACTCATCTTCAAGGACACATGATACCCATTATTATATGAAAAATATACCAGTGGAAGATACTCTTTCCACTTCCACTGCCGATGAATGAAATACATCCTCAACATGTCCTCAAGAATCCCATTGATCCTTTTTGTTTTTCCATTTGTTTATGTATGGTAATTTGCGCTAAAAGTTGACTTTGTCCGCAAGCCTGCAAACAACTCCTTCCAAAACCTAGAAGTAAACTTGACATCTCTATCTTATATAATATTCTTAGGGACACATTCTAATGTCACTATCTCCCTAAAGAAAATTTGTGCTACCTCGCTAGCTAAATTCATAGACTTCACTGATATGAAGTGAGCTACCTTACTTAACTTATCCACCACAACTACGATGGAATCATCCTACTTTGATGTCCTCGGAAAAACTATAATGAAGTCCATGTAAATGACCTCCCATTTCCACTCTAGAATTGGAATCCACTATAATAAGCCACCTGGATTCTTACACTTCTCGTTTACCTGCTAACAGTCCAAATAACTCGCAACAATCTTAGCCAACTCTTTCTTAAAGTTTGGCCAATGATATAAATTCTTAACTGTTGTCAGAGTATTCTGATATCCCAGTTGACCTAAATATGGCTTGACATCAAACTCCCTCAATATAAGCTTCTCGAACTCATTGTTATCTGACACATAAATCATGTTCTTGAACCTGACCAAGCCATCTCTCATGAGGTGATACTTCTCATCCTATCACCTTCACCCTACTGCTACAACCTATGCCTCAAATACTAATATCTGTCATTATCTTGTCCTACCTACAAGACCTAATCTTATAAATGTGTCCCATATATCTATATATATACCAAAATATCATTTACTTGAACCAACAAATAATGAAGTATATAAATCCAACGTCTGGTTAGTTATCTCCCATGTAGCTTCATGGAGCCCAAAGTGCTTTTGTTTCACTTTAACTTGATCGATTTCTTAGTTCCAGAGCATGAGTTGTTTCTACTGCAATATGCATTGTGGTTCTAGTTGGAATTCTCCCTCTGGTTCCACTTCCAATACATACCAGTCAATCACATGATCAATATCCTTCACATATCTCTTAAGCAATGAAACATGGAAAACATCATGGATTTTCACTATCGGAGGCAGTGCAAGTCTATAGGCCACTAGTCCAATCCTCTCAAGGATCTCAAAAATCCTGTAATACGAAGGTGCTAGCTTGGCACATGATCCAATCCCCAAGGAGCTGCTCATCAGCTTGATGCGCAAGTACACATGCTCCCTAACATGAAACTCCTTGAATGCCCTGTGTTGATATGTATAAATCTTCTATTTTTCTTGTGATACTGAAGCGAACAAAGTTCCTTCTTAAGATTAATTACTCCAAAAGACTTGGAATATCAAATTATCCATTAAGGATATAAATATTATATTAAATAAAATGAATAAGAATGAATGAATTACAATGAGAACAAGAGGCTTTCTTATATACCACGCAAGTGTCTCTTCATGAAGAGTCATGTCCTATTAGACATGCCTCTTCAACCTAATTACTAGCTTAACTAACTATTATTCATGATTATTATCTTTTACATTATATTTATATTATTTATATATTTTATTCATTACATTGCCTCCTTCCTCAAAGAGCTTTGTCCTCAAAGCTTGTCGATGAAAAAAGGCTTGATCTCTTTTTCGGCTTTGAAAGTCTTTCTCTCTTGGAACAGTCATCTTTGTCGATACAAGCTGATATGATCTTCTTAGTGACAAACAAAATTGTCGCACTGAGAAGGGATCAGACCATGCCAGATTAATCTTCTGTATAGTATTCTGATCACTGGAATTTTGTAACGACTTGTCAGTGTAAGACTACATGGATGTTACATCATTATTCTCTGAAACATTAATTTGTTGTCTTTGGTTTGAATGGTCCTGATACGTAGCTTGGTTGATTTGTCTACTCTCGTGATTCGGATGTCGATATAAAGTTTTTAGATTTTCTTTTGGTGAAGATGTTGTTGAATTGGTTATGGAACATTCACTTGGGATGTCCATTGTCTGAACTGCAACATCTAAGCGTGTCGTTTCTTCAACTGATTTGTCTTCTTGAGTTGTCATATTCACTGGATCGGTATTCGTTCCCTTATTTTCAACTTGAATTGTTGTAACTGGAGATTTTGATACTTCTTCTTGAGTGACTTGTTCCAACTTATCTTTTAATGCTTTCTTATCCTCCTTAAGTTTCTTAGTTTGATTGAGCAGACTTTGATTATGGTTTCTCAGACGTAAAAGTTCTTTGGTTTTTGATTCATCAACCTTATTTTCAGTGTTTTGAATTTTAAAATTTTCATCTTTTAGATCTGTGATTTGTTCTAATAAATTTTTATTAAGGTTCTTTAAACACAAAGTTTCCTCTTCTTGTTTTGATAAGTGCTCCTTGAGTTCTTTCTTTGAGACTTTAGTCTTCTTGACTTGTTTGAGTAGCTTTTCCTGGTGATCTCTTAGGCTCGAAATTTCTTTGTCTCTGCTGCAGATGACTTCTTCAAGCTCTTTTTGCTTCTTTGATATAGTTTTTTCGTTATCTTGAAACATCAAATCTGAGATATACTTAAGGTATTCTAATGAAGATTTTATTGATTTTGATTTACTTTTTATGTCTCGAAACATGACCACCTTCCCTTTATAAGGAAATGTAAAAACTTGTTTCTTTATGTTTAACATGAATGTACCCAAATCCTTAAACCAGGGTTGACCGAGTATGATGTCAGTGTTTCTATCCATCCTTACAACATGAAATTGAGATATGTAGTCATAATGACCTATTGTCACTTGTAGATCACTAATTTTATACTTGTTTTGGTCAAAAATATTTTTCTTTACACTAATGCTTAGCTCTGGAATTAATAGTTGATTTGCCAAGTTGATGTTGATATAATTTTTATCATTGCTTGGGTTGATGGCGACATTAACTTCTCTTCCTTGGATATTTCCTTTTAATGTAATTACTCTATGATCTGTAACTGAAAGACCATTATAGGAAAACCTTTCTTCCTTCATCATTTTAACTTTGTATGGAAATATTTTTTATTTTATTTTTAACTTATTTTATCTCCCTTTATATATATATATATATATATATATTTCCAATATTCTCCCTTAATGTGGATTGTTAAAAACTTGAATACCTTTTTATTAAAAAAAATACTCCTTTATATTGTTGCCTTCTATATATGTATGTATTTCTTTATATTAAGACCCCTTTTCAAAATAAATTTATTATCTTATAATAATAATAGTTTCACTTCCCTTTTTTTTTAATAATAAATTGGTCCCTTTTTTATATACTTAATTACTCCCTTGATAACTTTTAATGTCACCCCACTTAATATAAAAGTCACACTTAATATAAACTTTTATGATGTCACCACACTTAATAAATATAAAGGTCACGTCTTTTCATATGACACGGTCACGATGTTCACAATACTTTTTAAGTAGAAAGTATTATTTATCTTTCACGTAAGAGCTTTTGTATCCCTGTTTTTTCTTTAACTTTTAAAATACCATGGGCTATTACCATGGGTTGTTTTTAAAACCTCTTGTAAAAAGTAATATTTACCTTTCATGTAAGAGCTTTTGTATCCCTTTTTTTCTTTAACTTTTAAAATACCATGGGTTGTTTTTAAAACCTCTTGTAAAAAGTAATATTTACCTTTCACGTAAGAGCTTTTGTATCCTTGTTTTTTCTTTTAAAGTTTAAAATACCATGGTCTATTACCATGGGTTGTTTTTAAAACCTCCGTTAAAATGTTCTCCACGTAAAAGGTAAAACGTATTCCTTTTGTTTTTTTTTTTTTTTTTTTTTTTCCTTATAACTTTTTAAAATACCATGGGCAATTACCATGGGTTGTTTTTAAAACCACGGGCTTCTCCACATAAAAAGTTTTAAATATACTTGGTATGAGATTTCGTATCCGTTTTGTTTTTTTGTTTTTTACTTTTTTTAATTTATTTACCAAAAAAATGGAAAATCTCCCAATGTGTGGCAAAATGCTTCAATTATGACAACATCAAGGTTGATAGCCAAAGGCCTGGTGATCAGCCAAACGTGGCTTTGATACCACATGAAGCGAACAAAGTTCCTTCTTAAGATTAATTACTCCAAAAGAGTTGGAAGATCAAATTATCCATTAAGGATATAAATATTATATTAAATAAAATGAATAAGAATGAATGAATTACAATGAGAACAAGAGGCTTGCTTATATACCACGCAAGTGTCTCTTCATGAAGAGTCATGTCCTATTAGACATGCCTCTTCAACCTAATTACTAGCTTAACTAACTATTATTTAGGATTATTATCTTTTCCATTATATTTATATTATTTATATATTTTATTCGTTACAGATACCTTCAAATTCCTCTTAATAGCCCACACTTCCTCTTCTATCTCAACAAACATATCCAATTCAATTAACACCATGTTCATTGGATCACTCTAGGTGATAGGATTATTACAACTCCACCTAGAAAGAACCTCAAACAGACTCATCTTCAAGGACACATGATACCCATTATTATATGAAAAATATACCAGTGGAATATAATCTTTCCACTTCCACTGTCGATGCATGAAATACATCCTCAACATGTCCTCAAAAATCCCATTGATCCTCTTTGTTTGTCCATTTGTCTATGTATGGTAGTTTGCGCTAAAAGTTGACTCTGTCCACAAGCCTGCAAACAAATCCTTCCAAAACCTAGAAGTAAACTTGACATCTCTATCTGATATAATATTCTTGGGGACACGTTCTAATGTCACTATCTCCCTAAAGAAAATTTGTGCTACCTCGCTAGCTAAATTCAGAGACTTCACTGATATGAAGTGAGCTACCTTACTTAACTTATCCATGACAACTACAATGGAATCATCCTACTTTGATGTCCTTGGAAAACCTATAATGAAGTCCATGTAAATGACCTCCCATTTCCACTCTAGAATTGGAATCCACTACAATAAACCACCTAGACTCTTACACTTTTCATTTACCTGCTAACAGTCCAAACAACTCGCAACAATCTTAGCCACCTCTTTCTTCAAGTTTGGCCAATGATATAACTTCTTAACTGCTGTCAGAGTCTTCTGATATCCCAGTTGACCTAAATATGGCTTGACATCAAACTCCCTCAAGATAAGCTTCTTGAACTCACTATTATCTGACACATAAATCATGTTATTGAATCTGACCAAGCCATCTCTCATGAGGTGATACTTCTCATCCCTATCACCTTCACCCTACTGCTACAACCTATGCCTCAAAAACTAATATCTGTCATTATCTTGTCCTACCTACAAGACCTAATCTTATAAAAGTGTCCCATATAAACTCATAGATGAAATAGAATTCACCTACACTCTCCTACTTAGAGAATATGTAACCCTATTTGTAGAAATTTTGAATAATTTAACACATATTCAATAGATATTATCCTGATCATGTACTATTGCGGAATACATACACAATACATAAGCTCCTCTACGTTGATCATCAATATAGCAGCATCAATAACAATAAAGCATCAAGAGCATTGACACGTTAACACAGTATGTAACCCGGGGAAAGCATCTCGCTAAAAACCCCAACTATCTGTATATTAATGATTGAGACCATGTAACATTACAAAGTACAATGCTTATCACAAGCAATCCAGTACCAGCTCCACCTGTTACACACAATACAGCTAAGATCTGATCTCCAAATCTATTCCACTGCTTGCCTGCCTCCACTGCTTAATACCTACTCAAGAATGAATGAGAATGGTTTACCAAACTCGTATTTCACCTCCAAAGAATCACTCACACTGTGTTAGACGTGAGCAGAGGCTATAATACTGGGCAAATACATGAGCAAACTCATTGGCATACTCAATCCCTTGATTGTGCAAGATCTGATGCACAACTATAGTCACAACTGATAGCAATCTGATTCTTTAACACCTGTCCCTGCTGAACTGAACATGCACTGACATGCAACTGAGTTAACTGATGTATTATATAGTTGTATTATGAGTTAATAATTAGTTTAACAACTCATCATTAGTCTATTTGCAGTTAGACTAACTACAACTAGTTTGACCAAGTCAAACTGAACACAACTCCATCAACTCCACAATCAACTCCACCAAACTCAACTGATTGAGTTCTAACTGAAGTCATGCATGCAACAACTCAACTGAATCATAAGAAAATCGTACTTCCTTCTGACAGCTGCATGAGCCACATCTCTAGCTCAAACTGAAGTGCTCCAAGAGAATAAGATCAAGTTTATAGTCCAAATATTATTATGAGACAATAATATTTGACTTTTCTATTTTGGAAAGCCAGTCTAAAAATAGACTTTGATCACTCCTGCTGTGATCACTCCTGCTGTGGTCACTCATACTGTGATCACTCCTGCTGTGGTCACTCCTGCTGTGATCATCCCTGCTGTGGTCACTCCTGCTGTGATAATCCCTGCTGTGGTCACTCCTGCTGTGATCATCCTTGCTGGGATCCAAAAATAGAACTTGCGCCATAATTTGCTTGCGGGCCCACTTAGTGAAGGCGACTCTTTTCACTAAGCTCCATCATCTTGTTGCAATCTCAACACTCCCTCTCGGCAAGATATGGATTATCAGCAACCCCTATCCTGCCTCGGTGGTATTCGAATTTTCTCCTGGTGAGAGCCTTCGTCAGAATATCAACATCCTGATCCTCCGTTGGAATGTATGAAAGCAACATGATCCTCCGCTGCACACAATCTCTGATATGATGGTACCTGATGTCCTTGCTGCCATATACTCGGCCTCTTGAGCTCCCTGCCCAATCTGCATTCGTGAAGCCACATAGCTTCACCTCATCCTCCTGTCTGTACCACAAACCATATCCCAATGTGCCTCTCAAATAACAAAATACATGCTTGCCCGCCTTCCAGAAGAGCTTGGTAGGCTTAACCATAGCTTGTGAAAGCTGGTTAACTGCATAGCATATATCGGGTCGTGTATTGACCAAATACATCAGCGAACCCACCAACTGTCGATAAACAGTGGCATCCACTTCTTCTCCCGAAGTGGCATCCTCCTTCCTCCAACCTCCAGGAAGAGGAGTATCAACAGGCTTGTAGCCGTGCATGTTGAACTTCTCCAGTATCTCTCGAGCATACTTGCCCTGAGAAACAAATAGTCCACCACTGCGCTGCCATATTTCCAATCCTAGGAAATAGTGAAGGAGGCCCAAATCCTTCATCTCAAACTCTGTAGCAAGATCCTTCTTGCATGACAGTATCAACAGCTCATCACCCGTTAGAATCAAATCATCAATATACAGTACAATGATAAGCAACTTACCCTCCACCACAATCTGGTATAGGTTAGGATCCGCCTCACTCTTGGAGAATCCAAGTCCTGTGAAATAGCTATCTATCTGCGTGTACCAAGCACGTGGTGCTTGCTTCAACCCATACAACACTCTCTTGAGCCTGCACACATGCGATTTGCTGCTGAAGGCCTCAAAGCCTTTGGGCTGCTCAATGTACACCTCCTCCTCAATGACTCCGTTGAGGAACACAGTCTTCACATCCATCTGATGAATGTGCCATCCCATTTGCGCTGAGAGAGCAAGAATCTTCCGTATGGAAGAATACCTTGCGACAGGTGCAAAGGTCTCCTCATAATCGATGCCCTCTATCTGTGAAAAGCCTCGGGCAACAAATCTTTCCTTGTACTTCTCCACACTCCCGTCAGCTGCCTGCTTAACTTTGTAGATCCATCTTGAACCCACCACTGATTTCCCTTCCGGTTTAGGAACAATCTCCCATGCACTGTTTATGACAATAGAATCATACTCTTCCACCATGGCGTCTACCCATGCGGGATCCTCCACAGCTTCCTCGAAAGAGGATGGCTCAGTCACAACACACTTGCTCATAAGAGCCATGTATCCAGTGTACCGATTAGGTGACTGTCTCTGCCTGCGTTGGGTTGTAGGTGGTCCTACAACTTTCTCTGCATCTTGAGCCAGTCGCTCAGCTTCTGTCAAGCGCTTTCGCCCTCTGATGGTTGGCGCTGCATGAGTGGTCTCTTCCACTCCATGAACCTCGTCCTGTGGCTGATCCACATCCTGAAGCTCATCCTTAGGAACTAATAGCTCCTCATCTGCATGCAAGTGTAGCTCCCTCTCAAGCGAACACTTGATGGCTTTCTCCTCCTGAAATTTTATATCCCGTCGCACAACAGTTTTACCACTGTCTGGCAAATACACACGATAGTTGTGGGGCGTATCAGTGTACCCCACAAATATCCCAACCTCTGCGGTCAGCTCCAACTTCTTCCTGGCATCCTTCGTCACATGCATGTAAATGTTAGCACCAAAAATCCTCAAATGAGAAAGATCAGGCTTCTTACCAGAATAAGCCTCCTCGGGTGTACTCATGCCAAGTATCCTATGAGGACAACGGTTCTGCACATAAACTGATGTATTGCATGCTTCCGCCCACAAGTGAAGGGGTAGGCCTTGATCATGCAACATTGCCCGTGTAGCACCCACAATCGTTCTGTTCTTCCGCTCAGCTACCCCGTTCTACTGTGGGTTATGGGGAGCTATGAGCTCTCTTCGAATCCCTTCTGCCTTGCAGAAATCCTTGAACTCATCCGAGATGTATTCACCACCATTATCTCTCCTAAGAGCCTTCACCTTCTTCCCCGACTCCTTCTCGACCAGTGCTTTGAATTCACAGAACTTTGAATATGTCTCGCTCTTCTTCTGCATGAAGAAGATCCAGCACTTACGAGAGAAATCATCAACAAAAATCACATAATACCTATATTTTGCTGTCGAAGCAACTGAGAAAGGTCCACACACGTCTGTGTGAATTCTCTCAAGGATAATCGTGGCGCGACTATCCTTCTTGTGAAAGGTGGCTTTCACAAAATTCCCCAAAGTACACCCCTTGCACTGATCTGACTGCACAAGTGTGCCTTTAGGAAGCCCTGTAGTGATCTGCTGCAGTATCTTCAAGGCTCCATGGTGAAGGTGACCCAATCTCCTATGCCACAACTCGTCATCATGCCGGCTCACCAATCCTTCTTCCTTGCCTGCCATTGCTGCGCATCCATCTACATGCAACTAATAAAGGTTCCTCAAATGAGCCCCTATCTTCCGGGTCTCACCAGTTGTCTTGCTGCGTAGGAAGGCTTTTCCCTCGCTGAAAACAACATCATGCCCCTTGTCTTCTAACATCGCCACTGAGATAAGATTCTTCTTCAATCCTGGAACATGCATGACTTCCTTCAATACGAAGGGTTTACCACACTCCCTCTCAAAGGAAATGGTACTGATACCGATCGCACTGTATCTACCATCATCGCCCATCTCGATGTGCACTCCAAGATCTTTGTCCTCCAGATCAGAGAACAAATCTCTATCTCCCGTCATGTGAAAATACGCACCACTGTCCAAGAACCAAACCGATCCCATCACACTTGAAACCAAGCATGCGATCAATGAAAAATCAAGCTCAAACTGTGAGGCTAGAGCCTCTCCTGCTGAAGATCCAGCAGCCTGCTTGTTCTTCTTCTTCTACAGACAATTAGTGGCATAGTGTCCGTGCTGGTGACAGTGAAAACACTTCACCTTGGACATATCCTGCTTCTTGCCTTTCGCACTAGACTGAGAAGATTTCTTGCTCTTCCCTTTCTTTGCTTTGTCAGCCAAAGCGCAATTCTCTTCATCAGCTCCCTTTGACGAAGATCCGTCCCTGGCACTCCGCCTGATCTCCTCCTGCACAAGATCTGACCATAGTCTTTCCCATCTTGGAAATTTCTCCCGACCATTGACAGAGTCCTGATAGGAATGCCAACTCTTTGGAAGACCAAGGAGAGCCAAGCTCACTAAGTCGTCATCATCGATAGTAACCCCCACACTTCCCAGCTCATCTCGACACTGAGTGAACTTCGTGAGATACTTGGGCATACTGTCACCCTTCTCGCATTTGAGGTTTCTGAGTTTATCTTTGAGCGCCAGCTTCCTCTGATCGCTCTTGCTTAGGAATAATTCTGTTAATGATTTCCACATCAAATATGGAGTAGCCTTTCCATGGAGGCTGGACACAATGTGATCCTTCACGCCCTCCAACAGAATCCTTTGACATTTTGCGGTCTTCTTTTGCCAAGCATCAGCTTGAGTAGCATCAGTAGGCTTTGGGACATCCGTATCTATGAAATCCTTCAGCCCGTTATCATCCAATACTGCCTCCATCCTGTCCTTCCATGCAATATGGTTTGAGCTACCCTCAAGAGCATACTCCAATCGCAATCCGTTGAAAGACATTGCTGCGTTGCCACCAAGAAAACACTGTTGCAAATTCGAATTCCACCAGCAACCAACTCAACCGCCTCAGATCTAAGATTCGTAAGAACACAATATTTCTCGTACAGAGATTGACTGTATGGGCATTCACCGGATATATCACCTTCCAAAGGAAGGATGAATCCTGAGGCTACCTGGCCTGATTACAGACTCTGCCCGAAGAAATAGAATGTAAACACTTCCTGAATAGTAGATCTGATGATCAACAGCTCTAATACCATGTAGAAATTTTGAATAATTTAACACATATTCAACAAAGATTATCGTGATAATGTATGATTGCGGAATACATACACAATACATAAGCTCCTCTACGTTGATCATCAATATAGCAACATCAATAACAATAAAACATCAAGAGCATTCACACATTAACACAGTATGTAACCCGGGGAAAGCATCTCGCTAAAAACCCCAACTATCTGTATATTAATGATTGAGACCATGTAACATTAAAAAGTACAATGCTTATCACAACCAATCCAGTACCAGCTACACCTGTTACACACAATACAGCTAAGATCTGATCTCCAAATCTATTCCACTGCTTGCCTGCCTCCACTGCTCAATACCTGCTCAAGAATGAATGAGAATGGTTTACCAAACTTGTATTTCACCTCCAAAGAATCACTCACACTATGTTAGACGTGAGCAGAGGCTATAATACTGAGCAAATACATGAGAAAACTCATTGGCGTACTCAATCCCTTGATTGTGCAAGATCTGATGCACAACTATAGTCACAACTGATAGCAATCTGATTCTCTAACACCTGTCCCTGCTGAACTGAACATGCACTGACATGCAACTGAGTTAACTGATGTATTCTATAGTTGTATTATGAGTTAATAATTAGTTTAACAACTCATCATTAGTCTATTTGCAGTTAGACTAACTACAACTAGTTTAACCAAGTCAAACTGAACATAACTCCATCAACTCCACCAAACTCAACTGATTGAGTTCTAACTGAAGTCATGCATACAACAACTCAAATGACTCATAAGAAAAGCGTACTTCCTTCTGACAACTGCATGGGTCACATATGTAGCTCAAACTGAAGTGCTCCAAGAGAATAAGATCAAGTTTATAGTCCAAATATTATTATGAGACAATAATATTTGACTTTTCTATTTTGGACAGCCAGTCTAAAAATAGACTTTGATCACTCCTGCTGTGATCACTCCTGCTGTGGTCACTCATACTGTGATCACTCCTGCTGTGGCCACTCCTGCTGTGATCATCCCTACTGTGGTCACTCCTGCTGTGATCATCCCTGTTGTGGTCACTCCTGCTGTGATCATCCCTGCTGGGATCCAAAAATAGAACTTGCGCCATAATTTGCCTACGGGCCCACTTAGTGAAGGCGACTCTTTTCACTAAGCTCCATCATCTTGTTTCAATCTCAACACTCCCTCTCGACATGATATGGATTATCAGCAACCCCTATCCTGCCTCGGTGGTATTCGAATTTTCTCCTGGTGAGAGCCTTCGTCAGAATATCAGCATCCTGATCCTCCATTGGAATGTATGAAAGCAACATGATCCTCCGCTGCAAAAAATCTCTGATATGATGGTACCTGATGTCCTTGCTACCATATACTCGGCCTCTTGAGCTCCCTGCCCAATCTGCATCCATGAAGCCACATAGCTTCACCTCATCCTCCTGTCTGTACCACAAACCATATCCCGATGTGCCTCTCAAATAACGCAATACATGCTTGCCCGCCTTCCAGAAGAGCTTGGTAGGCTTAACCATAGCTTGTGAAAGCTGGTTAACTGAATAGCATATATCGGGTTGTGTATTGACCAAATACATCAGCGACCCCACCAACTGTCGATAAACAGTGGCATCCACTTCTTCTCTCGAAGTGGCATCCTCCTTCCTCCAACCTCCAGGAAGAGGAGTATCAACAGGCTTGCAACCATGCATGTTGAACTTCTCTAGTATCTCCCGAGCATACTTGCCCTGAGAAACAAACAATCCACCACTGCGCTGCCATATTTCCAATCCTAGGAAATAGTGAAGGAGGCCCAAATCCTTCATCTCAAACTCTGTAGCAAGATCCTTCTTGCATGACAGTATCAACAGCTCGTCACCCGTTAGAATCAAATCATCAATATACAGTACAATGATAAG
This sequence comes from Pinus tabuliformis, assembly GCA_031772625.1. Lineage (NCBI taxonomy): Eukaryota > Viridiplantae > Streptophyta > Pinopsida > Pinales > Pinaceae > Pinus > Pinus tabuliformis. The sequence continues at coordinate 101,282,983 of CM062807.1, forward strand.
CAAATTACCCTCCACCACAATCTGGTATAGGTTAGGATCCGCCTCGCTCTTGGAGAATCCAAGTCCTGTGAAATAGCTGTCTATCCATGTGTACCAAGCACGTGGTGCTTGCTTCAACCCATACAACGCTCTCTTGAGCCTGCACACATGCGACTCGCTACTGAAGACCTCAAAGCCTTTGGGCTGCTCAATGTACACCTCCTCCTCAATGACTCCGTTGAGGAACGCAGTCTTCACATCCATCTGATGAATGTGCCATCCCATCTGCTCTGAGAGAGCAAGAATTGTCCGTATGGAAGAATACCTTGCGACAGGTGCAAAGGTCTCCTCATAATCGATTCCCTCTATCTGTGAAAAGCATCGGGCAACAAATCTTGCCTTGTACTTCTCCACACTCCCGTTAACTGCTTGCTTAACTTTGTAGATCCATCTCGAACCCACCACTGATTTCCCTTCCGGTCTAGGAACAATCTCCCATGCACTGTTTCTGACAATAGAATCATACTCTTCCACCATGGCGTCTACCCATGCAGGATCCTCCACAGTTTCCTCGAAAGAGGATGGCTCAGTCACAACACACTTGCTCATAAGAGCCATGTATCCAGTGTACCGATCAGGTGACTGAGTCTGCCTGCGTTGGGCTGTAGGTGGTCCTACAACTTTCTCTGCATCTTGAGCCAGTCGCTCAGCTTCTGTCAAGCGCTTTCACCCTCTAATGGTTGGCACTGCATGAGTGGTATCTTCCACTCCATGAACCTCGTCCTGTGGCTGATCCACATCCTGAAGCTCATCCTTAGGAACTAATGCTCCTCATTTGCATGCAAGTGTAGCTCCCTCTCAAGCGAACACTTCATGGCTTTCTCCTCCTGAAATTTTATATCCCATCGCACAACAGTTTTACCACTGTCTGGAAAATATACACGATAGTTGTGGGGCGTATCAATGTACCCCAAAAATATCCCAACCTCTGTGGTTGGCTCCAACTTCTTCCTGGCATCCTTCGTCACATGCATGTAAACGTTAGCACCAAAAATCCTCAAATGAGAAAGATTAGGCTTCTTACCAGAATAAGCCTCCTCGGGTGTACTCATGCCAAGTATCCTATGAGGACAATGGTTCTGCACATAAACTGATGTATTGCATGCTTCCGCCCACAAGTGAAGGGGTAGGCCCTGATCATGCAACATTGCCCGTGCAGAACCCACAATCGTTCTGTTCTTCCGCTCAACTACCCCGTTTTGCTGTGGGTTATGGGGATCTATGAGCTCTCTTCAAATCCCTTCTGCCTTGCAGAAATCCTTGAACTCGTTCGAGATGTATTCACCACCATTATCGCTCGTAAGAGCCTTCACCTTCTTCCCTGACTCCTTCTCGACCAGTGCTTTGAATTCACAGAACTTTGAATATGTCTTGCTCTTCTTCTGCATGAAGAAGATCCAACACTTACAAGAGAAATCATCAACAAAATTCACATAATACCTGTTTTTTGCCGTCGAAGCAACTGAGAAAGGTCCACACATGTCTGTGTGAATTCTCTCAAGGATCGTCATGGCGCGACTATCCTTCTCGTGAAAGGTGGCTTTCACAAACTTCCCCAAAGTACACCCCTTGCACTGATCTGACTACACAAGTGTGCCTTTAGGAAGCCCTGTAGTGATCTGCTGCAGTATCTTCAAGGCTCCATGGTGAAGGTGACCCAATTTCCTGTGCCACAACTCGCCATCATCCCGGCTCACCAATCCTTCTCCCTTGCCTGCCATTACTGCGCATCCATCTACATGCAACTGATAAAGGTTCCTCAAACGAGCCCCTATCTTCCGGGTCTCACCTGTTGTCTTGCTACGCAGGAAGGCCTTTCCCTCGCTGAAAACAACATCATACCCCTTGTCTTCTAACATTGCCATTGAGATAAGATTCTTCTTCAATCCTGGAACATGCATGACTTCCTTCAATACGAAGGGTTTACCAGACTCCCTCTCAAAGGAAATGGTACCGATACCGGTCGCACTGTATCTACCATCATCGCCCATCTCAATGTGCACTCCAAGATCTTTGTCCTCCAGATCAGAGAACAAATCTCTATCTCCCGTCATGTGAAAAGACACACCACTGTCCAAGAACCACACTGATCGCATCACACTTGAAACCAAGCATGCGATCAATGAAAAATCAAGCTCAAACTGTGAGGCTAGAGCCTCTCCTGTTGAAGATCCAGCAGCCTGCTTGTTCTTCTTCTTCTGCGGACAATTAGTGGCATAGTGTCTGTGTTGGTGACAGTGAAAACACTTCACCTTGGACATATCCTGCTTCTTGCCTTTCGCACCAGACTGAGAAGCTTTCTTGCCCTTCCCTTTCTTTGCTTTGTCAGCCAAAGCGCAATTCTCTTCATCAGCTCCCTTTGACGAAGATCTGTCCCTGGTACTCCGCCTGATCTCCTCCTGCACAAGATCTGACCATAGTCTTTCCCATCTTGGCAATTTCTCTCGACCATTGACAGAGTCCTGATAGGAATGCCAACTCTTCGGAAGACCAAGGAGAGCCAAGCTCACCAAGTCCTCATCATCGACAGTAACCCCCACACTTCCCAGCTCATCTCGACACTGAGTGAACTTTGTGAGATACTTGGGCATGCTGTCACCCTTCTCGCATTTGATGTTTCTGAGTTTATCTTTGAGCGCCAACTTCCTCTGATCGCTCTTGCTTTGGAATAATTATGTTAATGATTTCCACATCAAATATGGAGTAGCCTTTCCATGGAGGCTGGACACAATGTGATCCTTCACGCCCTCCAACAGAATCCTTTGACATTTTATGGTCTTCTTTTGCCAAGCATCAGCTTGAGTAGCATCAGTAGGCTTTGGGACATCTGTATCTATGAACTCCTTCAGCCTTTTATCATCCAATACTGCCTCCATCCTGTCCTTCCATGCAATATAGTTTGAGCTGCCCTTAAGAGCATACTCCAATCGCAATCCGTTGAAAGACATTGCTGCGTTGCCACCAAGAAAACACTGCTGCAAATTCGAATTCCACCGGCAACCAACTCAACCGCCTCGGATCTAAGATTCATGAGAACACAATATTTCTCGTACAGAGATTGACTATATGGGAATTCACCGGATATCTCACCTTCCAAAGGAAGGATGAATCCAGAGGCTACCTGGCCCGATTATAAACTCTGCCCGAAGAAATAGAATGTAAACACTTCCTGAATAGTAGATCTGATGATCAACAGCTCTGATACCATGTAGAAATTTTGAATAATTTAACACATATTCAACAAAGATTATCCTGATCATGTACTATTGCGGAATACATACACAATACATAAGCTCCTCTACGTTGATCATCAATATAGCAACATCAATAACAATAAAACATCAAGAGCATTCACACATTAACACAGTATGTAACCCGGGGAAAGCATCTCGCTAAAAACCCCAACTATTTGTATATTAATGATTGAGACCATGTAACATTACAAATTACAATGCTTATCACAAGCAATCCAATACCATCTCCACCTGTTACACACAATACAGCTAAAATCTGATCTCCAAATCTATTCCACTGCTTGCCTGCCTCCACTGCTCAATACCTGCTCAAGAATGAATGAGAATGGTTTACCAAACTCATATTTCACCTCCAAAGAATCACTCACACTGTGTTAGACATGAGCAGAGGCTATAATACTGGGCAAATACATGTGCAAACTCATTGGCATACTCAATCCCTTGATTGTGCAAGATCTAATGCACAACTATAATCACAACTAATAGCAATATGATTCTCTAACACCTGTCCCTGCTGGACTGAGCATGCACTGACATGCAAATGAGTTAATTGATGTATTCTATAGTTGTATTATGAGTTAATAATTAGTTTAACAACTCATCATTAGTCTATTTGCAGTTAGACTAACTACAACTAGTTTAACCAAGTCAAACTGAACACAACTCCATCAACTCAACTGATTGAGTTCTAACTGAAGTCATGCATGCAACAACTCAACTGACTCATAATAAAAGCGTACTTCCTTTTGACAGCTGCATGGGGCACATCTGTAGCTCAAACTGAAGTGCTCCAAGAGAATAAGATCAAGTTTATAGTCCAAATATTATCATGAGACAATAATATTTGACTTTTCTATTTTGGACAGCCAGTCTAAAAATAGACTTTGATCACTCCTGCTGTGATCACTCCTGCTGTGGTCACTCATACTGTGATCACTCCTGCTGTGGTCACTCCTGCTGTGATCATCCCTGCTGTGGTCACTGCTGCTGTGATCATCGCTGCTGTGGTCACTCTTGCTGTGATCATCGCTGCTGTTGTCACTCCTGCTGTGATCATCCCTGCTGGGATCCAAAAATAGGACTTGCGCCATAATTTTCCTGCGGGCCCACTTAGTGAAGGCGATTATTTTCACTAAGCTCCATCATCTTATTGCAATCTCAACACTATTCTCCTTTCCGTTAATGTACCTGATCTCGAAGTGAAACTCATTGAGAGTAGCCAACCATATAGCTTGCCTAACATTTAGATTGTGTTTTCTAAACAAATACCTTACTCCAATTTGATCACTCATCAAGAAGAAACTTCTACCAAGAAGGTAATGTCTCCACATCTTTAAGGCTTAAATGATAGTTGCAAACTCAAGATCATCAGTCACATAGTTTTACTCATGCTTATTCAACTTCCTTAACTCATAGCATACAAACCGCCCTTCTTGCAATAGGACTCAACGAGGTCTTCTGTTGTAAGCATTTGTACATACCACACACTCTTTGTTAGGATGTATAATATTCAAGACTAGAGAATTGGTAAGCAAATGCTTCAACTACTCAAAACTAGCTGCAAACTCCTCATTCCATTAAAACTTCTTCCCTTTCCTTTTCAAGGATGTAATAGGATAGGAAATTTGTGAGAAGTTCCTAAAGAACCTCTTCTACTAAATTTCTAGTCCCATGAATAATATAACCTCATCCACATTCCTAGGATTTGACCACTCCATGATGGATTTAATCTTTTCTGAGTCCATTGCTACGCCTTCCCTTGAAACAACATGCCCAAAGTAGTGAACTTTAGTCTGATAGAAGCTACATTTTCTAATCTTAGCATACAACTGATGCTCTCTAACTAATCTTAACATTGCTTCCAGGTTCTCTACATGCTCTTCCTCATTCTTAGAATATATCAATATATCATCATTAAATATTATCACAAACTTGTCCAGATAAGAATAGAACAAATTATTCATCAAACACATGAAAGTAGATGAAGCATTAGTAAGACCAAAAGGAACCACTACAAACTCATAATGCCCATACCTGGTATGGAATGTTGTCTTGTAAATATCTTCTTCCTTGATGTGCACCTAATGATATCCTGATCTCAAGTCAATCTTTGAGAACATTGCTACTCGCTTCAGTTGATCAAACAAATAATCAGTCCATGGTAGAGGATACTTGTTCTTGATTATCACCTTGTTAAACTACCTGTAATCAATGCACAACCTCAGGGTACTATCCTTGTTCTTCACAAACAAACTTGGTGCACCCTAAGGCGAGAGAATTTGACTTATGTATCCTTTATCAAGCATTTCCTTAAGATTAAAAATTCAGTTCCACCAACTCTGGAGAACTCATCGTATAAGGTTCCTTTGATGTTGATGTTGCTCCTGACATCAACTCAATAGAAAAGTACACTTCCTTATGAGGAGGAAAATCTAAAATCTATGCTAAAAATACATCATGGAACTCTTGCAGACACATGATACCTATTCAAGACTTCATCATCGTTAAAATTCTTCCCTTTGTCATTAGAAATATGAACTACAAACCATGTACATCCTTTCCTGTAACTACAATTTTCCTACATAGTTGTAACCAATATTCTCACTAATTTAGGCTTCTCCTTTCTGTATAAGAATGTCATCCCTCCATCATCATCCAAGCACTTAATAGCATTCTCATAACAATCTACTTTAGTCCTATGAATAAACAACCAACCCATGCCTTAAATGATATTTTATGATCCCAAAGGAAGCACATTTAGATGTGATGATGAAGACATACCATTCAACTCAAATGCACAATATCTCACCGACTGAAGAACTATTTTCTTGGTCCCTATAGCCAACTCCACTAACTAAGACTTTGCATCCACTTCTTTATTCAATAAACACTTATCCAAGAGGTCAAGACTGATATAACTATAATTAGATCCAGGGTCAATCAAACTAGAAACAAATTGATCGCAAATATAACCTTCCATCTCAATAAAAAATGCTTGATTATCAACTTTCCTATTATCGACTACTGCATAAATCTGAGGAATGCTCTAACCAACATCTCAAGTTGTTTGTGCCTCCTGATAACTATAAATCATATGTATGCCATCCTGATGCTATGGACAAACTCTCTTGTGATATTCTTCACCACAAGTCTAACAATGCAAAGGCTTCCTACAATCAATGTTGTTCTTCTCCTTAGGATAAGACCCATATCCTCTGTCAACTACATTGAGCTTCTTGTACAATGCTACATTCTCCTTGTTACCTGCATCCTGAGGTCTTCATTTCTTTTTATCCCACTTTCCTCCAAAATTGTCATTCCCCTTCCAACCACAGTGAGGATCATACTTATTCTTAGACTACTCATAACAGTGCTTCACCTTTCTAATGACTTCTTCAAATGAATGAGGTTCATCATACTCAATCACATCCTTAAATGTGAAAGGATATCCACTAATGAATCTTTGAACATTTTCCCTCTCTTCCTTAAGATACGGTACATACCTCAACAACTCCAGAAACTTAGTCGTGTGCTCTTCGTCGATCATAGAAGCCATCTTCAACTCATATAACTACTTATCCTTTCCATCATAATATCTATTAAATAAGTGCTTCTTGCTGAAGAGTCTTTTAAAGTCATGCCTCAAGTCCTCTGTCTTGATGCCTATGACACACTTTACATCTTCCCACTAGATATTTGATTTTCCCTTAAGACTTAAAATAGTTATCCTAGATTTCATATTCTCTATATAATAATGCAATTTGAAGAACTTATTCATCCCAATTACCCATGATTTTGCATCTTTTGGTTTCTTCAACTCTCCATCAAAGGTAGGAGGTCTGGCTTTCTTAAATTCATCCGGAAAGAATTGCTTCTCACTCCTCATATAAGGATGATATCAATTATGATCATGATGTCTCTTTGATCCCAAACTAGAATAGAACACATAAACACTACTTGTCATGTCAAGTGTATCCATCCATCTGCCACCTTTGACTGTGTCATCCTTGTATGACCTATGTCCTCTGCGAGACATGTTACCATATGCCTAATTAGTCCTTTCCTCTTGTCCATAATGGATTCTCGGTTGTCCATATATTTGCATTTCCGCTCTGAAGGATGAATGCATTTACATTTTCTTGCTTTACTTGTGATCTAGTAAGCATTTCCTGTCATTAAATTACCCTCTCATTATCTACCTTGGAACTTCTATTTTCTACCTTTAGACTTCTCAAGGTATCTCCTATGTTAGGAGAGTACTCTTCCCCGTGTTTCTCAATTGATCTATAATGAGAGTCATGTGAAATATAATCCACCATTTTTCTTATCATCTTTGATCTTCTTCTTCCTCAAAACTTACCATGTCAGATAAACCATATATAAACATAATCAAACATACCTTAGTGAAGTTTATAGGAGGCTATCTCATATACATAATCAATCGAGATTAGCATGATACATATCTATCAACCTATCAACCATCTCAATATCAACATCATGACACAAGACTACAAAAATGACCATCACAATGCATGCATAGAAAACACATTGTCAACTAACATGCTTGCATAACAATCACATCCACCATGAGGTATGGTGCTACAACCTCACTCTGACACCACCCTGTAATCAAGGCCTACATTTAACCAATTTCACAAGCTCACAAGGGTAAACATGAGACCACTGTCACTATGACATGACTTGACCTCCAATTTCTAGTTACGGAAGTTAGGCTTACAAAATGACCACAAAATGACATCTTAAAGGGACTACATATCACTCAGGAGTTGGACTACCAACCCCAAGTGATCAATCCTTTAGGTGGAACCCTTTTTTAGTTACCTAACACCCCATTCGTATGAACAACAATGAAAGGGTACAATTATAGGCCTCGAATTGCATGCATAAGCCTGCTTCCATGCAATTATGGCCTTAATTCCCAGTTCTATGTGTTCGTTCCTAGGATATGTGCCACCTTTTCAGGTTAGCCTCCAGACCACTCCCAAGAATTTCATGTAACTTTCTGGAATCATAATTTACATGATGATAAAGATAAACATTCAAAATTGAATTAGAAACTTGACGTACACTACCGTGAACACACTATACATTTCGTCAAACATATGGAAAACATGTAAGATATAGGTCATGAATGCATATATGCTAATAATATGATAGTATTCATGTGAGAATCACCAAGAAGGCTCCAACCCCTATCTAACTAGCTATAATTACACTTGTTATGCTAGTCATTAAATAACCATTCAAATACATAGGAGAAAATGACAAGAAATGTATATAGCATTCATTATATAACCAACATATAACCGACATATAACAAAAATAGATACCATGGAAAATAATCCATAACATCAACATCATATCAATATATTTTCTCATAGATCACAATAGGAAAATATCTCATATTAATATGTGAAAATTCCAACTCAAACAACCAAGAGCTTGAGAGCATTTGTCCCAACCAATGACTCTAGGAACTAGTAACTCAACCCAAACTATTCTAGGGCTTCCAGAGAATTTGTTTGAAGCCATAACCATCGAGAACTTGAGAACCAATCAAAAAAATAGGTGGAAAACCCACAACACCATGGTTATCAATCAAATGGAAAGGCAAGGCTAAAACCACTTTCACTCCAGGAAAATATCCATACCAATTATAGCACATAACCAGAGAATCACATGCATATACCACACATCCATAAATAAGAAAGGAAATCACACATACAAGCTGCTACCTGTAAAAAACTCTAGTTGTATCTATTGATCAAACTGTTCCCTGCACTTTCTTGCTTTCCATCACCTTCTTTCTCCAATCTAACTAAATGAGAGGGTTATCTAAGCATGCTCTGAGAATTCTCTAAGTGTGAAGGATTATGAGAGAAGAATGCTAAAATGAAAAAAGGAAGTGAACTAATCCTCAAAAGCATTTTTACCATTGAGGCCTCTATTTTAATTCATTTTCCTTCATTTTTTCCTCTAATTTCCTTAGCATGCAAATTTAAGTCTCGTCACCTTCCTCTTCTCCTATTTTCCTTTATTTTCATAAATAAATTCCAGTTATTGCCACTTTTCCTTTGCCAATGCCTTTGGCAATTTCCATAGCCAATAATTAATCACGTGTGATGCCCACTAAAGTGTTTTCCCCAACATTCAGCTTGGAATATGTGTCCCATGGCCATGGTATTATTTTATTTACATAGGAAATCAACTAGGGGTTGTTATAATGGCGTTCCTTTGGGGATGCCCACAGTTAAATAAGTGAAAGGAATTTCTCAAATTCAGAATTTTTTATGAATGATTTTGTTACGTTAATTAACAATGATGAAACCAATGTTTTTTTCTTTACTTATAAGGAAGTCATCCGGGAACATCTGACAAGAATCTTGGGATTTTGTAAGGCCTACTTACTATCCAAATTACTTGTCATACCATTTCTGTTATATCAAAACCAGATATCCAATTGGGAAGAATTACTCTTTAAAACATATTGTGAGATTAATAGTTGGACATTTTGTGCTCTTAATTTTTTTGCAATATTTGTCCTTACCAAAGTTGTCTTGCAGGCATTTCCAAATTACTAAATGGTTGTCATGCCTATCCCAAAAATAGTTTGTAATCAAATTCACTCGTTATGGTGTGATTTTCATTAGAAAGGTGCAATTAAAGCTATGTGTGGGTCCCTTGTTGGTTGGGATAAGTCGATTTTACCAAAATACACCAGTGGTTTGGGGTTAGGAGATCCAAAAATGGTTAGTAAATATTTTTGGGAAAAAATGTGGTGGCCTTAGGTTAAAGGTGGACATGAATTGTGGAAGAAAATTTGGTTGCAGATGTATGTACCCTTGCTGCAACAAGAAGATATATTATGATGCGACTGTACACTTCCTGGTTCAAGTGTCTGGAAATGGGTAGGAGATTGCAAAGATGTCATGAGGAAATATGCATTATGGGATATAAAAGTAGGGGATATTTCCCTATTTTTAACAAAAGCTTGGGAGTAAAAGTTTCATACTTTTGCAAACATTCTGAGCAAAATATGCTTTGGTAGTAGTGGAAAGAAAATGATGGGACCAAAAATACAAATGACCTTCCTTGGGAGGATTTCCATGATACTTTAGAGGCTTAGAGTATTTAATGATCTCAGTGACATGATGTTTAAGGATGGGGATAGAAACTACGAGGTTCATTTTCTGTTAAAGAGGCTTATTCATTTATTGTTGATTTCTAGAGTTTGAAATAGAAGGTAACATTGAAGTGTCTATGGGAGAGATGGTGGTGGCTTAAATTCTCTACCTTTTTATGGTTAGTTGTTTGTGGTCACCATCTAACCTCAAATCTTATTTGAAGGAAGGGATTTGAGGGTCTATCATTATGTATTTTATGCTTCAAGGAGGAAGAAATGAAAAATCGTATTTTCGTCTCATGTGATTTCTTTATTCAAATGTGGGATATCAATCATCTTTTTGGTCTAAATTGACCACTTTTGGAGGATATTCATTCCTTATTGGATCAATGGTATTGCCATAAATTTAAGAACCCCATTATTATTGTGCTTGGGTGCATGCATTAGGATTTATTCTTTGGAAATTGTGGAAAGAGTGAAATTATTGTATTTTTTAGTCAAGGAATAGATCTTCTATGGTACTTACAGATGTGGTTCTTAAGAATATTTGAGATACTAATCTTTCATTTCCATGGTATACTAATAAATGGCAAGTTCAAGGATCTGAAATAGGTATTATGGAAAATATTCTCCTAGTGTAGGATTGTTGTCATACCAGTTCTAACTCATATTTGTCACCTACACAATGTTTTATTAAGCTAAATTTTGATGGGGCTGTTAAACGAAACCCTATAATTGCAGGTTGTGGTGGGATAATCCGTGATGAACATGCCATGCCATTGAGAGACTTTTCCATGTATTTTGGGGTCCCAACCAATAACATGGACTAATTTTTGGCAGTAGAATTAGGTTTATGAATTTGTTTTAGGGAAGGTTATTACTTATTACAGGTGGACGGAGATTCACAATTGGTAATTCAATGTATTAAAAAACTATTACGTTGTCAACCAATAAATAAAACGATACATAGTTGGAGACTGGAAATGTGGTTTCCAGTATAAATTATTTAATACCTAGGTTTTCTTACACTCTTGTTCATCATATCAAGAGAGGTGGCAATTAGGTGGCATATTTACTCGTAAATAGGGGATGTACATGTGACAACTTAAACTTTGACTAGTCATGGGCGCTCACCACCATGCATAATAATATAAACCTTTTATTGCAAAGGATGGATGAAGATTATACAGTAAAGTTTGGTTTTTTCCCTGATGGGGTTGCCTTTATCTACCTTCGGTCTATAATTAATGTAACATTTGGAGTGCGTAGCTAGGATGGACATTTCACATATGAAGTTGTGGGTCTGGCATAGGGTAAGAGAGAGTAGTCAAGCCTGGTCTTGGATGTCCCTTCATGATAAATTCCTTGGCATGGGGTGGTGAATAAATTAGGTGCAATATAGAGGAGGTGAGGTATGCCACAACCTTATCCCACATTTGTGGCTTCACAATTAGTTTCTAGGTGTATTCAACGTTGATGTACAATTTAATTTTCATGTCTTTTTGAGTGTCATGTTTGTATGAGGCATTATCCCTTCACTACTATTCATGGTGTTTTGTGAGGGACACCAATGTATTTTGTACTTTATTACACTCAACAGAGAAGGGGTTGGTTTTTTAACTTGTGTTTTTATTGTCGAATTCGACCTTGGTGGAGTCTGAATTCTGAGTAATGAGTTGTCGGGGTGGTAGTAATTATGTTGGGGGACGAGGAAACCATCATTTTATAGGTGGCTCCATTTCATCCTTCTTCAATGTAGTTCCACTCGAGGTGTGCAGGGACATTTTATTCCTGGAAGAAAAAAAATCCAGGGAATGTTCTTATTACTCAGATTAAAAGATCCTTAAAAATGAATTAAAAGGGTTTCTAAACCCTAGTAAAATGCACAAAATGAGGAAAAAAATCCAGGGAATGTTCTTATTACTCAGATTAAAAGATCCTTAAAAATGAATTAAAAGGGTTTCTAAACCCTAGTAAAATGCACAAAATGAGGTCGGTTTTGGCACAGTTATAGATGGACACTTTTCTTTGTTTAGTTATGAAGAATAACCAGATAACAAACTACAATCTATTCTCTATCATAGAGGACATCAAGAGGATTCTAAAAAATATCAATTTTAAGGTAAATTATTGGATGGTCAGTTTTCTCATATAGAGAGAGCTTTGCTATGAGATTATGATTTTAGGGACCTTATGGACCCTCTAGGAGATCCCATTGCAACACCTTTTTGTAGCTCTTCAAAACCCTTTGTTCCTATGTCAGATTAGTTGATGTATGGATGAATCTCTCCTAGTGTAATGACAGTGCATTACAACCTTACTTCTTATGCTTATTTTTGGGAATACTAATGCACAAAGAGTAGAGGTCTTTGGTTGATGTGTTTAATGTTCATTTTTTCACAATAGAGGATGATGGTTGTTAATGCTTAGAATCCTTAGTTGATGGTGGATGCATGGTTAATGTTCTCATTTTTTTGTTTGTTTCATTTGTGGATGGTCATATCATTTTGTAATGGCTCAAACTTTTAGTTTCTAGGTGGCTAAACAAAGTAGTCTGAGTAATTATGTACTAGAATTTTGATGGGTGTTTTCAGTTAGTAATCAAGCCCAGGCTATGCGCATGTTTCTCTATGTACCCATGTAACTCAGTTTTCGTAATGCAATAAAACGTGTTTATTTATCTACAAAAATAAATAAATTCAACCTTACAGAATAAGCTAATAATAAGGGTTACTTGATAACCATCAACCTTGACAAATGACTTCTAATCATAAATATGAATACAAATTATAAATATGATATGGACATATTCTCTATCTATTTGAACACTATGATTTATGCACTTCACCTCTAAAGATCAACTCCACATATGTGGGTTACAAAATTGTTTGAGATAAGTATTGTGCATTTCCATATTGGATTTTGATTGTGATCCTTAGGTTCTTTCCAACCATAAAAATGATGACATGATATAAAAAATTGGTGTTTTATAGTTGATATGTGATGTAATAATTAGTGTATAGTTTTCATGCTTCAATTTATCTTTCAAGCTAATGTTATTTATTTTAGTGAGAATCTCTTCTATCTTATCAATTATGATTTGTTATTTATTTATTTTAATAGTTGAATTTGAATGGATTTTTTGATAATAAGGAATATGATATAATATTGAATGTAAACATTATAATACCTTTCTTTTCATTTTTTTATTACAAGATTTTCTTTTAAGTAGTGATTATTTATTTTATTGCGAAGGGTTCTTGATGTTATTCTCTATATTTATGGTTGGAGTCACTTTTAGACCCAATATTTGTGGGAATTTTATAATATTAGGAGGATGTATTTCAAAGATATCATACCTATAGAACCTCTTGGTAAGATATCATACCTATGGAGAAGACCAAAAGGAATTCTACAAGGAAATCCAAAATGGAATGAAGTAAAGAAAGTTAGATGCAATAATAGAAGTAGATCTAATAGATTAAGAGTAGTTAGAACTCAAATAGTGAGGAAGTGATGCAGGAGTAACTTACTAAAGGAAGTTGGTTTCCTTAGTTTTATTTAAATTGTGATATTTTGGTAGTAGTTAATTTAGAAGGAATATATTATGAAAATGTATAGACTTAGTCAACTAGGAATACCTTAGATAATTCAACAAAATAGATTGATTTTATTGAGTTTGGTTAAGAGAGATCTATGTAATAGATATTTCAATGTAAATGAGAGAGACTGATAAATGTCAGGTTTGTTCCAGTGTAAATGGTGTTTAAGAGAGCAAGAGTGTATGAAAACTCTTAATCTGTAATCTTCCCCTTTTAGCTTGACTTAATATATTATTCATGTATACTTCATTGTGTTTATGGTGACTATATTCAGTTGAGTGTGGATCAGTTTAGATTTATTTATATGTTGTAGGAAGAATTGATTAATGTAGATAACTAGTTCCTAGGTTCAATTTCATGATCAAAACTTAAAATCCTGGTCACATCACAAGTTTCTATACTGGAATAGACAAAATTTGTTATAACACAAAAGCATTCAATAACACATTTTTTTTTAAGATTATTCAATTGATGGAGATGTGAAAGTTTCCATCACATATTTCCATCTATTCAGACTCACAAGAGGTATTTGGTTGCAACAATGGTTCTAATGTTAAGTCATTAACTAGATTTCAAATTACAGATGATAATATAGACTATGAAATATTTGGTTTGAACTTACCAATAATTTATAATCTTACGTTGGATCACGAATACTGGATCAAAGCAAATAATCTAAATTGGAAGACATATTTGGATCAAAAGGATAAACAGAATAAAGGAGGAGTTCAGATCATAGGATATGTGGATTGGCTGGGACATTTGGATCAATTAGATACTTTAGATCTCTAGAATGTGAGCAAAAGTAAATCTACCTTGAGGTTTGGATTCCAAATTGCACAAGGAATTAGGATTTCTACCTTCAAGTGAGTTTGGTAGTTGATGTTTTAATAGAGAGAAATTAATGTCAAAATTCAAGTTCGGGTTGACCACCATTACTTCCACACAAATTTTTGACTATAGAGTGAGAGATTCAGATATTAGACAAAGTCTTTCGGTAGAAATCAGATATGTCAAGAGAATTTTGAAGAGAAGCGATCTGAGTTACGGGAAAAATAAGTTGAAGGAGACTGAAAGGCATCATTTTTGGTATCAAAGTAAGGAGTGCTCAGATATGGAAAAAATTCACAAAGGAGCAACTTGACAAGCATGTAGAGGAATGATTGTAGTGAATGTTTCCTCACAGGCAAAGATGAGGCCCACTCAGTCGAAATTATAGGTGATGGAGACTGCTAAGAAACTAGGATCTAGTGTGGGAGATGTGAGTGAGGTAGAAGAAGAATATTCTAGTGAAGAAGAAGGTGAAGAATCATAAGAGGAAAATATTTCAAACATGATAACTAATATGAGTTCCATACAAAATAGATGGAGGTTCTTGTATATGAGGGTAATTTAAAGATTGATTAATTGATGGATGATATCAATGCAATGGACAAATATTTTGATTACGAAGATGTTGATGAAGAAAAATGAGTAAATTATGCAAGCAAAAGATTGAAAGGTCATGCAACCCTATGGTGGGATGGACTGCAAGTAGATAGAAATATGAAAGGAAAGTCCAAGATCAAAATTTGGGATATAATGGTGGCTAAATTAGAGGGTAATCCCATACGTAAATATTATGAGTTAAACATATTCAAGCAATTGCATCATCTTAGATAAATATCAATGTTAGAAAGGGAATGCACTGATGACATTTACATATTAAACATTAGAGCTAGTCATATTAAAGAGGATGTTGAAAAGGTTGGTCTCACCGAGGATGGTTGAAGATGCTTATCAAGCTACTTGTAAAGGAGAAATGAAGATAGAAAAAAAACATAGTTAGAAAAGTATACGAAGAATTTGTGCAAGCGGAAATAGACAACAAAGTGGCAAAGGAACATTTTGATCCTTAATATAGGAAGGTGGAAGTTCAAGTAGTTAATTATTACCAATAGGACGTGACACTAGAGGAAGAATACCTTTCCCAAGAGGTATAGGTAGAGGCAATGATTATTAGCCTAGATGCTACATATGTGGAAAATTGGGAAATATGTCATTAGAATTTCCATAAGGTAATCCAACAAGTCAAATAAGTGCACATGTGAAAGAAGCGAGAGAAAAAAGTGTAAATTCAACAGCAAATAAAGAAACCACTAACGCAGTAGAATTGTTATTGATCAAGATTTTTTTGATCAGATCGAAGAAAGAAGCAAAGGAGTTATAAAAGAAGAAAAACCTGTTCAGAACTGTATGCAAGTGAAATGATAAGTGTTGAAAAATTATGATTGATAGTGTTAGTACAAAAGATTTTATTTCTACTAAGATGTTACAAAATTTATTTTTGAAGAGAATAACATTCCCTAATCCTTATAAAGTATCACAATTGGAAAAAAGACATCAAATTTTGGTGAATGAATAGTGCAAGATGGAGTTCTAGATTGGTAGCTATAAGGATGACGTATACTGTGACATAATTCCCATGGATGTATTTCATATTTGTTGGGAAGAAAATGGTAGTATGATAGAAATTTTATTCATGATTGTAGGAGGAACATATATACACTTGACAAGAATGGTTAGAAACATGTCTTGTTACCTTTTCAAGATGAAGGAGTAAAGGAAGAAGTTTGTCCTAGTGTGTTGTTAATGAGTGGAAAAGAGCTAGTACAAGAAGTAAAGAAAGAAGAATTACATTTTTCGTTGTTTGGTAAACCCAAAGTAAATATTACTAACAAAATATTAGATGTTTTTCCTAAAAAATTAAAACTATTATGGTGGATGAATTTACTGATTTTATTATTGATGATTTGCTAAGTAATTTATCTCCAATTGGAAGCATTAGTCAACAAGGAAAGTTTGAGTCCATGTGTTTTTCTTACAATAGTCAACCCAAATAAGGATGGAGGATGAAGAATGTGTATTAATTCCAAAGACATCAATAAAATAACAATCAACTGCATATTTCCACTTCCACACATTAATGATTTAATTGATTTTTTAAGTGGTTCCAAGAATTTCATTAAAATTAATATAAAGAGTGGATTCCATCATACTAGGATTAGAGAAGGGGTTGAGTGGAAGACAAATTTCAAAACAAAATAATGGATTTTATGAATGTTTAGTGATTCTTTTTGGTCTCACTAATTCCCATTGCACTTTCATGAGGTTTTCAAGGAATTTAGTAACATGTTTGTTATAGTTTATCTAGATAATATTTTGGTATATAGTCAAACAAAGTAGGACCATTTGAAACATCTCAAATTAGTCTTTGTTAGGCCCTTATACTACTAGTGTAACCCCTTATTGTTATTAGTACAACCCCCTTATTATATTTTTGTACCCATGTAGTCCCCATATTGTTAGTATTGTGCCCCATAGAAGCCCACTATTGTTATTATTGTGCCCTTACATTATTATTGTTATGTCGGCTCTGATTATATTATGACTCCTTAGACTCCTATATATAGAAAGGAGGTCTTGTCATTTGTATCATCAAAGAATTGTTCATTTGTGTAATGTAAAGGAGGTTGCCCCTTCGAAGAGGCTTATTTCTAAGGTGTTCATCTATATTTTCTATCTTTTTGTGAGCTGGTTCCATAACATTTGGTATCAGAGCTTTGGATTCTAGGATTTCGCTGCTCCAAATAGGTCATCATGGAATTTTCGCTATAACTCTTATTCTGCAACGTTTCAGAAGTGAACAAAAAAACCCATTTGAGATGAAATCGCGTTGAACCTCGGGTCCGAATTTTAGAGCTTTTCGCGCTATATGTTCGGAGATATGATCTGAGGAAGTTGGTCTTTTTGCAGACTCCTGAATTACATTCCAAACATGTGACCTTGGGAAAATCATCATAACTTTTTTTTTGAGCATCAGATTGCAATTTCATAAGAAGTTACAGAAAGAGGACAGACTGTAGTTTCCTGTGTATATTTTTTAGACCCGAAGGTCAAAACAGTGACACGTGGCACCTCATACAAGTTTGCTCTTCTGAAAAGGTATATAATCAGGTCATCTTGGGAGATCTAGAATAACTCTTCCTTGGAGAATCCAATTTGGATCATACTAGTGGCATTGGAAAGAGGACACAGAGGGCTACTGCTGGTCGCAATTTCAGAACTGGAAGAACCGTAATTACAGAGTTATAGTCATTTCAAGATTGAGCTCCTAAAATAAAAAAAAGGCGATATGAGGAAGTTTGATGGCAAGGATCCAGTAAATTGGATACTTCAGATGGAGCAATATTTTGATCTACATGGTGTACCACTATTACAAAAGGTATGTATTGCATCTTCATATTTAGAATCGGATCAATTTTTATGGTATAAAAGGCTTTGTTCTTGTAAACAACTTGTTACGTGGTCAATTTTCACGGAGGAAATGATAGCACATTATGAGGATACAAAGAACAACACCTTCTTTAGAGCAACACCACAACAATTGGAAAGAGTAAAAGAGCTTTGTTACATAGTGGAAAGTAAATTATGGCAATAAGGAAGTCTACCCTTCACAACTATAATAATGGAAGTGTTATTTATCCTAGCCTTCCACAGCCTACAAGGGTTACACCACAACAATTGGAAGAGAAAAGAGAAAAAGGGCTTTGTTACAATTGTGATAGCAAATGCACTAAAGGTCATAAGTGTGCTGAGAAGAAATTATTTTACATAGATTATGAAGAGGAGGAAGAAAAAGATCAAGAAATATCAAAAGAAGAGTATATACACCAGGAACCAACCCCAGAGAAAGAAGAAATGAATCCGACCATATCTTGTAAAGCATTGGCAAGAATTACCACTCGTAAAACTCTCAAGATAGAAGGACATATCAAGAAGAAAAAGGTTCAAGAAAAGAAAGATCACATCGAGAAAGAAGAAATGAATCCAACCATATCTTGTAATGCATTGGCCAGAATTACTACTCCTCAAATTATCAAGATAGAAGGACATATCAAGAAGAAAAATGTTCAATAAGTGAAAGATCACATCAAGCATCAAGAAATGAATCCGACCATATCTTGTAAAGCATTGCAAGAAATTACCACTCCTCAAACTCTCAAGATAGAAGGACATATCAAGAAGAAAAAGGTTGAAGTAGTGAAAGATCACATCGAGCATCAACAACAAGTTCTCCAACTTTTAAAGGATAACGCCACTTTGGTGCAAAATCGAATGAAACAACAGGTAGATCAACATTGTAGTGAAAAATGTTTTGATGTAGGTGATTGGGTATTTTTACTATTACATCTCAAGTAAGCTATTTATGAGAAGGAAATGTTGGAAATACTACATGCACTTAAGAAATGGCGACCTTACTGAATGGGAAGACACTTCAAGGTAAAAATGGATCATGATAGTCTTAAATACTTTTTAGAACAAATATTATCTATAGAAGAACAGAAAAAATGGGTCACAAATATATTGGGTTATGATTTTGACATCATCTATAGAAAAGGGAAGCAAAATTTTGTTGTAGATGCACTCTCAAGAAAGGATGAGGATGTGGAAGCATTGTTTTGTGCTATTTCTATTATCCAACCAGATTGGATAAATGAAGCAAGAGATGAATGGAAGAAGGACAAAGAAGTGTGGCCTCTCATTCAAAAGTTGTAGAAGATCCCAATTCAAACAATACTGCCAGAACTTGAAGAGGAAGGAAAAATCATATTGGAACTTGGAGCAGTGACAGAAACAAGAACCCGACAGCTACAAAATCGATCAATTTCAGAGTATCTCATCAAGTGGAAGAACTTACCCGCTGAAGATTCCACATGGGAGGACAAGAATATTCTACAAAAGCATCAAGAACTACTCAAGCGTTGAGGACAACACTTTTTGAAGGAGAGGGGCATGTTAGGCCCCTATACTACTAGTGTAACCCCTTTGTTATTAGTACAACCCCCTTATTATATTGTTGTACCCATGTAGTCCCCATTTTGTTACTATTGTCTAGGCCTTCCCAAATTTTAATAGATTTTTTCAAGTTGAGACAGATGCAAGTGAAATTGTTATTGGAGTTGCTTGAGTTAGGAGGGTAAACCAATTTCTTATTTTAGTGGAAAATTGAATGAAGAAAAATAGAAATATTCCTCTTATGATAAATAATTTATGCCATAGTTCAAGCCTTAATGAAATAGAGAAATTATCTAATGCCCAAGGAGTTTATTTTTATACTCATAATCATGATTTGTAGTTTATTGAAAGTCAACCAAAGTTGAATTAAAGACATGCTAAGTGGGTAGAATTTCTGCAAAATTTTACATTTTTTATTAAGCCCACAATTGCTACATCAAACAAAGTAGTTGATGCATTAAGTATAATTAATTTAACTTTAAATGAACTTCAAGTTAACTTTTTTGGGTTTGATGAGTTAAAAGAGATGTAAATAGGTCATTCAAGTTTTTTAAGGATACATATGCAACCTGTGAAAATGTTGTTAGCAATAATAAAACTTAATGGTTGAGTTATATGGTTTAAGAGGGATTGTTTATTGAAGACAAGAATATTTTCATACCAAAATGCTCAGTGAGAGACAATAAAGGAAAATCATATTGGGGGATTTTATTCGGACAAAATAAAACAAGTGATTTCTTGAATGTTTTGTATTTTTAGCAAGGTATGCAAGCTGATGTAAAATATTTTTGATTTTTTGACAGGTACAGAGTATGTCATCATGTGAAAGGAAGGACTCAGAATGTAGGTCTATATAAGAAATTGCTCATTCTAGGTAGACCATGGGACTTTGTATGTATGGATTGTGTTTTGGGGCCGCCTAAAGCACAATTTGATAATTATACTATTTAACGTATTGTGGAAATATTTTCGAAGATTTCACATTTCATAGCTTGTACAAATATTAGTGATGCAACTAATGTTGCTAATTTTTTTTAAGAGAGATTGTAAGGTTGCATGGTTTTCCTAAAAATATTATTTTAGATAGATATAAAATATTTGTAGGCAATTTTTGGAGAAAATTGTGTAAGAAACTAGGGCGTAACTTGAATTGCAATTCAACATACCACCCATACACTAATGGAAAAATATAGGTCGTAAAGAAATGCTTAGAAAATTTCTTGAGAAGTTTTGTAAGGGACCATCCCAAACAATGAGATTAAGTAATTGCTCAGGTTGATTTTGCATGTAATGATTCACCCAATAGAAGCACATGGATGAATCCATTTCAAATTTTATATGCCATGCATCTGAGAAAAATTTATGAGTTAACAAATTTGGGAAAACAAGAATTAAGGAATGTTGATGGTGAAGACATTGCAACAAGCATGCAATAATTGTAGGAAATAGTTAAGAAGCAGTTACAAGAGAACAACAAGAAGTATAAATAAATAGTAGACATGAGAACAAGACAACTAGACTTTGAATTTGGTTACCTAGTGATGGTGTGTCTTAGGAAGGAAAAGTTTCCTACAGGGACATACAATAAATTAAAACTTACAAAAATTGGTATATCTAAGATTTTAAGAAAACAATCTTGTAATACTTATGAGTTACAACTCCCAATTAATATTGGGATTTTACAATTTTCATTTTTGCAGATATGTGTTCTTTCAAGGAGACATAAAGTGTCATAGGAAATTATCCTGAAAGTGATGAAGATCAGACTAGAAGATGGAAGAAACAATACCAAAATAAATCAGAAAGTGACTGGAATATTTTAGACACAAGTCTTCCAGATTAATCACATAGATAGGATTAGGTCGACGTTTCGAACCAACTAATGTGGTTCATCCTTAGGACAAGGTGAGAAATCAATCAATCTAAAGGAATAAATAGCATGGATGCATCATTGTCCAGGGTAAGCCCTTGAAATATAGCCGTTGGTGAATTAGTTAAAAATATTATTAATAAATAGTGTTATGTAGATATTTAAAAATATAGCTGTTATGGAAAATATATTATTATTAATTTATTAATTAAAAATATAGTTGTTATGGAAAATATATTATTATTAATATATTAATTTATATGATATTATTAGTTATTGGTTTGACTTGTTTTCATATAGTTGAAAACTAGCCATTGGGAAAATTCAATTCAAAATAAGTTAAAATACCAATAATTTGTTATCCTTTAAAAAGAGGTATTAGTAATATATTCAAGTTATATTCAATTAATTAAAATCCTTGTAAGTAGAAATAAAGTAAAGAAGGATTTTTAGGTTAATAATTAAAGAAGGTTAATGATATTAGGGGTATTTAAATAATAATAATAATAATAATAATAGTAAGTACATGTTCTAGATCCCAAAGGTTCAGAAAAGCGAGAAAGCTAAAAGGTGGGGGGGATTTTAAAAACTAAAAATTATTATTAAAAGAAAATGCAAAAGGAGCAAAAGGGGAAACATGGTGGAGCTGGGTGAAACAAGAAGCAAAACGGAAAGGAGAAAGAATCAGGAAGAGAGAGCCGAAATCCAACTCTTGCTCAATTTCCAACCATCGTCTCTATTCAAATTTTTGGCATGCCTCTCGATCGCAATCACTTCCCTAAGTTTCTTGTGGTGGAAATGATCAACCCTAGCAATGACCCTGGAATCTTCTATGCAAACATGATGTTTAGATTTCTCTGCATGTTCGGCTAGGGCTGAAGTGCGCGTTTAATTGTGTCTAATATCAACAACATGTTCATTGATTCTTCGTTTAATAGACTTACCTGTTTCTCCAATGTAGGGAATACCGCAGGAGCAGGGAACAAGGTAGACCCCTTTCGTGTCCCTAGGGTCAATTGGGTCTTTTATTGACCTAAGAGGAATTTTAATGGTGTTGAGAGGTTTGAACGACGAGGAGATATTACTCTTTCTAAGGATATGGGCAATCCTATCCATGGTTCCTTGGATATGCGGTAGATGAACCTTGGAGATAGGATTAGAACGAGCAGGTTTAACTCTTGGTGCATCGCCTGCCTTTTGAAAGGCCTTGAGGCTTAGAGATATGCTATACCCATCATTTTTAAAAACTTCGAGAAGACGTGATTTCTCTTGCTCGAGGTGGAAATCATCAGAGATTCTTAGAGCACGGGTAGCAAGAGTGCTGAGAACCCCAAATTTTTGAGCCGGGAAATGATGAGAATTAGCGTGGAGATATCGTTCTGTGTGAGTTTTTTTTCGGAAAACTTGGTGACAGACGGAACCATCATCCATCCTTGATAGGAGAGTTTCAAGAAAGGGAATACATCCATCCACTTCAACTTCCATGGGGAACTTGATGGAGTCTGATAGAGAATTAAGGTGAGCAAGAAACATATTGAACTTCTCACCACCATGAGGCCAGATGACACAAGAATCATCAACAAACCTCTTCCATTTTTTAGGGAGGATTTTGAGACCAAGGCCTTAACCACAACTCAATTTCACCCTAAAAAATGGAAGAGGTTTGTTGATGATACTTGTGCCATCTGGCCTCATGGTCATGAGAAGCTGAATATGTTTCTTGCTCACCTTAATTCTCTATCGGACTCCATCAAGTTCACCATGGAAGTTGAAGTGGATGGATGTCTTCCCTTTCTTGACATTCTCCTGTCAAGGATGGATGATGGTTCCATATGTCACCAAGTTTTTTGAAAAAATACTCACATGGAACAATATCTCCATGCCAATTCTCAACATTTCTAGGCTTAGAAATTTGGGTTTCTCAGCACTCTTGCTACCCGTGCTCTAAGAATCTCTAATGATGGCCACCGTGAGCAAGCGAAATCTCATCTTCTCAAAGTTTTTAAAAATAATGGGTATAGTAGATATCTAAGCCTCAAGGCCTTTCAAAAGGAATGCAATGCACCAAGAGTTAAACTTGCTCATTCCGATCCTATCTCCAAGGTTCATCTACCGTATATCCAAGGAACCACAGATAATATTGCCCATATCCTTAGAAAGAGTAATATCTCCTCGTAGTTCAAACCTCTCAACACCATTAAAAATTCTCTTAGGTCAGTAAAAGACCCAATTGACCCTAGGGACATGAAAGGGGTCTACCTTGTTCCTTGATCCTACAGTATTACCTTTGGAGAAACATGTAGGTATATTAAACGAAGAATTAGTGAACATGCTGCTGATATTATACACAATCGATCCCGCACTTCAGCCCTAGCGAAACATGAAGAGAAATATAAACACAATGTTTGCATCAAAGATTCCAAGGTCATTGCTAGGGTTGATCATTTCCACCACAGGAAACTTTGGGAAGCGATTCAGATCGAGAGGCTTGCAAAAAATTTGAATAGAGATGATGGTTGGAAATTGAGCAAGAGCTGGATTCTGGCTCTCTCTTCCTGATTCTTTCTCATTTATGTTTTGCTTCTTGTTTCGCCTAGCTCCATCATCTTTCCCATTTTTCTCCTTTTTCATTTGCTTTTAATAATAATTTTTAGTTTTTAAAATCCCCCCACCCATTTTTAGCTTTCCCGCTTTTTAAACCTTTGGGATCTAGAACATTTATTTACTATTATTATTATTATTTAAATACCCCTAATATCATCAACCTTCTTTAATTATTAACCTAAAAATCCTTTTTTACTTTATTTCTACTTAAAGGATTTTAATTAATTGAATATAACTTGAATATATTACTAAGACCTCTTTTTAAAGAATAACAAATTATTGGTATTTTAACTTATTTTGAATTGAATTTTCCTAGGTAGTTCTCAACTATATGAAACCAAGTCAAACCAATAACTAATAATATCATATAAATTAATATATTAATAATGATATATTTTCCATAACAACTATATTTTTAATTAATAAATTAATAATAATATATTTTCCATAACTGTTATATTTTTAAATATCTACATAACACTATTTATTAATAATATTTTTAACTAATTCACCAACGACTATATTTCAAGGGCTTACCCTAGACAATGATGCATCCATGCGATTTATTCCTTTAGATTGATTGATTTCTCACCATGTCCTAAAGATGAACCACATTAGTTGGTTCAAAACGCCGACCTAATCCTATCTATGTGATTAATATGGAAGACTTATGTTTACATTATGGATCACAAAATTCTTAGATCTAACATGATTGACATATTGTTGGATCAAAGGACAACTAAGATAACCAACGGTAAATAATATTTTTAGCATTTGGTCAAATTAAGGAACCAACTAATAGAAAATGATACTTGCATGACCGTAGTAGAAATTTCCAAGTGTGGCACAAATATTGAAGACCTCATGAATAATTATTTTCTACCCCACGAGTCTGATGTACGAGCATCTACCAATCAAAGCCTCTAATTGATAATATTAGGTCAATCTATTTACTAGAGGAAGTTGGTTTACTTAATTTTATTTAAATTCTAACATTTTTAAAGTTATAAATCCAAAAAAGAATACTTATTGCTAGAGATGATAGGATGAGTGTCATTTAGTTGCTATGAAAATGGATAGACTAAGCCATATTAAGAATTTTTTAGATTATTTAGAAAAATATATTAAGCTTGTTGAGTTTAGGTTGGAGAGCTCATTTAATACACTTTTCAATATAATCAGGAGAAAGTGAAAGATGTTGAGTTTTTGAGAGTGGGAATGATGTGTAAGAGAGGAAGACTGTAGGAAGACTATTAATATGTAATCTTCCCCTTCAACTTGAATTAATATATTGTCTTTTTATATGATGTTGTGTTTGTGCACATTGTGTTGAGTTGAGTGCATACCATTTTGGTTTTCTTTATCTATTGTAGGAAGAATTTATTATCGAAGTATGTATTTCCTAGGTTTAATTCCAGGGTTAGAACATAAAATATGGGTAATAACAGAGTTTGAAGGTTTCTAGACCATACCGCACTGAATTTATTCTAATTAAAATCTTTGATAACACTAGATATTTTATTTTTTCAATTTTTTTGTTAACTAATGGAGATGAGAAAGTGTTCATCATACATTTCCATCAATATAAATTGGGAAGGGTTTCGAGTTGCAATAATATTTCGAACAATGAGTCTTCAACTAGATTTTTGATTATATTTGATAATCCAAACTACATAGAATCCATTTTGAACTTATCTGAAAGTTATTACATTAATCCAAATACTAAACATTCGATCAATGAGAATAATTATATGATTCATAAATTACGTTGGATATTCTACTAGACAATTCATCATAACAGATCTGATATAGTTATATTTAAAAATAAAAAAACTTACATTTTCATAGTTTTATTTCTCTTTAAATTTTTAGATATGTAGACTATTTCTCTAAATAGAAAATGACTGCAAGTACAAAGAAGTATGGCTTGTAGCTCATGGTATAATACAGTGAAAAGTACATTCTATGCTCTCTATCCCTAATCCCTCATGGATATTTTCCTAATCTACGGAAAATAATCGCGCCCCTTTTCCTCCTAGTGGCCTAGTTATAAAATAGCTTGATATCCTACTCGTGCTTAGGTTTGGCTACCTCAAATTTTAACCTTATTTACAATATGGAATCCTCAATAGTCTTATTCATCATAATCATTTGGATAGCCCCTTTTCGATGAGTTATGGTCGTTGATGTGGGATCCTCTCGAATTATGTTGGTGAAAATAGGAAGGTCAATTTCCTAATGGCATAAGGTGTGTAGAATAGGAAAAATAAGGGGAAATGCTAAAGTGACACATTTTTATCCCAAAGAAGAATCATTTAATGCCTAAAAATTCCCCTGAAAGGTTTCAAACCCCCATTCGAAAGGTATTTGTGTGTAGAATAGGAAACATAAGGGGAAATTCTAAAGTGACAAATTTTTATCCCAAAGAAGAATCATTTAATGCCTCAAAATTCTCCTGAAAGGTTTGAGACCCCAATTTTCCAAACTAGGTCTCATGGGTAAAAATGGTCCTCTGCGATTATTCCTCAAAGTTTTCACCCTAAAATATTTGTGATCAATGAAAAAAAATATAATGATACATTATGGATAACACATCCCCATTTTTGGAGGATTTTGGTCCCCAAATGATTCTACTAAATGAGGTGAGGAAAATTTTCTTCCACCTTCTCTTAGGTGTACCTATTAGCTTTTCTTAGAATTTTTCCTTTCAACCCAATCTGAGTAAGGCCATGCTACCCATATCTTGTAGTTCTATGACTCTTCTACAAAATTGTATGCTCCACCAACTCTGCATGAGCATATGGTGCCAAATATTATACAAAAGGTAGGACCTATTCCACTTTATGATCTAGCATGGAAGGCTCATAGAACTTTAGATTTTCCATAATCTCAACTAAGTAAATGCGCGTGTATGGGGGTAGTTTGAGTCTTTTCTTGTATCTCAAAGGAAACATATCACAAAGGCTTGATTTTCTTAAGAGGACCTTGTAGCCTCTCCTTATTCAACTGTAATCATACTTTGTCTCCCACTTTGAATGACTTCTTTGTTCTATGTTGATCATGCAAGGCCTTGTATTTTTCCTATGACTTTTGTAGTGTCTCATGTACCTATATATCGATTTCCCTGATATTTTCTAGAAAATTTTCAACCCTCAAGGCATCCCCTGTAAGATCCTCCCTTATTCCTCTGTGTTTCCCATATGCAACATCGAAAGGTGATGGTGGAAAATATCTAAAACAATTTTCAAATGGGGACTTACCAATAGAAATGTCAACTTCTCCATAGTAAGAGTGTTGTATATATACCAGATTTTTATCCTAAGCCTTTAGTTGCCTCTAGTTAACCCCTAAAAAGTTGCACCAAAGTCCTATTGAATCTTTTATTTTCTTATTTGTCTGAGCAAAAAAATTTGTAGATCTCTTCAACACAATTTCCATCTTCTCCCAAAATGTAGTACAAAATGTATTGAGAAATCGTGTGTCCATATATGAAATCATGCTCCTTGGTATTCAAAAGTGTACCCAAAATTATCCAATGAACAAGTTCACCACTTTTTTCCTACTGATGGTATTTTTATAGGGCATCAGAATACACATCTTGCTAAACATTTCAACTACCATGAATAGGTAGTCATGTCCCTTCCTAGTTGTTGGTAAACCTCCCACAAAGTCCATGGAAATTATTTCCCATGGACGAGTGGGTATAAGGGATGATAGAGACCATGTTTTTTGTTACTAGGCTTGGTTGTACAAAAAATCATGCATCCTCCTATTAACCTAGCTATATTTTCTTTCATCTTGGGCCAATAGACATACTTGTGAATATTTCCACTATCTTCCCTACAACAAACTGCCCTATAACCCTGCGAGGTTTGAGCCTCTCCAATTAGCTATAATCATTGACCTTTAGGAACACATAGCTTATTGAGCCTATAGAGTAATCCATCTTGGAGATGGTAGTTAATGAATTTGTCACCATTATGCACATGACTTCGAAACTGCAATTTCGGAAACACCTCCTTGAAGTCCTCAAACTCTAAATATGTCTCTGTGTATGCATCATGGTTGAATGGCTCTATATGCACCAAACTTCCCAAATTTGTGTTCTTTGATGTGCGTTTCCTTAGAAATGGGTTTGAAAACTTGTTTTTGTTTCCATTCTTATATGCTATCACTAAATTAAAGTATTGTGGAAACCCCATCCACTTTTAATTTCTCTTACGTTGTATCGTACTCTAGGCCTACAAGTACTGTAGTGGTTATTGATTTGTGTGGATTACTATTTCCTTTCCCATCAGATAGTGCTTCCACATCTTCGAAACTTGCACCAGGGCATAAAGCTCCTTGTCATAGGTAGGATAGTTAAGAACTCCTCCACGAAATACTTTAGAATGGTAGCATAAATGCCTTTCTGCATCAACATCATTCCCATAACACACTCACTTGCATATGTATCCACTTCCAAGGGATAATGCAAGTTTGGTAATGTCAAAACTAGTGCTTGAGTGATCTTATTATTTAAGTTTTAACTCCTTAAAGGCACTCTCGTGACCCTTTCCCAACTAGAAATATTTTCTAGTATTTTTTTTGGTGTGGGGTGATGTTACTACTACTGAAAATGAGGCTATGAATTTCCTCATGTACTATGTCACCCCAATGAAACTCCTAAGTTGAGAAACATTACTAGGTATTGGCCATTTTATGATCACCTCCATCTTGGCATGATCTCTTTTAAATTGTCCTCCACCATGGGGGGCTTCACTCAATGAACCTTTGACATATCATGTGTGTTCGTGGCATACTAAATAATACCTCTAATTTGACTACATATTAGAAAATACCTCTAAAAATCACATTATTTAACCCCCTACCAATACTAACACAATACACCTTCCCAATTAGAAAAGCCCCTACTTTCACTAGATATTGTGGGTATCCATTTTTTCATTAACATTTTGTATACCCTTTTAGGATTTTTCATTAACATTGAGCGCCATTTTTTATACCTGCCAATATAAAAACTCTTTACCCCCTAATACATGCTCAATATATTATGTCATTGTTTCCTCAATATATATCCCCCAATATGAATGCACGTGGTATGGTATTTCTCCCCCAGTGAAGCTCTCGTTTCCTCCACCCATCACACAACACAGATACACCCAAAAATGTTATGCAAACTAACACTTCTTGAGATTTTTTAGCAATTTTTGTGTCTTTAGTGTCTCTGTTGGGCCTCATAATGGTTATAATTTCCTTACCTTATTTCTTAGTTCTTGTATTATTTTCCTAAGTCTTTCCTACATTTAGGACATGATAATCTATATTATATGGATTTTAGA
The DNA here is from genome assembly GCA_031772625.1 of Pinus tabuliformis. Classification (NCBI taxonomy): domain Eukaryota; kingdom Viridiplantae; phylum Streptophyta; class Pinopsida; order Pinales; family Pinaceae; genus Pinus; species Pinus tabuliformis. The sequence continues at coordinate 101,312,676 of CM062807.1, forward strand.
AGGATTTAATGTATTTATATTATTATATTGCCTTTATGAATTGACTTGAATAAAAAAGTGTTATTTACTCATAGTTGGATCCTTATTTTGAACAAGAATCTATCAATGAGATGACGCTTGATGTTGTTCCTTGGATTGATCATAGAAAATTAGATAGCTTAATGTTGTCGATTATTGTTGGGAGTAAATTGGTTAAAGATAGGCTTTCATCTTGGTTATCTAGAAATATTAAGATTTCTTGTAACTTAAAATGAGCATCTTGAGAATCTTCATATTCTCAGGATTGCTCTCTATCAAAAATAGATTTAATTTTCTTATCTTCTACAGTCATAGTCTAAAAACTACAAATTGAGCTCGGAGAGAGGTTGTTCAGCTATAATATCTTTCACATAAGTCATGAAACTGATATTAAGTGTAATCAATCCTCTATAATTCAATGAATTATTTTATCATTCAGAGTTAATTAGTTGTGTTGGTTTCTTTTACACGACAATTTGATTCCGGTGATTTGGGCTCAATCCTAGAAGCAACGTTGTCTTCATATCTATAATTAAATCTACATTATTTTATTTTGCTTCAAGTACTTGTTTGTGTAATCATTTCCAATTTGTAATTACCAATTGGTTAAGTCATTGTCATATCGCATGTTCTATTATAAATAAAAATTACAGTTGTTGGAGAGTGGATTTACTTTAGCTCGTACAGTTGGGATTGATGTTTGTTGGAAATAATCATAGGATTATTATTTGCATGCTTGAATACCTTTCTATAGTGTTATTTTCCCATTTTATAGTTTTTCTTCCTTAGGTAACAACTCAATGTTTACTAGTTTTTCTTTGTTGTTTCTTGCATAAAGTATCTAGGACCAGATGCTTTAAATGGTTTGGTTTAGTTAGAAGAAGAAATTATTAATTTTGTTATGGGTTGCTTCTTTTATCATTGAAGTTTCTCTTTCTATTAGGGTAATAGTTATTAGTTATACTAACATTTATATTGCATAAATTGTGCGGATAACCTTGATATAGAAAGACAATACCTCAGATTAAAAATATAATGTGCAGTAGCTAGTTAATCCTTTCAGGAAGAATTAAATGGCTCAACATTTTGGTGATGTTTCCAGGGAAGCTGTCAAAGAGAGCATTGATTGTATCTCTAAGGGTTTGGTATTAAATAAGGAAGGTAAGAACATGCACACGCACCCTGGTGAAAAACAAGGCTTGTGGTGGTGCCTACCCTTAGCTGATTTGTTTAAGTTGTTTAGTATGTATGACTAGAAATAAACCTAGGACTAGGAATCAGGTAGAGATAGATCCGAAATCTACCCCAAAAAACACCAAAATACAAGGTCAAGTCCACCTTGAAAGAACGACCTTCATAGACGAGATCATTCAAAATGCATATTCTAAAGCATCGGTAGGTCCCGAAACAGTATCCGGGAAGGGTTATAGAGTTATTTCCCCTCGAGTAGCTGAGTTTTCTACCGCAACTAACACGAAGATTCATGATAAAACTTTAGAATCATAGTAGAGCTTCCAAGAATCTTACAAACTAATAGGAGTCTTAGTAATTTTAGCAAGGTTGAGGGGAACTCTTACAAATTAACGGAAGGAAGGGGTGAGAAAAGTGAACCATATCCTCGACCTTCTTTGAGAAATCTCCTGCGACACCCATTGCAGGAAGATAAACCAAAATTCTTGACTTGAGCAATGTTATAAGACCCAATCAAGGTCTAGAACCTCGACAAAATACCAATCATTTTTAGATAGCAACCCTTAACTACAGGATTATTGAAGTTTATTGGAATATCTTTAATCAAATGGAAAACCTAGTAACAGGGACACAAACCTTGACCATAGAGTTTCTGATCATTGATTTGCAGGATAATTCACCAACGGAGACTATCTCGCTTCAAACCTCCCAATTTTGTATGCGCTGGCATCTAAAGATCCTGATGCATTTTTGTTTGAATTTGATGTTTTATGTTGAGGGTAGGATTACACAACTGAGCCCCAAAATTAATATTTTTTCCCTCTACTTTAAAGGGAGCAACATTACGATAGTTTATGGGATTAGGGGCAGTACTATTAATTGATGGGATCAAATGAAATAATATTTCCTTAATAAATACCAGGATTATTGTCGATCTAGATATTTAAAAGAGGAAATATTCAAGATGAGATCAAAAGAAGATGTAACTTTAGAAGTATATATTGAAATATTTCAATACAATTTACAAACATCACCATATACCACTTTAGGTAGGGATGTGTTGAAAACTGCCTTAATTAGAGGTATGAAATATGAATGTACAGAAACACTCAATTTAGTGGGGCAAGGTGATATTTATAAAGAATAGTAATATGATATTGTAAAATTTTGCATTAGATGTTCACGTGGGAGTACATGAACTAAGCTTGGAACTCGTGATCCTCTTAGCATATCTAGCAGAGTTGCAGAAGGAGGAGTTACACAAGTAGAGACTCGTAATATTTTAGAATATTTTAAAACTGATATTCTAAGTACACCTACAACAAAGTTTGATGTTTTACAGGTTAAACAAAACCAAGCTGAAGCAGAGTACGAATTAGCCATCTTTTTTTCTCGTTGCCAGAAAAAGCACAGTTGTAAATAATTTCCATTGAACATAGTCGAGATATGCATTATCTGTACCAAAGATTTCTCAACCGATCATTTTTGCTTCATTCCCGGATTAAAATTTATATTCAAGTAAGATGAGGAAGAACTAGATCTGTTTTATTTTGTGGCAAAATGACAATAATGGTAGAACCATCCACTAGGTATGATGCAGGACCCTTCTACATTTTTTCCTGGACAATTTTCTCAACAACTATTTTGTGGATTAACTTGGCAGGGTCAGCAAAATTCTAGTACTTTCTAGTAGCCTTAGCCATATACTTTTTCAACCTGTAAAAACTAATCAGTTCTTGGTCCTTTTTGGCCAAATCAATAGTATCCTGCACCATCATGGCAGAATTTACCAAATAACCCATTCCATCCTCAATGGCTAAATCAACCTACTTACGGGCCAATGTGGTGTCAGATTTGGCAATGCCCCACTGGACTAATCAATCAATCGATGGGAACATTGCCTCAGTCACAACCACCATTACAATCCCCACTTCAACTACCTTCAAACACTCCAGCTCCATTACATCCCTAGTTAACTGCACATCCTAAATCTGAACCCGAATAACAGGCCTATGAATTTTTTAAAAATTTTGGAAACCCCAGACTATTTTCCTCCCTATTTGGAATGTAATGAGTTACATCTAATACATGGGAGGTCTATCTTTCTGGAATACCATCCAAAGAATCAAGAGCAACAGAAAAATGAAAATCCTTCTAAGGAGCATCCTTTGGCAGAACACCCTCTTCCGACGATAATTATTACTGAAACAGAATCATCCAGTAAATCGATTAAACAACATGAATCTATCAATATTATGGACGTTTCTCCCATGTTCCCTGAGAGAGTAGCCATAGTAAATTCACTTGTATATCCTGATTCGGATATCATAGGGGAACTAAGACATTTATGTATCAAAATCCCTCTCCAATAGGCTATCAGAGAGTTACCTATCTATGTTAAAACCATTAAATAATTGTGTTAAGAAGCTTAGAAGGAAATCGAAAGATTATCCTACAGTCCATGCTATTTGGAAACTCTCTAATGTTATCCTAGGAAAACAGATACTTATCAAATATGATGATTTTGGAAGCTCTGTAGTCACCATCCAGATTGAGGGGAATGACTTCCCAAATACTTTAGTGGACTTAAGAGCTTCCATAAATATCATAACGCTTGAAACCTATGGCCCCTTAGAAGAACTAGATTTAAACTGAGTCCAACCATGTTGGAACTAGCTGACAAATCTGTAGTGAAACTAGAAGGAACCTTGGATGATGTCATTATTTTTGTAGACACCTAGGAATATCTAGTGGATTTTTGGGCCCTCAACACTAAAAATAAATTGGAGGGACACCCTTTGATATTAGGCAGCCCATGGCTTGCCACTGCATATGCATACATTGGGTGTCAAATTGGAAGCATGACCATCACCAAGGGACATTCTATTAAGAATCTCATTTTATCTCCACTCACTAGACCCAACATGCCAGCTAACAATTCTAGATGGTTCCCTCACAAATATCAGGAAGGAAATTTACATTCTCCCCTTACTATTGATATAGATATTATCTTTAAAATACAAACTAAGGATGAAATAATTAATGGTTTTATTAACTAGCCTTCCACTGTAGGAAACCCAACATGTGATATGTTAAAATCCATGCTTGACAATGAACCCCAAGGATATCCACTAGAGGATTTGAACATTGAGCATATACCTACGACCACAATTTATAATAAAACCCCCATTGAAATTGAACCTGGAAAAACCCTCAATATTAATGCCAGTCTTCATGACCTTCAACATGAAATACAAATCCAATTTCTTCAGAAATATAAACAAGCCATTTCTTGGGAATATTCTAATATGAAGGGAATTTATCCACATATGTTCACACACCGTATCTATATTGAGAAAGATGCTCAATTCATTTTCAAACCCAAAGAATATTAAATCCACACCTTAGGGACATAGTGAAACAAGAGCTTCAAAAACTTCTGGATGTTAATTTTATATACCCTATTTCTGATAGTCAATGGGTTTCACCAATGGTGGTAGTCCCTAAAAAGAATGGAAAATTATGAATTTTTGTATATTATAGAGAACTAAACAAAGCCACACAGAAGGATCATTTTCCTCTTCCAATTGTAGATCAAGTCCTTGATACTCTTGTTGAATAGAAATGTTTTTCTTTCCTCGATGGATTTAATGGGTGTAATCAAATCTAGATTACTCTTGAAGATCAAGATTAAACCATGTTCACCTTTCCATGGGGAACATTTTCATATAGAGTCTTATCGTTTGGGTTGTGTAATGCACCAACCACTTTTTAAAGGGAAATTTTGAACATTTTTTTATTATTTAATTAATGGAGGGCTTGAACTATAAATGGATGATTTCACTCCTTACAATAATGATTTTGATCAAGCTCTACATAATATCGAAAATCTTCTTCCACGATGTCTAGCTACTAGGTTGTGCCTTAGTAATGAGAAATTCCACACGATGATGACATAAGGTGTAGTCTCGAGACATTTTATCTCTGTTGTAGGTATTCACGTAAACCCAACTAAGATAGAGGTAATTCTTAAACTCCCTATCTCTCTTACGCCAGAAAGGGTACGTATTTTCCTTGGTTATTTTGGTTACTATAGTCATTTCATAACACATTTTTCAAAACTTACAGCACCATTGTATGCGTTAACTAGACATGGAATTTGAGTGGACTGATAAATGCGACATTTCTTTCACATATTTGAAAAAGTTGGTTTCAACAAATCCCATGTTGCAGGGACCAAATTGTAGTCTACCATTCCAGATATCATCTGACGCATCAAACATGGTGATAGGAGCAGTTCTCATACAAGAAGATGATAAGAATCCCTACAAGAAGATGAGAGAAAAAGAGTTTTTGGTCATTATTTAGGCTATAAATATTTTTTTTCATTATATGACATGATATCCAGTTTTTTTGTACACTATTCATTCTAATATTCGGTATTTAGTTAAAAAAATTGTTACCTATGGCAGAGTAACTCGTTAGTTACTGTTATTGCAAGAATTTGACATTACTGTAAAGGACTAGCCAGGAAAAGAGAAACTTGTATTAGATTTATTATCAAGAATCCCATATGTGGCTGGCCCTCTACCAGTGGAAGACCAATTCCTGGATGAACATCGTTTTGTTGTGACCTTCAAGATGTCATGGTATGATAATGTTGAAAATTACCTGGCATCTACAAAATTGCACATCACACTTGTCATCCCGAGAAAGGAATCTTATTATCCAATGCAATACATGATTTTCATGGATGTATGGTTACCTCTTTCACATAGGGGATGATCTTGAAATTTTCAAATGTATTAGAGAAGATGAAATTTATGACATCCTTACAGATTGTCATGATGAACCTTGTGGAGGTCATTTTTCTAATCGAAGGACTAGACATAAGTTATTACAGATGGGCTATTTCTGGCCCATGATATTTAAATATGCAAATAAATATGTCTAGACTTGTGACAATTGTCAAAGGATGGGTCATCCCATTCAAGCTAATGAAATACCCCTTCAGCCATAGATTGTATTGGAACCATTTGAAAGATGGGAAATGGACTTTTTAGGTCCCTTTAATCCACCTTCAAATCAGAAGACATATATTTTAGTTTGTACAGACTATGTAACCAAATGGTTGGAAGTCGTAGCACTTTCAAGGGCCACAAAAGAAGTAGTTATCAATTTTCTATTCGAACTGTTTGTTTTATATGGGTTACCTCGAGAGCTTGTAATTGATGGGTGATCATAGTTCATTTATCATAAAATTTCTTCTACGCTACTAATATATCATATCAAACACAAAGTTATCTCTCCTTACCACCCACAAATAAATGGGTAGGTGGAAAGCACAAACAAAGTCCTAAAGGTAATTTTAACTAAGACAATATCTAAAAAACGAAGATACTAGGTTTCAAAGCTTCCTAAGGCCTTATGGGCCTATTAGACAACTTGGTGCAACACTACTGGCTATTGACCTTATTAGATCTTTTTGGTAAGGAACCTATCTTTCCGATCGAGTTTGAAGTAAAGACTCTAATAACTGCTAAGTCATACTAGATACCATGGTCCGTGAACCATGGGCGGGTCTCAAAACAACTCTATCACCTACCCACCTAAGGGACTAAAGCCCCTTTGACTCTACTTAGCTTCGCGCTCCGCTTTCCACATTTCGTGGAGACTTTACCTTCGCTACAAAAAGATATTACAAAAATGACTCAAAACTCAACAAAATTGACCCCAGGGACCCCATCCCAACAGGCCCCCAACACAAATATGGTGACTCACCCTCGAGTCACTAACTTGGAACCTCTATCTTGTTGCAGAGTTCACTGAACTCGATCTACAATGCTTCTATGTTAGAAGAACCCTGTATCGTGGCCTGCTGCACTTCCTCTACCAGATTTTCTATAGTCGAGCCTTCCATCTCCAAGCGCATCATTCTTTGTGTCTGCTAGAGTGTCTTCAACTTGTCCTGGATTGACAGAGTAAGATGACATGCTTCCTATGTCTAATGCTATATTCTAGCCTTTAAAACAACCTCTTTTCTTTGCAACTCTTCAATTTGTGATTGTAGGTGTTTTCCTTCCTGCAATCGCTCGAGGCACTAGTCTAGCGCCAAAGTGCGCATAGTTTCCCTCATTTCATCGAACTGTCATTATGTCTCCCAGATGTCTGTGCCATTTTTCTATAGGTTTGGATCCTCCTGCAGTGTCGCCCATAGCTCCATGGCATGTTCAAATATCAGTGTGTGACCTGTGACTGTGACATCCAAAGTGCCCATGCTTTCCCAGATGGCTGCTCCGCGATGCTCCCGGACCTCTGGTGGAGTGGTTGGACGCAATTTCAACTGCATCTCTGAGATCTTTATTTGTAATTCAAAGTTTACTCAGTCCATCCCATCCCTCGATTCTGCGACTGTAGTAGCCAACTTTTGAATCTTCAATGTTTCTTCTGCATCCTCTGGAATGTGAAGTTCTAGTAGCATCTGGCATTCCTGTGTAATTTCTACCTCCAAGTTTTGACTTCGTGTGCCCAATTCTTCCTTTTCTTTTAGTTCTTGGGCCTTTTATACTAAAATATTCTCATTCTTCATCTTGACCTCAGTAATGACTGATAGTGGGTGCTTCTCGTTGATCATGAGGTCATCTGATACCCCCTCATGAAGCACGTGGAGGGTCTGAATAGCCAGCGCAGCTAAGATGACACCCACATCTTTTAATTGTCCAAGCTAGGCATTTGCTTCATTTGCCTCTGCACGCAGTGATCCTTCTGGTAGTGGAATAACCCTGAGGTCCAGAGTCCTGTTAGTATATAGTATCGATGTGTTGGTTTGTTGAAGGTCGCTTGAATCTCGCTTGCTTTTCTCGCACTCGCCTAAATTCGACCTGTTTGAATCTGCAACTCACACAGATCCTTTTGCACACTCCCTAATGTCTGCATGTATTGTTGCTCAAATTGTGTCCACAGCTCCATCGTTATGTCGCGGGCCTTGTCACCAATCTCATCCAAGTCCCCCTCAGTGAGCACCATAGGATCACATGTGCATGCTTATTGGATTTATGCTTCTTCCGGGACCCAGAAGTGATCTCCCTCATCCGCTTCTACAATATAAAGGGAGTGCCTTGCTCCCCGCCACCGCCTCCTTCCTCCTCGGATATTTCCTTGTCTACAGTATGTTGAGAAGAAAACTCCTCAATGTCCTGTGTGGCCTCCTTCGCGACACACTCCTTTTGAGCTTTTACATTAGCAACAACTTCCTTCTTTTCCTATTCTGCTTTTTCTTGGGCTACTTCCTGCTCAAATCTTTTTCTACACTACCTTCTCATGAGCGGCAGCCTGCACAACTTCCTTTTTATTCTATGCTATTGTGGCCTGCATGGATGAACTTTCCACGGTCATGATTGTTCCTACACTAAGATCTGATGGATGCCTCCACTCAGTTGGCCACTGTCCTACGACTTAGTGTACATATGCATCCGTTACTAGGTATGGTCACTTGTACCATACTTTCTTAGGGTATCGCCACGCGTAGATGAATACATTATGAAAATATTCTTTAAAGTCTACGTAGGCGTCTAATTGTCTAAACAATCTTGGTGATAGCCTTGGCCTCTGGTTGATCACGGTGCGAAGGTCCATCTCGACTAGCACCTAGAATACTTTCATCTCCATGACCCTTTCTGGGTCCTTCGCTGCCCATAGCGAAGCGAACTTCACGGTCTATGGTATATCATCATCTTGTGGATGGAACTGGTTGTCCTCTGGCAACCTCCATGCAATGAGGGCAATCAACAATAGTAGCGAGGCATAGTGGAATTCCTTGTCATCATCCCGTGCTTCACGACAATTCAACGAGAATTATTAGAGGTATTGCACCCAGTTGTACTGCACCCCCTTAACACACTGTGTAGCCGATGAAATGAATAGCTCCGACAACTCATCCGTGCTACACTTTCTCATAAGTTTGCAAGCCAAAATTTGGGTGGAAAACTACACCGCCCTGTTAGTGATGGAACATATAGAGTATCCACGTGACTTCTTTACTAGGACATACTCGCACTTCATTTTATCTGCGATTTATTTCTCTTGACTCTTGCCTCCAAACTCCTTCGTGGTATCCAACCCTATGCAAGGCAACCTTGTGATCCAATGGATCAACAAATCTGTGATGGTGATGGGCTCTCCTAGCCAGAGACACCCATCATGCACCAACGTAGGCAATTGGCATACACATACTGTGTTGATAGTGGTTCGGCTAAAGTGTGGTACCCCTAACATATTCAGCAACCCGACTTCTTTAATCCTAGGGACCCACTTCATAATCTAGAACCTTGTGATGCTAGTCTCTTCATAGTAGATTCTTGGTGCAGCTTCTCCTGGCACATTATTGGCTTCCCTCGTGCAACCCCATTACCTTGTTTTCTTAGTCTTCGGGCGGTGTAGTTTATAGTCTCATACTCACTCGTAGTCGCCTGGAGTACTAATACTGTCCTACCATCATCGAGTCATTGGGCAGGGGCAGGATCCCCTTAAAATAACTTCAGTCTACTCCCATTGAATCTTCTCGGAAATATTTCACCATTCAACTTTATGAGTTAAACTAGGCCACCATATGTAATTTCTTTGACTACATAGGGACCCAACAAATGCATTTGAAACTTCCTAGGGGACTTCGTGAACTTTCTATCATAAAGTAAGACCAAATCATTCACTTTGAAGGTGTCAATCATGTGATGTCATTTTGCGCTCCTTTTTCACCTGTTAGTGAAATCCTGCTAAGAACCTATATTCTTCTCACTCCAGCCACTGCGTGAGGCACTACTCCATAGTCTCAAAGTCCGCCATATCATTCAATGCTGCAATCTGCAAGCTGGGCACAATATATACCATAGGCATCACAACCTCTATGCCATATACCATCTTGAAGCGGTTTGTCCAATCAACTTCTTACACGTCGTCCTATATGCCCATAGGACCACTGGTATGCGCACATCTCAATTGCTTCTATGTGCGTTGCAGAACTTCATCAATGTTTTCTCGAAGATTTTATCGAATGCTTCAATAGACCATTTGGATGAGGATTATACAAAATACTCTTTTGATGATAAACATGAAACTCTTCGAGCATCACGACAATAGCTTCATTCAGAAAGTGGATACCCTTGTCACTCATCAGTATCTTAAGACACCCAAAACTTATCCAAAGATATTCATAATGAAGATTCCTAGTTGGTTTTGTTGAATGCAATTAATGGTTTTTGAAAGCATGCCAATAAATATGAAATCAAGGAAGTTGCTTTCGTTCTGAAAGCTTTATATGATGATGACATATTAGAAAATGTTATTTTCCAATGGTATGATAACCATACTTTGGGTGCCCAAGGCAATAACTCTTCAATGTGGAAAAATGTTAAACCATTTATTGGGTGGCTCAAAAGTACAGAGTCTGAATCTGAAGAGGATTAGTTAGTGAACTAAATATGTTTGACCATTTTGAGTTGTATCACCAAAGAGATTAGTGTAGTGGTTCCAAATTGCTGAAGCTTTTATATCATGAAGCTTCCTGTCTACACTATGCAACCAAGTTGAATGGAGGTATTTTTTGTGAACAATCAATTTCCACCAGGCTTTTCCATCTGATATCAATCACCAAAGGATTTTCACCCCCAATTTCCTAATTCAATATCTATAACAATTTTTTTATATATATGTGAACATATTATGTTGGTTATATATATATTGATGACAGTTTGGTGATACAGGAGGGTTCATCCCTTGGAACTGTGTCTTCCATGCATCTTCCTAGCATTTTTGGAGTGTCTACCTGTTGATCACTCTTATCATCAATATATTTGAAACCTCCATGACCTGCTTCCATGGAAGTATAATTCACCTCTCATTCTTTCACGATGGCTCCTTTGGTGCAACATCTTCTTTCTTCTACGCTACTCTTTCCTATACTACTGTCTTATGGTGTTTCCATTGCACAATGTGGTGCAATTCCTAGTGGTAACATTTTAAATGGGTCAAAAGATGTTACAACACCCCCTTTGGTCATGGATGGGTTAAGACATAGATTGTAGGGTCCCCTTGAGGGTGACAAATCCATGATAGAGGCACAATTTTGTAGCATAATACAAAATTCAAAATCTTGAGACTGTTTTCAACACTAAGGTGTCGAGATCAATATTCCAAACTCTTATATTTTTCCAACACATAGTCTCGCATTCCCCCAACTTGCACAACACATGGAAATGTACCCCATTTTATGCTTGACAACCCTACGTTCCATCTTCTTCAGTTGTAACCTCTCTCCTCTTTTCTCTAACATTTTTTATAATAGTGATATATTTTATTAATTAGTTTTTATTTATATATTATAGTACAATCTCTATGGCATTTCATCCTCATAGGCTTTGCAACCCAAATATATAACATGAAATTCAAACCAAATGATATTAGTTTAGTGGCATAATCATCACATAGAGTACATTTACATTTACAACTTTTGGATCACATGGGGGTATTACAAACAAAAAGACCATGGTTGAGTTTAGAAAATAAACTGAGACTAGGTGCAATTCTATAGAGTCAAAGACTAATTGGTTAGATGTGTTGTAAACTTTAACTTTTATGGATCAATACTAATATATATGTTTTAAGTTTTTGGTTGTGACAAAATTGTAATAATGAACATGCTATAATATAGTGGAACCAACACAATACAAACATCTTAAGTCTCATACAGACGAATTAGATAACCTCAATAAATTTTATTAGTACTAATTTGATTTCATTGGTTTAATAATCCTTTAGTATCATATAAATTTGAATAATACAAATTAATTTAAAAATACAAATTATAATATAAATAATTTTCTTTATTTTTTTTTAAATGTAACTTAATTTAAAATCTAAGAATGTTATTAAGCTATTACAACTTTTCACCAGCATTACCACCACTATCATCATTCTCATTCTCATGGTTATAGTAGATGTTTTGTGATTTTATGCAACCTTTTATGCTAGCTGTAAAAGATCTTTCCAATAAAAAGGGTGACTGCATTTCATTCTGATTACTATTATCAACCGTTCAATTGCAATGTGGTTTGTATTATATTCGTAATCAACGCAAACTGAAGAACGAAGTGCAATTGAAAGCAACGCTTGCATTTCATTATGGTTTCTGTTACAATGGTAATCAACGCACATTGAACAGGGTACTGCCAGCTACAGTGTCGGAGAGATTCACCAAAAACTTTTTCAGAATAAATCAAAGCATAGTTAAGAGAGGAATGCTAGCTATAGTACCGGCGAGATTCACCAAAACATTATTCAGGCTAATTAACTAAAGCAGCTAGTCTTCAAGATTTCAGGAGCTGAATCTCACCAAATTAATCAAAAACCAAAGACTACCAATAACACCCATCTTAAATATAATCTATCTATCTCTGTCCTTACTTTATAAGGAAGGCATGGTTTGCCCTAATTGGCAGTAGGTGGAGATATCATACTGGCTCTCCGAGCGCATAAATATTCCGCGTGCTTGACGGGATCGGGCATCACTTCTTTCACTCCATCAGATTTGCAGAATCGGTCCATCCATGCGGTCAACAACGGCATTTTCTTTGGATCTATTAAAATGGTATTGGTAGCCTTCTCGAGGGCTTTAATAAACGTCGACATACCACCCAACGCGATGTCAATCAAGCCGATCTCATCCCCTCCAAAATACGCTTTTCCTGCGAAGCAGCGGTTGGTTCGCAGAGCTTCCTCTATCAAAAGAAAGTTTGTAACACTATCTTCCACTGCTTTCTGTAGCTGCTCGCCTTGGCCAGTGAAAACTGCTCGCGTAGATGGAAAGAGCTGAGCGCACACATAACAGTCATGAGGATATTGGTGACGAAATATTTAGAACATAATTGGAATTTTGGAAGACATAAATTTTCAAGAGACGAACGCCAAATAAAAATGAGACATGAATGCAGGTGATTTCTAATGAATGAATTAAATTACCTTATCGTCTATAAACGCAGCCCAAAAGCGAGCAATGGCTCGGTCATATGGATCTTTGGTCACAAGATTCGGCGCCTTATTGTTCCATGCCTCCTCGATGTATTGCACAATAATCATGGATTCACAAACAGGCTTTCCATTGTTGACAAGCACTGGAATCTGCTTATAAACAGGGTTTGATTGCAGCAGCAGCTCGCTCTTAGTTTTCAGATCCTCTTGGATGAACTCGTAATCGATACCTTTAAGAGCCAGTGCTATGCGAACCCGCACCACGAACGGACTCAGAGTCGCACCTAACAGCTTCACTTGTCCCTTTTCTCCCTCCCTCGCCATTGTACTGAAATTGAATGTTTTCTTTTTGTGCCTCTTCTGAGTTTTATGTATCTGGTGCCTCTTCATTCTCGGATATGTTATATATACAGGCATCGCAGCACCCGGAGTCCCGACCTTCTACGAAAACTAGATTCTACCTGAGTACCGACGAGTCGTACACCGACTAAAAATTTCAATAAAGTATAATAAATCAGAGAGCGCAGACGTAATGCATGACTTCAGTTTATCTTCGTTTCTTCCGATGTTTAAGACTATTTTCAAAAATGTTGCTAGCCTAATTCTCAAGCAATTTTGAATCCAGTTTTTAGCGTTTGACTTGAATGTTTGCTTTTATTACTTTAATTTTTCCTTTTATTCGAGGTCAAATCTGGCTGGCTGTGGTGGTTAGTATTGACTCATGGCTTGCGTCACAATGTGTTGGACTTGTGGCCATGTTACAAGGGATTGGTGGTTAGTATTGTCTCATGGCTTGCGTCACAATGTGTTGGACTTGTGGCCATGTTACAAGGGATTGGTGGTTAGTATTGTCTCATGGCTTGCGTCACAATGTGTTGGACTTGTGGCCATGTCACAAGGCATCGGATGAGCTAAAATAAATAATAAGGATGGGTGATATTAAAAAAAATATATATTTATTAATAATAATACTTATTATTATAATTATTAATGTGTTTGGACTTGTGGCCATTGTGAGGCCATGTCACAAGGCATTGGATCAGCTAAATAATAAGGCCGGTCACTTATATAAAAATGAAATATTTAATAATAATAATAATAATAAATATTATTATTATTATTTAAATTGATGTATGAGGGAGTTTTTGATAAACTATTATTGTATATAAATTATTAAAGTTTATAAAGAAATATATATATATATATATATATATTATTTGAATTTATAACTTCAAAAAATAAATTATATCTCTTAAAAATATATGAAGTATCTTTATTAGAAAGATATTTTGGTATAGAAACAAATGGTTTTTGAATTTTTTTTATGAATATTTAATAAGATTACATATTTTTTGAGAAGATTTTTCAAGGTAAATCACATTCAAATGTATTTGTCGACACGTTTCGAACCAACGAGTGAGTGTGGTTCATCATCACGACAAGTTTAAAACATAATTGGAATTTTGGAAGACATAAATTTAAAACACAGTCATTGGTTCAAAACGCATCGACAATCGAATGTGATTTACGTTGAAAAATCTTCTCAAAAAACTTGATATGGATCATACAAGCTTAAATTCAACAAGATTACATATATTTTTTTAAAAATACATATTGACCTAACAAAAATGAGATAAAAAAAAGAAAATAATACTCTAAAATATAATGATGAAAAAACTAAAAACTAAATTATATTTTCTAATTTGATTTTGCTAAAAACATTAGAAAATATGAAATATATATACATTTAAGGTTAAAAGTATACTAATAGTATGAGCACCATTAAAAATTTCAAAAGGGAACAAAAAAATTTGAAAGGAAAAGAATAGTCCACTCCAACACATGACTAAGAGAACACATGACTAAGAGGACACTACAATTACTATAGGCATAATTCCAAAGGATGTTATAATTTAAACAAAGAGTGAATACATATAGGCATAATTCCAAAGGATGTTATAATGTAAACAAAGAGTGAATACATACCATATCCCGCGAAGGAATATTTAATGTAACATATCAAAATATAGAATATGATTGATTAGAAAGTCAAAATGAAGGAAGAAAAAAAATGTCTTAAACAAGTTTCTATACTCCATAAGCAATACAAATTATAATTAGAGATGATGTAGTTAAAATACAATAAGAGAAAAAATAGAGTCTGATGTTTAGAAGGGTATTTCTAAAACATGAAACCTCAAAGATCATTTTTAAAATCAGAAAAGCAATACTTGTAAAAGTAATTACGAAAGTTAAGTGTAAGTTTTGTGGTAAGAACAAAAAATTTGTTTTTTTGTAAATTTTTGTCTATCCTTGGCTCAATTGCATATAGAGTGTCTTGGTTACTATTGATTCATAATGTCATTATGTCAAGACAATGTAGGGTTAATTTGTAGTTTCTAAATTATTGTACTAGAGTTTAACAATGGATGCATGTCAATTATTTGTTACACAAATTATTAAGGGTGAATGCATCTTGAATTGGTAAGTAATGCACATAAGTATTAGGAAATGGAATGTAATGGAACATATAGGAATGAAATATAGCATTATCATTTCCCATCTAGACATTTTGGGCATTATGGGAGGATTTCAATCTATGGTCTAAGACGTATTGATCTGCGATATTCAACTTGAACCCTGTACTCCTTTTTCTGGGGTTTTTCATGTAGTCTCTTCTCCTTTCTCTCGATTGTGCGACAGGTTTAGATGAGCATCAAGGCAAGGGAGTTCTCCCCTCCTTACAAAATATAGTGACACGTAAATCTATTTAGTCTAGTGAAGAAGTGATTCCCCTAGTAGCAGTACCAGGTCTTTGAAGACGTCTATTTTTGGCGATAAATGGTAAGCTAGTATGTGGGGACAATGCATTCCAAATGCCTCTAAAAACCCTTGATTTTTCATTCCTCCTAAGTGTTTGGAGGATCACTGCAAACTTATGCATGATCATTCTTTCATCTACAAATTTATGGGTGGTTGTCCCTCTGAGAAAGATTTGGAATGATGGATTCAATAGACTTGGCAGCTGAAGGTTGAAATTGACCTTTGGTTGGGCTCGAAAGGTTTTTTTACAATTATTTTTACAGATTTGGAGGATAAAGACAAGATTTCTAAGGGAGGGTTGTACTTTTACAACAATGTCGGTTTCCATATCCATTATTGGGAAGCTTTTCTTGACCTCCTTAAGTGTTTATATGAATATTTGACAACCTTTGCTAGAATATATTGAGTTGGACTACTAGGGAGAATTTTGGTCTTAGACTTCGAATTATGAGCATGTACCTTTTCGCTATAGATTTTACCATGAAAATGGCCATTTGGTCAAGGATTGTCGATTATCCAAATTAGGACCAAGTTGCTGGTGGAGCCATTGGAGATGATGGCTTTACTAGGGTTATAACACAAAGGAGAACTCAACAAGGGCATGCTCCTCTGATATCTTTGCGATTTGGAGATAAAAAATACTTTTTTGACCCTTGAGACAATGGCATAAGATCCAAATCTTTCAGATGACACCCCAATGTCTGAGCATGAATAGATATCATTGGGAGGCAAATTAAAAGTGAAATATTTAGGATGGAATGGTTAATGAATAAGAGTTTGATTATTTTGATTTACTTGATATTGAGGAAGTAATAACGTTGACCAAGAAACCCTCAAAAGAATTGTTGGGTGAAGAACAAGTCTTAAATGATTTGTTGAATAATTGGGCAGGGAATAATTTGGGCGAATTAACTAAGGAAAATTGTGAGTAGTAGGCCATAGCCTATATTAATTGGAAGACCCAACAAAGACAATCCTTTGGAAAAGAATAATAAGTGTGATCCCTTAAGGAGTTGAAAGATAAAGGGAAAGATATTGTGGTGAAAGGCTTAATGAAACACTAAAAAAAATGTCATAAATCAAACAAAGAGATGTTGCAAAATATAGGCGAGGATTTGGCTAACTCTGTCCAAGTAGATGCCATCCAAAAGTTCTATTCTTCAGCTCAAAAATATCAATCATGAAGATTCTGACATGGAACTTGTGGGGATTAAATAGTAAATGGAAACAATAATATCTTAGGGAAAAAATAAAGAAGGAGAAACCAACTATCGTCATTTTTCAGGAGACCAAAGTTTGGTAGGAAACGTTGCTTGTCATCGGTGACAAATGTTGGAGGGGGCATCACGCTACGACCCTTGATGCAAAAGATAGTGCAGGGGTTTGGCATTTTATGGAATCCCTTGGAAGTGTTTTTCCAGGATTGGATGACAATTCCTTGTATTTTATCATGTACGTTCATGTATCTTGGTTTTACCGAAATTGTCTCTCTAAGTAGGGTTTATGGTCCCTCCATATTTGGAGATAATTTTTTTTTTTGGGAAAGCTTTTGGGGACTAAACACTATATTATTGATCTCTTGTTTATTGTAGTTGGAGATTTTAATTTGATCACATCTCCTAAAGAGAAAAAAGGTACTATCTAGAAATTAGATCCTAAATCAACTTCTTTTGCTCACTTTATTGAGCAGGTAAAGTTGGTAGATACCCCCACCATCAATTGGAATTCTACCTAGAATAATAGGCATGGTGGATGGAACCAAATTTGTAGTAGGTTGGATTTCTTTCTTCTATATGAAGAGGTTTTGCACAATGATATTTTTGTGGAAGCAATAATTTTACCTTATCTTGGATCAGACCAATGGTCGACTCTTTTGGAAGTCGATTTAAAGCAATCCTCGAAGAATTTCCCCTTCAGACTTGAAGGGTTTTGGTTACATCTTCCAGGTTTTGTAACGCAACTACATAAATGGTGGTTAAAGGCTTTTGTACAAGGTAGGACTAAAATGCACGCTCTCCAACTTAAACTTAAATATTTCAAAGCATGGATTAAATTTTGGAATAAACGTAATTTTGAAAACATTTTTGAACTTAAGAACTTACTAGAATATAAGACACGATAATTAAAAGAACATATAATTCTTGAAGGACGTTCTCAAGAAATTATTATTGAAGAAGGTCTAACACTTCATAAACAAGAGCACTGCAAAAAAATGAAGAACTCCTTTGGAAACATAAATTGAGAGTAGAATGGGTTCAGGAGGGTGAAAGAAATTCTAAATTTTTTCATAGATCGGTGTTACAACACTATCATCATAATAGGATTTTCTCTATTAGAGGAGTTGTTGGGGATCACAAGATTATGCATAATGATATAGAGAAAGAGTTGGTTTTTTATTTCCATAATATCTTATTAGATATCTCTTATCAGAAGAAAGTCGATATTATTGAATTCCTTAAATTGATCCCTTCAATTGTTAATAAGAAGCTAAACAATGCATTAATGTGACCAATCTCGTTCCGTGAAGTGGAGATGGTTGTTATGGAATTGTCGAAGAATTAATCCCGAGGACTTGACAGTTTTACCTCAAATTTTTTTAATGTCTATTGGGATTTCTTAGGAGATGAGATTTATGAACTGGTGGAAGAATTGTGACAGACTCGGGAGATATGCAAGGGCCTTAATTCCACCATTTTCACTCTTATACCTAAATTAGGTTTCTCTGAGGACCCTATCAGATTTAGACCTATCGCATTGTGTAACGTTATTTATAATATTTAATCGACAATAATTATGAAATGTTTGAAACCATTACTTTCAAGTTTTATCTCTCCAAAACAAACAAGCTTTGTTGAAAGTAGAGAAATTGCGGATGGTATCATCACTACTTGGTAATTCATCCATTTTTTGAAGTCTTCAAAGTGTCCAGGCATGATGATTAAACTGGATTTATATAAGGCCTATGATAGACTCAATTGGGAATATTTATTCATTATCATCACTGCTTTTGGTTTCTCAGATCAATGGATTGCATGGGTACGATCTCTTATAACCTCCTCTTTTTATTTTATTATGGGTAATGGTTCCTCATCTTACGCTTTTAAATATTCAAGGCGGTTGCAGCAAGGTGATCCTTTATGACCATCCCTTTTCATTCTGTCCATGGGAGGTCTTGGGATATTTTATAGTCATTCTTGTTTTGGGGTCACATTTTTGGGTTACGATTGTTTAGAGCTAACCTTACAATTACACATCAACATTTTATTGATGATGTCTATAACCACCCCTCCCAAATTTACCCAATTTCACAAGATCGTGGGGGTAAACATGAGACAATGATCACTATAACATGACCCAACCTCCAAGTTATAGTTAAGAAAGTGGGGCCTACAAAATGACCACAAACCGACACCCTACAAGGACTATAGACCTCTTATGAGTTATACAACCACACCAAGTGATCAAACCCTAAGTTGGAAACATTTTTCACTAACATATCACCCCAACTTAGTGCACAACAAGGAAAGGGTGTGACTATAGGCCTCCAACTGCACACATAGGCTTGTTTACATGCAGTTATGGCCTAAATTCCCAACTTCAATCATGTGGTCCTAAGACCTATGCCACCTTTTCAGGCCAAAATCTAGACCACTTCCCAGAAGTTATTGTAACATTCCATAATCATAATTTACATGATGACAAAGCTAAGTATTCAAAAGTGAATCATAAACTTGACCTAGACTGCCTAGAACAAACTAGACATTTCATCAAAAATATGGGAAACATGTAAGCTATAGGTCATGAATCTAGATCTGATCATAAACTGATAGTATTCATCTCATAATCATGAAGAAGACTCCAAGACCTCTCTAGCTAGTCGAAATAACACCTCTTAGAACCTACATTCATTAACCATTCAAATACTTATCAAAACATGACAAGAACTGTAGATAACATACATCATATAACTAACATATAACCATAATGGATACCATGGAAAATCATTCATAACATCAACATCATAATCAATACATTTTGTCATAAATCGGAGTAGGAAAATATATTAACATGTGATAATTCCAACCCAGTTAGGGACTTCCATGTACCACCTGACCACCGATTGGGATGAACCAAATCTCTCTTTCAGCCAATCACTCCTGTGCTATATTCTAAGCATAAATGTGCGATCTCATGGAATGAACCAAACAAAAACCAAACCAGGGCTTCCCTAGGACAAACCACCTCAACCCTCAACCATATTGATTTTACCTCTACGATCTGGAAATCACTAACATCAACTAGATTGGTCACTACCCAAGTTGTCTAGGGGTTAAGGAATTAGCAAATCAACCCACAAATTTCCCAGGCTATAGAGCATTTGTTCCATATAAATCTCTATGGACTAGTAACTGAGTCCACCAAGGACTTCAGAGAATTCGTCCAAAGTAGGGGCTTGAGGAACTAGTAACTCAACCCAAGTTGTTCTAGAGCTTCTAGAGAATTTGTTGCAACCCATAGCCATAAAAAATGTAAGTACCATTAAAAAAAACAAGTGAAAAACCCACAACACCATGGTTATCTAATAAATGGAAAGGAAAGACTAAAACCACTCACTCTAGGAAAATGTCCATGCTGAAGACAACACATAACCTAAGAATCACATGCATATATAATGCATCCAGAAATCAACAAGGAAATCACACATGTGACTTTTTACCTACAAAACAATCCAGTTGTAACCATTGATTGAGTTTTTCCCTTGTGCTTTCCTGCTTTCCTTCACCTTCTTTCTCCATTCCAAGTGAATATTAGGGTGATCCAAGCATACTCCAAGAATTGTCTAAGTGTGCAAGAGTATGAGAGAACTAAGATAAACTAAAAAAAGGTTGTGAACTCATCCTTAGAAGCATTTTTACTCATTTTTCATTTTCACTCATTTTTTCCTCTAATTTCCTTAGCATGCAAATTTGTGTCTCTTCACATTCCTTTTATCATATTCTCCTTTATTTTCATAAATAAATGCCAATTATTGTCACTTTTCATTTTCCAATGCCTTTGCTAATTTCCATATCTATTAATTAATCACAACTGATGCCCACTAAAGTGTTTATCCCAACATTCAACTTGGGATATGTGTCCCATGACCTTGGTTTTATTTTATTTACATAGGAAAGCAACGAGGGGTTGTTACAAACCCATCCCCCTTAGGGAAACACCATTTTTGGTCTTCGATGACATATTTGACCAACAAACCACTGAAAATAAAACAAAATGCCCATGGAGCTTTATGACCCAACTCGATGCAATATTTACAATGATATCCCGCTGAAAGACAAAACAAGCATACTGCTTATTGGAGCTTCATAACATAACCCATTGCAATATTTACCAAAAAATCCACACACACACACACACACACACATACCAATATATCATTTACTTGAACCAACAATTAATGAAGTATATAAATCCAATGTCTGATGAATTATCTCCCATGTAGCTTCATGGAGTCCGAAGTGCTTTTGTTTCACTTTAACTTGATCGATTTCTCAGTTCCAGAGCATGAGTTGTTTCTACTACAATATGCATTATGGTTATAGTTGGAATTCTCCCTCTAGTTCCACCTCCAATACATACTAGTCAATCACATGATCAATATCCTTCACATATCTCTTAAGCAATGAAACATGGAGTACATTATGGACTTTCACTATCGGAGGCAGTGCAAGTCTATAGGCCACTAGTCCAATCCTCTCAAGGATCTCAAAAATCTTGTAATACGAAGCTGCTAGCTTGGCACATGATCCAATCCTCAAGGAGTTGCTCATCGGCTTGATGCGCAAGTACACATGCTCCCTAACATGAAACTCCTTGAAAGCCCTATGTTGATATGTATAAATCTTCTGTTTGTCTTGTGATACCTTCAAATTCCTCTTAATAGCCCACACTTCCTCTTCTATCTAAGCAAACATATCCAATTCAATCCACACCATGTTCATTGGATCACGCTAGGTGATAGGATTATTACAACTCCACCTATAAAGAACCTCAAACAGACTGATCTTCAAGGACACATGATACACATTATTATATGAAAAATCTAGTAGTGGAAGATACTCTTTCCACTTCCACTACCGATGCATGAAATGCATCCTCAATATGTCCTTAAGAATCCCATTGATCCTCTTTGTTTGTCCATTTGTCTATGTGTGGTAATTTGCGTTAAAAGCTGACTCTGTCCACAAGCTTGCAAACAACTCCTCCCAAAACCTAGAAGTAAACTTGACATCTCTATCTGATATAATATTCTTGGGGACATGTTCTAATGTCACTATCTCCCTAAAGAAAATTTGAGCTACCTCACTAGCTAAATTCATAGACTTCACTGATATGAAGTGAGCTACCTTACTTAACTTATCCACCACAACTACGATGGAATCATCCTACTTTGATGTCCTCAGAAAACCACCTAGATTCTTACACTTTTCATTTACCTGCTAATAGTTCAAACATCTCGCAACAATCTTGGCCACCTCTTTCTTCAAGTTTGGCCAATGATATCACTTCTTAACTGCCAATGACCTGAATATGGCTTGACATGAAACTCCCTCAAGATAATCTTCTTGAACTCATTGTTATCTGGCACATAAATCATGTTCTTGAATCTGACCAAGCCATCTCTCGTGAGGCGATACTTCTCATCCCTATCACCTTCACCCTACTACAACAAACCTATGCCTCAAATACTAATATCCGTCGTTATGTTGTCCTACCTACAAGATCTAATGCTGCAAATGTTTCCCATATGAACTCATATATGAAATAGAATTCACCTACACTCTCCTACTCATAGCATATGTAACCCTATTCTCCTTTCCCTTAATGTACCTGACTTCGAAGTGAAACTCATTGAGAGTAGCCAATCATCTAGCTTGCCTAATATTCAGATTGGGTTTTCCAAACAAGTACCTTAGTCCAATTTGGTCACTCACCAAGAAGAAACTCCTACCAAGAATATAATGCCTCCACATCTTTAAGGCTTGAATGATAGCTCCCAACTCAAGCTGATCAGTCACATAGTTCTGCTCATGCTCATTCAACTTCCTTAACTCATAGCATACCAACTTTCCTTCTTGCATTAGGACTCAACCAAGTCTTCTCTTGCAAGCATCTATAAATACCACACACTCTTTCTTAGGACGTACAATATTAAAGACTAGAGAATTTGCAAGGAAATGCTTCAATTGCTAAAAACTAGCTGCAGACTCCTCATTCCATTAAAACTTCTTCCCTTTTCTTTTCAAGGATGTAATAGGATAGGAAATTCATGAGAAGTTCCTAAAGAACCTCTTGTACTAGCTTTCTAGTCCCATGAATAATATAACCTCATCCACATTCCTAGGATTTGGCCACTCCATGATGGATTTAATCTTTTCTGAGTCCACTGCTATGCCTTCCCTTGAAACAACATGCCCAAATTAGTGAACTTCAGTCTGATAGAAGCTACATTTTCTAAGCTTGGCATACAACTGATCCTCTCTAACTAATCTTAACACTGCTTCCAGGTTCTCTACATGCTCTTCCTCATTCATAGAATATATCAATATATCATCAATAAATATTATCACAAACTTGTCCAGATAAGAACATAACACATTATTCATTAAACACATGAAATTAGACGAAGCATTAGTAAGACCAAAAGGAACCATTACGAACTCATAATGTCCATAACTGGTATGGAATGCTATCTTGTAAATATCTTCTTCCTTGATGCGCACCAAACGATATCTTGATCTCAAGTCAATCTTTGAGAACATTGTTACTCCCTTCAGTTGATCAAACAAATAATTAGTCCATGGTAGAGGATACTTGTTCTTGATTATCAGCTTGTTCAATTACCTGTAATTAATGAACAACCTCAAGGTACCATCCTTCTTCTTCACAAACAAACCTAGTGCACCCTAAGGCAAGAGAGTTTGATTTATGTATCCTTTATCATGCATTTCCTTAAGATGCAAAATTCAATTCCACCAACTCTGGAGAACTCATCCTATAAGGTGCCTTTGATCTGGATGTTACTCTTGACATCAACTCAATAGAAAATTCCACTTCCTTATGAGGAGTAAAATCTAAAATCTCTGCTAAAAATACATCTTGGAACTCTTGCAGAACATGATACCTATTCAAGACTTCATCATCCTTAAAATACTTCCCTTTGTCACTGGAAATACGAACTGCAAACAATATACATCCTTTCTTGTAACTACAATTTGCCTACATAGTTGTAACCAATATTCTCACTAATTTAGGCTTCTCCTTTCCCTATAATAATATCCTCCCTCCATCGTCATCCAAACACTTAATAGCATTCTCATAAAAATCTACCTTAGTCCTGTGAATAAAAAACCAATCCATGCCTTAAATGATATTTTATGATCCCAAAGGAAGCACATTTAGATGTGGTGATGAAGACATACCATTCAACTCAAATGCACAGGATCTCACCCACTGAAGAACTATTTTCTTGGTCCCTATAGCGAGCTGCACCAACTAAGACTTTGCATGCACTTCTTTATTCGAGAAACACTTATCCAGAAGGTCAAGACTGATATAACTATAATTAGATCTAGGGTCAATCAAAATAGAAACAACTTGATCACAATTATTACCTTCCATCTTAATAAAAAATGCTTGATTATCAACTTTCCTTCAATAATTTTTTGATTAACCATAATTACATTAATATGGTTATCTAATATATCTATATATATATATATATATATATATATATATATATATATATATATATATATATATATATATATATATATATATATATATACATATATTTAAAAGACAAAGAGTATGTTTTAATTAAAAAAGACTAATATAGTTGTTATTAATAATATTCATATATTTATATACATGAATTTCTTGTTAAATTAATAATTAAATGATTAAATAAAATTATTTAATTTAATAAGTTAAATAATTACTAAAATAAATAATTATATTATATTATAATAAATAGGTATAACACCAGCGATAGTAGGTATAATACCAGTGATACTAGGTTTAATACCAGGATCATAACATAAAAATATTATTTAATTAAACATATTGAATAGTCAAAACTAACCGTTCTTGGTCAATCTTAGCCGTTTATCAAGTCTGTCCTAATATAGCCGTTTTTAGCCAAACCTAGCCGTTGGATGATCTGCTCTCCCTATTTAATATGTAGGTATGATCTAGTTCTTCAACTTGTCTTGACGATGAACCACACTTGTTGGTTTGAAATGCGTCGAAAAATATTATATCATGTGATTTACGCTAAAGAACTTTTCTCAATATCAACTTTCCTATTATCGACTAATGCATAAATCCGAGGAATTCTCTAACCAACATCCCAAGTTGTTTGTGCCTCCTGAAAACTATAATTTAATCATATGTATGCCATCCTGATGTTATGGACAAACTCTCTTGTGATGCTCTCCACCACAAGTCTAACAATGCAAAGGCTTCCTACCATCAATGTGGTTCTTCTCCTTAGGCTAAGGCCCATATCCTCTGTCAACTACATTGAACTTCTTGTACAATGCTACATTCTCCTTGTTACCTACATCCTGAGGTCTTTGTTGCTTCTTATCCCACTTTCCTTCAAAATTGTCATTCCCCTTCCAACCACAGTAAGGATCATACTTATTCTTAGACTACTCATAACAATGCTTCACCTTTCTAATGACTTCTTCAAATGACTGAGGTTCATCATACTCAATCAAATCCTTAAATGCAAAAGGATATCCACTAATTCATCTTTGAACATTTTCCCTCTCTTCCTTAAGATACGGTACATACCTCAACAACTCTAGAAACTTAGTTGTGTACTCTTCGTCGATCATAGAAGCCATCTTCAACTCACATAACTACTTATCCTTTCCATCATAATATCTCTTAGATAAGTACTTCTTCCTGAAGAGTCTTTTAAAGTCATGCCTCAAGTCCTTTGTCTTGATGCCTATGACATGCTTCACATCTTCCTACCAAATATTTTATTTTC
Organism: Pinus tabuliformis; assembly: GCA_031772625.1. Classification (NCBI taxonomy): domain Eukaryota; kingdom Viridiplantae; phylum Streptophyta; class Pinopsida; order Pinales; family Pinaceae; genus Pinus; species Pinus tabuliformis. The sequence goes on from CM062807.1 coordinate 101,338,789, forward strand.
CCTTAAGACTTAAAATAGTTATCATAGATTTCATATTCTCTCTATAATAATGAAATTTGAAGAACTTATTCATCCCAATTACCCATGCTTTTTCATCTTTTGGTTTCTTCAACCATCCATGAAAGGTAGGAGGTTTTGCCTTCTTAAATTCATCTGGAAAGTATTGCTTCTCACTCCTCCTATAAGGATGATATCAATTATGATCATATGTCTCTTTGATCCCAAACTAGAATAGAACACATAAACACTAGTTGTCATGTAAGGTGTATCCATCCATCTGCCACCTTGGACTATGTCATCCCTATATGACCTATTTCCTCTATGAGACATGATACCATATGCCCCATTAGTCCTTTCTTCTTGTCTATAATGGATTCTTGGTGTCCAGATATTTTCATATCCGATAAGATTTGAAGGATCACTGCATTTACCTTTTCTTGCTTTACCTAAGCTATAGTAAGCATTTCCTTTCACTAAATTACCCTCTCATTATCTACCTTGGAACATTTTATTTCTACCTTTAGAATTCTCAAGGTAGCTGCTATGTTAGGAGAGTACTCCTCCCCATGTTTCTCAATTGAACTATAAGGAGAGTCACGTGAAATATAATCCACCATTTTTCTTATCATCTTTGATCTTATTCTTCCTCAAAACTTACCATGTTAGATAAACCATATATAAACATAATCAAACATACCTTATTGAAGTTTACTGGAGGCTATCTCATCTACATAATCAATCTAGATTAGGATGATATATATCTATCAACCTATCAACCATCTCAATATCAACATCATGATTGCACACAACTACAACAATGACCATCACAATGAATGAATAGAAAACACATTGACAACTAACATGCATGCATAACAATCACATCCACCATGAGGTATGGTGCTACAACCTCACTCTGATACCACCCTGTAATCAAGGCCTCCTACATTTACCCAATTTCACAAGCTCGCAAGGGTAAACATGACACAACTGCCACTATGACATGACTTGACCTCCAATATGTAGTTAAGGAAGTGAGGCTTACAAAATGACCACAAAATGACATCTTATAGGGACTACATATCACTTAGGAGTTGGACTACCACCCCAAGTGATCAATCCTTTAGGTGGAACCATTTTTCAGTTACCTAACAACCCATACATATGAAAAACAATGAAAGGGTGCAATTATAGGCCTCCAATTGCATGCATAGGCCAATTTCCAATTCTGTGTGTGCGTTCCTAGGATCCGTGCCACCTTTTCAGGTCATCCTCCAAACCACTCCCAAGAATTTCCTGTAACTTTCTGGAATCATAATTTACATGATGATAAAGATAAACATTCAAACTTGAATAAAAAACTTGACCTACACTACTGATAACCCACTATACATTTCGTCAAACATATGGAAAACATGTAAGATATAGGTCATGAATGCATATATGATAATAATATGATAATATTCATCTCATAATCACTAGGAAGGATCCAACCCCTATCTAAGTAGCTACAATAACACTTGTTAGGGTGGTAATTAAATAACCATTCAAATACTTAGGAGAAAATTATAAGAAATGTATATAACATTCATCATATAACCAACATATAACCGACATATAATAAAAATAGATACCATGGAAATTCATCCATAACATAAACATCATATTAATACATTTTCTCATAGATCACAATAGGAAAATATCTCATATTAATATGTGAAAATGCCAACCAAGTTAGGGACTTCCTCATACCACCCAACCATATATTGGGATGAACCAAATCTCTCTTTCAGCTAATCACCCATGAGCCATATTCCAAGCATGAATGTGGGATGTCATGGAATGAACCAAAGTAAAACAAAAAAAGGGCTTCCTTAGGCAAAACCACCTCGACCCTGAACCACAGTGATTCCACCTCTTTGGTTCAGAAATCAATAACATCAACCATATAGGTATCTACCCAAGTTGTATAGGGCTCCAAGAACTAGTAATTGAATCCATATCTTTCCAAGGCTCTAAAATGTTTGTTTCAACTATAGCTACAGTGACTAGCAACTCAACCCACCAAGAGATCGAGAGTGTTTCTCCCAACCAATGACTTTGGGAACTAGTAACTTGACCCAAACTATTCTAGGGCTTCCAGAGTATTTGTTCCAATCCATAACCATCGAGAACTTGAGCACCAATCAGAAAAATAGGTGGAAAACCCACAACACCATGGCTATCAATCAAATGGAAAGGCAAGGCTAAAACCACTTTTTCTCCAGGAAAATATCCATACCATTATAGCAAATAACCAAAGAATCACATGCATATAACATGCATCCGTAAATAAGAAAGAAAATCACACATACAAGATGCTACCTGTAAAAAAATCCAGCTGTATCTATTGATCCAACTATTCCCTGCACTTTCTTGCTTTCCTTCACCTTCTTTCTCCAATCTAAGTGAATAAGAGGGTTATATAAGCATGCTCCAAGAATTCTCTAAGTGTGCAAGATTATGAGAGAAGAATGGTAAAATGAAAAAAGGAAGTGAACTGATCCTCAAAATAATTTTTACCATTGAGGCCTCTATTTTATTCATTTTCCTTAATTTTTTCCTCTAATTTCCTTAGAATGAAAATTTATGTCTCGTTACCTTCCTCTTCTCCTATTTTCCTTTATTTTCATAAATAAATTCCAATTATTGCCACTTTTCCTTTGACAATGCCTTTGCCAATTTACATAGCCAATAATTAATCACGCGTGATTCCCACTAAAGTGTTTTTCCTAACATTCATCTTGGAATATGTGTCCCATGGCCTTTGTCTTATTTAATTTACATAGGAAATCAACTAGGGGTTGTTATAATGTCGTTCCTTTGGGGATGCCCACACTTACATAAGTGAAAATAATTTTTCAAATTCAGAAATTTTTTATGAATGCTTTTTTTACGTTAATTAACAATGATGAAACCAATGTTTTTTCCTTTAATTGTAAGGAAGTCATCCAGGAACATCGGACAAGAATCTTTGGCTTTCGTAAGGCTTACTTACTGTCCAAATTCCTTGTCATAACATTTCTGTTATATCAGAACCAAATATCCAATTGGGAAGAATTACTCTTTAAAACATATTCTGAGATTAAAAGTTGGACGTTTTGTGCTCTTAATTTTTTTGGAATATTTGTCCTTACCTAATTTGTCTTGCAGGAATTTTCAAATTACCAAATGGTTGTCATGCCTATCCCGAAAATAGTTTGTAATCAACTTCACTTGTTATGGTGTGATTTTCATTAGAGAGGTGCAATTAAAGCTATGTGTTGGTCCCTTGTTGGTTGGTATAAGTCGATTTTACTAAAATATACTAGTGGTTTGGGGTTAGGAGATCCAAAAATGGTTAGTGAATCTTTTGGGGAAAAACTGTGGTGGCTTTAGGTTAAAGGTGGATAGGAATTGTGGAAGAAAATTTGGTTGCGGATGTACGTACCCTTGCTGCAACAAGAAGACATATTATGATGGGATTGTATACTCCCTGGTTCGAGTGTCTAGAAATGGGTAGGAGATTGCAAAGCCGTCATGAGGAAATATGCATTATGGGATATAAAAGTAGGGGATATTTCCCTATTTTTAGTAGAAGCTTGGGAGTAAACTTTCTTACTTTTTCAAACATTTTGAAAAAAATATGCCTTGGTAGTGGTGGAAATAAAGTGAAGCTTGGACCAAAACTCCAAATGACCTTCCTTGGGAGGATTTCCATAATACTTTAGAGGCTTAGAGTATTTAATGTTCTTAGCGACATGATGTTTTATTATGGAGGTAGAAACTATGAGGTTCATTTCATGTTAAAGAGGCTTATTCATTTATTGTCGATTTCTAGAGTTTGGAATAAAAGGTAACATTGAAGAATCTATGGGAGAGATGGTGGTGGCTTAAACTCTCTACCATTTTATGGTTAATTGTATGGGGTCACCATCTAAACTCAAATATTATTTGAAGGAAGGGAATTGAGGGTCAATCATTATGTATTTTATTCTTCAAGGAGGAGGAAATGAAAAATCATATTTTCATCTCATGTGATTTATTTATTAAAATGTGGGATATCAATCATCTTTTTGGTCTAAATTGACCACTTTTTGAGGATATTCATTCATTATTGGATCAATGCTATTACCATAAATTTAAGAACCCCATTATTTATTGTGCTTGGATGCATGCATTAGGATTTCTTCTTTGGAAATTGTGGAGAGAGCGAAATTATCGTATTTTTTAGTCAAGCAATAGATCTTCTATGGTACTTATAGATGTGGTTCTTAAGAATATTTGAGATACTATCCTTGCATTGCCATGGTATACTAATAAATGGAAAGTTTAAGGATCTGAAGGAGATATTATGGGAAATATTCTCCTAGTGTATGATTGTTGTCATACCAGTTCTAACTCATATTCATCACCTCCACAATGTTTTATTAAGATAAATTTTGATGGGGTTGCTAAACGCAACCCTATAATTGTAGGTTGTGGTGGGATAATCTGGGATGAACATACCATGCCATTGAGATATTTTTCCATGTATTTTGGGTCCCAACCAATAACATGGACTAATTTTAGGTAGTATAATTAGGCTTATGAATTTGTTTTAGGGAAGGTTCTTCCTTATTGCAGGTGGACGGAGATTCACAATTGGTAATTCAATGTATTCAAAAACTATTACATTTTCAACCAGTAAATAAAACGATACATAGTTGGAGACTGGAAATGTGGTTTCCAGTATAAATGATTTGATACCTAGGTTTTCTTACACTCTTGTTCATCATATCAAGAGAGGTGGCAATCAAGTGGCATATTTACTCGCAAATAGGGGATGTACATGTGACAACTTAAACCTTGACTAGTCATGGGCGCTCACCATCATGCATAATAATATAAACCTTTTACTCCAAAGGATGGATGAAGATTATGCAATAAAGTCTAGTGTTTTCCCTGATGGGGTTGCCTTTATCTACCTTCGGTCGATAATTAATGTAACATTTGTGTTGGCATTATGATATAGGTATTGGCCTAGATGGCAACTCACTCAGATGAAAGATCACAGTATAGCAGGTAAATAGCAAAGAATTACAGATCAGCCTTCACAGAATAAAGAAAGAGAGGTATACGTAGGTTCACCATTGACCAAGCTGCATATACACACAGGTTCATTGTATACAAGTCACGTATACGTACACACTTACTTTCACAAAAGGAAAAGCGCGTATACCTTGGAAAACTAAGTTTTTGGTCCGAAGTATTTGGTCCATGGTATTTTGATCCATGGTATTGGTCCAAGGTATCTGGTCCGAGGTATTGACCCTAGGTATTTGGTCCTAAGTGGTTTTGGTGCATGGTATTGAGAAAGGACTAAAGCTATAAAAGGAGGAGAAGATCATTAGGCCAAAGTGTGCAAGTACCGAATATTTGATAAAGTGTGAGATCTAATATGCAAGTTATTGGCTTATGGTGCTATGCTTGATTTGAATCAAGAATGAACCTTAGCGTTTGATGAAGGATAAGACCTAATGATGTATCAGGATCTTAAGGCTTGAAATGAATTATCTTTATGTGGTTTGATCATGTATTTGAATAACTAGCACATGTTGTAGTCTGTAAATATGATGATCTGGGTATGACTGAAGTGTGGAATAGTTGTAATGTTTAAATCATCATTTACAAATCTGTATGCAGGTTGAATTTAGAAAAGGAGCATATACATGGTGGTTCTGCATATCAAAGAAGCATATACATCATAAATTTGATTTGCAGATCTGTACGCTGGTTCAATTTGGTAAAAGCGCGTACACACGCAAGTTCGACACATGGAAGTAGCATATACATTAAAAAGTATGTTTCAGTTGTTTATGTTTGCTGTTGCAAAGTTTTGGGTTTTGGTGACTGTATTCTGGTGATAGTATCAGATTGACTATCGAAGGGATTGATTCAGAAAGTGATGTTTGAGTTTCAGTGATTGTTTGATGCAGGTGTATTTAATGATTGAATTACAGTTACAATGTTGTTAATGGATCCAGTCTGAAAATTTATGAAACGTGGTCCTTGGAGGAAGAAAGAAGGTTGGAGCCTTCAGTAGGTCGGTGCCTTCGTACTAGTAAGTGCATTGGCTAGTACAAGAGCTAGGTGGTTGTAGCTCCCTTCCAGCAGAAGGTGGAGAATGAGAGAAGGTTGTAGCCTTTTGCAGGTAGAAGCCTGCATACTGGTATAAGACTACACTAGTACAAAAATTGTAAACTGATTTTCTTATTATTAAAAGAAGACAGAGACGAAAACAACAGGTTGTTTTCACCCACATTGGGTTTCCACCTTATATCTTGGTGTTCATGTGTGATGCCTTATTTTGCTTTTACTGCACTGTCTAATGGATTCCTGACATACCAATTAAAGTTCAATGCATGATAATTTGGGTAAATCAAAAGATCTCTGCATATACGCTGGTTACCTTAAGTACAGTTTCGTATACATTCTCTTTCACTTAGCTGAAGTAGTGTATACAAATCAATTTTGAAAATTAAATTATTGATCTGATAATATTGATTCACCCCCCCTCTAAGTATTATTTCCAACAATTGGTATCAGAGCCGATCCTTCAGAAGAAGTTTGATTGCTTGAAGGAAGATCCATTATCATGAGTAATGAAGAAAGCGGGGGATCCATCATACCGCCAATATTTGATGGGAGAAACTTTGTTTATTGGAAGATAAGAACCACAACCTATTTTCAATCACTTGGAACAGATGTCTGGGAAATCATTGAAGGAGGATATACATTTCCATCAACAATTCTTACAGATACGATAGGTAAAAAGCGATATGAAACCAATGCCAAGGTTGTCAATACATTATTGGGAAGTCTGTCACAATCAAAGTTTGTCAAATTTATGCAGCTCAAATCAGCCAAAGAAATATGGGACAAAATCGTTCTACGCTACGAAGGAGACTCTCAGGTAAAACGTGCTAAACTGCAAACTCTCAGAATTCAATATGAAACACTTAAGATGCACAATGATGAAAATATAGCTAGTTACTTCTTACGTATAGATGAGGTTGTTAATTGCATGAAGAATTTGGGTGAAGAGATAAATGAAGTTACCTTAGTTGAGAAATTTTTAAGATCCTTGTTTGCTAAATTTGAATCAAAAGTATCTACCATAGAAGAAAAACAGGATCTACATACTATTACTATGACACAACTTCATGGAATTTTAACTGCTTTTGAGATGAGAAAAGGATGCCCATCAGATATGAGAGAAGCCACATTTAAAGCTTCAACAAAAGGAAAAGAAGAACTCAATGAATCAGGACATATTTCAGAAGAAGAAGATGAAGTAAAATTTGTTAAGAAGCTTCAACGGGGTTCCAGAAGATTTAGAGGTAAACTACCTTTCAAATGTTTTGCTTATGGTAGAGTCGGTCATTATGCTGCTAAATGTCCTCATAAAGATAAATATGATGAAGGAAGGAATCTGCAAAATGGAATAGAAAACAAAATGTAACTAAAAAGAGCTACTATACTCATGAAGATAGCGATGGTTTATCAAATAGTGATGAAAATGAAAATAGTAATGACTATAGACTTTTGATGGCTTATGAAGATGACAATTTTTGGGATGCTTTAGATGAAGATGACCTTTATGAAGAAATCTCTAAACTCAAAATATTTTTAGAAGAAAATAATATGATTATAGATACCTTGACATACCATCTTTCTGAAATAGAAAAACACAATGAAAAACTAGAATGTGAAATTGTGGGTCTAAGAAAGGATCTTGAGAAAACAAAAGCTCTCAATCTTAGATTTGCTAAAGGATCAGAAACCTTAAATGAAATTATCAAAGCGCAGCGTTCTCCTCTGATAAAGACAGTTCTTGGATATACTGAAGAAGCATCTGAATCACAGAAGCCGTCAACCTCCACTAAAATCTATATTGATGTCGAAAAGAGCAGTGAATAGTTTGACAATCGTCAACAAAGGCATAAAGTAGATCACCAGGTAAATTAGGCTCAATTTACTTCAAGGATGAATAGAAGCCACAACCAACCTCAGGTAAATCATACTCAATTTGCTTAAAAGATGAATATCAATAGAAACTACAATCACCAGGTCAGTAGATCCGATAATCGCAGGAACTTCCTTAATGGTCAATGTTTTTCATGTCATAACTTTAGACACAAAGCTGCTCAATGTGTTGCTTACAAGACCATAATGACTAGAGAAGCACGAAATCAAAGGAATGTAATAGGGATCAAGAAAAATTCCTACAATAACTTTTCTCTTCTTGAAAATGAATAGAATTCTCAATTTGTAACAACTTCAGCCATGAAGAATCTAAATGCAAGAGTAAATTTTGGCAAATATCTCAAAAGGAGAAAACTCCATTAAAACCCAAAATATGGAGAAAGAACCACAAACAGAAAGATGTGGTATAGCCTTGTATGCAGAAGGACAAGAAAATCAGTGGTACATTGACAATGGATGCTCAAAACACATGACAGGTATCAAATTAAAAACTTCACTCATATAATGCCTTAGAAAAGAAAAAGAATATCTCATTTGGAAATGACACTCCTACTATCATAAAAGGTAAAGGCTCTGTTTTCTTGAAAGAAAAGGTTAAATCTGGGAATGTTATGTGTGTTGATGGTCTAAAGCATAACTTGTTGAGTGTCAGTCAAATGTGTGATCAAGGAAATAAAGTGGTATTTCGATCAAACGGATGTGTTGTTCATGAGCTTGATACAAGAGAAACCGCGATCAAAGGTACAAGAACTCAAAACAAATTATACATACTCAAGGGAGGACAACAACAATGCTATCTAAGCAAAAATGATGAACACTGGCTATGGCACAAAAGAGTGGGGTATCTAAGCTTTTCTAAAATAAGAAAAGCATGTAGATTCCAGGCTGTTCATGATCTTCCTGATATCAGCATTCCTAAAAATACAATATGTAAATCATGTCAATTCGGTAAGAAAACCAGATCTCACTTCATTGAAAAGGAAGGGTCAGCTAGTAAGCCTCTTGAACTTGTCCATACTAATTTATGTGGACCATCAAGGAAAAAGTCAACTCGTGGAGAATAATACTTTATATTATTCATTGGTGTTTTTTCCTAAATGTGTTGGATAGGCCTTATAAAGCATAAATATGAAGAATTTGAAAATTTCCAAACCTTCAAAGCTTTGGTTTAAAATAAATCAGATCGCAAAATAAAATGCCTCAGATCTGATCGAGGAGGGGAATTTACCTCAGATGAATTCTTTGACTTTTGTGAACAACATGGAATAAAAAGGCAATTTTCCACTGCAAGGACTCCTCAGCAAAATGGAGTGGTAGAAAGGATGAACAAAACCATTCAACAAATGGCTCGAGCTATGCTAGATGAATTTGGAACTCTTGCAACCTTCTGGGGTGAAGCTGCATTCGCCACTGTCACTATTCTCAATCAAGCAAATGTTTGGGTAAACAACACTCAAACTCCACATGAACTTTGGTATGGTAAGACTCCTACTATAAAATACTTCAAAGTCTTTAGAAGAAAATGTTACATCAAAAGGACTAATGAAAAACTTGGTAGTTTTGAACCCAGAGCAGATGAAGGTATTCTTCTTGGCTACTCTTCCCGAAGTAAAGGATATAAATGTTATAATAAAATACTTGGGAAAATGATTGAAAGTATTGATGTTGTGGTTGATGAAGCATGCAAAAATCCAAAACAGATAAAAGCCGAAGATTATGACAATGAAGAAGATGAGGATCACTTTCCCACATCAAATCACACTGATTCCGAAGAAGAAACCAATGAAACACCAAATGAAGAGATAACAATAGAAGAAAAGACTTTGTTCAGGTATGTTTAGAGAAATCATCCAGAAACTCAAATTTTAGGGGAAAAAGGGGCAGGTGTGTAGAGAAGAAGAACTTTTACAAAAGCCTCAAGCTATCTAGCATTACTATCTTCCACCAAACCTCAAAATGTAAATGAAGCATGCAAATATGAATGTTGGGTCAAGGCCATGAATGAAGAATTGGAGGAAATTGAAAAGAATAATACTTGGGAATTAGTTCCTAGACCTCATGATAAAAATATCATAGGAACTAAATGGATATTCAAAAACAAGCTGAACGAAAATAGAGAAGTTATTAGAAACAAGGCCAAACTTTCTTGTAAAGGATTTGCTCAACAATAAGGTATAGATTTTGAAGAAACTTTTTCACCTGTTGCTAGACTTGAAGCCATAATAATGTTTCTTGCTCTTTCTAGTTTTCAGAAATTCAAAGTATACCAAATGGATGTAAAATATGCCTTTCTTAATGGAGACTTCGAAGAAGAAGTCTATATTGAATAACCAAAAGGATTCATTCTTGGAAATGATGCAAAACTTGTATGCAGACTCATAAAGGTTCTCTATGGTCTAAAACAAGCTCCAAGGGCTTGGTATTACCGTCTTGACAAATATCCCCACCAACAGGGTTTTTCAAAGGGGTCAGCAGATAGCAACCTATATACAAATATTGATGTTGATAAATTGCTAATAATTGTTGTTTATGTTGATGATATCATTTTTGGTAGCAATGAAGAATCCACGAGTCAGATTTTTGCTTCAGTAATGCAGCAAGAATTTGAAATGTCCTTGCTTGTTGAGCTTACCTATTTTCTTGGTCTACAAGTTCAACAAAATAAAGATGGTATTTTTCTCTCACAAACCAAATATCTCAAACAGATCTTGAAAAAGCACGACATGGAAGATTCTAAACTAGTATGTACCCCAATGGTAACAGGATGTAGTCTTAGCTCAAATGATAAATCAACAGCAGTAGATCAACCAACTTACAGATCCATGATTGGTAGTCTACTTTATCTAACAGGTACCCAACTTAAGATCATGCATGCAGTAGGTATAGTTGGAAGATTCTAAGAAAATCCAAAGGAATCACACCTTCAGGTAGTCAAAGGGATTTTCAAATATCTTCAACGAACACAAAACTTTGTTTTATGGTATCCTAGTGATACAGATCTTACTCTTCATGCATATATAAATGTAGATTGGGCAGGAAGTGTTGATGACAGAAAAAGCACAAGTGATGGTGTATTCTATATGGGTTCCAGGTTAGTGTCTTGGTTCAACAAGAAACAAAGTTCAATTGCATTATCTACAGCTGAAGCAGAATATGTGGTTGCTGCATCTTGCTGCACACAACTACTTTGGATGATGCAAACATTGCAAGACATCCAGATCACATGTACTCCACCCATCTCCATTTTATGTGATAATACAAGTGTCATCAGTATTTCAAAGAATCCAGTCATGCACTCCAAGACCAAGCACATACCCATCAAATATCATTTTCTACGTGAAAAAATGCTTGAACAAAAGGTCAAATTGGAGTATGTTGCCTCCAAAGAACATTTTGCTGATATATTCACTAAACCACTGCCCAGAGAGACATTTGAATATCTCAAACAGAAGCTGGGAGTAGTTGCTGCATCATCCTGTTGTTAAAATCCATTTTTTTAGAAAGGTTGTTATACGCAAGTTTCATGAAGTGTAGTCGTGTACATATGCTAGTTTCTATGGGCACAGTCGCGTATATGTTGGTTTGAGGAAAAGAAGTGGGCCAGACTCAGGAGAAAGGGGTCTGATATGGTTCATTGAATTATCTTCTTTGTTTGATGATGGTTACAATTTGCTGATGACATGTGGAAATATGTTGGCTCTCATAAGTTACTGATAACTTGATGTATGTCTGATTGATAATGATGCCTTGATAATTCTTCTGATATATGCAATGATTAGATTTGACAGTGAACATCTAGCACAAGTTCAGGGGGAGCATATGCTTCTAATAATGCATTATTGGCATTATCTTAGAATATCTTGGTACAGATCCACATAGTTGTTTTGATTCAGGTGATTCTTTTTGATGGACATATATAGGTTGATGGTCTAGATGCTGTTAACAGATGCTTATGGAGCAGATCATGCATGGTGTATGATAGTTGCTGATGACTATCATGGTTTTGCTTAGATTTTTGGTCTATGTTATAAATATCATGTATATCATTCAATGTAAAGGTCATATCAAGACCCATGATGTAATAATTTGTCTCTGTCTGTCGTAGTCTTTTGATGAGTCACTTTTTTGGTCATATGATGTAATTTGTACCCCCACTATGCATGGGAAGGATGATGTAATAATTACTATATTTCAGTCATGTCTAAACAACTGGTATAACCCCACTTGGTTGGGTGGATGAGTCAAATTTGGTATATCGCCACTTGGTTGGGAGATGGATGTATGTATGAGTCACTAGTGATAGGAAGCTCATTGGTATAGATTCATGCTCTCCTTTTAGAAAATCTTTTTGCAGACTTTGCTTGTGCTCAGGGGGAGCATGGACTCGATCATGGGAGCTCAATCAATACACTTTAGCATATCAGAGACTTCAACATGTACTAAGGGGAGCATGACCCTTTGCCCTTGATGTCAAAGGGGGAGAGTGAGACTTGGTGTGATTGTTGCCATCAAGTCCAAAGGGGGAGATTATTGGCATTATGATACAGGTATTGTCCTTGATGACAACTCACTCACATGAAAGATCATAGTATAGCAGGTAAACAACAAAGAATTATAGATTAGTCTTCAAAAAATAAAGAAGGACAGGTATACATAGGTTTACCATTAACCAAGCTGTGTATACACACAGGTTCACTATATACAAGTCGCGTATACATACACATGCACTTTCACAAAAGGAAAAGTGCGTATACCTTGGAAAACTAAGTTTTTGGTCTGAAGTATTTGGTCCATGGTATTTTGATCCATGGAATTGGTCCAAGGTATCTGGTCCGAGGTATTGACCCTAGGTATTTGGTCCAAGGTATTGGTACTAAGTGGTTTTGGTCCATGGTATTGAGAAAGGCCTAAAACTATAAAAGGAGGATAAGATCATTAGGCCAAAGTGTGCAAGTATTGAATATTTGATAAAGTGTGAGATCTAATATGCAGGTTATTGGCTTATGGTGTTGTGCTTGATCTGAACCAAGGATGAACCTTAGCGTTTGATGAAGGATAAGATCTAATGATGTATCAGGATCTTAAGGCTTGAAATGAATTATCTTTATGTGGTTTGATCATGTATCTGAATAACTGGCGCATGTTGTAGTTTGTAAATATGATGATCTGGGTATGACTGAAGTCTGGAATAGTTGTAATGTTTAAATCATCATTTACAGATTTGTACGCAGGTTCACTTTAGAAAAGGAGCGTATACACACTGGTTCTGCATATCAAAGCAATGTATACATCATAAATTTGATTTGCAGATATGTGTGCTAGTTTGCTTTGGTAAAAGCGTGTACACATGCAAGTTTGACACATGGAAGTAGCGTATACCTTATAAAGTATGTTTCAGTTGTTTCTATTTGCTGTTGCAGAGTTTTGGGTTCTGGTGACTGTATTCTGTTGACAATATTAGATTGACTGTCAAAGGGATTGATTCAGAAAGTGATGTTTGAGTTTAAGTGATCAGTTGATGTAGATGTATTTAATGATTGAATTGCAGTTATAATGTTGTTGATGGATCCAGTTTGAGAATTTATGAAATGTGGTCCCTAGAGGAAGAAAGAAGGTTGGAACGTCCAGTAGGTCGACGCCTACGTACTAGTAAATGGATTAGCTAGTACAAGAGCTAGGGGGTTGTAGCTCCCTTCCAGTAGAAGCTGGAGAACGAGAGAAGGTTGTAGCCTTCTGCAAGTAGAAGCCTGCGTACTGGGATAAGACCGCACCAGTACAAAAATTGTAAACATATTTTCTTATTATTAAAAGAAGACAGAGACAACAATAGGAGGCAGTTTTCACCCACATTGGGTTTCCACCTTATATCTTGGTGTTCATGTTTGTTGCTTATGTGTGATGCTTTATTTTGCTTTTACTGCACTGTCTAATGAATTCCTGATATACTGGTTAAAGTTCAATGCATGATAATTTGGGTAAATCAAAAGATCTCTACATATACGCTGGTTGCCTTAAGTAAAATTGCGTATACACGCTAGTTCACTTAGCTGAAGTAGCGTATACAAATAAGTTTTGAAAATTAAATTATTGATTTGATAATACTGATTCACCCCCCCGAGTATTATTTCCAACAATTTGGAGTGTGTAGCTAGGGTGGACATTTCACATATGAAGTTGTGAGTCTGGCAAAGGGTAAGAGTGAGTATTCAAGCTTGGTCTTCGATGTCCCTTCATGTTAAATTCACTCGAATGGGGTGGTGAAGAAATTAGGTGCAATACAATGGAGGTGAGGTATGCCACAACCTTATCCCACATTTGTGGCTTCACAATTAGTTTCTAGGTGAATTCAACGATGATGTACAATTCATTTTTCATGTCTTTTTGAGTGTGGTGTTTGTATGAGGCATTATCCCTTCGCTACTATTCATGGTGTTTTGTGAGGGACACCATTGTATTTTGTACTTTATTACACTCAACGAAGAAGGGGTTGGTTTTTGATCTAGTGCTTTTATTGTCGAATTCGACCTTAGTGGAGTCTAAATTCTGAGCAATGAGTTGTCGGGGTGGTAGTAATTATGTTGGGGGACGAGGAAACCATCCTTTTATAGGTGGCTCCATTTCATCCTTCTTCAATGTAGTTCCACTCGAGGTGTGTAGGGACATTTTATTCCTGGAAGAAAAAAATCCAGAGAATGTTCTTATTACTCAGATTCAAAGATCGTTAAAAATGAATTAAAAGGGTTTATAGACCCTAGTAAAATGCACAAAATGAGGTTAGTTTTGTCTACACGCCTTCATTGCACGGTTATAGATGGATACTTTTCTTTGTTTAGTTATGTTGAATAAACAGATAACCAACTACAATCTATTTTCTATCATAGAGTACATCAAGAGGATTCTAAAATAAATCAGTTTAAGGTAAATTATTGGATGGTCAGTTGTCTAATATAGAGAGAGAGTTTCTATGAGATTCTAATTTTCGGGACCTTATGGACGCTCTAGGAGATCCCATTGCAACACCTTTTTGTAGCTCTTCAAAACCCTTTGTTCCTACGTCATATTAGTTGATGTATGGATGAATCTCTCTTAGTGTAATGACAATGCATTCCAACCTTACTTCTTATGCTTATTTTTGGGAATACTAATGCACAAAGAGTATAGGTCTTTGGTTGATGTGTTTCGTGTTCATTTTTTCACAATAAGGATGATTGTTGTTAATGCTTAGTCTCCTTAGTTGATGGTGGATGCATGGTTATTATTCTCGTTTTTCTGTTTGTTTCATTTGTGGATGGTCCTATCATTTTGTAATGGCTCAAAATTTTAGTTTTTAGGTGGCTAAACAAAGTAGTCTGAGTAATTATGTACTGGAATTTTGATGGGTGTTTTCAGTTAGCAATCAAGCCCAAGCTATGCCCATGTTTCTCTATGCACCCATGTAACATAGTTTTCGTAATGCAATATAACGTGTTTATTTATCTATAAAAATAAATAAATTCAACCTTATAAAATAAGCTAATAATAAGGGTTACTTGATAACCATCAACCTTGACAAATGAATTCAAAGTATAAATAGGAATACAAATTTAGAAATATGATATGGACATATTCTTTACCTATTTGAACACTAGGATTTATGCACTTCACCTGTAAACATCAACTCCACATATGTGGGTTACAATATTGTTTGAGATAAGAATTGTGCAATTCCATATTGCATTTTGATTGTAATCCTTAGGTTCTTAACAACCATAAAAATGATGACATGATATAAAATATTGGTGGTTTATAGTTCATATGTGATGTAATAATTAGGGTATAGTTTTCATGGTTCGATTTATCTTTCAAGCTAATGTTATTTATTTTAGTAAGAATCTCTTCTATGTTATTAGTTATGATTTTTTATTTATTTATTTTAATAGTTGAATTTGAATGGATTTTTTGATAATAAGAAATATGATATAATATTGAATGTAAACATTCTAATACCTTTCTATTCATTTTTTTCTTACAATATTTTCTTTTAAGTAGTGACTATTAATTTTATTGCGAAGGGTTCTTAATGTTATTCCCTATATTTATGGTTGGAGTCACTTTTAGACGCAACATTTGTGGGAATTTTATAATATTAGGAGGATGTATTTCAAAGATATCATACCTATAGAAACTCATGGTAAGATATCATACCTATGGAGAATACAGAAAGGAATTCTAGAAGGAAATCCAAAATGGAATGAAGTAAAGAAAGTTAGATGCAATAATAGAAGAAGATCTAATAGATTAAGAGTAGTTAGAATTCAAATAGTGAGGAAGTGTTGCAGGAGTAACGTACTAAAGGAAGTTGGTTTCCCTAGTTTTATTTAAATTGTGATATTTTGGTAGTAGTTAATTTAGAATGAATATATTATGAAAATGTATAGACTTAGTCAACAAGGAATCCCTTAGATAATTCAACCAAATAGATTGATTTTATTGAGTTTTGTTAAGAGAGATCTATGTATAGATATTTCAATGTAAATGAGAGAGATTGAGAAATGTCAAGTTTGTTCTAGTGTAAATGGTGTTTAAGAGTGCAAGAGTGTATGCAAACTCTTAATATGTATTCTTCCCCTTTAACTTAACTTAATATATCATTTGTGTATATTTCATTGTGTTTATGGTGACTGTGTTCAGTTTAGTGTGGATCAGTTTAGATTTATTTATATGTTGTAGGAAGAATTGATTCATGTAGATAAATAGTTCCTAGGTTCAATTTCATGATCAAAACTTCAAATCCTGGTCACATCACAAGTTTCTATAGTGAACTAGAAAATTTTTATTACAACACAAAAGAATTCGATAACACATTTTTTTTTAAAGATTATTCAATTGATGGAGACGTGAAAGTTTCCAGTACATATTTCCATTTATTCAGACTCACAAGAGGTATTTTCTTGCAACAATGGTTCTAATGTTAAGTCATTAACTAGATTTCACATTCCAGATGATAATCTAGAATATGAAGTATTTGGTTTGAACTTACCAATAATCTATAATTTAAGTTGGACCACGAATCCTGGATCAGAGCAAATAATCCAGATTGGAAGACATATTTGGATTAGAAGGATAAATGGATTAAAGGAGGAGTTTAGACCACAGAATATTTGGATTGGCTAAGACATTTGGATCAATTAGACACTTTAAATCTCTGGACTGTGAGCAAAAATAAATCTACCTTCATATTTGGATTCCAAATTGCACAAGGAATTAGGATTTCTACCTTCAAGTGAGTTTGGTAGTTGATGTTTTAGTAGAGAGAAATTAATGTCAAAAATTCAAGTTCGGGTTGACCACCATTATTTCCACACAAATTTCCGACTATAGAGTGAGAGATTCAGATATATCAAGAGAATTTCGAAGAGAATCGATTTGTGTTACAGGAAAAATAAGTTGAAGGAGACTGAAGGGAATCATTTTTGGTATCAAAGTAAGGAGTGCTCAGATATGGAAAAATTTCATGAAGGAGCAACTTGAAAAGCATGTAGAGGAATGATTGTAGTGAATGTTGCCTCACAAGCAAAGATGATGCCCACTCAGTCGAAATTATAGATGATGGAGACTGCTAAGAAAATAGGATGTAGTGTGGGAGATGTGAGTGAGGTAGAAGAAGAATATTCTAGTGAAGAAGAAGGTGAAGAATCATAAGAGGAAAATATGTCAAACATGATAACTAATATGAGTTCCAGACCAAAGAGATGGAGGTTCTTGTATATGATGGTAATTTAAACATTGATTAATTTATGGATGATATCAATGAAATGGACAAATATTTTGATTATGAAGATGTTGATGAAGACAAAAGAGTAAATTATACAAGCAAAAGATTGAAAGGTCATGCAACCCTATGGTGGGATGGAGTGGAAGTAGATAGAAAGACAAAAGGAAAGTCCAAGATCAAAATTTGGGATATAATGGTGGCTAAATTCAAGGGTAAGTCCATACGTAAATATTACGAGTTAAACATATTCAAGCTGTTGGTCCTTACAATCTCCTAGGCTGAAAAGGAAATTGAGAAGGGTAACCTCAAACCACTTCAGCTTAGTAGCTAGCCCTACTGAGCATGAGAAGGATCTCTCTAAGTCTCTTATTAGTGATATGACTTTAAAGAAAATGAGTTTTAGGCTAGATATATGTATTTGTTTGTTTGTTTGTGAAAATTTAGGTTTTAGGGCTTGCTGAAGTTAGGGTTTAGAGCCATAAATAGGTCTAGGTTGTAGGAGTATAGGAGAACATATGAGAAGGAGCTAGATATCAGAAGCCATGGTGTATTTGGAATATTGTCAGTCTAGTGTTGGGCCTTGACATTGTCATTCACTTCCATTACATTTTCACTTATATTTCCATATTGTCACTTTCACTCCACCTCTATTTCGTTACATTTACCTCCGTTTCATTACATTTACCTTACCATTATCATTATTGGGTCACATTTCTGTTTTCCAAACTTTATTAATTCTTAGCAATTTTAAATGAATTTATGGTTAAAAATTAGAAAATAATGTGCATATGCTTGTACCTAAAAAGTGGGGTGAGATTGTTGACATGTGTAGGTCAAAAGGAAGCTTCAAAAAGACCCTTATGTGGCCTCCCAAAACCAAATTCGAATTTGAGTGGAGAAGATCATGGGATCATAAGGATATGTGTCTTATTTCCTATTTGTATTGAAACTATAAGAAGGCATGTGTCTTATCATTTCCTATTTTGATTGTAACTCTAGAGATATAGGGAGAGATTCATGGACTCTCATTAATGAGGTAGCTTCTCATCTTTTTGTCTAAATAGGGGAAGTTTTCTCCTATCATTTTTATGTGTAAAGTTAGGGAATTGCTCATGTCTTGAATAAAGAAGAAGGCTTGCATTTTGAGCTTCTCAACTTTCCATCCTCATACTTTTGGATTGGCCATCTATAATGTGTGAGATTTATTTGTTTTCATAGATTAAAATTTATTTACTCTCATAGATTAAGATTTATTACTTTCTTAATTATTGTGTAACCTTATGCTAATCAAGGCATCTCAAGAAAAGAATTTTCTCTTTTCTAAAATTGGATTGTGTTTGAAGCAATGGAGCATACAGTGATCTTAGTTTTCCTTTACATGTTTTTACAATTCTTTCTTAGGCTTAAGTTTTACATTCACTATTTAATCTCACGTAGAGCATTTCAAGAATGTAGTTATTCCAAAATTGATTGCTTGAGGAAGTTAGAACAGACAGTGATTTAGTTTCCTCTCTCATGATTTTATCATTCTTTTTAGATTAAATTTCTTATCTATTGTGCCATCTCATGTTCAACATTTCAAGAAGGTAACCCTTCTGAAATTGATTGCTTAAAAAAATTATCTTACACAGTCATTGCAAGTTGTTACATGTTTTTTTTTACATGCTTTCTTTATTCTTTCCTAGATCATGTTTTCTTTCATTTAAATTCATTAGATTTTGTCCATTAACATTTAAATATTTCATCTAGAAGCATAACTTTCATTTCTTAGATTAATTTCCTTAGGCATAAGAAATAAAACCCCGAAACAACATAAAAACATACTCAACGAAGTAAGAAACAAGGTTAACCAAGCACATATTGTGCACCACACTTCATTAGCTTACTAACCCTAGTTGATAATTTATGTTAGAAATTTAAGACATTAAATTGACTGAAAATTTTGGTGCCGTTGCCAGGGAAGTGTAGTTAGGGGACCATATTTCTTACATCTAAAAAAAATAAAATTTAATCACTTAATAATTTCTCAAGTATTCTCTCCTCCTGTGCTTTGTGTAATCTAGAGGATCAAAACAAGATTTTTTTCTATTAAAAATAAATAAATAAATAAAAAATATATAAAAAAATAAAAATCAACGTTGATTCATTTTGAATAAATTCCAGTGACACAGTAAGAGTCACTTTGCCTTTTTTATCGCCATCAAAAATAAAATTTGTATGTGAAAATATGATTTTTTTTTTTGAAATGAATAAATAAATTTGACGAAATTGACTAGTATGCTCTCTTTCGGCGCCTCGTTGTGACCTGGAAGATCAGATAAGTCAATTTAAAAATTAAAATTGGAAAAAAATAATTAAAAATAATTAGAAATTGATTGAAGAAAAACTTGTTGTGGAAGACTCTCTTAACAAAAGCAGAAGTGAAACAGGTTGCCAACCACTCTCTGGCCAAAGGATAAATTGCAATGTTCAAAGCAGGGGACCTCAAATTGCCCTCTTTCCCTGTCGTCCGTCGCCTTATTTCAACATCTACTGTTTCAGCTAACCTATTTTTCTCTGCTTGCTCTCTTTGTAATTGCAAATTTCCTTCATTATTTTGTGCTTATGCTGTAGTCACACATTCAAGGGTATGTTGATGTTGTTCCAACCTTTCATGCCATAGAGAATGCCACTATCCATTCTTTGAGAAACACCGTGACTGAGGAGACGAGAGGTGCCATGGCAAAAAGAGCTTGCCAATATTGTCCATTTTATAGGAGTGATAGGTTAGCCCGATTCAGTTCAAATACACGCAACACAAGGCAAAGAGTGAGGCGTGGAATGATCAAATCAAAATCAGAAAGTCTGGGTGCAGGTCAATACCAAAGAAAACAATGTGATGTTCACCTGAGAAGAACAATAGAGCAATCAATCAAGAAGCAGTCGATCAAGAAGCGAATGCGGCCCTCTTGAGAGAAATGAAACCTATGTAAAAACGTCAGTTTTCAAATGATATTTCTGAGAAAACTAGGGCAAATCTGAAAAACTGGGACATGGGTTTTTTCCGGAAAGGGATGAAAAAAACGTTTCCTTGGATTCCTAACTGTTGGGATAAAATCGTGGTTCTTCGAGACCCTGTTTGGTGATTGCGTGAAGGAAAAATATATTGCAAAGATAAAAATGGAATTTGCTGGCAGTGAAGGAGATCTCTGCGGCCATCAGTCCAAATGGAACAACTATCAATTCTTCAAGTGCATAATGATGTACCTGTTTTGATGTTTGAATAGGTTCTGCATAGAAAATCAAGGAATGGGCTGAACAGGTGATTGAGGAATGATTTAAAAATAAAAATCCTCCTATCCAGCTATTTGAATTCCGCAGGAAGGCTCTTTATGATCTTTTCAGTTCACGACACTATCACAAAGCTGCAGATTTTTATGGGAGTACTAAATATTGAAAGAAAATGAATTCCAAAGTTTTCCCTATAGCGTATATACTTCTACGCCCACCAGGCCTTGTAGAAGCTCTTTCTTGGTACACTTAGTAGAATTAGAGCATGGTTTGAGCTTCAAGCGTACCAGTAGGTAATTCCAGAAGCACTAGAATCTTTAAGGCAAGCTTAGGAATATAGTAGAATATTTGAATCAGGCAGTTGTGTAAGTGTTACCATCCTTACTACTTGCTTTGATGCTTGTGGTGGTTATTCAACCGTCTCATTTCCAACAGGACTTGATGGGACTACCTTTCCTGCCTTTCTCTTTGGTTTGAGCTAAATAACTGCTGAAACAATTACTCAAAAAATTTCCTCATTAACCAGATCTACTTCTACTTCATCGACTGAATCAACTCGGTCAATATAAATCAATATATCGCTGGCGATGATATGAGTGGAAGTAATAATTCAAAGGAAGATTTTACATTTAGAGGAATCATTCAAAACAATTCAACTTGACAGATTGAATAATGACTTGCAAAATAGTTGGAAGATTATTTAGATGATTTTTGAGCATTTGGCATTAAAAATTATAATATTGTTCTTGTGTATTTTTATATGAAGTTTTAATTTGCAGGACATAACTAATCTTTGAGATGCCAATCGTTTTGCTGAGCACATCGCATGAAGTCATCTGACAATAGGTAGTTGAATTATTTTTCATGGTTATTTCTTAAAAATGGATTGTTATCAATATCATGAATTGGACTGAATATAACACTCGATTTTCCTTAATCTGTTTCATTTGACATTTCAATTTTACATAAGAATAAAAAAGTAAATTGGCCATTTCTTTTTTAACACACTTATGTTCTTTATGCCAAGTTTTTTTTGCAGGGTTGGGATGATTGAATGATCATTGAAGGAAAATAATTGTGCGCATAATTGGTCTTCAAAGGACCGATTTCATGAGAAACTTAAGAACAATTCCATGTCCATATTCATCAAAACCATTACTCTTCCTCCCTTTTGAATTATAAATCCAACCAAGAACTTCGAATCAAGCCATAGTTATTTTTCCCAACAAGAGTCAGTTGTTCATTTTCCTTCATTCACATACACTTTCTGTCTACTCCACAAATAAAATCAAGAAGCTTACTTTCATGCTTATTTCCCATTGTCATTATTATTTTCCATTGTCGTCTCCCATTTTCATTTTCCTTTTCCTATCCTTTTCATTTCACAATTAAACCCTCCTTCAATGCAAATTATTGAGTCCATAGTCCTTTGAGTCTAAAATCCTTGCAAAAACACCTTGAGGCTTGCATGCCTTAATGGCAAGTCCTCATGCCGATGAACAATGGGAATACATCAATGTCCCTTGTTCATCGAATCTTTTAGGTACTCGACAAAAACAAAATTATTCGTACTTAGCAAGATGTGTTTAGGCATCTTGACTCTCATTGTCATCAATGATGAGAGTTCTCATATGGCCACTAAGTCAAAAATTTCCTGCTATGTTCGACATCAGAACATTTATTCACATAGCAAGAATTGTGCAAATGAGTTTTGTAGACATGAAGACTATCATTTTCAACATTTTGGAGCAAATTTAGAATACATGCAACTACGGAATCAACTAACAGCTGTAGAATCCAATAATAGATACAGAAACAAATAACAGCTGCGTAATCAGATGAGAACAACAGAATCAACACCATTCCGCAGTAGATTCAACAAGTTTTAATAAAAGCAATAAGGAGTCATCTTGAATCTTTTCTCCATGACTTGTCCAGCCACTTGAAGAAGATTACGATCAGAATTTTGTAGCCACCACACATGCAGCTCATCCATTTATAAAGGGTAAGTTAAGGTATGTCATTTTCTAACTTTTTACCATAAAATTCCTTGAAAAGCTAGAATGATAATTTTTGGAAAAAAAACATTTCTCTTCCTCATCTCATAAAATTTCCAACATCATCAGTTGGGGGCGGGGGATACATTCATATTCATATTTTTCCGTATTAATATCACATTCAAAAACCCACATAATTTCAAAATATATTAACTATTACATTATTGTTATGAGCATACAAAGGATTTTCAAAAGTAATGAAAAAATAATAGGATACAAACACAATCATGGTTGTCACAAAAGAACCAACTATGATCCAATCCAATAAATATATACTTTGCAATAATAATCAAATTATCATTAGGCAAAGTTCAACGATAAAAAATTAATGCAACAACAAAATATGGTTGTAACACAAGAACCAACCATGTTGCAATTCAACTAAAATACTTTGCAGAAGTAGGAGGTTATCAAATTATATCATGCAAAGTTAAGCCAAAGCTCAAGGATAAAAAAAAAATAATGTAATAGATTGCATGAGGACATGCAATAGCTTTAGTTGGGGGGTATGTTGGGCCTTGAAATTTTCATTCACTTCCATTACATTTTCACTTAGATTTCCATATTGCCACTTTCACTCCACCTCTATTTCATTACATTTACCTTACCATTATAATTATTGGGTCACATTTATGTTTTTCCAAACTTTATTAATTCTTAGCATTTTTAAATGAACTTATGGTTAAAAATTAGAAAATAATGTGCATATTCTTATGCCGAACAAGTGGGATGAGATTGTTGACATGTGTAGGTCAAAAGGAAGCTTCTAAAAGACCCTTATGTGGCCTCCCAAAACCAAATTCGAATTTGAGTGGAGAAGATCATGGGATTATAAGGATATGTGTCTCATTTCCTATTTGTATTGAAACTCTAAGAAGACATGTGTCTTATCATTTCCTATTTTGATTGTAACTCTAGAGATATAGGGATAGATTCATGGACTCTCATTAGTGAGGTAGCTTCTCATCTTTTTGTATAGATAGGGGAAGTTTTCTCCTATCATTTTTATGTGTAAAGTTGGGGAATTGCTCATGTTTTGAATAAAGAAGAAGGCTTGCATTTGGAGCTTCTCAACTTTCCATCCTTATACTTTTGGATTGGCCATCTACAATGTGTGAGATTTATTTGTTTTCAAATATTAATATTTATTTGATTTCATGGATTAAG
Source organism: Pinus tabuliformis (assembly GCA_031772625.1). Taxonomy (NCBI): domain Eukaryota; kingdom Viridiplantae; phylum Streptophyta; class Pinopsida; order Pinales; family Pinaceae; genus Pinus; species Pinus tabuliformis. The sequence continues at coordinate 101,363,080 of CM062807.1, forward strand.
ATTTATTACTTTCTTAATTACTGTGTAATCTTATGCTAATCAAAGCATCTCAAGAAAAAAATTTTCTCTTTTCAAAAATTGGATTGTGTTTGAAGCAATGGAGCATACAGTGATCTTAGTTTCATTTACATGTTTTTACAATGCTTTCTTAGGATTAAGTTTTACATTCACTGTTTAATCTTATGTAGAGCATTTCAAGAAGGTAGTTCTTCCAAAATTGATTGCTTGGCGCATTTAGAACAAACATTGATTTAGTTTCCTTTCTCATGCTTTTATCATGCTTTTTAGATTAAATTTATTATCTATTGTGTCATCTCATGTTCAACATTTCAAGAAGGTAACCCTTACGAATTTGATTGCTTAAAAAAATTAGATTATACATCCATTGCAAGTTTTTACATGTTTTCTTTTACATGTTTTATTTTTGCTTTCCTAGATCATGTTTTCTTTCATTTAAATTCATTAGGTTTTGTCCGTTAACATTTAAAGATTTAATCTAGAAGCATAAATTTCATTTCTGAGATTAATTTCCTTAGGCATAAGAAACAAAACCCCAAAACAACATAAAATCATACTCAACGAAGTAAGAAATAAGGTTAACTAAGCACATATTGTGCACCACATTTCATCAGTTTACTAACCCCGATCAATAATTTATGTTAGCAATTTAAGACAATAAATTGACTAAACATGTAGTATAGAAGAGAAAGTTTAAAGGAAACTAATGAGCATAAGTAAACATTATTTCATTACCTTAGGAAGACATAAACATAACTATGAAATCCAGATAACAGAGCTTGAAAAATAAGAATTCTGCATATTTCACTAAAAGGAATCCATAGAAAGATGAGATACCATGTGGATGAAGATATTTTAACCATTAAAATACAAATAGAATGAAGTACATACACCATGAACTCACTGGGCTAGACTTCCTTGAAAATAGCTGCAACATGTCTCCGTATTAGATGAAAATATGATTACATGCCACCCTCCTTCACAAAAAGTTCAACCCTTCTCTCTGAAAGAGAAATCATACATATAAACTCTCCTAGATGACTTTCCCACCTTCAGGAGTTGAAATACTTGGTGGACGAGCTAACTCCAAGATTCTCTCAACCAACAAGTGAGAGTGAGAATGTGAAACTCAAACACTTCATGGAGAGTTTCTTTAGGAGTTTGCTTCTTTTATGAGGCCTAATAAACATAAAAAAAACCTATGATGTACATTTATTCATGCCTACATCACCTAGCCTTGAAACTAGTGCCATTACATAGAGAATCTTGACTTTGATTAAGTTAAACTAGAAACTAGAAATTTTACACAGTGAAATTTACAAATTAAAACACAGAAAAGTGCAGAAGCATCGTTCTGACTTTGTGCTGATTGTGAGGTGCCTTCAAAGGGTCAAAATTAAAAAATGAGAGAATGGTCAACTAGACCTTCAAGTCTAGTTTCCATAACAGTTTGAATTTCTGAATTTGGACTATGGGAAGGCCTTCAAAAATCTATTCACCCAAGGTCACTCCAGAAGCGCAACGCCTTTAAAAAAATGGTCCAGAATGCTAGTTTTTTGCCACTTTTTTTCATTTTACTCCAAAATTGAGTCACCTTTGAAAAATATGAGAAAATGGGTTTTTAGAGGATGAAAAGAGATTTCCAAAAATGTATACCTTTCCTTAAATGGAGGCCTGAGGAAAATGCACAACGCCAAGGCACTGCGCTTCTGGAGTAGTTGATTTTCTAAATTTAGCCCAAAAATTCTCAAAAAACTCAAAATGCTCAAAATTGTCTCAAAATTGGAGGGAATGTGTAAAAATATGTTTGTTAAACCTTCATATATGCTTCAGAAAGCATCTCCAAGTTTCCCCCATCCTTTTGGTCTTTTTCGGCTTTCTTGAGCTTGTTTTCAAGTTGCTTAACCTTGGCATTAGCGATCATGTTTTTAGCTTGGTAGTGGTGCGCCATATGTCTGAGAAAATGTTTATCCCTGTTTTCCTTCTCAAGTAGCTTCTCCAAGTGTTGATTCACCCTGTTGAGCCAATACTCCTTGTCTTGATTGACCTTAAGAGAAATCCTATCCACTGGGTCTAAGTATTCATTTAAGAGAATGTGTTCTTCCTCTTCTTGCAATGCATTCTTTAGGCCCCTTGTTCTCGGCCTTTTCATATTTCATGATCAAATCCTTTTCTTTGAGCTGACTATTCTCCTATTCAAGGAATGATATGACATATTTTTCTGTTTCCATATTGATTGTTAGTTCCTTGATTTGATAGTCCTTCTCTCTGATTGTCTGTTGCAAGATTGAAGTCTAACCTTCCACCTCTAAGTCAATAAACTCAAAGTCATGCTCAACTGTGTAATTATACTTTGCTGTCGATCCCTGTTTTGTTGATGAAGAAGGCTTGTCCACTTTCTCACCATGAGAATTAAACACAAGTCATTTTCATCTCTCGTATGTTTTGGTAACCTCAGGTCTAGGTGCCTTGGGAACCTCCTCTGATTTATTTGATAACCCTACTTCCATAGGTTGTGTTAATGTGTCTTGGTGAAGCAATCTCATTTCATTTTTGAAACCCTAGATGATAGGAAAGGGGAAAAACTAGTGAGGGATGAGTGAAAAATGAAATGATGGGTAGGTGGAGTTGATAAAATGGTAAAGGAGGTTTGAAAGAGGTGGATATGGATTATGGAAAACTTATGAAAATGAGTGGAAGAGAAATGAAGGAACAATGTGCTTGTAAAAGGGAAAAAACAGAGCTTTTAGGGAAAGTGGCCAAAACCCCTAGGAATGAATTGAAGTTTCAATCTTAGTGAGGTAAACTTATGTGCTGAGGTTGATTGAGTGTTTACATTGCATATCAAACATGCATAAAAGTGTAGGGTAAGATTTTACATGCTAACAATCAAGAAAGGAAAATGGCCATCATCAACCTTATCATTTTTGCATGATAAATTCACTGAAAAATCCTAATTGAAGAAAGCTTTTCATGAATTGATTTTCCAAATTAAAGAGGTAAGTAAGGTGTTGTACTTACTTGTATCTTAGCTTAGGATTGAAATAAAACTAGTGAAAAAGCTTAAAAATTGAGTTTGGGTGAGTTTCAGGGAATTTTAGTTACTATGGCCCAATCATAGTGCAGTGTTCCTGAGCATAGCACTAGGCCTCCAAGCACAGCGCAGTCTTCTTGAGCGCAACGCCGTTCTTCCAAACCACTTTTCAGGGCCTTGAACTACTAAAAATTGAGAGTTTGATAGCTTGTTAGAATTCTCTTGAAGTCTGCTATAAGATAGACTCATCCAATATGCAATTTGGATAATCCATCAGGTAGAAAAATTGATTTTCCGAAGGTCACTCCAAAACCCAGGGTGTCTCTAACAAAAGAGTAGCTCCAACGTAAACAAAACTTTCGGATGCCTTCCACTAATCCAAATCATGATCTGAAGGTACCATTGGAAAGCTTTTGATGTCTGCTACACTATAGAGGCCTTAATCACTGCCAACACCTATTCCAAGCCTCTAAAAATTTGTCTTCAAGTCAAGCTATCGAGAAGTGCAGCAACTCTCCTGTAGCAAGTGTATTTTGGGAATTTCATTCAAATCATAATGCTTGTGCATAAAATGAAGGAGTTTTTTGTTACTTCGTGTATAATGGACACAAACCTTGTTTACTTTTGTAAAATCCTTCTCCATTTGGTCGAAAACATATTTTGAAGCAAACATGTCCCTATGAGAAATGATGAGGCGAGGCAGTGTACTGCAACATTGTCTTATTTGAAATAAAACATTACCTTTACCTTTATTTTGCTTTCCCTAACATGATGGACATGATTTTTTTTCGACATATGATATCATGATGACACATGGAGTGAAACCCTATACCATGACCTAAAATGAGGAATTTAACAATTTCATGACCCAAGACACTTAAATGAAGATATGATACCTCGAAGAAGACAATGACCATGATGAGTGATGAAGATGATGAGTGAGTGAAGGGAGAAGTAGTGACCTAGAAACAACAACCAATTACCAAATTGTTATTTGAAGATTTACTGAAATGAAAAAAAAATGACTTGACACCCTAAAAATCATAGTAAAAGCACATTTGATCCAGGTGACAGGCTAACAAGATTGACACTAATGCAAGAAATTGCAACATATTAGATAAATATCAATGTTATAAAGGGAAGGCACTGATGATTTTTACATATTAAACATTAGAGCTAGTCATATTGAAGAGGATGTTGAAAAGGTTGGTCTCACTGAGGATGGTTGAAGATGCTCGTCAAGCTACTTTTAAAGGAGAAATGAAGATAGCAAGAAAACACAGTTAGAAAAGTAGACGAAGAATTTGTGCAAGTAGAAATAGACAACAAAGTGGGAAAGGAACATTTCAATCCTTAATAGAGGAAGGTGGAAGTTCAAGTAGTCAATTATTAACAATAGGACGTGACACTAGAGGAAGAATACCTTTCCCAAGAGGTATAGGTAGAGGCAATGATTATTAGCCTAGATGCTACATATGTGGAAAATTGGGAAATATTTCATTAGAATGTCCATAAGGTAATCCAACAAGTCACTTAAGTGCACATGTGAAAGAAGCAAGAGAAAAAAGTGTAAATTCAACAACGAATAAAGAAACCACTAAAGCAGGAGAATCATTATTGATCAAGAATTTTGTTTTGATAAGAATGATGAAAGAAGCAAAGGAGTTAGAAAATAAGAAAAACTTGTTCAGAACTGTATGCAAGTGAAATGATAAGTGTTGAAAAATTATGATTGATAGTGTTAGTACAAATAATTTTATTTCTACTAAGATGTTACAAAATTTATTTTTAAAGAGAATAACATTCCATAATCCTTATAAAGTATCACAATTGGAAAAAGGACATCAAATTTTGGTGAATGAACAATGCAAGATGGAGTTCTAGATTGGTAGCTATAAGGATGACGTATACTGTGACATAATTCCCATGGATGTATTTCATATTTGTTGGGAAGAAAATGGCAATATGATAGAAATATTATTCATGATTGTAGGAGGAACACCTATACACTTGACAAGAATGGTTAGTCTTGTTACCTTTGTAAGATGAAGGAGTAAAGGAAGAAGTTTGTCCTAGTGTGTTGTTAATGAGTGGAAAAGAGTTGCTGCAAGAGGTAAAGAAAGAAGAATTACATTTTTCTTTGTTCGGTAAACCCAAGATAAATATTACTAGCACAATATTAGATGTTTTTCCTAAAAAATTAAAACTATTATTTTGGATGAATTCACTGATATTATTGTTGATTATTTCCTAAGTAATTTACCTCCAATTGGAAGCATTAGTCAACAAGGAACGTTTGAGTCCATGTGTTTTTCTTACAATACTCAACCCAAATAAGGATGGAGCATGGAGAATGTGTATTAATTCCAAATCCATCAATAAAATAACAATCAACTACATATTTCCACTTCCACACATTAATGATTTAATTTCTTATTTAAGTGGTGCCAAGAATTTCATTAAAATTAATATAAAGAGTGGGTGCCATGATACTAGGATTAGAGAAGGGGTTGAGTGGAAGAAAAATTTCAAAACAATATAATGGATTTTATGAATGGTTAGTGATTCCTTTTTGTCTCACTAATGCCCATTGCACTTTCATGAGAATTTCAAGGCATTTACTAACATGTTTGTTATATTTTATCTAGATAATATTTTGGTATATAGTTAAACAAAGGAGAACCATTTGAAACATCTCAAATTAGTCTTAAATAGCTTCTAATGAGAGAAATTATTCATTAATTTGAGGAAATTAAATTTTGTGAAGAATAAATTGGTATACTTGGGTTTTGTTATACCTGAAAATGGTTTGCAAATGGATCAAGATAAAGTTAAATCTATCATTAATTGGATTGTTACGGAAAATGTCTTTGGGGTGAGAATATTTCATGGCTTAGGAATATTTTATATAAATTTTATTATAAACCTTAGTAGAATTTGATCTCATATTATAAAGACAACGAAGGAAGGAAAACAACCATTCAAATTGCCTATAGTAGCTAAACACAATTTCATATTGTTAAAGAAAAACATAATGGAACAACTTGTCTAAGCCTTCCCAAATTTTAGTACATTTTTTCAAGTTGAGACAGATGCATGTGAAATTGTTATTGGAGTTGCTTGAGTTAGGATGGTAAACCCATTTCATATTTTAGTGGAAAACTGAATGAAGAAAAATAGAAATATTCCTCTTATGATAAAGAATTTATGTCATAGTTCAAGCCTTAATGAAATAGAGAAATTATCTAATGCCCAAGGAGTTTATTTTGTATACTCATAATCATGCTTTGTAGTTTATCGAAAGTCAACCAAAGTTGAATCAAAGACATGCTAAGTGGGTAGAAGTTCTGCAAAATTTTACAGTTTTTTATTAAGCCCACAATTGCTACATCAAAAAAGGTAGTTGATGCATTAAGTATAATTAATTTAACTTTAAATGAATTTCAAGTTAATGTTTTTGGGTTTGATGAGTTAAAAGAGATGTAAATAGGTCATGCAAGTTTTTTAAGGATACATATGCAACCTGTGAAAATGTTGTTAGCAATAATAAAACTTAATGGTTGAGTTATGTGGTTTAAGAGGGATTGTTTATTAAAGATAAGAATATTTTCATACCAAAATGCTCAGTGAGAGACAATTTGGTAAAGGAAAATCATATTGGGGGATTTTATTCGGGCAAGATAAAATAAGTGATTTCTTGAATGTTTTGTACTTTTAGCAAGGTATGCAAGCTGATGTAAATTATTTTTGATTTTTTGACAGGTACAAAGTATGTCATCATGCGAAAGGAAGGACTCAAAATGTAGGTCTCTATAAGCCATTGTTTATTCTAGGTAGACCATGGGACTTTGTATGTATGGATTGGGTTTTGGGGCTGCCTAAAGCACAATTTGATAATTATACTATTTAACGTATTGTGGAAATATTTTCAAAGATTTCACATTTCATAGCTTGTACAAATATTAGTGATGCAACTAATGTTTCTAATTTTTTTTTTTAAGAGAGATTGTAAGGTTGCATGGTTTTCCTAAAAATATTATTTTAGAGAGATATAAACTAGCATTTGCACCAAATGTTGCAAAGGAAACGCCGTAAGGCATAAATTGAGGAGCAATGGTGACATAGGAATAGGAAAATCTAAATAAGATGCATAAATGTGCATAAACTGAGGAGTAATAGTGACATAGGAATATGCAAATCTAAATAAGATGCAGAAATGTGCATAAATTGAAGAGTAATGGTGACATAGGGATAGGCAAATCTAAAAAAGATGCAGAAATGTAACAATCAACATCTGGGGATATTTGTCCCCACGTCGCACCTCTTTTAATAAAAGCTCTGTCACGATGGTGCACATGCAAGCCTATACAACTTGTACCAAATTTCAGTTTAAGATTGCGTTGACAACAAAGAGCAACCTAGAAAAATTCTTTGGTCTTGTTAAACTGTTTTCATGGCGTACACCCAGTTTGGATACCAGCTGTCCAGAAGAGCACGTTTCATTGTATTTTCCTTCATTTCCGGTATAACCAGAATCACCATTGGAATTCACATGGAAAAACAATTCAGTCTCTATCAACGCCATTAAATGCAATACACATATTAGATATAGGTGCACAGTCTCTATCATCTCATGTTGGCAGAAGCAGTAAAAATGATTTCAATTATTGAGAAGTAAATCAGTCATCTAATCCAATCTAGCACAAAATTAACACTCATGCCATCCATAAACATCATGGATTGGTTAAATTTGCAGGTGTGGATCCTCCCATATTTTGCTATTTCTTGCTATTTCATGACCCTTCACAGTTTAAAAAATTGATAGCTTCTGGAAGTTGTAATATTAGCAGCCAATCAAATTTGAAATGAATTAATACAATCAAATAGAATATGTAGCCCACATTCTGTCCAAATACGATTTGCAGGCTCTGGATTCATAAACCAAAGAAATTTGCAGGTCCAAAGGAGGCTCTTTGAAAATGCTTCGATTGACTTTGTAAAAGTGTTGATATTCATTTGTTATTGTATTAAAAATGGCTGATTTGAACATGTGAATCCTCACTTTGGGGTCATCATGTCTCTTACATATGAAAATGGCAATTGATCTCGAGGATAAAATATTTCTAATTCATTGAAGGGTGTGCTTTGGGGTGTGCTTTCTCAATATCAGTGCAGTGTCAGCCACATCTGTAATGCCAACAACAACACACAAAATCAAAAATTAGTTACAGAGAGAACCAACCTCAAAACAAATCTCAGATGCTATCACACTAAAACTTCACCATAATTGAGCAAAGCTGAGTTCTCATACCACTGCTTGAGGGAAGATTTTCAGAGCTCCAAGGTTGCAAGCCGTCGGCACAGTAACTATCCATTTGATACCTCACAGCTTCTTTGCTCCACTTTCTCCATATGACTATAAAAACGGCTTCCTCCATGTTATGAGTATTATAAGGATGCTTTGAGACAACAATATCAACATTGTGAGTTACAAGGAGATTTTCCAAAATTAGCAAAGGATCAAGAACAAGCTGTAGCTTGGCATCCATCCAAATGTTTTAAACACAGTTTGGGAAAAGCCTGTGGGAAAGATACTTGGGAATGAGGCCATTCATTACAAATTCCTTGTATGGCAACTCCCTGACCAAAACAATGTGCCAAACTCCAATTCTATGAGACTCATTGGGCTTGATCTGGTATCTAGCAAGAAGTGTGAGAGTTGCATTGTCCATAAACACGAAGAAACAAATGTTCTGTTGTGATTTTCCTAACATACTTGGGTTTTTTAATCTTTCTTAGGCTCCAAATATAGTTGAAATTACCACACCCCCCTTGCACTGTTCCATGACCTTCCAGTCTTCTTCAGACACAAGGAACCCTTGGGTACGGTAATTGGCAAAACCACAAGGCAAATCAGTCCCTTCAGAATAATTGAAATACCTTTTTCTTTCCTTCACATCCAGAGTTCCACTGAAGGCCACTGGACCTGCTGCTGAATAGGGGTTTTCAGGTCCTTTCATGTATTGTAACCGAGATTTACCAAATAACTCTTCTTTCTAAATCTGATGAACAATAGCTGAGACTGCCAACAACAACGAAACATAGTTTTAGCCTGATTGCTTTAACAAACATGCATGCCATAAGGTAATGTTTCTTGATAGATCTCTCAAATTGTTAAATATGAGGATCTCTGATTACTTGAAAACTCAGAATATAAGTGGCAAGACCGATTTGCCATGGCTGTAGCTTTCCTAAGAAAATAATTCTCCGCTTCATAATCTGAAGGGTATTCGAGCAACTGCATTGCAGAAGACAATAGAAATTGTAAATTAATACCCATCATGATTGAACCTTTCAGGACTCATATAAGCACAAGTGCCCACAAAGGAATTGCACTGGGGCAAAGTGTGAGCCAACACAGTTCTGACACCGAAATCGGGAATCTTGACTTCTCTTATTCATCAGTAAATTGGAGGGCTTTATATCATGGTGAAAAATTTTGTTCTGGTGCAGGTAATGCAAGCCCTTGAGCACCTGCCTGGCAACCTCAGCCAAATATTGTTCTGGGATTTTCTTGTGGGTTTGAAGAACCTACGCAAGGGTTCCACCATCCATGTAGTCCAACACAAAAGAGACTCATATATTTGTACCGTCTCAAATCAACATCTATCCCCACATTGCACCTCCTTCAATAAAAACTCTGTCACGATGGTGCACATGCAAGCCTATACAACTTGTACCAAATTTCAGTTCAGGATTGTGTTGACAATGAAGAGCCACCTGGAAAAATTCTTTATTTCCGTTTGAGTTAAAAATGTTTTCATGGCAACGTTTCATTCTATTTTCCTTCATTCCCGGTATAACCAGAATCACCACTGGAATTTACAATGGAAAACAAATAAGTCCTATCAACTCCATTAAATGCAATACACATATTAGATATAGGTGCACAGTCTCTATCATCTCATGTTGGCAGAGGCAGTAAAAATGACTTCAATTATTGAGAAGTAAATCAGTCATCTAATCCAATATAGCACAAAATTAACACCCATGGCATCCATCAACATCATGTATTGGTTAAATTTGCAGTTATGGATCCTCCCATATTCTACTCTTTCATGACCCTTCACACTTTAAAAATTTGATAGCTTTTGCAAGCTATAATCTTAGCATCCAATCAAATTTGAAATGAATTAATACAATCAAACGGAATATGCAACCCACATTCTGTCCAGATACGATTTGCAGGCACTGGATTCATAACCCAAAGAAATTTGCAGGTCCAAAGGAGGCTCTTTGAAAATGCTTCGATTGACTTTGTAAGAGTGTCAATATTCATTTGTTATTGTATTAAAAATGGCTGATTCGAACATGTGAATCCTCACTTTGGGTGTCATCATGTCTCTTACATATGCAAATGGCAACTGATCCTGAGGATTGAAGATTTCTAATTCAATGAATAACATGCAAGAAAACAGCTTCATTGGAAGGGTGTGCTTTCTCAATATCAGTGCAGTATCAGGCACATCTGTAATGCCAATAACACACAAAATCAAAAAATCAGTTAAAGAGAGAACCAACCTCAAAACAAATATCAGATGCTATCACACTAAAACTTCACTATAATTGAGCAAAGTTGAGTTCTCATACCACTGCCGTAGGAAGATTTTCAGAGCTCCAAGGTTGCAAGCCATTGGCACAGTAATTGTCCATTTGACATCTCACAACTATTTTGCTCCCCCCCACTTTCTCCATCTGACTATAAAAATGGCTTCCTCCATGGTATGCGTATCACAGGGAAACGATAAAGAATACCAAATGTAACCAATTACCTGGAAAAAGAAATAAAGGCCTTGTGCGTTGGGGCACTGAAGGAGAATTGCCAATATGTCAACTACAAAATATATCCATCCCATGTTATTAATTTATTTTTGCACACAACTTAGAAACTAATTAGAAGCATATGTTAACAATAACATAGACAAACTCTAATGTACATTTTGCTGAATTTAACAATAGTATTGGCTTATTAGATTCTGTTTGGAACAACTTAGCAAATGAAACTGAAAATTTTGGGAGTTTTATATGCCATTTATGTTTTTTATTTACCTTTGTTCTGCTTGTCCATTGCAAGTATTAGATCAAACTCTTTAAAGTCTGTAGGTGATATAGACCTTGATATAGAAGTTATCTCTATTCCACGTTTCTTGGCTGCATTCTTCATCTTGGGATCTGCAGGACCGCCCTTCAAATAATTTCAACATATTAATACGTGATACCTATTTATTGCATTATAATAGACAAAAATACCGATTCAATTAGCCTTGACCCATGATAAGCTAGAACCTACCTCATGGTAGTCAATAGTTCCAGCAGAGTCAATTTTGAATGCTAATGTCAATCCCCTTTTCTACACAGCATCACGAAATACAGCCTCTGCAGTGGGACTACGATAAATGTTGCCTTCCAAGAACAAGAATAAAAAGAGATTATTTTCCTGGAGAGATTAGCAAATATTTTTTCAACTACTTAAGATATCTAAACTTACAATGCTTTTATCATTCCCAATTGCAACAATAGGAGCCAATAACAAATCATTATCCTTGACAAATCAGATAATAATTTTTCCACAGCTAATAATCATTATCCTTCTTGACACTGATATGCATCACGGCCCTGAAAAAGCAATCATGAGCATTGAGATATCAACAGTAACTAGTTACTAGAATTTCTGCTTTGTAAAGGACTGAAGTAATGCATAACTCTACATGAAATATTTAGTTACCATGAATTGGTAATTATTCTACAATGTTTTTATGAAGAAGTTTATAGTGGATATTCTCTCATGTGATTGTTCTTTTTGTTCCATTTTCCACTGGCAAGTTAAACTCATGATTAAATATTAAAAAATCAACAACTTATGTAAACATGAAGCGGGCTCACGTATTTAAATGAAACTGAAATGCATCACTCAGCACTAAAAACAGAAAGATGGAAACCAAATCCTTGGCCCTGGATTCCACTAAAATGTTTCAGCTAGATTTAATGACTAAAGACACAAACATTGAGTGCAGAGAGCATAATAAGCCACACTCCTTGGTGACCGGCTCTGTTTTGACATGAAACTGACAACCAGAAACACACAAAAATAATCTAGAAAATACATACTATGGAGAGACCTTATGGAAGCAGTAAATTGGCCATTGAACTTAGAAAGTTCAGGCAATTGGAAGTAGCAAACAAAGTGATCATGTCAAGAGTCGGACCCTTGTTTCAATGGCCCTCCGCACACCACAACCTTTGATTTGATTTCTTCCTTAGAAGCAGAAGGGCTTATTTGTTAAAGGATAAGCCCTAGTCCATTAAGATTGATCATTAAAGCATCTGCTTTCAGGGGTTGTATGATGGGGAAAATAGTTGAGACAAAGCCAAGGCCTTTCTGAGGTGAGATTTCCCTTCCTCTCTCTTCCACATCCAAGGCTGGACCTTGATGTAATGCTCTGAGTTACCAGAAATAACTAGAGAAATACTAAAATACTAAATACACCAAATATAGAAAGGCAGTGTGGCTCAAAAGTATAATAATGATGAGACACATCTACATCTCTTAGAAATGGGAAAATATCTCTTAATAACCAAAATATTGAAAAATCATACACAACTGTGTGAGAATGGCTATAATAATCTCTTGTATATAGTAATTAGGCCCTCCTTATTCATGAGGACCCAGTTCCCCATTAATGTACCATTTCTTTATCTTGTGTCATCATGGCAAAGTTGTACCCTAACTAACAACCCCAGCTGCCCCGCAGCTTCCACCCAATCAAGAGTTGGCATTTAGCCCCTAGACTCCATACTAATTTCTCTAGCAATTTTACTCAGATCTGGTTTTATCGTAAAAACTGCCAGGATTTTGTCAACAGTTGGTCCTTAAACAACAATGAAAATATTTAATGGTATTTTTGTGCTCGGTATAAATATTTAAGGTTGTTGAAAATATATTATCGTAGAGTTATTGTTTGTATGACTATTACTTACCTTGATGGGACTTTGAGAATTTGAAAATGTGTAGAGAACTGCAAACTGAAAGCTCTTGCATAAACCAAAAACATGTCATAGATGGAATGGCAATCGGCATGATAAGCAGCGTGCCTATTGTGGCAATCAAAGCTATTCTACCTATGAGTTCCAAAATAAATCTAAGCATTGTTGTTTGATAAAGCTAACACCACTAATAGTCCCTGGGCAGCTCAATCGGCGGTGGATGTCCTATAAAGTCTTATGTAAAGTTTGTGGTCCAAAATCCTTAATTAACTTTGTGGACAGTGTGTGGGAGCGTGCATAGATTCGCCTAAAAGTTATAGTGGTAGTAGTCACAATTGACTCCATATCATGCGAATTCAAACCTGTACCCGGCTTAGTTGCTGATTCTTTTATATATATATATATATAAGCAGCTGCTAAAACACTCTGATGATGTATCAGGGATCTAACAATGATAGGACAAGGGATAGCCATGCGGGTCTCTGCGTTGCAGAACTTCAATAGAATTTAGACAACGAGGCACATAAGGATAGTGCACAGCCTTTAGTGTCTATGTCCTTTTGTATTTTTGACAGTTGGTTGTCGGTAACTAGCTTAACAGGTTGTAAAGTTGTTCAGTGATATCCACTAATTCTGTAAGCTTCACAATAGCAAGGCAAGGATGACAGAATCCCCTTGCGGGCACCTTAGGCTAGTTTGAAACTCATCAGAGAGATGGTTGTCCAATTATGGACAAAAGATGATAAATATGTAGTCTATTGTAGTAGTATCATTTTGTACAAAAGTAGCCCAATGAGCTATCTTAATTTTGTTGCAGTTCCATAACATTGGTTGTTACCCTGCATTAGACCAGTTTAGCCTAATTGGTGGATTCTATATATTTCTGTAGTAACCGTGTACTAAATCTCATCCGATGTTCAGGAAACTGTACATCCTAAGTTTTAATAATCCTTAAATTAGAGGTATATATTGCAGTCATTTTTTTCATGTTTGAGTTCCACGGCTTTCAGCTCAAACTTAACTCTTTGATTATCAGGCACCGACCCTGGGTTGAGAGGTCACACCCATAGCATTAATAGCCTAAGGGGATATTGATTCATTAGTGAGGTTGGCGAAGTGTTAAGCTGTCCCCCAAGCTTTCTCACTGTGGGCTACCCCATCCATATGGCACCAAGGAATGAGGCTAGGTGCAGATCTCAGAGGATTTTAATAGAATAGTTATCCCTTAGACCCAGCACCTCAGTCGGAGGATGCAACCCCTCACATCATGTTTCTTCTTGAAACGCTCAAAAGGGTAGAAGAAAATTTCTATGTCCTAACCGGACGTTCGCTGGTATTCAGGCATTACTAAAATTTGCTCTCTGCAATCATTGGGTGGATTGTATGACTGAAAAAATCTCCAGTACCAGTTTATTATGATTTGTTCTAATAGAAACATAGATGAGAAATTGGGTCAGGGTTTTTAAGAATATAGAAGCTACAAAGAACCTAGCTCCTTTAGTTGAATTGAATAGAACTACAAAAATTTAGTTCACTCAAGTCAGGCATGATATAGAGAATTGTGCTTGGCTTCAGGCTTTGGATCTATAGTGTACAATATACTATAATCTTCTACAATTGAATGGCTGACAATAATGGTAGATGCTATGGAAGCATCATCGCGAACAATGACCGATACCGAACGAACTCGTTGAATCATTGGATGGACGGTACTCACCAAGGCAAACAAAGAGAACTCCAAAAGGCTTGGAGGTTGCAGATGAATCAGACGCCATGGACCTCAATGCTTCTCTTCGTCCTCCTGGTGCTCCTCTTCGTCCTCCTGGTCTGCTGCAAGTTCAGATTAAACCTGCAAACTTTTGGCCTGAAATGAGATGATAAGTTGTGCTAAAAATGGGTGAAGGTGCAACAATTTGGGAGGGAGAAGCTTTCAGAGAAAAGAATGAACTGCGAAAGAATGGGCAATGAATGAGGCTGCACACCATCAACTTCATCTGCCACCCACGGATTGATAAATCCACGCAGTTCTTGGAGCGAGAGTATTCCTTTGTCAATGTAGACCCGTATTTCGATTGCGCTGATTGGTCATTGTCATCAATAAATTGATTACAAGGAAGAACTATACTAGATTTCTCAGCAAACCCATATCTTCCATATACATTGCATTCAAATTCATGACGTTTATCATCATTTGCAATATCAAGATTCACATTAGAGCCTTGGGATTTGCAGTCCTTACCTCTTCCCGTATGTTCTTCCGCACAATCCGAAGGTGTTAACTGCAGATTCTCCTTGCAAAACTCCTCCTGAGAAGCCCTCAATTCCTTGGAAGCCACACAAGCACATTTTCTAGATATATCTCCATCTGCTTTCCTTTCACTGTGTTTGCATTCAGCGGGTTCCTTCTCGGGCCGATCATGCCCCTTTGGAACAAGGAATTTGTGGGGTTGAGCCTTGACCGAACCTCTTCCTGACTTTTTCTTCCTATTGCGAGGACTCTTGAAACGAGCGCTAGGACTCTGCTGATTTGGGTTTCCGAGGAGGGGCATTGAGCAAGAAAGTTTCCCTTCAGCAGGGAAAGATTTCTCAGCAAACCCATATCTTCCATCTACATTGCATTCAAATTCATGACGTTTATCAGCATTTGCAATCTCAAGATTCACATTAGAGCCATGGGTTTTGCAGTCCTTGCCTCTTTCTGTATGTTCTTCTTCTTCCGTACAATCTGAAGGTGTTAACTGTAGATTCTAGATATATCTCCATCTTCTTTCCTTTCACTGCATTTGCATTCAATGGGTTCCTTCTCAGGCGGATCATGCCTCTTTGCAACAAGGAATTTGCGGGGTTGAGCCTTGAAATTGACCAAACCCTAATCTGGGTAGTTAGCAGCACATCTCATAGATTTACATGAATGAATCCCAGAGGCATTAGCCAACGAAGGTGTTTATAAAATATTGGATTTCAGAGACCCACCAGAGCTTTTCACACCCATTAGATGTTTTTGCAGTAAAATTACCATCACGGTTCTCTCCCGCAATGGCAGCACAAGCAGGCTTAAGCCCATTGTTAATATCCTCTTCTTGAGACTTTTTCTTCCTGTTGCGAGGACTCTTGAAACAAGGGCTGGTACTCCGCTGATTTGGGTTTCCGAGCAGGGGCATTGAGCAAGAATGTTTCCTTCAGCAGGGAAAGCGCTGGGTTCCAAAGAAAGGCATCGAGCAGGGGAATCCACTGATTTCGGTTTTCCAGGAGTGCCATTGATTTGGGTTTCCAAAGAGTGGCATTTCAAGTTAGTGTCGCTTTAGTTATAACCATATGTTTAATCCAACGATGGCAATTGTTTGAATCATCTAACATTTCAATCAAAGGGATTATAGCAAAACAGGTGTGATAAGAGGGGAGTTAATTTCATAGGGAACGCCTTACGGCGTAAATATTTGTAGGGAATTTTTGGAGAAAATTGTGTGAGAAACTAGGGCGTAACTTGAATTTCAATTCAGCATACCACCCATACACTAATGGAAAAATATAGGTGGTAAAGAAATGCTTAGAAAATTTCTTGAGAAGTTTGGTAAGGGAGCATCCCAAATAATGAGATTAAGTAATTGCTCAGGTTGAGTTTGCATATAATGATTCACCCAATAGAAGCACATGGATGAGTCCATTTCAAATTTTATATCCCATGCATCTGGGAAAAGATTATGAATTAACAAATTTGGGAAAACAAGAATTAAGGAATGTTGATGGTGAAGACATTGCAACAAGCATGCAAGAATTGTAGGAAGTAGTTAAGAAGCAGTTACAAGAGAACAACAACAAGTACAAATAAATAGTAGATATGAGAACAAGACAACTAGACTTTGAATTTGGTTACCTAGTGATGGTGTATCTTAGGGAGGAAAAGTTTCCTACAGGGACATACAATAAATTACAACTTGCAAAAATTGGTATATCTAAGATTTTAAGAAAAAAATCTTGTAATACTTATGAGTTACAACTCCCAATTAATATTGGGATTTTACAATTTTCATTTTTGCAGATATGTGTTCTTTCAAGGAGACATAAAGTGTCATCGGAAATGATCCTGAAAGTGATGAAGATCAGAATAGAAGATGGGAGAAACAATACCGAAATAAATTCAGAAAGTGATTGAAATATTTTAGACATAAGTCTTCCGGATTAATCACATCGATATGATTAGGTCGACGTTTTGAACCAACTAATGTGGTTCATCCTCAAGACAAGGTGAGAAATCAATTAATCTAAAGGAATAAATATCATGGATGCATCATTGTCCAGGGTAAGCCCTTGAAATATAGCCGTTGGTGAATTAGTTAAAAATATTATTAATAAATAGTGTTATGTAGATATTTAATTATATAGTTGTTATGGAAAATATATTATTATTAATTCATTAATTAAAAATATAATTGTTATGGAAAATATATTATTATTAATATATTAATTTATATGATATTATTAGTTATTGGTTTGACTTGTTTTCATATAGTTGAAAACTAGCTGTTGGGAAAATTCAATTCAAAATAAGTTAAAATACCAATAATTTGTTATTCTTTAAAAAGAGGTCTTAATAATATATTCAATTTATATTCAAGTAATTAAAATCCTTTAAGTAGAAATAAAGTAAAGAAGGATTTTTAGGTTAATAATTAAAGAAGGTTAATGATATTAGGGGTATTTAAAAAAGATTAAAAAACATAATAATAATAACAATAATAGTAAATAAATGTTCTAGATCCCAAAGGTTCAGAAAATCGAGAAAGATAAAAGGGGGAGGGGTGTTAAAAACTAAAAATTATTATTAAAAGAAAATGAAAAAGGAGAAAAAGCGGAAACATGATGGAGCTAGGCGATAAAAGAAGCAAGACGGAAAGGAGAAAGAATCAGGAAGAGAGATCCAGAATCCAACTCTTACTCAATTTACGACCATCGTCTCTATTCAAATTTTTGGCATGCCTCTCGATCACAATCGCTTCCCTAAGTTTCCTATGGTGGAACTGATCAACCCTAGTAGTGACACTGGAATATTCGATGCAAACATGGTGTTTAGATTTCTCTGCATGTTCGGCTAGGATTGAAGTGCGAGATCGATTATGTCTAATATCAACAACATGTTCACTGATTCTTCGTTTAATAGACCTACCTGTTTCTCCAATGTAGGGAATACCACAGGAGCAGGGAACAAGGTAGACCCCTTTCATGTCTCTAGGGTCAATTAAGTTTTTTATTGACCTAAGAGAATTTTTAATGGTGTTGAGAGGTTTGAACGACGAGGAGATATTACTCTTTCTAAGGATATGGGCAATCCTATCCATGGTTCCTTGGATATATGGTAGATGAACCTTGGAGATAGGATTAGAAAGACCATTGCATTCCTTTTGAAAGGCCTTGAGGCTTAGAGATATGATATACCCATTATTTTAAAAACTTTGAGAATATGAGATTTCTCTTGCTCGATGTGGCCATCATCAGAGATTCTTAGAGCACGGGTAGCAAGAGTGCTGAGAACCCCAAATTTTTGAGTCGGGAAATGATGAGAATTGGCGTGGAGATATTATTATGTGTGAGTTTTTTTTGGAAAACTTGGTGACAGACAGAACCATCATCCATCCTTGATAGGAAAATGTTAAGAAAGGGAATACATCCATCCACTTCAATTTCCATGGTGAACTTGATGGAGTCCGGTAGAGAGTTAAGGTGAGCAAGAAACATATTCAGCTTCTCACCACCATGAGGCCAAATGACACATGTATCATCAACAAACCTCTTCCATACTTTAGGGAGGATTTTGAGACCAAGGCCTTAGCCACAGCTCAATTTCACCTTAAAAAATGGAAGAGGTTTGTTGATGATACTTGTGTCATCTGGCCTCATGGTCGTGAGAAGCTGAATATGTTTCTTGCTCACCTTAATTCTCTATCAGACTCCATCAAGTTCACCATGGAAGTTGAAGTGGATGGATGTCTTCCCTTTCTTGACATTCTCCTGTCAAGGATGGATGATGGTTTCATCTGTCACCAAGTTTTCTAAAAAAGACTCACATGGAACAATATCTCCATGCCAATTCTCATCATTTCCTGGCTCAGAAATTTGGGGTTCTCAGCACTCTTGCTACCTGTGCTCTAAGAATCTCTGATGATGGCCACCTCGAGTAAGAGAAATCTCATCTTATCGAAGTTTTTAAAAATAATGGGTATAACAGATCTCTAAGCCTCAAGGCCATTCAAATGGAATGCACCAAGAGTTAAACCTACTCGTTCCAATCCTATCTCCAAGGTTCATCTACCATATATCCAAGGAACCACGGATAGGATTGCCCATATCCTTAGAAAGAGTAATATTTCCTCGTAGTTCAAACCTCTCAACACCATTGAAAATTCTCTTAGGTTAATAAAAGACCCAATTGACCCTAGGGACACGAAAGGGGTCTACCTTGTTCCCTGATCCTACGGTATTTCCTTTGATGTACATCTATTAAACGAAGAATCAGTGAACATGCTGCTTATATTAGACACAACCGATCTCGCACTTCAGCCCTAGCCAAACACGCAGAGAAATATAAACACCATGTTTGCATCGAAGATTCCAGGGTCATTGCTAGGGTTGATCATTTCCACCACAAGAAACTTTTGGAAGCAATTGAGATCGAGAGGCATACTAAAAATTTGAATAGAGACGATGGTTGGAAATTGAGCAAGAGTTGAATTCTGGTTCTCTCTTCCTGATTCTTTCTCCTTTCTATTTTGCTTCGTGTTTCGCTTAGCTTCATCATCTTTCCCCTTTTTCTCCTTTTTAATTTGCTTTTAATAATAATTTTTAGTTTTTAAAATCCCACCCCCCACCCCTTTTTAGCTTTCCCGCTTTTTTGAACCTTTGGGATCTAGAACATTTATTTATTTATTATTATGATTATGATTATGATTATGCTTATTATTATTATTATTATTTAAATACCCCTAATATCATAAACCTTCTTTAATTATTTACCTAAAAATCCTTCTTTACTATATTTATACTTAAAGGATTTTAATTAATTGAATATAAGTTGAATATATTACTAAGACCTCTTTTTAAAGAATAACAAATTATTGGTATTTTAACTTATTTTGAATTGAATTTTTCCGGGTAGGTTTCAACTATACGAAACCAAGTCAAGCCAATAACTAATAATATCATATAAATTAATATATTAATAATGATATATTTTCCATAACAACTAATTTTTAATTAATAAATTAATAACAATATATTTTCCATAACTGCTATATTTTTAAATATCTACATAACATTATTTATTAATAATATTTTTAACTAATTCACCAACGACTATATTTCAAGGGCTTACCCTGGACAATGATGCATCCATGCTATTTATTCCTTTAGATTGATTGATTTCTCACCTTGTTATGAGGATGAACCACATTAGTTGGTTCGAAATGCCGACCTAATCCTATCTATGTGATTAATCTGGAGGACTTATGTCTAATTATGGATCACAAAAGTATTAGATCTAACATGACTGACATATTGTTGGATCGAAGGAAAACTAAGATAACCAACGGTAAATAATATTTTCAGAATTTGGTCAAATTAAGGAACCAACGAATAGAAAATGATACTTGCATGACCGTAGTAGAAATTTCCAAGTGTGGCACAAATGTTGAAGACCTCATGAATAATTATTTTCTACCCCATGAGTCTAATGCAGGAGCATCTACCAATCAAAGCCTCTAATTGATAATATTAGGTCAATCTATTTACTAAAGGAAGTTGGTTTACTTAATTTTATTTAAATTCTAACATTTTTAAAGTTATAAAGCCAAAAACAAATACTTATTGCTAGAGATGATAGGATGAGTGTCATTTAGCTGCTATGAAAATGGATAGACTAAGCCATATTAAGAATTTTTTGGATTATTTAGAAAAATATATTAAGCTTGTTGAGTTTGGGTTGGAGAGCTCATTTAATATACTTTTCAATATAATCAGGAGAAAGTGAAAGATGTTGAGTTTTTGAGAGTGTGAATGATGTGTAAGAGAGGAAGACTGTAGAAAGACTATTAATATGTAATCTTCCCCTTCAACTTGACTTAATATATTGTCTTTGTATATGATGTTGTGTTTGTGCACATTGTGTTGAGTTGAGTGCATACCATTTTGGTTTTCTTTATCTATTGTAGTAAGAATTTATTATCGAAGTATGTATTTCATAGGTTTAATTCCAGGGTCTGAACTTAAAATATGGGTAACAACAGAGTTTGAAGGTTTCTACACCATACCGCACCCAATTTCTTCTAATTAAAATCTTTGATAACACTAGATATTTTATTTTTTCAATTTTTTTGTTAACTAATGGAGATGAGAAAGTGTTCATCATACATTTCCATCAATATAAATTGGTAAGGGTTTCGAGTTGCAACAATAATTCGAACAATGAGTCCTGAACTAGATTTTTGTTTATATTTGATAATCCAAACTACATAGAATCCATTTTGAACTTATCTTAAAGTTATTACATTAATCCAAATACTAAACTTTCGATCAATGAGAATAATTATATGATTCATAAATTACGATGGATATTCTACTGGACAATTCATCATAACAGATTTGATATAGTTATATTTAAAAATAAAAAAACTTACATTTTCATAGTTTTATTTCTCTTTATATTTTTAGATATGTAGACTATTATTAATTATGTATGTATGAAAATTAAAATTATGCAAAAAATAGAGAAAAATGAGAAAAAATAATCAAAATCCATGATTTCATACAAGATATACCCTGGGAAACTGTTTCGGGAAAAAACCCAGCTCGAAGGTGAGGTCGCTTTGTTGTATATCTCTAAATAGAAAATGACTACAAGTACAAAGAAGTATGGCTTGTAGCTCATGGTATAATACAATGCAAAATACACTCTATGCTCTCTATCTCTTATCCCTCATGGATATTTTCCTCATCTACGGAAAATATTGGAGCCCCTTTTCCTCCTAGTAGCCTAGTTATAAAATAGCTTGATATCCTACTCGTGCTTAGGTTTGGCTACCTCAACTTTTAACCTTGTTTACAATATGGAATCCTCAATAGTCTTATTCATCATAATCATTTGGATAGCCCCTTCTCCATGACTTATGGTCGTTGATGTGGGATCCTCTTGAATTATGTTGGTGAAAATAGGAAGGTCAATTTCCTAATGGCATAAGTTGTGTAGAATAGGAAAAATAAGGGGAAATGCTGAAGTGACAC
Organism: Pinus tabuliformis; assembly: GCA_031772625.1. Classification (NCBI taxonomy): domain Eukaryota; kingdom Viridiplantae; phylum Streptophyta; class Pinopsida; order Pinales; family Pinaceae; genus Pinus; species Pinus tabuliformis. The sequence continues at coordinate 101,385,446 of CM062807.1, forward strand.
ATTTTTATCCCAAAGAAGAATCATTTAATGCCTCAAAATTCTCCTGAAAGGTTTCAAACCCCCATTCGAAAGGTATTTGTGTGTAGAATAGGGAACATAAGGGGAAATGCTAAAGTGACAAATTTTTATCCCAAAGAAGAATCATTTAATGCCTCAAAATTCTCTTGAAAGGTTTCAGACCCCAATTTTCCAAACTGGGTCTCATGGGTAAAAGTTGTCCTCTATGATTATTCCTTAAATTTTTCACCCTAAAATATTTGTGGTCAATGAAAAAAAATATAATGATACATTATGGATAACACATCCCCATTTTTGGAGGGTTTTGGTCCCCAAATGATTCTACTAAATGAGGTGAGGAAACTTTTCTTCTACCTTCTCTTGGGTGTACCTATTAGCTTTTCTTAGAATTTTTCCTTTCAACCCAATCTGAGTAAGGCCATGCTACCCATATCTTGTAGTTCTATGACTCTTCTACAAAATTGTATGCCCCACCAACTTTGCATGAGAATATGGTACCAAATATTCTAAAGAAGGTAGGACTGTTATAGACATTTTTGGGCACTACAACCCCAAGCAAGAAATGTCCATAAACCAAGGGCTCCTAAGTCCCTAAAAGTGTTGTTCTAACCCCTAAAGGAACAAGGTCAACAGATTACAGCTTCTCCCAGAAGTTCTCCATGAAAAACTGCTCAGAATTGGTCAAAACAGGATCATTTCAGCTGCTCCACTGGCCAAGTGCGTTGCATCTCACCTAAATACACTGTGTGGGTGCGTTGCATTTCAAAAAGACCTTATATGGGGTGCGATGGGTGAGAAATGACAAATGGCAGTGTCACTCTGCGAGGTGGAGAGGCAATGGAAGCTTCCAGAAACTTCTCCTGTGACACTTGCCTCTCTGAATTCGACCAAGGATGAGTAAGAGATCATCAATCTCCAAGTGGAAGCAAGAACTATCAGAGGGAAGACACTAATCAAATCATAAGCTGACTCATCTCCATTACAGATATCTATATATGGATCCCTCATCCCAGAGATCCAGAGGCTGGAATTTTGCATATTATAAGGAATCGATGTTGGTTTCTTGAGACAAACATCAGATTGTTGGGTGATCTAAGCTTTGTATGAGGTGAAGAGGGGCTTCCTTGCTGAGAGGTTGATGCTGGGTCAGAACAACTGGTTGTAACTCCTCTTGGCTCTTTCTTGTTTATCAATAAAGGCTATTCAAGTTTTCCTCCATACTCTTGTGTCATTGATATTTGCTGCATTTGTATGGTCAATTTACATCTGATCCTAGATTGTTTATGATTATAGATCCATGTCTTTGTATAGTGCTATGCTACTGTGATCTTACAGGTACTTTGTGAAGCTGGGTGTGCAAGGGAACAAGTAGCGAAAGACTATCAAGGAAGAGAGGAATCAAATCAGGAGATTAGTGCAAGACAGAGGTTGGTCTTTTTGTTCCTCTCTATCTATAATTCATAAAGGAAAAGCGAAAGTAGCTTTACTCTATTTGTTTCTAAGGCAGCTGTCACACCTTAGTGGGATAGAGCAGTTCTGTATAGACACTTTTCCTTGTAACAAAATGGCGACTCCGCTGGGGACGAATTAGTTTGTTTGTTTATCATTCCTTGTTGTCTATTTCATAAACTTACAGGTAGCATTCGAACTGCATTTTCCATAGCAAATGCAAAGTAGATAAATGCTACTTCAGTCCATCTACGGGATCTGTTTATGATTTAAACAACTAATTCACAAACTCTCTGATTGCCCTTGTGATAGCTCTTAGATCCTCCTTAGATCTACCCCTGATCGTTGAGTTATTGATTACCTTTTGCTCGGCCAAAACCCATGAACTGAACTGCAAACTGTGACCCAGAACCTGAACAGAGTCTCGTTTCTGGCCCAGCGCAGGCACTATTAAGAGAATCTAAACTTCAGTGCACTTCCCGAGTGGAGAAGGTGCACTACATTTCAAATTCCCTGTGTTACAGGTGCGCTGATCAGACTAGGCTTTGTGCAGTGTTGGTTTCTGTGATTCATTCTTTCCAGTTCTATTCCTGAATTTTGCTACCTGTGATCAGTATATGTCTGTTTGAAACCCCTTTTCCTTGTTGTTATTCCACCTCCTTTGTACAAAAGAACTGTAAATGTTTTTGTGTGTTTCTTGAGTCATTTTCGGTTCTCCTTTGCAAAAGTAGCATAATCGTACTGTCGTCCTTTGATTTGAAACTGTCGCAAGTGTCGATTTCAATCATAGGAAAGAGTTTGATTGCTATTGATAGTCGATTATCCTGTTACTATTGTTTTTGGTCTGAATTTGTAATTTTCTAGTGTCAAAAACAAGTATTCATTTCAAAATCGTAAGGTGTTGTGATCGTCTCCATTTTTGATTTCGAAAAAGAAACCTGTTGATATCTGTCGCTTGAAAAGAAATTCAGATTTGTGCATCAACTTTCTTTTTATCATTCATATAGTAAGAAAGTAAAAAACAAATACATGCATGTGCATTTGCATATAGACAGTCTGATTGGTTTGATTTAGGAAAGTGCATTTAGAGTGTGCTCTTTGCTCTTTGTGAAAAGATTCTGTCTTTCTTTCCTTAGTAGCTAGGATTTTCATTGCACAAAGAAGATAAAAAGATTGTTTATCATTTTAGATTGCATTTTAGGAATTACATCTACATCTCGTGGTGAACCTGAAAGGCAAACTTCATAAACAAGATCAACTATAAAATAAATTCAATGAATCTAACAACGCTTTGGAACTTAACGCACAACATTTAGAAGTCTAGGCTAGAGACGTATTTCGGCGTCGTAAATCCTGGTAACTGTTGTTCTCACTGATGGTTGGGTGATTCCTCCACTTTGAGACGATAAGTTCCAGTACGGAATTGTGCTCCCACGTACCGTCGAGTATATTTTTGGAGACCCCAATAGGCTTAATCCTTTATCCATAGGAAGCCGTGTCTGCCGCCTTATCGATTACAATGCACTAAACACAACATTCGGGAAGATTGACTGCCGTACCGTAAAAAGTATTCTGTAGTTTTGCGATTGGTTTGGTAATCCCTCTACCTAGATTTCTAGAGCAGTACCTTTCGTTCCTTTTCAGACTCTTTAACAGAAAAGGTCCATCTGAGCACTTGTCACTTCAGGCTCATTAAAAATCGGAGACTAGAGTCATCTTTTGTTTTTTCTCGACTCTTAAAAATTGAAAAAACAAGTTGTGTCAAAGCGTCTAAAATTTATTTTAAACGAAATATTCATTACCCTTTCCTATGTTGATCTTGGGTTGAGAAAATGGAATCCACCAACCAAGGAGTTCCCCTTGGAGGAAATCCTAGTCCCTTCTCCTCTTGGGGAGATGTTGGTGCACCCCATATGGCCACATTGTCGCTTCCAGGACTGACAATCGGCTTGCGTGTATGGCTCTTCTCAACCTCTGTCGTTCAGAACACCACAATTGCTGAACAATCGAATCAGAAACTAGACGAGTCCAGAGTTACCCACCAACCTTCTACTTCCTCTAATTCTTCCTCTCCTCCTTCCTCTTCGCTTGATGGGGCTGGTAAAGCCAAAAGTCAAGTACCTGAGAAGAAGAAGGAAAAGAAGAAGAAAGAGAAGAAGAAGAAGGAGCCAAAAGCGAATGGGGGCAAACGAGTGTCGTCTAGCGAAAATCCACACATTGCACCGACCAGGCCTAAATCGCCATGTGTCATTTGCAAAGGGGACCACTATCATAGAGATTGTCCTTGTATCCCTTGGATCTTAAGGGACTGGTCTCCTCGTTTGCACAACCCGGTGTCGTCAACCTCTGATGATCATGTTGAAAACACACCGTCAACTAGTGAAAGTGAAGCCCCAGGACAAAAAGGAAAATATAGATTTCCTTGTAAACTGTGCGAAGGCGATCATGCCATCCACCGTTGTCCCTTCTTAGACGAGGCTAAAAGAGTTTTGGACGATCGTCCGGTTTCACTGTTACGACTTCCTCATGGATATAAAAAACTCTTACCGAGTCTGTCACTAGTTGAAAATCCGGCTGGCCCGCTCAGGTGGTCAGCTGAAGCATCTATCATTGAAGATAAACCATCTAAACCCATACCAGACGAAAGTCAAAAGGTCGAGGCGGCAGTTGACCTGGTCTTGCCTTCAGAGGTTCTATATTCAGATGATACAGCCACCGAAGAGAACAAGGATGACACCGTCCAAATTCTTTTCATAAGCACAGACTCCAATGAACATGGGGGCAATTTACCCGTTCCTTTACCGCAGGAAGGAAGTTCGTCAGAGTCGTACCCGGCCGTCTATTCGGTCCCACCTCCAAGCAACCTAGTTGTCTCCTTTGATTGGAATTGACTAGGCAGACCCCGTTTACCAGCTAGTATACCATTCCGAATCATTGTTCAAATATATAGAATGGTTATGGCCGGTACCATCATAGATGAAGGGGCTTATGTGAGTATCCTTTCCTCGACTCCTTGGAAAGCGATTGGTTCGCCATCGCTTCTGCCTGAGATGAGAAATCTAACAGGCTTTGACAAAGGAACTAGTCGACCGTTAGGGATCCTTCCCAATGTGCCCATAACATTGAGAGGAAAAACCGTTCACATGAACGTAATGGTAGTTCAAGGACCCCTGGATTATAATCTACTCCTTGGACGAGACTATATTTATTGCATGGGAGCCATTGTCTCCTCACTCTTTAGAGTAATGTGTTTTCCGCACGAAGGAAGAGTGGTCAAGCTCGTAGACCAGTGTTCATTCCCCGGTTCACGCATAGCAAATAGTCATATACCATCCCTGAATGGTCTTTTCACGCAAGAAATGTCTCAATCTCCAGTCCGCCCGCTTGATGAGCGCGAGTGATTCGGGGGACATGACTGAAACCCAGGGGGCATGCACCCTGGTCTGCTTTAGCAGGAAAACTTCGGGTATAGGGTAGGTTTCCACAAGAGAATATGACTAGTCTGTACTCCCGTCCGTGATTGGAAGAGGGGGTTATTCTAGAACAAGATTATCTTGTCAAAGTTACATGAGTAAAGTAGCCTCATCCACTCGCCTTTGTCTATTTCGGTAGACATCGCCGAAGAAGTGTTTTGTTTACGCCGTAAATAGAACAATCTTTGGTAACCTGTAAGAGGTAGGCCTCTCCCGGTAAAACAAATGTTTTAAAGGAAAGAAGAAGAGGTAACCTTGAAATTCTGTTTTATACCTGGGGGCATGCAAACCTTTTGGCATGCAAGCAAAGAGCGATCATTTATCTGTTTTTTGGATTGGTCGTTTCCTAACTTGCATAAAGAAAGGATGTGGGGCAAAACTCTAAAAATTTCCGTTTTATATATGAGACATTCTTATCACACGACTGGATTAATCGAGCAGTTTTAGCACATAGTTCAAGCTCGTTAAAAAATAAACATAAGCCATGAGCAAATGTTTCCCCCCGCATTTAAGCTCATTAAAAAATGAACTATTCCCCGGTAAATAACCATCGTGAATGTAGTACTTCAGCCATTAAAGCCTTGGTCGTGTTTGCACCATCACCTCCACTTTTGCATTGGCCGATCATTCACCTCCATTTGATTGTTTACCCATTTTGAGGAACAGCTGCGAAGAGTGATCTCAATAGCCATCCTTGTAACACTGCCATGATTGGAAAATTCCAAACCTTACCTGGAATCAGCTGCCACCCATTTTATCACTCGTTCCTCAAAAGACGAGTCTCCTTTAAGCTCTTTTCAACTAACTCGTAAAATATGAAAAGATTGCCGAGCCATTGGCCTCTCCAGCTCGTTAAAGGGACAGGAAGTGCTATCCCTCCTCTAAATTTTAATTTTTTTAGACCTGAGAGATTATTACATAAAAAGATCGAGCGCTTATTTTGTTCGGCTCGTTAAACGGATCGAAAATTCATCCCTTCTGTATTGTTTTATACTTTTTCGGACTTAAGGGATTAGATGACGAAAAAGGAATTTTGGAGTTATCTTTACGTTCCTTTTCAGACTCTCTAAAATTGAAAAGGACCGAGTTATCTTTATCGTTAAACTCGTTAAAATTTTAATAACGACAAACTTGTCTATAGACGAGAACGAGTTTCACTATCGCTAGGCTCATTAAAACATAGCGATGGGTTTGCCCGAAGGGAAAATTATAGAACAAGAATATGTTATCCTCCTCAAGCTTGATAAAAATAAAGAGGTACTGGTTAGCAATGACTGGGGAAAATTGGGAAGAAAACTTGAAGAAACTTTGTTGGTAGCAAGTCGCTCTTGAACATGACACTTTCACTCCGCATCCAAGTCGGGTTGGGTTGTTTCATTCACCGGTCACATCACCATGGTCCCATCATACCATCCACATTTGGGGTTAATGCTACCAATCCATCACGTCAGTGTCGCCGATATGTTCAAGAGAAGTCATTCAGAGAATTCACCTGTGTCTCACCCACTACAATACATTTATACTCCATTCTTTCATGACCGCCACCCTGAACCTTATATCACCAGATCGTTTTCACCTCCATTAAAATCATTTTCTCCGTTCCGTGTCATTGATGTGGGATTCATTAAGACCCTCCTATGACGGATCACTTCTTGCCGACATCAGCTCATTATCCAAGAAGTTGATCTAGGAACACCCCATTCAGTACTTTGAAGCTTGCATGCCTCAATGGCAAGTTTCTCACTTCTGGCGACAGGTTTACATCAATGACCTTCGACCGAAAGATTTTGCGTGGTGTTCGACGCCAAGTCCTTTATTCACACCATGTGAATTGTACTACAGTACCTTGAGGGTCATTATCATTATCGGTGATTCCTCTCGCGCTTGTTAACAACTTACATCATTGGCTGGTAATCAAGTGATGTCTTTCCATGCTCGACTTCAGAACATTTCTCACATGGATAGACTTGTACTTCGAGTGAAGATCGAACGAGATTGAAGACATCAGATCTAGTTTCATCCATCCGGGCTGCGATATACATTCAGGAAAATAAAAACATCAAATGTACATCATTGCTGCACAGATAATCATCCAATCAAAGGGATGATGGCTTTATCAGAATCATCAGTCTACACTCAGACGATTGTCTGTCCTATGTACATAAAAATGAATTTATAAAGCTGAGCATGGGAATGCCTGCCTCAGCTAGATCATGAAAATATTATGAAGATAATGTATTGTATTGTATCTTATTACAGGTCTCCTCCCAGCTTGAAAGAACTTCGGATCCTCATAATAAAGCATTTCACCCGACATCAAAAGATTAACGACCTCATGCTTTAGGGGGCAACTGTTATAGAAATTTTTGGGCACTACAACCCCAAGTAAGAAATGTCCATAAACCAAGGGATCCTAAGTCCCTAAAAGTGTTGTTCTAACCCCTAAAGGAACAAGGTCAACAGATTACAGCTTCTCCCAGAAGTTCTCCATGAAAAACTGCTCAGAATTGGTCAAAACAGGATCATTTCAGCTGCTCCACTGGCCAAGTGCGTTGCATCTCACCTAAATACACTGTGTGGGTGCGTTGCATTTCAAAAATCCCTTCTATGGGGTGTGATGGGCGAGAAATGACAAATGGCAGTGTCATTCCGCGAGGTGGAGAGGCAATGGAAGCTTCTAGAAACTTCTCCTGTGACACTTGCCTCTCTGAATTCGACCAAGGAAGAGTAAGAGATCATCAATATCCAAGTGGAAGCAAGAACTATCAAAGGGAAGACACTAATCAAATCATAAGCTGACTCATCTCCATTACAGATATCTATATATGGATGCCTCATCCCAGAGATCCAGAGGCTGGAATTTTGCATATTGTAAGGAATTGTTGCTGGTTTCTTGAGACAAACGTCAGATTGTTGGGTGATCTAAGCTTTGTATGAGGTGAAGAGGGGCTTCCTTGCTGAGAGGTTGATGCTGGGTCAGAACAACTGGTTGTAACTCCTCTTGGCTCTTTCTTGTTTATCAATAAAAGCTATTCAAGTTTTCCTCCATACTCTTGTGTCATTGATATTTGCTGCATTTGTATGGTCAATTTACATCTGATCCTAGATTATTTATGATTATAGATCCATGTCTTTGTATAGTGCTATGATACTGTGATCTTACAGGTACTTTGTTAAGCTGGGCATGCAAGGGAACAAGTAGCGAAAGACTATCAAGGAAGAGAGGAATCAAATCAGGAGATTAGCGCAAGACAGAGGTTGGTCTTTTTGTTCCTCTCTATCTATAATTCATAAAGGAAAAGCGAAAGTAGATTTACTCTGTTTGTTTCGAAGGCAGCTGTCACACCTTAGTGGGATAGAGCAGTTCTGTATAGACACTTTTCCCTGTAACAAGGACCTATTCCACTTCATGATCTAGCATGGAAGGCTCATAGAGCTTCAGGTTTTCCATAATCTCAAGTAATTAAATGTGCATGTATGGGGGTAGTTTGAGTATTTTCTTGTATCCCAAAGGAAACATATCACAAAGGTTTGATTTTCTTAAGAGGACCTTGTAGCCTCTCCTTATTCAACTATAATCATACTTCGTCTCCCACTTTGAATGGCTTCTTTGTTCTATGTTGATCATGCAGGGACTTGTATTTTTCCTATGACTTTTATGGTGTCTTGTGTACATATATATCGATTTACCTGATATTTTCTAGAAAATTTTCAACCCTCAAGGCATCCCTTATATGATCCTCCCTTATTCCTCTGTGTTTCCCATACGCAATATCGAAAGGTGATGGTGGAAAATATCTAATTTTTTTTTCAAATGGGGGCTTACCAATAGAAGTGTCGACTTCTCTATAATAAGAGTGTTGTATATATACCATATTTTTATCCTAAGCCTTTAGTTTCCTCTAGTTAACCCCTAAAAAGTTGCACCAAAGTCCTATTGAATCTTTTATTTTCCTATTTGTATGAGCAAAAATTTTTGTAGATCTCTTCAACACAATTTCCATCTTCTCCAAAACTCTAGTACAAAATGTATTGAGAAATCATGTGTCCATATATGAAATCGTGCTCCTTGGTATTCAAATGTGTACCCAAAATTATCCAATGAACAAGTTCACCACTTTTTTCCTACTGATAGTATTTTTATAGGGCATCAGAATACACATCTTGGTAAACCTTTCAACTACCATGAATAGGTAGTCATGTCCCATCCTAGCTGTTGGTAAACCTCCCACAAAGTCCGTGGAAATTATTTCCCATGGACGAGTGGGTATAAGTAAGGGATGATAGAGACCATGTTTTTTGTTACTAGGCTTGGTTGTACAAAAAATCATGCATCCTCCTATTAACCTAGCTACATGTTCTTGCATGCTGGGCCAATATACATAGCTGTGAATATTTCCATTATCTTCCCTACACCAAACTACCCTGTAACCTTGCGAGGTTTGAGCCTCTCCAATTAGCTATAATCACTGACCTTTAGGAACACATAGATTATTGAGCCTATAGAGTAATCCATCTTGGAGATGGTAGTTAATGAATTTGTCACCATTATGCACATGACTTTGACACTGCAATTTAGGAAACAACTCCTTGAAGTCCTCAAACTCTAAATATGTATCTATGTATGCATCATGGTTGAATGGCTCTATATGCACCAAAGTTCCCATATTTGTGATCTTTGATGTGCGTTTCCTTAGAAATGGATTGGAAAACTTGTTTGTGTTTCCATTCTTATAAGTTATCACTAAATTAAAGTATTGTATAAACCCCATCCACTTTTAATTTCTATTACGTTGTATCTTACGCTAGGCCTACAAGTACTGTAATGGTCATTGATTTGTGTGGATTACTATGTCCTTTCCCGTCAGATAGTGTTTCCACATCTTCAAAACTTGCACGAGGGCATAAAGCTCCTTGTCATAGGTAGGATAGTTAAGAACTCCTCCACGAAATACTTCAGAGTGGTAGCATAAATGCCTTCCTGCATTGACATCATTCCCATAACATAATCACTTGCATATGTATCCACTTCCAAGGGCTAATGCAAGTTTAGTAATGTCAAAACTAGTGCTTGAGTGATCTTATTATTTAAGTTTTAACTCCTTAAAGGCCCTCTCGTGACCCTTCCCTAACTAGAAATATTTTCTAGTATTTTTTTTGGTGTGGGGTGATGCTACTACTACTGAAAATGAGGCTATGAATTTCCTCATGTACTATGTCACCCCAATGAAACTCCTAACTTGAAAAACATTAGTAGGAATTGGCCATTTCATGATCACCTCCATCTTGGCATGATTTTTTTAGAATTGTCCTCCACCATGGGGGCTTCACTCAATTAACCTTTGACATATCATGTGCATTCATGGCATACTAAATAATACCTCTAATTTGACTACATATTATAAAATACCTCTAAAAATCACATTATTTAACCCCCTACCAATACTAACACAATACACCTTCCCAATGAGAAAAACCCCTACTTTGACTAGATATTATAGGTATCCATTTTTTCATTAACATTTTCTATACCCTTTTAGGATTTTTCATTAACATTGAGCGCCATCTTTTATACTTGCCAATATAAAAACTCTTTACCCCCTAATACATGCTCAATATATTATGTCATTTTTTCCTCAATATATATCCCCTAATATGAATGCACGTGGTATGGTATTTCTCTCTTAGTGAAGCTCTCGTTTCCTCCACCCATCACACAACACAAATACATCAAAAATTGTTATGCAAACTAACACTTCTTGAGATTTTTTAGCAATTGTTGTGTCTTTAATGTCTCTAGTGGGCCTCATAATTGTTATAATTTCCTTACCTTATTTCTTAGTTCTTGTATTATTTTCCTAAGTCTTTCCTACATTTAGGACATGATAATCTATGTAATATGGATTTAAGAAGCATTTAATGTATTTATATTATTATATTACATTTATGAATTGACTTGATTAAAAAAGTGTTATTTACTCACAGTTGGATCCTTATTTTGAACAAGAATCTATCGATGAGATGGCGCTTGATGTTGTTACTTGGATTGAGCATAGAAAATTAGTTACCTTAATGTTGTCGATTATTGTTTGGAGTAAATTGGTTAAATATAGGCTTTCATCTTGGTCATCTAGAAATATTAAGATTTCTTGTAACTTAAAATGAGCATCTTGAGAATCTTCATCTTCGTAGGATTGCTCTCTATCAAAAATCGATTTAATTTTCTTATATTCTACAGTCATAGTATAAAAACAACAAATTGAGCTCGGAGAGAGGTTTTTTAGCTGTAATATCTTTCACATAAGTCATGAACCTGATAATACATTAAGTGTAATCAATCCTCTATAATTCAATGAAATATTTTATCGTTCAGAATTAATTAGTTGTGTTGATTTCTTTTACAACACAATTTGATTCTAGTGATTTGGGCTTAATCCTAGAAGCAACGTTGTCTTCATATGTATAATTAAATCTACATTATTTTCTTTCACTTCAGCTACTTGTTTGTGTAATCGTTTCCAATTTGTAATTACCAATTGGTTAAGTCATTGTCATATCGCATGTTCTATTATAAATAAAAATTACAGTTGTTGGAGAGTGGATTTACTTTAGATCGTGCAATTGGGATTGATGTTTATTGGAAATAACCATAGGATTACTATTTGCATGCTTGAATACCTTTCTATAGTGCTATTTTCCCATTTTATAGTTTTTCTTCCTTAGGTAACAACTCAATGTTTACTAGTCTTTATTTGTTGTTTCTTGCATAAAGTATCTAGGACCGGATGCTTTAAATGGTTTGGTTTAGTCAGAAAAAGAAATTATTAATTTTGTTATGGGTTGCTTCTTTTATCGTTGAAGTTTCTCTTTCTATTAGGGTAATAGTAATTAGTTATACTAACATTCATCTTGCATAAATTGTGTGGATAATCTTGATATAGAAAGACAATACCTCAGATTAAAAATATAATGTGTAGTAGCTAGTTAATCTTTTCAGGAACAATTAAATGGCTCAACATTTTGGCGATGTTTCCAGGGAAGTTGTCAAAGAGAGAATTGGTTGTATCTCTAAGGGTTTGGTATTAAATAAGGAAGGTAAGAACATGGACACTCACCCTAGTGAAAAACAAGGCTTGTGGTGGTGTCTACCCTTGGCTGATTTGTTTAAGTTGTTTAGTATGAATGACTAGAAATAAACCTAGGACTAGGAATCAGGTAGAGATAGATCCGAAATCTACCCCAAAAAACACCAAAATCCAAGGTCAAATCCACCTTGAAAGAACGACCTTCATAGACGAGATCATTCTGAATGCATATTCTCAAGCATCGGTAGGTCCCAAAACATTATTCGGGAAGGGTTATACAGTTATTTCCCCTCGAGTAGCAGAGTTTTCTACTGCAACTAACATGGATAATTCATGATAAAACTTTAGAATCATAGCAGAGCTTCCAAGAATCTTACAACCTAATAGGAATCTTAGTAATTTTAGCAAGGGTGAGGGGCACTCTTACAAATTAATGGAAGGAAGAGGTGAGAAAAGTGAACCATATCCTCAGCTTTCTGAGAAGGAATCTCCTGCGACACCCATTGTAGGAAGAGAAACTAAAATTCTTGACTTGAGCAGTGTTATAAGACCAAGTCTGATCAGGTGCTCATGTCCTAAGTGTTGAAAATGCTTAAAATTGAAACTACTCAGAATGGGTTGGAACCTGAACAACTAGATAGATCTCGTCTTCCTGATTCTAGCACCATGAATGGTTCAAAAAACTAACATCGTATGAAGAAGATATCACAATTTGAAAAAGCCCAATATTCTTCAAAATTTGAATTTTTGAAAAAAATTTAAAAGAAGAATATTATGAGGAATATTCCTTATAATATTCCATGGGATATTGCCCCAAAATATTCAGGGAATATGTTGTTTGTGAGGTCAAATTGTGCGCTGACACATGGCCCCTGGACTGCAATGTGGTGTTGGGCAAAAGTTTATGGAGCTCACGGGATTCGACCTCGGGTCGAGTGCCTGCCAGCCCACAGGCCCAACCGGCCCGCCTACGCAATAGAACTTACAATATAATGGTGTTTAAACATATTTGAAGTTTAGTCAATGTGCAGGCGGCAGGAAAGGGGGCCAGCCCCTAGGGGCCAGCCCCCATATCATATGACCTTGGCACGGTAAACCATGGGCTAAACCAAGCGGATAACACCAAACGGTTAAGTCTGTGGAGCTGTCACATGGAACCGGCGGAGGTTTCGAACATATTAAATGCCACAGTTAATCTAACCGTTGGCTCCAACATCCGATGCGACGGGTGCGGACATGTGACCGCAGTTACCAGCACTTAATGTCAACCATTAACCGCGTGGATATTCTGGCAGAGCGTGCCAAAGTTGGTGGACAGGCCAAACTTAGCATGTTAACTGGCAGTTTCTCCACTTTTGGTGGGGGTTTTTTAGGCCTGATTGGGAAAAAGTGGATTTGGTCATAACTTTTGCTAGGAAAAACCTTTTGGAGCGAATTTTTTTATATTTTGGGTAATTGGAGCATTCCAGAGCCAATGGTGCAGGTTGCAGAGCCAACAGAGCATTTCTTTAGGTACTTTATCAGCGAGGAAGCTTGAAGAGCCACCAGGGCTTGGGGATTGGAGAGCTATATTGGATTATAGTTTACCATTGGAGGTGAAACTATAGTCATTCCTTACTATTTTCTGCATTCTGAACTCGTTTCTACAACTATTTTTTCCTTTTTAGGATTTCTTCACATTGTATAACCATTCTTTGAGCATAATAAGAGCAAGGACATGCCCATTTGGGGGCCTTGGACCTGGCAGATGTAGCCCAGGAGGGGTGAACTGCCCTAACATATGTTGTGTTATATTCTGCGATTTATTACTATATTTTTCCAGAGTTAAAGATGTTAAACAGTAAAAAGAAATAAGCCTCCCACACATAAAAAGACTCAAAAATTCACCAAATTTTTTTTGTTCCAATTGCAAAACATATTAAACAGTTTACCACATAATTTTATGGATAATGAATACCTTGAATAGCAAACAAGTAATTTCATTTCCAGATCATTAGTGATTGCTTCTATTATTTATTTAGGCAGAGTTTGTAAAGGGCCAGGTAGCTTCCTGGATCTCATCCTTTCTTTAAAGGTGACATATCCAGTAAATGCCCCTACAGTTAATCTCTATATTAGAAATAGGAATTTCTCACATTTCAGATCAAAGTCAAGGCCTAGAACCTCGACAAAATACCAATCGTTTTTAGATAGCACCCTTAACTACGAGATTATTGAAGTTTATTAGAATATCTTTAATCAAATGGAAATCCCAGTAATAGGGACACAAACCTTGACCATATAGTTTTTGATCATTAATCTGCAGGATAATTCACCAATGGAGACTGTCTCACTTCAAAACCTCCCAATTTTGTATGCGTTGGCCTCTAAAGATCCTAATGCATTTTTGTTTGAATTTGATGTTTTATGTCAAGGGTAGGATTACACAACTAAGCCCCCAAAATTAATATTTTTTCCCTCTACTTTAAAGGGAGCAACATTACGATGGTTTATGGGATTGGCGGCGGTACTATTAATTGATGGGATCAAATGAAATAATATTTCCTTAATAAATACCAGGATTATTGTCAGCCTAGATATTTAAAAGAGGAAATATTCAAGATGAGATCAAAAGAATATGTAACTTTAGAAGTATATAATGAAATATGTCAATACAATTTACAAACATCACCATATACCACTTTAGGTAGGGATGTGTTGAAAACTACCTTAATTAGAGGTATGAAATACGAATGTATAGAAACACTCAATTTAGTGGGGCAAGGTGCTATTTCTAAAGAATAGTAATATGATATTGTAAAATTTGGCGTTAGATGTTCACGTGGGAGTACACGAACTAATCTTGGAACTCATGATCCTCTCAGCATATCTAGCAGAGTTGTAGGAGGAGGAGTTACACAAGTAGAGACTTGTAATATCTTAGAATATTTTAAAATTGATATCCTAAGTACACCTACAACAAAGCTGGATGTTTTACAGGTTAAACAAACCAAGCTGAAGCAAAGTAGGAATTAGCGATCTTTTGTTCTCGTTGCCATAGAAAGCATAGTTGTAAAGAATTTCGATTGGACACAGTCGAGATATGCATTATCTGTACCAAATATTTCTCAACCGATCATTTTTTCTCGATTCCCAGATTAAAATTTGTATTCAAGTAAGTTGAGGAAGAACTAGATCTGTTTTATTTCATGGCACAATGACAATAATGGCAGAACCATCCACTAGGTATGATGCAGGACCCTTCTACATTTTTTTCCTGGACAATTGTCTCAACAACAATTTCGTGGATTAAATTGCCAGGGTCAGTAAAATTATAGTACTTCCTGGTAGCCTTAGCAATATACTTTATCAACCTGTAAAAAATAATCAGTTCTTGGTCCTTTTTGGTCAAATCAATGGTATCCTGCACCGTCATGGCAGAATTTACCAAATAACCCATTCCATCCTCAATGTGTAAATCAATCTACTTACGGGCCAATGTGGTGTCAGAGTTGGCAATGCCCCACTGGACTGATCCATCAATCGATGGGAACATTGCCTCAGTCACAACCACCATTGCAATCCCCACTTCAACTACCTTCAAACACTCCAACTCCATTACATCCCCAGTTAACTGCACAACCTAAATTTGAACCCGAATAACAGGCCTATGAATTTTTTAGACATTTTGGAAACCCCAGACTATTGTTCTCCCTCTTTGGAATGTAATGAGTTACATCTAATACATCAAAGGACTATCTTTCTGGAGTACCATCCAAAGAATCAAGAGCAACAGAAAAATGAAAATCCTTCTAAGGGGCATCCTTTGGCAGAACACCCTCCTCTAACGATAATTATTACTTAAACAGAATCATCTAGTAAATCGATTAATCAACATGATCTATCAATATTATGGACTTTTCTCCCATGTTCCCTGAGAGAGTAGCCATAGTAAATTCACTTGTATATCCTAATTCATATATCATAGGGGAACTAAAACATTTATGTATCAAAATCCCTCTCCAATAGGCTATTAGAGAGTTATCTATCTATGCTAAAACCATTAAATAATTGTGTTAAGAAGCTTGGAAGGAAACCAAAAGATTATCCTACAATCCATGCTATTTGGAAACTCTCTAACATTGTCCTAGGAAAATAGATACTTATGAAATATGATGATTTTGGAAACCCTGTAGTCACCATCCAGATCGAGGGAAATGACTTCCCAAATAATTTAGTGGACTTAAGAGCTTCCATATATATCATAACACTTGAACCCTATGGCCCCCTTGGAATAACTAGATTTAAACTGAGTCCAACCATGTTGGAACTAGCCAACAGATCTGTAGTGAAACTAGAAGGAACCTTGGATGATATCAATATTTTTGTAGACTCCTCAACATTAAAAATAAATTGGAGGGACACCCTCTGATATTAGGCAGCCCATGGCTTGCCATTGCATATGCATACATTGGGTGTCAAATTGGAACCATGACCATCACCAAGGGACCTTCTATTAAGAATCTCATTTTATATCCACTCACTAGACCCAACATGCCAACTAACAATTCTAGATGGTTCCCTCACAAGTATTAGGAAGGAAATTTACATTCTCGCCTTACTATTGATAGAGATATTATCTTTAAAAGACAAACTAAGGATGAAATAATTAATAGTTTTATTAACTAGCCTTTCACTGTAGGAAACCCAACATGTGATATGTTAAAATCCATGCCTGGCAATGAAGCCCAAGGAGATCCACTAAAGGATTCGAACATTGAGCATATACCTACGACTGCAATTTATAATAAAACCCCCATTGAAATTCAACCTGGAAAAACCCTCAATATTAATGCTAGTCTTCATGACCTTCAACATGAAATACCAATCCAATTCCTTTAGAAATATAAACAAGCCATTTCCTGGGAATATTCTAATATGAAGGGCATTTATCCATAGATGTGCACTCACCATATCTATATTGAGAAAGATGCTCAAGCCATTTTTCAAACCCAAGGAATATTAAATCCACACCTTAGGGACATAGTGAAACAAGAGCTTCAAAAACTTCTTGATGTTAATTTTGTATACCCTATTTCTGATAGTCAATGGGTTTCACCAATGGTGGTAGCTCCTAAAAAGAATGGAAAATTATGAATTTGTGTAGATTATAGAGAACTAAACAAAGCCACGCAGAAGGATCATTTTCCTCTTCCATTTGTAGACCAAGTCCTTGATATTCTTGTTGAATAGAAATATTTTTCTTTCCTCGATGGATTTAGTGGGTATAATCAAATCTAGATTACTCTTGAGGATCAAGATTAAACCACGTTCACCTTTCCATGGGGAACATTTTCATATAGAGTCTTACCATTTGGGTTGTGTAATGCACCAACCACTTTTTAAAGGGAAATTTTGAACATTTTTTTTTAATTTAATTAATGAAGGGCTTGAACTATAAATGGATGATTTCACTCCTTACAATAATGATTTTGATCAAGCTCTATCTTCTTCCACGATGTCTAGCTACTAGGTTGTACCTTAGTAATGAAAAATTCCACACGATGATGACATAAGGTGTAGTCTTGAGACATTTTATCTTTGTTGCAGGTACTTAGGTAACCAAACTAAGATAGAGGTAATTCTTAAACTCCCTATCCCTCTTATGCCAGAAAAGGTACATATTTTCCTTGGTTATTTTGGTTACTATCGTCATTTCATAACACATTTTCCAAAACTTACAACACCATTGTATGCATTAACTAGACATGTGGAATTTGATTGGACTGATAAATGCGATATTTATTTCACATATCTGAAAAAGTTGGTTTCATCAAATCCCATGTTGCGAGGACCAAATTGTAGTCTACCATTCCACATATCATCTAAAGCATCAAACATGGTGATAGGAGCAGTTCTCATACAAGAAGATGATAAGAATCCCTACACAATTTATTACATTAGCAAAAACCTCACACCTCTAGAGTCAAACTATACTGTGAGAGAAAAAGAGTTTTTGGTCATTATTTATGCTATAAATAATTTTTTTTTCATTATATGACATGATATCCATTTTTTTGTACACTAATCATTCTAATATTAGGTATTTAGCTAAAAAACTTGTTACCTATGGCAAAGTAACTCGCTAGTTATTGTTATTGCAGGAATTCGACATTCTTGTAAAGGACTAGCCAGGAAAAGAGAAACTTGTATTAGATTTGCTATCAAGAATCCCGTATGTGGTTGGCCCTCTACCAATGGAAGACCAATTCCTGGATCAACATATTTTTGTTGCGACCTTCAAGATGTCATGGTATGCTAATGTTGAAAATTACCTGGCATTTATAAAATTGCACATCACACTTGTCATCTCGAGAAAGGAATCTTATTATCCAATGCAATGCATGATTTTCATGGATGGATGGTTACCTCTTTCACACAGGGGTTGATCTTGAAATTTGCAAATGTATTAGAGAAGATGAAATTTATGACATCCTTATGGATTGTCATGATGATCCCTGTGGAGGTCATTTTTCTAATCAAAGGACTAGACATAAGTTATTACAGATTGGCTATTTCTGGCCCATGATATTTAAATTTGCAAATAAATATGTCTAGAGTTGCGACAATTGTCAAAGGATGGGTCATCCCATTCAAGCTAATGAAATACCCTTCAGCCATAGATTGTATTGGAACCATTTGAAAGACGAGAAAATGGACATTTTAGGTCCGTTTAATCACCTTCAAATCAAAATACATATATTTTAGTTTGTACAGACTATGTAACCAAATGGTTGGAAGTCGAAGCACTTTCAAGGGCCACAAAAGAAGCAATTATCAATTTTCTATTCGAACTGTTTGTTTTATATGGGTTACCTCGAGAGTTTGTAACTGATGGGCGATCATAGTTCATTTATTATAAAATTTCTTCTACGCCGCAAATATATCATATCAAACACAAAGTTATATCTCCTTACCACCCACAAGCAAATGGGTAGGTGGAAAGCACAAACAAAGTCCTAAAGGTGATTTTAAATAAGACAATATCTAAAAAACAAAGATACTAGGCTTCAAAGCTTCCTAAGGCCTTATGGGCCTATTAGAAAAATTGGTGCAACACTACTGACTATTCACCTTATTAGCTCATTTTTGGTAAGGAACCTATCTTTTCGATCGAGTTTGAAGTAAAGACTCTCATAACTACTAAGTCATACTAGATACCATGGTTCGCGGACCATGGGTGGGTCTCAAAACAACTCTATCACCTACCCATCTAAGGGACTAAAGACCCTTTGACTCTACTTAGCTTCACGCTCCACTTTCCACATTTCATGAAGACTTTACCTTCGCTACAAAAAGATATTACAAAAATGACTCAAAACTCAACAAAATTGACCCCAGAAACCCTAGCTTAACAGGCCCCCAACCCAAATATGGTGACTTGCCCTCGAGTCACTAGCTTTGAACCACTATCTTGTTGTAGAGTTCACTGAACTCGATCTGCAGTGCTTCTATGTCATGAGAACCCTGTACCGCGGCCTGCTACACTTCCTCTACCATCTTTTTTGTATTCGGGCCTTCCATCTCCAGGAGAAACGTTCTTTGTGTCTGTTAGAGTGTCTTCAACTTGTCCTAGATTGACAGAGTAAGATGACATGCATCCTCTGTCCAATGCTATACTCTGGCCTTTAAAATGACCTCTTTTCTTAGCAACTCTTCAATTTGTGATTGCAGGTGTTTTCCTTCCTTCAATCGCGCAAGGCATTGGACTAGCGCCAAAGTGCGCGTAGTTGCCCTCATTTCATCGAACTGTCATTGTGTCTCTCGAATGTCTATGCCATTTTTCTATAGGTTTGGATCCTCTTGCAGTGTAACCCATAGCTCCATGGCATGTTCGAATATCAGTGTGTGACCTATGACTATCACATCCAAAGTGCCAATTCTTTCCCTAATGGCTACTCTCCACTGCTCCTGGACCTCTGGTGGAGTGGTTGGATGCAATTTCAACTGCAGCTCTGAGATATTCATTTGTAAGTCAAATTTTACTCAGTCTATCCCATCCCTCGATTCTGCGACTGTAGTAACCAACTTCTGAATCTTCACTGCCGCTTCTGAATCCTTTGGAATGTGAAGTTCTAGCAGCATTTGGCATGCCTGTGCAATTTCTACCTCCAAGTTTTGACTTCGTGTGTTAAATTATTCCTCTTCTTTTAGCGCTTGAGCCTTTTCTGCGAAAATATTCTCATTCTTCATCTTGACCTCACTAATGACTGATAGTGCATGCTTCTCCCTAATCATGAGGTCATCTCATACCCCCTCATGAAGCACGTGGAGGGTCTGAATAGCCAACACAACTAAGTTGACACCCACATATTTTAATTGTCCAAGCTAGGAATTTGCTTTATTTTCCTTTGCACATAGTGATCCTTCTGGTAACGGAATAAATCTGAGGTCCAGAGTCCTGTCAGTATCTAGTACCGACGTGTTGGTTTGTTGAAGGTTGCTTGAATCTCGCTCTCTTTTCTCGCACTCACTTGAATTTGACCTATTTGAATCTGCAACTCGTACAGATCCTTCTACACACTCCCCAATGTCTACATGTACTGTTGTTGGAATTGTGTCCACAGCTCCATCGTTGTGTCATGGGCCTTGTCGCCAATCTCATCCAAGTCCCCCTCAGTGAGGACCATAGGATCGCATGTGCATGCTTATCAGATTTATGCTTCCTCCGGGACCCGGAAGTGATCTCCCTCATCCGCTTCTACAATATAAAGGGAGTTCCCTGCTCCCCGCCACCGCCTCCTTTCTCCTCCGATCCTTCCTTGTATGCAGTATGTTGAGAAGCAAACTCCTCAATGTCCTATGTGGCCTCCTTCATGGTGCGCTCCTTTTCAGCAAGCTACATTAGCAACAACTTCCTTCTTTTCCTATTCTGCTTTTTCTTGGGCTACTTCCTACTCAACTCTTTTTCTACACTACCTTCCCACAATTGGTAGCTTGTGCAACTTCCTTTTTATTCTGTGCTATTGTGGCTTGCATGGAGGAACTTTCCATGGTTGTGCTTGTTCTTACGCCAAGATCTGATGGATGCCTCCATTCAGTTGGCCACTTTCCTACGACTTATTGTACATATGCATCCGTTACTAGGTATGGTAACTTGTACCACACTTTCTTAGGGTCTCGCCTTGCGCAGATGAATACATTATGAAAATATTCTTTAAACTCTGCGTAGGCATCTAATTTCCCAAACGATGTTGGTGACAGCCTTGGCCTCTGCTTGATCAAGTGCGAAAGTCCATCTCGACTAGCACCTAGAATACTTTCGTCTCCATGACTCTTTTTAGGTCCTTCGCTTCCCATAGAGAAGCGAACTTCACAACCTATGGTATATCATCATCTTGTGGAGGGAATTAGTTGTCCTCTAGCAACCTCCATGCAATGACGGCAAACAACAATAGTAACCAGGCATAGTGGAATTCCTTGTCGTCATCCTGTGCTTCACGACAATTCAGCAGGAATTATTTGTAGAGGTATTGCACCCAGTTGTATTGCACCCCCTTCACACACTATCTAGCCAATGAAATGACTAGATTCGACACCTCATCCGCGGGACAGTTTCTTATAATTTTGTAAGACAAAATTTGGGTGGAAAACTACACCACCCTATCAGTGATGGAACGGATAGAGTATCCGCGTGACTTCTTTACTAAGCCATACACGCACTTCATTTTATCCACGATTTGTTTCTCTTGATTCTTGCCTCCAAACTCCTTCGTGGGATCCAACCCTTTGTAAAGCAACCTTGTGATCCAGTGGATCAACAAATCTGTGATGGGGATGGGCTCTCCCAGCCAGAGACACCCATAATGCACCATCTCAGGCAATTGGCATACACAGACTATGTTGATAGTGGTTCGGCTAAAGTGTGGTGCCCCTAACATATTCAGCAACCCGAATTTTCAATCCTTGGAACCCACTTCACAATCTCCAATCTCATGATGCTAGTCTCTTCATAGTAGATTCTTGTCATGTATTTGTTTATGGCCAAATGTGGAAATTTCTCATGGTCAACGAGGTACTAATCCTCCATTTTTAGTGCATGTATACATCCTAACTGTGCTCCTTCAAATGGCACTTTCTCTAGCGTCAAGACCATAAATTTTCTAGAATTAGGATCTTTCCGGACCTTTGCTTTTACCTTTCATGAAGGGATATACTTTGGGAGCCCAGTGATAGGCTTACCCTCCTCAATATCCAACTCTTCAACCCCGTCACGAAGCTCCTCTTCGTCCAGATCCAGGGCTTCAAATGGTTGTTTGGCCTTATCCATCTTCCCTTTCTGTCGAACCTCAGCAGGGTTCTTCTTCGGTGACTACCTCATTGGTATAGCCTATGGTTTCTTCTGTTTTTCCTTAGCAGCGGATGGTTTAGGCCTAGGTGACCTCGGCACCGTAGGCACAAACGACGTAGCTTCCATCGACATGACTTCATGGGAAATGACTTAAGAGACTACAACATTAGAACTTTAGCTTCTGCAGGATTAGTTGCATACATTTTCTTAAAGATGAGCTCACGGTTCCACTCAGGTAAATTTGTGAACACCGGCTGTGACATAAGTACCTCCCAATCTTCTCAGTTCATAAATTTTAGACAACATAGCTTAAAAATAATTTCTAGAAGGCAAAGTGTTCTACTGCAGGCCAACATGTTAGATTTATAGGTAATTTCGAATTCAAATCTGACCGGTCCCTCCAATTTCTACAAATAAATGCATCTTTGGCAACATATTACCAAATATTTGCACTATAAATGAATCCTATCCGCTCCTCCTAACAAGATTTTTGCCATCCAATCAGTTATAGTGCATTCAATGACTATTTTTGGACTCATCTGCATGACACCATCCTCCATGGTGTAGCCTTCTTGGTGCAACTTCTCCCAGCACATTATTGGTTTCCCTCGTGCAGCCCCATTACTTTGTTTTCTTAGTCTTCGGGCGGTGTAGTTTATAGTCCCATACTCCTTCGTAGTCTCCTGGAGTACTAATACTATCCTACCATCATAGAGTCATTGGGCAGGGGCAGGATCCCCTTGATATAACTTCAGTCTACTCCCATTGACTCTTCGCAGAAATATTTCCCCATTCAACTTCGCGACCTAAACTGGGCCACCATCTGTAATTTCTTTGACTACATAGGGCCCCAACTAGTGCATTTGAAACTTCCTAGGGGACTTCGTGAACTTGCTATCATAAAGTAAGACCAAATCATTCACTTTGAAGGTGTCGATTATGCCATGTTGTTTGACGCTCCTTTTTCACCTGTTAGTGAAATCCTGCTAAGAACCTATATTCTTCTCACTCCAACGATTGCACGAGGTGCTCCTCCATAGTCTCACGGTCTGCCATATGATTCAATGTTGCAATCCGCAAGCTGGCCACAATATATTCCATAGGAATCACAACCTCTATCCCATATACCATCTTGAACGGGGTTTGTCCAGTCAACTTCTTACATGTTGTCCTATATGCCCATAGGACCACCGGTATGCACACATCTCAATCGCTTCTATGTGCATTGCAGAACTTCATTGATGTTTTCTTGAAGATTTTATCGAATGCTTCAATGGACCATTTGGCTGAGGATGATATAGAATACTCTTTTGATGATAAACCTGAAACTCTTTGAGCATCATGACAATAAATTCATTCAGAAAGTGGATACCCTTATCACTCATCAGTATCTTAAGACAACCAAAACTTTTCCAAGGATATTCATAATGAAGATTCCCAGTTGTTTTTGTTGAATGCAATTGATGGTTTTTCAAAGCATGCCAATACAGATGCAACCAAGGAAGTTGCTTTTGTTCTGAAAGCTTTATATGATGAATGGAGGTATTTTTTGTGAACAATCAATTTCCACCAAATTTTTCCATCTGATATCAATCACCAAAGGATTTTCACCCCCAATTACCTAATTCAATATCTATAACAATTTTTTTATATATGTGAACATATTATGTTGGTTATATGTGTGTGTGTATCTATATGTATATATATATATATATATATATATATATATATA
This sequence comes from Pinus tabuliformis, assembly GCA_031772625.1. Taxonomy (NCBI): domain Eukaryota; kingdom Viridiplantae; phylum Streptophyta; class Pinopsida; order Pinales; family Pinaceae; genus Pinus; species Pinus tabuliformis. The sequence continues at coordinate 101,409,533 of CM062807.1, forward strand.
TAGATATAGATATATTGATGACTATTTAGTGATACATGAGGTTTCATCCCTTGGAACTGTGCCTTCTGTGCATCTTCCTAGCATTTTTTGAGTGTCTAACTGTTCATCACTCTTATCATCAATAGATTTGAAACCTCAATGACATGGAAGCATAATTCACCTTTCATTCTTTCACGATGACTCCTTTGGTGTGACATCTTCTTTCTTCTACGCTACTCTTTCCTATGCTACTGCCTTATGGCATTTCCATTGCAACATGTGGTGCAATTCCTAGTGGTAACATTTTAAATGGGTCAAAAGATGTTACAACACTCCCTTTGGTCATGGATGGGTTAAGACATAGATTGTAGGGTCCCCTTGAGGGTGACAAATCCATGAGAGAGGCACAATTTTGTAGCATAATACAAAATTCAAAATCTTGAGACTGTTGTCAACTCTAAGGTGTCGAGGCCAATATTCCAAACTCTTATATTTTTCCAACACATAGTCTCGCATTCCCCCCAACTTGCACAACACATGGAAATGTACCCCCTTTTATGCTTGACAACTCTAAGTTCCATCTTCTAGAGTTGTAACCTCTCTCCTCTTTTCTCTAACATTTTTTACAATAGTAATATATTTTATTAATTAGTTTTTATTTATATATTACACTACAATCTCTATGGCATTTCATCCTCGTAAGCTATGCAACCCAAATATATAACATGAAATTCAAACCAAATCATATCAGTTTAGTGGCATAATCATCACATAGAGTACATTTACCTTTACAACTTTTGGATCAACATAGCGTCCCCTTGAAGGTGACAAATCCATAATAGAGGCACAATTTTGTAGCATAATACAAAATTCAAAAGTTTGAGACTGTTGTCAACGCTAAGGTATATAGGGCCATATTTTTTTTTTTTTTTTTTTAATATGTAAATTAATTTAAAGTGTAAGAATGTTATTACCTATTACAACTTTTCACGAGCAATACCACCGCTATCATCATTCTCATTCTCATGGGTATCGTAGATGTTTTGTGATTTTATGCAACAAACAGACAGTAGCAGAACCAAAGTCACCTTCTTTTTAGGTGGCTTCAGTGAAAGATCTCTTTTATGCTAGGTGTAAAAGATCTTTCCAAAAAAAAGGGTGACTGCATTTCATTCTGATTACTATTATCAACCGTTCGATTGCAATATAGTTTGTATTATATTCGTAATCAACGCAAACTGAAGAACGAAGTGCAATTGAAAGCAACGCTTGCATTTCATTATGGTTTCTGTTACAATGGTAATCAACGCACATTGAACAGGGTAATGCGAGCTACAGTGTCGGAGAGATTCACCAAAAACTTTTTCAGAATAAATCAAAGCATATTTAACAGAGGAATGCTAGCTATAGTACGGGCGAGATTCACCAAAACATTATTCAGGCTAATTAACTAAAGCAGCTAGTCTTCAAGATTTCAGGAGCTGAATCTCACCAAATTATTCAAAAACCAAAGACTACCAATAACACCCATCTTAAATATAATCTATCTATATCTGTCCTTATTTTATAAGGAAGGCATGGTTTGCCCTAATTGGCAGTAGGTGGAGATATCATACTGGCTGTCCGAGCGCATAAATATTCCGCGTGCTTGACGGGATCGGGCATCACTTCTTTCACTCCATCAGATTTGCAGATCGGTCCATCCATGCGGTCAACAACGGCATTTTCTTTGGATCTATTAAATGGTATTGGTAGCCTTCTCGAGGGCTTTAATAAACGTCGACATACCACCCAACGCGATGTCAATCAAGCCGATCTCATCCCCTCCAAAATACGCTTTTCCTGCGAAGCAGCGGTTGGTTCGCAGAGCTTCCTCTATCAAAAGAAAGTTTGTAACACTATCTTCCACTGCTTTCTGTAGCTGCTCGCCTTGGCCAAAGAGAACTGCTCGCGTAGATGGAAAGAGCTGAGTGCACACATAACAATCATGAGGATATTGGTGACGAAATATTTAAAACATAATTGGAATTTTTGGAAGACATAAATTTTCAAGAGACGAATGCCAAATAAAAATGAGACATGAATGCAGGTGATTTCTAATGAATGAATTAAATTACCTTATCGTCTATAAACGCAGCCCAAAAGCGAGCAATGGCTCGGTCATATGGATCTTTGGGCATAAGATTCGGCGCCTTATTGTCCCATGCCTCCTCGATGTATTGCACAATAATCATGGATTCACATACAGGCTTTCCATTGTGGACAAGCACTGGAATCTGCTTATAAACAGGGTTTTATTGCAGCAGCAGCTCGCTCTTAGTTTTCAGATCCTCTTGGATGAACTCGTAATCGATACCTTTAAGAGCCAGTGCTATGCGAACCCGCACCACGAACGGACTCAGAGTCGCACCTAACAGCTTCACTTGTCCCTTTTCTCCCTCCCTCGCCATTGTACTGAAATTGAATGTTTTCTGAGTTTTATGTATGGCTTCAGTTTATCTTCCGTTCCTTCCGATGTTTCTCAACCAATTTTGAATACAATTTTTAGCGTTTGTCTTGAATGTTTGCTTTTATTACTTCGAATTTTTCCCTTTATTCGAGGTCAAATCTGGCCTTGTTAGTATTGTCTCATGGCTTGCGTCACAATATGTTGGACAGGTGGCCATTGTGAGGCCATGTCACCAGGGATTGGATCGGCTAAATAATAATGACGGGCACTTATATAGAAATGAAATATTCAATAATAATAATAAATATTATTATTATTATTATTATTATTTAAATTGGTGCAGGAGGGTGTTTTTGATAAACTATTATTTGTATATAAATTATTAAAGTTTATAAAAGCATATATATTTTATTTTTTTATTTGAATTTATAACCTCCAAAAATAAAGTATATCTTTTAAAAATATATGAATTATTTTTATTAGAAAGATATCTCGGCAAAGAAACAAATGGTTTTTGGAATTTTTTATGAATATTTAATATGATTACATATATTTTTTAAAATACATATTCCCTTCATAAAAATGAGATAAGAAAAAAGAAAATAATACTCTAAAATATATTGATGAAAAAACTAAAAACTAAATTATATTTTCTAATTTGATTTTGTTAAAAACATTAGAAAATATGAAAAAAAAAAAAAAATTTATTTAAGGTTAAAAGTATACTAATAGTGTGAGCACCATTAAAAATTTCAAAAGGGAACAAACACATTTGAAAGGAAAAGAATAGTCCACTCCAAAACATGACTAAGAGAACACATGACTAAGAGGACTCCGCCATTACTATAGACATAACTCCAAAGGATGTTATAATGTAAACAAAGAGTGAATACATATCATATTTTGCGAAGGAAGATTTAATGCAATATATCAAAACATAGAATATGATTGTTTAGAAAGAAAAAATGAAGGAAGAAAAAAAATGTTTTAAACATGTTTTTATACTCCATAGCAATACAAATTATAATTAGAGATGATGTAGTTAAATACAATAAGAGAAAAAACTGAGTCTAATGTTTAGAAGGGTATTGCTAAAACATGAAACCTCAAAGATCATTTTTAAAATCAGAAAAGCCACACTTGTAAAAGTTATTACCAAAGTTAAGTGTAAGTTTTGTGGTAACAACAAAATTTTGTTTTCTTCTAAATTTTTGTCTATCCTCGGCCCAATTGCATATAGAGTGTCTTGGTTTCTATTGATTCATAAAGTCATTATGTCAAGACAATGCATGGTTAATTTTTAGTTTCTAAATTATTGTCCTAGAGTTTCACAATGGATGCATGTCAAATATTTGTTACACAAATTATTAAGTGTGAATGCATCTTGAATTGGTAAGTAATGCACATAAGGATTAGGAAATGGAATGTAATGCAACATATAGGAATGTAATATAGCATTATCATTTCCCATCTAGACATTTTGGGCATTACAAGAGGATTTCAATCTATGGTCTAAGTCATATTGATCTGCGGTATTGAACTTGAACCTTGTACTCGTTTCTCTAGTGTTTTTCTTGTAGTTCCTTCTCCTTTCTCTCGATTGTGCGATAGGTATAGATGAGCATCAAGGCAAGGGAGTTCTCCCCTCCTTACAAAATATAGTGACACGTAAATCTGTTTAGTCTAGTGAAGAAGTGATTCCCCTAGTAGCAGTACTAGGTCTCCGAAGACATTTGTTCTTAGGATAAATGGTAAGCTAGTATGTGGGGGCAATGCATTCCAAATGCCTCTAAAAACCCTCGATTTTTCATTCCTCCTAAGTGTTTCGAGGATCACTGCAAATGTATGCATGATCATTCTTTCATATACAAATTTATGGGTGGTTGGCCCTCTGAGAAATATTTGGAACGATGGATTCAACAGACTTGGCAGCCCAAGGTTGAAATTGACCTTTGGTTGGGCTCAGAAGATTTTTTACAATTATTTTTATAGATTTGGAGGATAAAGACAAGATTTCCGAGGGAGGGTTTTACTTTTACAACAATGTTAGTCTCTATATCCATTATTGGGAAGCTTTTCTTGACCCAGATAAAGATGATTTTTTAGCAGAATCTATTTGGGTAAGACTTTGCTTGCTTCATGTTGATTCTTGTATTCCTAAAATTTTGGAAGTTATGGAACATTCCTTGGGGCATTTTGTAAAAATTTCAGAGGTGAAAAATAGGGGAAAGAACATGTTCTATACCTCCTTATGTGCTTATATGAATATTTGACAACCTTTGCTAGAATATATTGAGTTGGAATACTAGGGAGAAGTTTGGCCTTAGACTTCGAATTATGAGCATGTACCTTTTCACTATAGATTTTACCATGAAAATGACCATTTGGTCAAGGATTGTTGATTATGAAAGGAAGACCTAGTTGCTGGTGGAGCTATTGGAGATGATGGATTTACTACTGGTACAACACGAAGGAGAATTCAACAGGGACATGCTCCTCTAATATCTTTGTCATTTAGAGATAGATACTTTTTTGACCCTTGAGACAATGGCATAAGATCCAAATCTTTTAGATGACACCCCAATGTCTGAGCATGAACAGATATCATTGGGAGATAAATTAAAAGTGAAATATTTTGGATGGAATGGTTAATGAATAAGAGTTTGATTATTTTGATTTACATGATATTGAGGAAGTAGTAATGTTGACCAAGAAACCCTCAAAAGAATTGTTGGGTGAAGAACGAGTCTTAACTGATCTGTTGAATAACTGGGTAGGGAATGATTTGGCGAATAAATTAAGGAACGTCGTGAGTAGTAGGTTATATCCTATATGGAAGATCCAACAACGACAATCCTTTTGCAAAGGACAAGAAGTGTGATCCCTTAAGGAGTTGAAAGAGAAAGGGAAAGATATTGTGGTCAAAGGCTTAATGAAACACTAAAAAAAAATGTCATAAATCGAACAAAGAGATGTTGCAAAATCTAGGTGAGGAGTTGGTTAACTATGTCCAAGTAAATGCCATCCCAAAGTTTTATTCTTCAGCTCAAAAATATCAATCATGAAGATCCTAACATGGAACTTGTGGGGATTAAATTGTAAAGGGAAACAACAATATCTTAGGGAGAAAATAATGAAGGAGAAACCACTATCTTCATTTTGCAGGAGACAAAGGTTTGGTGGGAAACGTTTCTTGTCATCGGTGACAAATTTTGGAGGGGGCATCACACTACGACCCTTGATGCAAAAGGAAGTGCAGGGGTTTGGCATTTTATGGAATCCCTTGGAAGTGGTTTTCCGAGATTAGATGGCAAGTCCTTATATTTTATAAGGTAGGTTCGTGTATCTTGGTTCTACAAAAATTGTCTCTCTAAATATGGTTTATGGTCCCTCCATATCTAGAGATAAATTTATTTTTTTGGGAAAGCTTTTGTCGACTAGACACTATATTATTGATCTTTTGTGGATTGTTGTTGGAGCTTTTAATTTGATCACATCTCGTAAACAGAAAAAAGGTAGTATCTAGAAATTATATCCTAAATCATCTTCTTTTGCTCACTTTATTGAGCAGGTAAAGTTGGTAGATACACCCACCATCAATGGGAATTATACCTAGAATAATAGGCATGGTGGATGGAACCAAATTTGTAGTAGGTTGGATTTCTTTCTTCTATGTGAAGAGGTTTTGCACACCAATATTTTTGTGGAAGCAATAATTTTACCTTCTCTTGGGTCAGACCAATGATCGATTCTTTTGGAAGTCGATTTAAAGGAATTCCCTAAGAATTGCCCCTTCAGATTTGAAGGGTTTTGGTTACAGCTGCCAAGTTTTGTAATGCAACTACATAAATGGTGGTTAAATATTTTTGTAGAAGGTAGGACTAAAATGCACACTCTCCAACTTAAACTTAAATATTTCAAAACATGCATTAAATTTTGGAATAAAAGTAATTTTGATAACATTTTTTAAAATAACAACTTATTAGAATATAGGGCGCGACAATTAAAACAACATATAATTCTTGAAGGACGTTCTCAAGAACTTATTATGGAAGAAGGTCTAACACTTCATAAACAGGAGCAACGTAAAAAAATGAAGAACTCCTTTTGAAACATAAATTGAGAGTACAATGGCTTCAGGAGGGTGAAAGAAATTCTAATTTTTTCATAGATTGATGTTACAACACTATCATCATAATAGGATTTTCTCTATTAGAGGAGTTTTTGGGGGTCACAAGATTATGCATAATGATATAGAGCAAGAGTTGGTTTTTTATTTCCATAATATCTTATTAGAGATCTCTTATCAGAATAAAGTCAATATTATTGAAGTCCTTAAATTGATCCCTTCAATTGTTAATAAGGAGAAGAGCAGTGCATTAATGTGACCAATCTCGTTCCATGAAGTGGAGATGGTTGTTATGGAATTGTCGAAGAATTAATCCCAAGGATCCGGCAGTTTTACCTAAGAAAAAAATTAGTCTATTTGAATTTCTTAGGAGATGAGAGTTATGAACTGGTGGACATGAAGGAGTGTAGACAAAACCAATCTCCAATACATACCAGTCAATCATTCTTCAATTTATCTTTCAAGCTAATGTTATTTATTTTAGTGAGAATCTCTTCTATGTTATGAGTTATGATTTGTTATTTATTTATTTATTTATTTTAATAGTTTAATTTGAATTGATTTTTTTATAATAAGGAATATGATATAATGTTGAGTGCAAACATTATAATACATTTCTATTCATTTTTTTCTTATAAGATATCTTTTAAGTAGTGACTATTTATTTTATTGCGAAGGGTTCTTCATGTTATTCCCTATATTTATGGTTGGAGTCACTTTTAGACCCAACATTTGTGGGAATTTTATAATATTAGGAGGATGTATTTCAAAGATATAATACCTATAGGACCTCTTGGTAAGATATTGTTGAAAAGTGTGCAACAAGAAATGCTTGTTGAGAGTGCAACAAGATGATGGAGCTTAGTGAAAAGAGTCGCCTTCACTAAGTGGGCCCGCAGGCTATTTTTGGCGCAAGTCTATTTTTAGACTATGTCTATTTTTAGACATATGGATCATGTCTATGGATTGCAGGTTGCTGTTTATGGATGATTGATCAAGTTGGGAAAAAATAGATGGACTTCTATTTTTGATGAAAGTGTGAGTGATCACAGTGTGAGTGATCAAAGTCTATTTTTAGACTGGTTGTCAAAAATAGAAAAGTCAAATATTATTGTCTCATAATAATATTTGGACTATAAACTTGATCTTATTCTCTTGGAGCACTTCAGGATGAGCTACGGATGTGGTACATGCAGATCCCAGAGGGAAATACGTGGTTACCTATGGGATGACTAATATTTGCATGCAGGACTTCAGTTAGAACTCAAGTGAGTTGAGTTTAGTGGACTGGAGGTATAGTTGATGGAGTTGTGTTCAGTTTAGCTTTGTTAAACTAGTTGTATTTAGTCTAACTGATCAATAGACTAGAGATGAGTTGGGTGAATTAGTTATTAATTAATTCACAAGTTATTAACTCATAATGCAACTATAGAATACATCAGTTAACTCAGTTGCATGTCAGTGCATGTTCAGTTCAACAGGGACAAGTGGTAGAGAATCAGATTGCTATCAGTTGTGACTATAGTTGTGCACCAGATCTTGCACAATCAAGGGATTGAGGATGCCAATGAGTTTGCTCACGTATTTTCCCAGTATTGTAGCCTTTGCTCACGTCCAACAAAGTGTGAGTGATTATTTTGAGGTGAAATACGAGTTTGGTAAGCCATTCTCATCACTTCTTGAGCAGGTATTGAGCAGTGGAGGCAGGCAAGTAGTGGATTAGATTTGGAGATCATATCTGAGCTGTATTGTGTGTAACAGGTGGAGATACTTGTGAGAAGTATTATGCTGTGTATTGTTACATGATTCAATCAATATAAAATACAGATAGTGTGGGGTTTTTAGTGAGATGCTTTCCCCGGGATACATACTATGTTAATGAGTTTGATTGATGCTTCTATGTGCGCCTGTGAATGTTTCTGCTTCTGTAAATTGATGATCAACGTAGAGGAGATTATGTATTATACATGTTCCGCTTATAATTGTATGATCAGGATAATCTCTGTGAATATGTGTCATATTATTCAAAATTTCTACATGGTATCAGAGCTGCTTGATTTGTAGAAGAGATTTCTACAAGATATCAAAGCGAGGATTGATCATCAGATCTATTATTCAGGAAGTGTTTACATTTTATTTCTTCAGGTAGAGTCTGTGATCGGGCCAGGTAGCCTCTGGATTCATCCTTCTTTTGGAAGGTGAGATATCTGGTGAATGCCCATATAGTCGATCTCTGTACGAGAAATACTTTGTTCTCACGAATTCTAGATCGGAAGCGGTTGAGTTTTTGTGCTGGTGGAATTCAAATTTAATTCCAAAGCAAGAGATAAAAACTCAGAAACATTAAGTGTGAGAATGGAGACAGTATGCCCCAGTATCTCACGAAGTTCACCCAATGCCGGGATGAGCTGGGAAGTGTGGGGGTGATTGTTGGATGAAGATGGTGAGTCTAGCACTCCTTGACCTTCCTAAGAGTTGGCATAGCTACCAGGACTCGGTGAATGGAAGGGAGAAACTGCCAAATTGGGAATGACTATGGTCGGATTTGATGCAGGAGGAGATTAGACGGAGCACCAGAGATAGTTCTTCATCTATGCATGATGAGGAGAACTGTGCCTTAGTGAGTAAGGTGAAGAAGGGGAAGGGGAAGGTTTCTCTTTCTGAATCCAGTTCTTCCAGTGGTGGGAAGAAGGTTGACAAATCGAAAGTGCGATGCTTTTGTTGTCATGAGGAGGGTTCATGGGTCAAGAACCTGTATGCTCTTGAGGTTCAAGATGCATGCAAAGCCTTGAGCAGCGAGGCAATTGATGGAGACTTGGTGGTTGAGAGGGAGCGTATATTACCTCTCAACATGCAGAGCCAGAAGAAGTCTCAGACGATTGTGGAGGAGCCACGATTGGTGCAGCAGCTTCAGGAGGTTGTGGAGCAGCCACAACAAGGGAAGCTGAGAGGAGATCGAGTAGAGACATCTACTCATCCAGAGACCTCCAGTAGGGGGAAACTTTGAGCCAGGTGGGCTGAGGGATCGCATGCAGCCATACCTCCAGGTAGGAGGTGGGGTGATGTGGATTGGTTGTCCCAAGGAGGAGGGGCAGGATCCTTGAGGTACCCAACCTCTTGGATGAGACCTTGCTACGGGAGCCCCAAATGTGTAGTAGCAGGAACTGACTGATTGGGTAGAGACAGATGCGGATGGAGCGGCAGAGAGAGCGACAGTGCAGGAAATCCCAGGACAGCGCATAGCTAGCAGGCTGTAGCAATGCGAGAGGCACAAGTGTTTTGCACAGTGCTAGGTGGCACAGAGAGGTGTGCAATGGTGCGAGATGCATGGAGATGTTGCAGTAGCGCAGATGTCAGAGAGGGAGCACTTGTCAGCAGCAGGTAGAGCTTCAGCATCAGAGGGTGTTTCTATCCCAACAGGGAGGTCAGTTGGGAGGTGCAGTGCAGATGCAATGCTGGGAGATAGAACCAGCAGCAGCACGGATGCAGTCAGAGATCAAAGTGACAGAGGCTAGAGCAGTCAGATACTGAAGAGCACAGAGATGTAGAGTTTCAGTCGACAGAGGCAATAACAGTCAGAGAATTTGATGACAGAGCAAGTGGACCGGCCAGATGTGTTGCATGGAGAACATTCCAGAGTTACAGGATCGGGTTTGAGAGGAAGCCTTTCTTGTTGAGAGGGAGTGTTGAAAAGTGTGCAACAAGAAATGCTTGTTGAGAGTGCAACAAGACGATGGAGCTTAGTGAAAAGAGTCGCCTTCACTAAGTGGGCCCGCAGGCTATTTTTGGCGCAAGTCTATTTTTAGACTATGTCTATTTTTAGACATATGGATCATGTCTATGGATTGCAGGTTGTTGTTTATGGATGATTGATCAAGTTGGGAAAAAATAGATGGACTTCTATTTTTGATGAAAGTGTGAGTGATCACAGTGTGAGTGATCAAAGTCTATTTTTAGACTGGCTGTCAAAAATAGAAAAGTCAAATATTATTGTCTCATAATAATATCTGGACTATAAACTTGATCTTATTCTCTTGGAGCACTTCAGGATGAGCTACGGATGTGGTACATGCAGATCCCAGAGGGAAATACATGGTTACCTATGGGATGACTAATATTTGCATGCAGGACTTCAGTTAGAACTCAAGTGAGTTGAGTTTAGTGGACTGGAGGTACAGTTGATGGAGTTGTGTTCATTTTAGCTTTGTTAAACTAGTTGTATTTAGTCTAACTGATCAATAGACTAGAGATGAGTTGGGTGAATTAGTTATTAATTAATTCACAAGTTATTAACTCATAATGCAACTATAGAATACATCAGTTAACTCAGTTGCATGTCAGTGCATGTTCAGTTCAATAGGGACAAGTGGTAGAGAATCAGATTGCTATCAGTTGTGACTATAGTTGTGCACCAGATCTTGCACAATCAAGGGATTGAGGATGCCAATGAGTTTGCTCACGTATTTTCCCAGTATTGTAGCCTTTGCTCACGTCCAACAAAGTGTGAGTGATTATTTTGAGGTGAAATACGAGTTTGGTGAGCCATTCTCATCACTTCTTGAGCAGGTATTGAGCAGTGGAGGCAAGCAAGCAGTGGATTAGATTTGGAGATCAGATCTGAGCTGTATTGTGTGTAACAGGTGGAGATACTTGTGAGAAGTATTATGCTGTGTATTGTTACATGATTCAATCAATATAAAATACAGATGGTGTGGGGTTTTTAGTGAGATGCTTTCCCCGGGATACATACTATGTTAATGAGTTTGATTGATGCTTCTATGTGCGCCTGTGAATGTTCCTGCTTCTGTAAATTGATGATCAACGTAGAGGAGATTATGTATTATACATGTTACGCTTATAATTGTATGATCAGGATAATCTCTGTGAATATGTGTCATATTATTCAAAATTTCTACAGATATCATACCTATGGAGAAGACCAAAAGGAATTCTACAAGGAAATCCAAAATGGAATGAATTAAAGAAAGTTAGATGCAATAATAGAAGAAGATCTAATAGATTATGAGTAGTTAGAACTCAAATTGTGAGGAAGTGATACAAGAGTAACTTACCAAAGGAAGTTGGTTTCCTTAGTTTTATTTAAATTGTGATATTTTGGTAGTAGTTAATTTAGAAGGAATATATTATGAAAATGTATAAACTTAGTCAACTAGGAATCCCTTAGATAATTCAACAAAGATTGATTTTATTGAGTTTGGTTAAGAGAGATCTATGTAATATCTATTTCAATGTAAATGAGAGAGACTAAGAAATGTCAAGTTTGTTCCAGTGTAAATGGTGTTTAAGAGAGCAAGAGTGTATGCAAACTCTTAATCTGTAATCTTCCCCTTTAGCTTGACTTAATATATCATTTGTGTATATTTCATTGTGTTTATGGTGACTGTGTTCAGCTGAGTGTGGATAATTTTAGATTTATTTATGTTGTAGGAAGAATTGATTAATGTAGATAACTAGTTCCTAGGTTCAATTTCATGATCAAAACTTCAAATCCTGGTCACACCACAAGTTTCTATACTGGAATAGACAAAATTATTATAACGCAAAAGCGTTCAATAACACATTTTTTTTAAGATTATTCAATTGATGGAGACGTGAAAGTTTCCATCACATATTTCCATTTATTCAGACTCACAAGAAGTATTTGGTTGCAACAATGGTTCTAATGTTAAGTCATTAACTAGATTTCAAATTGTAGATAATAATCTAGACTATGAAGTATTTGGTTTGAACTTACCAATAATTTATAATCTTAAGTTGGATCAAAAATCTTGGATCAAAGAAACTAATCCAGACTGGAAGACATATTTGGATCAGAAGGGTAAATGGATTAAAAGAGGAGTTAAGATCACAGGATATCTGGATTGGCTGGGACATTTGGATCAATTAGATACTTTAGATCTTTGGACTGTGAGCAAAAATAAATCTATCTTGATCTTTGGATTCCAAATTGCACAAGGAATTAGGATTTCTACCTTCAAGTGATTTGGTAGTTGATGTTTTAATAGAGATAAATTAATGTCAAAATTCAAGTTCGAGTTGACCACCATTACTTCCACATAAATTTTGTACTATAGAGTGAGAGATTGAGATATGTCAAGAGAATTTCAAAGAGAACCAATCTTAGTTACAGGAAAAATAAGTTGAAGGAGACTGAAGGCAGCATTTTTGGTATCAAAGTAGGGAATGCTCAGATATGGAAAAAAGTCACTAAGGAGCAGCTTGACAATCATGTAGAGGAATGATTGTAGTGAATGTTGCCTCACAAGCAAAGATGAGGCCCACTCAATCGAAATTATAGGTGATGGAGACTGCTAAGAAAATAGGATCTAGTGTGGGAGATGAGAGTGAGGTAGAAGAGGAATATTCTAGTGAAGAAGAACATGAAGAATCATAAGAGGAAAATATGTCAAATATGATAACTAATACGAGTTCCAGAACAAAGAGATGGAGGTGCTTGTATATGAGGGTAATTTAAAAATTGATTAATTGATGGATGATATCAATGAAATGGACAAATATTTTGATTACAAAGATGTTGATGAAGAAAAAAGAGTAAATATGCAAGCAAAAGATTGAAAGGTCATGTAGCCCGAGATGGATTGCAAGTAGATATAAAGATGAAAGGAAAGTCCAAGATCAAAATTTGGGATATAATGGTGGCTAAATTCAAGGTTAAGTCCATATGTAAATATTACGAGTTAAACACATTCAAGCAATTGCAACATCTTAGATAAATACCAATGTTAGAAAGGGAATGCACTAATAACTTTTACATATTAAACATTATAGCTAGTCATATTGAAGAGGATGTTGAAAAGGTTGGCTTCACTGAGGATGGTTGAAGATGCTTACCAAGCTACTTTTAAAGGAGAAATGAAGATCGCAAGAAAACATATTCAAAAAAGGAGACGAAGAATTTGTGCAAGGGGAAATAGACAACAAAGTGGCAAAGGAACATTTCAATCCTTAATAGAGGAAGTTAGAAGTTCAAGTAGTCAATTATTACCAATAGGACGTGACACTAGAGGAAGAATACCTTTCCCAAGAGGTATAGGTAGAGGCAACGACTATTAGCCTAGATGATACGTATGTGGAAAATTGGGAAATATGTCATTAGAATGTCCATAAGGTAATCCAACAAGTCAAATAAGTGCACATGTGAACGAAGCAAGAGAAAAAAGTGTAAATTCAACAACAAATAAATAAACCACTAAAGCAGGTGAATCGTTATCGATCAAGAATTTTTTTATCGGATCGAAGAAAGAAGCAAAGGAGTTAGAAAAGAAGAAAAACTTGTTCAGAACTGTATGCAAGCGAAATGACAAGTGTTGAAAAATTATGATTGATAGTGTTAGTAAAAATAATTTTGTTTCTACTAAGATTTTACCAAACTTATTTTTGAAGAGAATAACATTCCCTAATCCTTATAAAGTATCACAATTGGAAAAAAGACATCAATTTTTTGTGATTGAACAATGCAAGATGGAGTTCTAGATTGGTATCTATAAGGATGACGTATGCTGTGACATAGTTCCCATGGATGTTTTTCATATTTGTTTGGAATAAAATGATAGTATGATAGAAATATTATTCATGATTGTAGGAGGATCACCTATAAACTTGACAATAATGATTAGAAACATGTCTTGTTACCTTTGCAAGATGAAGGAGTAAAGGAAGAAGTTTGTCAAAGTGTGTTGTTAATGAGTGGAAAAGAGCTATTGCAAGAAGTAAAGAAGAAGAATTACATTTTTCTTTGTTTGGTAAACCCAAGGTTAATATTACTAGCACAATATTAGATGTTTTTCCTAAAAAATTAATACTATTATGTTGGATGAATTTACTGATATTTTTGTTGATGATTCGCTAAGTAATTTATCTCCAATTGGAAGCGTTAGTCAACAAGCAACGTTTGAGTCCATGTGTTGTTCTTACAATACTTAGCCCAAATAAGGATGGAGGATGGAGAATGTGTATTAATTCCAAAGCCATCAATAAAATAACAATCAACTACATATTGCCACTTCCACACATTAATGATTTAATTGATTTTTTAAGTGGTGCCAAGAATTTCATTAAAATTAATATAAAGGGTGGATGCCATCATACTAGGATTAGAGAAGGGGTTGAGTGGAAGAAAAATTTCAAAACAAAATAATGGATTTTATGAATGGTTAGTGATTCCTTTTGGTCTCACTAATTCCCATTTCACTTTCATGAGGTTTTCAAGGAATTTACTAACATGTTTGTTATAGTTTATCTAGATAATATTTTGGTATATATTCAAACAAAGGAGGACCATTTGAAACATATCAAATTAGTCTTAGATACCTTCTAATGAGAGAAATTATTTATTAATTTGAGGAAATTCAATTTTGTGAAGAATAAATTGGTATACTTGGGTTTTTTTATTCTGAAGATGGTTTGCAAATGGATCCAGATAAAGTTAAATCTATCATTAATTGGATTGTTACAGAAAATGTCTTTGGGGTGAGAATATTTCATGTCGTAGGAATATCTTATACAATTTTTTTTATAAACTTTAGTAGCATTTGATCTCATATTATAATGACAACGAAGGAAGGCAAACAACCATTCAAATTGCCTATAGTAGCTAAACACAATTTCATATTGTTAAAGAAATACATAATGGAACAACTTCTCGAGGCCTTCCCAAATTTTAATAGATTTTTTCAAGTTGAGATAGATGCAAGTGAAATTGTTATTGGGGTTGCTTGAATTAGGAGGGAAAACCAATTCCTTATTTTAGCAGAAAATTGAATGAAGAAAAATAGAAATATTCCTCTTATGATAAAGAATTTATGCCATAGTTCAAGCCTTAATGAAATAGAGAAATTATCTAATGCCCAAGGAGTTTATTTTGTATACTCATAATCATGCTTTGTAGTTTATCGAATGTCAACCAAAGTTGAATCAAAGACATGCTAAGTGGGTAGAATTTCTACAAAACTTTACAGTTTTTATTAAGCCCGCAATTGCTACATCAAACAAGGTAGTTGATGCATTAAGTATAATTAATTTAACTTTAAATGAATTTCAAGTTAACATTTTTGGGTTTGATGAGTTAAAAGATATGTAAATAGGTCATGCAAGTTTTTTAAGGATACATATGCAACTTGTGAAAATGTTGTTAGCAATAATAAAACTTTATGGTTGAGTTATGTGGTTTAAGAGGGATTGTTTATTAAAGATAAGAATATTTTCATACCAAAATGCTTGGTGACAGACAATTTGGTAAAGGAAAATCATATTGGGGGATTTTATTCGAACAAGATAAAACAAGTGATTTCTTGAATGTTTTTTATTTTTAGCAAGGTATGCAAGCTGATGTAAATTTTTTTTTGACAGGTATAGAGTATGTCATCATGCGAAAGGAAGGACTCAGAATGTAGGTCTATTTAAGCCGTTGTTGATTCTAGGTAGACCATGGGACTTTGTATGTATGGATTGTCTTTTGGGCTTTCCTAAAGCACAATTTGATAATTATGCTATTTAACGTATTGTGGAAATATTTTCAAAGTCTTCACATTTCATAGCTTGTACAAAGATTAGTGATGCAACTAATGTTGCTAATTATTTTTTAAGAGAGATTGTAAGGTTGCATGATTTTCCTAAAAGTATTATTTTATATAGATATAAAAGATTTGTAGGCAATTTTTGGAGAAAATTGTGTAAGAAACTAGGACGTAGCTTGAATTTCAATTCAACATACCACCCATACACTAATGGGAAAATATAGGTGGTAAACAAATGCTTAGAAAATTTCTTGAGAATTTTGGTAAGTGAGCATCCCAAACAATGGGATTAAGTAATTGTTGAGGTTGAGTTTGCATATAATGATTCACCCAATAGAAGCACATGTATAAGTCCATTTCAAATATTATATGCCATGCATCTGAGAAAAATTTATGAGTTAACGAATTTGGGAAAACAAGAATTAAGGAATGTTGATGGTGAAGAGGTTGTAGCAAGCATGCAAGAATTGTAGAAAATAGTTAAGAAGCAGTTACAAGAGAACAAGAACAAGTATAAATAAATAGTAGATATGAGAACAAGACAAATAGACTTTTAATTTGGTTACCTAGTGATGGCATACCTTAGGAGGGAAAAGTTTCCTACAGGGACATACAATAAATAAAAACTTAAGAAAATTGGTATACCTAATATTTTAAGAACAAAATCTTGTAATACTTATGAGTTACAACTCCCAATTAATATTGGGATTTTACAATTTTCATTTTTGTAGATATGTGTTCTTTCAAGGAGACATAAAGTGTCATAGGAAATGAGCCTGCAAGTGATGAAGCTCATACTAGAAGATGCAAGAAACAATACCAAAATAAATTCAGAAAGTGATTGAAATATTGTTGGATCGAAGGACAACTAAGATAACCAACAATAAATAATATTTTCAGTATGTGGTCAAATTGAGGAAGCAACCAATAGAAAATGATACTTGCATGACTGTAGTAGAAATTTCCAAGTATGGCACAAATTTTGAAGACCTCATGAATAGTTATTTTCTACCCCACAAGTCTGATGCAAGAGCATCTACCAATCAAAACTTCTAATTGATAATATTAGGTCAATCTATTTACTAAGGGAAGTTGGTTTCCTTAATTTTATTTAAATTCTAACATTTTTAAAGTTACAAATCCAAAAAAGATTACTTATTGCTAGAGATGATAGGATGAGTTTCATTTAGTTTCTATGAAAATGGATAGACTAAGCCATATTAAGAATTTTTTAGATTATTTAGAAAAATAGATTAATCCTGTTGAGTTTGGGTTGGAAAGCTCTATGTAGTATATTTTTCAATATAATCAGGAGAAAGTGAAAGGTGTTGAGTTTTTGAGAGTGTGAATATGTGTAAGAGAGGAAGATTGTAAGAAGACTATTGATATGTAATCTTCCCATTCAAATTGAATTAATATATTGTCTTTGTATATGATGTTGTGTTTGTGCTCATTGTGTTGAGTTGAGTGCATACCAGTTTGGTTTTCTTTATCTATTGTAGGAAGAATTTATTATCGAAGTATTTATTTCCTAGGTTTAATTCCAGGGTCGGAACTTAAAATATGGGTAACAATAGAGTTTGAAGGTTTCTAGACCATACCGCACACAATTTCTTATAATTAAAATCTTTGATAACACTAGATATTTTATTATTTCAATTTTTTTTGTTAACTAATGGAGATGAGAAAGTGTTCATCATACATTTCCATCAATTGAAATTGGTAAGGGTTTCGAGTTTCAACAATAGTTCGAACAATGAGTCTTCAACTAGATTTTTTATTATATTTGATAATCCAAACTACATAGAATCCATTTTGAATTTATCTGGAAGTTATTACATTAATCCAAATACTAAATTTTCGATCAATGAGAATAATTATATGATTCATAAATTATGGTGGATATTCTACTGGAAATTTCATCATAACAGATCTGATATAGCCATATTTAAAAATAAAAAAAACTTAGATTGTCATAGTTTTGTTTCTCTATAGATTTTTAGATATGTAGACTATTGTTAATTAATATGTATATATGAAAATTAATATTATGCAAAAAATAGAGAAAAATGAAAAAAGAATCAAAAGACATGGTTTTTGATACAAGATATAACCTGGGAAACCATTTCGGGGAAAAACCCAGCTGGAAGGTGAGGTCGCTTTGTTGTTGTTCTCTAAATAGAAAACGACTGCAAGTACAAAGAAGTATGGCTTGTAGCTCGTGTATAATACAGCGCAAAATACACTCTATGTTCTCTATCCCTTATCCCTCATGGATATTTTCCTCATTTGTGGAAAATAAAGGAGCCCCTTTTCCTCCTAGTGGCCTAGTTATAAAATAGCTTGATATCCTGCTTGTGCTTAGGTTTGGCTACCTCAACTTTTAACCTTATTTATAATATGGAATCCTCAATATTCTTATTCATCATAATTATTTGGATATCCCCTTTTCCATGACTTATGGTCATTGATGTGGGATCCTCTCGAATTATGTTGGTGAAAACAAGAAGGTGAATTTGCTAATGGCATAAGGTGTGTAGAATAGGAAAAATAAGGGGAAATGCTAAAGTGAAATTTTTATCCCAAAGAAGAATCATTTAATGCCTCAAAATTATCCTAAAAGGTTTCATACCCCCATTCGAAAGGTATTTGTGTGTAGAATAGGAAACATAAGGGGAAATGCTAAAGTGACAAATTTTTATCCCAAAGAAGAATCATTTAATGCCTAAAAATTCTCCTGAAAGGTTTTAGACCCCAATTTTCCAAACTGGGTCTCATGGGTAAAAATGGTCCTCTACGATTATTCCTCAAAATTTTCACCCTTAAATATTTGTGATCAATGAAAAAAAATATAATGAGACATTATCGATAACACATCCCCATTTTTGGAGGATTTTGGTCCCCAAATGATTCTACTAAATGAGGTGAGGAGGAATTTCTTCCACCTTCTCTTGGGTGCACCTTTTAGATTTTCTTATAAGTTTTCCTTTAATCTCAACTGTAGTAAGGCCATGCTACCCATATCTTGTAGTTCTATGACTCTTATACAAAATTGTATGCTCCACCAACTCTGCATGACCATATGGTGCCAAATATTCTACAGAAGGTAGGACCTATTCCTCTTCATGATCTAGCATGGAAGGCTCATAGAGCTTCATATCTTCCATAATATCAACTAAGTAAATGCACATGTATGAGGGTAGTTTGAGTCCTTTCTTGTATCTCAAAGGGAACATATCACAAAGGCATGATTTTCTTAAGAAGACCATGTAGCCTCTCCTTATTCAACTGTAACCATACTTTTTCTTCCACTTTGTTCTATGCTGATCATGCAAGGCCTTGTATTTTTCCTATGACTTTTGTATTGTCTCGTGTACCTATATATCGATTTACCTGATATTTTATAGAAAATTTTCAACCCTCAAGGCATCCCCAGTAAGATCCTCCCTTATTCCTCTATGTACCCATACGCAATATCAAAAGGTGATGGTGGAAAATATCTAAAACAATTTTTAAATGGTGACATACCAATAGAAGTGTCGACTTCTCTATAATAAGAGTGTTGTATATATACCAGATTTTTATCCCAAGTCTTTAGTTGCCTTTAGTTAACCCCTAAAAAGCTACGCCAAAGTCATATTGAATCTTTTATTTTCCTATTTGTTTGAGAATTTTTTTTTGTAGATCTCTTCAACATAGTTTCCATCTTCTCCCAAAATGTAGTACAAAATGCATTGAGAAATCGTGTGTCCATATATGAAATCGTGCTCCTTGGTATTCAAAAGTGTACCCAAAATTATCCAATGAACAAGTTCACCACTTTTTTTCTATTGATGGTATTTTTATAGGGCATCAGAATACACATCTTGTTAAACCTTTCAACTAACATGAATAGGTAGTCATTTCCCGTCCTACTTGTTGGTAGACCTCCCACAAAATCCATGGAAATTATTTCCCATGGACGAGTGGGTATAGGTAAGGGATGATAGAGACCATGTTTTTTGTTACTAGGCTTGGTTGTACAAAAAATCATGCATCCTCCTATGAACCTAGCTACATGTTCTTGCATCTTGGGCCAATATACATAACTATGAATTTTTCCACTATCTTCCCTACACCAAACTACCCTATAACCCTGTGATGTTTGAGCCTCTCCAATTAGCTATAATCACTCACGTTTAGGAACACATAGCTTTTTTGAGCCTATAGAGTAATCCACCTTGAAGATGGTAGTTAATGAATTTCTCACCATTATGCACATGACTTCGACACTGCAATTCCGAAAACACCTCCTTGAAGTCCTCAAATTCTAAATATGTCTCTATGTATGCATCATGGTTGAATGACTCTATATGCACCAAAGTTCCCAAATTTGTGATCTTTTATGTGCGTTGCCTTAGAAATGGGTTGGAAAACTTGTTTGTGTTTCCATTCTTATACTTTATCACTAAATGAAAGTATTGTAGAAACCCCATCCACTTTAAGTTTATGTTATGTTGTATCTTACTCTTGGCCTACAAGTACTGTAGTGGGCACTGATTTGTGTGGATTAATGTTTCCTTTCCTGTCACATAGTTCTTCCACATCTTCAAAACTTGCACTAGGGCATAAAGCTCCTTGTCATAGGTAGGATAGTTAAGAACTCCTCCCCGAAATACTTTAGAGTGGTAGCATAAATGCCTTCCTGCATCAACATCATTCACATAACATACTCACTCGCATATGTCTCCACTTCCAAGGGCTATTGCAAGTTTGGTAATGTCAAAACTAATGCTTGAGTGATCTTATTCTTTAAGTTTTAACTCATTAAAGGCCCTCTCATGACCCTTTCCCCACTAGAAATGTTTTCCAGTATTTTTTTTGGTGTGGGGTGATGCTACTACTATTGAAAATGAGGCTATGAATTTCCTCATGTACTATGTCACCCCAATGAAACTCCTAACTTGAGAAACATTAGTAGGAATTGGCCATTTCATGATCACCTCCATCTTGGCATCATACTTTTAATATTTTCCTCCGCCATGGGGGCTTCACTCAATGAACCTTTGACATATCATGTGTGTTCATGGCATACTAAATAATACCTCTAATTTGACTACATATTAGAAAATACCTCTAAAAATCACATTATTTAACCCGCTACCAATCCAAACACAATACACCTTCCCAATTAGAAAAACCCATACTTTCACTAGATATTGTAGGTATCCATTTTTTCATTAACATTTTTTATACCCTTTTAGGATTTTTCATTAACATTGAGAGCCATTTTTTATAATTGCCAATGTAAAAACTCTATACCCCCTAATACATGCTCAATATATTATGTCATTTTTTCCTGAATATGTATCTCCCAATATGAATGCACGTGGTATGGTATTTCTCCCCCAATGAATCTTTCGTTTCCTCCACCCATCACACACCACAGATACACCAAAAATCGTTATGCAAACTAACACTTCTTGAGATTTTTTAGCAATTGTTGTGTCTTTAATGTCTCTGTTGGGCCTCATAATTGCTATAATTTCCTTACCTTATTTCTTAGTTCTTGTATTATTTTCCTAAGTCTTTCCTACATTTAGGACATGATAATCTATGTAATATGGATTTTAGAAGCATTTAATGTATTTATATTATTATATTTCCTTTATGAATTGACTTGATTAAAAAAGTGTTATTTACTCACAGTTGGATCCTTATTTTGAACAAGAATCTATCGATGAGATGGCGCTTGATGTCGTTCCTTGGATTGAACATAAAAAATTAGATAGCTTATTATTTTCAATTATTGTTTGGAGTAAATTGGTTAAAGATAGGCTTTCGACTTGGTCATCTAGAAATATTAAGATTTCTTGTAACCTAAAATGAGCATCCTAAGAATCTTCATAATCTCAGGATTGCTCTCTATCAAAAATAGATTTAATTTTCTTATCTTCTACATTCATAGTATAAAAACTACAAATTGAGCTCGGGGAGAGGTTGTTTAGCTGTAATACATTTCACATAAGTCATGAACCTGAGAATACATTAAGTGTAATAAATCATCTATAATTCAATGAAATATTTTACCATTCAGAGTTAATTTGTTGTGTTGATTTCTTTTACAAGACAAATTGATTTCGGTGATTTGGGCTCAATACTACAAGCAACATTGTCTTCATATGTATAATTAAATCTACATTATTTTCTTTCACTTCAGCTACTTGTTTGTGTAATCGTTTCCAATTTGTAATTATCAGTTGGTTAAGTCATTGCCATATCGCATGTTCTATTATAAATAAAAATTACAGTTGTTGGAGAGTGGATTTACTTTAGCTCGTACAGTTGGGATTGATGTTTATTGGAAATAATCATAGGATTATTATCTGCGTTCTTGAATAGCTTTCTATAGTGTTATTTTCCCATTTTATAGTTTTTCTTCCTTAGGTAACAACTCAGTATTTACTAATCTTTCTTTGTTGTTTCTTGCATAAAGCGTCTAGGACCAGATGCTTTAAATGGTTTGGTTTAGTTAGAAGAAGAAGTTATTAATTTTGTTATGGGTTGGTTCTTTTATCATTGAAGTTTCTCTTTCTATTAGGGTAATTGTAATTATTTATACTAACATTTATCTTGCATAAATTGTGCGGATAACCTTGATATAGAAAGACAAGACCTCAGATTAACAATCTAACGTGCAATAGCTAGTTGATCCTTTCAGGAACAATTAAATGGCTCAACATTTTGGTGATGTTTCTAGGGAAGTTGTCAAAGAGAGCATTGGTTGTATCTCTGAGGGTTTGGTATTAAATAAGGAAGGTAAGAACATGCACATGCACCCTGGTGAAAAACAAGGCTTGTGGTGGTGCCTACCCTTGGCTAATTTGTTTAAGTTGTTTATTATGTATGAGTAGAAATAAACCTAGGACTAGGAATCAGGTAGAGATAGATTCGAAATCTACCCCAAAAAACACCAAAATCCAAGGTCAAGTTGACCTTGAAAGAACAAACTCCATAGACAAGATCATTCAAAAGGCATATTCTCAAGCGTCGATAGGTCCCCGAAGAGTATCCGGGAAGGGTTATACAATTATTTCCCCTCAAGTAGCAGAGTTTTCTGCCGCAACTAACACAGAGATTCATCAGAAAACTTTAGAATCATAGTAGAGCTTCCAAGAATCTTACAACCTAAAAGGAATATTAGTCATTTTAGCAAGGGTGAGGGGCACTCTTACAAATTAACGGAAGGAAGAGGTGAGAAAAGTGAACCATATCCTCAACCTTCTGAGAAGGAATCTCTTGCGACACCCATTGCAGGAATAGAAACCAAACTTCTTGACTTGAGCAGTGTTATAAGACCTAGTCAAGGCATAGAACCCCGACAAAATACCAATCGTTTTTAGCTAGCATGCCTTAACTACGAGATTCTTGAAGGTTATGGGAATATCTTTAATCAAATAGAAAACCCAGTAATAGGGACACAAACCTCGACCATAGAGTTTCTGATCATTGATTTGCACGGTAATTCTCCAATGAAGGCTATCTCAGTTCAAAACCTCCCAAATTTTTATTCGTTGGCCTCTAAAGATCTCGATGATTTTTTTTTGAATTTGATTTTTTATGTCTAGTGTAGGATTACACAACTGACCCCCCAAAATTAATATTTTTTCCCTCTACTTTAAAGGGAGCAACATTACGATGGTTTATGGGATAGGGGGCAGTACTATTAATTCATGGGATTAAATGAAACAATATTTCCTTACTAAATATCAGGATTATTGTCGATCTAGATATTTAAAAGTGGAAATATTCAAGATAACATCAAAAGAAGATGTAACTTCAGAAGTATATATTGAAATATTTCAATACAACTTACAAACATCACCATATACCACTTTAGGTAGGGATGTGTTGAAAATTACCTTAATTAGAGGTATGAAATATGAATCTAGAGAAACACTTAATTTAGTGGGGCAAGGTGATATTTCTAAAGAATAATAATATGATATTGTAAAATTTTGCATTAGATGTTCACGTGGGAGTACACAAACTAAGCTTGGAACTTGTGATCCTCTCAGCATATATAGCAGAGTTGCAGGAGGAGTTACACAAGTAGAGCCTGGTAATATTGTATAATATTTTAAAACTGATATCCTAAGTACACCTACAACATAGTTGGATGTTTTACAGCTCAAACAAAAGCAAGCTGAAGCGGAGTAGGAATTAGCCATCTTTTGTTCTCATTGCCTGAAAAAACACAGCTGTAAAGAATTTCCATTGGACACAATCGAGATATGCATTATCTGTACCAAAGTTCGATCAACCAATCATTTTTTCTCGGTTCCCATATTAAAATTTGTATTCAAGTAAGCTAAGGAAGAACTAGATCCATTTTATTTAATGGCATAATGACAATAATGGCAGAACCATCCACCATGTATGATGAAGGACCCTTCTACATTTTTTCCTGGACAATTTTCTCAACACCAATTTTATGGATTAACTTGGCAGGGTCAACAACATTCTATTACTTCCTAGTAGCCTTAGCCATATACTTTATCACCCTGTAAAAACTAATTAGTTCTTAGTCCTTTTTAGCCAAATCAATAGTATCTGACACTGTCATGGTAGAATTTACCAAATAACCCATTCCATCCTCAATGGATAAATCAACCTACTTATGGGCCAATGTGGTCTCAGAGTTGGAAACGCCCCACTGGACTAATCAATCAATCGATGGGAACATTGCCTCAGTCACAATCACCATTAAAATCCCCACTTCAACTACCTTCAAACACTCCAGCTCCATTACATCCCCAATTAGCTACACAGCCTAAATCTGCGCCCGAATAACAGGGTTGTGAATTTTTTAGAAATTTTGGAAACCCCAAACTATTGTCCTCCCACTTTGGAATGTAATGAGTTACATCTAATAAATGGGAGGACTATCTTTCTAGAATACCATCCAAAGAATCAAGAGCAACAGAAAAATGAAAATCCTTCTAAGGAGTAGCCTTTTGCAGAACACCCTCCTCTGACGAAAATTATTACTAAAATAGAATCATCCAGTAAATTGATTAAACAACATGAATCTATCAATACTATGGACGTTTCTCCCCGATTCCCTGAGAGAGTAGCCATAGTAAATTCACTTGTATATCCTGATTCAGATCTCATAGGAGAACTAAAAAATTTATGTATCAAAATGCCTCTCCTATAGGCTATCAGGGAGATACCTATCTATGCTAAAACCATTAAAGACTTGTGTTAAGAAGCCTCGAAGGAAACCGAAAGATTATCCTATAGTCCATGCTATTTGGAAACTCTCTAATCTTATCCCAGGAATACAGATACTTATCAAATATGATGATTTTGGAAACCCTGTAGTCACCATCCAGATCTAGGGGCATGACTTCCCAAATACTTTAGTGGACTTAAGAGATTCCATAAATATCATAACACTTGAAACCTATGGCCTCCTTGGAATAACTAGATTTAAACTGACTCCAACCATGTTGGAACTAGCCGACAAATCCGTAGTGAAACTGGAACGAACCTTGGATGATATCACTATTTTTGTAGACTCCTAGGAATATCTAGTGGGATTTCGGGTCCTCAAACCTAAAAAGAAATTGTAGGGACACCCTTTGATATTAGGTAGCCAATGGATTGACACTACATATGCATACATTGAGTGTCAAATTGGAAGCATGATCATCACCAAGGGACCTTTTATTAAGAATCTCATTTTATATCCACTCACTAGACCCAACATGCCAGCTAACAATTTTAGATGGTTCCCTCACAAATATCAGGAAGGCAATTTACATTCTCCCCTTACTATTGATAGACATATTATATTTAAAAGACAAACTAAGGATGAAATAATTAATGGTTTTATTAACTAGCCTTCCACTATAGGAAACCCAACATGTGAGATGTTAAAATCCATTCTTGACAATGAAGACCAAGGAGATCCATTAGAGGATTTGAACATTAAGCATATACCTACAACTGCAATTTATAATAAAACCCCAATTGAAACTGAACTTGGAAAAACCCTGAATATTAATGCCAGTCTTCATGACCTTCAACATGAAATACTGATCCACTTTCTTCAGAAATATAAACAAGACATTTCTTGGGAATATTCTAATATGAATGGCATTGATCCATAGATGTGCACACATCGTATCTATATTGAGAAAGATTCTCAAGCCATTTTTCAAACCTAAAGAAGATTAAATCCACACCTTAGGGACATAGTGAAATAAGAGCTTCAGAAACTTCTTGACGTTAATTTTATATACCCTATTTCTGATAGTCAATGGGTTTCACCAATGGTGGTAGTCCCTAAAAAGAATGGAAAATTATGAATTTGTGTAGATTATAGAGAACTAGACAAAGCCACACAGAAGGATCATTTTCCTCTTCCATTTGTAGACTAAGTCCTTGATACTCTTATTGAATAGAAATATTTTTCTTTCCTCGGTGGATTTAGTGGTTATAATCAAATCTATATTACTCTTGAAGATCAGGACTAAACTATGTTCACCTTTCCATGGCGAATGTTTTCATATAGAGTCTTACCGTTTGGGTTGTGTAATGCACCAAACACTTTTTAAAGGGAAATTTTGAACATTTTTTCTTATTTAATTAATGAAGGGCTTGAACTATAAATGGATGATTTCACTCCTTACAATAATGATTTTGATCAAGCTCTACATAATATCAAAAATCTTCTTCCATGATGTCTACCTACTAGGTTGTGCCTTAGTAATGAAAAATTCCACACGATGATGACATAAGGTGTAGTCTCGAGACATTTTATCTTTGTTGTAGGTATTCAAGTAGACCCAACTAAGATAGAGGTAATTCTTAAATTCCCTATCATTCTTACACCAAAAAAGGTACATATTTTCCTTGGTTATTTTGGTTACTATCGTCATTTCATAACACATTTTTCAAAACTTATAACACCATTGTATGCATTAACTAGACATGTGGAATTTGAGTGGACTGATAATTGCGACATTTCTTTTGTATATATGAAAAATTTGGTTTCAACAAATCCCATGTTATGGGGACCAAACTGTAGTCTACCATTCCAGATATCATCTGACGCATCAAACATGGCGATAGGAGAAATTCTCATACAAGAAGAGGATAAGAATCCCTACACAATTTATTACATTAGCAAAAACCTCACACCTGTAGACTCAAACTATATTGTGAGAGAAAAATATTTTTTTGTCATTGTTTATGCTATAAATAGTTTTTTTCATTATATGAAATGATATCCAGTTTTTTTGTACACTAATAATTCTAATATTTAGTATTTAGCAAAAAAAATTGTTACCTATGGAAGAGTAACTCACTAGTTATTGTTATTGCAGGAATTCGACATTACTATAAATGACTAGCCAGGAAAAGAAAAACTTGTATTGGATTTCTTATCGAGAATCCCATATGTGGCTGGCCCTCTACCAATGGAAGACCAATTCTTGGATGACCATCTTTTTGTTGTGACCATCAAGATGTCATGGTATGCTAATGTTGAAAATTACCTGGCATCTACAAAATTGCACATCACACTTTTCATCACGAGAAAGGAATCTTATTATCCAACACTATGCATGATTTTCATGGATGGATGGTTACCCCTTTCACACAAGGGCTAATCTTGAAATTTGCAAATGTATTAGAGCAGATGAAATTTATGACATCCTTAGGAATTGTCATGATGAACCCTGTGGAGGTCATTTTTCTAATCGAAGGACTGGATATAAGTTATTACAGATGGGCTATTTCTGGCCCATGATATTTAAATATGCAAATAAATATGTCTAGAGTTGTGACAATTGTCAAAGGATGGGTCATCCCATTCAAGATAATGAAATACCCCTTCAGACATATATTGTATTGGAACCATTTGAAAGATTGGAAATGGACTTTTTAGGTCCCTTTAATCCACTTTCAAATCAGAATACATATATTTTAGTTTGTAAAGACTATGTAACCAAATGGTTGGAAGTCGTAACACTTTCAAGGGCCACAAAAGAAGCAGTTATCAATTTTCTATTCGAATAGTTTGTTTTATATGTGTTACCTCGATATCTTGTAATTGATGGGAGATCATAGTTCATTTATCATAACACTTCTTCTACGCTGCAAATATATCATATCAAACACAAAGTTACCTCTCCTTACCACCCACAAGAAAATGGGTAGGTGGAAAGCACAAACAAAGTCCTATACGTGGTTTTAACTAAGACAATATCTAAAAAAGAAGATACTAGGCTTCAAAGCTTCCTAAGGCCTTATGGGCCTATTTGACAACTTGGTGCAACACTACTTGCTATTCGCCTTATTAGCTCATTTTTGGTAAGGAACCTATCTTGTCGATCGAGTTTGAAGTAAAGACTCAGATAACTGCTAAGGAATTTAGACTGGATCTTATGGAGTTAAAAAATCAATGCCTACAATAACTCAATGAAATGGATGAAATGTTCCTTCTTTATTTACAATGCACAACCCTAGTCCAACAATAGAGAGCTAAATGGCACGATCAACTGATAAAAGAAAACCTTTCTGAAAGGGGATTGGGCACTGTTATATGACTCCATATTCCAAGACTTTTTAGGTAAACTCCAAACAAGGTGGTTGGGTCCTTACAAAGTGACTGAAGTCTATGAAAATCAAACATTGTGCTTCATTACGTTTGATAATTTTGGAATTTCTTTCCTTCCCAATGGGCACTGAATTCATCTATCTCACCAGCTACTTATATGAGTATTTTTTTTATGAAGTTAATGATGATTTGAACTTGCAGGTTGTAGTTGACCAGGGAAATGTCCCCACAATCACAACTAGGTAATTTTTTTTGATACCCCCCCCCATTCTGTACATAATGTAAATAATTTTTATTTTTTTATGGTATGTACATTTTTTATTTTGGGGAAAACATCACGAATAATTTTATGAAAATGTTGTTGTTTCCTTAATCACGACAGTTGCTTCCTTAGTCACAATTCATGTTTCCTTAGTCACAGTTGTTGTTTCCTTAATCATAATTGTTGTTTCCTTAGTCACACCTAATGTTTCCTTAGTCATATTTGTTATTTCCTTAGTCACATTTATTGTTTCCTTGATCAGAGTTGTTTTTCCTTAATCACAGTCACTATTTTCCTAATCAGAGACATTGATTCCTGAGTTGTTGGCTTGATGGGGCCTGACCCAGGTTCAACTTTAACTGCACCAACCAAGAAAACCCTAATTGCTGACCCTTTTGGAAACAACTTGCTTAGTGCAGGCTGCAGTCTCATCCAAAGCAGTATTGGGGGATGCTAGAACTAGGTTTCGGCATCCAAAGGCCTATGTAATAGTTTCATGAATTTCTTACAGCTTAGATATGCCTTCTTATAGATCTAACCGTTTCGATAGAAAATTACTAAAAATCTAACTAAATATCCTTTAGATCTTCGCGAAGGTACTTAATTGTACTTATCATGCATAAATATCCCTGTACACCTAGCTGCAGGGACCCACTCACTCAGTTGCGGACTTACCAAGGTCTTCGCGCATTAAATTGTAGGAGCCTTCCCCTTCTGCTTAAGTACAAGAAACAAACCTTTCCTGCTTAGCACCTTTCCCTTACAATGATTCTTCACTAGAAGTTATCTTCTAGACTTGCTATGACTCAACTACTTATAGCATTTTCTTTAAAATACCATGGTCCGCGGACCATGGGCAAGTATAAAAAAAACTATATCACCTACCCACCTAAGGGACTAAAGACCCTTTGACTCTAATTAGATTCAAACTCTTCTTTCCACATTTTTCGAAGACTTTACCTTCGCTACAAAAAGATATTACAAAAATGACTCAAAACTCAACAAAATTGACCCCAAGGAACCCATCCTAATAGGCCCCCAACACAAATATGGTGACTCACCCTTGAGTCACTCTCTTGGAACCTCTATCTTGTTTTAGAGTTCACTGAACTCGATTTGCAATGCTTCTATGTCAAAAGAACCCTATACTGCGGCCTATTGCACTTCCTCTACCATCTTTTTTGTAGTCGGGCCTTCCATCTGCACACACATCATTCTTTGTGTCTGCTAGAGTGTCTTCAACTTGTCCTGGACTGAAAGAGTAAGATGACATGCTTCCTCTATCCATGGCTATATTCTGGCCTTTAAAACAACCTATTTTCTCTACAACTCTTCAATTTGTGATTGCAGTTGTTTTCCTTCCTGCAATCGCGCGAGGCACTAGACTAGCACCAAAGTGCGTGTAGTTGCCTTGATTTCATCAAACTGTCGTTGTGTCTCTCGGATGTCTGTGCCAAGTTTCTATAGGTTTGGATCCTCCTGCAGTGTCATCCATAGCTCCATGGCATGTTCTAATATTAGTGTGCAGCCTATGACTATTGCATCCAAAGTGCCCATGCTTTCCCTGATGGTTGTTCTGCGCTGCTCCCGGACCTCTGGTGGAGTGGTTGGATGCAATTTCAACTGCAGGTCTGAGATCTTCATTTGAAAGTCAAAGGTTACTCAGTCGATCTAATCCCTTGATTCTCTAATTGTAGTAGAAAACTTCTGAATCTTCATTGTTGCTTCTACATCCTCTAGAATGTGAATTTCTGGCAACATCTTGCATGCCTGTGCAGTTTCTACCTCCAAGTTTTGACTTTGCGTGACCAATACTTCATTTTCTTTTAGCGCTTAAGAATTTTCTGTGAAAATATTCTCATTGTTCATATTTACCTCACTGATGACTGATAGTGTGCACTACTCCCTGATCCTGAGCTCATCTGATACCCCCTAATGAAGCGCATGGAGGGTTTGAATAGCCAGCGCACCTAAGTTGACACCCACATATTTTAATTTTCCAAGCTAGGAATTTGCTTCATCTGCCTCTGCACGCAGTGATCCTTCTGGTAACAGAATAACTCAAAGGTCTGGAGTCTTGTTTATATCTAATACCGATGTGTTGGTTTGTTACAGGTTCACTTGAATCTCACTTGCTTGTCTCGTGCTCACTTGAATTCGACCTGTTTGAATATGCAACTCGAACAGATCCTTCTGCACACTCCCCAATGTATGCATTTACTGCTGCTCGAATTATGTCCACATTTCCGTCCCCCTCATGTGATTACTATTGGATCCGCATGTGCGTGCTTATCGGATTTATGCTTCTTCTGGAACCCGGAAGTCGTCTCACTCATCCACTTCTATAATATAAAGGGAGCCCTGCTCGCCGCCACGACCTCCTTCCTCCTCGGATCCTTCCTTGTCTGCAGTATGTTGAGAAGCAAACTCCTCAACGTCCTGTGTGGCCTCCTTCGCGGTGCGCTCCTTGTCATGGCTAACTTAGCAACAACTTCCTTCGTTTCCTATTTTTCTTTTTCTTGGGCTACTGCCTACTCAACTCTTTTTCTACACTACCTTCTCGCGAGTGGTAGCCTACGCAATTTCCCTTTCATTCTGTGCTATTGTGGCCTGCACGGAGGAACTTTCCACGATGATGCTCATTCATATGCCAAGATCTGAAGGCTGCCTCCATTCAGTCGGCCACTTTCCTACGACTTCCTGTACATATGCATCTGTTACTAGGTATGGTAACTTGTAACATACTTTCTCAGGGTCTCACCTCACGCAGATGGATACATTATGAAAATATTCTTTAAACTTTGTGTAGGTGTCTAATTTCCCAAAAAATGTTGGTGATAGCCTTGGCCTCTAGTTGATCATGGTGTGTAGATCCATCTCGACCAACACCTAAAATACTTTCGTCTCCATGACCCTTTCTGGGTCCTTCGCTGCCCATAGCGAACAAAACTTCATGGCCTCTGGTATATCATCATCTTCTGGAGGGAACTAGTTTTCTTCTGGAAACCTCCACGCATTTAGGGAAATCAACAATAGTAGTGAGGCATAGTGGAATTCCTTGTTGTCATACTGTGCTTCACGAGAATTTAACGAGAATTATTTGTAGAGGTATTTCACCTAGTTGTACTACACCCTCTTCACACACTGTGTAGTCAATGAAATGACTAGCACCGACACCTCAACTGCGTGACACTTTCTCATAATTTTGCAAGCCAAAATTTGGGTGGAAAACTACACTATCCTGTCAGTGATGGAATGCATAGAGTATCCACGTTACTTCTTTACTAACCCATACTCGCACTTCATTTTATCTGCAATTTGTTTCCCTTGACTCTTGCCTCCAAACTCCTTCATGGGATCTAACCCTTTGTGAGGCAACCTTGTCATCCAGTGGATCAACAAATCTGTGATGGGGATGGGCTCTCCTAGCTAGAGACACCCATCATGCACCAGCGTAAGCAATTGGTGTATGCACACTATGTTGATAGTGGTTCAGATAAAGTGTGGTACCTGTTGTAGCTTACTCTGTCATTTTAGTTTTCAATTTTATTTAAAATCCAAAAAAAATGTAATATTATGTTTAAGTTTTGAAAAATCACAAGAAGGTTTGAAATTTTTAAATATTATTTCAAATTGCACTATTAGCGGAATTTAAGATGTTATGAAAGTGGGCTCGATTCATTTGCTAAAGCCCGAGCGTTTATGTGAAGCATGATTGAATATCGGCAAAGGAGGTGGATAAAGTGCTCTGCAGGGGAACAACGAGTGCAGGTTATAATTCATGGCTCAACCCCCACAGTTGACCCTGACGTCAATATGGTTGATGGAGATCGATGGTCCGTGATCGCTGCGGGGGTTTAACTTTGTTCAACACCCTGTACAACCCCTACCCTCGCAATGTGCCAGCCACCAACGTTTCGCTCCACCTCACCTCCTCCACGCCATCCTCCGCTCCCATTCATTTCTATCCAACTCACCCTCCGTACCCCGTCACCTCATCTCTGCCACTTCATTAATTCATTACATAATTCCCTTTTTCCCTCCATTTTACTCACTAGTTATAAAAGAAAAATGAAACCCCATTGTATTAGTTATTTGTTTTTGGTACAAGCAACGCCAGCGTATCAACTTTCACTTCCAGTTCAACATTCCAAGTCAGCAACTGTCATTTTCAGTCGTCATGGCCAAACAAGTAAGTTCATCCTCTATTATCCATACCCCACTAATGGATGTCGAGCATGATATTTCTGACACTTTCTGTACAATTAAACATCTTCCTCTGTAT
Source organism: Pinus tabuliformis (assembly GCA_031772625.1). Classification (NCBI taxonomy): domain Eukaryota; kingdom Viridiplantae; phylum Streptophyta; class Pinopsida; order Pinales; family Pinaceae; genus Pinus; species Pinus tabuliformis. Next base: position 101,442,804 of record CM062807.1, read on the forward strand.
CAAGAAGTCATTTTGAACCATAAGAAGTCCCTTGTATTCATGGCAATGGTCAGGTCAAGTGTTTTAGCAGTTTTTGTCCCAAAAACCCACTTGTTTCCAGAATTCATTCAGTGGTTAGCTTCTTCCATGTACCCTAAGCAATGTTTTGTCATGAATCAGTTAGGAGAAAGTGTCTTCCAAGTAACTTCCTAGTTAATCCACCAAGCTTTCAATTACCTTGTCTCTGGAACTTATGTCACCTTTATTGAAGAATCTTTAATCTCATATTATGACAACCTATCATCCTAGGAGTCTTCTTATGCTTTATCCTTCTTGGCTCCTAAACCTGGACAGTTCTCCCTGGATGAAAAATTGTTTTCTTTAGATATATTTGCAGCAAGGATACGACCAATTATTCAAATCATTTCTAAAAAACTAGGGAGGGAAGACACGAGACAGGTTGATAAATCAGTTTTGGGATTTTTCACCATGATGATGAAGCCAAAAGTGGTATTAGATATTCCAACATTTTGGGTGGACACTATTAACACTCAATTCATGACTCTTTCACTTACTGGTTCTTTTAAATTTCCTTCAGTTGTTACTTATTTGTTCTTGTACCAGAATGCTAAGCATTTTGCCAATTTGGGGTTAAACATTGTGGATATAAATAAAAAGAAACAATTAGTGGTGTTTTGGATAGACCTGGTGAGGGGTGATCCAGAAGATGGTGGCCTGTTTGAGTTTACCTCTTTATTCCTTCTAGTGGTCTACAAGATTTTGAATGGGACTTTGCCACCAACTTTTCTTCCCAAGGCTCAAGAATTTCTTCAATTGAGAAAAGATGTAAGATGTGGAGATTGGTTTATATTTGAAGAGCATGTAGAAATTAGGCTTTATGGGGCCTCAGTCAAACCATATAGACTACCAAAATTTGTGCCAATGAGACTCTTTGCTCTTGAGTTTATTAGACAAAGCTTAAATGTGGATCAAGTTCATTTTGTCCCAATGAAAAAGGGTTATCTCTTTAAGTTGCCTAGAACAGTGGGACCTTTCATTGTGAACACAAGACAGGCTGCCCAAGAGGTTGAAAAATTACTAGGTGATATGTGTCTTTTACAGGTTGTGGAGTGGGCTTATGACCCACATCAGATCATTTCTAAGAGGAGGACAAAAAATGGATATTCAACTTTTGTACATGAAAGTAGGCCAGAGGTTGAGAAAATGGAAAATGGAGGTTCACTAAATACCAAAGGGGTAGAGATTGAAACCCCTAGTATTTTAGAAAAGGGTGCAAAAAGGGCCAGAGAGGAAGTCATTGATCTTGATGAAGATGAATCAGAAACAACAAAAAGAACCAAACTATTGGATGCAATGTCTTCAGCACAACCTGGTTTAATAATTCAATTGGGAGAAACAGAGGGTGCACCAGCTTCTCCATCCTCTAGTGAGCTTGTTCATGAGAAAGTTCCTCTTATTCAGAGCATGTTTGCTCAGATAGCTGAAAGAAACTAGAAAATCAAGTTGAATATGGAGGCTCAGGCTGAGTCTCAAATCATTTCTGAGCAAACCAGGTTATTGTCTGCCATGGATTTAGAGAAGGGCCAACTTAAAATTTCTCTCTCTCATCCCACAAAGATGTCAGTTGGATCCTCTAGTAACTTTAAAATTTTCAATTTGACAGTTGATATTCAAAAAATCCCCATGCTTGACAAAATAATTTTGCACATGCAGACTAGGAAATTGGCTGTTAATGATCTACATAAAACAAATGTAGCTGCTATTAAAGAAAATAAAATGTTGTATAAGGTGATCAAGTAATTGAAGCTAGAGAAATCTAATTCCAGAGCTCTAAAAGCTCAGGTAGATGAATTCAAGAATATCATTGTGAAAATAGGAGTCAATCCTGATGATCAACCTGCAATGCAAAAGTTATTGCAATCTACTAAATCTACAATTGGAATTTTCATAAAGAATTTGAATCTTCCTATAGGTGAGCACCCTATTGCTATAGGGATTGTTGAATTTGAAAATGAAAAAGAAAAGATTTTACAAGATGTTTTGCAGAATACTGAGGAGATCTTTGTGCTTAAGGAATCATTGGCTTAGCTACAGAAACAAGTAGACACTCATGTCTCCACGGTAGTGATGCCAGCCAATACAGAGGATCTAGTGGCACAAGTGATGCAGTTGGGTACAGAATTAAAAATGGTTGAGCATGATTTGAAAAAAGCACAGAGGGATATGGAGACAATTTGTAAATTGTTAAACTTGAGTGAAGAGGAAGCTAGAATGGAGAAGGAAAATGCTAAGAAATACAGGGAAGACTTCCAAAGGGCTAAAGAGGAGATAAAAAGGTTAAAGGAGAGGATGAAAGGTAATATGTCCTTAATCCAGGCTAGGGAAATCCTCTGGGATGAAATTATTGAAGTCATCAGGAATATCTGGGAATTCCTTGTCATTGTGTCTATTGAGAAAACAATTGTCAGGGACATGGAAAGTTTGGTTATGCAAGACAAGAAAAAATTGTTAGAGAGATCCAAGTTTGCAAAAAGAATGATAGATTTTATTAACTCTAAGTCTGATGCAGAGCTAAAAGAACATGACCTTATGGATAGAACACTGTGTGCAATGGATTTCAATAAAATGTTTATTAAAAATGTGTACATAAACACTACTAAGAAGAGGATGAATGGAATAAAAGAAGCAGTTTATAGGTTCAATATTATATTTGATAAAAGAGTTAGAGTTGGGCTTCCCTCTTGCTGGGATTTACAAGGAAATTTGCTGCCATGGGAATCATATGAGACTTTGCTAGTAGAAGCAAAAAGTAAGATTGATGGCACCCATGAAAAGACAACAATACTGAAAGGAGCTACTATTGTGAACTATCTGAATAAGGATTTTAAACTTCTATGGATGGTAAATACTTTGTTCATAGATAAGCCTACTTATAGTAGGATCACAACGTTTAGAATGGCACTCAACAAACTAGAAGAAGCAACAAAACCAAATGTACCATTGTGGAGAAGATGCAAAGAGTGGATGATAGAACAAACAAAAGATTCATCAGCAGGGCCATCTACCCAGACCAACAATCCGAGCAGTGACCAACAACAATCAATCATAATTTGATTTGATTTGATTTTATGTTATTTTATTTTATAAGAAAAGTGAGGTGTCTTTTACCCTCCAATGTAATATTTTAAAATGACTTTTACTTAAGGCAGTTAGAAAGCAGTTAAGTAGTTCGACATTTTTTTTGGTTGTTAACAATTATCCCATGATGTATAAAAAGAGAGAAAATTAAAGAAAAAGGGTTGGAGTCTTGGGAATCTGAAGACTACACAATTTTGTACTTGATGAATTGATGATTAATGAAAGAATCAGGAGTTTCCAGAAGGTGTTGAGTATGATTTGTAATCTCTCTGTTATGTGTCATTTTATTTCCTTCTCTCTTTGAATATGGTAATGAAGCTGCTGGTCTTTGTTTACTTCTGTGAATAAAGTTAAATTCCCTTAAAATAGCGCTCCCATGTTTAAAGTTATTTTCTCTATATTTCCTCTGAGTTAAAGATAATAGCTTCTGTTAAATACAACATATTGTCTAAAACTTTCCTTAGTATTCTTCACACAGCATTTGTAATCAGCATCAAATGGCATCTTGAAATTTTCATGTCATCTATAAGTCAAGGGTTTTAAGAATAATGATCTTCATACTCCTCAAGATAAAGACATTTTATACTAATAAGTGACATGCATAATCAAACTTTAATGTCTTAGGCACAATTTCTCCACAGCCAAGAAATTGGTTTCCTAAGAGACAACATTAATTGGCGTCATTGCCGGGGATACGAAGATAAGAATATTTTTCCCTGGGTTTTAATAATTTCCTTTGGTTGTTCAGTGAGGAGGAATATTTGGTTGTATTGAACAAGAATTGCAACTCTGGCTCCAAAAAGGCCTCATACAAGGTCAGATACCTCGCAGCAGAAAGCTCAAGTCCTTTCAGATCCTGAGAGATTAGTTTCCAAGAGGGTTTGGAAACCAAAAACTCCATCTACACCAAGTCCCACACCATCTGTAACTAGTAGCAGTTCTGCACATATTTTTCCCGAAAGCTTAGCAAAAAGATTATCATTTCTTGATCAAGAATCACCATTTACACCCACCTCATTTCAAGAACCTAAATTTCAAGAACAACCTTTAGAGTCTATCTTTCTCTTTTCAGTACCTGAAAATATATCTGCTATAGTTGTTCAACCTGAACCTATATCAGAATTACCTCCTCTTCATAATTCATTTACCTTTCAGGCAAGTTATACCCCCACTGGTACTCAAGGCTTAGTGAGTTCTGGTGCAAACATGGTAGCACCTGCATTATTTCTGACTAGGTATGAACCAATTCAATTACCTCAACAACTAAATCCAAAGCCTCAATAACACTTAAAAATTCTTCCTCGTTTCACGGGGGAAGATGAACAAACAACAGAGAAACATATAGTGGTGTTTTGTAACTTTGCAGAAAATCTTAATGTTGAACACTTGGATGTTGTTTTAAGACTTTTTGTGTAATCTTTAGACGGTGAAGCAAGAAAGTGGTTTAAGGGGCTTGCTAATAATTCTACCCCTACATGGGAGGAGATGGAACACTAGTTCACCTAGAGATGGGGAGAGAAACGAGATCATGGATATTCACTTACAAAGTTTAATTATATCAAAAGGAAATATGATGAAAGCATTGTTGATTTCATTAGGAGGTTCAATAAGCTTTACAACTGTCTTCCAGTGGAGACCAAGCCCCCTCGTACTAGTGCAAAAGTGACTTTTGCAGGGAAATTTGAATCAAACTTTAGATTCACATTAAGGGAGAGAATATCCTCAACTGTTGAATAGATTCAAGCAGAGCACCAAAGACACAACCTGCACAAGATAAGGGAAAAGCCAAAGAAGAATCATCTCAAAACCAGAAATTGGAGGAAATGAACAAGGTGATTAAAAAATTGTCTAGTAAATTGATTAAATTGGAATTGGAGAATAAACATTCTCAGAGGAAAGTACAACAGAACAAAGGGTTTAATCCCCAATACAGAAGGCAACCTTTGTATATTTTGCAGAAGGAAAGAAAGGACCAAGAGCAAGTCCAAGCACCACTCTATTTGGAGGCAAACCCTGGTGAAGCATCAGAAGAACATTCTAATGATCATGATGATCATATTTGCAGATTGTATGCTGGGGGTGAAGATGAGACAGATGTTGAAGAAGAATATACTGAAACAGATGTCACCTTTGATGAAAATGAAATCGAAGAATATTGGAACCAATTTATTGATTTTATGTAGGCAGAATTGCACAAGAAGTATGACTTGAGATCAAGAAAAAGATCTAGAGTTCAGGAAAATGAAGGTGAGTAGCAGGTTTCTGCTCCCTTACAAAAGGTGACTCCACAAGAGGTACAACCTGCAAAACAGTTGAACAAAGGAAAACAGCAGCAGAGTGTAGATAGCAAGACTCAGATGCATCAAGGTGAGTCTTCTCAAGATAAAACTAAGGAAATTCCTTTAGAAATAATTGTTTCTATTCCTAAATAAGTTCCAATTATGAGGAGAAGTGAAGAAGAAATAAAAAGGAATACAAGACAACTCCATGCATCACTAAATAATTGGAGAAATAAAATTTCAGGTACCTCTTACAGAGTTGGTCAAGACACCAGCTTACAGAAAGGAAATTGCAAAGTTTATCAACTTATCTCAAAATGTGAATGTGAATGACAACGTGAATTTACAAGAATATAAAGTTGTAGTAGTCATTGGACCACATGTTGCCGAGGTAGATTCTTCAACCCCCCCCGCCCCCTTTTTACATTTCTTTATTGATTCATGACTTCATCTTGCATAACTATATGCTCGACTCTAGAGCTTCACATAACCTCATGCCACTGTCGGTAATGAAACAACTGAATTTACAAGTCACTAAGCCCTACAAAGACCTATATTCCTTTGATTCAAACAAGGTCAAGTGTCTTGGTGTCATCAAAGATATGGTGGTGTCATTGGCACAGATCCCAGCCAAAAGCTTAGTAATGGATGTAGTAGTTGCAAATATCCCGGCTAGGTTTGGGATGCTGTTATCTAGGTCATGGGGAGCTAAATTGGGAGGAGTTCTGAAGTTGGATTTTACTTATGCTATTATACTAGTTTTTGGTGGGGAAGAGAGAAGGTTGTATAGAGAAACAAGGTTTGTTAAGACCATTACAAAGAATGGAGAAAGTAATTATCCTGTGTACAGTCAAGAAAAAGATGATTTCTCTTGTTTTATGTTGCATGATAATGCAGAACTTGCTGAAGATAATAAGAGGCAACTCACTTCAGCATGTGTAAATACAGAGCTACAAACAGAAGGTGTATGGAAGTGCTACTTTGATGGTGCTTACTCTAAGGAGGGAACAGGTGCTGGTTTCTTGTTGATTACTCCTAGAGGTAACATGATGCCATTTTCTTTTAAATTAGAATTTGAAGCAACTAATAATGTGGCAGAGTATGAATCCTTAATCATTTCTCTTCAGAAAAAAAAAAAAACAAATGGGGGTTAAGTCTATCTCTGTTTTTGGAGATTTAGAATTGATTATAAGGCAGATCAAAAATCATTTTCAATCAAAACACCCAAGACTCAGGGCATATAGAAATGAAGTTTGCAATCTAGTAAAGAATTTCTTTGAGGCTTTCAATATACAATTTGTCCCAAGAGATGGGAACGTGTTGGTAGACTCATTGGCTGTTGCAACCAACATTTTCAGAACTCCTATAAATCCAAAACTGAGGTATGAGGTCGAAATGAAGTACAGACCGTTTGTTCGAGATAACATAAAACACTGGAAAGTTTTTGAGGATGACCAGCAAATCAAGGAGTTCTTCACGATGATTGAAGACTTTCAAGGCATTGAAATTTATCAAGATGGGGATGAAGTAGAAAAAAATGCAGAAGTAAGTAATTATAAAGAGTCCATAACTAATCAGAAGATCATTCAATTGAAGGATAATTTTTTCCCAAGAGGACTTGTCCCTCTTGAAATACTATTTAGCTCTAATGATGTATCAGTTTCAGAAAAAGTTTCTCAGGATGAGCAAGTCCAAGATTGCAACATTGGGAATTAGAAGGAGCCTAAACAAGTCAAATTATTTAAGGGAGTTCCATTTAATTATAAATAAATGTATATTGAACTTTTTAAGAAGTACACTGATGTTTTTGCTTTGTCATATGATGATCTCAAGACATGTGATATGAACATAATTCAACACAAGATTCCCTTTAAAGAAGGGATTAAACCCCTTAAGTAAAAACTCAAGCAGATCAACCCTTTTCTTTTTCCTTCAATTGAAAAAGAAGTTAAGAAGCTTATAGATGCCAAGATAATAGTTCCACTCCGATACTCTGATTGGGTGGCCAATTTAGTACAAGTAAGGAAGAAAAATGGTGAAATAAGGTTATGTGTGGATTTCAAGAATTTGAACAAAGCCTCCTTAAAGGATAATTATCCATTACCTAAAATGGACCATGTGTTGCAAAAGGTAACTGGATCATTCAAAATGTCAATGGTTGATGGTTTTTCTGGATATAATCAGGTGGTTGTTGATAAGGAGGATCAAAAGAAGACTGCATTTACGATCAAAAGAAGACTGCATTTACAAGCCCTTGGGGAACCTTCACGTATGCTCAGATGCCCTTTGGGCTAATGAATGTAAGTGCAACGTTCTAGAGGGCTATGGATATTGCATTTGTGGGTGATAAGTTGGTGGTCATATACTTGGATGATATAACTATCTTCTCCAAGTTAGATGAGGAGAATTTGAAACATCTGAAAAATACTTTTGAGAAGTGCAGGAAATATGGCCTATGTTTGAATCCTAAGAAGTCTATTTTTGCTCTAGAAGAAGGAAAGCTATTGAGACACATTGTTTCAAGACAGGGAGTAAAAATAGATCTAGCAAGAGTACATGCTGTACAAAAGATACCTCTACGTAGAAGTAAGAAATATATTTAGAATTTTTTGGGGAAAATAAGCTTTCTAAGGAGATTTGTGTCAAACTATGCTGAAATTGTGAGATAGATTACTAATATGATGAAAAAGGAAAATGAAGTACATTGGACTAAAGAGGCTAAAGAGTCGTTTTCAAGGATCAAAGAAGCACTACAAGCAGCTCTAGTTTTGTTTAGTCCCGATTATAAAAAGCCCTTTAAAATATTCTCATTTTCATCATCTACTTCAATAGTTGTTGTTTTTCTACAGAAAAATGATGAAGGTAAAGAGCAGACAATTTCTTTATTTAGTAAGGTACTCAAGGATGCTGAACTAAAATACAATATTCTTGAAAAGAAGTTTTATAGACATTTTTGGGCACTGCAACCCCAATCATACATGTCCATAAACCAAGGGCTTCTAAGTCCCTAAAGGTGTTGCTTCACACCCTAAAGGAGCAAGGTCAGCTGATTACATCATCTCCCAGAAGTTCTCCATGGAAAACTGCTCAGAACTGGTCAAAACTGGACCATACAGATTGCCCATTGTTAAGGGTGCGATGCTTCCCAACTGCCTAGTGCAAAAGGTGCGATGCATATTGGATAGCCCTTCTGTAGGGTGCGATGAGAGAGAGTAGACAAATGGCAGAGATAGTTTGCAAGGTGGATGATCATGGAATCTTCCAGAAACGTCTCCTATGACACTTGCCTCTCTGAATTCGCCCAGGGATGAGTAAGAGATCATGAATCTCCAAGTGGAACCAAGAACTATCAGAGAGAGGACACTAATAAAAAACCCAGCAGCTGACTCACCCCCTACAAACATCTATATATGGATCCCTCATCATAGAGATCCAGAGGTTGGAATCTTGTATTTTGTAAGGAAGTGCTGTTGGTTTCTTGGTGAAACATCATAGTGTTGGGTGATCTAAGCTTTTCATGAGGTGAAGAAGGGCTTTCATGCTGGGATGATGACGCTGGGTCAGAACAATTGGTTGTAATCCTCTTTGCTATTCTTTCTATTAATGAAGCTATTCAAGTTTTCCTCCACATTCTTGTATGTTTGATGATATATGCATTTGTGTGATCAATATATATTTGGTCCTATATTGTTTATGAGTGTTGATCTCTGTTCTTCGATAGTGTTATGCTGCTTTGACTCTACAGGTGCTCTCTGAAGCAAGGAAGCAAGCGGCAAAGATTTTTCAGAAGGGAGAGGAACCAAACAAGGAACCAAGCACAAGACTGAGGTTGGTACCTTTGTTCCCCTCTTATCTACTTCTCATAAAGGAAAATGAAAGTAGTTTTAGTGTGTTTGTTTCTAAGATAGCTACCCATCTTAGTGGGACTAGCAGCTCCGAGTGGACACTAGATTTCCCGATAACAAAATGGTGACTCCATTGGGGAGTGAATAACTTGTTTGTTTGTCTATAATTGTTTGTTTTATAAACTTACAGACAGAGCCTGAAGTCAAGCCAGCTAGCCTTCGAATTGCATTTGCTATGCAAGTGCAAAGTAGATCAATGCTGCTTCAGTCTATCTCCGGGTTTTGTTTATAAACTAAACAATCGATTTGAAAACATCCTAATTGCCCTGGTGGTGGCTCTAGTAACCTCATTAGATCAGCCCCTGTGATTTATATTTACTGATTATCACTTGCTCGGCCTAAATCCCTGAACTGAGCTGCAAATTGTGATCAAAAGCCAAGTGAAGTCTCGTCTTGGTACCATCGCACCCTCTCTTCAAGGAAATTAGTAGGCATCACACCTCTCGTGTGCAGTAGGTGGGATGCACACTAGATTCCCTGTGTAACAGGTGCGATGATCAGAAAAGGTTAACTTTGCCTTCAGACTTTGGTTTTTCTTCACTCTCTTCAGCTCTATTAAGAAGTTTTATTGTATGTGATCAGTATACCACTGTGGAAACCCCCTTCCTTTCATTATTCCACCTCCATCGTGGAAATAAATCTGAATGTTTTTATGTATTGTGCGCCATTTTCAGTTCTCTTTTACAAAGAAGTAGCGTAATCGAACTGTCGTTTCTTGATTTGAAAGTGTCGCAAGTGTCGTTTTCAGTCCAAGAAGAGAATCCTATTGTTCTTGATAGTCGATTATACTGTTACTCTTGTATTTGATTTGGATTAGTAGTTTTTCAAGTGTCAAAAGCAATTTTCAATTCAAAATCGCAAAGTGTCATCATTATCTTCCTTTCGTTTTGAAGAGAAATTTGTTAGTACTGTCGCTTTGAAAAGATAATTCAGATTTGTGCTCAGCATTCTTTTTGTCATTCACACATTAAGAAAGTGAAAAAAAAATACATGCATTTGCATTTAGACTGCTTGTTGGTTTGATTTAGGACAGTGCATCTAGTGTGTGCTCTCTGCTCTATGTTGAAAGAATCTCATTTCTCTTTCCCTAGTAGCTAGGATTTTCATTGCAAAAAGAAGATTAAACGATTGTTTATCATCTTAGATTGCATTTTAGGAATTGTATATCTACATCTCATGGTGAACCTGAAAGGCAAATCTCTTAAGCAAGATCAACTGTAAAATAAATTCAATGAACATAAAAACGCTTTGGAACCTAACGCACAACATTTAGAAGTCTAGGCTAGAGACGTATTCCAGCGTCGTAAAGCCTGGTAACTGTTGCTTTCATTGTTGGTTGGGTGATTCCTCCACTTTGAGATGACAAGTGCCAGTACAGACTTGTGCTCCCACATACCGTTGAGTATATATTGGGAGACCACAATACGCTATATCCTTTATCCTTAGGAAGTCGTGTCTGCCGCCCTATCGATCACAATGCACTGAACACAACATTTGGGAAGATTGACTTCCATACCGTAAAAAGTATTCTGCAGTTTTGCGATTGGTTTGGTAATCCCTCTGTCTAGATTTCCAGAGTAGTCTCTTTCATTCTTTTTCAGACTCCTTAAAGGAAAAGGTCCATTTGAGCACTTGTCACTTCAAGCTCATTAAAAATCGAAGGCGACTAGAGTCATCTTTTGTTTTTTCTCGACTCTTAAAAATTGAAAAAACAAGTTGTGTCAAAGCGTCTAAAATTTATTTTAATCAGAATAATATTACTGTTCCCGTGTTGGTCTTAGGTTGAGGAAAATGGAGTCCACCAACCAAGGATTTCCCCTTGGAGGAAATCCTAGTCCTTTCTCCTCTTGGGGAGATGTTGGTGCACCCCATATGGCCACATTGTCACTTCCAGGATTGACGATTGGCTTGCCAATATGGCTCTTCTCGACCTCTGTCATTCAGAATTCTGTGATTCCTGAATAATCAAGTCAGCAACTAGATGATACTATAGTTACCCCCCAACCTTCTACTTCATCCATTTCTCCCTCTCCTCCTTCCTCTTCGCTTGATGAAGTTGGTAAAGCTACAAATCAAGTAACTAAAAAGGAGAAGAAGGGGAAGGAGAAGAAGGAAAAGAAGAAGAAGGAGCCAAAGGCAAAAAGGGGTAACCAAGCATCATCTAGTGAAAATCCACACACTACACCCTCTAAGCCTAAATCTCATGTGCCATTTGCAAAGGAGACCACTATCATCGAGATTGTCCTTGCATCCCTCGGATCTTAAGGGACTGGTCTCCTCATTTGCACAATCCGGTGTCATCAACCTTTGAGGATCATGTTGAAAGTACACCATGAACTAGTGAAAACGAAGTCACTAGACAGAAAGAGAAATCTAAATTTCCCTGCAGACTGTGTGAAGGCGACCATGCCCTCCACCGTTGTCCCTTCCTGGACGAAGCTAAAAGAGTCTTGGATAACCGTCTTGCGTCACTGCAGCGACTTCCTCCTGGATATAAGAAACTCTTGCTGAGTCCATCACTAATTGAAAATCCGACTAACACACCATTATGGTCAGTTGAAGCATCTATCATTGAGGATAAACCCTATGAATCCACACCAAATGAAAGTCAAAAGGTCGAGGTGATGTTCGACCCGGTCTTGCCTTCAGAAGGTCCATCTTCAGATGATACAGTCACTGAAGAGAATGAGAACGACACTGTTCAAATTCTTTTCGTAAACACAGACTCCGATGAACATAGGGGCAATCTACCCGTTCCTTTACCGCAGGAAGGAAGTTTGTCAGAGTCATATCCGGTCGTCTATTCGGTCCCACCTCCAAGCAACCTAGTCATTTCCTTCGATTGGAATCTACTAGGCAGACCCCGTTTACTAGCTAGTGTACCATTCCAAATAGTTGTACAAGCTTACAGAATGGTCATGGCTGGTACCATCATAGATGAAGGGGCTTCTGTGAGTATCCTTTCCTCAACTTCTTGGAAAGCGCTTGGTTCGCCATCGCTTCTGCCTGAAATGAGAAATCTGACGGGCTTCAACAAAGGAACCAGTCGACCGTTAGGGATCCTTCCCAATGTACCTATAACGTTGAGAAGGAAAACCGTTTATATGAACGTAATGGTAGTCCAAGGACCTCTAGATTATAATCTACTCCTCGGACGTGACTATATTTATTGCATGGGAGCCATTGTCTCCTCACTCTTTCGAGTAATGTGTTTTCCGCACGAAGGCCAAGTGGTCCAGCTCGTAGACCAGCTTTCGTTCCCCAGCTCACACATAGCTAATAGTCAAATACCATCCCTAAATGGTCTTTCCATGCAAAGAATGTCTCATCAATCTCCAGTCCGACCACCTGAAGAACACGAGTAATTCAGGAGTCATGACTGAAACCCAGGGGGCATGCACCCTGGTCTGCTTTGGTAGGAAAACTTTAGGTATAGGGTAGGTTTCCGTAGAGGATAAATGACTGGTCTGACACACCCATCCATTTAGGAAAATTGGGTTAGACTGGAATAAGATACCTCTGTTAGAAGGTAGGCCCTTCCTGATAGAACAAATGTTTTGTCTACAAATTGAGGGGTAACCTGGAGAAGGTAGGCCTTTCCTGATAGAACAAATGTTTTGTCTGCAAATTGAGGGGTAACCTGGAAAAGGTAGGCCTTTCCTTGTAAAACAAACGTTTTGTCTACAAATCTAGAGGTAACCTGGGAAACTCTACTTCGCTATACTTGGGGGCATGCAAACCTTTTTACGTGAAAGTGAAAAGCGACCATTTATTTTCCTAGTTTGTAGATTCTTAACCCTTTAAACTCGTAGGATTGGTCGTTTCTAGCTTACATAACGGAAGGAGTCAGAGCATAATTTCGAATGGTGCAAGATCCATAAAAAAAGAACCTATCGATGAGACATCCTTATTACATGACTAGCATGAGCAGTTTTTTGTGAAGTTCAATCTCGTTAAAAATTAAACCTAAGCAATGTGAAAATGTTTCCCCTAGAGTTTAAGCTCATTAAAAAATGAACCAATCTCTGGTAAATAACCATTGTGAATGCATTATCATCAGCTTTTGAGCCTTGGTCGTGTTCTCATTATCACATCCACTTTGTTTTTGGCCGATCATATGCCTCCATTTGATTGTTTACCCTTTTTGAGGAACATCTGTGATGAGTGATCTTGTTAGCCATCCTTGTGACACTGTCGTGATTGGAAAATTCCAAACCTTACCTGGAATCAGCTGCTACCCAAAATCATCACTCGTTCCTCAAGAAACGAGTCTCCTTTAAGCTCTTTTCATCTGACTCGTAAAATATGAAAAGATTGTCGAGCAATTGGCCTCTCCAGCTCGTTAAAGCTACTGGAAGTGTTATCCCTCCTCTAGATTTTAATATTTTTGGACCTGAGGGATTATTACACAAAAAGATCGAGCGCTTGTCTTGTTCGGCTCGTTAAAACTATCGAAAATTCATCCCTTTCGTATTATTTTATACTTTTTCGGACTTAAGGGATTATATGATGAAAAAGGATTATTGGAGTTTCCTTTCCGTCCCTTTTTCAGACTCTCTAAAATTGAAAAAGGACCAAGTTATCATTGTCATTAAACTCGTTAAAACCAATAGCGACAAACTTGTCATATAGACAAGAACGAGTTTCACTATCGCTAGGCTCGTTAAAACATAGCGATGGGTTCGCCCGAAGGGCGAATTATAGAACAAGCATATGTTATCCTCCTCAAGCTTGATAAAAATAAAGAGGTACTGGTCAGCAATGACTGGGGAAAATTGGGAAGAAAACTTGAAGAAACTTTATTGGTAGCAAGTCGCTCTTGAACATGACACTTTCACTCCATAACTGAGTCAGGTTGGGTTATTCCATTCACCGGTCATATTACCATTGGTCCATCACGCCATCCACTTTTGGGGTTAACGCTACCAATCCATTTTAGTGTCGCCGATATGTTCAAGAGAAGTCGCTCAAAGAATTCACTTGTGTCTCATCCACTGCAATACGTTCACGCTCCATTCTTCATGACCGCCACCCTGAACCTTGTATCATCAGATCGTTTTCACCTCCATAAAAATCATTTGCTCCGTTCTGTGTCATAGATGTGGGATCCATTAAGGCCCTCCTACGACAGGTCACTTCTTGTCGACATCAGCTCATTATCCAAGAAGTCGACCTAGGAACAACCCTTTCAGTACTTTGAAGCTTGCATGCCTCAATGGCAAGTTTCTCACTTCCGGCGACAGGTTTACATCAATGGCCTTCGACTGAAAGATTTTATGTGGTGTTCGATGCCAAGTCCCTTTTTCACACCACGTGAATTGTACTGTCGTACCTTGAGGGTCATCATCATTATCAGTGATTCCTCCCGCGCTTGTTAACAACTTACATCATTGGTTGGTAATCAGGCGATGTCTTTCCATGTTCGACTCCAGAACATCTTTCACATGGATCGACTTGTACTCCGGGCGAAGATTGAACAAGTTAGAAGACCCCGGATCTAGTTTCATCCATCCAGGCTACGATACATTCAAGGAAATAAAGACATCAAATGTACATCATTGCCGAACAGATAATCATCCAAATCAAAGGATGATGACTCCGTCCGAATCATCAGTCTGCTACATAGACGATTGTTTGCCCTATGTACATGAAAATGAATTTATAAAGTTGAGCATGGGAATGCCTGCCTCAGCTAGATCATGAAAATATTATGAAGATAATGTATTGTATTGTATCATATTACAGGTCACCTTCCAGCTCGAAAAACCTCGAATCCTCATGATAAAGCATTTCACTCGACATCAAAATATTAATGACCTCATACTTTAGGGGGCAACTGTTATAGACATTTTTGGGCACTAAAACCCCAATCATACATGTCCATAAACTAAGGGCTTATAAGTCCCTAAAAGTGTTGCTTCACACCCTAAAGGAGCAAGGTCAGCTGATTACATCATCTCCCAGAAGTTCTCCATGGAAAACTGCTTAGAACTGGTCAAAACTGGACCATACAGACTACCCATTGCTAAGGGTGCAATGCATCCCACCTGCCCAGTGTAAAAGGTGTGATGCATACTGGATAGCCCTCCTGTAGGGTGCGATGAGCGAGAGTAGACAAATGGCAGAGACAATTTGCAAGGTAGATGATCATGGAATCTTCCAGAAAATTCTCCTATGACACTTGCCTCTCTGAATTCGCCTAGGGATGAGTAAGATATCATGAATCTCCAAGTGGAACCAAGAACTATCAGAGAGAGGACACTAATCAAAAACCCAGCAGCTGACACAGCCCCTTGCAAACATCTATATATGGATCCCTCATCATAGAGATCCAGAGGCTGGAATCTTGTATTTTGTAAGGAAGTGTTGTTGGTTTCTTGGTGAAACATCTTGGGTGATCTAAGCTTTTCATGAGGTGAAGAAGGGCTTTCATGCTGGGAGGATGACACTGGGTCAGAACAATTGGTTGTAATCCTCTTTGCTATTCTTTCTATTAATGAAGCTATTCAAGTTTTCCTCCACATTCTTGTATGTTTGATGATATATGCATTTGTGTGGTCAATATATATTTGGTCCTATATTGTTTATGATTGTAGATCTCCGTTCTTCAATAGTGTTATGCTACTTTGACTCTACAAGTGCTCTCTGAAGCAAGGAAGTAAGCGACAAAGATCTGTCAGAAGGGAGAGGAACCAAACAAGGAACCAAGCGCAAGACTGAGGTTGGTACCTTTGTTCCCCTCTTATCTACTTCTCATAAAGGAAAACGAAAGTAGTTTTAGTGTGTTTGTTTCTAAGATAGCTACCCGTCTTAGTGGGACTAGCAGCTCCGAGTGGACACTAGATTTCCCAATAACAAGAAGGTGTATGCCTTAGTGAAAGCCCTAAAAGCTTTCATGACCTATGTGTTATAGTCACAAATTGTTGCTTATGTGCCAAATGCTGCAGTCAAAGATGTCTTAGTTGAGATTGATGTGGAGGGTAAAAGAGGAGAATGGATAGCTAAGATCCAAGAATATGACCTAGACATAAAGGCAACCAAATTAGTGAGAGGATAGGGGTTGGCAAAGATGTTCGTTGAGTCAAATTTTTAGGATTTAGGAATCAATTTACTAACACCTATAAATGGATAAACGAGCAGGGAAAATGAAGATAAATCAAAGCTAGGTATGAAGATCCGATACAAATTTCTATGCTCAAATTGGTATAAGAACATAGTACACTATTTATTTTTTCTTTGTTGCCCTCAGTCATTAGATAGAACAAGATATAGAGAATTAAAAATCAAGGCACAACCATAAGTGATTGTTGAGGATGGATTGTATTGGAAAGATCCTGCTGGAATTTTGTTGTTATGTTTGACAGAAGATGAGTGTACATAGATAATTAAGGATTATCATGAAAGGTCATGTGGGGGTCATTACAGTTGGAAGGTCATTGCTCATAAAATTCTCCAGGCAGGTTTTTATTGGCCTACTTTATTCAGTGATATATATAGGTTTGTCAGAGGCTGTCAAAAGTGTCAGTTTTTTGCTGAGAAGAAGAAGTTGGCCCCTTTGCCTTTGATTCTAGTCTTCATAGAAGAACCCTTCAGACAATGGGGGCTAGACTTTGTTGGAGAAATTAATCCCCCTTCAAGTGGACAGTATAAATGGATTCTCACAACAACTGATTATTTCACCAAGTGGGTAGAAGCTATACCTACTAGAAAGGCAAATGACCAAGTGGTGATGAAGTTTTTAGAAGAAAACATTTTCAGCAGATTTGGGTGTCCTGTTAAAATCATAACTGACAATGGTCAAGTATTCAGTTCAGTTAATTTTGTTTCTTTTTGTCAGAAATATAATGTTATTCTATCTCATTCAAGATCTTATCACCCTCAAGGGGATGGGTTGGCCGAATCCACTAATAAAACATTGGTGAAAATTCTTAAAAAGACCATTGCAGAGAATCAGAAGGACTGGGATTCAAAATTGAAGTTTGCTCTTTGGGTTGTCCGAGTGACTACAAAGCGGTCTATAGGCAAATCACCTTTTGAGCTAGTGTATGGAACGTAGGCTTTGTTTCCTAGTGAGCTTGTGAAACCTGTGATTGCAATGATTCAGGAAACAAAGGAAGAACCCAATGCTTTAGTGAGAGGATTCATAAGGTAATGGAGTTGAATGAAAGAAGAGATAAAGTGAGAGATAATTTGATTATGTATCAATAAAAAATGAAAGGTATTTTTGACAAAAAAGCAAAAGAATTTGATTTTAAAGCTGGAGACCTAGTGCTAAGGTGGGATATCAGGAGAGAAGACAAGGGAAAACATGGGAAGTTTGACCCTCTATGGTATGGACCATTCAAGATTACAGAGGTAAGGGCAAACAATACATTTCACTTGGAGAATCTTGATGGTGAAACTTTACAACTTCCTGTCAATGGGTAGTACCTCAAACATTATTTCCAATTCTGAGTTAAGTACACCTTGTCATTGTAAATACCAGAGTGAATTCATTGTATATATTCATAGAATTGAATTTGGCGAAGCAATACATGACTCCATGCCCGAGGTGAAGGCACTAATCTATGGTTCTTAGTGCTTCTATGGAAAAAGCACTATCCCCAGGTGGAGCCAGGTGTTGTAGCTTACTCTGTCATTTTAGTTTTTAATATTATTCAAAATCCAAAAAAATGAAATATTATGTTTAAGTTTTGAAAAATCACAAGAAGGTTTGAAATTTTTAAATATTATTTCAAATTGCACTATCGATGACATTTAAGATGTTATGAAAGTGGGCCCAATTCATTTGCTAAATCCCGAGCGTTTATGTGAAGCATGATTGAATATCGGTAAAGGAGGCAGATAAAGTGCTCTGCGGGGGAACAACGAGCGCGGGTTATAATTCACGGCTAAACCCCTGCAGTTGACCCTGACGTCAATATGGTTGACGGAGATCGATGGCCTGTGATTGCTACGGGGGTTTAACTTTGATCAACACCCCGTACACCCCCTACCCCCGTGGCGGGCCAGCCACCAATGTTTCGCTCCACCTCACCTCCTCCACGCCATCCTCCTCTCCCATCCATTTTTGTCCAGCTAACCCTTCGTACCTCGTCATCTCATCTCTACCACTTCATTAATTCGTTACATAATTCCATTTTTCCCTTTGTTTTACTCACTAGTTATAAAAGAAAAATGAAACTTCATTGTATTAGTTTTTTTTTCGGTACAAGCAACGCCAGCGTATCAACTTTCACTTCCAGTTCAACATTCTGAGTCAGCAATTGTCATTTTCAGTCGTAAGAAGTCCCTTGTATTCATGGCAATGGTTAGGTCAGGTGTTTTAGCAGCTTTTGTCCCAAAAACCCACTTGTTTCCAGAATTCATTCAGTGGTTAGCTTCTTCCATGTACCCTAAGCAATGTTTTGTCATGAATCAGTTAGGAGAAAGTGTCTTCCAAGTAACTTCCCAGTTAATCCACCAAGCTTTCAATTACCTTGTCTCTGGAACTTATGTCACCTTTACTGAAGAATCTTTAATCTCATATTATGACAACCTATCGTCCCAAGAGTCTTCTTATGCTTTATCCTTCTTGGCTCCTAAACCTGGACAGTTCTCCCTAGATGAAAATTTGTTTTCTTTAGATATATTTGCAGCAGAGATAAGACCAATTTTGCAAATCATTTCTAAAATTTTGGGGAGGGAAGACTCCAGATAGGTTGATAAATCAGTTTTGGGATTTTTCACCATGATGATGAAGCCAGAAGTGGTATTAGATATTCCAGCATTTTGGGTGGACACTATTAACACTCAATTCATGACTCTGTCACTTACTGGTTCTTTTAAATTTCCATCAATTATTACTTATTTGTTCTTGTACGAGAATGCTGAGAATTTTGGCAATTTGGGGTTAAACATTGTGGATATAAATAAAAAGAAACAGGAAGTGGTGTTCTAGACAAACCTAGTGAAGGGTGATCCAGAAGATGCTGACTTGTTTGAGTTTACCTCTTTATTCCTTCCAGTGGTCTACAAGATTTTGAATGGGACTTCGCCACCAACTTTTCTTCCTAAGGCTCAAGAATTTCTTCAACTGAGAAAAGATGTAAGATGTAGAGACTAGTTTATATTTGAAGAGCATGCAGAAATTAGGATTTATGGAGCCTCAATAAAACCATATAGACTACCAAAATCTGGGCCAATGAGACTCTTTCCTCTTGAGTTTATTAGAAAAAGCTTAAATGTGGATCAAGTTCATTTTATCCCAATGAAAAAGGGTTATCTCTTTAATTTGCCCAGAATAGTGGGACCTTTCATTGTGGACACAAGACAAGCTGCCCAAGAGTTTGAAAATTTACTAGGTGGTATGTGTATTTTACAGGTTGTGGAGTGGGCTTATGACCCACATCAGATCATTTCTAAGAGGAGGACAGAAAATGGATATTCAGCTTTTGTACATGAAAGTAGGCCAGAGGTTGAGAAAATGGCAAATGGAGGTTCACTAAATACCAAAGGGGCAGAGATTGAAACCCCTAGTATTTCAGAAAAGGGTGCAAAAAGGGCCAGAGAGGAAGTCATTGATCTTGATGAAGATGAATCAGAAACAACAAAATGAACCAAACTATTGGATGCAATGTCTTTAGCACAACCCGAATTAATAATTCAATTGGGAGAAACAGAGCGTGCACCAGCTTCTCCATCCTCTAGGGAGCTTGTTCATGAGCAAGTTTCTCTTATTCAGAGCATGTTTGCTCAAATAGCTAAAAGAAACAAGAAAATCAAGTTGAATATGGAGGCTTAGGCTGAGAAGGGTCAACTTAAAATTATTGTCTCTCATCCCACAGAAATGTTAGTTGGATCCTATAGTAACTTTAAAACTGTCAATTTGACAGTTGATACTAAAAAACTCCCCATGCTTGACAAAATCAATTTGCACATGCAGACTTGGCAATTGATTGTTAATGATCTACATAAAACAAATGCAGCTGCTATTAAAGCAGAGAAAATGTTGCATAAAGTGATCAAGCAATTGAAGCTAGAGAAAGCTAATTCCAGAGCTCTAAATGCTCAGGTAGATGAATTAAAGAAGATCATTGTGAAAATAGGAGTCAATCCTGATGATCAACTTGTAATACAAAAGTTATTGCAATCTACTAAGTCTGAAATTGGAATTTTGAGAAAGAAGTTGAATCTTCCTACAGGTGAGCACCCTATTGCTGAAGTTGAAAATGAAAAAGAAAATCTTTTACAAGATGTTTTGCAGAAGACTGAGGAGATCTCTGTGCTTAAGGAATCATTGGCCAAGCTATAGAAACAAGTAGACACTCATGTCTGCATAGTAGTGATGCCAGCCAATACAGAGGATCCAGTGGCACAAGTGATGCAGTTGGGTACATAATTAAAAATGGCTGAGCATGATTTGAAAAAAGCACAGAGGGATATGGAGACAGTTTGTAAATTATTAAACTTGAGTGAAGAGGAAGCTAGAATGGAGAAGGAAAATGCTAAGAAATACAGGGAAGACTTCCAAAGGGCTGAAGAGGAGATAAAAAGGTTAAAGGAGAGGATGAAAGGTAATATGTCCTTAATCCGAGCTAGGGAAACCCTCTGGGATGAAATTATTGAAGTCATCCCGAATATCTCGGAATTCCTTGTCATTGTGTCTGTTGAGAAAATAATTGTGAGGGACATCAAAAGTTTGGTTATGCAAGACAAACAAAAATTGTTAGAGAGATCCAAGTTTTAAAAAAGAATGATAGATTTTATTAACTCTAAGTTTGATGTAGAGCTTAAATAACATGACCTTATGGACAGAACATTGTGTGCAACGGATTTCAATAAAATGTTTATTAAAAATGTCTACAGAAAGACTGCTGAGAAGAAGATGAATGAAATAAAAGAAGCAGTTTCCAGGTTCAATATTCTATTTGATAAAAGAGTTAGAGCTGGGCTTTCCTCTTACTGGGATTTACAAGGAAATTTGCTGCCATGGGAATCATACGAGACTTTGATAGTAGAAGCAAAATGTAAGATTGATGGAACCCATGAAAAGACAACAGTACTGAAAGGAGCTACTATTGTGAACTATCTAAATAAGGATTTTAAACTTCTATGGATGGTAAATACTTTGTTCATAGATAAACCTACTTATAGTAGGATCACAAAGCTCAGAATGGAACTCAACAAACTAGAAGAAGCAGCAAAACCAAATGTACCATTGTGGAGCAGATGCGAAGAATGGATGATAGAACAAACAAAAGATTCATCAGCAAGGCCATCCACCTAGACCAACAATCTGAGTAGTGACAAGCAACAATCAATCATAATTTGATTTTATTTGATTTTATGTTATTTTATTTTATAAGAAAAGTGAGGTGTCTTTTACCCTCCAATGTAATATTTTAAAATGACTTTTACTTAAGGTAGTTAGAAAGTAGTTAAGTAGTTCAACAATTTTTCTAGTAGTTACCAACTGTCCCATGATGTATAAAAAGAGAGAAAATTAAAGAAAAAGGGTTCGAGTATGATTTGTAATCTCTCTGTTATGTGTCATTTTATTTCCTTCTATTTTTGACTATGGTAATGAAGCTGCTGGTCTTTGTTTTCTTTTGTGAATAAAGTTAAATTCCCTTAAAATAGCGCTTCCATGTTTAAAGTTATTTTCTCTATATTTCCTCTGAGTTAAATATAATAGCTTCTATTAAATATAGCATGTTGTCTGAAACTTTCCTTAGTATTCTTCACACAGAATTTGTAATCAACATCAAATGGCATCTTGAAATTTTCATGTTGTCTATAAGTCAAGGGTTTTAAGAATAATGATATTAATACTCCTCAAGATAAAGACATTTTATACTAAAAAGTGTCATGAATAATCAAACTTTAATGTCTTAGGCATAATTTCTCCATAACCAAGAAATTGGTTTCCTAAGAGACAACAGTACCCATAACATATTCAGCAACTCAACTTTTTCAATCCATGGGACCAACTTCACAGTCTCCAATCTCGTGACCGCAGTCTCTTCATAGTAGATTCTTGTCATGTATTTGTTTGTGGCCAAATGCGGGAATTTGTCGTGATCAGCGAGATCCTAGTCCTCCATTTTTAGTGAAGGTATGCATCCTTACTGTGCGCCTTCAAATGGAACTTTATCTGGTAATAGCAGCATTGAGACCATAAATTTTCTAGAATCAGGATCTTTCAGGACCTTTGCTTTTCCTTTCATGGAGGGATATACTTTAGGAACCTAGTGATAGGCTTGCCCTCCTCAACATCCAACTCTTCAACCCCTTCACAAAGCTCCTCTTCGTCCAGATCCAAGGCTTTGAATGGTTGTTTGGCCTTATCCATCTTCCCTATATGTCGAACCTCAATAGGGTTCTTCCTTAGTGACTACCTCACCGGTACATCCTATGGTTTCTTTTTTTTTTTCCTTAGCAGCAGATGATTTAGGCCTAGGTGACCTTAGCGCTGTTGGCACAGACAATGTAGCTTCCATCGACGTGACTTCATGGGCAACAGCTTGAGAGACAATGACATCAAAACTTGCAGCTTCTGCGGGATTGGTTGTATACATTTTCTCGAAGATGAGCTCACAATTCCACTCAGGTAAATTTGTGAATGTCAGTTGTGACAGAAGTACCTACCAATCTTCTCAGTTCATAAATTTTAGACAACATAGCTTAAAAATAATTTCTAGAAGGAAAAGTGTTCTACTGTAGCCCAAACTTTTAGATTTATAGGTAATTTTGAATTCAAATTCGACCATTCCCTCCAATTTCTTCTCATAAATGCATCTTTGGAGACAAATTTCCAAATCTTTGTGCCATAAATGAAGCCTACCCACTCCTCCTAGCAGGATTTTCGCTATCCAATCAGCTACAGTGCATCCAATGACTATATTTGGACTCATTTGCATGACACCATCCTCCATGGTATAGCCTTCTTGGTGCAACTTCTCTTGGCACACTGTTGGCTTTCCTCACGTAGCCCCATTACTTTGTTTTCTTAGTCTTCGGGCAGTGTAGTTTATAGTCCCATACTCCCTCGCAGCTGCTTGGAGTACTAATACTATCCTACCATCATATAGTCATTGGGTAGGGGTAGGATCCCATTCATATAACTTCAGTCTACTCCTATTCACTCTTCCTGGAAATATTTTCCCATGCAACTTCGCGAGCTGAACTAGGCCACCATCTATAATTTATTTGACTACATATGGCCCCAACCAGTGCATTTGAAGCTTCCTAGGGAACTTTGTGAACTTTCAATCATAAAGTAAGACCAAATCATTCACCCTAAAGGTGTCGATCATGCCATGCCTTTTTTCGCTCCTTTTTCACCTATTAGTTAAATCCTGCTAAGAACCTATATTCTTCTCACTCCAACGACTGCGCGAGGCGCTCCTCCATAGTCTCGCGGTCCACCATATCATTCAATGCTACAATCTGTAGGCTAGGCACAATATATTCCATAGGCATCACAACCTCTGTCCCATATGCCATCCTGAATGGGGTTTTTCCAGTCAACTTCCTACACATCGTCCTATATGTCCATAGGACCGCCGGTGTGCGCACATCCCAATCGCTTCTCTGTGCATTGTAGAACTTCATCAATGTTCTCTTGAAGATTTTATCGAATGCTTCAATGTACCATTTGGCTGAGGATGATAGGGCATACTATTTTGATGATAAACCTGAAACTCTTCGAACATCAAGACAATAGCTTCATTCAGAAAGTGCATAGCCCTATCACTCATTAGTATCTTAAGACACCCAAACCTTGTCAAGATATAATCAAATAGGAACTTCGCAGCTGTAGCGGCAGTACAATCCTTCACCGATGGTGCTTCTTCCCATCTTTTCCAATACTTCGTCGCAATAATAATGTACCACACGCTCGTATTTTTCCCTGGAAGTTGTATCGGACCCACAAAGTCAATAGCCCATTTTTCCAACACTTGTAATGAAATCTGAGGATTCAAGGGAAATTCATCCCTTCACGGGGACTTTTCCATCCTCTGACATGCATCACATGCCTTGCAATATGTCTTAGAATCCTTATGTAGCATTGGCCACCATAATCATGCGCACAGAATCCTCTGCGTGGTCGCTCTACCTGCATAGTGTCCTCCCACCACTCCTCCATGTTCTTCGGTGAGGATACTAGATCGTTCAAATTTCGGAATTGTTACACAAAATTTTGTCATTGTCCCTGTACTCCCCATTCCAAGATCATTGAGGACCTCTACAGTGAACCCTACTTGCTTTCCCATCATGAAGAAACTGCCAGTATGTCCCTCTTCATGAGTATCATAATTCCCCTTTGCATCATTCCCCAAGTATCTTCCTTTTACCCCAGTTTACAAGACTGGTGCTAATGACCAGTTTCCTCCTCATGCCGATTTATAGAGATTAAAACCAGGACTAGCATCGTACGACACTACTAATCCTTTTATCAGGTGCATTGATCCTCTTTTAGCAAGTTTTTTAAATATGAAGTTGAAGCTTCTAGGTCTAGAAGCTTCGTAACGGAAGTCTGGTAAATGGTTGGGTTAGATGGAGCCGAGGAAGTCAATTTGGGCTCCTTTCCCCTATTAGGATGGCACCAACCCAAGAGATAAAGCCTTCTCCCATGATAAGAGGAACTGTTTCCCTTCTATCTGTTATAGACATTTTTGTGCCTTACAACATTGAGCATGAAATGTCCATAATCTAAGGGATCCAAAGTCCCTAAACATGTTGTTCCTACCCCTAGAGGAACAAGGCTAACAAACCACAGCAATTCACAGAAGTTCTCCACCTGAAACTGCTCAAAAACAAGTCAATTCAAGATCATTTCAGTGGCTACACTAGCTGTTTGCGCTGAATGTCAAAGCCAACACTGGCTACCTGCGTTGAATGTCAACTGGAACACTGGCTACCTGCGCTGAACAAGAATGGACAAGTGGCAGACTCATTTCTCAAGGTGTCAAAACCCAGGAAGCTTCCAAAATGACACTTGCCTCAAGGAATTCGACTGGTGATGAGTAAGAGGTTCCAAATCTCCAAGTGGAAGCAAGAACCTCCAAGTGGACTCAAGAACTGACAGAGGGAGAGGACACTAGTCAGATCTCAAGCTGACTCATCCTCTCTCCAAACATCTATATATGGATCTCTCCTCCATGAGATCTAGAGGCTGGAATTTTGTTATTGCAAAGAATTGCTGTTGGTTTGAGATTGGAATCATTTGGTGCTTAATGCTTTGAAGGGGCTGAAGATAGGAATTCCATTTGCTGGGAAGGAGATGCTGGATTGGAGCCCTCTAGGTTGTATCTCTTCCTGAACCTTGTTATTCATTAATAAAGCTATCTTGGTTTCTCCTATATGCTGATGCATTTTTGATGTATGAATGCATTAGTATGTTTAGTTTATTTCTAATCCTAAACTAGTTATGAATGTGAATATCTGTCTTTGTGTAGTGTTCTTCTCTTGTCACAAGTAGCTATTCTCTTGTGATCTTGCAGGAACCTGTTGAAGCTGGAGGAGCAAGAAGGCAAGTAGCTGTGAACACCCAAAGAGAAGAGAGACCGGATCGAGGGACAAATGGAAGACACCGGTAAGTCTATTGATCTCTCTTCTTTCACATTTCATAAAGGAAGTAACCAGAATAGCTCTCTGTTTGTTGCTAAGGCACTGTCACACCTTAGGTGGATAGGATCGTCCTGCATAGGCATTTTTCCCCACAACAAATTGGCGACCATACTAGGGACATTTGTTTAGTCATTTTATTTGTGTTTCTATCATTGTTTGTTTCATAGACTTGACAGCAACAATCGAACTGCATCTTTCCCGGATGCAAAGTAGACAGTTGCTGCTTTGATCCAATTGCTGGACTTGTCTATGATCTGAACAATGGACTCACAAATGATTTGATGATCCTTGTGATAGATCTTAGTAGCCCTTCAAATCATCCCTTTGATTACACCTTGCTTGTTGCTTTTATTTGGCCTAAAACAGTTGATTAAGTAGAAATCTGTGACCCAGAACCTGTGGGAAACGAGAGTTTCTCCTTCAGCGCAGACCCAGTGAAGGGATTCTGCATTTCAACGCAGTTCCCGTGAAGGCTACCTGCGCTAAATGTCAAAACCCCTGTGTTGAGGTTGCGCTGAACCAGTTTTTCCTTGTGCAGCTGGGGTTCTCTGCTCTGTTTTGCCTTGTTTTGATCTCTGATTTTTGCAGCCTGTAACCAGCATAGGTACCAGTTTGATAACTCCTTTTCTCTGCTTAGATTCCGCCTCCTTTTGTACAAAAAGACTGTGAGTGTTTTTATGTGTTTTTGCGTCATTTACAGTTTTCCTTTGCATGAGTGAAATAGTCATCCTGTAGCCCTTGATTCAGATCTGTTGATTGTGATCTTAGAAGAGAGTTGATTGGTTGTTTGTAGATTGATTATACATTTACTTTTGCTTATTGGTTTGAATTTGTCTCTTTTAAGTGTCGAAACAAGTCTTTATTTCGAAAATCGTTAAGTGTTGTAATCTCTTCTATCCTCTCTAATTTCGAAAAAGTAAACTTTTTTGTATTGATCATTTAAAAGCAAATTCAAAGTTGTACAAAAAGCTTTCTTTGTAGGCATCGATACTAAGAAAGCGGAAAACAAACACCTGCATTGTGCATTTGCATCTTGATAGTTTGCATGTCTGATTTAGGAAAAGTGCATTAGAGTGTGCTGATTGCTCTTTGAGAAAAGATGGTGTCTTTCTTTTCCCTTAGTAGCTAGGATTTTCAAAGTTGAAAAGATATAAAGCTTGCTTATCATCTTTAGACTGCATTTAGGAATTGTATCATACATCTCGTGGTGAACCTTGAAAGGCAAACTTCTAAAAAGATCAACCTAAAATAAATTGAATGAACTTAACAACGCTTTGCAACATAACGCACAACATAGAGGTCTAGGCTAGAGACGTGTTCCGGCGTCGTTAAGCCTGGTGACTGTCGATCTCGTGGATGGTGGGTGATTCCTCCTGAGGGACGATAGCGCCAGTACGGATTGTGCTCCCACGTACCGTCGCGTATATATTGGGAGACCCCTATAGGAATAAAACCTTTATCCTTAGGAAGCCGTGTCGGACGCCCTGCTGATCGTAATGCACTGAACACAGCATTCAGGAAGATCGACCACCCATACCCTAAAAATTATTCTGCGGTTTTGCGAAAAGTTTGGCACACCCTCTGCCTAGAACTCCAGAGCAGTTCCTTTTGGCCTTTTTCAGACTCTATAACGGAAAAAGTCCATCCGAGCATTTGTCACTTCGGGCTCGTTAAAACATCGAAGGAGACTAGAGTCATCTTTAGCTTTTTCTCGACTCTTTAAAACCGAAAAAGCAAGTTGTGTCTAAAAGCGTCTAAAAAATTCATTTAATTCAGAAACACACTTTCCCCTTTTGTATTTTGGTTGATCGAGTAATCCGCAATCGTGGAAGAAAGTCAATTGAAACCCCGTCGTTCGCGGAGGCTTACGAGTCAACCGTCTTGGTCTCCGGAATCGAAAACAGTACGGACAAAGCGAACTCGTTTAACCGGTTCGAAATCTCCTATCAAAGTTAGAACAAGTGTTCCGACAACATCTGAGATTCTGGTTACTCCAAACATTTCTGGAAACCCTGCCTCTATAGAAGAAGTTCAACAGCCACAGAGGGACAGTAACACTGATCCTAGTCTGGGGGCAAATACTTGCGTTACTGAACCAGTTCCATCTGTAACCGGTTCAGAGAGTCTTGCTCCTCAAACAACTGTCACTGTCGATTCAACCCCTTCTTCGGCACCAGAAATATTTTACGGACCTGACGGTCTTCCTCTTCCACCGGGTTTGATTGCGATAGAGGAAATTGTAGAGGATCCGCAAGAAAGTACTCCAACCCATTTTGGAGTCGGGGTCACTCTATTTCCTTCATCAGAAGTTAATCCACCACAAGTGGAAGTTCCTGTAGAATCGCTAGGCAATCTATTGGATAGACTCAAAATGTCTGAACAACCGTCAACATCTAGGACTGTGTCGAATGACACAGCGACGGTAGAAGCCCCTGCCATCACTTCGACAATGTTTGCCGGCATACCATCTGTCCCGACTAGCTCGCAACTGCTAGAAGGAGTCCACCAAGGGACTATTTCGACAGTGTGGTCTATTCCAGTTTGTTCATCCGGAATAATATCCGGCAACTCTTATGTTGAAACTCGCCAGATTGATCCATTTGGAGGTCAATTTGGGCAATCCAGTCCCCAAGGACAAACAATCCCCTTGAGTTCCGGATTGCTACCGTATGGGGGGCAGTATGCCCTTTCATTACCCCCTCCGGGAGGGTATCCATACGGGAGTTCACAACAGTATTCAGGTTATACTGGAATTACATCAAGTGGTTGGGTGCCTATGCTACCTCAACAACCGAGGGTTGTATATTCTATGCAACAGTGTGTACCTATGTCGAACATCCCGACCACACCGGCTATTGTGACAGTGTCGCAAGTTCAAACGTTGCCTATTGTATGTCAACCTCAGATTTCTCAGGTTGTAATGCAACAACCCCTTGACCCTGTGATACAACCACAATCGCCAACTGGTGGGGCGACACAGGTCCAAACGGGTACAATTACCCCACACCTTGGTCCAACAGTTAGTATAGCACAACAGAAAATGGCTTCACAACCGTGGCTGGTGCAATACCAACAACCACAATTCCAGCAAGTGTACCAAGGCTCTGAGCAGCAGATCTTTGCGAACAGTGGACAACCGTATATTCAAAACGGTCAAAACCAACCGCTTTACAGTGGTCAAGTCCACCAACCGTATCAGTCATACCAACATCAATTACATTATGCTGGTATGCAAAGGCCCACTGCTCAGGAAATTCCATCGTACCCTGGGTATGCCTCACCTAACCTGAATCAACAGTTGCCATTTGTGGCAACTTTAGAGTTACCCGATTTAGACCGATTAACCAACGATCCGATTTCTTACGCCCCTTGGTGGCCAGCGATTCCTCACAAACTTCCATCTGACATTCCTAAATTCAATGGAAATCCAGGTGAAGACCCATCGAATCACGTGATGAATTTTCATCTGTGGTGTTCATCAAACACCCTGAATGATGATTCAATAAGGCTTCGCCTTTTCCAGAGGACGTTAACGGGTCCAGTGGAAAAATGGTATATTGAATTACCTAGAGCCTCGTTCAACAATTTTAGCTCCCTAGCCACGACTTTCTTAACCCATTTTCAATTACCGATAAGGTATGAAACGGGAACAAAAATATTAACCAACTTCAAGCAGAAAACTGCCACTCATATATCCGATCGTATACATGAGTGGCCTCGTCGCCATAGGATGGTGAAAACATACGTTCCCGATCAGCTGTTAGCTGAATGGTTTATAAAGTCGTTACTTCCTGCTATAACAGAAGATGTGGCAAAGGGGGGAGTCGTAACAGAGGAGCAAGTTATTGCTCGTGCACAATATCTAGACTTAGTTTATACTCAGTCTGGCACGCTCTACGACAAAATACCTAACGCCCCTAGACCAGAATTCTCAATTCCTCCTCCTCCTAAATCAAATAGTGACTCTCATGCCGGCGATGGTGTGATTGGCACGGCAAACGCGAAATCGACAAAGGCTTCGTCTAAGAAAGCCCGTAAGAATTCGGATCAAAATGCAAAAGAAGAAATTCTTGCTTCGGAAGTAAATGCCGTATCAGCAGATAAAGGGAAAGAAACCAAACAACCAGGGAGCAAGAAGAAACAAAACAAAGGGAAGAAGAAGAAACAGGGTGAGTCATCCCCTGAAAAAACTTCTTCAAACCCTCCTGGAAATAGGAAATATCCATGTCAGATATGTGATGAGGATCATCGGACATGGGAATGTCCGTACAAAGCTGAGATAAAAAGATTCTTTAAGAGTCCGAAAAATCCAGCTGTGTTAACTGATCCGTTTCCCAATCCAGGTCAAAATCTGGTTGGTAGTGGAAATGCTTCCCCGTCGCAAGTGCTCATGTTGTCGGTTTCAAAACAGCAAAATGATGCTTTGATTTCGACAAGGAACAAAGATTACGGGAATCTGCAGCTGTCGAACGACAAAGGTAAAGATCAACCAAGTAGTTCGACAACAACTTCGACAGAAGTTGTACCACCCATCATTCTTGAATTAACAATAAAACTGCCAAAGGGAGTAGTACACAAGTCGACATTTAATCCTCGCGCCAGAGCGGCGCATCATTATAACATAATGGAAGATTTGGCCCAATCGCCATCCGCTATGTCGACTCTTGAAGTACTACAAAATTGCCCATCCCAAAGGCAGGCGTTGTTATCGGCTATTGGTGGGGTTGATCCTAAGGATTCCAATCTTGTATCCTTTGATCACAAAGGGTACGATCCTCAGTTACCAGCTCAACTAGCTTTCCTTATTCAAGTGAAAGCCCTCAACAAAACTGTTCACCGAACAATTATTGATGAGGGGGCATCTAGATGTATTATGTCGATGAGTTGCTGGAAAACTTTAGGATCTCCAACCTTGTCGCGATCTTCGACGACATTAAAAGCATTCGACGGAAGGACATATACCCCATGCGGTATCCTTAATAACTTGAAGGTTGAACTGGGAGGAAAAACAGTAGAAATAGATGTTGAAGTCATCGATGGGAATCTGGACTACAACATCCTACTAGGAAGACCGTGGATATATGCCATGGTAGCTGTAGTGTCGACTTATTTTAGGAAGATCGCATTCCCTTTTCAAGGAGGGATTACGATCGTCGACCAACAAGACTTCCTCCCTAATGGTTCACAAGTTACAGGAAGAATTCCCATGATCCATGGAAGCAACCACTCGCTTCAAGACATCGAAGTAGGCCTACTGAAATACCCCACATTAATGGGAACTTTCGCACTTCCACCTCCAGTCTATATAGGAGAAGTAGCGTTGGTAAGAGCCTGCAACATGATATCTTCCACGAAGATCTCAAAAGACGATGTCGACATGGATCATGCAATGGTTTTGCCCCCAAGCCCTATAGAAATATTGTAGCAATCAATGTTTCGAGCATGGGAGGCGAACCCAAATCAACGCTCATCAAGCGTTTGGGTAGATAGGTCTAGAGAATATGGGACCTCGTCAGATCCTTGGTCGAAAGTACATGGGATTGACGAAGGAATCCTACAATCAATGTTGATTGAGGGGGCACCATGGAATGATTGCCACAATTGTTCCCTTCTTCCAGAATATGAAGAAGATACTCAGCATGACCTTTACCACCCTTCAGTTTTTGAATTCCTATCAAATACTATAAATACGGTGGATTCCGAGTGAAACTTATCCAATATTGAAGAGACTATAGCCATAAATATTTCGACTAAAAAAAATGTTGTAGAGAATATTTATGTCGGCAAAGGATGTTCTCCTTCAGAACTGGAAATATATAACGCTCTTTTTCGCGAATTCAGAGATGTCTTTGCTTGGTCATATGATGAAATGCCAGGCATTGACTCGAGTATCATTGAACATGAAATTAAAATGTATCCTGATGTCAAACCAGTAAGACAACGGCTTCGGCAGGTGCACCCCAAGAAAGCCGCTGCCATTAAAGCAGAAGTTGAAAAACTCCTCCACGCTGGTTTCATCTACCCGGTTCCTCTAACCGATTGGGTATCGAATATTGTCCCTGTTATGAAGAAACAAAGGACAATTAGAGTGTGTGTCGATTATAGGGATGTAAACCAAGCTTGTCCGAAGGACAACTACCCTACACCCTTCATCGAACAGATAATTGATGAATGCGCCAGATGAGAAATCTTTTCATTTATGGATGGATTCTCCGGGTATAATAAAATAAATATCCGCCCACAGGACCAGTCAAAGACTGCATTCATCTGTCCGTGGGGCACATTCGCTTATCGAAAATTACCCTCTGGTTTAAAGAACGCAGGGGCGACGTTTCAGAGGGTAATGAATTATGCCTTCCATGACATCAAGAACATCGTTCAACCTTATCTCGACGACCTTCCGGCTCATTCGCGAAAACAGACTGATCATCCGCAGCATTTAAGAGCGATATTTCTACGTTGCCGACACTACAAGATAAGACTCAATCCGCACAAATGTGTGTTTTGCGTCGCTTCTGGTCGTTTACTTGGCTTTGTAGTCTCTAAGGATGGGATTCAGCTCGACCCTTGTAAGGTTCAGGCAATCATTAATTTGCCTCCACCTTCAAATTTGCTTCAGATTCAGAAACTCCAAGGGAAAGCAAAATTTCTGAGGAGGTTCATTCCAAATTACGCAGAAATTGCTAAAGGTTATACTCGTCTGTTAAAAAAGGATGTACCTTTCGTCTGGGATCAGGTGGCGCAAGCTTCCTTTGATGCTCTGAAAGATTCTCTAGTAAAAGCATCATTAATGTATGCCCCGGACTATCAGAGAGATTTTAACCTGTATCTGGCTGCAGCACATACGACCATTGCAATGGTTTTAGTTCAAGAAGTCGATGGAATTGAACATCCAATATATTATTTAAGTAAAAACTTGAATGATACAGAAATAAAATATTCTTATGTTGAAAAGCTAGACTCGCTGCTGTTCAAGCGATACAAAGATTTCGACATTATGTCCTCTTTCGGAAAACTACCATTCTATCAGATTGCAACACCATGACTTATATATTGTCGCGACAGTTGCTGGGGGGCAAATATTCAAAATGGATAGCGATCCTTCAAGAGTTTGATCTGGAATTTGTAAAATCCAAATCAAAGAAAGCTTTAGTTTTCGTAGAATTATTGTGCGATCTCCCATCGTCGTCCAACGATGAAACATCCGAAGAGTCAATCGTGGACGAAAGTTTGTTTCTGATATCTGCAAGCAATGAGTGGTATGGGGATATAATAATTTATCTCCAAACCCAAAAATTCAGGCCTGACACCTCTCACTCAGAACATAAAAGTATACGATACCAAGCGAAAGACTACATGATCGTCGCTGATACGCTTTACCGTCGTGGTATCGATACAGTTCTGAGGAGGTGCCTCACCCATGAAGAGGCCGAAAAAGCCCTGAATGAGTGTCATTCAGGTGCGTGTGGGGGGCATCAATCTGGATATGCTACAGCACAAAAAATCTTACGAGCAGGATACTTCTGGCCAACCATGTTCAAAGATTGCATAAACGCAGTCAGAAGTTGCCATGCTTGTCAAATTTTCGATAGCAAAACCAGAAGACCACCCGCACCTTTACAGCCAATAGTTGCTGTTGGGCCTTTCGCCAAATGGGGCATCGATTTCATGACATGTAACCCCACCTCGACCAGGGGGCATGGGTATATTATAGTCACTGTTGACTATTTTACCAAATGGGCCGAGGCGATGCCTACATTGGATAACACTGGTGAAACAACTGCCCTTTTCTTTTTCAATCATGTAGTCGCCAGGTTCGGCGTACCACAGGCTATAGTTACAGATCATGGATCGCATTTTCGCAATCACATGATGGTTGAATTAGCTGCCAAACTAGGGCTATCTCATGACAGCTCTACCCCGTATTATCCGCAAGCCAACGGACAAGTTGAAGCAATCAACAAGGTCCTGAAGTGTATGCTGCAAAGGATGATCGGGGTTCACAAAAGAAGGTGGCACCTAATCCTGTACTCAGCCTTGTGGGCTTACCGAACATCGGTAAAGAACGCGACCGGGTTCACACCTTTCTACTTGGTGTATGGCCTGGAAGCAGTCTTGCCAATCCAGTGTGAAATTTCGTCGCTTAAACTCGCAATTGATCTCCTCCCCGGAACTTCGGAAGAAGAGGCTCGTTTCTTGGAATTAATCCAATTGGATGAAACCCGTCGTGACGCCGCTTTGGCTAACGAAGCCCATAAGAAACGAGTCAAGGCGCAGTTCGACAAAAATGTCAAACCCCGTGTCTTCTCAGAAGGTGACTTGGTCTTGCTTTACGACCAAGAATTTGATAAATTGGGAGCAGGTAAATTTAATTCTTTATGGATGGGCCCCTATATTGTTAAACGAGTGTTAGCAAAAGGAGCCTACGAGTTAATGGATTATGACGGAATTCCACTGGCGCAACCCCGTAATGGGTTGTACCTCAAGCGTTACTATGCTTAAATAGTAACCTGTATGCTTTTGTTGTATTTTGTTTTCGCTAAAGTATTTGTTTTGGTCGAGTAATCATCCTTTTTACATTTATTGCAGATGTCAAACCTTCTGGCGACATGTGTTGGATATGTCGACGGAGCGAGTCGTAGTTCGCGGAACCTATCCTCCGTAGCCTAGGCCATTTTTGATCCAAGCGGCGAGTTAGTAAGTTTCAGAGGTGTATGTATTGGGCAATCAACGAATAACATCGCTGAGTATAGCGCGTTGATAGAACTACTCTATGATGCCATCACCCATGGTATACGCCGACTAATTGTCAGGCTAGACTCACAACTCGTAATACTACAACTCAATGGTATATATTCCGTTTGCAATCCAACTATTTATCGCATGTTCCTAAGGGTTAAGATTTTGGAAAGACAATTTGATTCAATTCAATACCAGCATATTTCCAGAAACTTAAACACATTAACCGACTCATTAGCAAACTATGTGTTAGATAGACATTTGCGACATTTATAAAAAGAGACACATCATCAATGTTGTACATATGGATCATATAACTCAACCAGAATAAAACTCGAAAATCAAAATATATATATAAGCTGTTTATCGTTTATACATAATGTTCTGTAACCAAGACAAAAATCGGTCATATTACCCAAAAACTCAAAAATGCTAGGGGGCACCCTAGCCTAGTGATGCTCATGATAGCACGTCACGGCCTGTGCAATCATGTGCAAGAGACGAGTCCATCGTCTAGGCACACTAGTAGTATGCCGCTGCAACTGTAAAGGTAACTCATCAATCCTCACATCAGGAATGCCAAGAGTAAGGCTCTCCACCTGCTCCTGCACAGCTGTAAGGGTCTCAGCCACATCAAGGTCATGGAGAATAACCCTCCCAGCAGTCTCC
Organism: Pinus tabuliformis; assembly: GCA_031772625.1. NCBI lineage: Eukaryota > Viridiplantae > Streptophyta > Pinopsida > Pinales > Pinaceae > Pinus > Pinus tabuliformis. Next base: position 101,478,148 of record CM062807.1, read on the forward strand.
CCTGCTGGGGCAGTGACTGGCGCTCTCGGGCGGACTGCTGGACGAACAGGACCAACATCTGCATGCACACATGAGTTCGATTAAAGTCTTGATAGAATAAAGCACAAGGAAATTATAAAGAAAAATAGTAAACAGTAATATGGTCGAAGATTTTACCAATAGCGCCCCACTGTTCGCCATCCGGCAGTACCAAGTCCGGATCACCTCGGAAATCCATGCCAACATATGGATACTCGGAATAGACCATCTCCTGACGCTCGAACCACCTGAAGAGGGTATCAGTGAAAGAAATCTGAGATTGACCAGCATGCCTAGACATGTGATCAACCCATCTCTGCATGCGTGGCTCGGTAGGAGAAGGCAAGTCGAGTGCGATATACTGAGGCTGCATCAGTGGTATTTTATCCAAGGCAAAGGCAGTGAGAATAGAACCAAATCCAAAGTTCTTCAGCTTCCCGTCCTTTACCTTGTTCAACTGACTTTTCATCTGAAGAAGTACTACATCACACCAGTTGAATACTTTCGGTTGGAGACACTCCAAGGCGTGCTGCACATAAGATCTGTTGGCAACATGAAGAGATGCGCTACCGGCCATCCTACCAATAGTATACAGAATGGACCTGAGAGACCTGTCAGTAATCTCAAGGATAACAACCTTGCCGTCTCTACTTGGCTGGGATCCTTCCCTGCAATACTGGCGGACATAGTCTCTCACGGAGTCATTCCCTCGTGCCGAACCTGACAAAGAAATGGGGGCACCCCGCCTCGACAAACCAGTCAAGAAGTAAATGTCTACCACGGTCAAAGGGATGGATTTGCTCCTGATCTGAAATACTTGGTTGATAGGATCCCAAGCATCAAGCAGATACTGCAGTAAGGAGATCTGTGCTCTCATACTAGAGATACGGAAGAACTTCAGCAGGCCACAATTCCGCAGCGCGTTCACCGTGACAGGGTCATGGAGGGCAATCATGTCCTCTTCTTCATGTTCTCGTTCTCGCCATGTGAGGGTCATTTTGCTCAAAAGTCCCTGCAAAACAAACAAGAGAAAGAGTAAGATCCTGGATTTGATGAGAAACTGGCAAAATTTCATCAAAAACTGTGCAATAGAACTGTTTTTCTATGCTCAACGCAACTGGCTAGTGTCCCACCTGCGTTGAAGGTCAAACTTCCTTCATGCAGCTTGACATTCAACGCAGGTTTCGAATGGACTGCCTGCGCTGATGGCAGAGCACCCTAGAAAAACCCCAGGGGCTCATGGGAACAAGAAAACAGGCACAGAATGGAAAAAGGAAACCATGAAAAGAAAGAGCTAGAGTTTAGATCCTACCTGGTCCAGACGGCGCCGAAAATCATCCGCAGAATCTCCCAGAATCAGCTGGTGAAAATCAAGGGGGAAGAGGCACCTCCAAAGCTCCAACAAACCAAGTTCAAATGAAATGGTAAAATGAGAGGTAAAAACACCTTTTAATTGCTTTTTACGTAGTTCAAAGCGAAATATTAGGGTTCTAATCTCATTTTCATGCAAATGTTATTCATTTCTAACTAGTTTGATGCAGCAATTGAGGATACAGTACTATCTTTGAAAAGGGCAAAGCTAGTGATGGTAAAAATAAAAAATTTGACCATATAATTTCGAGCAGTTTTAGCACAAAGTTCATGCTCGTTAAAAAATAAACGCAAGATCCGAGCATTTTTAGCGCATAGTTCATGCTTGTTAGAAAATAAACATAAGACCGATCAAATGTTTCCACCTGTGTTTAAGCTCGTTAAAAAATGAACTATCCCGGTAAATAACAACTGTGAATGTAATATCATCAGCCATTAAAGCCTCGGTCGTGTTTGCACCGTCACCTCCACTTTTCCATTGGCCGATCGTTCACCTCCATATGATTGTTTACCCATTTTGAGGAACAGCTGTGAAGAGTGATTTCACCTAGCCATCCTTGTGACACTGCCGTGATTGGAAAATTCCAACCTGTACCTGGAATCAGCTGCTAACCCTGTTTATCACTCGTTCCTCAAAAGACGAGTCTTCTTTAAGCTCTTTTCAACTGACTCGTAAAATATGAAACGATTGCCAAGTCCTTGGCCTTCCAGCTCGTTAAAGGGACAGGAAGAGCTATCCCTCCTCTAGATTTTAATCTTTTTGGACCTGAGGGATTATTGCACAAAAAGATCGAGCTTGTTTTATTCGGCTCGTTAAAACTATCGAAAACTCATCCCTTCTGTATTGTTTTATACTTTTTCGGACTTAAGGGATTAGATGACGAAAAAGGACTTTTAGAGTTAACTTTATGTACCTTTTCAGACTCTCTAAAAATGAAAAGGACCGAGTTATCCTTGTCGTTAGACTCGTTAAAATCATTAAATAGCGACAAACTTGTCTTTAGACGAGAACGAGTTTCACTATCGCTAGGCTCGTTAAAACATAGCGATGGGCTTGCCCGAAGGGCAGGTTATAGAACAAGCATATGTTATCCTCCTCAAGCTTGACAAAAATAAAGAGGTACTGGTCAGCAATGACTAGGGAAAAATTGGGAGAAACTAAAGAAAACTTTGATGGTAGCAAGTCGCTCTTGAACATGACACTTTTCCTCTGTACCACAATCGGGTTGGGTTGTTTCATTCACCGGTCACATCCATGGTCTCGCCATACCATCCATATTTGGGGTAATGCTACCAATCCATCGTATCAGTGTCGCCATATGTTCAAGAGAAGTCGTTCAGAAAAGTCAACCGTGTCCCATCCACTGCCATACATTATCCTTCATCCTTTCATGACCGCCACCCTGAATCATATGTCACAGATCGTTTTCACCTCCATTAAAATCATTAGCTCCGTTCCGTGTCACTGATGTGGGATTCATCAAGGCCCTCTGACGGATCGCTTCTTGTCGACATCAGCTCATTATCCAAGAAGTTGATCTAGGAACAACCCCTTCAGTACTTTGAAGCTTGCATGCCTCAATGGCAAGTTTCTCACTTCCGGCGACAGGTATACATCAATGACCTTCGACTGAAAGATTTTGCGTGGTGTTTGACGCCAAGTCCTTTATTCACACCACGTGAATTGTACTGCAGTACCTTGAGGGTCATTATCATTATCGGTGATTCCTCTCGCGCTTGTTAATGGTTTACATCATTGACCGGTAATCAAGCGATGTCTTTCCATGTTCGACTTCAGAACATTTCTCACATGGATCGACTTGTACTTAGAGTGAAGATCGAACGAGTTTGAAGACCCCGGATCTAGTTTCATCCATCCGGGCTGCGATATATATTCAGGAAAAATAAAGACATTGACATGTACATCATTGCAGCAGATAATCATCCTACTCAAAGGATGATAATTTCATCAAAATTATCAGTCTACCATCAGACGATTTTCTGTTCTATGTACAGAAAAATGAATTTGTAAAGCTGAGCATGGGGATGCCCGCCTTAGCTAAATCATGAAAGCAGTATGAAAAATAATGTATTGTATTGTATCTTATTACAGGTCTCCTCTCAGCATTGGATGAACTTCGGATCCCCCTGATAAAGCATTTCGCCCGATAAACAGCCTCATACTTTAGGGGGCAACTGTTATAGACATTTTTGTGCCTTACAGCATTGAGCATGAAATGTCCATAATCTAAGGGATCCAAAGTCCCTAAACATGTTGTTCCTACCCCTAGAGGAACAAGGCTAACAAACCACAACAATTCACAGAAGTTCTCCACCTGAAACTGCTCAAAAACAAGTCAATTCAGGATCATTTCAGTGGCTACACTAGCTGTTTGCGCTGAATGTCAAAGCTAACACTGGCTACCTGCATTGAATGTCAACTGGAACACTGGCTACCTGCGCTGAACGAGAATGGACAAGTGGCAGGCTCATTTCTCAAGGTGTCAAAACCCAGGAAGCTTCCAAAATGACACTTGCCTCAAGGAATTCGACTGGTGATGAGTAAGAGGTTCCAAATCTCCAAGTGGAAGCAAGAACCTCCAAGTGGACTCAAGAACTGACAGAGGGAGAGGACACTAGTCAAATCTCAAGCTGACTCATCCTCTCTCCAAACATCTATATATGGATCTCTCCTCCATGAGATCTAGAGGCTGGAATTTTGTTATTGCAAAGAATTGCTATTGGTTTGAGATTGGAATCATTTGGTGCTTAATGCTTTGAAGGGGCTGAAGATAGGAATTCCATTTGCTGGGAAGGAGATGCTAGATTGGAGCCCTCTGGGTTGTATCTCTTCCTAAACCTTGTTATTCATCAATAAAGCTATCTTGGTTTCTCCTATATGCTGATGTATTTTTGATGTATGAATGCATTAGTATGTTTAGTTTATTTCTAATCCTAAACTAGTTATGAATGTGAATATCTGTCTTTGTGTAGTGTTCTTCTCTTGTCGCAAGTAGCTGTTCTCTTGTGATCTTGCAGGAACCTGTTGAAGCTGGAGGAGCAAGAAGGCAAGTAGCTGTGAACAGCCAAAGAGAAGAGAGACCGGATAGAGGGACAAACGGAAGACAACGGTAAGTCTATTGATCTCTCTTCTTTCACATTTCATAAAGGAAGTAACCAGAATAGATGTCTCTGTTTGTTGCTAAGGCACTGTCACACCTTAGGTGGATAGGATCGTCCTGCATAGGCATTTTTCCCCACAACACTATCCAAGCTATATAAACTCCTCCTTTTACAAGCTTCACTAGTTTCAATATTAGTATTTTTGGAGCTTGAATAATGAACAAGACATCTATAGCTTGTAGCTTTCTAGTTCATGTTTGAGGGAGAATGGTGTGTTTGGTTTGGTTTGAGACTAAAGGGAAGAGGCCTTAAAACTTCCATTGTTGGGGCTGTCGATTATGTGCTAGCAGAAGTGTGCGAACCCGGATACGTCAGAGGAGACTAGAAACATCAAGGCATTGGTTGTAATGTCTTTCTGAACTTATATGAATAGAACTGTTGATTTATTCCCTACATTGAAGTGTTATCTAACATTTGATGGCTTAATGTTCCTTGATATGTTAAGTATGCTGAATGAAATTTGTATGTTATCACCTTTGTTGTTGTGGTTTGTTTTCTTGTTTCAGGTATTTGAAGGAAGGAAACAGAAAGTAGTTGGAGTGAGGAAGCAGGATCATCACCAAGCGGAATAACGTTCTAAGAGGTAGGCCCTCTTATTTGATTCTAGATTAAGGAGATTTTCCATATATTGTTTGTTTCTGGCTAGACTCGCTCTCTTGAGCTAGAGGAATTGTTTGTGTCCGCACTCAAAATTTACCTGCACCACAAATTGGTGACTCCACTAGGGAGCCAATCCTTATGTTTGATTGATTGTCATTTTATGGTTTTTTGTGAACTTTTCTAGTATCACCATTTCCCTCCAGTGTTCTTTGCTTTTCCTGGTTTACTTCTCTGAGCCTGAAATTTACAATGGCAAGTCTGGTTTTATCCTTTTAAATTTTATTTTTTTTCCTTGAATCCTCGGTCAGCGCATTTATTTTTTTGACAGTCACGCCAATCAACGCGAGTTTCTAAAAAAATTTCGTGATGACCCACTTCTGGTGCTAGTTGTCAGTTAGGCAGTCACGCTGATTCTTGTAGGTGAAGATCATGATTTCCCCTATATCATAACTAGTGTGTCTTGCCCTTCCAATTTCTGTCTCTTATCTTGTTTTGACTGTGTTCTCCATGACTGAAAAGCTCTGTTAGCTTGGTTTATATGCTTATTTGGTTTCTTGAGTTCTTGGATGGTTTGTATCCCTAGGGCATCTAGGTTGTCATCCATTCACCTTTTTGTGTGCTCAGCAAGTTAAGTTGATAGTTAAGTTTCTCCTTCCATTTCCTTTTAGTCCTTTTGTTGGTTTAATTTCCATTTAACAAGTTTGAAAAGTTCATTTGTTGGTTAAGCGTCTCTTTTCGGGCATAGATCACGTTTCTCATATTGTTTTGGTTGAGTCTTTGCATCACTAATTTGGAAGGAATTCTCTTTTGTGCCTTGCATTTGCTTGAGGTTGATTGTTTTGAAAAAATTTCATTGAAAGATCTGTGAAAGATTCGTTTTATCATTTCATTCAAAAATACATAATTATAGTTTGCTGAATCAATATGTTACATTAGTTAGCATCATTGAAGACTGGAGTTGCATCGCCATTTGCATTGGAAAAGAAATGAATTCTCTTTACTGGTGAAAGGACTACTTGAAGTGTGTTTGATAGGAAATATAGGAATTGGAAAAGTTTTTCATCATTTTGTTTTCAAAAGAGAAATAGTGAAAAGGTGATTTTTATTTCAATTGCTTGTTTGTTGCATTGAGTGTGTTTTCTACTCTCATTAGTGTAAACAATTCATCAAATTGAAAGGATCTTGTCTCATTTAGCTGCATATAGGAGTTTTTCGAGTCACATCGATAAGGCCTGAAAACTGAGACATAACTTCAAGATAAACTTTAAAATGTATTCAATTAGCCTAACGCACATTTCAAACCTAACAATCGCATTTAAAAGGTCTAGGCTAGAGACGTGTTTTGGTGTCTTTAAACCTAGCAGCTGTCATTTGCTTCGGCATTAGACATCGCTAGTATGGGCTTGTGCTCCCCGTACCGTCGAGTATATAAAGGGATACCCCACTAGGTTGCAATAATTTATCCATAGGAAGCTATGTCCGCTGCCTTGTAAATGTGATACACCGAGCACAACATACAGGGAGATTGTCTGCCTATACTTCTTAGTTCGCCGGGAGGTATTCTGCAGTTCATGGTTACCTGGTAATCCTTCTTGCCTAGATTATCCTCAGTAGTCATTTTGATATTTTTGACTCCCTAAATATAAAATATGATGTGAGCACTTGTCCTTTTGAGCACATTTCAAACCGAAAGTGATAGAGTCACCTTTGCTTCTTTCTCAACTCTTAAAACATGAAAGAGCACCGGTTTTTTTTTTTGCATCTTAAAAAATCGCTGCCCACAATCATATAACATTCCTATTAGTATTTTTCTAGACCACATCGTGAGTATACTTTTAAATACATTTTAAAGCCTTGGAATGAATCTCTCCCTTTTGTTTAATTGAGACAAGATCATCTTGGCTAAACCATTAGGTTCACCTAGTTCCTCTTCCTCTCCTCTATTTGAAAGATCATCTGAGGAGCCTTTTCTTAAATTGTCACAGTCACTTGAGGACCAAGGTGTTGAACTTGGAATTTTTCTGAGCATTCAACCTTTGTCATCTCTTCCTCCCCCTCCGTCAGATAGTGGGTTAATTTCTGACATTGGCTCGGAATCTCCGGATAATCCTATCCAGACTCTCGAGAGTCCACCGACTTCTGAAGGTCAGCTTGGACTAGTTGTTTATCCTCCGAATCCTTTGTTCAATCCTGTTGTGATCTCACCACAACGTTCATATAGTCTCTAAGATCAGCCAGGTATTCCTTTGGAATTATCCCCTCGAACGTCTTCGATAGTCCGTTGTCACCTGTTTTCACCCATGGAATGAGAAGGCGAAATCCCAATCAACTCTCTGGGTCACTCAGAGGTTTCCATTCCATGCAAAGTCGAGGAGCAGGGATATCATTTTACTCCTAAAGGTTTTCCTTACACGGGAAGAATTCTGACCAGTGATCATCCTAAGTTACCACGTAATTACGTGACTTTAGCTCAGTTGGTTTCAGGTATGCCTACTGCCTCATTGCTATATCATAACCCTATCTGGTCATCTGGCGCTATGCCTACCTCATGTTCGCTCACTCAGAACCCAACCTCCCAATCGATGGTAAATTTTGTTGTTACATCAGTTCTGGTGCAACCCACCATTCTGAATCCTCTTGTTTCGTCGGTCCAAGTAACCTGTTCGGTTCAGCCGATGGTCTCGAGTCATGTCTCTGTCAGTTCTTCGATCCCTCTAGAAAGTGGATAGACTATGCCACCACCTAGGGGGAAAAGTCTGAATGTTTCTATGATGTCTGGCACAACAAATGTGACTGGCTCACAAGCTAACATGGTTGGAATGAACCAACCCTCTTCGGGTGTGCTATGGGGTAAAATGCACGGGGTGAAAACTACCCTCAAAGGCCTTCCCGGGACCTTCGATAGACTATAAGATTATCTACAAAAGCTACAAAGTTACACACATGTTCATCTATCAAGAATAAATTGACAAGGCATGGAAAGAGGATCACCTTTAACTCCTTCTAGATCTGCTTGGGGATCTCTATGCGGCAAGAAGAACTCCTTCGAGGCTGGCTCCAAGACAATTCCTACACAAAGGACAAGGAAAACCAATCAAAGAATACACTCTTGAAAACTAATGCAAGAATGCATAATAAACATATATTAGTGTATAACTTAACTACTCATCTCGACAAGCATCAGAATGAACAAATAAATGAACAACATTACCGACACTATGGAGTAGGGAACACAACTGCAGTTCTATATTCAGAATGGAAGAGTGATTACAACCATCCATTATATCAGCCTTCCTTACCCCTTCTTCCCTCTCTCTGTTATGAAACTAGCTCAAGAAAAGATAGACAAGATAAATCCACGCCTTAGAATTCAGCCTCTTCGAGGGGGAAACCTCCTTTACATTACATAAATGAACAATTCTTGGATGATACAAATGACAAAACCTCCTTTCTATATATAGGAGTCTAAGGAGTCACAATATAATCCAGCCGACCTAACAATAATAATATAAAGCCACAAAAATAACAATAGAGGGATTCTATGGGGCACATAAATAACAATATGGGGGTAATAGGGGCACAACAATATAAATAAGGGGTATAACTACAATAGTAATGGGGTAATCACTAGTATTATAGGGACCCAACATGCCCCTCTCCTTCAAAAAAGTGTTGTCCTCAACGCTTGAGTAGTTCTGGATACTTCTGCATAAAATTCTCATCCTCCCATGTGGAATCTTCAGCGGATAAGTTCTTCCACTTGATAAGATACTCTGAAATTGATCGATTTCGTAGCTGTCGAGTTCTTGTTTCTGTGACTGCTTCCGGTTCCAATATAATTTTTCCTTCCTCGTCAAGTTCTGGCAATATTGTTTGAATTGGGAGCTTGTCACCTATAACCTTCTTTAAACATGAAACATGGAAAACTGGGTGCAATCGAGAAGCTGCAGGAAGCTCCAATTTGTATGCCATAGTACCAATCTTTTGCAACACCTTGTACGGACCATAATACTTTGGTGATAATTTATTATCCTTCTTAGCTTGCTTTAGGGACATTTGCTTATATGGTTGTAGCCGTAGGAATACCCAATCACCTACATCAAAACTTCTTTCACTGCGATGTTGATCTGCCTGTTGTTTCATTCTATTTTGTGCCAACACGAGGTTATCCTTTAAGAGTTGGAGGACTTGTTGTTGATGTTCGATGTGATGTTCCACTGCCTGAACCTTAGAATTTTCTCTTAAATATGATGTGATGGATGGTGGTTGATACCCATAAAGTGCCATAAATGGGGTCATTTTTGTTGCTGTATGGAAGGAAGTGTTATACCACCATTCAGCCAGAGGCAACCATTTGACCCATTGTGTCTGTTTATCAGATACAAAGCAACGAAGATATCCTTCCAAACATTTGTTTACTATCTCAGTTTGCCCATCAGATTGAGGATGATAAGATGAGCTATGAGCTAACTGAGTACCAAGACAAGAAAATAATTCTGTCCAAAAATTTCCAGTGAAAATGGGATCTCTGTCACTTACAATAATCTTTGGGTTTCCATGTAGCTTTTGAACTGTTTCCATAAATGCAGTAGAAACTGTACTGGCTTTAAATGGATGTGATAATGCACAAAAGTGTGCATACTTGGTAAGTCTGTCAACTACCACCATGATGACACTCTTTCCCTCAGACTTGGGTAAACCTGTGATAAAATCCATTGAAACCTCCTCCCAACGTTGGCTTGGAATGGATAAAGGTTGTAATAGACCTGGTGTCTTAATTGTTTCAACTTTATTTTGTTGGCAAACCAAACATTCCGCCACAAACTTTTGAATATCTGATTTAAGGCCATCCCAAAAAAATTCCTTCTTAACCCTGTGGTAAGTTTTTAAAAATCCTGAGTGCCCTCCTAAGGGAGAAGTGTGCAATTCCATAAGAATCTTTTGTTTTAGCTGGGAATTCTTACAGAGGTATAAGCGATCTTTGTACCATAACGAATCATTTTTCCAGCTAAATGTATCAGAAGTACTGGAATCTTGTTGTAGCTTTCGAATAAGTGCCCACACTTCTTCGTCATTCTTCCATTCCTCCCTTGCTTCGTTTATCCAATCTGGTTGGATAATAGAAATGGCACACAACAATGCTTCCACATCCTCATCCTTTCTTGAGAGTGCATCTGCCACCACATTTTGCTTCCCTTTTTTGTAGATGATTTCAAAGTCATAACCCAACATCTTTGTGACCCACTTTTGTTGCTCTTCAGAGGATAATCTTTGTTCTAAAAAGTATTTAAGGCTATCATGATCCGTTTTTACCTTGAAGTGTCTTCCCATTAGGTAGGGTCGCCATTTCTTAAGTGCATGGAGTATTGCCAACATTTCCTTCTCATAAATAGCTTTGCTTAAAAACTTTCCCTTGATTGGACGACTTTCAAAAGCAATGGGTCTTTCATCTTGCATTAGAACAGCACCAATTCCATTTCCTGAAGCATCACATTCCACAATAAAGGTTTTTGTGAAGTCCGGTGTAGCTAAGACCGGTGCTTGGCACATTGCCTCTTTAAGATGTTCAAAGGCCTTTGTTGCTTCCGAAGTCCATGAAAATGAATCTTTCTTCAATAATGTTGTTAGAGGTGCTGCTATTCTCCCATAATTCTTAACAAACTTGCGATAATACCCTGTCAACCCAAGAAATCCTCGCAGATGCTTTATGGATGTGGGGATTTTCCATTCCTTAATGGCTTTAATTTTGCTAGGGTCTACCTTAACTCCTTCATGAGATACAATATGACCCAAATATTCCACCTCCTGGACTCCAAAGAAACATTTGGATCTTTTTGCATATAATTGTTTCTCCTCCAATAGTTGTAGCACCCTGTCAACATGTTCAACATGATCCTTCCAAGACTTGCTGTAGATTAGTATATCATCAAAAAATACTAACACAAATTTTCTAAGGAATGGTTTGAAAATTGAATTCATCAAACCTTGAAATGTTGAAGGTGCATTGGTAAGGCCAAAAGGCATGACCAAAAATTCATAATGACCCTCATGAGTTCTAAATGCTGTTTTCGGAATGTCTTCAATCTTCATTCTGATTTGATGATATCCCGAACGAAGATCCAACTTGGTGAAGTAAATTGATCCATGCAATTCATCCAGTAATTCATCAATAACAGGAATGGGGAACTTATCTTTAATAGTGAGCTTGTTGAGCTCCCTATAATCTGGACACATGCGCCATGATCCATCCTTCTTGTGCACCAATACTACTGGAGCTGAGAAAGAACTTTGACTCGGTTGAATTATACCAGCCTCTAGCATTTCTGCAACCATACGTTCAATTTCACTTTTTTGGACATATGGATATCTGTACGGCCTGATGTTTGGAGGAACACTTCCTGGAATCAGATGAATAGCATGATCATGATCACGCATAGGTGGGAGACCTTTGGGAGTCTCAAATACCTTGGAATGATTGTCCAGGACTTTTTGGAGATCTGGAGAAATAGATGATTCCAATGTGGAAACATCTAGCGAACATAATTGTGCAATTACACCTCTTTGCTCCTTTTTTAGAAGCTTTGTCATGCCATTAGAGCTGATTATCTTTCCTGGTTTCCCTGCAATACCCCTTAATTCAACTTCCTTTCCTTCCACAGAAAATTTCATGAAAAGTTCTTGAAAATTAAAAGCTATTGTACCCAAGGATTGTAGCCATTGGACTCCTAGTACAACATCAGCACCTCCCATTGGAATGGAAAGCATTGGGCTAGTCAATACATATTCTCCCATGGATAGCTTGATATTATGGCACTTTCCAGAACAATTTATTGTTCCTCCATTTGCAATCATCACTTGACACTCTGGTGCTGGATATAGGAAGCAATTCAATTCTTTTGCTACCCTACAATGAATAAAATTGTGGGTGCTTCCTGAATCAATCAACACTATTACCTTTTTCTTCTTGATTTGTCCTTCTATCTTGATGGTTTGAGGAGTGGTAATTCCCGCCAATGCATTACAAGATATGGTCGGATTTATTTGTTCTTCATCTAGGCTTTGTTCCTGGAATATATCCTCTTCTTTTGACCTTTCTTGCTCCTTTTCTTCTTCCTCTTCACAATCTATGTAGAATAATTTCTTCTCAGCACACTTATGACCTTTTGTGTATTTGCTATCACAATTGTAACAAAGCCCTTTTGCTCTTTTTTCTTCCAATTGTTGTGGTGTCAACCTTGTAGGTTGTGGAAGACTATGGGCAACAACACTTCCGTCTTTATAGTTGTGAGTGGTATGCTTCCTAGTTGCCATAATTTTGCTTTCCATTTTTCTTGCTAACCTGAATGCCTTCTCTAATGAATCAGGTTCCCAAAGGCGCACATCATGTTGGATATTATCCTTTAAAGACCCTATGAACACATCAATCCTATGCTCCTCTGGAATATCTTTTACCCTTATGTTCAATTTTTGGAACTCCTCAATGTGCTCCATTATTGAACCCTTTTGTTTGAGACTTATCAATTGGCTAAAAAAAGTGTTGCTTTTTGTATCCTCATAATGTGCTATCAATTCTTCCGTAAAAATTGCCCAAGTGATAAATTGTTTACGAGAACAAAGCCATTGATACCATACAAACTGATTTGGTTCCAAATATAAAGTTGCCATACGTACCTTTTGTGTGTTTTGCACATTATTGAGATCGAAGAATTGCTCCATCTGTAATATCCATGTGGCGGGATCCTTGCCATCAAACTTCCTCATATCGATTTTTGGAACATGGTGAGTCTTCGATCCAACATTAGAGTCTATGGAATCATGATTAACATTTCTTTTGTTCTCATCATGAGTTTCCTTTACTACCTTTTCACCATTAGTGACCCTTTCTTGTAGCAACTTCTTCAATTCATCCATCTTATCATCCATGCCATCAATTTTACCGTCCATGCCATTCACCTTAGCTTCCATGCCATCCATCTTAGCTTCCATTCCCTTTATCTTAGATTCCACGCCATTTACCTTAGATTCCACGCCACTTATCTTAGCTTCTGTTAGCTTTTGTGAGCGTGACATTTGTTGCACTTGTTCTTGTAATTTTGATATATCATGTAGCATTTCTTCCTCTTCTTCATGAGTCATGCTAGAGCTTTCAGGTTCCTTACTAGGTGTTTGCATTTTCTTTCCTCGGGGCATCAGTTACCGATAATAATGCTTTACTATGCCCTTTGAATTCCGTTAAACCAAGCTTACACAAAAATTAAAAAAAAAACTACACACCTTTTTTCACTTTATAGAAGCCTGATATTGAATCTGATGTATCTCTGTAATTTCGGATCATCCAATTCTGAAATTGCTACCTGTAGTAGCCTTCTACATCCTCTTTCCAATGCCACAAGTCTGAGCCAAATTGGATTCTCCAAGGAAGAGTTATGTGAAATCTCCCACAGTGACTTGCTTTTAGACTGGTTCAGTAGAGTGAACTTGTACGACGTGCCACGAGTCACTGTTTCAACCTTTGAATCTGAAACACACATACAAGAAACTACAGTCCGTCCTCTTTCTGTACCTTTTTACGAAATTTCAATCCGATCCTCAGAGAGAGAGTTATGACGATTTTCCCCAGGTCACCTGTTTTGAATGTAATTCAGGAGTCTGCAAAAAGGCCAACTTCCTCAGATCATATCTCCGAAAATATCGCGCGAAAAGCTCTGTTTGGAGCAGCGAAACCCTAGAATCCAAAGCTCTGATACCAAATGTTATGAAACCAACTCAAGAAAAGATAGAAAAGATAAATCCACGCCTTAGAATTCAGCCTCTTCGAGGGGGCAACCTCCTTTACATTACATAAATGAACAATTCTTGGATGATACAAATGACAAAACCTCCTTTCTATATATAGGAGTCTAAGGAGTCACAATATAATCCAGCCGACCTAACAATAATAATATAAAGCCACAAAAATAACAATAGAGGGATTCTATGGGGCACAGAAATAACAATATGGGGGTAATAGGGGCACAACAATATAAATAGGGGGTATAACTACAATAGTAATGGGGTAATCACTAGTTTTATAGGGACCCAACACTCTCTCTCCCTCTTTCGGCTAGCTTCTTCAAGAATATGACAGTTCACAATAGCTCTATGGGCTATCCTTCCAAATGCTCTGACCCTTTTACAATGGCCCTTTCGTTGCTTATGTAGCAATCGAATTAGGGCTGCCAAGCTCCTCCTAGAGTTCATTAGGGAAAAAGCCATGAACCTACCCTGTTTACAAGCATTTTCCCATTTGCCTTCATTCTCAGGTTGGAATTTCTCCAAATATCTTGATTTTTGGAGTTTCCTTGCTTTTCTTGATCAAATTTAGGGATTTAATATCTAGATATTTATGAGCAGATTCGTTGGCCTGACCTTTTGAACATCCCTTGGGTTCATTAATGCCCCCCCGAGTCTAACAACATGAGTTAGCAGGGTGACTAATGCTCCTTTATTCTTGGTAACAAGCTTTATAAAGCAGGTTGACGATGTGTAGAGAGCGTTTGTGTGGATTCCAGGCTTGCAATTGTGGTATTTGCTGTTAGAAAATTATATATTACGGAGCAATGGAACACATAAAATATTGCAGAAATATAAACACAGAAAATGCACAAAACAAGAGAGACACAGATATACGTGGTTCACCCAGTTTGGGCTACGTCTACCCCGAACAGCCAGTCCTTCCTTTCTATTATCCAGCAAAATGAAGAGACACAACCTACAGCAAATCTGCTGTAATATCCTCTGTTTTCTCTCACAGTCTCACCTCTCTGTTTCTCGATCACAGAATATACATCTATATCTCAGCCTCCAATACAATTCCCTCATACAAAGAGAGGGGTTGCCTTCTAGGGCAAAAAACCATAAACTAAACATAAGTTCTACCGTCAGATCATCTGCCTAATGAACGGCCCATATTGACTAGAAATTACTATACTTTTACAAGGCAATTTTACATTTGTTTTTAGCTTCGGGGGCGTTGCCCCCAAGCCCCCACCGGGGGACTGCTAGCCCCCGGACCCCCCAGCCGGGGGATCGGCCCCCCGGACCCCCGCGGGTGGGACAAGTCCCCCTGCACCCCCCCGCGTGGAGGGGTGTACAAACTTCCTGGGGTATACATCCGACTGAAACAAAGACCTCTGAGCAATCATGCTCCACACACAAAATTTGCTTTAGTCATCTTGTCTTTAACCTCTGAGTTGATGAGGAGGTCATTTTTTCCTATAATAGATGCCCCCTAAAGTATGAGATTAGAGGCAAAGACGATGGCCGAAATACTTTATGAAAAACACTGTAATTTGCTGTCAAAATATTTGTAGAGAGAGAGAGAAGTTTCAGGTGGCAAGGAAAACCTGATACAACACAGATACATATATATAAATTGCTAAAATCATGTCCTGAGTCGGGCATTCCCATGCTTAGTAGCTATGTCAGAGTAATTTTCTCATCTTAGATATAACAATGCTGGCCGCCAATATGGCACAGAGCGGATCCAGTGTCATAATAGATCATCCTGAAATAGCTATCTCCAAAGAACAATATCTGTAGCTTGGGAGAGGAAGCAAGGCTAAATGATGTAAGCCTCTACCCAAGGTCTTGATATCCGCTTCACCGAACAGCATAGATCGGTACATGTGATAAGATGTGTTGACATTGAACATGGACAAAATCATCTGATTACCAGTCAATAATGGAGACCATTAATAGATGTGAGGAAGGCCACCGATAATGGTGATGGTATCCAAGATGCACAATGCAAACTAGCGAGTGTGAAAAATTTCTTTGTCGTCAAACACTCATAGAATCACTTAACCAGAAGCCAATAATGAAAACCTATGATCAAGCATAAGGTAACCTACCACTAATGTCTTCAAGTACCAAGGCACTGAATGTGTTTCTGGGTTATCTTCCTATATAGAGTGTTGAAGTCGATAGGAAGAAACCTGTCCAAAGGTAGGCAATGACGTGTCCTACATCAGTCGACATGAAACCGAACAAGAATGATTTTGTTTTTTAAGGAATCTTTTGAGCATTTGGGTCTTAACAACGGAGGGCATGATGAAAGGATATGTATGATCGGTTGATAGAGGAAGCAAATGGGGACCTTTGAACAATAGAAGGCACGGCAATGGTTTTAACCAGACAACACTAGACTCATGAACACTACAGATTGTTTAAGATACAGAGATGCAATTACATCAGGGTATATAGGCTGAAAACTCATAGGTTGGTAGGGTTCATATTGAGAGGCTATCAAAATGAAGGCTTATCTGAGGGAGTGCCATGTTCAAGGGAACGATTGCTGCCAAACCACACTTTCAAATATGGAATATAGTTGTATTGTCCACTTTCCCCATCTGATTTTTTAATGAGTCCAGACGGGTAAACTCATTGATCTTTTCACGTTTAAAGAGTCTGAAAATGATCGCAAAAAGAACGATTCTTTGCCCTATCTGATTAGTTAATGAGTCCAGACAAGCAAAACTCGTCGATTTTTTCATGTTTTAAGAGTCTGAAAAGTAACGTAAAAAGAACGAATCTATATCTTGTTTGTGTTTTTAAAGAGTCTAGACTAGACAACTCAATGGTCTTTTCATATTTAGAGAGTCTGAAAAGATCGTAAAGAGAGACTCCATGGTGGTCCCTTTGTCATAGTTGTTAACCAACTGCGACCAAAGGTTAATAGTATACCCGGATCAGTTACTTTTCCGTCTTTTAATCTATTGAACCCAGATAAAAGAAACCTATTTTCAATAGATGTCGACCTCATTTTGTTACAAGTACGAGGCGACAGACTAAACTTGTGTTTTGTCATGAACTTTTAACGAGATCAGTAACAAAAACTTGGGATTTTTTAGTTTTAACGAGCAAGAAAAGGTACCTAAATGCTTAGGTCATATTTAGAAATTTTAACGAGCAGCAAGACATAGCTCGGGATTTTTTCAGTTTACAGAGCAAGAAAAAAGTGCCTAAAAAGGATGCTCCTTTGGTCTTTTTTAGTTTATGAGCTGGAAATAGATCAAAAAAGAGTTTCTCAGAGAATTATTGCATATATTTAACGAGTGAAATGATGAAAAGCTCAGAGATGTTTATTATTTTTTAAAGAGCAATAAAATATCACAAAAAGTGCTCTATTGATCGCGGTGTATGTTTAACGAGTCCCACAACAAAAAAAATTGAAGACGTTTATATTTTTTAAAGAGCAATAAAATATCTCCAGAAGTGCTCTATTGAGAATTGCATGCAGCTTTTACTGCTTTTCATTCCTGAAAGTACTTTCATCAAAAGCGGTAAAAAGTATAAGAAAGCAACAATTCCTATTAGCTGGGTTCATGCATGATAAAAAATCATGGAGAATGGACTACTTCCTCTTTAATGAATTTCAAAAAATCATGTCTCTCAAATTTATATAAGGAGATGCTTTGGGCTTTCACATGCATCATTTTCACTATTTTATAGGTGGAATTTTGCAGATCTGAGGTGCCCTAGAGCCTTATTTGCACACTAACACCCTCCAGATGGCTAGTAGGGAGCGTTAAACACTTTATACGAGCCACTGGAGGGCGTTAATCCTCCCTATTCAGCATTGGGGGTAGCGTTAGGGCTGTAGCGCACAGTTAAAACCCTCATGCATGGATTCGTTAAGTGATTTTGCCCCATTTTAACAGTTTTTAGGGTTATTTTGTGTAGGTTTTAGGCTGAAATGAGTCACTTATGGAGAGAATGGGCCCATGACAATGAGGAATTGCTGATGTGAAACGATCCAGCATGCATACTTGCATTGCGCCACTGCGGTTTGTTGAAGTATGCAAAGATAGAGCTGATGAAATGATAGGAGGATTTATTGAGATGGATCATACAACGCTGGGATGAACACAAGCAAGTGTTTAGGATTGGAGATCAGGAGCTGGCGATTAATCGGGATGACATTTACTTTTTGAATGGTTTGTCGTGCCGTGGGGCACAAGCAAACCTCACCGGTGGCAGGTCAGATCCACGATCTACTTCAAAGCTAGTACAGATCTACTGCATCCCTGAGAGTGGACTAGTCAGAAATAGAGTCCTTATAGAGAGGATTCCATCTCGGTCTATGAGGGCAGTTTTATGGTTGATTGTGCGATTGGCGAGGTCAAAAAGTCCCCACATAGCGACAAATGCCCAACTATTTCTTGCGATTGACTGTGTCCAGCCTCAGGTGTTCAATTGGTGTGAAGCAATTCTTCGTTAGTTGAAGGAAGAATTGACAGCATGCAAGACCCGTACCCAACACAGTTTTGGGTACAGTACTATCATAGTCTCATTTTTCCTTGAGAGGGTACCTGTCATGCGCCCACGGGTGAGCTTAGGTCCCTTTGATCCGAGGGAGCCAAGGCAGGGTCGCTGGTCATCACTCGATCCTCACACAGGAGGAGGACCGCTCCGACACTTCTTTGATGAAGACTTCTTCTAGTGGCTCTGTAGCCAGATTGTGATTGTTGATGACTATGCCTATGAAGGCATGGACTTTACCAGCGACCTAGACTTGATGCTACCGCCCGGGACCAAC
This sequence comes from Pinus tabuliformis, assembly GCA_031772625.1. Classification (NCBI taxonomy): domain Eukaryota; kingdom Viridiplantae; phylum Streptophyta; class Pinopsida; order Pinales; family Pinaceae; genus Pinus; species Pinus tabuliformis. The sequence goes on from CM062807.1 coordinate 101,496,899, forward strand.
TGGGGTCCTCAAGGTGAGAATAATTTTGATAGTACTTAAGTATTTTTTCACTTTTGAATGTATATGTAATGTTTATTAATGGTGAAATATGAACTGACATGAAACATTTATGCTTAACATAAATGTGGTGCCAGTAAGACCTACAGGTGAACCTCTCTATGTGCGACGAGGTGGTCAACTGCTTGCCAGAGGGGGCAATGCCGATAGTCTCTGTGAGGTTCTAAGGAACCTAGAGGGTTTAACTATGGGTGTCCCCCCCTTCCTATGAGGGAGATTCCCGCTCATATGTAGCGACACACCATTGGTGTACCTGAGTGGTTTCTGGTTCATCTTCAAAGGGTAGCTAGAGCTGTTTTAGCTTTTCTGGAGCAATAGGCTCTTTTTAGCAGGTGTTGAGGCATAGCCATATGAGTGTTTGTAGCTAGGCTTTGAGCCATTTTGTACTTAAATCATCCAAGTTTTGGAATATTTTGATGTAAAAAACTGGAGTTCGATCTATATATATATATACAGATAATTTTGGTATTTTGGTGGTGTAAATGTGTTTTTAAATGTTTTTTTTGTAACAAATGTTTAACTTTAGTAAATGTTTTACTTCTCATGCATGCTGTTATAACAAATGAGACAAATGCCAATCCAATACATAGTTAATTAACGAATCAACGACTGTGTTTAATTCTCGAGGAACATGCTCATATGTGATTATTTCAAATTGATGTTCCAAGAGTCGCACCCTTAGATAGTTACGTAACAAGGCTAGATTACGGACGTGATAATGGTTTGTAAATTGCATAACGACTAGCTGGGAGTCTAACTTGACCAGCAGATTGGAGATGCTCGTTGATGATGCTTCCATGAGAAGTGAAACGACGGACATGTACTCAGCAATATTTTTGGTGGCAGTGCCAGAAAAGACCCCCCCTAGAGAAAAATAGTTTCGACTCGGGTGTATAGATGACCCAAGCAGCTGATGCAATGTGCCGTGTTTGACAACTGGCACCATCCGCATATCCTACGTATGCTAAGGGCAACGATGAAATCTGTATTGAGAGAAGAATGCATGAGACAAATAATCCACTAAATAAAAAAACAATGAAATCAGATAAAAAAGGTACGCAAAACTTATGAATACATAAAATTACAAAGCACATGCCCAGTGCGATACTAGGCACAATACTTTTCAGATAGAGCCCATATGTGGGCTCCTTGAGTGGGATTCCATCCCAGTCCTGCAGTTCATATGACCCCATGGGGGGAGGACTTTTGTTATGACATAAGGACCTAGCCAAATGGGTCAAAGTGTGCATGCCTCCAAGAGGTTGTCTTTTGGATGATAGAAAGATATGAAGTTGCCCTCTTGGAAAGAAAAAAACCTAACCTCTTTCACAAATTGGGTTTGTACCCGCTCCTTGTGAGCTGCGAGTGCCAAATCGGCATCTCGACGGGTTTTATCCAGCTGTTTAAGGTATAGTAGGCATTCTTCTTCGGCAGTGGGGCCGGGCATGGGTTCAATGGCTATTTCGAGGGAAGGGATTGGCCACCCATTTCGTTTTGCCTCGTCGTAAAGTTGGATCTCATGCACGACAAACGATGGATTAAAGTCGGGCATTTCCTCGTGAGACCAAACAAATTCATCATGGAATTCCTCATGTAGGCAGGTGGAGCTTGAAATTTCCTTAGGACTGCAATCTACTCGCATCTGGGTGTCTTCCACGATGCCTATCATGACTGAAATATCTATGGGAAATGACCTGGAAGTGTCGTCCATATTTTCTTCCACCCCAAAAGTTTGGATGCTTGTATAGGGTGGGGAAATGATTTCGTTTGTGTTAGAGGATAGGACTTGAAGAGGCATCATGTCTGAATCAGATGTCAGACCCCAAAGATGCCAATCCTCCCAATGTTGCTCTCCAAAACTCATGATTTCTCGAACAACTTCGTCTGTAGGTATGAGTTGATTGAATGGATCTAAAGGAGGAGTGGTTATGGGAAGGGGGATGGTACTGTTGGCAATAGCCAACATGATCGGAGATGTGGATGCAGATTGAATGCCTTGGTAGTTCGATTCAACTAGTGATAGTGGCATCTGGTATCCAAATGTGTCAAGGTTTGAAGGTGCCGTTAGGATCCAGGGATCGGTCAGTTCATGAGGAATTGATGAAAGCATGTTGACCAATTGTGAAACCTATGGTGGCTGAAGAGGAAAACAACCCATCAAGGAGGAAGCCTTCAATAGACTGGTACCTAAACTAACATAGCAGTCAGTTCCACCTCCTACTAGGGGTACAGAGCCACTTGGTAATGGTGAATAATCGGGGGTGCAGAAAGACAACTGATCCACTGTAATGACCTTTCCATCCAATGGAAATAGGATGATACGAAAGACAATGGATACAACGGCCGTCATGGCATATGTCCAACTGTGACCCAGCAACAGATTATAGTCAAGTTTCTTGTCCACGACTTCTACGTCCACCATTACTGTTTTCCTAGCCAAAGTGATGGAAAAACTGGCTGGGTGTCCTTTTGGGATAAAGGTGTGGCTGTCAAAAGCTTTAAGGGAGTTTGATAGTGGGGATAGGGTTGGGGAACCGAGGGTGAGCCAACATGACGTCGACATGATGTAGGTTGAAGCACATTCGTCGATGACAGTTTTGTGTATACCTTTACCTTTCGTAGTGATATGCACCTGAAATGCAAGCTGGTGGGAAAGGGGAGGTTTACACTTGTCCATGTCGAAAATGGCTAGCATGGAATCCGTAGGGTCAATACCTCTGATAGCTGAAAGCAAAGCTTTCTTTTGGCTAGGGCATGTTTGTAATACTTCGAGCGCTGACATAGCCGATGTTGCTTGTGCCAAATCCTCTATGATATTGTAGTGTTGGGCGGCATGTGCAGATGTATTGTGCATTGTGCATCGAAGTGCCCCCTTGGGGGGTCAAATTACAAAGTCCTCAACTGGCCTTTCGATATGCAGATCATTGGGCGGCGATGGGTTTTGACCTGAGGATGGTTCTGCTGCCGGAGCGACAGGAGCTCCATAAGATTTGGCTCTTGTGGTGAGTTCTACCATTTCAAATGTGTAAACGGTAGAACTTCCTTCACCAACTAAAGGATGTTGCGAACCATCGCTGCCCCCTGACGTGGGTTGCGGTTGGTTGGCAACGAGATTTTGCTACTGTTGAGTAGGAAAAGGATTTCTAAGGACAGCAGGTGCCTTACCAGAATCTCTCTTGGCAAGGTAATCTGTGCATTCTTGAAGACGCGGACAACGCCAAGTTACGTGGTCTTCAAGACAGAGTTTGTACAAATATTTAGTGCCTTTATGCTTTTCCTCATCAGTAGGCGCAAAGGCCTTCTGTTTCGGGTTGGGATGCTTAGATGACTGCTCTTCAGAAGGAGTGGTCTTGTTCTTATTCTTCTTGTTCTTGCCACTAGATTTATGTGTGGACTACATAGAGTTTATCGCAGTGGTAGGAAGAGTAATCGCTTTGGTAGAGGGGTCCACTACCAGCTTGGCAATGGAACTACTGAGTTGTTTTACAACGACCCCAGAGGTTGTGCCAACAATTCCATTGGCGTGCGCTCCAGGGTGCTAAGTGGTGGGAGGATTAGGGTTATCGGGAGCATAGGGGATTATGTTGTAGAGAGTGCCAAGCTATGAATAAATCAAATCTAAGTGCTGGGCACAATGTATAGAATGGTCTTCTGTGACCGCACCACCTAGAGCGACATATCTAGTGATTTGTGGGAGTAAGGACTTACAGAACTAGTCCGTTAAGATAAAATCAGGGATGGGAGCTTTGACCAACCTCTACCTACATCTCCATTCATGAATATGATTGGAGATGTGGGTGGCGTTATCTTGACGAAATCAAGTGAGGAGCTCTGTCCCTGTCTCATAGTGGATAGGTAACTGAAAGTGCTTTAGGAACTCCATCGCTAAAGCGTCAAAGGTATTTACTGATGCGCGTGGTAACTCAATATACCATTTCACTGGAATTCCAGTGAGGGTGCAAGGAAAAAGACGTAACCAGACACTATCATCCACCATAGAGTTTGAAACACACCAGAGATGGTAGGTGGTGATATGGGTGCCTGGATCCTCCCCTTATTTTCGGTCAAACTTTGGAATGTTCGTCGGTATTTTATGCGGGATCGGTGGCCATTGTAAGTTGTGGTAGATGGGGTCGTTTTTCAATTTTTATAGGTTAGGAATATCCAACGTTGCCAAAAAAGGAAGATTGTTGGGTGCCCTCGACTCGAACCATGGTGATGACGGATGACCTGAGGAGCTCTGTGCTCCTCCCATCATTTGGTTCCCCATAGTGTACATGGGTTGCGTGGTGTAGCAGTTGCTTTGCGGTACGGTGTTGTAGAGTGGATTTCCATGAGGATTTTGATACTGGGGTATGAAATTGCCCCCAGTATAAGCGGTGCCCCCTTGACTCATTTGAGTCTGTGAGTAGGGTGCCCCCATGGATTGGTTGGGAATCCCTTGTGGATTCCTAACTGACACAGAACTAACGATATGGCTTTAATTCATAGAGGGAACACTCATGTCAATCAGCAACTATCCATGCATACCTGAGAACGGAGGGGGAAATGTGACATTCCCCACTGGCATGTGCATATTGGGAACCGCCCCAGATATCTGAATCTGGGGGTTGGAACTATACATTGGCTGCCGACCTTGTTGTTGGTAAACTGGAACCACGCCCATAGTGCCACATTGAGTGTTATATGGAGCACTATATGTGGCACTAGTCGAATGTATGCTTTGTGGCACCATAGGAGTGGAACCCAGCATCTGCTGGGTTCCACTTATAGAGGGTGTTATGTGAGTTGTTGTACCTAGGACAAATGGGATAGCAGGATTCCACATTACCGGTGTTGTGATGACTGTCGACTGGGGAAGTGGTAGAGGTCCAATAGTGTCTCTATAATTCCACAACCCTTGAGGCGTCGACTATATAGATGGGAAAGTTCCACCTATTGAAGAAGGAAGTACAGGTACCATGGGAGCAACGATAAGATCCGATGGATTTGTAAGTGGAGTGTTAAAGTGAGGACGAAATCCTTTCATGAAGAAATCCTCCAACAAACTGGAATCATTGGTCATCCACACAGATCCCGTGTGTGATTTAGGAGATTGATTCCTCGAAGATGAGGAATCCAAGTCAGTGGAACTCGGTAGATCCTCCAAAATGAGTGGAGGAAGTCCTAAAAATCGTCTGGATTGATGATGAGGGTCGGATGTAGCCACAGTGACTGTTAAGTTTTATCAAATAGATTTTAATGTGATATTCTTTAAAGTCTCGAAAATGATAGCACTCAGGTACCTAAAAAGAAAAAATACACTAAATATATCAATCAACAAATAGAGGGAAATTACCTCATCTGATAAGCACCGATTACTGGAGATGAAACCTAGTCTCTCAATGAATAACAGAGAAGGATGGCCAAATGTACGGTTACGGTTACTTTTGAGCTTTGCTCGAACCTCAGATTGAGGGGCCAAGTACTCTCGTGAAGACGAGCACCCTCCCAAAAACTAAAGACAAAGTAGATCCATCCATTTTAGGTACCAGGACAACCCGTCCCAGTCACCTTGTGTAAGTACCTAGAAGTTTTGGCCACTAGAGATACCTCAAATCATAGACATTACTAGGGGGGACATAGTCATAGACAACATGTTGTTTGGGAAGGATACCTAAGTCCTCGACTCAGTTTTGAAATCCCCAAAGGGATCCCCAATACACAGATGCCCAAAGGAGTTGTAAGAGAAGGCGGGCTACCTCCAATTACAATCTGATGTTGCCTCGTATTTCGCTCCATTGTTAGTGGAGTGGTCCTGGTAATATGAGTGCAGAAGGATTTTTCACTCGTTAACAACACTAGTTTTGATTTTCAACCTTGGGCAGTTCACTCACATGCTTATCCCAAGGTCCTAATCTAGCTAATGTTGGTTTGCTCAAAAGAGTAACTGATTGATTTTAATGTAAATTTTAGTGTACTTGATTATTTGTCTTCAGTAGGGGTGTTGATGTATGAATATGGTGAGACTCTCAACTCAATAAATCATGCAAAACAATGCTCTGAATTCTTTTTTCAATTTCTTATGCAAACAAGTCTTATTCTACACATTCATCTTTTCACATATTCATGGATTCGTCAGTGCATCTAAAGCCATTCAACACTTGCATAACCAAAAGATTCTTTTCCCAATATTCCCTAACAACTACTGAAAACCAAAATGAAGCAGCTTACAACTATTTCAACAGAAGGATGAATACAATTTATCAGTCTTTCTTTCAAAAAATATGTATTTTAAGAGAGAAAAACTAAAACATTTTCTTAAAAATAAATTTTCAAGACACCAGATTTGTTAACATGATACTGTTGCAGATCTTACTTTAGCCCACAAGACAAGTTCCCCCCCTTTTGGTCCAAAAAATCTTTCAGAAAACCTGAAAATGGGAAACTAACGCTCTGTTTCAATGTAAACAGAGAATTAGTTGGGCCACTAACGCTCCTTGTACATAGGCAAAGAGATTTATAAAGCTCTGTTTAGACTGGCAACCTGCGTTAGTGAGGGAAATAACTTAAACAAAGGGCCTTTAGGATCAGTTTCTGAGGAGAATGAAAACCAGTAGGATGTAACAAGATAGATGGTGGATCAGAAAAGGATTTGAAGAAGTAGGAAGCTCTTAGAAGAAAGAGAAGAACTAAGAGGAGTCCAGGTTGACTGAGAACTAGATGTATAGTCCCCAATAGAGTTGCCAATTCTGCTATGGGGTAAAATGCACGGGATGAAAACTAACCTCAAAGGCGTTCCTGGGACCTTCGATAGAATGTAAGATTATCTGCAAAAGCTACCAAGTTACACACATGTTCATCTATCAAACATAAATTAACAAGGTGTGGAAAGAGGATCACCTTTAACTCCTTCTAGATCTGCTTTGGGATCTCTATGTGGCAAGAAGAACTCCTTCAAGGCCGGCTCCAAGACAATTCCTACACAAATGACAAGGCAAACCAATCACAACATACGTTCTTGAAAACTAATGTAAGAATGCACAATAAACATATATTAGTGTATAACTTAACTACTCATCTCGACAAGCATCAGAATGAACAAATAAATGAACAACATTACCGACACTATGGAGTAGGGAACACAACTGCAATTCTATATTCAGAATGGAAGAGCGATTACAACCATCCATTGTATTAGCCTTCCTTACCCCTTCTTCCTCTCTCTCCCTCTCCCTCTTTTGGCTAGCTTCTTCAAGAATATGACAGTTCACAACAGCTCTATGGGCTATCCTTCCAAATGCTCTGACCCTTTTGCAATGGCCCTCTCGCTACTTATGTAGCAATCGAAGTAGCGCTGCCAACATTGGCGAAATTAAGGGGTTTTAAATTTTTAGTGGGAAAATATTTTGTATCATAGTACATTTTACAAATCACCTCAAATAGCCCACCTTATTTTAAGGGAGAGGGTAAAAAAGGTAAATTTAGCCCTTGAAATTAGGAGTTACAACCTTCAATTCGCCCATTTTCAAGAATAGGTTTTATTTAAGTGAATCCTATGGGCCAAAGGCCCAAATACCATATTTATAAAAGAGGTATGGTAAATTAATAAAAATATAAATAAATGAGAGGTATGGTAAATAAATAAAACATTTTTTATATTTACTCCATAAGTCACCTTATATACATGCAAGGGTGTAAACAAATAAAAATATAAGTAAAGTGGAGGTATGGTAAATAAATAAAACGTCTTTTTATACTTACTCAAAAGGTATGGTAAATAAATAAAAATATAAATAAACTAGATGCATGGTAAATAAATAAAACCTCTTTTTATATTTAGTCCATAAGCCTTGTTCTATTTATGGAGGCTCAAGAAAGAGGTTTTATTTAAGTGAATCCTATGGGCCAAATACCATATTTGTAAAAGAGGTATGGTAAATTAATAAAAATATAAATAAACCAGAGGTATGGTAAACAAATAAAACATTTTTTATATTTACTCCGTAAGTCACCTTATATTTACGAACACTCAAAAAATGTGTTATATTTAGGTGAAACCTATAGGCAAAATACTATGGGACAAATACCATGGACTAGATTGTTATTAATACCATGCAAAAAAAAACATTATTAACCCTAATATTAGTATTAATAAAAATAAAAATGGCACATGGTATTGAACCATGGTATTCACCAAAATGGCACATGGTATTGACCCATGGTATTCACCAAAAGGACACATGGTATTGACCCATGGTATTCACCTAGAATGTAGCCTATTTAAATGGGGTAATTAAACTAGCATAGATCCATCTTTACTCTGGATCTACTAACCCCTGAGAGGTATCAAATATCGTGATATGCAAACTAGCATAGAGTGAAGGATTATTTGATCCAAACTAGCATAGAGTGAAAAAATATTTGATCCGATCAAGAGTAAAAATGGATGTTGTAATTTAATGTATGTTAAACATTTTAGCTTGGTTAAAATAAAAAATAAAATAAAAATCAACTATTAATTTTATTCATTTTTATAAATTACTAATAGTAATTTTTAAGTTCTAGGTTTATGATAACCCATGGTATTGACCCATGGTAATACCATGGTATTCATGTGAGCATAGACTATTTAAAGGGGAAATTCTATCATCTTAGATCCATCTTAATTATGGGTCTACCAAGTGCTCAGAGGGATAAATAGATTTCATCCCCCTAAGAGTGGTAGATGTGGAGTTAAGATGGATATAGGTTGGTTTTTATGATAATGAAGATATTAAATAGACTTAGGAAGTTATATTGTAAAAACATCTTAAGGTGAATGGTTAAAGCATAGACATTGGACAAGTATATTTGTATACTTTTGTTTTAAACTGAAATAAATCCACGGCTAAAAGGAATGGATTGATTTGCACTAGTCATCCTTCTATAACTTTCCAACATATGCTGGAGTTAACAGATTGTAATTTGGGTAATTTTTCTAATTGCAAACAGGAACATACTTGTGTATTGGCAGGGTGGTTACGAGGTCCCTAGAAGTGATGAATTTGAACTTTTCTTGGTTTTATATAGTATTAGGTTTTTTCTCATGCTTTTTGTGAATGGCACGAGTGATTCGCCATGCCTGGTGAGAGATTCGCCAAAAAATTATATATACATATCATATTATTGATAAAATCGCCTTCCATTTTTCCTATATACCATGGAGATTCGCCCATTTATTATACATGTAAATTTAGGGGGGGTTCTTAAAATTTTCCCTGGCTGCCAAGCTCCTCCTAGAGCTCATTAGGGAAAAATCCATGAACTTGCCCTGTTTACAAGCTTTTTCCCATTTGCCTTCATTCTCAGATTGTAATTTCTCCAAATATCTTGATTTTTGGAGTTTCCTTGCTTTTCTTGAGCAAATTTAGGGATTTAATATCTAGATATTTATGAGAAGATTCATTGGCCTGACCTTCTAAGCATCCCTTAGGTTCACTAACACTCCCCTGGTCTAAAAACATGAGTTAGCAGGGTGACTAACGCTCCTTTCTGCTTGGTAACAAGCTTTATAAAGCAGGTTGACAGTGTGTAGAGAGTGTTAGTGTGGATTCCAGGCCTGCAATTGTGGTCTTTGCTTCAGTCATCTTGTCTTTCACCTCTGAGTTGATGAGGAGGTCATTTTGTCCTATAACAGGGCACCATTCTAAACCCTGTTTGTCCTGCTTGGTTGACTAATGTCCAATACCAACATCTAAACCCTGTTGGTCCGTCTGGGTCAAGTAAAATCCAGTACCAGCAGCCTAATATGTCTCATGTTCAGTAATAACCTCTTTATGTTCCATATGGTTCACAAGAAATGGTTAATCTGCCCTACATCGCTCAGCCTAGACCTTATGTTCAGCCTGGTCCGTCCGCCGCATCGGATGGATATGGCCAAATACAGTTCGAGAACTTTCAAGTTGTCATTCTGGGAACTGTTCAAGTACCCTTGCAGTAGCAAGGGCAACCTTTTTTGCATCAAGGGCCATCCATGCAGAAGCAAGGGTAGATAATGCCGAAGCAAGGACAACTGCAACAACCTCAGGGAAACCTTGCAACCGTTGTAGCAAACCATGCAGCTGCAAGTGCAGTATGTGTCGCAATCCTCCCATCCTATGCCCTCACAAGGTCAACCTCTGTAGCCATAGGGACAACCTTTACCGCTGCAAGGTCATCCCTTGCAGCGACAAGGTCAACCCGGGCAACAAAAAACCTTATACTCATACCAAAAGGATTAACCTTTGCAAGGGCAAGGTCAAGGTCAAGTCCTGCAGCAGTAGGCACAAAATCCTTATGTCCAAGGACAACCAGTTCAACATCCTTTTGTCCAAGGGCAGTAGGTCCAAAATCCTTATGTCCAAGGGCAGTAAGTGCAAAATCCTTATTGTTACACAAAAATATCGTCACCATGATTATTTGCAGTCAGTATGGGTCTATCATCACTTGTACTGTCCTCCTAAGCAAGTCTCAGAACTCAGCTCTTCAAGTCAAGCTTTGAAAATGGGAGAAAGACATTGAAAATCAACAAAGCTCTGGTTCTGCACTTTCTCTCACTGTTGCCTGCGGTCCTGCACCCCCTGTTCACAAAAACTGCAGACCTGCCCGCTCTGTCCCTAAGGGAGTGGGTGCGGACCCCTGTGAAAGTCAAAAAGGCGCAAGTTTATTCTAAAAAACTCACATTGGGTTAATTCTATATGATTCTAGAAGGAATTTTGATGTGGATTGGTCGCTCTTAGGTGGTTCATGCATCCCAAAAGAGAAGGAGCTAATCCCTTGATGAGAGGAGCTATCCCTTTGAAGGAGGACTTTATCCCTTTGAAGGAGGACCTAGTAACTCCCCTCCATTGCACTATAAATTAAGGCAGTGGGCTGGTTGCTAGAGAGGTTAGAAGCTGAACATTTTTGAGGGTAAATGTTGGTGGAATTGAGACTTCCTAGTTAAGCTTGAGAGGAGAGATCACATACCTTTTTGGCTTCATTGGGAAGAGAGTGAAACTTGTCAAAGTAGAGGAGACTTCTTGTTGGACCCTGGGAGGAGCTTGTACAACATCAAGGCACAGGTTGTAAAGTTCTTCTTTGATTTGAATTAATACAATCAGATTCATTTTTCTCAACAAATTGTCTTATGTCATTTGTTTCATGAATTCCTTGATCATCATGTTAAGTATGCTTTATGATATTGGCTTTTCAGGTGCTATTTAATTTGTTTACTTGTTTGTGTTTGTAGATTCGCAACAAGGGAGCTCATTTGGATCAAAGGAGCGAGGCTTCCACAAACTTGCATAGGACCCAAGGTAGGCCTAAACACTTGATTGCCTTTGTTTATAAATGCATATTTAGAGAAAGATAGTTTTTGATTGGCTTGCTTGTCACTAGATATCGTTAGATTCTAGGAAGGTCTATCTTGTCTGCAAGATCGACTCATTCCGTGTGACAAAATGGCGACTCCGCTGGGGACTTGATTTTTTCCTTGTTTTTACTTTGACCTGAGAAACTGTGTTTTTGTTTATGTTTTTGGCTTGTTGTGTGTGGAATTGGGTAGATTTAGTAGATTTAGGATTATTTTTTGTTTTTCATAACTTTGGGAGAGGACCACACCCTCAACTTGGGACGCAGTGCGGACCTATCCGCACTTTTGCTTTTAGCACAGAGCGGTACTGCACCTGTGTGAACTGTGGGCCTGCGGACCCTGTCAAAATTTTTGAAAACCTAAGATTTTCTCTGTTAGTCAGCTTAGTTTTTGTTTAGATGTTATTATCCCCTGCCCAGACCTACATATAGCCTGTCAGAAGCTTTCCTTAGGTTAATTTCATTGGTGTTAGGGTTTTAGGTGAAATTCCTAGAAGTTTTGGTTGTTGGGCTTGATTTTCATTTTGGTCTTGTAGTAGCTCAGAGCTTAGAAGCTGTAGAAACCTCATATTACCTTGGTTTTTACTAACCTTCTTATGAGTCTGACCATTTGCAAAATCTACCTTTGTTGAGGAATCCACCTTGTGTTTTCTCTTTACGAAACTTCGAAAAAGCTTGTGTTAAAAGTTTGGATTTCATTTTTAGAAAAGAAAATGGAAATTGGTTGTTTTTTACTAATTTGTGATTCTGCATAAATTGGTCCTTAGTTTACATATAGCTAAGTAAAACATCCTTGAAAAGACATCTTGTAAGCTTTGACTTCAAATAGGTTTTTATAGCTTATATATCTCAAGATTAGTCATTTCCATAGTTTTGAGTGTTTTATAAAAAATAAAAAAAATATCTTTTGGAAAAAGTTTGTTTTTGTAGTGTTTGAGTGTTTTGAAAGAAAAGGGAAATTTTTGTGAAAATAACTAGCTATCTCGTTTTGAGTACATTGGAAAAGACAAAAAGCTCTTCTTTTAATTTGTTTGTTAAGAAAGATTTGTGTTTACAAGTATTTGCATTCTCAAACTCTTTACTAGCTAGAAGTTCATTGAAGGGAAAAGATTGCTTAATCATCTTAAGTGCATTTTTTAGTGATTTCGAGTCGAGTCTCCACACCACGAGTTTCATCTCTGCACCTCTTGACTTAAACAAAAACCAATAAAAATAACGCTTAAAGTAAAATCTATCTAGTAATCTTTTTATTTCTAGGGCTCTGATACACCAACATAGCTTAGGCTAGTGTTTTGGAGTAGGGAGTAATTAACTCTCCAAGATAGTAAAACAAACAAGCAGTTGTATCTTGCGGTAGGAGAGAAATCCAATTGTTGCATTTATGCTCTGGGAAAGCTCCTCTTAAAGGAGAAGCACGAGATCGTGTATGAACCAGTGTGGGAATCAATCCTTCCTCATTGGGAACAACGCCAGATATTCACGTATTAAAAACGGTAAACCTCGGATTAACCATTGTCGAGGAGCCTGGGGTCACTTGTTGGTAAACCTTGGATTATGTCAAGGAGCCTTCAAGGGGATTGAGCTTGTTACTCTGCCCTTGTGTGCGTATCGGATCATAGGCCGTTCCCCCAGGTATATTTGTTTCCGTTGGTAACCTTAGTGACCGTATTCTATAGGATTCTTCCTAAGGTGACAATGGTGGGAAGATCCCACTGTACCTGGAGCAGATGTCGGCTAGACTCGCTTGGATTTTCTGGGGGTTTCTCTTCACTGAGACAGTTTAGTGGAGAAACTTGTGCCAGTCTATTCATTAAGCAGGTTGCCAGGGTAATTGTTCCAACCGCCATTTCTATATTGAACTCTGCGACGTTGGGCTTCATCACCAACTAGTGTTTTCAGTACGAAAAGTTACTGTTTGTGTGTGGTTTGATCTCCTAGATTCTTTAAGCGTGTGATTCAAATTTGTTTGGTTCTTTAGAGGCTTTAGGTGGTTTGCATTGAGATTTTACTTTGTTTGCGTGTGAAGTAGGTAAATTTTTTTAATCGTGGCTAAATTACCGAGGAAGTCCCGTAGACTTCGGGGCCAACCTCCTGAGTTTTCATCGAGCCAGCCTGAAGGGTTAAGAGCCCTCGTAACTCCTAGAGACAATAGAGTTGGGTCACCTGAAGAAGGAGAGTCTTCTTTGGTGGTACATCCTGATTTTCAAGCTTTAGTAGCAGATTATAATCCACAATCAGTGTCCGTTTCCGAAATTACTGGTAGCTTTTCATCTACTAGTGATATAGGTGAGGAACCTGAAATATCCGAGCTTGAGAGTGAATTTGCTGCTACTCCAACATTGGGGTTTACCTCTCCAACTTCTAGTGGTCCTGGTTCCCCCAGGGTAGAAAGAGTAATTACCCAAAATTTTCCTTCTAGACTTATAGATATCGAAGAGATTGCTACTCCGGAAGAAGAAGTAGGCATCCCTATCCCTGAAAATCAACCTGCTATTGAACTTAGGGAGCGTGAATCAATTTTTTACAGTCCACCTAGGAGCAGTGCTTGGTATCTTTCATTGACTAATTTTTTGGAAAACCCAGGGCTAAGTTTTTCACCACCTCGTATACCTTATCACCCAACACCTAGAGGTTACTATCCGTCGTTAAATATGTCAAGATAGTTGTCCATGTTTACTCAATCGCCAGAAACATTTTTGTACGACGGTCCTTCTGTTCCCTCTGGGTATCAGTCACTTTTTGGTGCAGGAGCATCTCCTCAACCCATTGAACAAGGGTTATTAACTGGAAACAATGGTACTAAGCTGTTGAGTGTAGAAGATATTCTCATGATGTCAGGTACTATTCCTAATCCTCAACCTCAAGGTGGCCAGTTACTGCCTGGCGGGCAGCCTCAAAATCCTCAATTATCGCCTGGGGGGCAACCTCAAGGTACCCAACTTGCGCCTGGGGGACAACCTCAAGGACAATACATACCTACGGGACAGTACGTTCCTCAAGGTCAACCCCAGTATCAATATGTACCTCAAGGTCAAACCCAGTATTAGGACGTGCCTCAAGGGTATCAACCCCAAGGTCAGTACTCGAACCAAGGTTTCCAACCACCCTCCGGTCAATCATATGTTCAAGGAACTGGAAATGTACCTTTGAATTATCAACCCTACCCTCAACCCGGTTATGGTCCTCAATATTCTCAACCTGTTATGGGTCTGTACCCCGGAATGAATTTAGTGTGGGATCCATCGCAAACTCAACAGGTCTTGCAACCGAATGTACAGTTGTCATCTCAAACTGGACACCCCTTAGTTTCTGGTTCACCCCAACAACCTGTCTAGTCTAGTATTCAAACTTCTGTACCTTCGGTAGTTTCTCAGCCTGGGCCTAGTACGCCTCGTACTCCACCTCAAACAGCTGCTGCAACTGTTGCAACATCTGTTCAATCTACCCCACCTACTTCTGGAGTATCGACAGCTCTGGTTTCTACTGTTCATGTATCTACTCCTCAGACATCTTTACCTCAGTCTAGATCCACAATTCAAACTTCGGTTCAGATGCCTGTAGGACAACCTGGTTCAAGTACGGTTGTCACAAGTCAACCACAATTTACTTATCAACGGTACCAGGGACAATACCAATTCGGTCCTGCTGTTCAGCAGCTAGTCTATCAGTATCAACCGTACCCTGGGTATACATATCAACAACCTCAACAACCCCAGTACGGTCCGGTTAATCCTGGTTTTCTGGGAGGATACAATATCCCAAATGCAATTCCTATTCCTAGTTATCCTGGATATCCTCCTCCTGGGGCTGGTCTCATGACCCAGAGTTTTAGGGACCCTAATCGTCAGTTACCGTTTATCACAACTTTGGACTTGCCTAACTTGTCACGCCTAACGAACGATCCCATTAACTATCTTCCGTTTTGGCCACCAATACCGAATAAGTTGCCTAGTGATATTCCTAAGTTTGAAGGCAAATAAGGAGAGGACCCGTCGAACCATGTGATGACTTATCACCTCTGGTGTGCGTCTAACTCCATTTCAGATGATTCAATCTGTCTAAGGCTTTTCTAGCGCACTCTAATTGGTCTTGCGGCCAAGTGGTACATTGAGTTACCACGAGCCACTTTTTATAACTTTAGTCAGTTAGCTACCTCATTTTTAACTCATTTTCAGTTGCCAGTCATATATGACAATGGCACGGAATTACTAACTTCGTTAAAGCAGTCGACGTCCACTTACATTTCAGATCACATTCATGAATGGAGATGTTGACGGCGTTTAGTGGAGGCTTTTATTCCGGATCAGATCTTAGCTGAATGGTTTGTAAAATCTTTATTGCCAAAGATCACTGAGGATGTAGCTAAGGTCGGAGTTGTTATTGAGGAGCAAGTAATTTCTCAAGCACAGTATCTTGACTTGGTTTATACTCAGTTAGGTACGTTACATGAGAAAATCCCTGATCTTCCCAAGCAAAATCAAATCGCTGCAGCTCCTTCAGGGTCTCATGCCGCTGATGGTATGATTGGTATGGTTAACACCAAAAGTAAGAAGAAGTCTTCCAAGAATTCTTCTCCTATCATAACCTTGCCAGATTCCCCGATAGGAGATTCTTTCGCGGAGATTTCCGCCGATATTCATGTTGTAGAGTCATCTACAGCCAAATCAAAATCCGATGGTAAGAAGAAAGGGAAGAAGAAAAATAAGACAGACAAAAATTCAAAAGAGAAACCTGAAAAAGTCGAATCAAATGATGAGAAACGCAAACCTCGTTATCCTTGTCTCATTTGTGACGAAGAGCATTTTACAAGAGACTGCCCTCATCGTGCAGAGGTTGCAAAGATTGTCAAAGGTTCCCAAATGCCTGCTGTTTTGAAGGATCCTTTTCCAAGTCAAGACAGTAAGATGATAGGTTCTTCCTCGAGTGCCAATGAAGAACCCATACTGATGATTTTCCATGTTCGGATTGCGACTCGATCGCATGATTATGGTAGTAAAAGTCTTGTTGATGGTAAAGAAGAAGAATCTTCTCATTCTAACCCATCAACCTCAGCTCCCGGTTCCGATCCATTACAAAATAAGAAACCTAATTCAAACTTAGTAATCAAACTTCCCACCAAGGGTATACTTCGAAAGTCAGCTTTCAATCCACATGTGAGAGCGGCTCAGAACTATAAAATTGTTGAGGATTTAGTTGTTTCACCTTCAACAATGTCAGCTTTGGAAGTGCTGCAATCATGTCCAGCACAGCGTAAATTACTTTTGTCGGCTATAGGAGCTGTTGACGTTCAGGACTCGAACCTAATAATTTTCGATCTAGAAAATAGTACACCACGCTTACCTCATCAAATGGCTTTCCAGATCCCAGTGATAGTCAAAAATAGGCCTATTCATAGGACTGTGATTGATGAGGGAGCCTCAACGTGTATTATGTCGATACAGTGTTGGAGATTGCTTGGTTCTCCATCACTAAATCAATCCCCGATGATTCTAAAGGCCTTTGATGGCCTTGGGTTTCATCCTTTTGGCATTCTACAGGATTTACCTATAGGGGTTGAAGTAAAAACTGTTAATCTAGACGTGGAGGTGGTTGATGCCCCTCTATATTACAACCTTCTCTTGGGTCGTAGTTGGTCTTATGCTATGATAGTTGTCATTTCATCGGTCTTTTGGGTTATAAAGTTTCCTCATAATGGATAGATCGTAACAATAGACCAGCTGGCTTACTTTTCGTCCGACCCAGCCTCTTCTGAAAGCATTCAGCATGTCGGTAAAACGACTATCCCGTATAAGGATGTTGGAGTAGGACTAGTTAAAGATGCCGGTTTGCTGGGAACTTTTCCTTTTCCTCCGATCAACGCATCATCTTCTTTTGCAACCATTCATATGATTTCGTCAGACACCATTATTTATGATTATCCTTGGATCGTACCTTCTGAATCTGAGATAGACTCATTTGGTGATGTTATGCCTTTGAGTCCATATGAAATTGCGTATCAGGCCGTGCAGTCGCTTTCTGACCCATCTTCAACCAAAATTGATTTAATGAATGTGGTCCATGAGGAATCACTTTTCACATCAAACTCAAATTCAACAACGTTTTCCGAACTTGTTCACTCTGATGAGCAGATTCAAGAAATCCTATGTGTAGATGATTTTCCATGGGAAGATCTCCATCACAGATCTTTGTTCTTACCCGAGAACGATCGTTTTGAAAATGATTTTTCATCAATTTTTACGACTGAATATGTCAAGGAACCTCAGAATCCAATGAAAAATCCTGATTTAGAGTTAAATTTGGGAAACATTTCTCGAACTATTTCTATTGACATTTCGGTTAAGTCTGGAATTGTTGAAAACATTCATATAGGTGCCTCGTGTACAGAAGATGAAATTCAAATATATAAGGCCCTATTTCAAGAATTCCGCGACGTGTTTGCCTGGTCGTATGAGGAAATGCCAGGAATTGACCCCGCAATTGTTGTTCATGGAATCAAGACTTACCCGGGCGCTAAACCCCTCCTGCAACGTTTGCGTCAGATTCACCCAAGAAAAGCTACTGCTATTAAAGCAGAAGTTTAAAAATTACTCAAAGCAGGTTTCATTTATCCGATTCCGTTAACGGATTGGGTATCGAATATTGTTCCGGTTAACAAAAAGCAAGGGACAATAAGAATATGTATCAATTATAGGGACATTAATCGAGCCTGTCCAAAGGACAATTACCCAACTCCCTATATCGATCAAATCATTGATGATTGTGCCGGTAGTGAAATATTCTCCTTCATGGATGGTTTTTCCGGATACAATCCAATCAATATTCTACTTGCTGATCAACCAAAAATGGCTTTCATTTGTCCTTGGGAGACATTTGCTTAATGCAAATTACCCTTTGGGCTCAAGAATGTCGGGGCAACTTTTTAAAGGGCCATGTCTTATGCGTTTCATGACATCAAGCACATTGTGCAACCCTATCTCGATGATTTGCCTACTCATTCATTACATCGAGCTGATCATCTCATCCATTTACGAGCAATCTTTATGAGGTGTAGGTATTATCGAATTAGGTTGAATCCACACAAGTGTGTTTTCTGTATAGAAACGGGTCGATTGCTGGGGTTTGTTGTTTCGAAAGCTGGCATTCACGTTGATCCCTCGAAGGTTGAAGCTATTGTCAAATTTCCTCCTCCTTCGAGTCTTCGCCAACTCCAAAGTTTGCAAGGGAAAGCAAACTTTTTACGATGATTCATTCCTAACTACGCTGAGGTTACAAAGGGTTTTACCTGGTCGTTGAAACAGAATACTCCATTCTATTGGGATGAGATAGCTCAGAGATCTTTTGATGCACTAAAACACGCGTTGACCCATGCACCGTTATTGCATCCTCCCAACTACAACCAGGACTACTTCTTGTATCTTGCCGCCTCTCATTCCACCATTGGAATGGTCTTAGTTCAGGAAGATGAATTCGATACTGAACATGTGATATATTACCTTAGTCGAACATTAAATCCAACTGAGCTAAAATACTCACATGTGGAGAAATTAAGATTTGGCAGCTATTCAAGCTATCCAACGTTTTCATCACTACATTTTACTACGTAAAACTACAGTAATTTTTTATTGCAACCCTATGATCTACATTTTGACCAAACAATTGCTAGGGGGCAAGTACTCCAAATGGATTGTGATCCTGCAGGAGTTCGACTTGGAATTTGAAAAATCTAAGTCTAAGAAATATTTAGTTTTTGCGGAGTTAATGTGTGACTTCCCGTGTGCTGACACGGAAACTGTGGCGGAGGAGCTCATTGTGGACGAATCCTTGTTTCTAAACAACACTTTATATCCGTGGTATGGGGATATCATCGTTTATCTCCAGACTCAATCCTTTCGGCCAGAAATTTCAAGGTCAGAATGTCAAAAAATACGATTCCAGTCCAAACAATTCAAAATTATTGGAGATACTCTTTATCACCGTGGGGCGGACTTTGTTTTTCGATGTTGTTTAACTCACGAGGAAGATGAAAGGTTTCTAAATTACTGTCACTCTGGAGCGTGTGGCAGTCATCTGTCTGGGTATGCCACAGCCAAAAAGATATTGCGCGCTAGCTACTTCTGGCCGTCTTTGTTTAAAGATTGTAATAACGCGGTCCGAAAATGCCATAACTGCCAAATTTTTGATCGAAAGATGCGCGCTCCACCTGCTCCTCTCCACCCTATAATTTCCGTTGGTCCTTTTGCCAAATGGGGTATCAATTTATTACATTTAACCCTCACTCAGCAGGGGGGCATGCGTATATCATCCTTGCGGTAGATTATTTTACCAAGTGGGCCGAGGCGATGCCTACATTTTAGGCAGACAGCAAAACAACTGCAATTTTCATGTTCAATCATATAATTTCTAGGTTTGGTGTTCCACAAGCGATTATTGCTGATCATGGGCGTCATTTTAGAAACATTATGATGACCGAACTTACAGGCTAGCTTGGCTTGCGTCACGATAGTTCAACTCCGTATTATCCACAAGCTAATGGTCTGGTTGAATCCATCAACAAATTTTTAGTCATCATGATCCGATGAATCATTGGGATTCATCGGTCGAATTGGCATAACATGCTATTTTTAGCACTTTGGGCGTATCAAACCTCAGTAAAAACGTCAACAGGGTTCACTCCTTTCCAACTAGTTTATGGTCTGGAAGATGTGTTACCCATTGAATGCGAAATCCCGTCATTGCAAATGGCCATCGAGTTACTTCCAACCACTTCCGAAGAGGAAAAAAAGTTTGTTATACTTGGCTCAATTAGATGAGAATCGACGTGATGCTGCATTGGTGATCGAAACTCACGCAAAATGTATTAAAGCTCAGTATGATCGAAATGTGACCCCTCGATATTTTTCGGAAGGAGATCTAGTCTTATTGTACGATCAAGCTAATGATAAATTAGGTGATGGAAAATTCGTTCCTATGTGGCATGGTCTCTATGTTGTCAAGCGAAAGCTAGCAAAAGGGGCCTATGAATTGGTAGACTTTGACGGGGACTCTTTAGGTAAACCCAGAAATGGTCTTTACCTTAAGAGGTATTACGCTTAAAGAATGGGTATGGAGATTTTTAGTTAGGATAGTTTTCTTTCTAGCTAGTGTGTTTTAGTTTAAAAAGTGTGCTTAGCTTAGAGAGTGTTTTTCGTCATTATTCCTGCTTATCTTGGTTTTACTCTTGATATTGCAGATGTTGATGCATCTCCAAACATACATTGGTTTCACTGATGGTGCTTGTCGTAATACACAGAACATTTCTTCCGTAGCTTGGGTTATCTATTCGCCCTCTGACGAGTTGGTATCTATGCATGGGGTAAGCCTCGGTCAAACAACGAACAACATTGCTGAGTATAGTGTAGTGATTGAGTTATTATCTGAATCTATTTCATTTTGGATTTGGAGCTTGATAGTGAGGTTAGATTCTAAACTCGTTGTATTATAGCTTAATAGAGTGTATGCCATTAGAAATCCAGTGTTATTGAGATTATTTTTGAGAGTGCATCTCTTGGAACGTGAATTTGATTATATTGAATATCAGCATATTCCAAGATCTTTAAATACATTAGCAAATGCAATTGCTTCTTGAATGTTAAGTGGACATTTGCAATAATCATACATGTAAATTTAAAAAACATTCCATAACATGTTTAACAAGGTAAGCCGGTAATAGTGATATAGTATAATATAGGAGTGTGTCAAAATATACATCGTCCTCGATCATAGGTTGAAAAACACCTTATGATCGGCAAAAATGATAAGTACAAAAAACAAAAATGTCATATGTGCCTACAATAGGCGATCATCCTATCACTGGTGATGATCTCGATAAGAAACCACTGCATGGGTCACTTTACAAAGGAACCTCTTAAAAGGTCCTGGGACCCCAATCACATAGCGCTGAAGTCGACGAGGAATGTCATCTATGCTGGTCTCCAGAATGTCCCCTGTCAAGCGCTCTAGATGACTCTCCAACTCGGCCAAGGTCTCTACTGATTCGTCCTGTGGGGCTGGCGTCGCTGCAGCTGGTTGTTTCCTCTCATAAGGCCGGAGAGCGGCTGGCCACTGTGGACCCACATCTGCATTTGAAACTCTTACTATCAGTTTTGGGATGAGATAAAAACAAAAAAAAAATTTAAATAGGAAAATGTTGAAAATGATTTTACCTGAGTCATCCCATTGCTCTCCTGGTGGAAGAGCCATGTCTGGGTCACCGCGAAAATCTACCCCAGCATAAGGAAAGTCTTGAATAGAAAAAACCTAGTTTTCCAACCATTGGAAATACTCAGGTTTGAATCGAACAACCTCTGTCCCCTCGTCAGGATGACGGGCCATAACTACAACCCATCGCATCAGTTTGGGCTCTCGAGGAAGCCAAGCTCCAACAGTAAGGTGCTGCGAGACCAACATTGGGACCCTCTCCAGACCAAAGCTCACAACCAAAGCCCCATAACCAAATGTCTTTAGTTGTCCGTTCTTGGCTCTGGTTAATTGGCCTTTTACATTAGCCAACACATCATCGCACCAATTGAAGATGGTGCCTCGAAAGCAGTCAACTGCCATCCGCATTTGGGATTTGGTGGCAATATGTAGTGCGGCACTCCCGCAAAGCCTGGTAACAGTAAACACGATCACCATGAGTTCAGGACGGGATATGGTTTTAATGTCTATCCCTTTGTCTCTAGCCTGGCTGTTCCAGAACTCTAGCCGGAGGCTATCGACAGACTGGCCACCTGGCCTAGTCCCGAATAGAGTCAAGTCTTCACCTCTCTTAGGCAAACCAGTCAAAAAGTATATGTACGTAGGCTCAATTTCGAGATGGTGGCCACCAATGAAGAAGCACTGGTCCTGTATGCTCCACCTATCTACCAGCCACTGCAAGAAGTCCACCTGGGCCCTCATGCCAGGTATGGCCCAGAATTTGTACAAGCCACATGCATTCAATGCATCGATCGAAGGTTGGTGATTTAATGTGGCAAGATCCACGTCCTCATGCTCCTTTTCTCGCCAATCAAGCATGATGTACACTCTACATCCAACAAAGAGGCAAATTAGAATGCAAGAAATTAAATTGTGTGGGTCAATTTTGAGAAATTTTGGGTTAAAAACCCTTGCTGCAGGGACCGCACCCTCTGTAATAGAGATAGTGTGTGGGTCCGCATCTTGCATTCATGGAAGGTGCGGACCTCTGACTTTTTCCCCATTGAGAAAAAGTCGGGGTCCGCGGGCTGCAAGTGTTATGCCTGCGGGCCCCTGCGCGCGGGTTTACAACCTAAAAACCCTCTAAAAAATGAAATAAAACCCTAAAACACAAATTGAAACGATTGAAATTGAAGAGTAGGATGATGTGGATTACTTGGAGAAGACAGCGTTCGATTCCAACGGATGGATTTTCCGCAATCTTCACGGGAAGTTTCTGAACAAAAGCACTATTTTCTCACCCAAATCTTCAACGGTAAAAATGAATTGACGAAAGCCCTTTTTATAAGTTTTTTGAATAAATGAATTGTGAATTTGTTTATGTTTCACTTTAGAAAGGTAACTTTTGAAGCATTTTTATCCATCTCAAACAAGTATGAGTAATGTTTGCAGTTTTTGTGCAGGATAACGGATTTTTCAGGTGAAATCGGTCATTTTCGACGAAAAAACATTTAGAGTCACCTTTAAGCTCTTTTCTGACTCCTAAAACATGAAAAGATCGCCGAGTTTTTCTTTTTAAACTCGTTAAAAGGGAACTAAAAGATGGTCCACTTACAACTCTTTTCTGACCGTAAAAACAAGAAAATATTACCGGATTTTTGTCGTTTCAAATTCGATATTGGTTATAAAACAACGTGTCGTTGATCTTTTTTTTACTTTTTCGGATCAGGGGCACTAATTATGAAAATTACTCCTTGGTCGTAAAGATCAAGCGGTTCTCTCAAGTATTATTTTATACTTTTTCGGGCTTGGGAGACACAAATTTACGAAAAAGGTCAACCCTGGAGTCTTCTTAAGTTTTTTCAGACTCTCTAAAATTGAAAAAAGCTGAGTTTCTCCTATACTGGACTCATTAAAATTTAACAGTAAAGGACCTGTTCAATTACAAATAGGAACGAACCACTCCTTCTTAGGGTTCGAATTTAAATTAAGTTGGACTCATCCGAAGGATGAGCTTATAATCAAGCAAATGTTATCCTCCTCAAGCTTGTCAAAAATAAAAAGGTACTTGCCAGAAATGGTGGGGGAAAAGAGAGAAAAATGAGCCTGTTTGTCATACTTTTTAACCACTCTTGAACACGAAACTTTTATTCACCTGGGTTGGGAAATCCTTTGCCTAACAGTTGATCAAACCACATTGAAAGTCTTCAGCCGGTTTCTGGGTATTAACTTTGGGTCAATTGTCACCAAACCATCTGCTGTGTCCTTATGTGTTCAAGAGGTCACTGCCAATAAAGCCACTCATCTGCAAAATATCTGTCATCCATCTTGACTATCCCTGAGTCAGTCCTTGCAACTAAATTTCTTCAACTTGATCTATGATTTTTGTGTTGGGGGCTTGCCTGCGACGGATCTCTTTCTATCAACTTTAGCTCATTATCTAGAAGGATGATCTAGAAATCGTCAGTACCTTGGGATCTGCATGCCTCAATGGCAGGTTTCTCGCCTTTGACGACAGGTTGCATCATTGACCTTCGATCAAAGGATTCTGTGACATGTTCAACATCAACACATCTATTCACATGTCATGGATTGTACTGAGTACTTTGAGAGCCATTGACATTACTGGTGGTTTCTCTCACACTTGTTAACAGTTTACATCATTGACTGGTAATCAAGTGGTTTCTACCATGTTCGACTTCAACACATCCATTCGCATGGATAGAATCGTACTGTTTCGGGAAGTAGAAATGAAGACCCTGGATCTAGTTTCCGCAATCCGGGCTGCGAGGAATTTTGTATTCATTATATTGTGGACTATTCATAAATAGATGGCTGCGTCCATACTGTGTCTATACTTGTGATGTATTACAAGATCATTCCTATATCAGAGCAGTAGTTAGTTTTCTAAGTCAATTTTGATTTGTGAATGGGAATGCCTACCTCAGCGATGATATGATCTCATATATATATCTTGCATTGAATGTTTTTACAGGTTCCGACCAGGCTCTCCACAAGATGATCCTCGAAATGATAAAGTACTTCACTCTTCCTAAATGATAAATGAAATCCTCATCTACTACAGACTTCGCACTTTAGGGGGCAATCTGTTACACAAAAATATCGTCACCATGATTATTTGTAGTTAGTATGGGTCTATCATCACTTGTACTGTCATCCTAAGCAAGTCTCAGACCTTAGCTATTCAATTCAAGCTTTGAAAATGGAAGAAAGACATTGAAAATCAACAAAGCTCTGGTTCCGCACTTTCTCTCATTGTTGCTTGCGGTCCCGCACCCCCTGTTCACAAAAACTGTGGACCTGCCCGCTCTGTCCCTAAGGGAGTGGGTGCGGACCCCTGTGAAAGTCAGAAAGGCGCAAGTTTATTCTAAAAAACTCACTTTGGGTTAATTATAGATGATTCTAGAAGGAGTTTTGATGTGGATTGGTCGCTCTTAGGTGGTTCATGCATCCCAAAAGAGAAGGAGCTAATCCCTTGATGAGAGGAGCTATCCCTTTGAAGGAGGACCTAGTAACTTCCCTCCATTGCACTATAAATTAAGGCATTGGGCTGGTTGCTAGAGAGGTTAGAAGCTGAACATTTTTGAGGGTAAATGCTGGTGGAATTGAGACTTCCTAGTTAAGCTTGAGAGGAGAGATCACATACCTTTTTGGCTTCATTGGGAAGAGAGTGAAACTTGTCAAAGTAGAGGAGACTTCTTTTTGGACCTTGGGAGGAGCTTGTACAGCATTAAGGCACAGGTTGTAAAGTTCTTCTTTGATTTGAATTAATACAATCAGATTCATTTTTCTCAACAAATTATCTTATGTCATTTGTTTCATGAATTCCTTGATCATCATGTTAAGTATGCTTTATGATATTGGCTTTTTAGGTGCTATTTAATTTGTTTGCTTGTTTGTGTTTGCAGATTCGCAACAAGGGAGCTCATTTGGATCAAAGGAGCGAGGCTTCCACAAACTTGCATTGGACCCAAGGTAGGCCTAAACACTTGATTGCCTTTGTTTATAAATGCATATTTAGAGAAAGATAGTTTTTGATTGGCTTGCGTGTCACTAGATATCGTTAGATTCTAGGAAGGTCTATCTTGTCCGCAAGATTGACTCATTTCGTGTGACACTTATGTCCAAGGGTATCAGGCTCAAAACCCTTTTGTCCAGGGGCACCAGGTTCAAAACCCTTATGTTGAGGGGCATCACGTGCAAAATCCATATGTCTAAGGCTAGCAGGCTCAACAAGCTTTTAATCCATATGTTTCTTATCAGTAGCCTTTGGCTAGACAATTTCAAGGCTTTCAAGGTCAGAATCCTCCCTGTAGGCAAGGTAACCTACAGTTGAGGAAAAATCAAATGTCGTATGGACAAAACGGTCCACTATGGGGACAAAATCCTTACCAGCAGGGATGGGTCCCTCCAGTTGGATCCCCTTATTGACCTCAAATTCCTTTCAATACTCAATTGTCATTCTTCGCTACACTGGAATTGCCAGATGTGTCTAGAGTCATGAATGAACCGATTCTTCATTTGCCATACTGGCCTCCAGTTCCATCTAAGATCTCAAGCAATCATCCGAAGTTTGAAGGCAAAGCAAAAGAGGATCCACAAGCCCATGTGATGACATATCACCTCTGGTGCTCCTCAAATTCCTACGTTGATGATTCCATTTTTCTTCGGATTTTCCAAGAAACTCTTACAGGTACTGCAACCAAGTGGTATATCGAGCTACCTCGAAATACCTATCATGACTTTAACACTCTCACCATTGCCTTTGTTACACATTTCTAGTTTCCAATTCGCTATGAAACTGGAACCCATCTGCTAACATTGCTCAAGCAAGACACTGTGACCCACATCTTCGATCACATCCTTGAATGGACATGCAGGTGTCACCTGATTAAGTTTGAGATTTCTGATCAGTTTTTGACTGAGTGGTTCACGAAATCATTCGTCAGCAAAATTGTTGAGGAAATTGCTATGGGTGGATGCATCACTGAGGAACAAGTCATCGCACGTGCCTAGTATCTAGACCTCGTCTATTCACAATCTGGGTTATATGATGTGTTACCCAATGTGCCTAGACCATGATCTAATCTGATGACATCTAAGTCTCAGGCTACACCTCCTGTTGATGGAGTAATTTGTTCAGTGACTCAGACCCCTGAAAAATCTTCTTCCAAATAGAAGTCGGTCTCCAACACTGCTTCCAATGATTCCTCTCACAATTCATCAGGCCCTAGTAAAACCCCATAGGTTCACAATATCTAGTCTACTGTAGCAGACAAAACCTTTAAAGGTAAGAAGAAAGGCAAACGCAAGGGTAAATCTGATGCCCTGAAATAGGGCCCTCCTAAGTTATCTGATGGTGATGCTTCCCAACGAAAGACCAAATATCCATGCCTCATCTGTGAGGAGGATCACTATACTAAGGATTGTCCCAGACAATCTGACATTAGTTGTCTGCTCAAAGGGACCTTATCTGTCCTGAAAGATCCCTTTCCATCCCAGCAAACCCATATGGTAGACCAACCTCATTCATCCACTTCCTCATGTTCACAAGTGTTCATGATGAATACAACGATTAACGTGGCTACTAAGCCAAAATATTATCAAACTCCTACCCCGACAACAGGGAAAGAGAAAGAAGGTACCCCTTCTTCTTCTACCTCATCCAGTTCTAGTCCTCTCCATATAGAGCGACCTAATTCCGATTCCACCATTCGACCACCTTCTCGACGTGTGCTACAAAATTCCTAATACAATCCAAATGCTCGAGCCACTCAACATTATAACATTGTTTAAGATTTGGCTCAAGCGCCATCAACTACGTCTGCTTTAGAGGTCCTTCAAAGTTGTCCTTCTCAATGGAAATCATTACTGTCGACTATTGGGGGTATTGATCCAAATGACTCTAATCTCATTTTTTTTGACCTAGAAAACCATGTTCCACATTTAACTCATCAGATTCCATTTCTGATTCAGGTGATCATAAATGAGAAAACCATTCATAGGATGGTCATCGATGAAGGTGCTTCTACCTGCATCGTGTATGTCACTTATTGGAAGGCAATTCGTTCTCCTACTTTGAACCAGTCCCCTAACACTTTGGACACTTTTGACAGACGCAATTCACGACCATTCGGTGTCCCTCCCAACCTTTCCATTACTTTGGAGGGAAAGATAGTACACGTCGAAGTAGAGATCGTTGACGCTAATTTTAACTACAATCTTCTACTTGGAAAAAGTTGTACCCATGCCATGCATGTTGTAGCCTTCTCCCTTTTCTGCGTGATTCATTTTCCTCATCAAGGGAAGATAGACATAGTTGACAAACTATCCTTCTTTCCCTCTTCCTCCTTGGATGGAAATGTCCTTATGTCAAGCACATTGGTGCTCCTTATGAGAGTGTGGGGGAAGGAATCTTTAAAGATCCTACCTTAATGGGTATTTTTCCTCTCCCACATCCTCATGTTGCCTCTATCAGCATGATTTCGGTCGCATCTGTTCCTTGGGTAATTCCCTCACCATATCTTGTTGATACATGGGGTGAGGTTATGCCACTAAGCCCTGCCAAAAGTAATTATTTGAAAATTGTTTCGGCTTCGCCTTTGGTATCCTCTGATCATCCTATTTCAAGAACATCTCTCGATGCATATTCTCAATCCTCGTGGCTTGGCTCTTTAGAATCCCCCGATCCCTTAGCCGAGACTTTTATTTCTGATGAGAGTATTATGGAAGTAATGTCTTTGGAGGAAGTACCTTGGAACGACACTCATCATCATTCCTCGTTCTTACCTGGCCCGAGAGTCATGTCTACTTATCTCGAGAAGTTCTCTTCTTAGTTCCCGATCCTACCAGCTCAGACACCAATCATGGCTCATGAAGTTTGGTCAGAAGGGAACATGGGTAACATTACCCAAATGATGCCAATTGATATTTCTGTTAAGCCTGGTGTCATTGAAAATGTCCACATCTGGGTAACCTATTCTCCAGATGCGATTAAGCTCTATACTCATCTGTTCCAAGAGTTCCAGGATGTTTTTGCATGGTCATATGAAGAAATTCCTGGCATTGACCCAAATATAGTCGTGCACGAGATTGAAACTTACCCTCATGTGAAGCCTGTTCGCCAACAGCTTCGTCAAGTGCACCCTAGAAAAGAGGCCACCATTAAGGGTTAAGTTGAAAAACTTTTGAAAGATGGATTTATTTATCCAATCCCTCTTACAGATTGGGCATCGAGTATTATACCGGTGACAAAGAAATAAGGCACTATTTGCATTTGCATCGATTACGGTGATCTCAATCGTGCCTATCCAAAGGATAATTAACCCACTCCCTCCATTGACCAGATCATTGATTAATGTGCTGGGAGTGAATTCTTTTACTTTATGGATGGTGTTTCGGGTTACAACTAGATAAACATTGTGCTGGCTAATCAAGATAAGACAACCTTTGTCTATCCCTGGGGAACCTTTGTGTATAAAAATCTTCCCTTTGGCCTTAAGAATGTTGGGGCTACATTTCAGAGAGCGATGTCTTATGCATTCCACGAAATTTGAAACATCATTTAGCCTTACTTGGATGATCTCCCTGCTTATTCTCGTAAACGGCATGATCATCCTGATCATCTTCGACAAATTTTTCTTCATCGTAGACACTACAACATTCAGCTGAATCCACATAAATGTGTCTTCTCTGTCGAATTCGGACGACTCCTTGACTTTATCATTTCGAAAGAAGGCATTCGCCTTTGATTCTCTTAAAGTCGAGGCCATTGTTAATTTAGCCCCTCCATATTCATTGAATCAACTATAGAGTGTGTAGGCAAAAGAAAATTTTCTCCATTTTTTCGTACCGAACTATGTTCAGCTAGATTTAGGGTTCACCCAGTTTCTTAAGTGAGGAACCCCATTTATTTGGGATGAGGCTACCCAAAAGTATTTCAATGACCTAAAATTTGTCCTCATAAATGCTCCTCTACTGCACCCTCCGAACTCCCATTACGATTACTTCCTTTATATGGTTGTATCCTCTAGTACCATTGCTATGGTGCTGGGACAGGATGATGACGAAGGCAATGAACATGTTATTTACTACCTCAGTCGCAATCTCCTCGACACTGAGCTACATTATGATCATGTTGAGAAGTTGGATTTGGTTGTCATATAGGTTGTTCAATGTTTTCGGCATTACATTCTCCTCCACACTACAACTGTGATTTCCAAAAGAAACCCCATGACCTACATCCTAACTTGCCATTTGTTTGGGGGCAAGTATTCGAAGTGGATTGTCATCCTCCAAGAATTCAATTTGGTGTTCACTACTGCTAAATCTAAGAAATGTCTGGTCTTCACTAAGTTGATTTTCTCCCTTCCCTCTGCTTCTCTTCCTGTTGGTGCTGATGAGCAGCTCCTAGACGAGACTCTTTTCTTGATTAGCACTCTTGGCCCCTAGTACAGTGATATCATCGTGTACCTCCAGAAATCCTACTTCCAATCTGCATTGACCAAGGATGATCGTTAATGCATTCGACATCAATCTCAACCTTACTGTATCATTGGAGATACTTTATATGGCATCGGTGTCGATTCAAATCTTCATCGCTGTCTCACTCTCTAGGAGGCTGAGAGAGGCTTGAATGACTGCCATTCTGCTACATGTGGTGGTCACCTATCTAGATATGCTACTACTCAAAAAATCATTCGCGTTGGTTATTTTTGGCCCTCCATATTCAAGGATTGCATCCTTGTTGTTTGCAAGTGTCATGAGTACCAAATTTATTAGCACAAAATGCATGCTCCGCACACTCACCTACACCTTGTTATTACTGTTGGTCCTTTTGCCAAATGGGGCATCGACTATATGACCTGTAACCCTCGTTCAGTCAGGGGGCATGGGTATATTATTGTTGTTGTTGATTATTTCACCAAATGGGCCGAAGCGATGCCTACATACTCTGCAGATAGTAAAACAATGGGTAAATTTCTATTCAATCGTGTTATTTATAGGTTTGGAGTGCCTCATGCCATTTTCATTGACCATGGCTCCCATTTTTGAGATTACATGATGGTTGAGCTGACTTCTATGTTGGGTTTGTGCCATGATGGCTCAACCCAATATTACCCTCAGGCCTATGGCCAAGTTGAAGCTGTGAAAAAAGTCTTGGTTACGATGCTTCAACACACAATTGGGATGCACAAGTCAAATTCACATCTCATTCTCTTTTCAGCATTGTGGTCTTACTGAACGTCAACCAAGGACACAACTATATTCAAACTATTCCATCTAGTCTATGGTCTCGAAGCAACTTTACTGATTGAGTTCGAAATTCTATCCCTGAAGCTGGCTGTCGAACTTCTCCCCAAGGCCTCACCTTAGGAAGAGCGCCTCTTGTATTTATAACGACTAGATGAGACTCGTCGTCTTCCTACTTTGGTCATCGAAGCACAAAAAAGTGGGTCAAGTCCCATTTTGATTATTCTGTCTCTCCTCTAGATTTCTCTGAGGGCGATTTGGTTCTTCTGTATGATCAGGCTAATGATAATATGGGGTCAAGCAACTTCGAACCCATGGGGCATGTGCCCTACATTGTTAAACGTGTGTTACAGAAAGGGGCCTATGAGCTGATTGATTATGAGGGAAATCCCTTAGACAAGCCCTATAATGGGATTTATCTCAAAAATTAGTATGCCTAGGTCATCTTGCATGGCTACTTTTGTATAATAGTGTGTTATTCATTTTTGTGCAATGTGGTTTGGTGTGTTGTTTTGCAAGCAACTTTTCTGCTTATTATGTTTCTACCTGCTTTCCAGATGTTTGTGTCTCCTCACATTGGTTTTGCTGATGGTGCTTTCCATAGTACCCAAAATCTATCATCTGCGACATGGGCCATTTATGACCCCCATGGTGAGTTGATTAATCTTCAAGGTATTTGTTTAGGTCAAACAACTAATAACATTGCTGAGTATAGCCTAGTTATCGAATTGTTGTCTGAAGTTGTTTCTCTTAACATATAGGAATTGGTTGTGAACCTTGATTCAAAACTTGTTTTTCTTCAACTCAACGAGAAATATTCTGTCAGAAACCCTCATATATTGAGAATGTATCTGCATATTCATCTATTGGAGAGAAATTTTGATTACATAACATATCAACATATTGCTAGGCATATGAATACATTGATAGATGCATTAGCTAATTGTGTTAGATAGACATTTTCGAAACATGTGAAAATAAAAAACAAAACATTTGTATCATAGTAAGAAAGAAAGTATAGCTTATATATATGTCGATAATGTTTCTCATACATCAAAACCCCAAAAAATAATATGTGTGTTCAAATACATCAGTGGCCCGTAGGCCTTATACATCCGTGGCTCGCAGGCCTCAAAAATGTAGAATGCTAGACCTATGAACTACTCGGCATGGTGTGCATGGTAGCATGTAACTTCTCGTACTACACGCATCAGCGGTTGGTGGATCCGGTCTAGTACCCCCACTATGTGCCTCTGATACCGGCGTGGGATGTCACCTGGTCGGGCATACTCTGGGATAACGTGGGTTAATCGCTCGAGGTTCCGCGTGATATCCTCCTCATTATTGCTTGCTTCCTAATAAGGAGCGATATCAAACTGCCGATCAATGCACCTGGAAATCAGAGACATCCCGGCAGGATGTTCAAGTCCCACATCTGCATTTAAAAAATCGAAATCTCATGAATGCATGTATTTCAAAAACAATAAAAAATTGTTTGTTTTTACCTCCATCATCATAATCTTCTCCCTCTGTGAGTGGCATATCTAGATCACCGTGGAAGTCAGTACCGCTATAGGGTCAATCCTCTACTACGATCAACTGTCGTCGTAGCCACGAGAAGAAAGTGAGCTTATATGACATTTGTTGGCCCCCGGTAATCTTAGGCATCAATGCACTCCAACGGACCATCTGTGGGTCTCGTGGCAATGATGGTTCCACCTCAGCAAGCTGGTAGTGAAATCGCAGGACCGGCTCCAAAAAGAAAGTCACACTAACGGAATCGTATCATAACTGCTTCAGGTTTCCTGCCTTGGATTTTGATATATGGCGCTTCATGTTTACCTTCATGGCTTCCGCTCAGTTGAATATAGTCAATGTCATGAAGTCGATAGCATACTCAAACTTCGACTTGTTGGACTCATATTGTGCTTGAACCCCATCCACTCTGCTGATGGTCAACAAGAGCACTTTCAACACAAGTCCCTGAACACTAATGATCTCTATCTTGCCACTTTTTGATTTTAGTGCTTTCGGGCAGTGTTCTTCGAGCAACATGTTCATACTTTCCACAACATCCCATGACCCATATAGATTGACTCGTTCCCCTCTTCGAGATAGTCATGTGATGAAATAAATGTTGAAAGTTTCCAACTCCATTTCTTGGTCCCGGATCATAAAAAATTTACCGATTGACATCCCAGAGACTGATCAGATACCGTGGAAATTCAGGTTGAGCCTGTAGACCTGGTGTGAGGAAGAATTTGATGAGACCACAGTTCCTCAGGGAATTCAAGCAATTTGGGTCTACCATTGCTTGTGCGTCAATGTCCTCATGCTCAGGTTCCTTCCAATCAACCATTTTTTGCGATGTTTTCCCTGCAAAAACCATAAAATCAAGTCAATAACCATCCTTGGCTATAGATATTTGGATCAAATAAGAGAAATTTGAGCAAAACTTGAAAATTTTATGTTCATGGTGCCAGCACAACTATTTTAAAAATAGTAGCAGAGACAGCGTGCTTGATAGTGTTAATAACCCTTGATCGGTGTGATTCCGTGCCCAGAAATTGTGCCGACCAAGGGTGATTTCTTTTGTCAAAACCTCAAGAAATAAAAAAAAAAGAGTTAAAAACTAGAAAAATGAGCATGAAAATGAAGCTAAAGGTCTTGTCTCTTACTTGCAACTGACGGATCCTCGAATGGCCGCCCAGATCTCCTGTAATATGCTCCTAAAAATCTAGGGCACAAATGGGTGAAAAGTTCTTCACAGAAGGTAAAATGGTAAAAATTAATTACTTTTTCCTCCTTTTATTCATTTTCCATGAAATATTAGGGTTTTTAAAGTATTTTTGACATATTGTTTCCTCAGAAATTAGGTAATGCATTTACCTTTTCTGCAATGATAGGTGAGAGATTACTGATGATGGTACTAGAGTCACATTTAAGCCCTTTTCGCAACTTGTAAAACTCGAATGAAAATATCCCAGAGTATTTTTCCCTTTTTAACTCGTAAAAGAGAATAAAAATGGGGGTTCCACTTTCAAGCTCTTTTCTGACTCTTAAACATGAAAAGATTGCTGAGCTCTTGTCGTTTTGAACTCGTTAAAGGCTACAAAACATCGTTTACCCAATACACATTTACCCTTTTTTTCAGGCTGGGATAAACTATTTATGAAAAAGGTACTCTTTCACTAAAATGGTCAAGCGATTCTCTCAAGTATTGTTTTCTACCTTTTCAGGCTTGAGAGACACAAATGTACGAAAAGGGACCATGTGGAGTTTTCTTTTCTGTGTCTTTTTCAAACACTCTAAATATGAAAAATATAC
The DNA here is from genome assembly GCA_031772625.1 of Pinus tabuliformis. Taxonomy (NCBI): domain Eukaryota; kingdom Viridiplantae; phylum Streptophyta; class Pinopsida; order Pinales; family Pinaceae; genus Pinus; species Pinus tabuliformis. Next base: position 101,531,084 of record CM062807.1, read on the forward strand.
CAAGTTACACCTTTATCAGACTCCTTAAAACATTAAACGACATTGGATTCGTCACTGTGACAGATGTGAGATTCTCCTTCCTAGGGCTCATTAAAATTACTAGGTTGGATTCATCCAAAGGATAGACTTACAATGCAAGCACATGATATACCCTTCAAGCTTTCAATTAAAAAATAATTGGGGTACCTCCCAGAAATGGTGGGGGAAAATGGGAAATTCTATTAGTTTTTTCGGCAGCTCACTCTTGAACATGAAACTTTCTACTTCGTGTCGGGTTGGGATATCCTCCTTTTCATCATTGACCTTCCTGGGTTGGGCTGTTCATTTTTTCCTTCAATTTGATCTCTGCCAGGTCATCATGACCACCAATCCTATGGATCCATAGCTACCAAACTCTAGAGTAATGTCGCTGATATGTTCAAGAGTTAGTCCTTCTATAGTTACACTTATTACTAATTCTCTGTATCATCTGAAATCATTGCATCCCTTTGTCTCGTGTCGATTATTTGGGATACATCATGGCCCTCCTTCGACATGGTCGCTTCCTGTTGACTTCAACTCATTATCCAGGAAGCTGACCGAGAGACTCCCCTCCAGTACCTTAGAGCTTGCATGCACTAATGGTAAGTTCCTTGCACTCGATGATAAGTTCACATCATTGGCTTTCACGGGTGTTCGACTTCAGTTCCTTTATTCACATTCCATGAACTGTGCTTCTAGTACCTTGAGAGCCATTGTCATTATTGGTGGTTTCTCTCGTGCTGGTTAATTGTTCACATCATTGACTGGTAATCAAGCGACTTTCTAGCATGTTTGACTTCAACACATTCATTCACATGTTAGTATTTGTACTTTGGTCGGGTTTTTTGGAGCGCAAGACCTGGGGCTCAGATTACACAAGTCTAGGTTGCCAACCGATGTGACATGATCATGTTGATATACATGTCTCTTGCAGATGGATGGCTACGACCATACCATGCATTGTTATATGTGATCCCTCTCATTATTGGATGGCTGCGACCATATGTTTGTTTTGATCCAATCCTCTCTAATGGATGGTTGTGCCCATACCTTGGATCTATTTACGTGATCATTCTCTAGATGGCTGCATCCATACCATGATTCATGTATCATTTGTCAAATTTTTCAGTTATGTATATGTATCTATGCTTTCTTGTAGGTTTTTCGACGACAGACTCCTGTTCCCCGCATCTACTTGTAAAGCATTTAACCCGTTACTCTAGTTCGGCCTTCACGCTTTAGGGGGCATTTGTTACACAACAATTTGTCACTATCCCTATACTCCCCATTCCACGATTTTGGAGGACCTCTACAGTGAACCCTACATCATTTCCCATAATGAAGAAAATCCCAATATGTCCCTCTTCGTGAGCAAAATAATTCCCCTTTAGATCATTTCCCAAGAATCTTCCTTTTACCCCAGTTTACAAGACCAAGGCTAGTAACCAGTTTCCTCCTCAAGATGATTTGTAGAGATTAAAACCAGAACTAGCGTCATATGCCACTAATAAGCCTTTTCTTAGTCACGCTGATCCTCTTCTGGCAAGTTTTTGAAATATGGAGTCAAAGCTTCCAGTTCTAGAAGCTTCATAACCGAAGACTAGTAAATGGTTGGGCTAGATGGAGTTGAGGAAGTCAGTTTAGGATCATTTCCCCTATTATAATGGAACCAACCCAAGAGATAAACCATTCTCCCATGATAAGAGGAACCATGTACCCTCTATCCAAGCTATATAAACTCGTCCTTTTACAAGCTCCACTAGTTTCAGTATTAGTATTTTTGGAGCTTGAATAATCAGCAAGACATCTATAGCTTGTAGCTTTATAGTTTATGTTTGAGGGAGAATAGTGTGTTTGGTTTGGTTTGAGACTAAAGGGAAGAGGACTTAAAAATTCCATTGTTGGGGCTATCCATGAGATTCTAGCAGAAGTGTGGGAACCCAGATATGTCAGAGGAGACCAGCAACGTCAAGGCATTGGTTGTAATCTCTTTCTGAACTTATATGAATACACTTATTGATTTATTTCTTACATTGAAGTGTTATCTTACATTTTATGTCTTAACATTCCTTGATTTTTTAAGTAGGTTGAAAGAAATTTGTATGCTATCACGTTTGTTTTTGTTGTTTGTTTTCTTGTTTCAGGTATTCGAAGGAAGGAAACAGAAAGTAGCTGGAGTGAGAAATTAAGATCATGACCAAGCGGAATAATGTTCTAACAGGTAGGCCCTCTTATTTGATTCTATCTTAAGGATATTTTCCATAGATTGTTTGTTTGTGGCTAGACCCACTCTCTTGGGCTAGAGGAATTGCTTGTGTTCGCACTGAGAATTTACTTGCACCACAAAAATGTATCGGCGCATTATTTCATTAGTACCCATTTTATACAAGTCTCCCACAGTCATAGAAAAGTCAGTTGCACGAATCACCAATTACGTCTTCTGTTGAGTAGAATATCCTTTTCGGGTTGTTCCAGTAGTTAGAAACTGAATTATATCATCAAAGTGATCATCTGTGACACTTATAGCAAAGAGCTGCACATCCAGCAACCCTTCTTCCAAACTAGTTCATTCTTCTCCTGTCTCAATTCTAGATAGATGATTTGGTCTTGCATTCAATTGTCCATGCTTCACAATCACCTCTAATTCATACTCCTGAAACAGTAATAATCATTTGCAAATATTCCCCCCAACACAGGATTGTTGACTAGGTACTTGAGAGTGGAGTGATTTGTATACATTTTGAAATGGGTGGCCAACAAATAATGTTGAAACTTCTATAGCATGTACACCATCACCAGTGCTGTGCGCTTTGTAGTTGAATAATTCTTCTCAACATTTGACAGTTTCATACTCACGAAGGCTATAGGGAGATCTATCTCACCTTTGCTTGGTTGGGTCAATGCCACAACCAAAGAAAAACAAGAGGAATCCACATGCACATGAAATTCTTTCTTCCAGTCGGGGAACATTAAAATCAGCGCAATCACCATCTTTTCCTTTAACATATCTAGATTGAGTTGACACTCTTCATCCTAGTAGAAGTTCGCATCCTTGTTTATTAATTTTTCCATCACCACATTTATTTGTGCATAAGCTTTGATGAACTTTCTATACTAACTAGTGTGCCTGAACAGTGCACATAGATGCTTTACATTCTTCGAAGCTTCTAAATTGATAATCACTACTATCTTCACAAGATCTACCATTAATCCATGCTTACATACCACATGACCTAGTAGTATCCTATATGGTACGCAAAATATACACTTCTTCAAATTTAAAGAAATTTGGTATTTGCGACAAATATCCAACATGAGGCATAGACTTACAACATGGCATTTTACCAACTCAAACACAGTCCAATCATCAAAATACACTTCCAAGAATTTATGGATGAATTCTTTGAATGATGCAACTGCAACTCTTGGAAAGATCACAAGCATGTTCTTCAACCCAAGTGAAATAATTGAGTACTAGAAGCATCCCAACTCCGTCGTAAAGGCCGTCTTACTGCGATCCTCCAGTGCGATCCTAATCTGATGGTACCCTGAGAACCCATCAGTGAAATAATAAGCTTCTTGCCCTCCAACATTCTCCAAAACTTCGTCCGTAAATGGTGTTGGAAATGTGTCATGAATGCATTCGTCATTGAGCTTCCTAAAGTCTACGCATATTCTAATTTCACCCTATTTCTTCTTCTCTTGAACTACCATAGGTCTTTCCCAATCAGATTCTTCCATTGGCTCAATAATTCCCACTTTCAACATTTTGTCTAGCTCTTTGCGCACCTTCTCCTTATAGTTCGGACTCAGCTGGTAGTGCCTTTGTTTTACAGGCTTAATATTAGGATTTAAAGTGATCTTCATCAGCCCTAGATCCACTGCTATTCCCTTCAGGTCTGATAACTTGGTAGGAAACAAGTCCTAGTATTCACGCAATAGATCTGCAACTTTATCAACTATATCTTCATCCCAATAATCTCCTATCTTTACAAACTGAGGCTGCATGTCGAATCTAATTTTTATTTTCCTAGTCTTTAATGGTTCTGATATATCAGGGTTCTTGGCTTTAGGTCCTTCAATGTTGCGTTGTCCTTCAATTTCTAGAATATTGATTTTTCGTTGATCATCTTCTTCTTCTACAGTCACATTTTAGAACTTTAGCGGATGGCACAGCTGTATACTCCAGTTTGGCTTAACCCATTTGACTGACTCTTCTAGTGTTCGAAATATAGCGGCCTTAATTTCCTGAAGCACTTCATTAATACACTTCAATCCATCCTCAAAGATGAAACTTAATAAGAAGCTCTCCCTCAAGATGTCCCATTCGATCATCCCATGGTGTAGCTCTATTTCCCAATACCAATTCATGGGAATAGTATCTAAGGTGTGATAGAAGATGTGCACCCATTCCTACTATGGCTCTTCACCCCATGCTTTAGTCCACTGCACTAAGTGTTTGCGCGAATCATGCTTTCTGCTATATTTCTCAGTCATCCAGGTATTAGCATATCCAAACCTTAGATTCATCATCCACTTGTATTCGTTCTAGTCAACAAATATTTCCTTATGTGTACCCCACCAACAAGCAGGCGTAGCGTGCACTACTAATTCAAGTGCCTGGAATCGATGTTCCTCGGGCACCTCCCTTTCAAACTCATCGAAAAAGAGATTAACATCACTTATACCATCATAATGCGGAAGTTTTCTTACCTCCGTAGATACGCACCACAACGATTTTTTCATCATATTGCAAGGTACCGTATAGACTTCATGTAAGCTATTCTGCCAGTGTTCGAGCTCTTCATCTGAGTCTGAGGTACATGAGTTGTCTCTATCCTACGTGATCTACCCATCTGCAGTGGGATTGATCCAATAATCATCTCGTGTAGTAAAATTGTACATTTGATCCAAATCATCATCTTCCTCATAGTTGCAGACCAATTCAGTGTAGCGTGCTCCTTGAATAGGGTCCAATGGCACAATCACCTTTGAGCTCCTTTGTCTTGAATTTGATCCTTCGCTTCTTCAAATTGATAACCACATGCATATCAAAGGCCCAATCAATTCCTAGTAGTGCAGGGTAAGGATTGTTGTCATCCACTATTTCTTTTACTTCAAAATTTGCAAGAGAACTTGCTCCTTCAATATCGACGGTTACCCCATACAAGCGCCCCATAGGAATGATCTTCTACTGATTGGCCATCCGTAGCTGTATAGGAGACTATTGTAGCACAGGTCTCCCCATCATTTCCCATGTCTACCTTGGTAGTACATTCGCATCTGACCCAATATCCAAGATAGCTTAATCCATTTCATATTCGATAATCTGTGTGGTCAGCCTAATCTAGTGCCCTATTTGCTTCTTATGCCTACCCAGTTTCCTCATTACACATTGTTCTGAAGGAATATTAACTTTTCTCGTGCAAATGTTGATCAACTACTAGAATCCTTCTACTGCCTTCTGATCTCTCCATGGCTTCATAAAGGTTATTAGAAAAGTATCTAACAATGAAGGATCCACGTCCCACACTTCACTATTTCGAACCAATTTTTCCTAACTCCCCGATGTAGAAGCCTGAAAAAAGATCTTCTTAGCTTCCATGAAAGTTTCCTTAGCATGGTTGAGGTTGATCCCGACTTACTTTTTAGTAGCCTTGCGTAACCATCCTTTAGTTTTCGGCTGCTTTCCTTTACCTTCTCTTATGGCCATGCCACTACGCATTACAATAATGATGTTATGATCCTCTTTGCGAGGCTCCACCCTCATCGTCTGAATAATCTACGTAGGCTGCTGGGTCTATGTCTTCTTTTCTTTCATCTTTTCTATAAGTATTGGGTAGTCTTCTATCACATGATCAAACTATCTACAATATTGAAAAGATGGAAGTGTTGTGTTCTGACAGTCATGCGCAAAATATCCAGCTTCACCACAGTTAAAACAAATAACTTATCCACGACCTATGTCAGCCTCTCCTCCTCTTCCTCTTCCACAGCCTTGAAATCCTCTACGCATTGCACCTATGCTATGATCCTCAGGTCGATTTTTCACCTGGATTCAATAGGTAGGGGTTCTATCCATCATTAATTGATAACTTCAACAATGGCACTCATCATGACCGACAGATTTACAGAAATTGAAAAACAGCTGCTGGGGGGTCTGTACAAAATTCTGTAGTAGATGACAATTATTTGTCGCATGTTGTCCTATAACCTGAAAAATAGTACACCACGATGCTTCTCCTGTGCTCAGCCCAATGGTATTTTCTGGCTTTAGGGGGACAGGCCCTCCCCTAATAAGATAATTCTGATAAATCGGGCAATGGTCCTTATCGTGACCATGTCCCTTGCATTTCAAGCACCAAACTTCTACATGAACTTCAGGCTGGGCTTCCTTTCCCTTTTTCAGGCTCTTCAACTCCAGGTGTAGACTTTCCAGTTGCGAGTGAATCTGTTATACTCCAATTTTCATATCTTGCACTGGCGAGGCTTCCAACCTCATCACAATCTCCACAACTTCTACTTGTGTTGCTATCTTCTGCTATGTTAATGGTAATTTTGGTGAGGCAACAATGAAGAAATGTATCAATATTTGTGTTGTTCATCCGTAATGTTCATATTAGCCTGCTAGATCAAGCATTTTAGCCTCTGATCAAAATCCCACAATGATTCATTTACCCTTTGTTGTATCTCCTTAAACTTTGTGACAGACTGTGACTGAGACTTAGGCTTCTTAAACTCACTGTTCAACACTCGCCGAGTCTCTGCCAACGACGCACCAAGTTTGTATTGACAGAACTTGATATACCAAGTCAGTGCCCTATCCTATAGCATTGTGACCAGTTACGGTTTCTATAGGTTATCATCAGCATTCTACTGCACCATCCACACAACATTTGCAACAAACCAGAATTGTTCGGGGTCTTCGCTCCATACCACTTTGAAGATTTCCATCTTTCATTTCATTTTCCATGTCAAATGGTGGAGGTGAAGGTGTTGGCTTATTGGGGCCTGGCCCATGTTCAGAGTTAATTTAGCCAAACAAATCCCTATACTACTGGCCCTTTCGACAACAGTCCATGGAGCGCAGACTGAGGTCTCACCCGAAGTAGTATGGGGGGGTGATGGAACCAGGTTTCCGCACCCTAGAGATGTCTGAGGGGTTGATTTGGTCCAACTGCTAGTCCCTACGGGAAGGTTGTTTCGTGTACTTTCCCGGTCTTCGTGCCCTGATAGATTCAACTTTGCGCAACCCTAACCAGGGGCTGTGGGGCTTCAGCGCTGCTAGAGCAGCGTTCTGTACTATTTCCCTAAGTCGCACCTCAGATCTTACTTATCTTCCTACACCTGTACTTATATTCACGTAAATAGAAGCCTTGTGCTATATTTATTTATACAGTACATGCATATAAGTTCTCACAGTAAATAAACATTAAACTTGCAAATTATACCCAATAATACATAAGGCAGGAGAAGATATACAAAAATATGGTAAACTTCTCTTTATTAATTCTTTCCATGGTTACAAACTCGACCTGCCCTACACACTTAGCTGTAGGGGTCCACACACTCAACTATAGACTACTAGGCCTCTGCTCACATAGCTGTAGAGCCTTCTCCTACTCTACGACCCAAGACACACTTTACACTTCGATTCAAGATCTTAGATTCATCATGCTTTTATCCTTAACTTCACTATTTGTTATCTTCTACACTTATAGCCTCACTTTATTTATCCAATCCCATGGTCTACAAAGCATGGGTAGGTCTATCAAGTCGACATTACATTACAAAAACAAGGGCGGACAACCCTGTGACTCTATTATGGCTTCGTGGTCCGCGCCCACAAATTGTGGAGTCTTTACAATGGACTTGGTCAAAACTTGGGCTTTAAGCCCCAAAACATGTCGTTGGGGGATTCCATGCCCGACAGGCCCCCAACACAAACATTGTGACTCACCCTCAAGTCACTCTGTTGGAGTGGAGATCTTCGCACAGAGTCCCTCAAACTCTATTCAAACCGTTGCAAGGTTGGCAGCGCACTGAGCGACTGCCTGCTGGATTTCCTATATGTATTGTTCTGAGACCGCAATGTCAGAATTGCTTCCCTGCATTTTTTCCTGCATCCCCTACATTTGTGTGAGCTTGCCTTCAATTGTTGTCATGATGGTGAAGGCCTCGTCGATCCAAGGCTGAACGCGTGCTTTTAGGACTACTTTTTTGTGTTGTGTTGCATCCACCCGTTATTTCAGCATTTTGCCCTGTTGCATTCGTGAAAGCCTCTGAGTGAGGGGCACCATCTGTGTGATTTCTTTGATGCTGTCATACTACTGCTGGAGTTCATGCATTGTTGGCTTGTTGGGGCCTAACCCAGGTTCATAAGTGATTTAGCCAAACAAATCTCGAAACTACCGGCCCTTTCAACAACAGTACGTGGTGCGCGGACTGAGGTCTCACCCGAGGTAGTACGGGAGGGTGCTGGAACCAGGTTTCCGCACCCTACAGATGTCTTGATGAGGTCTAGGAAGTTTGCGAACCAAACCCGCACGCCTACGTTGCCCTGCGCAGCTGTCTGTCCTTCGCAGCTTGTGGGACTACTTCCGCGCAGCTCGGTAAAGAGTGCGAAGAGGTGTTGTCTAGATCCTTTATCCTCACTGTGCTATTATTATATATCTTCACTTAATTGCGTATACCCAATATTCTCATTAATCATTCAATATTCATAGCGAGTGCGCGTAATCATAAAACTGTAAAGAGATGCATAAACATAACAGAAGCATAAACACACAATATTTCAGAATCAACTTATTTTTTATTAATCCTCTGCTAAGATACAATCCCAACTCCATCCTACGCACTCAACTACATGGGTCCACGCACATAGCTTCGGACTCTACCAGGCCTCTACGCACACAGCTGCATAGCCTCTTCCTACTACTACAACCCAAGACTCGGACTTACAGACTCAGAGCAAATTCCTCCAAGAACATCATAATACTTCCCACTCAGACTCCCTTTACACTTAGAGCCTCACTCTATTTATACAATCCCATGGTCCGCAGACCATGGGTAGGCCGACACACTCTACATTAAATTACATTATCTTAGGGTGGAGAACCCTAGAATCTCGGGCTTCGCGCCCACATTTTGCGGGGTCTTTACATTAAACTTGACCAAAATCTGGGCTTCAAGCCCCAAAACATATTATGGGGGCATCCACTGCCCAACAGGCCCCCAACACAATCATCGTGACTCATCCTGAGTCACTCTGCTGATGCGGCGATCTTCGCGTGAAGCCCATCCAGTTGTGCCTGTGTTGGGTGAAGATTTGTAGCGCACTACTCTACCATCTGCTGGATCCATTCTACTCACTCAGCCAAATGCTCAGTGTCAGGGTCAAATCCCTGTCTTAGGACATGCATCGCTTTCATTTGCGAGAGTTTTCTTTCGATGTCGGTTGTGATGAGGAAGGCCTAATCAATCCAAGACTGGAAGCGTGCTTTAAGTACTGCCTCTTTTTGGTGCACTGAGTCCACTTGCTCCTTCAATGCCTTTGCCTGTTGTAACCTCGCAAGCCGCTGAGTTAGGACCATTGTCTGTGCCATCCTGCACACGCTATCATATTGCATTTGAAGCTCCCGCGCTTTGGTTTCCAACCATTGTATGGTGGGGTCCTCCTGTAAGGTTGTGAGGACCCCGAAGGATTCTTCCTACAACGTGGTGCAGCTTTGCACTGCCTATTCAATTTCTTCCAACACTTTTCGGAAATCATCGGCGCACTGCTCTCTGACTTTTGGGGGTGTGGAGGGTTGCGCCTTCAATCACAGCTCAGCAATTTATAGGTTGAGGTCTAGGTGGATCCTTGTAGCTTCCTCCTTCACCTCACATAATCCACTGGCCAACTTGTTGATCTGCATTCCTACTGGCAGATCTGTCGCAATTTCCAATTCTAGGATGCGGTGACATGCTTCATCGACGATCTGCTCCAACTACTGGTTCTAAGCCATCGCTTCATCGCATTGTAGGCTAAGCTGTTCGATATTGATTCATTGTTCACTTAGCATTTGCACTGAACGTCCCTCCCTAGCATGGAGTTTTGTCGTCGCTCCGTCCTGTAGCTGGTATAAAATATCCCGTGGAAGGGCATCCAAGTTTATGTCAAGTCCCTTGATCCACCCTACCGAAGCTCTATCCTACATGTTTTCTGCTATCAGTGCTCCGTCTGGCAGCGTGACGGTGTTGGCCATTTTGGCCCGCAACAATTGCTCTGTTGCCGATGCTCTCGTGGCACCATAGATGGCTACCATTCCTTCTTGTGGGAGTCGCACCTGAAGTCCCTACAGTTGTGCCCTGAGTGCCCCCAACACATTCTGTTTCTCCGTCATTTCTTCTTGGAGTGCCTCCCTAATGACCTCACGAACTGTGTCACTGATGTCATATAGATCACCCTCTGTCAGTGTAATAGGCTCCCCATCCGTTTTTGGAAGCCTTGGTCTTCTTCCATGGCCCTGCTCGTTCCATCCCGCACGTCCATTTCAATTGGGTAGAGGTGGTGCTTGGGTCCGCACCTTCCACCGTATCATGTCCTGTGGTCAGACCTGGGCCTCTTTCCTCATGCAACATGGTGGCCCTTGCTGCTATTGTTTTTTGGTTGCCATGGTCTACTCTGTAGTGGCCTTCGCTGCCTCACGGGAAGCCCTTACCTCCTCGACGAGCTGCTCGTTTCACCTCTGTTGTGCCATCAACTTGGCGACATCCTTCTATCCTTGTATCGCTGCCTCATCATGCGCTGCCAGATCCATGGCACGCCATTCAGGTGGCCATGAGTTGAGCAATGCGAACACTACGTCATCGATTGTGATGAATGGGAGTTTGGTCCAATTCTGCTTCGGGTCCTTCCGCGCCTTGATATACACATTTTACATATCCTCCTTAAAGTCTACAAAGCTCTGTAGATTGTCGTATACCATGAGGGATAGGCACGGCCATTTGTGGATCCACATCCTTACACTCACCTCCATGAGTATCTAGAAGATCTTGATCTCACAAATGCGCATGGCATGCCTTGTCACCCAGAGCAACACGTATTTCGCTGCCTCTGGCAAGTCCTGATCTAAGGGAGGAAACTTACTATCCTCCAACAATTCCCCTGCAACTAACAAGATGGATAAGAGAAAACACATGTAGTGGAAGGTCTTACCTTGCTCCTGAGCCTCCTTGCAGTTTGTCAGAAACTCCTCGTAGAGGAACTGTGACCAGTTGAATTGTACCCCCTCGGTGCATTTCTTGGGCAGCGCGATGACTGTTGCTAGTACCTCATTGTTGCGGCATTTTCTCATCACTTTTCCTCCCTGCAACTGAGTGGCTACACACACCCCTTTGTCTTGAATGCTAGTAATCACATAGCCCCTCTACTTCTTCTCTAGCTTATATTTCTTATTCATGGATTCTGCGGGCACCAAGTCCACGCTTTGGCTAGCTATTTCTGTGGGGTCCCTTCCTGTGTAAGGAAGGTTTTAAATCCTATGAATTAGCTCTGCCGTAATGGGAATCGGCTCCTCCAGCCACATATACCCCTCATGCACTAGGCAAAGCAGTTGCCTGATGACGAATATCGTGATTTGTGCCCTGTGAAAGTGCAAAATCCATAGTAGGTGGAGTAGCTCGACCTCCTCCATCCTGTGCAACCATTTCCGTAGCTGCAGTGTTGTAACTACCCCCTCCTTGTTTTGTTTCATAAGTTGGCTAGTCTCCAGATGTGGGAACTTTTCACTATCCGCGAGGTCCCAATCTTCAAATTTCATCATGGGTACACGGCCCAGGGCTGAACCCTCAAATAGAATTCCATCTAGGAGGAGTGGGGTTTCGAGTGCATTCTTAATAGTGTCCATGTCCTTGGGTACTTTTGCCTTCCCTTTCCATGGGGGGACATATTTGGGCAGTTTTGCTGCAGCGCGCACTGGCTGAATGTCTTCTGCCACTTCTTCATCTGGTTCAATCTCTTCTACAAAGGCCTGAAGATCCTCCTCCTTGTCGTCTCTCTCAATATTAACCATCTTGCCCTTTTCTTCAATAGACAGTTTACTGAACCTCGGATTTCGCAGAGACATACGGACCGGTCCTGCTGCTTGTGGATCCTTTTTGGGCCTCAGTGTCCAGGATGATTTAGGGATTTCTGGTGCATCCCCTACTGTCGGCGTAGAGAACTACACGGCTCCCTTGGTTGTTGACATCATTCTCATCAGGGAATCCCGTGTCTCCTTTGGCAATGTTTCAAACCACGGACTTGCTCTCACAACCTCCAAATTTTTTAGGTTCATACCTAATTGATAGTGCAACAACCGAATTCTCAAAATGCCAAGGGTTATTTGGTGGAGAGCCACCTATGATTTATAGGCCTTTTTGAATTCAAATTCAACCATTCCCCCCTTATTCTGCTCATTAATACGATATTGGCGGCAGTCAGCCTCAAATCTAGTTCTGACTTCATGTCTTAATTGCCCGCCACTTGCTCCTCGTTGCCTTAACTTAGACACCTTGTCATGAATAGTGACTTCAACGGTGACTTCCCAACCTACCCACGTGGCAGTGTAGCCCCTCATGCGTGTACGCGACTCGTGTGTCATGCGCACAACTTTCGTGTCACGCAACTCCCATACAGACTCTTTTATAGTCCTGCGCTCTCTTTCAACTGCTTGGAGTGTTGAGACTGTGCTTCCTATGGATAGTCAAGCGGTTGTACCACCAGTGCGAGGCTTCAAGTCACCTTTCAACCCGGTTCGCAGGCCTTCCTTAGTTACCCTTGCACTAGTCAGTGCCTCACGTTCTTCCTTATGTGGTGCGCTTCCCTGGTTACTTTGTCTGATAAGGTGTGGTCACAGCCATGGTAGTATAGCCAGAAATTCTCAGCGACAATCTTCTAGTGTGGTGGTAGGGCTACTCATACATTGTCCCGTCCTTATGTCGACACGTAACTATTGCGTGATTTTGGTTTCCACTTTTCTGATATCCACGTCCATTAACATGCTTTTCTGCTTCAGGCGTATCGATCTTCTTCGAGTTCGCGAAGCTCAAGGTTCCCTCGCTAAATGGTTTCTTGAATCTGCATATATTTGTCCTCGCACAGCTGCATAATCCCTTCGTTCTGGTCCCCGCATGCCATCCCAACTGTGGGAGCTGTTGTATGGAGATTCTTTGCTGCCCTTATGGTTTCATCTCTTCTCATCAATGTTGGGGTTATTTCCACATTTTGGTTTTTGCTTATGGCCCTATAGGCCCATCGAACTGTTGGTACATGTAGGTCCCAGTTAGTTTGTCTCACCTGGTGAACTTTGTTCATGATTCCGAATAGCTCTTTGAATGCTCTGACGTGGACTTGTTGTCGGTTTTCCTGCTGCCATGTCTGGTTCTAATTTTCGATCCTTAGTCCGGGATGTGTGATGTGCTTGCACAACACACGTTTTCACCCATCAGCACAGGTGGGCACGCAAGCTACTTCGTCTTGTTTGCCTGACTCTTGCTCGACACTGGGGACTTCCAAACCGTAATCACATCCATCTTCTACATTCGCGCCAGTTTCCAATGGTCTTTTGATGTGTACTCCACCATCGTGCAGGTGTTGCGCGCAACGCCCATTCCAGTGCACCGTACCACTGCTGTTCTGGTACTGCGCTTTCAAATTTGTCCAGGAATTCATCCACTGTTGTCACTCCATCATATGTTGGTAGTTCCCTTGCCTCTGTTGTCACGCAACACAGGGATCTAATCATCATGTTGCAATTCAATGTTGTCACTTCGTGCAACCAGTTCTGCCAACGTTCTACTTCTTCGTTTGAATCCGATGTACAGGAACTGTCATGCACCCATGAGATTCTCCCATCTGCAGTCAGGTTCAACTGATCCTGGTCTTATGCGTTATCTGGTAAATACAATCCATCTCATCGTCACTTTCATTGTCGCGAACTGGTTTAGTGTAGCGTGCTCCTTCGGCTGGGTCTAGTGGAACTGCTACGTGTAGGGACTTTTTCTCGAATATCATCTTCTGCTTCTTCAGATTGATGACTCCATTCATATCAATGGCCTAGTCTATTCCTAGAAACGTGGGATATGCATTGCTATCATCGACAATCTCTATTACTTCAAAGTCCGTCTGTGTGCTTGCACCTTTGATATCAACTGTTACCCCTTGCAACCTCCCCATGGGCAAAATATTCTATTGGTTCGCCGTTCGGAATTGAATAGGGGATCACTGTAACATGGGCCTGCCCATGCCTTCCCATGTCTGCTTTGGTAACACATTCCCATCCAAACGCAGGTCTAAGATTACTTGATCCATTTCATATTCACCAATCTAAACCATCAATATCATTTCCCTCTCGCTGCACAATGTATGCTTTCCTAGTTTTCGAACTACGCATAGTTCCATTGACCCCGCACACCTAGTTATCAACTCCTATAGTCCTTTAACTGCCTTATTGTCATGCAGTAGTTTCATGCATGTCTCTAAAAAGGTAGTAAGCATAGAAGGATCCATCCCTATCTATGGTTGATCCTTACTACCTGAAATAGAGGCCTCTGCGAAGCTCTTCTTAGCTTCCATAAACGTCTCCTTTGCACGTTCCAAGTCAAACTCAGGTTCCTTTGTAGGAGCCTTGTGAACCCATGTATCTTCCTCAGGCTACTTCCCCTTATCTTCCCCTGTGGTCGCACCACTTCTGAGCACTATATTCAAATTTGGGTTCTCTTCGCACGGTTCAAACCTCATCAATTGAATATTTTGAGTCGGAGTAGGCTAGAGTAGCCCTTTCTCTCGCATCTATGCAATCAGCGTCAGAAAATCTACCATTTCATGATCAAACTGAGCACAGTACGAACAAGATATTCTCGTTCGGTTGGTACAATCGCGAGCGTAGTGCCCTGGTCCTCCGCAATTGTAACAGATTAACTATCCGTAGCCCCTTCTTGGCCCCATTCCTCCATGTCCTCGACCTCGGCCCTGAAATCCAGCGTGTACCATCGTCGTGGCTAGGTCGAGGCTTCACGTTTCTATCTGCATTATACAAGCTGGGGTCTGATCCATCATCAACTCGTAGCTACGACAAGTACACTCATCGTGGCCCACTGACCTACAAAAATTACAAAAAAATTGTCGGGGAGTCTGTGTATACTTCTGTAACAAATGACAGTTATCCGTCGTGTGCTTTCCCCCTATCCGACAGATCATGCACCATAGCACAGGTGCCGCACTTGGCCCTACCTATGCCTCTGGCCTCAATGGCATTGGTCCCCCTCCTTCCATGTAGTTTGCAAATACTGGACAATGGTCTTTGTCATGTCCCTGGCCTTTGCATTTTATGCACCACACTTCCTTGTGCGCCTTTGGCCATTGTGCCCTATCCTAATTCAAGCTTTGCATTTCCAGGAAGAGATTCTGTAGTTGCGCATGTATTCATTGAACTCCCAACCTCGGATCCTGTATCGGTGTCTCATGCAACCTCATTTCCATTTCCAACGCTTCGGCCTGGGTTGAAAGCTTCTGCTGTGACAACATCGTCCTAAGGTGTGGTGTCAAGGATGCCACAAACCATTCGCGGTGCTGCACATTCGTTAGCGTCATAATAGCCTCGCAAATCATACTCTTCAACCTCTGATCCAGATCCCAGGGTGTCTCACCTGGAAGCATCACGATTTCTTTAAATTCGATGATTGACTGTGTCTCTGATTTCGGTCGGCTAATTTCTCGATTCAGTGCATTCTAGATCTCCGCTATTCCTGCATTTGGGTGATCATTAGAGTGCTTGATATACCATGTCAGCGCGTGATCCTACAACGTGCTCACCAATGTTGCCTTCTTAATTTTTTCATCTGTGACCCCTTGTGCTTCCCACACTGCTATTACCAGGAGCCAAAATTGATCCGGATCCTCATTTCCTACTCCTCTGAATACAGGTAGCTTAATCGCGCTCACCATGCTGAACTGCGGGTTTGGTGGAGGTGGGGTGGGTGAAGATGGAGGTGAAGGACGTGAAGTAGGTGGTGGCGTAAGTGGAGGTGGTAACTGTGGAATGCACTGCCTTATTAAATTGACTGCACTTCTCGGAGAGACCCAAGCAAGCTCTTCCTCACTCTCTCGCGAAGGTGAAATCAAGGGATTGTTTCCTAATTCCCCGCTTCATTTGTAGATCCTTCCACTCCGTGTCGTTCCAAACATTAATGTATTCGCATCACCCGTTTATCACATAATAGCATCTTAATCCAGGTATTCATGGATTTAATGTACCTACCTCATGGTCCCTTGAGAAAACATCATTGCTTCGCTGTAGCTCATGGTCGTGTCTATCACAAACTCAGTGATAAATCCCCCTATTATCCGGTCGAGCCAATGGTCCACAGCTCATGCGATGTTATATTTTGATGTCTCTGGTCTCTTCACTAATTCTAGAGTCCAAACTATCAGTTGATTGAGCTTATACTTTCCCTGGCTATCGGCTAACCTCGAAAGCCACTCATACAGTTCAGAAGGGAAGGACGCGAAGAAGATCTCATCGATTTCGGTATATACGTAGCGATCCAGCCACCTCTTCTCAGATATCTGTGGAGTTCTGTTTTCTTGTGTCACGAACTCATGAAGCTTCTGGTCCAACCACTCTTCAGTTTCCTCTTGTGGGGTTCCAATGGCATGACATTAGACATCCCTTAGGCAGATTCCGGTCATGGCAAAGAAACCATTTGTTGGCTTGTTGGGTCCTGACCTAGGTTCAGAAGTGATTTAGCTAAACAAATCCCTAAACTACTAGCCCTTTCAGCAATAGTCCGCAGTGCATGGACTCAGGTCTCACTCGAGGTAGTATGGGAGGGTGCTGGAACCAGGTTTCCAAACCCTAAGGACATCTTGATGAAGTCTAGGAAGTTCGTGAATTGAACTTGCGTGCCTACGCTGCCCTACGCAACCATCTGTCCTTCGCAACTTGTGTGACTGCTTCCGCGTAGCTCTATAAAGAGCGTGAAGAGGTGTTGTCTAGATCCTTTATCCTTACTGTGCTATTATTATAGATCTTAACCTAATTGCATATACCCAATATTCTCATTAATCATTCAACATTCATAGCGAGTGCGTGTAATCCTAAAACTACAAAGAGATGAATAAACATAACAGAAGCATAAACACATAGTATTTCAGAATCAACTTATCTTTTATTAATCCTCTGTTCAGATACAATCCCAACTCCACCCTGCACACTTAGTTGTAGGGGTCCGCGCACATAGCTACGAACTCTACTAGGCCTCTGCGCACACAACTGCAGAGCCTCTTCCTACTACTACAACCCAAGAATCGGACTTACAAACTCAAAGAGAATTCCTCCTCCAAGAACATCATAATACTTCCCACTCAGACTCCCTTTACACTTAGAGCCTCGCTCTATTTATACAATCCCATGGACCACGGAATATGGGTAGGCCAGCACACTGTACATTAAATTACATTATCTTAGGGAAGACAACTCTAGACTCTCGCGCTCCACACCTGCATTTCGGGGGGTCTTTATATTACACTTGACCAAAATTTGGGCTTCAAGCCCCAAAACATACTATGGGGTGATCCACTTCCCAACACGCGCCTTTGTTCCTAAGCACTGGATGTTGGGGTCCTCCTATAGATTCATGAGAACCTCAAATGACTCTTCCAACATTTGGGTGCAGTCCCTTACTGCATTGCCGATCTCTTCTAGCCCTGATGTAATAGTGTTGGTGCGCTGTTCTCTTACTTCCGGAGGGGTGGATGGCTACGCCTTCAACCGTAGCTCTGCTATTTTAAGGTTTAGCTCCATCTGAACATTAGTCATTTCTTCATGTGCCTCGTGCACCCTTGCTGCTAGCCTGTGGATGTGCGCCTCTACTGGTGTGTTCAATGGGATGGCAAACTCAGGGACACTTTGACAGGCTTCTTCTAATACCTATACCAGCTGTCGATTCTATGACACCACCTCATTGCACTGCGAGCTCAACTACTCCATCTTGATATTTTGCTTGCTTAGTACTTGCAACATGCGGCTCTCCCTAGCCCACAGTTCTGAAGTAATCCCATCCTGTATAACGTGTAATGTCTCTCGTGGGAGTGCAGACATATTGATCCTGATACCCTTGAGTGCACTAATCATAGGCCTGTTAGCCTCAATTTTTGTCACCAGTGCCCCTTCTGGTAGCACTATTGTATTTTTCATCCGAGCACCCAACATCTGCTCTACTTCAGTTGTCCCTACTGCGAGGCTGGTCGAAAGGGTACAAACTTGAGGAGTGCACACTTGTAACTCCTATAGTTGCACTCTGAGGGCCCCCAACATAATCTGGTTCTCTTTCGCAAAATTCTGGAGGGCCTCGAAGGTGACATCGCACCCCGTCTTGCCAATGTCATGGAGATCACCCTCAGGAAGGGTGATCGGGTCAATAGACAACTTTGATGCCTTTACGTCCTTGAGCGACCCTATCCGCTCGCTCGAGCACTAGCACTTCAGTTTTATTGATGCAGTTTGTGGGTCTGTGCCACCCTCCTCTTCCTCTGCTTCCTGCCCATTCAAAGGCAACTTTTGGCCCTCGCACCCCTTCTTGGCTGCCTCCTGCACTCCTACTGTTGCTGTGACCTTTTTCTATTCTGTTGTTGTCTGTGCAGTGTCCCGCGCCTCCTGCGCTTTTGCTGCCACTGCCTCCTGCCTTCTCTTCTCTGCCAACTACGCCATGTGCAGTTTGGCTTCTTCTTTCTTCCTTTGTGCCGCAGACTTCTCCATTGTTGTGTTGTCTGGGGCGCGCCACTCCGGCGGCCATGTCTCCAATACATCAAGGATTACATTGTCCGTGGCTAGAAGGGGTAGCTCTCTCCATTGCCTGGCTAGGTCCTTGCGTGCTCTGATATAGATGCTGTGGAGGTCCACTTTAAACTCTGCAAAACTTTGCAGGTTGTTGTAGACAGTGGGTGACAACTGTGGCTTGCAGTTAATCCCCATTCTGATGTTCATTTCCATGAACACCCAGAATATCTTACTGTTATGGATCTTGTTCGCATCCTGCGTGTCCAAGAGTGAAGCGTACTTCGCGACCTCTGGCAGATCCCTGTTAATTATGGGGAACTGACTGTCCTTTGGCGATTTCCCTACCACGAGCACTATGGACAACGGAAGCCATGCATAGTCGAACGTTTTTCCTTGTTCCTGAGCCTCGCAATAATTTTCCAGGAACTCCTTACAAAGGAACTCAGACAAATCAAACTGGACCCCCTACACGCACTGCTCAGCAAGTGCTACCACCGGCGTGGGTACCTCGTCCACGTGGCACTTGTGCTTAACCTTACTTTCTAGTATTTGCGTCGCCACTTTTACTGCTTTGTTGTTGATGTTCGATATGGCGTAGCCCTTTTTCTTCTTCTCCAGTTTATATTTCTTCTTCATGGCCTCCGTGATGGCCCAGTCACTACTCTTCCCCTTCGAGATATCTGTGGGGTCCTCACCTTTGCATGGGAGCTAGGTGATACGGTGAATCAAGTGGTCTGTGATAGGGATGGGCTCCTCCAGCCACAAACACCCACCATGCACCAGGCAGAGCAACTACCTGATGACGAAAATTATTATTGGGGCATGTTGGAAATGCGGCACCTAGAGCAGGTTCAGTAACCCTGTCTTTTCCACTCCGCGTAACAACTTTCGCGGCTCTAATTCAGTAACCCCCACCACCGTGTTCTGCTTGGGATTCATCAGCTCCGCGGTCTCTAGGTGAGGGAGCTTCTCATGGTTAACGAGATCCCAATCTTCAAATTTCAAGCTAGGCACCCATCCCAGGTGCGTGTCCTCAAAAATGATGTCGTCTAGGAGGAGTGGGGTTTGGATAGAGCTCTTGCTCTCATCAAGATCCTTGGGCACTTTAGCCTTCCCCTTCTGTGGATGGATATAGGCGGGCAGCTTTGTTGGAGGGTGCGAAGGCTTAGTTTCTTCCTCCATGCCTTCGCCCTCATCTTCTTCACTGATAAGGTCCTCTAGGTCTTCCTCTTCCTCGTCGGTTTCCACATTAATGAATTTTCCTTTCTCCTCCATCGTTAGCCTGGCATGAAACGAGTTTCGCAGGGACACACATACGAGAACCATTGACTGTTTGTCTTTATTTGGCCTTGGCGTGCGTGGTGATTTAGGAATATCCGCCACAATCCCAGTGCCTTCAGGGGCATCCGCCATAGTTAGGGCCTACGCGGCCTCTACGGAGGTCATTTATGAAATTTCCATAACTTCCTCAAATGCTCCCATCGCGTCCAACCAGAAATCGGTCACTCACATAAGCAGGGGCTCAATCAACGCTCTACATAGGTCAAACAAGGTTGTGCTGAGGCTATGCGAGGTATACAACAGCTCAATTCGCAAATGACCAAGTGTTGTTTGTTGGGCAGCCCTTTGTAATTTATAGCACCTTTTGAATTTCAATTCAACCGTTCCCCCCAAATTTGGTTCATTAATGCTCCCTTGGTGGGAGATTTTCCCAATTCTTGCCCATAAAGCACATCTTAAGTGCCTTCCACCCGCTCCATTTGGTCTCAAGTCGAGCATGACATCGTGAATAGTGACTCCAACGGTCACTTTCCGGCCAACTCGCGCAGCAGCACAACCCCACTTGCGTGGTCACGGACCTTCTAACACCTTACTCCTGTGCGCAGCTCCTGGGCAGAGTAGTTTATAGTCCCACACCCCCTTCTAACTGCCAGGAGTGCTAGGAATGTACCTCCTATGGTTAGTCAGGTGGCCACACCACCTGTGTAGGGTTTCATTTGGTCATCCATCACTTTTCCTAGAACATACCCACTTGTTGTTATTGCTGGCTGCGTTGTGCACTTTATCGTCAGCATCATGCCACCATGGTTGATCTGTTTGGTAATATGTGGTCCAATCTAAGGCATCAGGCTGATCGATTCTTTGCTATAGTCCTCAAATTCGTCGATGTGACCGTGCGTACCTTTCTTTGTCATGCTAGGTTATTTATCGAGAAAATCCTTCTTGATCTCGTTCTCCAGCTTCTTAGCTTCCGCTTCCAGCAGAGTGCTTTTCTCCCTTAACCCTACCCTATTGTTCATAAGTTCTTGGAGCATAAGGTCACCTTGTTGGATTTCCTTATCAGGTCCCAAGTATTCCGCTTCGTTCAACTATGTTACCCCCACTTCCAAGGTTCCGCAAACCATCGTATATGCCTGTGCTGCCATGCATGGACTAGGCATTTTATGCTCTATGGGAATTATAGCGTTTGCGCCATACTCCAGCCTAGGAGGCACCTGCACCGTCATCTTTTTACATGTGGTCCTATAAGGAAATAGAACCACTGGTACGCGCAGGTCCCAATCAGTCTGTTGTGCACTATGTACCTTGCTCAGTGCTTCACATACTTCGTTAAAGGCTTCTGCGTGGATAACCATCTGCGCAGTTGGTCTCTCCCTATTCCATGGTTCCAACCTGAGGGGTCGTTCGCGCACTTTCCTTGGCCGCACCTACTTGCTGACCGTGGCTCCTAACGTGAAGGCGATGTGCATCCACGCAGGTTTCATACCATATCCCTGTACCCACCTAAACAGGTGGTTGCGCGGACAGTTTCGTCCAGAAATCTTGGCTGTTAATCGCATATGGGGTTTTCCAAACCGCATGCACACCATCCTCCTTTATTCACACCAGTCCTCAAAACTTCTTTGGTGCGTACCCCACCACCTCGTAGGTGTAGCGTGCAATACCCATTTCAAAGCTTCGAAACGTCATCGTTCCGACACTTCTCTTTCAAATCTATTTAGGAAGTCATCCACCTCACTTAACCCATCATATGTAGGCAGATCCCTTACCTCATTTGATACGCAGCACAACGATCTTGTCATCATGTTACAGTTTAGCGTTGTTACCTCGTGTAGCCGGCTCTACCATCATTCTATCTCCTTGTCAAAATCTAATGTGTAGGAGATTTCGCGCTCCCATGAGATTCGTCCATCTGCGGTTGGGCTTACCTAGTCTTGTTCTCACACAGTTATCTTGTAGATGAAGTCGAGATCGTCATTGTTGTCATAGTCGTGCACTGGCTCCATGTAGCATGATCCTTCTGCAGGGTCCAAAGGTACAACTATGCATAGAGACCTTTTCTCAAAAATCATCTTGCGCTTCTTCCAATTTATCACCCCATTCATGTCAGTGGCCCAATATATTCCTAATAACATAGGTTAGGGATTGTTGTCATCAACAATCTACATTACTTCGAAGTCTACTAGCACACTTGCTCCTTCGATATCCACATTTATTGCCTACAATATCCCCATAGGTAGGATGTTTTGTTGGTTCGCCATTCGAAGTTGGATAGGAGACCATTGCAACATAGGCCTTCCCATGCGCTCCCATGTTTTCTTAGGCAGAACATTCATGTTTGATCCTAGATCAAAATCACTTGGTCCATCTCATATTCCCCAATCTGCGCGGTAAATCTCATTTCCCTTCCTGTTCCCGTCGTGTTCTTTCCGAGCTTCTGAACTACGCGCGGTTCTCCTAGCATGGTCCCAACACATCTATTTATGAGTACCTGTAGCACCTTTACAGCCTTGTTGACACGGAGCAACTTCATGCATGTTTCCAGGAGCATTGTGAGCATCGATGGGTCCATTTCCAGCTCTGATCTATCTTTGCTTCCTGAAGTGGAGGCATCAGCGAAGCTCTTCTTGGCTTCCATGAAGGTTTCCTTAGCGTGCTCCAAATCAAACTTTGGTTCTTTCGTCAAAGCCTTGCGAACCCAAGTACTCTCTTCAGGCTGCTTGTCTTTTTCATCCCCTATCGTAATTCCACTTTGGAGCATAATATTCACATTAGGGTCTTCCTCGTGCGGCTCAGACCTCATCATTTGCAGGTTCTAAGTTGGGGGAGGTTGGAGCGCTCCTTTATCGTGCAGTCACGCTATTAGTGTGGGACAATCCTCTGTCTCATGATTAAACAATGTACAATACAAGCATGATGGCTGCGTTGGATTTGTACAATCGTAGGCATAATGTCCTGGCCCTCTGCAATTGTAACACATCAACTATCCATGACCTCTTCTAGGCCCTCCTTTACCTCGGCCTCATCCGTGCCCTTGAAATCTAGTTCGTGCCATCCCTGTGTTCTGGTCAAGGGGCTGCATTTCAGCCTGAACTCTGTAGGTAGGAGTCTGGTCCATCATCAGTTCATAACTTCTACAGGTGCGCTCATCATGTCGTACTGCTCTACAGAAATTACATAACAACTATTGTGAATTCTGCGTGTACTTCTGTAATAAATGGCAGTTATCTGTAGAATTCTTTCCTCCTAAATGACAAATTGCACACCATAATGCAGGCACTATGCTCAGGCCTTCTTGTGACTCCTATCTCAATGGGATTGGTTCTCCTCCCGTGAGGTAGATCATGAACACTGGGTAGTGATCCTTGTCATGTCCCTGACCATCGCACTTTATGTAACATACCTCGTCGTGCACTTCTAGGTGAGCCGTCCTGTCTTGTTTCAAACTCTGCATCCCAAGGCACAAGTTTTTCAAATGCACGTGGATCTGCTGAACTCCCAAGTTGGGATCCTGTATCAAGGTTTCATGAAGTCTCATCGTGATATCCAAGGCCTCTTCCTGAGTTGTTAGCCTCTGTTGTGATAGCGCGTTCCTTAAATGCGGCATTAACGATGCTACAAACCATTCACGATGTTGTCCATCCGTTAGCGTCATGTTAGCTTCACAAATTTTACACTTCAGCCTCTGATCCAACTGCCAAGGGGTCTTGCCTGGTATCATTGTGATTTCCTTGAACCCAATTATCGACTACGCCTTTGACTTTGGCCTACTAAATTCTTTGTTTAGCACAGTTTGAATATCTATGATCCCCATATTCGGATTGTCATTGGCACGCTTAATGTACCAGGTTAGTGCGCGATCCTGCATAGCGCTGACCAACGTCACTTTCTTTATATTTTCATCCGTAACTCCTTGCGCTTCCCATATAGCTTTTATCACAAACCAAAACGGGTTTGTATCTTCACTTCCTACTCCCTTTAACACTGGTATCTTTATTGCGCTTACCATATTTACTCACGGTGGTGGCGGAGGTGGTATGGGTGAAGATAGGGGTGAAAACAATGAAACTGGCAGCGGTGTGGGAGGGGGTGGTATGCACAGAATCCTCTGCCTTATCAAATTGATCACACTTCTTGGTGAGACCTTCGGGAGCTCTTCTTTGCCCCCTCACAGAGGTGAAATCAAGGGGCTAGTTTCTAGCTCTACACTACCTTCGCTTCTGTAGGTTCTCCCATTTCGCGTAGCCCCAAACATCAATTTATTCGCATAACCCACTTTTCACACAGTAGCATTTTAATCCAAGTGTCCAAATATTTAACGTACTTACCTCGCTGTCCTTTGAGAAAGCGTTTTTCTGCCTCGCTATAGCTCACTGATGTATCCACCGCAAACTTTGTGATGAATCCTCCTATAATTCGATTGAGTTGGTGATCAACAACCATGTGATCTTATCCTCTAATGTTTCCAATCTGCGGACCAATTCTGGATTCCACACAATAGGTCTATCAAGCTTGTGCCTTCCTTGGCTATCCTCTAGCTTCGCGATCCACTCGTATAGCTCAGTAGGGAAGGATGCAAAGAAAATTTCGTGGATCTCTATGTATAACTAGCAGTCTAACCACTCTTCTTTTGATAGTCTCGGATTCTTGTTTTCCTGCTCCACCAACTCGTGACTCTTTCTATCCAACCAATCTTCAATTCCTTTCTTTTTTGGATTCCAGTGATACGACATCAGACATCTCTATGTAGTTCCTAGTCCGAGCAACAAAACCATTTTTTGGCTTATTGGGGCCTGACCGAGGTTCAGAGTTAATTTAGCAAAACAAATCCCTGTACTACTGGCCATTTCGGTAACAGTCCGCCGAGTGCAAACGGAGGTCTCACCCGAAGCAGTATGGGGGGGTACTGGAACCAGGTTTCTGCACCCTAGAGATGTCTGAGGGGTTGATTTGGTCCAACTGCTAGTCCCTACATGCAGGTTGCTTCCCGTACTTCCCTGGCCTTTGTGCCCTGATAGATTCGCCTTCTCGTAGCCCTAACCAGGGGCTGTGGGGCTTCTGCACAGTTGGAGCAGCATTATGTACTATTTCCCTAAGTCGCACTTGAGATCTTACTTATCTTCTTAGACCCGTAGTATCTTCGCATAAACAAAAGCCTTATGTTATATTTATTTATACATTACATGCATATAAGTTCGCACAATAAATAAACAGTAAACTTACAAATTACACCCAATAATACATATGGAAGGAAACGACATACAGAAATATGATAACTTATGTTTATTAATTCTTTCCACGGTTACAAATTCGACCTGCCCTACGCACTCAACTGTAGACTACTAGGCCTCTGCACACATAGCTACAGAGCCTTCTCCTACTCTATGACCCAAGACACACTTTACACTTCGATTCAAGCTCTTAGACTCATCATGATTTTATCCTTAACTTTGCTATTTGCTATCTTCTACACTTAGAGCCTCGCTCTATTTATACAATCCCACGGTCCGCAGACCATGGGTAGGTCTATCAAGCCGACATTACATTACAAAAACAAGGGTGGACAACCCTGTGACTCTATTATGACTTCGTGCTTCGCGCCCATAAATTGCAGAGTCTTTACAATGGACTTGGTCAAAACATGGGATTTAAGCCCCAAAACATGTCGTGGGGAGATTCCATGCCCAACAGAAGGTGTAGGTGTATGTGGTGGAAGTGGAGGTGGAGGTGGAGGTGGAGGTAAAGGCGTAGGTGTGTGCGGGGGAGGTGGAGGTGGAGGTAAAGGCATAGGTGTATGCGGTGGAGGTGGAAGTGGAGGTGGAGTGGGTGGATGAGGCATTCGCGGGATACCCTGACTTACCAACTACAACACACTTCACGGTGTATTTAGAATAGTTCCTTCATCATTTCTTGAAGAGGATCCCAATAGCGGACTATATTTAGAGCATGATTCTTGGTTCCTTCTGAAGGGTTTTCTGCTTCACGTAGTCCCAAACATCAAGGTAATGACATAACCTTTTTTTTCACACAAAAAAATCATAATCCAAGTTTTCAGAGATTTTAAATACATATGTCATAGTCCCTTAAAGGGCCTACACTATTCTTCTCTATAAATGATGGTGGTATCAATCGCTAACTCAGTGAAAAATCCTCCTATGATACGATCAATCTAGTGATCAAAAACCTGCCGCAATGTTATTTTCTGAAGCTTCCAAGAGCCTCGCCACCTCTAGAGTCCACACAATACGGCCAACACGTATCCAAGTACCCTGATTGTCCACTAATTTAGACAGTCACTCATGCAGTTCATAGGGAGGAAACGAAAAAAGGTTTTGGTTTCATTTGGGTACAGGTATCTATTTAACCACTATTTCTTGGATAATCACAGATTTCTGTTCTCCTGATCTGCGAACGCGTGTTCCTTTCTATTGAGCCACTTTTCCATTTACCTCTTAGTAGGGAACCACTTATTCTACATCACACATTCCTTAGATAGATCCTGGTCACAACAACGAAACCTTTGTTGGCTAGATGGGGCCTAACCTAGGTTGATCTTTAACTATGCCAACCAACAAAACCCTAATTGTTGGCCCTTTTGGAAACAACCTGCATAGCGCATGTTGCACTCTCACCCAAAGCAGTATTGGGGGATGCTACAACCAAATTTCTACATCTAGAGGCCTGTGTGATGGTTTCCTGAAGTTCTTATAGCCTCGATATGCCTTTGTGTAGATCTAACCCTTCCAATGGACAACTACTGCAAATCTAACTAAATGTCCTTCAGATCTTTGCGAAGGTACTTAATTGTACTTATCATGCATAAATATTACAGATCTACCAGTTCCACACAATAAATAAGCATTAATTCATATGAAATAGATTACAGAGTGAAGATATATAAACTTAGCAGAAGTAAATAAAAGAACACAAATGCATCAATTTTGGCCCAAAACAATCTTTATTAAGTATAAACATTCAGATACAGACTATTTATCCCTATGCACCTAGCTATAGGGTCCTGCACACTCAACTACAGACTTACCAAGGTCTCCGTGCATTCAGCTGCAAGATCCTTCCCTTTTTTCCCAAGTACAGGAAACATACCTTTCCTTCCTTATAACCTTGCCCTTACAATGATTCTTCACAAAAATTTATCTTATAGACTTGCTAGGACTCAAATACTTATCGCATTTTCTTTACAATACCATGGTCTGTCGACCATGGGCGGGTCTCAAAACATCTCTATCACCTACCCACCTAAGGGACTAAATCCCCTTTGACTCTACTTAACTTCACGCTCCGCTTTCCACATTTTGTGGAGACATTACCTTTGCTACGAAAATATATTACAAAAATGACTCAAAACTCGACAAAACTGACACCAGGGACCCCATCCCAGCATGAGTCACAACACTGATCATTATACGTTTTTTTTCTCAGACATAGTTTTTGATCTATAAATTGCCATAGATATTCCACTAGACAGTTCGTCACAACAGATATGATAATATTATATTAAAAATATGAGATTCTACACTCTTACAATTTTATTTAAATTATAGATCTGTAGATTTTACTGTAATTAGTACATGCATGTAAAAGGAACTTAAGAATAAAAGTAGAGAAAGACAATAATCTCACACACACATAAGACACAAGATATGTTCCCTGGGAAACCATTTCGGGAGAAAACCCAACTGGAAGGTGAGGTCGCTTCGCTCTCTTTCTCTGTCTGGAAATATGGTTGCAAGTATGTCAAAGAAGTAACACATGTGGCCCAGGGGCTACTAGAGTGCATAGATCCTCTCGGTATTCTCTACCTCCTATCTCTCCTATCTATCATTTCTCATCTATGGAAAAAAATTCTCTTGAAAGAATGGAATGTCTCCTCCTCCTAGTGGCCCAATTATAACACAACCCGATAGCCTATTAGTGGTTAAGTTTGACTACATAAACTCTTAACTAGAGTTACAAAATAGAATCTTCTAGAGCCTTATACAATGTAATCACGTGGCTAGCTCCTTTTCCATGAATAATTGGGGCTGACATGGCATCCCCCCCCCAAAGTATAGGTGTGAAAAAAAGAAGGTCAACTTATGAGTGGCATAACTTTTGCATACGCACTCCAATTGAGGCACTTCTTGTGTTGTTATAAAGATATGTGTGTGTAAAATAGTGTGAAAATGTGTTTTACTTGATAAACAATGCTTTACCCCCAAAAAACATTGTTTGATGCCTCAAAATTGTCGTGGAAGGTCTTAGACCCAGTTTCTCCAAACTGGGTCCTGCCGGTAAAAATAGTCCTGTGAGCTAATTCCTCCACTTTTTCCACTCCAAATGCATCGAGATGAATTAAAAACAATATAATGTTCCAATTCATATCACACCTCCCCATTTTGGGAGGATTTTGGTCCCCTAAATCTTTTACTAAATGAGGTGAGGAAATTTTTCCTCCACCTTCTCTCTGAGGTACCATTTAGCTTTGCTTGGAAGTTGTCCCTTCAACCTAATCTACCAAAGGTCATGCTACCCTTGTCTTGTAGTTATGGACCTCCTATGAAAAACTGTATCTTCAGTCATTTTTTCCTAAGCATATGTTGTCAAATCCTCCACAGAAGGTAGGACTTGTTCCTCTTCCTGATATAGCATGGAAGGCTCATAGAGTTTCAAATTCTCTACATTCACAACTGAGTAAATGTGCATATATGGTGGTAAAATAAGTCGATAAGAATTATCACCCACCTTTTCCAATATCTCAAAGGGACCATAACTTAGAGCCTTCATTTTCTTACTAGGCCCCTGTAGCCTCTCCTTGTTCAATTGTACCAATACTCTGTCTCCTACCTTGAATGATTTATCTGTTTTATATGTTGATCATGCCTGACCTTATACTTCTCCTGCAACTTCTACAATTTTTCTTGTACCTGTAGATGGATGATCTTCTCTATAAAAAAATTCAACCCACAAAGCATCTTCTGTAAGATCTTCCCTCACTCATCCTTGCTACACATATGTAATATCCAAAGGTGATGGTGGAAAATATAGAAAACAAGTCTCAAATGGGAAGTTTCCTGTAGAAGTGTGGACTGTTCTGTTATAATAATCTTGTATATATACCATGTTTTCATCCCAAGTATTTGGATGCTTATGGTTTTATCCCCTTGAAATTTGCACCAAATTCATGTTGACTACTTCTGTCTACCCATTTGTATATGGATGGAATGTTGTAGATATTTTCAACTGTGTGTCCATCTTCTCCCAAAATGTATTCTAGAATGCACTAAGAAAACTTGTGTCCCTATCTGAAATGATGCTCCTTGGTATCCCAAAGTGCACCCAAACCTATCCAAAGAACAAGTTTTTTGTTTCTTGTCCACTAGTGGTCTTTTTATAGGGCATCAAAACACACATCTTGTTAAACCTGTTAGCTACCATGAACTGGTAGTCATGTCCCTTCCTGAGTGTTGGTAAACCTCCCACAAAGTTCATGGAAATTGTTACCCAAGGATCAGTAGGTAGAGTTAATGGATGATATAGAACCTGTTTCATATTGCTAGGCTTATTGGTATAACAAAGTATGAATCCTCGTATGAACCTATCTACCTAATATTACATCTTGGGCTAATACACATACCTCTGCAATTTAGCCATGGTCTTTCCTACAACAAAGTGCGCTGCAACCTTGGAGGTGTGAGCCTCTCTAATCAGTTGCAAATGATCAGCTTTAGGAACACATACCTTATCCAGCCTCCACAGCAACCCATCTTGGATATGGTAGCCAATGGTGTTGTCACCCTCGTGTACATGACTTTGACTCTACAACTACTAATACACCTCCTTGAAGTCCTCATCTTTTGAATATGCCTCTCTATATGCATCATGGGTGAATGGCTCCATGTGCATAAGAGTCCCCATAGTTGTAATATTTGATGTAGGTGGCCTTGAAAGCATATCAACCAACTATTTTGTGTTTCCCTTCTTATACTTGATCATTAAATGAAACTATTGTAAAAACCCCATCCACTTGTAATGCCTGGTTTGTTGTAGGTTACTCCCAGCGTGCAAGTACTGTAATGACTGGCGATCTATGTGGATTATTTTCTCCTTTCCCATCAGATAGTGCTTCCACTTCTTCATAGCTTGCACCATGGCATACAGATCCTTATCATAGTTAGGGTAGTTAAGAGCTGCCTTATGAAATACTTTAGAATGGTAGAAAATGTGCCTTCCTCCCTGCATTAATATAGGTCCCATATCATACTCACTCCCATCTCTCTCCATTTCAAAGGGTCACTGCAAGTTTGGTAATGCCAGAACTGGTGCTTGACTGATCTTCTGCTTCAGCTCCTCCAAAGCCTTTTGTCGACTTCTTCCTCACTGAAAAGTCTTTCCACTTGCTGTTATGGCGTGGAGCGGTGTTTCTACGGCTGAAAATGAGTCTATGAATTTCCTTAGGTACTTTGTTGCCCCAATGAAACTCATAACCTCATAAAAATTAGTAGGCACTAGCCATTTCACAATGACCTCCATCTTGGAAGGATCTATCTTCAACTCTCCTACACCAATCACATAGCCCAGATACACCAAAGACTGCTACAGAAACTCACACTTCTTGAGATTTTCTAGCAGCTGGTGCTTCTTCAATGTTTCCAACACCTATGTCAAGTGTGAAATATGATCCTCCCAGGTAGCACTATATACTAGTATATCATCCAGATAGACAATAACAAATGAATCTATAAAAGGGCACAATATATCATTCATTAATCTCATAAACATAGCTCGTGCATTACATTGGCCAAATGCATAACTAACCACTCATATAAACATTTCCTGGTTTTGAAGGTGAAATTCCATGTATCTTCTTCCTTGAATCGAATGTGGTGATATCCAAACTTCAAGTTCATCTTGGTGAAATGCTTTGCTTGATGCAACTCATCTAACATATCGTCTATCTCGGGTAGGGGGTATTTGTTCTTGAGCATGATTTTATTCAACGCCCTATAATCTATACACATCCACCAAGTCACATCCTTCTTTGGCACAATGATGATGGGTGACCCAAATGGTGATGTACTTGGTTGAATGACACCATGTTCCAACAGTTTCTGCAACTATCTCTTCACCTCACTTGCTTCTATAATAGACTTCTTGTACAACCCAATAGTTGGCAATGGGGAGTCTAGCAATAAATGGATCTTATACTCCACTTCTCTCTTAGGTGGTAACCCTTTTAGGTGGTAACCCTTTAGGTTCTTGGAACACATCATTGTATTTATGTAAAAACTCCTATAATTGTTGTTTATGTTTCTTAGTACACCCCTCCAGGGATGCCTTGACTCTTATTGATTCCTCTTTAGAATGAATTTCTCTTAAAAACAATAAAACATACTCCTTGCTGGAACTCATAAATTTTCTTGGCTTGGTTGGCAATTACTAGTGAAATGTTTTACTTTCCTTTGTGTTCATTGATGATGAACAATTTTCCATCCTTGATGAGCTAGTATTGGTTAGATCTCCTCATAAATATTGCAACACACATGTAAATGTATGGACTCCCAAACACGACTCTAGATACATCAAGGGGAACCACATCCAAATCTACTTCATCAATAAAATCAACACTGATAGGAAATCTAATTTTCCACTATTTTGTTACCTTATGTTGGCATTATGGCACAGGTTTGGAGCTATGGCACAGGTGTTGTCCTTGATGGCAACTCTCTCTGGTGACAGATCTCAGTTCAGGCTTTCAGAATGAAGGAAAAGACATATACACATGTTCACCTAGACTAAGGCACATATACACACGTGTTAGACGTTACAAAGGCGCGTATGTGTATACACGAACTTTCACGCAAGTAAAAGCGCGTATATGTTGCATAACTTACTTTTGGTCTGTGGTAGTTAGTCCTTGGTATTTGAACCTATGGTTTTGGACCATGGTATCTCGGCAGAAGTGTTGATCCCAAGTATTGGGTTCATGGTATTGTTTTATTATGGTTTTGGACCGTGGTATTGTGAAAGGCCTAAGACTATAAAAGGGGAAGGAGATCATTTGGCAAAAGGATCATCTGAATTAATCGAATATCTAATAAGTGCTAGATCTGAAATATTGGTGATTATGGTTATGGTGTAGATATGAATCTGAATGAAGGAGGAACCTTAGCGCAAAGAGAAGGATAAGTTATATTGATGGGTCATATTCTTTTGGCTTGAATGATAGTATCTTTGTATGATTTTGATCTGTTATATGTGGCGCATGCTTGATCTATAATAATCTGGGTTAATTAGTGTCTAAATATTTGAAAGAGTGAATTATCCTTTATAGATCTGTACACAGGTTCAGTGAAGCGAAGGCGCTTATACACGCTGGTTCAGTGAATAAAAACAACGTATATGCAGGTTTCTCCAAACACAGAAGCGTATGCACGCAGGTTTTAGATTATTGAAGTAGCGTATATCTTTTGAGTTGTGATCTAGCTGCCTCTGTTTATTTCTGCAGTGTTCTGGGTTCAGAATTGGTGTGTGGTTACAGTACAACGGTCATAGAAGTGTTTATTTTGATTCAGTTCTAATTGGTGAAAAGGAGATTGCTTGATGCAGAAATTCTTGATGATTGATTGATGTTCATGGATCCAGTCTGCAAATTTATGAAACGTGGTCCTTGGAAGAAAGAGAAGTTTGTAGCCTTCTGTAGGCCAGCACCTACATACTAGTATCTTGGCTAGTGCAAGAGCTAAGGGGGTTGTAGCTCCCTTGCAGGAGAAGCTGGAAAACGAGAGAGGGTTGTAGCTCTCTGCAGGTTGCAGCCTGCGTACTAGTAAAGGACTGCACCAGTACATTGTAAAAATAAGTTTCTAATTAAAATAAGATAGAGACGAATTGCAGCAGGTGGTTTTCACCCACATTGGGTTTCCACCTTATATCTTGTGTGTGATTGTCTTTTGCTCTATTTTACTATTTCTGGTTACTGGTAATTTGATTCTGATACACAGATTAACAATCAACCTTTGATAGATAAAGTAAATTATAAGTTTGCATTGTATATGCAGGTTTCCTTCTACATAGTTGCGTATATACGCGAGTTAAATTAACTGAAGTAGCGTATATTATCTGGATTTGAAAAAGGGAATATTTGACTTGATAATACTGATTCACCCCCCCCCTCCCCTCCCCCCTCTAAGTATTATTTCCAACAATTGGTATCAGAGCAGGTCCTTCTGAAGAAGCTTGATCACTTGAAGGAAGATCCATCATCATGAGAAACTACGATAGAGAAGTGTCTATCAGGCCACCGATTTTTGATGGGACAAACTTCATATATTAGAAGGTAAGAGTTACTTCCTATCTTCAATCTCTTGGTACAGAAGTTTGGGATATCATAGATACAGGGTACACTTTTCCATCAGCAACTCCTACAGATCCTGCTGAGAAGAAGAAATATGAAACAAATGCAAAGGCTGTCAATACCCTATTAGGATGTCTATCTCAATCAGAATTCGTCAAGGTTATGCAGTATAAATCTGCAAAAGAAATATGGGACAAGATTGTTCTGAGCTATGAAGGAGATGAACAGGTAAAACGAGCAAAACTTCAAACTCTCAGAATCCAGTATGAAAATCTTAGAATGCACAGTGATGAAAGTGTGGCTAACTATTTCCTACGTGTAGATGAGATTGTTAATTGTATGAAAAATTTGGGTGAAGAAATAAAAGAGGCTATTGTGGTTGAAAAGGTCTTAAGATCTTTGTCCCCTAGGTTTGAATCTAAAGTTTCTGCAATAGAAGAAAAAGAGAATCTACGAAACCTTACCATGTCTCAGCTGCACGGAATTCTAACTGCTTATGAAATGAGGAAAGGAGGACCATCAGACAGGAGAGAAGCTGCCTTCAGGTCTTCAGGCAAAGGAGATTACTATGAGTCAGGACACATGTCAGAAGAAGAGGAGGAATCAAATTTTTTCAAGAACCTTCAATGGGGTGCTGGAAGATTCAGAGGTAAGTTACCTTTCAAATGCTTTGCTTGTGGAAGAGTCAGTCACTATGCTGCCAAATGTCCTCATAAGGATAAGATTGACAAGGGGAAGGAACCTGTTAGATGGAACAAGAAACAGAATGCAAATAAGAAAAGCTATTACACTCATGAAGATAGTGATGGACTTTCAAATAGTGATGAAGATGAACGAGGTAATAATTATAAAATTTTAATGGCTTTTGAAGATGATGATTACATGGATGCTATAGATGAAGAAGGTCTTTATGAAGAGATTTCTAAACTCAAAATTTGTTTAGAAGAGAAAAATGTGATTATTGATTCTCTGCAATGTCAACTGGCTGAAAGGGAAAAACATCATGAAAAATTGGAATGTGAAATTTTGGGGCTTAGAAGAGAGATTGAGAAAACTAAAGCTCTTAATCTTAGATTTGTTAAAGGTTCTGAAACTCTAGATGAGATTATCAATGTGCAGCGTTCCCCACTAATCAAGACAGGTCTAGGATACAATGAAGAAGCATCTCAAGTGTAGAAACCATCCACATCAAAATGTTATCTTGATGCAGCAAGGAGGAATGAGCAAAAGCCCAATGGAGATCACTAGGTAAAACAAGGATGATTTACATCAAGAATAAACAAAGACTACCAGGTAAATAAGGGGCAATCCATCTTAAGGATGAACAAAAGCTACAACCAGTCACAGGTAAAATCTTCTCAATTTGCCTCAAGAATGGATGACAATAGAAACTACAATCATTTGGGTGGTAGATTTGATAATCGCAGGAGTTTCTTCAATGGCCAATGTTTCTCTTGCCATAACTTTGGCCACAAAGCAGCTCAATGTGTTTCCTATAAGACAATCATGACTAGAGAAGCTCAAAAACAAAGAAGTATGACTGGAATCACGAAAAGGACCTATAATAACTTTTCCGCCCTTGAAAATTAAATTGAATGTTCTATTTGTAATAACTTCGGTCATGAAGATTCTGAATGCAGGAGAAGGTTTCGGAAGACAACTCAGAAGGAACAAACCTCAAGTACCAGAACATGGAGAATGAAGGAACCGCAACCAGAAAGATGTGGGATAGCTTTATATGCAGAAGGACAGGAAATCAATGGTACATTGACAGTGGATGTTCGAAGCATATGACAGGTGATAAGGAAAAACTTCAATCATGCAGTGCTTTAGAAAAGGGAAAGAAAGTTTCTTTTGGAAATGATACCCCTGCAGTCATAAAAGGAAAAGGCACTGTTCAGTTGAAAGAAAAAGTAAAAACTGGAAATGTTTTGTATGTTGATGGCTTGAAGCATAATCTACTGAGTGTTAGTCAGATGTGCAATCAAGGAATTGAGGTAATATTTCGATCAAATGGATGTAGTGTTCATGATCTTGATACAGGAAAAATAGTGATCAAAGTCATAAGAACTCCAAATAATTTATACATATTTGAAGAAGGACAACAACAATGCTATTTGAGCAAAAATGATGAACACTGGTTATGGAACCAGAGGTTGGGGCATCTAAGCTTTTCACAGATAAGGAAAGCATGCAAGTACCAGGCAGTTCGTGGTCTTCCAGACATCAGAATTCCAGACAATACAATATGCAAATCATGTCAGTTTGGTAAGCAAACCAGAACTAACTTCCCTGAGAAGGAAGGATCAGCTAGCAGGCCTCTTGAACTAGTCCATAAAGATGTATGTGGTCCATATAGGAAAAGGTCACCTCGAGGAGAAGAATACTTTATATTATTCATTGACGACTTCTCCAGGATGGTTTGGATAGGACTTATGAAGCACAAAGACGAAGCCTTCGAAAAATTCAAATCTTTCAAAGCCTTGGTTGAAAACAAATCAGATCACAAAATCAAGTGCCTCAGGTTTGATAGAGGTGGGGAGTTTACCTCAAATGAATTTTTCTATTTTTGTGAAGAACATGGAATAAGAAGGGAATTCTCTACAGCAAGGACTCCTCAGCAAAATGGAGTAGTGGAAAGGATGAACAGAATGGTTCAACAAATGGCTCGTGCTATGCTTGATGAGTTTGGAACTCCCGCAACCTTCTGGGGTGAAGCTGCATTTGCTGCGATTGTTATTCTCAACAAAACAAATGTCCAGGTGAACAGAACTGAAACTCCTCATGAGCTCTGGTATGGTGAGACTCCTTCGGTAAAACATTTCAAAATATTTGGAAGCAAATGCTATATTAAGAATAATGATGAACATCTTGGAAAGTTTGAACCTAGAGCAGATGAAGGCATTCTCCTTGGTTATTCTCCCCACAACAAAGCATATAAGTGTTACAATAAAAGACTTGGAAGAATTGTTGGCAACATTGATGTAGTGGTTGATGAAGAAGGAAACATTCCTAGGCAAGTAAATTATGAAAATATCGAAGAAGATGAAGACCATAATCAAATCAGACCGATGATGAAGAAGAACCTCAAGAGGCACCAAAAGAAC
Organism: Pinus tabuliformis; assembly: GCA_031772625.1. Classification (NCBI taxonomy): domain Eukaryota; kingdom Viridiplantae; phylum Streptophyta; class Pinopsida; order Pinales; family Pinaceae; genus Pinus; species Pinus tabuliformis. The sequence goes on from CM062807.1 coordinate 101,567,647, forward strand.
AGATAAGGATAGAAGAGAAGACTCCATCCAGGTACGTTAAAAATAATCATCCAGAATCTCAAATTTTGGGGCAAAAAGAGGCAGGTGTACAAACACGAAGAACAATTGCAGAAGCCTAAAGCTATTTGGCATTGCTCTCCTCCACTGAACCACAAAATGTAAAAGAGGCATGCAAAGATGAATGTTGGGTCAAGGCAATGGATGAAGAAATTGAGCATATTGAAAAGAATAACACTTGAGAGTTGGTTCCTAGACCAAAAGATAAGAATGTCATAGGGACAAAATGGATCTTCAAAAATAAGTTGAATGAAAATGGGGAAGTGATTAGAAACAAGGCCAAACTTTTCTATAAAGGGTATGCTCAACAAGAAGGAATAGGCTTTGAAGAAACTTTTGCTCCCGTTGGTAGACTTGAGGCCATCCGAATGTTCCTTGCTCTCTCAAGATTTCAGAAGTTCAAAGTATTTCAAATGGACGTGAAATCAACCTTTCTGAATGGAGACTTAGAAGAAGTGTACATTGAGCAACCAGATGGTTTTATTCTTGGGAATGATCCAAATCTTGTTTGCAGACTAAAAAAGGCTCTCTATGGTCTTAAACAAGCTCCAAGGGCTTGGTACTACCATTTGGACAAATATCTTCAACAACAAGGTTTTTCAAAAGGATCAGCAGATAGCAATCTTTATATAAAAATTTAAAATGACAAATTGCTAATACTTGTTGTGTATGTAGATGATATTATCTTTGGCAGCAATGAAGAAGCTATGAGTCAAAGATTTGCCTTAGTGATGTAGAAAGAATTCGAAATGTCCTTGCTTGGAGAACTGACATATTTTCTTAGATTGCAAATCCAACAAAATGAAGGCGGTATCTTTTTGTATCAAACCAAGTATCTCAAGCAGATCTTGAAGAAATATGGCATGGAAGATGCAAAACCAGTATGTACCCCTATGGTTACAGGATGCAGCCTCAGTGCAAATGATGAATCAGTAGCAGTGCATCAACCAACCTATAGATCCATGATTGGAATTCTACTTTATTTGACAGGTACCTGAACAGACATCATGCATGCAGTGGGAATAGTTGGAAGATTTTAGGCAAATCCAAAGGAAACTCATCTTCAGGCATTGAAGAGAATTTTCAAGTATCTTCAAGGAACTCAAAACTATGGCTTATGGTATCCTAGAGATACAGATCTCACTCTTCATGCTTATACAGATGCAGATTGGGCTGGAAGCGTGGATGACAAAAAGAGCACAAGTGGTGGTGCATTCTTTATGGGTTCCAGATTAGTATCCTAGTTCAGCAAGAAACAGAGTTCGATTGCGTTATCTACAGCTGAAGCGGAATATGTGGCTGCAACATCTTGCTGCACTCAACTCCTTTGGATGATGCATACCTTGCAGGATTTTCAAATCACTTGTACACCGCCTATCTCCATCTTATGTGATAATACAAGTGCAATTAGCATTTCAAAGAACCGAGTCATGCATTCAAAGACCAAGCACATACCGATCAAGTATCACTTTCTCCGGGAACAAGTGTTGGAACAAAAGGTCAAATTGGAGTATGTTCCTTCTAAGGAACAAGTTGCTAATATTGTCACCAAACCACTGCCCAGGGAAACTTTTGAATACCTCAGACAGAAGCTGGGAGTAGTTGATGCATCATCTTGCTGTTAAATATTGTCTGTTCAGAGAAAATGGGTGTACGCGAGTTTCCTGAGGAGGATCCGCGTACATACACCGTTTTGTGTAGAGACTGTCATGTATATGGAGGCTTGATGGATTTCAGTAGGGATAGGCTCTGGTTGAAGATAGTCTGATATGGGTTTGACAGAGACCATCTGGCATAGGTTCAGGGGGAGCTAATAAACTTCTAATGATGCATTGTTGGCATTATCTTTGAAGCTTTTGGTTCTAGTACATAGCTGTTGTTGGTTTCAGGTGGAACAAAGGCAGAAGGAGAACAGAAGGAAATCTTGGTTGCTGATCTGAATGGTGATTGACAGATGTTGCTGCTATCAGTTATTGGTGACTTTCATAAGTCTTGCTCTAGATATTTCGTCTCTATGTCATGTATCTCTTTTATGGTGTCAAAGTCATGTAATGGCCTATTTTGGTTTCCCCACTATGCTTGGGATGAATATGTAATGTACTTGGTTGTCATATGTAAATTTCTGATGTATCCCCACTTGGTTGGGTGATGGATGTATGTATTGAGTCTTTTTGTGATAGGAAGGTCTTTTATGATGCATAAGTCATGGTTTTTCTTGAAGAACACCTTTTTGCAGATCTTGCCTACAGTCACGGGGAGCATGGTCAGCTCAGTAGGGCTGAAATTTCAGCATGTACTTAGGGGGAGCACAACCCTTTGCCCTTGATGACAAAGGGGGAGAATGACTTTGAGAATCTTGGGGTTGCCATCAAGTCCAAAGGGGGAGATTGTTGGCATTATGGCACATGTTTGGAGCTATGGCACAAGTGTTGTCCTTGATGGCAACTCTCTCTGGTGACAGATCTCAATTTAGGCTTTCAGAATGAAGGAAAATACATATACGCATGTTCACGTAGACTAAGGCACGTAGACACATGTGTTAGACATTACAAAGGCACGTATGCGTATACATGCACTTTCACGCAAGGAAAAGCACGTATATGTTGGAGAACTTACTTTTGGTCTGTGGTAGTTAGTCCTTGGTATTTGAACCTATGGTTTTGGACCATGGTATCTCGGTAGAAGTGTTGATCCCAAGTATTGGGTCCATGGTATTGTTTTATTATGGTTTTGGACCGTGGTATTGTGAAAGGCCTAAGACTATAAAAGGGGAAGGAGATCATTTGGCAAAGGATCATCTGAATTAATTGAATATCTAATAAGTGCTAGCTCTGAAATATTGGTGATTAGGGTTATGGTGCAGATCTGAATCTAAATGAAGGAGGAACCTTAGCGCAAAGAGAAGGATAAGTTCTATTGATGGGTCATAATATTTTGGCTTGAATGATAGTATCTTTGTATGATTTTGATCTGTTATATGTGGCGCATGCTTGATTTATAATAATCTGGGTTAATTAGTGTCTGAATATTTGAAAGAGTGAATTATCCTTTATAGATCTGTATGCAGGTTCAGTGAAGCGAAGGCGCGTATACACGCTGGTTCAGTGAATAAAAACAGCGTATACGCAGGTTTCTCCAAACACAGAAGCATATGCACGCATGTTTTAGATTATTGAATTAGCGTACATCTTTTGAGTTGTGATCTAGCTGCCTCTGTTTATTGTTGCAGTATTCTGGGTTCAGAATTGGTGTGTGGTTACAGTACAGCGGTCAGAGAAGTGTTTATTTTGATTCAGTTCTAATTGGTGAAAAGGAGATTGTTTGATGCAGAAATTTTTGATGATTGATTGATGTTCATGGATCCAGTCTGAAAATTTATGAAACGTGGTCCCTGGAAGAAAGAGAAGTTTGTAGCCTTCTGTAGGCCAGCACCTACGTACTAGTATCTTGGCTAGTGCAAGAGCTAAGGGGGTTGTAGCTCCCTTCTAGGAGAAGCTGGAAAACGAGAGAGGGTTGTAGCTCTTTGGAGGTTGCAGCCTGAATACTGGTAAAGGACTGCACTAGTACATTGTAAAAAGAAGTTTCTAATTAAAAGAAGATAGAGACAAATTGTAGTAGGTGGTTTTCACCCACATTGGGTTTCCACCTTATATCTTGTGTTCTTGTGTGTGATTGTCTTTTTCTCTCTTTTACTGTTTCTAGTTACTAGTTATTTGATTCTGATACACAGATTAACAATCAACATCTGATAGATAAAGTAAATTATAAGTTTGCATTGTATACATGGGTTTCCTTCTACATAGTTGCATATATACGTGGGTTTAATTAACTGAAGTAGCGTATATTATCTGGATTTGAAAAAGGGAATATTTGACTTGATAATACTGATTCACCCCCCTAGTATTATTTCCAACACCTTCAGCTCTACATCCTTATTTGCCCATCCCGATGGATATGCATTTGGTTGATCACAAAATTCCAACTCTAACTTCTTGACCAGATTTTCTTCATGATATTAGCCTGTAATCTTGAGTCAAACAGAGCATCAATCTTTGTTTTCTTGACCTATACCATTATATGGAAGAGTTTGGTCATTTATTTCTCTTCCTATTGCTGAAACTACTCAGATTCACCTCCTTCCACGTTGATGTACAAACGATATTCTCATTCACGTCCAAGATGCTTTCAACTTGGTTGCTCAAATTAGAGGCCATGAGATTCTTCTTCTTATTCTCTTTCTTCTTGTTCTTTTGGTTTAGCTCTGGATGCAACTTCCAACACTTCTCCTTTGTATAGCCATCAATGTTACATTGGTTGCAGTGGCTTCTAAGATCTTTGCACTAGTTTGTTGTGGTTGCCATCTTTTTATATATTTCCCCCTTTTTACTTCTTTTTCCCCTCCTTAGAATCTTAATGTTTCTCCTTCTGCTTCAAGCCACTTGATTGCGCTCTTTTCAGTCCTATGTTCTCTAGGTATTGTGCCTATACACAAGCCTCGTACATTGATTTGGGATTGAACAACATCACTTTCTCACGCAGATGGAGGTGCATAACCCTCAAATACTTGAAGAGTACATCTAGTTTCTTTGGAGGGACACCTAGCATTATAGCCATCTTTCTAAATTATTTGGTGTACTCCCAAACGGTTTGGCTCGGCTTTTACCTGAAGTAATTTCACTGGATCCACTGGTCCTCTACATTTCGAATGGGATAAAAATTTGAATTAATGAGGGTTTTGAAATCCTCCCACTTAGTCACTGGACTTTCTCCCTCCAACCTCTGGGTTTACATGTGGCTCTCCCACAAAGTCAGTGCATGGGCATCCAATTTTAGCCACACGAATGAGATCTTCTTCCCTTCCTTGATATGATGGAAACTGAAATAAACTTCTAGTTGTTGCAACTAATGGTTCAACTTCATAGCGTCGATATCACCAGGGTATGACTTGATATCAAATTTTTCTTCCACTTTAAACAAGGATTTATTCATGGCACTCAAACTGGGTTGACATTTTTCAGGTTCTTTCTTCAGCTGGTTCTCCGTGTCTTCTCGATATCCTGACTCCCCATTCTCATTTTTCCTCTACACTCGAACCCCCATCTTCATAAAATATTCCCATATTATTTCTTAGGGCCTCTATGAGGAGGTTTAAATTGTGGTTTATATCCAAACCTTGTTGTTCTAGCCACGAAAACAACACCTCTAAAGGATCACGAGGTTCATTACAAATTTGTTTCCCATGATTAGGGTTTTATTATATTTGGCCACACCGATGTAGATTCCTACAATATCCATAAAATACCCAAAGAAACCTAGCTCTGATACTAGATGATCTGTAAACTGGCATGGATATTCCATTGGACAATTCGTCACAACAGATCTGATAATATTATATTTAAAATCTCAAATTCTACACTTAGAGTTCTATTTAATTTCTAAATTTGTAGATTTTAACGTAATTAGTGCATGCATGTAAAAGGAAATTAAGAAGAAAAGTAGAGAACATAAAATAATCTCACACACATATAAGATGCAAGATATTCTCTTTGGGAAACCCTCTCGGGAGAAAACCCAGATGGAAGGTGAGGTCGCTTCGCTCTCTTTCTCTGTATGGAAATATGGTTGCATGTACAAAGAAGTAATTCTTGTGGCCTATGGGATGCTATAGTGCAAAACTCCTCTCTATTTGCTCTACCTCCTATCTCTCCTAACTGTCTTTTCTCAGCTATGGAACAAAATTCTCTCGAAAGAATGGAATGCTTCTTCCTCCTAGTGGCTCGGTTATAACACAACTTGATAGCCTACTAGTGGTTATGTTTGACTACATCAACACTTAACTAGAGTTACAAAATAGACTCTTCTAATGTCTTATACATCATAATCATGTGGCTAGCCCATTTTCCATGAATAATGGGGGCTTACATGGCATCCCCTTGAACTATAGGTGTGAAAACATGAAGGTCAACTTATGAGTGGCATAACTTTTGCATATGGACTCTAATCGACGCGCTTCTTGCATGGTTTGAAAGGTCTATGTGTCTATAATAGCATGAAAAGGATCACACTAAAGAATAAAATTTTACCCCCAAAAAACATTTTTGATTCCTCAAAAATCTCCTTGAAGGTTTCAAACCCCGTTTCGTAAAACTAGGTCGCGCCGGTAAAAATTGTCCCCTGAGCTGATTCCTCCACATTTTCCATTCCAAATGCATTGAGATGGACTAAAAAAATATATTGATCGAATTTGGATCAGTTTTTGTCCCCTTAGATGTGATTACTATTTCCCTAGTTTGTTAATATTTCTATTTCTTTAGGGTAATGAATATCTTAAGCCTTCTTTCGATATGATGGTTGGACAAGGAAATTTCCTAACACTTACCATAGGGGGTTTTTTAATAAAAAATCATTATCGGGATTCTAAAGTTCCTTAATTTTTTCAATTTCCCTGATTTTGTAAGAAATATATAACATTACTCATGATGCATTCCATCTATATCACCACTTCAGGAGCTTTCCTTCACTTCTAATTTCCAATGACTACGTTCTTTTTGAAAATATAATTTTTGGAGACAAAATTAGTGAACTAAAAAGGTATTTATAATAATACTTCTAACACCATCCCTAACTCTAAGGAGTTGATATGCCACCCCATTCACTAAGTAATATTTTATGATTACCAAGAATCATAACAAGCAAAGTGAAAATCAAACAGAGGATAAGAGGTCTCATCACGAGCCAAACTAGCATGACCATAGGATCTAGTAGAGTGACATTACCACTTCTGGTCACGAAACCAACGTAATGGCCTTTGTTCTTCGGGTCAAAGGGAAAGAGGTATCATCAAGAGCCAACTTTTTCACCTCATTAGCTCCGTGAATGGCATTGTTATTATCTAGTTACCGCAATTACCTTATGTAGATGTTTCATAAAAAAAAGGCTTATAATGCTTTCCTAGTAAATGGGATAATGGCATCTCAATGGGTTAAAAGGAAACCGTGTTGAGGTGATGGACGCCTGCTGGTAGCAGAGGACATGCATGTGGTATTAAAGTAAATTTAAATATTACAATTTAAGTTGGCTATTTTGTCTCCTCAAAATTAATAAAGGAAGATCGCTAGATTTATTACGGAACTTAATAAAACCCTCATAGAAAAATGGTGATGTTGGTTGATCATGAGAAACTAATTATAATCGTGCATATCAGGGATAATTTTTTTTTGGAAATTTAGTATTCTCATCGATTTATTTTCTTTTTCTCTCTAACAAATCTCCTTAGGGGACTATTGTTTCCACCCTTATATCATTCCTAAAAATATCTGCATGCCATTTACTTCGTTACCATACCACCTATTTTTTAGGTAAAATTGGCTCAGGATAGAGTCAAGGTTGACTAGGTTAAATAGTGATGGTTTTGGGGCACATGGTGTTGTGCACTCATAGTATTCTACCCATGGTATTATATGTAATGGAGCTTATAAAACGCTGGAAGGACTTCATTGTAATGCAAGGCCTGGAGGTGAGTGATGAAGGCTCACTTGGCTGAATTGGCCAGGGTGTTGGCCAAGGATAATGAAATTTAATTATGGTTGGGTTTTTCCCCGGATTTGGGGTTTTCCCGGATAAACATTTGTGTTTATGTGTTTATGGTTATTGCTGGTTATTTTTATATTTATTCCTCTCAGTAATTCTCTGTAATTATTTATGTTATGCAGTAAATATCTTAACACTATTATAATAATTAGCCTCATCATTAGACCTCATAATTAATAAATGGATTAATGATTGTCTCACGTGCCATAAGTATCCCTCATCCTCCATTTTTATTTCTGACGGTTATCACTATGCACCTAATTGATACCACCTTACCTCTTAACCGTGCCAAATCTGCCAACCTATTAAAAGATTTATTGATAACCATGGGCGTCCTTCAACTCTATTAGGGGGGTTAGGAGGAACTGATACATGATTTGTTATCCAAATTTCAAAAAATATCATTCCATGTTATTGTTTCTAAGTCCATATATTTTGTGCAGTATTACTATATTTTAAATTATGTTGTTTCCAATTGCAAAATTGCTTCTTCTTAAACAAAAGACAATGGGTGGCAATTGGGTATGTGATGAACCCATTTAGTTACATGCCACAGAATAAGCGTGCGACATTTTTGTTTAACCACGATGGTTAGAATATTTCAGACGATTACACGGCTTTGATAACAAAATAGCATGGGAATTGACATAGAATTTTGATAATTATGTAGGAATGGTAAAAAACATAAAAGCACGTCCCATGATCTGATGCCCTCAATATTATTATAAATACGACTATGAATTATCAAAGGTAGGTAAGTATGTGGCATTTTAGGAACACAAATGTAGGAATTCAAACATAGAGAAGAGGAGTCTTATGAAGCTTACTCCTTAACTTCCTTGCATCCTAGTCATTTGTTTACTTGAGGTCATGCAAAAAGGTCAGTTGTGGGGTGATGTTGGGCCTCATAATTTTTATAATTTCCATACCTTATTTCTTAATGCTTGTATTATTTTCCTAAGTCTTTCCTGCATTTACGTCATGATAATCTAGGTAATATCGATTCTATAATAATTTAATGTATTTCTATTATTCTATTTCCTTTATGAACTGACTTGATCACAAAAGCGGTATTTACTCACGTTTGGATGCCTATTTTGAACAAGAATATATTGATGAGATGGAACTTGATGTTGTTCCTTGGATTGAACATAGAAAATTGGATAGTTTGATGTTGTTGATTTTGTTTGGAGTAAATCGGTTAAATATAAGCTTTTGACTTGGTAATCTAGAAATATTAGGATTTCTTGTAACCTAAAAAATAGATTTCTTGTTCTTATCTTCTACAGTCATAGGATAAAAACTAGGAATTGATCCTTGAGAGAGGTTGTTTAACTGTAATATCTTTGACATAAGTTGTGAACCTGAGAATACATTGATTGTAATTGATCCTCTGTAATTCAACGAAATATTTTATCATTCAAAGTTAATATATTGTGTTGATTTCTTTTACAAGACAATTCAATTCGAGTGATTTGGGCTCAATCCTTGAGGCAAAAATGTCTTCATATGTATAATTAAATATTCATTCTTTTCTTTCACATCAACTGCTTTTTTTTGTAATCGTTTTCAATTTATAATTTCCATTTGGTTAAGTAATTTTCAGATCACATGTTCTATTATAAATAGAAATTACAGTTGTTACAGAGTGGATTTTCTTTATCTCGTTCAATTGGGATTATTGTTACTTCATTGTTGTTTCTTGGAAATTATCATAGGAATATTATTTTTGTGCTTGAATACCTTACTGTAGTGCTATTTTCCCATTTTATAGTTGTTGTTCCTTAGGTAATAGCTCAATGTTTAATAGTCTTTATTTGTTGTTTCCTAGAAAAAGTATTTAGGATCATATGCTTTGAATGGTTTGGTTTAGTTGGAAGCATAAGTTCTTAATTTTTTTATGGATTCTTTCTTTTATCGTTGAAGGTTCTCTTTCTAGTAGGGTAATAGTAAATAGTTATACCAACATTTCTCTTGCATAAACATTTTCAATAACCTTGAAATAGAAATACAAGACCTTGGGTTGAAAATATAATGTGCAATGGTTATTTTGTCCTTTGAAGGACAATTAATTGGATCAATAGTCCCCAACACCTCTATGAAATGTGAGATGTGCTCCTCCTAGCTAGAACTGTATACCAATATATCATCTAAACAAACAATAGCAAATGAATCTATAAATGGTGCAATATATGATTCATTAACCTCATAAACGCAGTTGGTCAATGCATAGGTCATATGGCACGAATAACAAATCATGCAAACCTTTCTTCATTTTGAAGGTGGTCTTCTAGGTATACTCTTCTCTGAATTGAACCTAGTGATATCCAGAATTTAAGTCTACCTTGGTGAAGTTTTTTGCTTGCTACAACTGATCCAACTAATCATCTATTCTAGGTAGGGGTACATGTTCTTAAGTGTGATTTTGTTGAATGCCCTATAACCAATAAAATTCCTCCAAGTCCCCCTTTTTTTTGGCATAATGATGATGGGTGACCCACAAGGATGATGTACTTAGTGGAATGACACCCTGTTCTAGTAGTTCTCCACATTCTCACCTCACTTTCTTCTATACCAGGTTGCTTGTAAAACACAATTTTTGGGAATGGGGAGTCCAAAATAGTTGGATCTCATATTCTACTTTGCTCTTGGGTGATAACCCTCTAGGATCCCGAAGTACATATGTGTATTCTTGTAGAAATTCTTCTAGTTGCTATCTTTGTTTCTTAGTACGCTGCTCTAGGGACACCTTGCTTCTTACTAACACTTCTATAGACTGGCTTTCTCTTAAAAACATTAAAACCTACTTCCTACTATAACAACTAATCAGTTTCTTAGATTGGTTGGAACTTACGAGTGAAATTTTTTACTTGTTTTTGTGCGTGTTGATGGTGAATGATTTTCCATCCTCTATGAGTTAGTATTGGTTGGCTCTTCACATGAAGATTAGATCATGCATATACATATATGTAATTCCAAACACCATTACACATACATTAAGGGAAATTACATCTAGTTCTACTTTATCAATAAAATCAATTCTCATAGCAAATCTAATTTTGTACTATTTTTTAACATTTAACTTTGCATCCTTATTTACCCAACAAAATGGATATGGCCATGGATGATCTCAAGATTTGAATACTTATTTCTTGACAAGCTCTGCTCCAATTAAATTCACTAATGATCCTGAGCCAAATTAAATATCAATCTTTGTCTTTTTGACTTGTATATTTATGTGGAAGAGTTTACCAATTTCTCTCTCTTCCTCTTGCTAAAGGGTACTAAGATTCACCTCCTTTTGCACTGATGTATATACAATATTCTCATCCACATCCAATATTCTTTCAACTTGGTTTTTTGAATCAATGGCCATGAGATTCTTCTTCTTATTTTATTTCATTTTATTTTTGGAGTTAAGCATTGGATGCAACATCCAACACTTTTCCTCTATATGGCCATCAATGTTGCAGTGGTTTTAGTGGTTGTTGGGATATTTTCATTAGTGTGTTGTGGATATCATATTTTTATCTCTTCCCCATTAACATTTCTTCCTCCACTCCTTATATGTTCCCTGTCGCTCCTTCTACTCTAATCCACTTGATTGTCCTTTCTCGAGACCTATGTTCTCTAGGTATTATGCCTATATGCAAACCACATCTACCGATATGGGCTTGAACATCATGAGATGATTCCACTGATAGTTATGTACACTTGCCAAATTCTTGAGGAGTATATCTAGGTTCATTGGGGAGGTATCTAGCATTATGGACATCTTTTTAAACTCTGTAGTGTACTCCTTTACACTACTTGCCTACTTATGCCTAAAGTAATTCCACCAAATCCACTAGTCCTCTGCATAACCAATAAGGTAAAATTATGATGAGGGTTTTAAAGTCCATATCTCCCTCTAAGTTCAATATCCCCATGTGTTTATCCAACTAGTTCAGAGCATGGCCCTCTAATTTCAATTGCAAAAATGAAATCTTTTGTTCTCACTCAATATGTTGAACACTAAAATACACTTCTAATTATTGAAACCATTTATTTAGATTGAAAGCATTGATATCACCTTGATAAAGCTTGATATTGACCTTCACTTCCATTTTGAATAGGGAATCTAAATGGTTCATAGCACTCAAACTGGGTTGACCTCTTTTGGGTCCCTTTTTTGGCTAGTTCTTTGTTTATTCTCAATATCTTGATCTCCCCTCTAATATGTCCTCTGCATTAGAACCCCCATCTTCTATGAATAGCTTCAGCTACTTTTTGAGCGTTGACATGAGGATATTCATATTGTGTCTTATATCTACAACTTGTGCTTCCAACTGTGAAAACCTTTCCTTTATAAGATCATGACAGTTATTCATTGATTCGTCAATCATGACTAGTTTTTTCTGAATTATGGGTTGATATAGATCCCTTGATAATATCCGAAATATACCTAAATAATCCTACTTTGATGCCAATATCATCCATAAACTGTCATGGATATTCCACTCAACAATTTTTCACAACAAATTTGATAAAAATATATTTAAAAATATGAAACCTTGCACTATTATGGTTTTATTTATCTTTAGATATCTGGATTTGTAGAATACTATTATTTGTGTATGTATTCAATTAAAATGATCCATAAAATAGACACCGGTGAAATAAAATCTCAAAAACCATGAGTGTGCACAAGATATAACCTAGGATGTCCTTTTGGGAGAAACCCCAGCTGGAAGACACTTCGACAAATCCTTGTGATTAGCTCCCTTGTTTCCTCCCTTTTTTGCTTCCAAGGACTATTTTAGTCTATTTTTATACAGTTTTTTGAAAAAGTCAGTGTTATTTATCGAGATGGTACAATTTAGTAAATAACAGTGTCATAAATATCGACAAAAGTAGCACCGAAAATAGCACCAAAAATAACGCCAAAAATAACACTAGAAATTAGCATTGGAAGTAGCATCATAAATAGCTTTGGAAATAGCGCCATGAATTTTCCCAGAAATAACACTAGTGATCGCATTGAGTTTAGCTCCTTTTTTTGCACCTACATTACCTCCTTGGTTAGCTCCCTATTTAGCATCAATAATTTTCATTTTCAAGGTGTTTTTTGCACAAAAAAAATTGGCTTTTATTGGCTTTTACCACCATTTTTAAAGAATGTTGAAAATTTACTCCGAAAAAAAAAGTCTTGATGCAACATCAACACTTTTTGTTTTTGAGCTGCCTTTTCATGTTTTTGGGTTTTTTTTTTTGCTAGAGTTGTTGTTTTGAGGTAATAGTTCAAGTTTCATCAGTAACTTTGTTTTTATTTTTTGTGCACCCTTTTTTTTTTAATGGGATTTAGCCCACATCGAACAAGTAAAAAACTTTGTTTGTGTTTATATATATCAATACATGGTAAACATGTCAATAGGTTGTGCACAATTGTGGGCTTCTCCCTTGGTTTGTGCATTCTATGTTGGCTTTTATTTGGCTGGTGACTTTGGTTGATGGGCTTCGATGATATGTATAACATATATGGTATAGAACATAACTTGGAGATTGGGTCACGGGCTCAATATTTAAATAAAAATTACACCCTTGTTATGACACCGCAACCACGAAGATGTTGAAAAATAAAACTTTGACTAAATTTTTGCCAATAAGCCCAAGAGGCTTATGAAAACCAATTTTTTTAACAAATTTTATAAAACTTGTTATATGCCCAAGAATCTAGCTAGTAAACAAATTGACAAATTTTGAAGAATTTTGTAACATTTTAAAGGGCCCAAAAGATGTTACAACACTCCCTTTGGTCATTGATGGGTTAAGACAAATAGATTGTAGGGTCCCCTTGGGGGTGACAAATCCATGATAGAGATACAATTTTGTAGCATAATACAAAATTCAAAATTTTGAGACTGGTGTCAACACTAAGGTGTCTAGGCCAATATTCCAAACTCTTATATTAATTCCAGCACATAGTCTCTCATTCTCCCAAATTTTCACAACACATGGAAATGTACCCCCTTTTATTCTTGGCAACCCTAAGTTCCATGTTTTTGAGTTGTAACCTCTCGTACTCTTTTCTCTAACATTTTCTACAATAGTGATATATTTTATTAATTAGTTTTTATTTATGTATTACACTGTAATCTAAATGGCATTTTATCGTCATAGGCTCTGCAACCCAAATATATAACATAAAATTAAAACCAAAACATATCAGTTTAGTGGCATAAGCATCACATACACATTTACATTTACAACTTTTGGATCAACCTGGGGGTATTATAAACAAAGAGACCATGCTTGAGTTTAGAAAATAAACTGAGACTAGGTGCAATCCTATAAAGTCAAAGACTAATTGGTTGGATATGCTGTAAACTTTAACTTTTATGGACTAATTCATGGGGCATTAATGTGGACATGCAATGAAATAATGTACTGACATATATGTTTTAAGTTTTTGGTTGTGACAAGATTGTAATAGTGGACATGGTACATGTAAAATGTAGTGGAACCAACACAATACAAACATCTTAAGTCCTATATTTATAGAGACGAATTAGGTAACCTCAATAAATTTTATTAGTACTAATTTGTTTCATTGCTTAATAATCATTTAGTATGATATAAATCTGAATAATACAAAATAATTTAAAAATACAAATTATAATATAAATAATTTTATTTATTTATTTTTTATGTAAATTAATTTAAATTCTAAGAATATTATTAAGTTATTAAAACTTTTCACAAGCACTACCACCACTATCATCATGCTCATTCTTATGGTTATAGTTGATGTGATTGTCTTCATTATTATCATCATTATACTCTTCATCATCATTATTACCACCACCATCATCATCATTATTACCATCATTATACTCTTCATCATCATTATTACCACGACCATCATCATCACTATTACGATCATTATCATCTTCATCATCATTATTGCCATCATTATCCTCCTCCTCATCATCATTACCACCACCATCATCATCATATTTTAGAACCTTTTATATCTTAAAAATACAATACACACATAAATACATTTAAAATTAAATCTATAAATAATATTAAATAATTAAAAATAGCATAGTCTAAACAAGCTATGATTTTGCTAAGGAAAAGAATGGTTTTCCCAACACAATTTTAATCTAGTGGATTTTTTTGGGAAATACAGGTTATGGCTCTCAAGTTTTAGATTTAGGCACTACAAGTTTCAGATTTAGCTGCTACAGGGGTTCTTGAGAGTTTTTTATTTTTTGAAAAAAAAATCACTGGATTCTAACTAGAAATTTTCTTTCTAGGCGAAATTGTCATCTTCTTAGACAAATCCAAAAATTTATGTATTTTTTTATTTTATTTAATACTTAATCTCACTTATAAATCATAAATAAGGTGTATTCTAAGTTATAGAGGAAATGGTCTCTTTTTAGGGCATTTTCTCTAGTTAATTTTAACCAAAAATTGACAAATGTTTAAAAACTTGAGTTTAGGTTGTTTAATCCAATGCCCCATGGGTTCTTCAAGTGTTGAGTGTATTTATGCTTTAAAAAATCTTAATGTGTTAAAAATCACAATCTTTCTTGAAATTCTCGTGAAAAAACTATTTTATCTATAAATGAAACTATGCCCCATAAATAACATACATTGAATAGAGGAATGCTAGGTATAATATCGGTGAGATTCACCAAAACATTATTCACACTAATTAACATAAAACAGCTATACTTCAAAACAGCTATACTTCAAGACCAGTTGAATAAAATGACAAAGACTACAAATAGCACGCCTCTTAAATATAATCTCTGTGTCTGTCCTCAGTTTATAAGGTCGGCTAATTAACGTAAAACATCTAGTCTTCATTCAAGATTTCAGGAGCTAAATCTCACCCAATTAATAAAATCTATCAATAATACCCATCTTAAATATAATCTATCTCTCTGTCCGTCCTCATTTTATAAGGAGGGCATGGTTTGCCCTAATTAGCAGTAGATGGAGATATCATACTGGTTGTCCGAGCGGATGAATATTCCGCGTGCTTGAAGGGATCGGGCATCACTTCTTTCACACCATCGGATTTGCAGAATCGGTCCATCCATGCGTTCAACAACGGCATTTTCTTTGGATGTATTAAAATGGTTACAGTAGCCTTCTCGACGCCATTTAATAAAACGTCGACGTACCACCCAACGCGATGTCAATCAAGCCGATCTCATCTCCTCCAAAATCCGCTTTTCCTGCGAAGCAGCGGTTGGTTCGCAGAGCTTCCTCTATCAAAAGAAAGTTTGTAACACTATCTTCCACTGCTTTCTGTAGCTGCTCGCCTTGGCCAAAGAGAGCTGCTCGCAGACATGGAAAAAGCTGAGCGCACGCACAACAATTATGAGGATATTGGTGACGAAATATTAAAAACAAAATTGGAAATTTGGAAGACCATGTCACGAGATATCGGATCAGCTCAATAATAAGGTTTGCCTTGGTGATATAAAAAAGAAATATTTAATAATAATAGTTAGATTTTAAATTGTTGAATGAGAATTTTTTGAAAAGCTATTTATTTTTACACAAATTATCATATGGAATCTCTATTGATTTGAATTTAATTAGTAGAATATATTTGTTAAAAATATGAATTATTAATTATTAATTTTATTGGAAAGATACCTTGGTATCAGAAACAAAAAGGTTTTGAATTTTTTTTTAAATGAAGATTTGGTAAAATTAGAAATAAAATACATATTAAATTTATAAAAAGGAGATAAAGAAAAAACAAATATAAAATATAATGATGAAAAAATTGAAAAATAAATTATATTTATTAATTTGAATTATTTAAAAAATGGATAATACGAACTTGCTAAAAACATTGAATAATATGAAATAAAAGAAGATTTATTATGAAGTCAATATGAAATAATATGAAATTACAGCTTTATGCTTTAATAAACATTATTTTTATTAATAATTACTCTTGATCGGGTGGATTAGTTTTCTTATCAATATATTTATTACTATTAAATTATTTAATAATTTTAAGTCTAATAAAAAGTTATAAATTAAATAAAGTATTCTAACTAATTTCCAACGGTTTATCAGCGATTTTGAAACATGATGCATCTTTCTTATTTATACATGAAGATGTATGATTTTCTCACCTTAACTGTTGTGGGGAAAAATGCCTATGCAGGACGATCCTATCCACTTAAGGTGTGACAGTGCCTTAGCAACAAACAGAAACAGCTATTCTAGTATTCTTCCTTTATGAATTAAGAATGAAGAGAGATGGATGGACTAACCGGTGTCTTCCGTTTGTCCCTCGATCCGGTTTCTCTTCTCTTTGAGAGTTCCCAGCTACTTGCCTTCTCGCTCGCCCAGCTTCAACAGGTTCCTGCAAAATCACAAGAAGGGAACACTACACAAAGACATAGATTCATATTCATAACTAGTTTAGGATTAGAAATAAACTAAACATACTAATGCAATCATACATCAAAGATACATCAGTATATAGGAGAAACCAAGATAGCTTTATTGATGAATAACAAGGTTCAGGAAGAGATACAACCAAGAGAGTTCCAATCCAGCATCTACCTCCCAACGAATGAAATCCTTTCTTCACCTCCATTCAAAGCATTAAGCACCCAATGATTCCAATCTCAAACAAACAGCAATTCTTTGCAATAACAAAATTTCAGCCTCTGAATTGATCCTGGATTGACTTGTTTTTGAGCAGTTTCTGGTGGAGAACTTCTGTGAATTGCTGTGGTTTGTTAGCCTTGTTCCTCTAGGGGTAGGAACAACATGTTTAGGGACTTTGGATCCCTTGGATTATGGACATTTCATGCTTATAGCTGTAAGGCACAAAAATGTCTATAACAGTTGCCCCCTAAAGTATGAGGCCGTTTATCGGGTGAAATGCTTTATTAGGAGGATCCGAAGTTCTTTCAATGCTGGGAGGAGACCTGTAATACAATACAATACAATACATTATTTTCATACTTTTTTCACGATCTAGCTGAGGCGGGCATTCCCATGCTCAGCTTTATAAATTCATTTTCATGTACATATAACAGACAATCGTCTGATGATAGACTGATGATTCTGATAGAGCCATCATCCTTTTGGTAAGATGATTATCTGTGCTGTAAAGCTGTACATTTCTATGTCTTTATTTTCTGAATATATATTGCAGCCCGGATGGATGAAACTAGATCTGGGGTCTTCAATCTCGTCCGATCTTCACTCTAAGTACAAGTCGATCCATGTGAGAATTGCTCTGAAGTCGAACATGGAAAGACATCGCTTGATTACCAGTCAATGATGTAAACTGTTAACAAGCGCGAGAGGAATCACCGATAATGAAGATGACCCTCAAGGTACTGCAGTACAATTCACGTGGTGTGAATAGAGGACTTGGTGTCGAACACCACGCAAAATCTTTCGGTCGAAGGTCATTGATGTGTACCTGTCGCCGGTAGTGAGAAACTTGCCATTGAGGCATGCAAGCTTCAAAGTACTGAAGGGGGTGTTCCTAGATCAACTTCTTGGATAATGAGCTGATGTCGACAAGAAGTGATCCGTCAAAGGAGGGCCTTAATGAATCCCACATCAATGACACGGAACGGAGCTAATGATTTTGATGGAGGTGAAAACAATCTGATGACATATGATTCAGGGTGACAGTCATGAAAGAGTATAATGTATGGTAGTGGATGGGACACAGGTGACTTCTCTGAACGACTTCTTTTGAACATATGGCGACACTTATGTGATGGATCGGTAGCATTACCCCAAATATGGATGGTATGGCAAGACCATGGTGATGTGACCGGTGAATGAAACAACCCAACCCGATTGTGGTACGGAGGAAAAGTGTCATGTTCAAGAGCGACTTGCTACCATCAAAGTTTTCTTGAGTTTCTCCCAATTTTTCCCCAGTCATTGCTGACCAGTACCTCTTTATTTTTGTCAAGCTTGAGGAGGATAACATATGCTTGTTCTATAAGTTGCCCTTCGGGCAAGCCCATCGCTATGTTTTAACGAGCCTAGCGATAGTGAAACTCGTTCTCGTCTAAAGACAAGTTTTTCGCTATTTCATGCATTTAACGAGTCTAACGACAAGGATAACTCGGTCCTTTTCATCTTTAAAGAGTCTGAAAAGGTACATAAAGTTAACTCCAAAAGTCCTTTTTCGTCATCTAATCCCTTAAGTCTGGAAAAGTATAAAACAATATAGAAGGGATGGATTTTCGATATCTTTAACGAGCCGAATAAAACAAGCGCTCGATCTTTTTGTGCAATAATCCCTCAGGTCCAAAAAGATTAAAATCTAGAGGAGGGATAGCTCTTTCGGTCACTTTATCGAGCTGGAAGGCCAAAACTCGGAAATCTTTTCATATTTCACGAGTCAGATGAAAAGAGCTTAAAGAAGACTCGTCTTTTGAGGAACGAGTGATAAAAAGGGTAGCAGCTGATTCCAGGGAAGGATTGGAATTTCCAAATCATGGCAGTTTCACAAGGATGGCTAGTGAAATCACTCTTCGCAGCTGTTCCTCAAAATGGGTAAACAATCATATGGAGGTGAATGATCGACCAATGGAAAAGTGGAGGTGATGGACAAACACGACCAAGGCTTTAATGGCTGATGATATTACATTCACGGTGGTTATTTACTGGAATAGTTCATTTTTTAACGAGCTTAAATGCGGGTGGAAACATTTGCTCGATCTTATGTTTATTTTTTAACGAGCATGAACTATGCGCTAAAACTGCTCGGATCTTGCGTTTATTTTTTAACGAGCATGAACTGTGTGCTAAAACTGCTCGATTAATCCAGTCATATGATAAGAATGTCTCATTAAGATTCTATTTTTTATGGAGCTTCATCTTACAAAGCTTTGCTCCGCATCCTTTCTTTATAAAAGTTAGGAAACGACTAATCCAAAAAACAGATAAATAACCGTTCTTTTCTTGCACTCCAAAAGGTTTGCATGCCCCCAGGCATAAAACAGAGTTTCAAGGTTACCCCTACTTCATCTTCCGCCAAAACATTTGTTTTACCGAGAGAGGCCTACCTCTTACAGGTTATCCAAAGATTGTTCTATTTGCACCCCAAACAAAACACTTCTTCAGCGATGTCTACCGAAATAGACAAAGGTGAGCGCCAAACACATAACTTTGACAAGAGAATCTTATTCTAGAATAACCCCTCTTCCAACCACGGACGGGGTACAGACTAGTCATATTCTCCCACGGAAACCTACTCTATACCCAAAGTTTTCCTGCCGAAGCAGACCAGGACGCATGCTCCCTGGGTTCCAGTCATATCCTTCCGGATTACTCGCGCTCATCGGGAGGACGGACTATGGGTTGAGACATTTCTTGAGCGAAGAGACCATTTAGGGATGGTATATGACTATTTGCGATGCGTGATCCGGGGAATGAAAGTTGATCCATGAGCTTGACCATTCTTCCTTCGTGCGGAAAACACATTACTCTAAAGAGTGAGGAGACGATGGCTCCCATGCAATATATATAGTCTCGTCCAAGGAGTAGGTTATAATCCAAGGGTCCTTGAATGACCATCATGTTCATTTGAACGGTCTTCCCTTTCAATGTGATAGGCACATTGGGGAGGATCCCTAAAGGTCGACTGGTTCCTTTATCGAAGCCTGCTAGATTTCTCATTTCAGGCAAAAGCGCTGACAAACCAAGCGCTTTCCAAGCAATAGAGGAAAGGATACTCACAGATGCCCCCTCATCAATGATGGTGCCAGCCATTACCATTCTGTATATTTGAACGATAATTCTGAATGGTATGCTTGCTGGTAAGCGGGGTCTGCCTAGTTGATTCCAGTCAAAGGATACAACTAGGTTTCTTGATGGTGGGACCGAATATACGGCCGGGTATGACTCTGACGAAGTTCGTTCCTGCGATAAAGGAATGGGCAAATTGCTCCCTTGTTCGTCGGAGTCTGTGTTGATGAAGAGAATTTGGATGGTGTCGTCTTTATTCTCTTCTGTGATGGTATCATTCGAAGATAGAACCTCTAAAGGCAAGACTAGGTCAACTGCCGCTTCGACCTTTTGACTTTCGTCAGGCATGGATTCGGACGGTTCATCCTCAATGATAGGTGCTTTGGCTGACCACCTGAGTGGGCCAGCCGGGTTCTCATCTGGTGAAGGACTTGGCAGGAGTTTTTGATATCCAGGAGGAAGTAGCGCTGGTAAAACCGGGCGATCTTCCAAAACTCTTTTAGCCTCATCTAAGAAGGGACAACAGTGGATGGCATGGTCGCCTTCACATAGTTTGCAGGGAAATCTAGCTTTCCCTCTCTGTCCTGTGGCTTCACTTTCACTAGTTGACGGTGTGCTGTCGACATGGCTATCAGAGGTTGACGCCACCGAATTGTGCAGGCGGGGAGACCAGTCCCTTAGTATTCGAGGGATGCAAGGACAATCTCTATGAAAGTGGTCTCCCTTGCATATGACACATGGCGATTTAGGCCTGGTCAGTGCGGTGTGTGGATTTTCGTTATATGCCATTCGTTTGCCCCCAGTCGCTTTTGGCTCCTTCTTCTTTTTCTCTTTCTTCTTCTTTTCCTTCTTCTCCTTAGGAGCTTGGCTTTTAGCTTTGCCAGCTCCATCACGCGAAGAGGAAGGAGGAGAGGAAGAGTTAGAGGAAGTGGAAGGCTGGTGGGCAACTCTAGACCGATCTAACTGCTGATTCGATTGTTCAGGAGTAGTGGTGTTTTGAACAACATTATTTGAGAAGAGCCAGACAGGCAAGCCGATTGTCAGTCCTGGAAGCGACAATGTGGCCATATGGGGCGCTCCAACGTCTCCCCAAGAGGAGAAGGGACTAGGACTTCCACCAAGGGGAATTCCTTGGTTGGAGGGCTCCATTTTCCCAACTGAAAGATCAACGCGGGAATAAGGGTGATTTATTATTCCGTTAAAATAAATTTTAATGATGCTTTAGACACAACTTGTTTTTTCAATTTTAAAGAGTTGAGAAAAAACAAAAGATGACTCTAGTCGCCTTCGATGTTTTAACGAGCCCGAAGTGACAAATGCTCGGATGGACTTTTTCTGTTATAGAGTCTGAAAAAGGCCAAAAGGAACTACTCTGGAGATCTAGGTAGAGGGTGTGCCAAATCAATCACAAAACTGCAGAATACGTTTTACGGTACGGCAGTCAATCTTCCCGAATGCTGTGTTCAGTGCATTGCGATCAGTAGGGCGGTCGACACGGCTTCCTAAGGATAAAGGTTTTAAGCCTATAGGGGTCTCCCAATATATACGCGACGGTACGTGGGAGCACAATCTGTACTGGCACTTTTGGTCCCTCAGGAGGAATCACCCAACCATCAGCGAGGCCAACAGATACCAGGTTTTACGACGCTGGAACACGTCTCTAGCCTAGACCTCTATGTTGTGCGTTATGTTACAAAGCGTTATTAAGTTCATTCAGTTTATTTTATGTTGATCTTTCTTAGAAGTTTGCCTTTTGAGGTTCACCACGAGATGTAGATACAACTCCTAAATGCAATCTAAAAGATGATAAGCAAATTTTATCTCTTTTTCAACAATGAAAATCCTAGCTACAAAGGGAAAAGAAAGATACCATCTTTTCTCAAAGAGCAATCAACACACTCTAAATGCACTTTTCCTAAATCAAGCATGCAAACTATCAAGATGCAAATGCACAATGCAGGTGTTTGTTTTCCGCTCTCTTAATATTGATGCCTAAAAAGAAAGATTTTTGTACAACTTTGAATTTGCTTTTAAATGACAAATACAAACAAGTTTACTTTTTCGAAATCAGAAAGGGTAGAAGAGAATACAACACTTTACGACTTTCGAAATGAACACTTGTTTCGACACTTAAAAGAGACAAACTCAAACCAAAAACAAAAGTAAACGTATAATTAACTGCAAACAGCCAATGAACTCTCTCCTAAGATCACAATCAACAGATCTGAATCAAGGGCTACAGGATGACTATTTCACTCTTGCAAAGGAAAACTGTAAATGACGCCACAAGCACATAAAAACACTCACAGTCTTTTTGTACAAAAGGAGGCGGAATTTAAGCAGAGAAAAGGAGTTATCAGACAGGTACCTATGCTAGTTACAAGCTGTAGAAATCAGAGATCAAAACAAGGCAAAACAGAGCAGAGAACCCCAGCTGCACAAGGGCTAAGCTGGATCAGCGCACCTGTATAATAGAGAAACTGAATTGCAACGCAGGTAGCCTTCACGGGAATTGCGTTGAAATGCAGAGTCTCTTCACAGAGCCTGCGCTGGAGCAGAAACGAGAGTTCTTCTCTGGGTTCTGGGTCACGGTTTGCTGATTAATCTACGGTTTCATGCCAAATAAAAGCAACAAGCAAGGTACAATCAAAGGGATGATTTGAAGGAGGGCTAAGATCTATCACAAAGGATCATCAAATCATTTGTGAGTCCATTGTTCAGATCATAGACAAATCCAGTGATTGGATCAAAGCAGCAGCTGTCTACTTTGCATCTGAAAATAGTAGATGCAGTTTGATTGCTGCTCTTGAGTCTATGAAACAAACAATGATAGAGACACAAATAAAATGACTAAACAGATCTCCCCAGTGGAGTCGCCAATTTGTTGTGGAGAAAAATGCCTATGCAGGACGATCCTATCCACCTAAGGTGTGACAGTGCCTTAGCAACAAACAGAAACAGCTATTCTAGTATTCTTCCTTTATGAATTAAGAATGAAGAGAGATGGATGGACTAACAGGTGTCTTCCGTTTGTCCATCGATCTGGTTTCTCTTCTCTTTGAGAGTTCCCAGCTACTTGCCTTCTCGCTCGCCCAGCTTCAACAGGTTCCTGCAAAATCACAAGAAGGGAACACTACACAAAGACATAGATTCAAATTCATAACTAGTTCAGGATTAGAAATAAACTAAACATACTAATGCAATCATACATCAAAGATACATCAGTATATAGGAGAAACCAAGATAGCTTTATTGATGAATAACAAGGTTCAGGAGGAGATACAACCAAGAGAGTTCCAATCCAGCATCTACCTCCCAGCGAATGAAATCCTTTCTTCACCTCCCTTCAAAGCATTAAGCACCCAATGATTCCAATCTCAAACCAACAACAATTCTTTGCAATAACAAAATTCCAGCCTCTGAATTGATCCTGAATTGACTTGTTTTTGAGCAGTTTCTGGTGGAGAACTTCTGTGAATTGCTATGGTTTGTTAGCCTTGTTCCTCTAGGGGTAGGAACAACATGTTTAGGGACTTTGGATCCCTTGGATTATGGACATTTCATGCTTATAGCTGTAAGGCATAAAAATGTCTATAACATTAACATTTATCTACCAAAGAAGATGTTGGAAAAAGTGAAGAAGTGATTTTCAAAAATATAAATAAAATTATATTTTCAATTTAAAATAAAACAAGCCTAATATAGTAACCAGTCCTACCCCCTTAGTTTAAATATAGCTAAATTACATTAAAAATATTGAATTCAAATGACTATTAAGGTTTACAATTCCATCAATTTGAGTTTTAGTGATCGTAAAGTCCTATTAAAGAGCAAGGCCTTGATTTCAATGCCTATACAAACACAGCTTTAAAAAACTATAATATGTTATACTTGTATTTACTTTTGAACTACATTAGTTGTCCAAATCAAAATTGTGTGTGCAAGTAAAAAATTATATATCTTATTTCTTAAAATTTGAAATAAAATATTCAATAATTTTTTTAAATATAATTATTAGATTATAAAAATACGTATATTTTATTTTTAAAATTTGAATTTATATTTAAAAAAATAATAATCACACTAATTTATTATTTAGTTTATAAAAATTACTATATTTTAATTTATTAAAATTTGAATTTAAATTTAACCCCAATAAAATTATATATATATATAATATTAAAATTATAATTAAAATATTTAATTATAATTATTAGTTAATAAAAAATATTGATATGATCATAATGAGGACATCGTATTAATAAAAGGTAATGATTACAATATCAATGTTTACCATGTATTGTGCAATAAGATGTTCTAACTTTAAGCCAATAATAACAGAGATAAATACTAATAATTATTTGTAGAAAATAGAAAATTTATTTATATAGTTAAACTTTGTTAAATCAAACTAAATTTAGTATATTTGAGCTAACTAATTAAAGGTCAATGCAATACCATACAGAAGGATAATAAGTAAATTTTTATTTAAGGTTAAAAATATACTAATAATGTCACCTGAATTAAAATTTTCAAAAGAGAACCCAAAAAATTTGGACGGAAAAGAATAGTCCACTCCAACACATGACTAAGGGGACACTAACTATAGGCATAATTCCAAAAGATGCTATAATGTCAACAAAGAGTGAATACATATTATATCTTGGGAAGGAAAATTTAATGCAATATATGAAAACATAGAATATAAATGTTTAGAAAGTCAAAATAAGGAAGAAAACAAATGATTAGAATTAAATTTTCAATTTAAAATAAAACAAGTGTTACATAGTAGCTCATTAGTTTAAATATAATTAAATTAGAGTTAAATATAATAAATTATGGATTTGAGACTTTTGCAATCTGCATTTTGTGTGATTATGTCTTTCGGATCCATCGCATTTTGTTGTTTTATGTATCGACGTTTCGAACCATCCTCTGTGGTTCATCATCAAGATTAGATATGTGAAGAAGTCAAAGAAATCATTTTCTGACTTCTTCACATATCTAATCCTGATGATGAACCACAGAGGATGGTTTGAAACGTCGATACATAAAACAACAAAATGCGATGGATCTGGAAGACATAATCACATATAATAAATGAGCTAAGTTTGTTTAAGGTTAAAGACCAATTTCTCCAATATTTACTTTTTAATACATTTATATTAATTTCAAATAAATATATATTTGGTAAAATAGTTTGATTAAATAAACATTTTTCTCTATAGGGAGATTAGATTATTATTTTAATTGTTTTATAAATTTCACAAATTCTTTGCATTCCATGAAATGTATTGTTGTATACTACAATAAGAAACACATTTTTTCCCACACTCCATCAACAATACTCTTGTAAAAAATGAAAATGAAATTGTAAATCAACTACCAATTATGAGATGAAACTGTTGTTCTAACTTTCAAATATAAAACCTCATTATAATGGGCAACACAAAATATTTAATTACACTAAAAAATTGTATCATCATATAATAAAAGTAGGTATACTATGTTAAAGCTAAAACAATTGCTTAATTCAAAATAATATATAATAATAAATCCTGAGAAAGTATATGGTTCCTCTAGATTTCACACCTATACTTTCCTCACATGCCATGTTGATAAGAGATGATGAGAGGGGTGTCTGAGTTCTTCAAGCTTCCCGTTGATAGTCCTCTCATTATTACCCATGAAAATAATGGCAAGAGTTATCCAGCATGTTACGCGACAGTTATTGCATAGGGGTTGTATATGTCCACCGTTGGATAATCTACTTGCTTAAATCCAACTATGGGCATATAAAACCCCGGCGCATTAACTATCACGCGACATGCTAAATAAGTCTTGCGTGAAAATAATGGCTTTGCTCATCGTACTAAACATAGTTGCAAACCAATAATCCGATCGAAATCGAAATAAGACTCAACCCATCTAAATGAATCAAAGCCTAGATAAATAGAATTTTTAAATTTTGAATAGATAAATAGAATTTTTAAATTTTGAAAAATATTTTTATTTTTTTCTAAAGTCGACTTCACAAATTCTTTGTCTAATTTTTGGTTAATAGTAAAATAATTTATTGGTCAATGCATAACAAATAGCTTGCATAACAAATAACTTATACCCTCGTGCGATAGGGATAATAAGTATAATTTGATTTTATTTAATGTTAGAAGTATACTAATAATGTCACCCGCATTAAAAATTTCAAAAGAGAACCAAGAATTTTGAAAGGAAGAGAAGAGTCCACTCCAAGACATGACTAAGAGGCCACTACATATGCATAATTCCTATGTTATAATGTCAACAAAAAATGAATACATATGATATCTAGGGAAGGAAGATTTAATGTAACATACGAAACCAGAGGATATGAATGTTTACAAAGTCAAAATGAGAGAAGAATGTGTTTTGCAAACACGTGAGCGAAAACACAAACCACAAGCCGAGGCACCATAAGTCGCGAAGCCAGAACAATGAAGCCAGGAGACATTAGAAGTTTCCTATGATATACCTTGAACCACCACCCATCCAAATGAAGATTTGAATGTTTTCCAAGGCATAATAAAGGTAAAACCACGTGTTGGCTATTGTTGCCTGCTTTACACCAATTTTTCTAATACGACTGATGGATTATGGAATGGGACTATGAACCCTTTAAATGTTTCCATCATAGGACTATGGAACATTGCATATATATCGACGGTTAAGCTCCTGCCAAAGCCAAAAATGAAGGCACAAATGAGTAGACCTATTAAAGTAGTATGAAGGCACAAATGAGTGGACCTATTATACATGACAATCAATTCAGTAGATGGACTATTAAATGTAAAGCAAGCCAGCCAACCAAGGAGTGCATATCATTGGTGAAAATGACCGACATAGCTACCTGATAATAACATATTTATACATGGAGAAAGATTAACATTATTGCTTCCTACAAACAAAGACATATCTAAGGGACAACTCCATCAAGACATATCTAAGGGACAACTCCATCGCCGACTCACATTGTGCTTTGCCATATCTAAGGGACGACTCCATCAAGACATATCTAAGGGACAACTCCATCGTCGACTGACATTGTGCTTTGCCATCCGCGTGAGGTCATCTGAATCATAATTCACAACCATCATTAGTCTGCAAGGTGAATAGTATAACCACCCTAGGTCTGTAAATCACTCACATAAGGATTTAACAAGTTGTATGTTTTCTCAAGCGAAAACTTTTGGCAGGTCAGGTGGCATGTGATTCCAAATTGTTCCATCATGGTAATGACATATAGCTGGAACCATCACCTGTCATGGGGAATTATTTAAAGTAATTAAAAATATAAATTAAATATTAATACATTAGTATCAAATAAAATCAATAACATGATTAGAAGTACATGCAGGTTGTTGAGTGAGATTTGTTGAGATTGTGAATAGAACTCTAAGCACAAATAACCAATGTATATATATCTTAATTCTTGATTTATCAATTTTAAAGGTGCTAAACACATTTTTAGTAAAATTTGATGAAAAGTTTGCACCAATTTTATTTTGTGGATGTTTCATAGATCTGGAATTAAGATGAATCTAAGATGATTTAATTTATATAAATAAAATGTAAAAATTAAAACGATATAATGTTCATATTTAAATATATGGTTCAAATATGATATCATGTATTCTAAAGGAAATTTTATTCCTACCTTAAAAATTTGTTGCACAGGTTTAATAAGGTGTAATTGAAATTTGAAAAGAATACAACACAATTCAAATGTCGTAGTTTTATATGGATTATGTGTTAGCTATAATTTTGTATTTTCTAATATTTACATCGAAGGTGTTCCCTCTACTAGGTTGGGCTGGAAAAAAATTGTTCGTGTTAGCCAATCCCAACGTCCCATTTTTTTCCTTCTTCGTCGAGTGAAAATCTAATAGGTGGAAAGGGTTCTGAAGCATTTTTTCTTTTTCGCCAGCCCCTTCACCTAGTATATTGTTCAAGTCTCATTTAATTTTTTGGAGGCAGCGACAATGATGAATAGGAGTTCCAATAATGGTTGGTCATGAAACAAAGATGTGCTTGTATTAGCGATCCTACTTTCTTGAAACAAACTACCTATTGCTACATAAAGGAAAGAATGAACATCCTCTTTGCACGTGAGTTGTTCCTACTAGTCAAATATCGAACCCACAAAAGGAGAGAAAGAAGAGTTTCTTCTAAAATACTATTCCAATTCAAAACATAGGTCGCATATACAAAGAGTCCTACCCAAACAAAGCCAGTACAAGATGATGATTCATTCTAAAATCTGATTTCAGGTAGAAGTCAAGTTATCTAATTGGCACACCCTAACCCATCAAAGGGATTCAATGATCCAAAATGAATCCAAAAAAAAAACCCTCTAAGTCTTCAAAAATAAAAAACTATCGCAAAAGGATGAACTTATAAAAATAGCGAATTACACTATCGGGCCTGAAAAACATGAAGAAACAGTGAAAAGCAGAGTTTATCGGAGGCTTGAACAACGATGCACAGGAGCCGTCGGATCTGGCCGATCATGGCAAGCAGAGGCTATCGGCGGAAATCATGTGAAAGTTGTGATAGCGATCAGCGCAGGTCAGCGAGGACTGTCGATCAAGCGTTGATCCAGATTTAAACAGGAACGCAACAAATTACAGAGATAACCATATACACAAAGATGCAGCGGAAATAATACTTCATTTCATTAATGGAAAATACTGAAATATGCTTACAATCAGAAATGGAAATAAACCAGCTAGGGCGATGGTAGCTTATCTCTGAGAAGAGATGTGATGGCTACATGCCTCTGAACTGTGTTACAATGAGGCTCGAAGGCCTATTTATTGTTGAGAAACAATGAAAAACCCTTAACATTCCAAAACCTAACGCTAGGAGATGAAACGCCAAATTGTGGGCCCCGTTTGGGGTAAATTGGTACATCAACTTCCCGGGGTCGTAACTTTGGCATATGATCTCCGTTTGACGCGTACAATAGCTCATTAGAAAGATCTATCCGAGCACTAATGGACCCATGTTACCCCCGGATTCCCCAAAAAACGTCGTTTAGGGCCTCAAAACGGCTCCAGAAGTTCAGGACCCGAAAAACTGCTAAAAATAGTAAGTTGTGCTACAATTAAGGAAACTGAAAATGCTGAGAAAGACAATGGTGGGGGTCTAGGTGGACTTGGCAGGTGGCCACCAATATCCACCTGGATCATTCCTCCCCCCTTAGGAAGCAATGGTCTCCATTGCGTTGAGCTCCTCCATGAGATGAGGAAACTTCTGCTGAACTTGTTCCCTGGTGAGCCACTTGCCCTGCTGAAGGAGTTGGCCTGCTTTGACAACTCGATACAGTTGGATATTCTGTTGACGAGTCTTCTTGATCTGTGTGTCCATGATCTGATCAGTTGCAGCTTGTTCCATGCAATCTGGATTTAATTCTGTGGGTTTGAGCTGTTCTGCAATGTCGGATGTGTCTAGCAATGGTGGAAAGTATGGTCGAAGGCGGTCCACATTGAACACTGGGTGTAGGCCAAGGAATGGGGGAATGCTGAGCTCAAATGCATTGTCTCCCACAGCCTTAGTAATGGTGTAAGGACCATATCGGAGTGGTCTCAATTTCCGATAGGCTCCAGTAAGGCGTTCCTTTTGCAAATGCAACCAGACTTTGTCGCCCACCTAAAACTTGTGTGGCACCTGATGTTGATCATGTCGCTGCTTGTACTTGGCATTTGATTTCTCAAGAATGTCATGGACCTGCTGGCGAATATGTTGGATGCGCTCAATGAAGCTGGTGGCCTTATCTGTTTCAGACTGGACATGAGCTGAATTCATGTGAGTAGCTGCAAGTGGCATGTCCACATCAATGGGGCATAGTGGCTGGAATCCCAAACCCACCTGAAAAGGGCTATGGCCAGTGGAGCTGTGAAGAGCTCGGTTGTAGCTGTGCTGAACATAGGGGAGGCTCTCGTCCCATGTGCGTGGATGCTTTGAGTTATACATGCGCAGAATGTGCACAATCATCCTATTGACAACCTCTGTCTGGCCATCAGTTTGAGGATGGAAGGCTGTGGACTTGTGAGTTTGGTGTCCAGCATTGACCAGAGACTGGACCAAAATGTGCTGAGAAACCGACTGTCCCGATCTTAGATGATAGACTGTGGGATCCCAAAGTGCACCCACACTCGTTCAAAGAAGAGTTTAGCAGTGGCTTCTGCTGTGATATTCTTCTTGCAGGCCACAATAATGGCCATCTTCGAGAACCTGTCGACGACCACAAAAACACAGTCATTTCCATGCTTAGTGGAAGGAAGGCCTGACATGTAATCCATGGAGATGGATTCCCAAGGTCGACTAGGGGTAGGCAACGGGGTATAGAGGCCATGCTTCTTAATGGTCGGTTTGGCAATGGCACAGGCAGTACATGATCGGATGTACTTCCCAACATCCTGTCGAAGATTCGGCCAATAGAAATAATTTTGCAGTACTGCCACCGTTTTCTCGACCCCGAAATGCCCAGCAACCCGACTGTAGTGTGCTTCCCAAATCATCTTGGCACGCTCGCTTGAAGGAACACAAAGGTGACCGAGGTGGCATAATAGGGCATCCTGGAGGTGAAAATCTGCAACATGCCGACCCTCCAAGAGTGTCTGGTAGGTGTGGCCGAATTCTGGGTCGCTTTTGTAGAGAAGTGGCCAATCAGAAGTCTCGTGCCCACAAGAGTTGAGCACGGTGGATAGCGCCATGATCGGTGGTCGACTGAGGCAATCTGCAACATTATTGGTGCTGCCCTTTTTATACTTGATATTCAAGTGAAACTGTTGCAGGTATGTAGACCACTTCTGATGGCGATCATTCTGCAATTTCCCTTGGGTTTGTATGAACTGCAGGGGTCGGTGGTCTGTGTGGATGACCGTTTCCTTCCCCAAAATGTAATACTTCCATTGTCGGCAAGCCTGTACAATGGAATACATCTCTTTATCATAAGTGGGGTACTTCCGGACTGTGTCTGAAAGTGTTTCACTGTGATATGCCACTGGATGTCCATGTTGAGGGACTGCCCCAATAGCATAGTCAGAGGCATCTGTCTCGACCTCAAATGGTTGTTGTAAATTTGGTAACGCGAGCACTGGTGCCGTGTAGAGGCAATCCTTCAACTCCCTGAATGCCTTCTGTTGAGATTCAGACCAAAAGAATTTTGCTTTCGCCCCTCCCTTGGTGACTTGACTCAAGGGCCAAGAAATATGAGAAAACCCCAACACAAACCTGCGGTAGAAGTTGGCAAGACCTAGAAAGCTGCGGAGCTCTATTAGAGTGGTTGGAGAGGGCCAATCCCGAATGACTTGGACCTTGGCTGGATCGACATGCACCCCCTGTTCATCAATGATGTATCCCAGATACTGAACCTGGGTCATGCCAAAAGTGCATTTCTCCAAATTGGCACATAACTTGTGTTGCCGCAGTGTTTGGAGAACCTGTCGGATGTGGTGGAGGTGCTCTTTCCAACTCTGGCTGAAGATCAGAATGTCATCCAAGTATACTACTACAAAGGAGTTGGTGAATGGCCGCAAGATGTCATCCATTAGCCTCATAAAGGTTGCAGGAGCATTCGTCAATCCGAAAGGCAGACCAACCATTCGAAGATGCCCTCCTTGGATTTGAAGGCAGTCTTCCACACATCGGAGGGTTCGATTGGTACCTGGTGATATCTTGACTTCAGATTGATCTTGCTGAAATATTTCGCCCCCTTTAGTTGGTCTAGGAGGCCATCAATCTGCGGGATCGGGTACCTATTACGGACAGTGATCTTGTTCAGCGCCCGATAGTCAATACAGAGTCTCCACGTCCCATCCTTCTTCTGTACCAACACGATCGGGCTCCCACAGGGCGATGAACTCGGACGGATGTGACCTTTCTGCAAGAGCTCCTGAATCTGCCTCTTGATTTCATTGTTCTCCAGAACGGAGCGCTGATAAATTGGTCCATTGGGCAGCGGCGCACCTGGGGTTAGATCGATGGAGTGCTTGACTTGACAGTGCAGAGGAACCCCTGCCGGGGAGGTGAAGATGTCCTCGTACTCCTCCGCAATCTTGTCCATCTGTAGTTGTCGTGCAGAGGGACCCCGTTTGGAGGCCGCGGCCACTATCTTCTTCTTTCCTTGAGAGCGTATCATCAGGAAAACAAATTTCCTGGTTTTGGAAATGATCTTACTGCATTGTTTTGCAGTAATCAAAGAGATGGCGGCAGGTGGTGCTACCTCTGGTATCCTGAACAACTTATTTCCCAATGTAATAATAACAGCACGGGGCCTTGATTCATACATAGCATGTCTCTTCCACAAGTATGGTTGTCCTAGTAATACAACACAAACTTCAAGGGGAGCAATGTCACACAATACCTCATCCGTGAAGGGCTTGATGTTGTATGGAAGGCGACACTGCTGGCTCACGCGAAGATATCGTCCTTGGTGAAGCCACCTAATGGTGTATGGTTGTGGATGTGCTGTGGTCGGTAAGCCCAACCGCTTCACAACCTCTGCCGAAATGAGGTTCTTTTGACTCCCGCTATCAATAATGAACTGTATCGGGGAGCCCTTTACCCACATCTGGGAGTGGAAGAGACGCTCCTCCTCCTCTGGATCTTCGGGTTCATTTTTCTGGATCTTTGCGGTAGCAACAGTGGCGCTGGGATCCGCATCAATGATCTGCTTCCCTTTTTCATACCCCTTATCGGGTTCTGACTCAGAGTCGGAACATGCATCTGATTCTGAAACCTTTAGCTCGGCCACCATTGACTGCTTGGCCCGACACTCACTTGTGTTGTGAGTGGAGCTCTTATGGAACTCGCACCATTTTCCAGTGTCCTTTCTCGGCTTCGCGGCGCTATTCTTTGCTTGCAGCTTCGGCTGGTTGTCTTGGGCTGTCTCGCCTTGGCTTTGTCCTTTGTTCTGTGGTTTAGGGGCACCTTTCCCCTGCTTTGGATTCGCAGATCCAAAGTCTCGCTTCTTTTTTTTAAACTTATGTTCGACCTTGACGACATATCGGTACGCTGCGCCGAGCGAGGGGATGTTTAGGAATTGTATTTCTTCCTGGATGTACTTGTGCAGGCAGCCACGGTATTTGAGTATCAAGTGTTGCTCCGAATCCTTGATACCCAACTTTGTGCGAAGGGTATGGAAAAGATTGGTGAACTCCGGCACGTCTTGGTCCCTTCCCTGCCGCAGCATGGTCCACTTTATGTATTCATCCTCATAGCTTCCGACAGGGTAGTACTGCTCCTTGACGGCATCCCGGAACGAATCCCTGGTGGGTGCGGCTGAAAATAGTGAGTCAATACTTTCATCCTTCTGCTCGCAGTAGGTTTCCCACGAGTCCTTGACGTGGGGGGCGGCTTTGAGAAGAGCAAAAACAATCTTTTCCTGACTCGAAAATTCATGAACAGAAAAATAACCCTCTAGCAGATTTAACCATTTATCTACGGCATCTACGTCTATCTGACCCTCGAATATGGGGATTTCAAAATTAACTTGTACCTTAAAGGGTGTGGTGTTTCCAGAGTAGCTGCTGGAAGCTGATGCGTCACTTTTGGGTAGCAGCTGAAGGATCTGGGCAAAGCTGTCCATCATCGCGTTCCGTTGTCGCTCGAGGGCTTCTTCGAGCAAGATTTTGATGGGATCTCCTGCCCCCTCGTCTTTCTTCTCGTCCGCCATGGGAGTCCGTCGGGATTTGCGAGGCTGGTCTTGCAAAGGTTCAACCAGTTCAAGCCCTAACTCCTTATATCCCGACCTTGTTGGGGACATGCAAAGAAAAACAGAGAAAAAGCAGACCGCTCTGATACCACTGATCCGGATTTAAACAGGAACGCCACAAATTACAGAGATAACCATATACACAAAGATGCAGTGGAAATAATACTTCATTTCATTAATGGAAAATACTGAAATATGCTTACAATCAGAAATGGAAATAAACCAGCTAGGGCGATGGTAGCTTATCTCTGAGAAGAGATGTGATGGCTACATGCCTCTGAATTGTGTTACAATGAGGCTCGAAGGCCTATTTATTGTTGAGAAACAATGAAAAACCCTTAACATTCCAAAACCTAACCCTAGGAGATGAAACGCCAAACTGTGGGCCCCGTTTGGGGTAAATTGGTACATCAACTTCCCGGGGTCGTAACTTTGGCATATGATCTTCGTTTGACGCGTACAATAGCTCATTAGAAAGATCTATCCGAGCACTATCATTGTTGGAACGGGCAACATCGGTCCCATTCCATGGACCCATGTTGCCCCCGGATTCCCCAAAAAACGTCGTTTAGGGCCTCAAAACGGCTTCGGAAGTTCAGGACCCGAAAAACTGCTAAAAATAGTAAGTTGTGCTACAATTAAGGAAACTTAAAATGCTGAGAAAGACAATGGTGGGGGTCCAGGTGGACTTGGCAGGTGGCCACCAATATCCACCTGGATCAAGCGTGTAGATCGACGGCCCAGGTTAACTCGTAATATCACATTGGCAAAATACAAAGGAGCACTTACCAAAGGCCCAGGGACTATGTGATGTGCGATTGTGATATTGCAATATCGCATCAGAGCAATGCAAAGGAGCGGGGCCGATACAAATGCAACTGCGATGGCCGGACCCGATAGGATTATGGATGAAATTTCATATGTTTTGAGTTCTGGAAAACGGGTTTTTCTGTGTATTTCACATTTTCGTTAAATAAACAAAATCCAAAGGAAACGTGCCTGTGCGATGAATCTGGACCTAAAAGGGTCTGTAGATGCAACTGTATACTATTTAAAGTCTGCCATAAAGCCCTTCATTGATATTTTAGTGTTTTAATGTATTTTAAAAAACCAAAGGAAAACCACGGCACATGGGCACTTGCGACTTGTGATAGAGATTAAAGGCGGACCCGATAAGAGTCTAGGGTGGATTCAATGATTTTTGAAGTTCGATAGAAAGCGTTTTTGTGGGTTTTTCTCATGTTTTAGTGTATTTCTCTGTGTAAACAGAGAATGACTATTCTGGGGATTTCAAAGGTGTTGATGGTCCATTTCGTTACAAAACAAGTGGCCACCATATCCAAAGATGTTTAACAGTGATTGTTTAATTCTTAGAGGGAATTTTGGTGGACAGAGGCCAAGAGCCAGAGAGTCGAAAAGAGGAAACGAACAAACAACGTCAATTGGCTTAAAAGCCATGGAATGATAGAGATAGAAGCAGGTAGTGCTGAGATGGAGCAAAGACAAAGACAAAGAGTGAGAGGGAGAGTCTGTGTACTCAGAGAAGCTTGAGGGATTCAAGAAAACTCCTAATGTTTTGTATCTGTTGTGTTGAGACTCAATTTGAGTTCACATTTTGTAAAACTCTGATCTTGAAGGCATAATAGACAGGTCACCACTAAAGGCTAGACCAGGAGATGTAGCCCAAGAGTTTTGGGTGAACTCCATACTAAACTTGATGTGTTATGTGTGTTTTTCTATTATGTTTCTCTAACTGCTCATTGTCTATATTATTCGCAATCTTATTGATCCGTTGCACTAAGTAATATAGGCAATTCCATGCACTTGAGTCTGTAATACCTTAAAAGTAATCTAAGATCTCATTTTCAGATCAAGTGGTATCAGAGCTTTAGGTTTGCTTAGGTTAGACAAGCTTGTGCTAGATTGTTGAATGCTAACTAGGTCAAAGCTCAAACTAGGAAAAGGAGAACCTGTTGAGGCTGATCTAGAAATGGGAAGAGTCTATCCTAGGAGGAAAATGGTAGAACAAGTCCCATTGGAATCAGAATCTTAGTTCATGGACAGTTTCATGACCATGAGAGCCACGGTGGAAGAGATGTATCGAGAATTCAAGAAAAGTTGAGGTGAAAGTACTTCAACCCCAAAACAAGACAAGGGAGCAAAGGAACCTTCTCTAGATGTCCCAAAGGGCAAAGGGAAAGGGGAAAATATTCCTCCATCATCTCCTCCACCACCACCTCCATCATCCTCATCTCCTAGCCCTAAAAAGAAAAAGAAGAAATCATATTTGATTAAATTAGATGTAAAGTTTGATTTGCCAATCTATGATGGAGAATTAAATGCAGAAAATCTAGATAACTGGATTAGACAGATTGATGTATATTGCAGGGTGTAGAACATTGATTCAGAAAGGAGAAAAATTTAGTTGGCTAGCCTTCGCCTTGGAGGAACTGCACTAGTGTAGTGGGGAGGCAGGACACAAGGTGATTTGAAGAAACATGGTAAAATTCTTTCTACCTGGAATGAATTTGTTTTTGCCATTAAAAGAAAATTCTATCCACTAGCTTATATGCAGCAAGAAATGATGAGTTGGAAAACTCTTCGCCAATTAAAGGGCCAAAGTGTACAAAGCTATACCAAGGAATTTAGAAAAAGAGCTTTAACTCTAGACATTTCTTTAGACTCACTTGAAACTTTATTGAATTATATAGGTGGTCTGCATAGCTATTTGAGGCACACCATTCTCATGTTTAACCCCACTAGCCTAGATGATGTATCAGTTTAGGCTACACATCTAGAGGCTAGAGGCAAGAATGTGAATATAGAGATTAGGGGATCTTCAAACCCTCTGTAAGCAAGAACAAGGAAAAGAAGAAGCTGAAATGAAAAGAGAGGAAGGCAAATGTTGTACAAAAAGACAAAACTTCATGCACCCACTGCAAGAAGGATGGGCACAATGATGAACACTGCTGGTCTTTGCATCCGGAGCTGAAACCCAAGAAGTTGGGTGGTAAGAAGAAGAAGACTGCTGCTGCTATTCAGAAAGACTTGGGGTTAGACTCAGGTGATGAAACAACAATCACAACTACATGTATAAATGGTAAAAATTCTAAAGCATCTACAAGTAATTCTGCACAACCTATTGATAATGAAGATAATGAGAGGAAAAGACACCAGCTTTTTAATATTAGATTTATTTCCAAGCATCAAAAGATTTATACTTTATTTAATAGTGGATCACAAGTAAACTTGATTTGTGAAGCAATTGTAAAGAAATTGGGATTACTAACAACACCTCACAAGAAGCCATATCCATTAGGTTGGGTATGCGATAAAGCAAAGCTACAAGTGACTAGACAATGTAACCTTATGTTTGCTATTGGGTCAACATTTGTAGATGACGTTGAGTTAGATATAGTTCCCTTCGATATATGTGGTATTGTTTTAGGAAGTCCTTACTTGTATGATAGAAAAGCCATTTTCTATAGAGCTGAAAATAAGTATCGACTCACTAATGATGGAATAGAATATATTGTAAGAGCTCATAAACTCAAAAATAATTACTCTCTCATAAACTCAGGGTAGATGAAAAGAATTGTAAATTCATGCAAACAATTTTTACTAATGGTTGTAAAGGAAAATAACCCTAATAAAACCAATGTATTTGAGGGCTGTGATGCTAAAAAGAAAGTTGATTTAGATAAAGTTGTTTCAGAATATGATATCCTATCTCAAGAACCTAAATGTCTGCCACCCAAAAGGGAAATAGTACATGATATTCATTTGCAGCAAGAAGCTCCATTACCTAACATCGGAATGTACAGGTTATCCGCTTTAGAGAATGCAGAGATCAAGAACTAGGTACAAGAGCTACTCGAGAAAGGGTTCGTAAGACCAAGCACATCACCATGTAGATCTCCAATTGTGTTGGTGAGGAATAAAGATGGTTTGTGGAGGATGTGCATTGATTATAGAGCACTGAATAAAATAACGATCAAGAATCACTATCCTCTTCCTCACATTGATGATCTATTAGATCAACTGAAAGAAGCAGTTTACTTTTCCAAGTTGGACTTGTGTAGTGGCTATCATCGGGTCAGAGTAGCAGAACAAGATGCATGGAAGACTGCTTTCAAAACAAAGAAAGGGCTATATGAATGGCTGGTTATGCCTTTTGGCTTAACTAATGCTCCTGCTACTTTCATGAGAGTTATGAATGATGTACTCAGGCCTTTTATTGATGATTTTGTAATTGTATAATTAGATGAAATTCTTATTTTCAGTAAAACATGGGAAGAACATTTGAAGCATGTGAAGCAGAATTCAGATGTTTTAGAAAGAGAAAATCTCTATGTGAAGTTATCAAAATGTGAATTTGGAAAAACATCTTTAAATTATTTGGGTCATATTGTAGGGGGTGGTGAATTGAAGATAGATCGCTCTAAGGTTGAAGTCATTGTAAACTGGCCTAAAGCCAAATCTGCTACAGAAGTTAGGAGCTTCCTAGGAGCACCACAATATTGGAGAAAGTTTATTACTAACTTTTCCGTGATTACAGCTCCCTTACATACTTTAACAATATTGAATAAAGTGTTTTAGTGGGGAGGCAAGCAGCAGAAAGCCTTCGACACCTTAAAAGAAAAAATTAGTACAGTGCCAGTACTAGCACTGCCAGATCTTCAACGACCATTTGAGATTGAAATAAATGCCAGTGACTATGCCATGGGAGCAGTGTTGATGCAACATGGTAAACCCATATACTATCATTCTGAGAAATTTAATTCTGCAGTGGTTAATTATCCCACATATGATAAAGAATTGTATGCATTAGTACAGAGTGTGAAAAAGTGGAAACATTACATAATGGGCAAAGAAACAATTATACATATAGATCATCAATGAATTCAATATTTGCACTCACAAACTAAATTGCAGCAATCAAGACACTATAGGTGGATGGATTTTCTACAGCAGTTTCATCTTGTCATCAGATATAGGAAGGGCATACACAATAAGGTTGCAAATATGCTATCAAGACCAATCATAAATGCATCTACTATACTTAAGCATAACTCAGTAATGCATGAAAGCTACATTGGACAATATGCTCAAGATGTAGATTTTAAAGATGTATATGCAACTTTAAGTCATGGAAAACAAGTAGAAGAATTGGATTGTTATGTTAACGACCAACTCTTGTATCATTTCAGAAAGTTATGCATTCCACAAATTGAAATCTTGAGTTAACATAATCTGAGAAGCACATACTTCTCTTATATCAGGTCATTTTGGTGTAAGTAAAACAGTTGCACAGCTGCAAAGGTTCTGTTATTGGCCGAGAATGCATGAAACAGTTTCTAGATATATTAAAGGGTGTACTATGTGTGCTAAAAGCAAACCCAGCAATAGAAAATTAGTCTTGTACACTCCACTTCCAGTTCCTTATTGTACTTGGGAAAGTGTTTCCATGGACTTTATTGGGGAATTGCCAAAATCTAGAAAAGGTCATGACTATTTATATGTTATTGTGGACACGTTCAACAAAATGTGTATTTTAATACCTTGTAACAAGAAGATTACAACTGAACAAACAACGAAGTTGTTATTTCAGCATTTATGGATTCATTTTAGGTTACCCACTTCCATTGTATCTGATCGAGATTCCCGATTTGTTGGGATGTTTTGGTCAAGTCTGTGGGAATTGATGGACACCAGACTAAAGAAGAGCACAACCTTTCATCCACAAACAGATGGCCAAACAGAGGTGGCCAACAGGACAGTGATCTAGTTGCTCAAGGGCTATTGCAGCAAGCATCCCAATATTTGGGATGAACATTGTGTTATGCGCAACATGCTTACAACCATGCCAAGCACTCTTCTACACAGAGATCTCCTTTTGAGACTTGTTTTGGTTTTACACCAAAGTATCCCTTGGATTTTGTCTTTGGAAAAGACATAGCCATTGATGGACACAGTGATGTGGACAAAGCAACCAAGTCCATTGAACAGATCCAAGAAATTCACCAGGCAGTACAGGAAAAACTGGAAAGAAGCTAGGCCAAGTACAACGCAAGGTATGAAATGCATCAAATTGAGCATAGCTTCCAAGTTGGTGATCAAGTCTTGTTGTACATTAGCAAGGACAAAATGCAAGGTGAAGGTAAGAAACTAAAGCCAATAAGTATGGGCCTTTCAAGATACTTGAGAAAATTGGTGAAAACTCTTTTCACCTTGATTTTCCAGCTTACATGGACATCTATTCAGTGGTTAATGCAGAAAACTTGAGACTGTTTGAACCTTCATTGATTGAAGATCCTGAAGAGCAAAGTCAGTTTCCTTCTATTGATGATTTGTTGCCTGAATATCTTAATGATTTTAAGGAAGACACAGTTTTGGACAAGAAGTTGAGAACTACGTGCAGAGGGGATCTTGAGTACCTCAGAATCGGACTCAAAGGTTCAAAACCAAGCAGTGCATGATGGATAGAGATTGGACAAGTGAGGAAGTTGTATCCTCACTTGATCGATGCTTAAAAGCCAACTTTTGGTGGTCCAAAATCTTTTTCAATGGGAAGGTGTGATCCAAAATGGATCCAAAAAAAAAGAACCCTCTAAGTCTTCAAAATCAAAAACTATCGCAAAAGGATGAACTTATAAAAATGGCGAATTACACTATCGGGCCTGAAAAACATGAAGAAATAGTGAAAAACGGAGTTTATTGGAGGCTTGAACGACGATGCATAGGAGCCGTCAAATATGGCCGATCAACGGTCCAGATTTGATCGGCATATCGCCATCGGAGTGGCAAGCGGAGGTTATCGGAGGCAATCATGTGAAAGTTGTGACAGTAATCAGCACGAGTCAACGAGGATCATTGATCAAGCGCACAGATCGACGGCCCAAGTTAACTCACAATATCGCATTGGAAAAATACAATGGAGTTCTTACCAAAGGCCCGAGGCCTATGCAATGTGCGACTGTGATATTGCAATATCACATCGGAGCAATGCAAAGGAGCGGGGCTGATACAAATGCGACTACGATGGGTGCACCCGATAGGATTATGGATGAAATTTCATATGTTTTGAGTTCTAGAAAACGGGTTTTTCTGTGTATTTCACATTTTCGTTAAATAAAAAGAATGCAAAGGAAACACGCCCGATGCGATGAATCTAGACCTGAAAGGGTTTATAGATGCAGATGTATACTATTTGAAGTCCGCCATAAAGCCCTTCGTCAGGATTTCAGTGTTTTAATGTATTTTGCAAATACAAAGGAAAACCATGGCACATGGGCACTTGCGACTTGTGATAGTGATTAAAGGCGGACCCGATAAGAGTCTAGGGTGGATTCAATGATTTTTTAAGTCTGATAGAAAGAGTTTTTGCAGATTTTTCCCGTGTTTTAGTGTATTTCTCTGTGTAAACAGAGAACAACTATTCTAGGGATT
Organism: Pinus tabuliformis; assembly: GCA_031772625.1. Taxonomy (NCBI): domain Eukaryota; kingdom Viridiplantae; phylum Streptophyta; class Pinopsida; order Pinales; family Pinaceae; genus Pinus; species Pinus tabuliformis. Next base: position 101,609,252 of record CM062807.1, read on the forward strand.
TCAAAGGTGCCAATGGTCCATTCTGTTACAAAACAGGTGGCCACCATACCCAAAGACGTTTAACAGTGATTGTTTAATGCTCAGAGGCAATTTGGGTAGATAGAGGCTGGGAGCTAGAGAGCCCAGAAAAGGAAATGATCAGACAACACCGATTGGCTTAAAAGCCACGTAATGATAGAGACAGAAACAGGCAGTGCTGAGACAAAGCAAATACAAAGACAGAGAGTGAGAGGGAGAGTTTGTGTATTCAGAGAGGCTTCAGGGATTCAAGCAAAATCCTTATGTTTTGTATCTGTTGTGTTGAGACTCAATTTGAGCTCACATTTTGTAAAACTTTGCTTTTGAAGACATAATAGAGAGGTTACCACTAAAGGATGGACCAGGAGACGTAGCCCAAGAGTTTTGGGTGAACTCCATATTAAACTTGTTGTGTTATGTGTGTTTGTCTATTATGTTTCTCTAACTATTCATTGTCTATATTATTTGCAATCTTATCGATCCGTTGCACTAAGTAATATAGGAAAATCCATGCACATGAGTCTATAATACCTTAAAAGTAATCTAAGATCTCATTTTCAAATCATTCAAAGGGTTGCTTTCATGCTCTGTTATCAATAACATGAAGCTCCAACTAGATTTCCCACTACTTGTTTAGCGAGTCCTGCTTCCCTACCTCGAAAGATCATTACACGCCAATGTGTCTTGATGAGTGATGTGCATTCCAATAAATATTTTGTTGATGTTTATTTCATCCACTTACGCAACCCAAATAATTGCATATTTGGTAGAGGACATTAAATTCATTCATTGGTGCTATATATACATATCAAAAATTTGGTAAAATAATGTGTACTAATCTAAAGGCCATTTATACGAAAGCATCACAATAGGAAACCGAAAAAAAATGTACCATCACAACAAGAAAACAATTGTTTTTTAATAGGAAAGCCATTGAAATTGACAATGAAAAACCACATAACTCGTAGAAGGAAACACACATGCATCATTGATATTACGCTCCCAACATACCTATGAAAAAAATGGTTACCTGTAAAAAAAACCTATAAAATTGGTGCAAATAAGTCAAAAAATGATCCGAAAGGGAATGGAACTATGAAAAGGTCGTACCCATGAACACACCTCTACACATAAGCTAGTTTCTTGCAAAAGAATGGAAAACTGGTCTCATTGAAAAATTATCCTAAAGGGAATTCAACTCTACAAGAATCATACCCTTTTTTGAGATAAATATCCAACACTTTAAACAAGATATAAGCTTCAAGAGTTACTCCCCGTCACCAACTTTGGGCATTTAATTTGAAAATCATATGAAAGCTAAATTCACAAGATCAAGGAAAACCCTCCAACACACATTCTTTAGGAACTTCTAAATTCTTAGTAAAGTTTGAATAGAACTCCAACTAACAAGAAGAAATACTAATTATTTTCTTTTTAAGTTAAAATCTCGTTCAAAAAGCATTAGAGATCAGATAACATTAACCACAAGTTGCACAAGAATTTTCTTTTGGATCATAATTTACTCATAAACCTAAGAATGCAATTTTCTCTTCCAATCTACCACACCTTAAGGAAAACAATGTTATATTTAATTATTTTCACTCTCAACTACATCATTTCCATGGATAACGTTCCTTCCAGCCTCTACAACAATGTCACTGCCAATAGTTATGGGTTCAAATGTTGTAGGATTTGTAGCTCCAATGATTTTCCTACTAGTTGAAACAACACCTTTCCCCTCCCAAACCATAGCTACAATAGGGCCAGATTATGTGCTCTACTAATCCAAAAAAAAGGTCTTTGAATAAAAATCCTTATAGTGTTTCTGTGTAAATTATCTCTCTACAACCACCATCTTCAGACCTTTCAAAATAAATCCTTTCTTCTCAAACCTATATATAATTTCTCCCACCACTCCACGTTGCATGATGTCAAGCTTGATCATAATGAATCTTTGCTCCATAATGAATATGCGAAGAGTTAAAACAATAAGAAAGTACTAGGATTCTCGTCACGGACAAGGATATAGTTCACATTGACAAGCAATTAGAATGCTACAAGATCAGACCTAGGAGAACTAACTGGGATAATTTGATGAACTAATTAATGACTCTAACAAAAATTTTGGGAAATTATAATGAAATGACACCTAAATAAGGGGATTTCTGACATGTCATCTGTATCTTGCGTGTCTAAGGAATGTAGTCTATCAAAAAATAAAAAATGTGTCACTTTGCAGTATAATGTGGAAAAATCTTACTATGCCAAGGTTGTGTTATGGTTGGTTTTGGAATGATCAAACCAAGATTGTGATACATAAAAATGTATGTGTTGCTTGTCTTCCCTTCCCTTCTAATGGATCTACCCTAATGGATTGAATTGATCTAATTATTCCCATTTAGGTAACACCTTAGAGTTTACTCGGAAGGGAAGTAATAGGATAGTTAGAGGATCTCCTTAGTTGGGATGGACTGTTGGTTGTACAACATTTTCATTATTTATTCTTCTGTCTAAAGGAAGAATGTGGAAATATAATCTCACTTGCATTTGACCTAAATGGCTTCGCTTAATGATAAATCCCCATCACCTCGTGCCCATCCCCTACTTTCCATGCTAGTGATTTGTTAACTAATCCTTCGGGATTATGTTTGTATAATAGTAATTAGTTGATAGCTTTAATTTTTTATTAATAACTTATCGAGACAAAATTGTCTCGTACCTACCTTATATTTGTTTATATGAAATTTTCATCATGAATTCAACCGATTTCCATTATGGAGTTTATTCACGAGCTTGTCTATAGTGGTATCAGAGCATCGATGAAGTTATAAACTCCAGACTTGCTTTTTATAAGTTTGTTTTTACTGAGGAGGTGTTTTTTGAAGTCCCAAGAATTGGAGCTTTGAAGTCTAATAGGAGATCCCACCACAAGGTACTAGACGATTCAGAAAAATTTATTGGTTGTGGTGTTTGTTGTAAGGTGCCTATATACTATTTATCTAGATGAATCACATAAAAAGTTATGCCCAAAAGTGATGCAAACTCTTGTTCCTTCTTTCACCTTCTCTCTTAAATTATGGTTTTCTATCTACAAATTGTAATACCAAAAAAAATATGATGCATTAAATTGTTTGCTTAATCGATGAATAAAAGTTGTATGGAAGGTTTTTTTGGACTTTGTGGCATTTACGCTCACCAACCTAGCCTCTCCTTGGAATCATTTCCAATTTCTTTCTACATTGAATTTAAATCCTCTCTTCCATTTATTTTTTGTACTGAATTATTAATTATTTATGGCACACCCGGTTGAAATGAGTGATAGATTACCTAGATTATATGCAACATGTGTGTGTGTGTTGTCGTTCGGTTCATTATTCAAGAAGTCGATGCCACAAGGATGCGAAGTCATTAATATGGGTGGACCAAGTCTCAACATTTAACCTCACCAGCAACTGGTCGAAACATTTTTTAGGTCTTATACATTTTGGATATATACCTTCTCTGTGCCAACAAAATCAGTGTGTCTTTTGTAGAAATTCCCACTGTAGATCAACATATTATGCAATATACTAAAACAAAATAGAAGATCTACTTCTACAACAAAACTTTGCAGAAGCTTAATCAAATATGAGCAAGATCAAATAGAACACATATAACTGAGAACGAGAATTCAATCATACATGAAAACATAAGAATAACCCGAGGAAAGCCTCAGCCTAAAACCCTAATCTCTGTATTGTCATACAGGTGGAAATATGTTCAGATTACAAAAATAATAATCTCTCATGCTATCTTTCTCTCTCTGCAAGCAACCAATACTGCTCACAAATTGAATAGACACAAGATATACCTACCCACAGCCCTCCAAGTCTCCTATTTCCTTGCGTTGTTTCTCCTTGGGTCCAATGCTGCCACCTGTGTGAATTCACCTCTCACACAACTCACCAAACTTAGAAGTAACTGTGCAATCCTAAAGGAGATGAATTCCTTCTGCATGCAAGAGATATTCGTAATGGAATATTCCTGCAACTAACAGTACATTGTCCCTCCATCTGATCTCAACTGGGTCTCTGACTAAACTGACATGCATGAGTTATTTATGAGAGAATATTCAGTTATCTGAAGTGCAGCAGTTACATGCATGCATGCATTAACTACCTGAACTCACAATTAGTTCAACAAACTATTTGAACTAATATAACTAGACTTAACTCAGTTAACTGAGCTAACTAATTACAACTCAAATTACAACTCATCCTTATCTCTTTAACTGATGGATAAATTCCTCAATCAATGAAGAAACTGTTGCATGTCTTCATATAGACTTCATGTTTGATTTTCTACAACTAATTGACTCAAGATGAATTAATTAATTATTTTACAAACAACTGGTAAGATCAAATTCAAATTTTACTTCTCTATTTTAGTTCAGGGACTAAAATAGGAAGGTATCCCAAAATTCTATTTATAGCAGTGCTAAATTTAGCACTTCTATATTTAGCATTTCTTGTTGCTATTTTCAACACTCCCTCTCAACAAGAAAGGGATTATCAGTAACCCCAATCCTGTCTCTGTGGAGCTCGAACTTGAATTTTCACAATGACTTCATCAAAATATCTGCATCCTGTTCCTTGGTCGAAACATACAACAACAACATAATCCTCTTGAGCACACAGTCTCGAAGATGGTAATACAGGATATCAATTTGCTTGGACCTGTCATGAAAAACTGGATTCTCAGAGAGTTTGATACAACCTTGATTATCACAGTAGATCATGGTTGGATCCATCCTATGACCAAACAATACCAATAGAATCTTCTACATCCAAATGGCCTCACATGCAGCCTGACTAGCAACCATGTATTCAGCCTCTGCTGAGATAAGTGCAACTGATATCTGTTTCCTACTGTACCATGAAACTGTAGCTGAACCAAGGTTGGAGATTCCTCCAGAAGTGCTCTTCCAGTTTGATGGACTCCCTGCCCAATCCACATTTGTGAAGCCCTAAAGCTTCACTCCCTCTTTCCCTCTGTAACACAATCCGAACTGAGATGTGCCTCTAAGGAATCTCAGCACATGCTTCACTACCTTCCAAAACAGCTTGGTAGGCTGAACCATAGCTTGACTCAACTGGTTCACCACAAAGCATAATTCGGGTTGTGTGTTCACCGGATACATAAGTGAACCCACCAGCTGCTGATAAATAGTTGCAGCTACTACCTCACCTGAAGTAGCATCCTCCTTCCTCCAGTTCCCAACTAGAGGAGTCTTCATGGGCTTGCACTTCTCCATGTGAAAGCGCCTGAGTATCTCATTGTTATACTTTCCTTGAGACAAAAATATTTCACCATCTTTCTGCCACACCTCCATGCTTAGAAAGTAGGGCATAAGACCCATGTCTTTCATTTCAAACTCTCTTGCAAGGCCCTCCTTGCAAGACTGGATCAACTAATCATCACCTGTCAAAATCAGATCATCAACATAAAGAACAATGATCAATGGCTTAACTTCTACCATGATGTGGTAAAGGTTCACATTTGCTTCACTCTTGTTGAAGCCCAACCCGGTGAAATAGCTGTCGATCCTGGTGTACCAAGCACGGGGTGCTTGCTTCAGCCCATATGTTATAGACATTTTTGGGCACTACAACCCCAAGCATCAAATGTCCATAAACCAAGGGCTTCTAAGTCCCTAAAAGTGTTGTTCTAACCCCTAAAGGAACAAGGTCAGCAGATTACAACTTCTCCCTGAAGTTCTCCGTAAAAAACTGCTCAGAATTGGTCAAAACAGGATCATTTCAGCTGCTCCACTGGCTAAGTGCGTTGCATCTCACCTAAGTACACTGTGTGGGTGCGTTGCATTTCAAAAATCCCTTCTATGGGGTACGATGGGCGAGAAATGACAAATGGAAGTGTCATTCCACGAGGTGGAGAGGCAATGGAAGCTTCCAGAAACTTCTCCTGTGACACTTGCCTCTCTGAATTCGACCAAGGATGAGTAAGAGATCATCAATCTCCAAGTGGAAGCAAGAACTATCAGAGGGAAGACACTAATCAAATCATAAGCTGACTCATCTCCATTACAGATATCTATATATGGATCCCTCATCCCAGAGATCCAGAGGCTGGAATTTTGCATATTGTAAGGAATTGTTGTTGGTTTCTTGAGACAAACATCAGATTGTTGGGTGATCTAAGCTCTGTATGAGGTGAAGAGGGGCTTCCTTGCTGAGAGGTTGATGTTGGGTTAGAATAACTGGTTGTAACTCCTCTTGGCTCTTTCTTGTTTATCAATAAAAGCTATTCTAGTTTTCCTCCATACTCTTGTGTCATTGATGTTTGTTGCATTTGTATGGTCAATTTACATCTGATCCTAGATTGTTTATGATTATAGATCCATGTATTTGTATACTGCTATGCTACTGTGATCTTACAGGTACTTTGTGAAGCTGGGCGTGCAAGGGAACAAGTAGCGAAAGACTATCAAGGAAGGGAGGAATCAAATCAGGAGATTAGCGCAAGACAAAGGTTGGTCTTCTTGTTCCTATCTATCTATAATTCATAAAGGAAAAACGAAAGTAGCTTTACTCTATTTGTTTCTAAGGCAGTTGTCACACCTTAGTGGGATAAGCAGTTCTGAGTAGACACTTTTCCCTGTAACAAAATGGCGACTCCGCTGGGGACGAATTAGTTTGTTTTTTTATCTTCTTGTTGTCTATTTCATAAACTTACAGGTAGCATTCGAACTGCATTTGCCATAGCAAATGAAAAGTAGATAAATTCTAATTCCGTCCATCTACGGGATCTGTTTATGATTTAAACAAGTGATTCACAAACTCTCTGATTGCCCTTGTGATAGCTCTTAGATCCTCCTTAGATCTACCCCTGATTGTTGCATTACTGATTACCTTTTGCTCGGCCAAAACCCATGAACTGAACTGCAAACTGTGGCCCAGGACCTGAACAGAGTCTCGTTTCTGGCCCAACTCAAGTACTGTTCAGAGAATCTGAACTTCAACGCACTTCCCAAGTGGAGAAGGTGTGGTGCATTTCAAATTCCCTGTGTTATAGGTGCGCTGATCAGACTAGGCTTTGTGAAGTTTTGGTTTCTGTTATTCAATCTTTCCAGTTCTATTCCTGAATTTTGCTGCCTGTGATTAGTATATGTCTGTTTGAAACCCCTTTTCCTTGCTGTTATTCCGCCTCCTTTGTACAAAAGAACTATAAATGTTTTTGTGTGTTTGTTGGGTCATTTTCAGTTCTCCTCTGCAAAAGTAACATAATCGTACTGTTGTCCTTTGATTTGAAACTGTCGCAAGTGTCGATTTCGATCATAGGAAAGAGTTTGATTGTTGTTGATGGTCAATTATCCTGTTACTATTGTTTTTGGTCTAAATTTGTAATTTTTCTATTGTCAAAAACAAGTATTCATTTCAAAATCGTAAGGTGTTGTGATCGTCTCCATTTTTTATTTTGAAAGGAAACTTGTTGATATTTGTCGCTTGAAAAGAAATTCAGATTTGTGCATCAACTTTCTTCTTATCATTCATATACTAAGAAAGTCGAAAACAAATACATGCATGTGCATTTGCATATAGACAGTCTGATTGGTTTGATTTAGGAAAGTGAATTTAGAGTGTGCTCTTTGCTCTTTGTGAAAAGATTCTGTCTTTCTTTCCTTAGTAGCTAGGATTTTCATTGCGCAAAGAAGATAAAAAGATTGTTTATCATCTTGGATTGCATTTTAGGAATTACATCTACATCTCGCAGTGAACCTGAAAGGCAAACTTCATAAACAATATCAACTATAAAATAAATTCAATGAATCTAACAATGCTTTGGAACTTAACGCACAACATTTAGAAGTCTAGGCTAGAGACGTATTTCGGCGTCGCAAAGCCTGGTAACTGTTGTTCTCACTGATGGTTGGGTGATTCCTCCACTTTGAGACGATAAGTGCCAGTACGGACTTGTGCTCCCACGTACCGTCAAGTATATTTTGGGAGACCACAATAGGCTTAATCCTTTATCCATAAGAAGCCGTGTCTGCCGCCTTATTTATCGCAATGCACTGAACACAGCATTCGGGAAGATTGACTGCCGTACCGTAAAAAGTATTCTGCAGTTTTGCGATTGGTTTGGTAATCCCTCTACCTATATTTCCAGAGTAGTCCCTTTCATTCCTTTTCAGACTCTTTAACAGAAAAGGTCCATCTGAGCACTTGTCACTTTAGGCTCATTAAAAATCGAAGGAGACTAGAGTCACCTTTTGTTTTTTCTCAACTCTTAAAAATTGAAAAAACAAGTTGTGTCAAAGCGTCTAAAATTTATTTTAAACGGAATATTCATTACCCTTTCCTACGTTGATCTTGGGTTGAGAAAATGGAATCCACCAACCAAGGAATTCCCTTTGGAGGAAATCCTAGTCCCTTCTCCTCTTGGGGAGATGTTGGTGCACCCCATATGGCCACATTGTCGCTTCCAGGACTGACAATTGGCTTGCCTGTATGGCTCTTCTCAACCTCTGTCGTTCAGAACACCACAATTCTTGAACAATCGAATCAGCAACTAGACGAGTCTAGAGTTACCCACCAACCTTCTACTTCCTCTAATTCTTCCTCTCCTCCTTCCTCTTCGCTTGATGGGGCTGGTAAAGCCAAAAGTCAAGTACCCGAGAAGAAGAAGGAAAAGAAGAAGAAAGAGAAGAAGAAGAAGGAGCCAAAAGCGAATGGGGGCAAACGAGCATCGTCTAGCGAAAATCCACACACTGCACCGACCAGGCCTAAATCGCCATGTGTCATTTTCAAAGGAGACCACTATCACAGAGGTTGTCCTTGCATCCCTCGGATCTTAAGGGACTGGTCTCCTCGTTTGCACAACCCGGTGTCGTCAACCTCTGATGATCATGTTGAAAACACACCGTCGATTAGTGAAAGTGAAGCCCCAGGACAAAAAGGAAAATATAGATTTCCTTGTGAACTGTGCGAAGGCGATCATGCCGTCCACCATTGTCCCTTCTTAGACGAGGCTAAAAGAGTTTTGGACGATCGTCCGGTTTCACCGTTGCGACTTCCTCCTGGATATAAAAACTCTTGCCGAGTCCGTCACTAGTTGAAAATCTGGCTGGCCTGCTCAAGTGGTCGGCTGAAGCATCTATCATTGAAGATAAACCATCTGAACCCATACCAGACGAAAGTCAAAAGGTCGAGGCGGCAGTTGACCCAGTCTTGCCTTCAGAGGTTCCATATTCATATGATATAGCCACCAAAGAGAATAAGGATGACACCGTCCAAATTCTTTTCATAAGCACAGACTCCAATGAACATGGGGCCAATTTACCCGTTCCTTTACTGCAGGAAGGAAGTTCGTCAGGGTCATACCCGGCCGTCTATTCGGTCCCACCTCCAAGCAACCTAGTTGTCTCCTTTGATTGGAATCAACTAGGCAGACCCCGTTTACCAGCTAGTGTACCATTCTGAATCATTGTTCAAATATATAGAATGGTTATGGCTGGTACCATCATAGATGAAGGGGCTTCTGTGAGTATCCTTTCCTCGACTGCTTGGAAAGCGCTTGGTTCGCCATCGCTTTTTCCTGAGATGAGAAATCTAACAGGCTTTGATAAAGGAACCAGTCGACCGTTAGGGATCCTTCCCAATGTGCCCATAACATTGAGGGGGAAAAATGTTCAAATGAACGTAATGGTAGTTCAAGGACCCCTGGATTATAATCTACTCCTTGGATGAGACTATATTTATTGCATGGGAGCGATTGTCTCCTCACTCTTTAGAGTAATGTGTTTTCCGCACGAAGGAAGAGTGGTCAAGCTCGTAGACCAGCTTTCATTCCCCAGTTCACGCATAGCAAATAGTCATATACCATCCCTGAATGGTATTTTCACACAAGAAATGTCTCAATCGCCAGTCTGCCCACCCGATGAGCGCGAGTGATTCGGGGGGACATGACTGAAACCCAGGGGGCATGCACCTTGGTCTGCTTCGGCAGGAAAAATTCAGGTATAGGGTAGGTTTCCGCGAGAGATATATGACTGGTCTGTACTCTCATCCGTGATTGGAAGAGGGAGTTATTCTGGAACAAGATTCTCTTGTCAAAGTTACGTGAGTGGAGTAGCCTCCTCCACTCACATTTGTCTATTTCGGTAGACATCGCCGAAGAAGTGTTTTGTTTGCGCTGTGAATAGAACAATCTCTGGGTAGCCTGAAAGAGGTATACCTTTCCTGATAAAACAAATGTTTTGTCAGTTTGAACAAAAGGTGGCCTTGAAACTTAATTTTATACCTGGGGGCATGCAAACCTTTTGACATGCAAGCAAAGAGCGATCATTTATCTATTTTTTGGATTGGTCATTTCCTAACTTACATAAAGAAAGGATGTGGGGCAAAACTCTAAAAATTGCCGTTTTAAATGGGACATTCTTATTACACGACTGGATTAATCGAGCAGTGTTACCGCAAGGTTCAAGCTCGTTAAAAAATAAACCCGCATCGAGCAGTTTTAGCGCATAGTTCAAGCTCGTTAAAAAATAAACATAAGCCATGAGAAAATGTTTCCCCTCGCGTTTAAGCTCATTAAAAAATGAACTATTCCCCGGTAAATAACCATCGTGAATGTAGTACTTCAGCCATTAAATCCTTGGTTGTGTTTGCACCGTCACCTCCACTTTTGCATTGGCCGATCATTTACCACCATTTGATCGTTTACCCCTTTTGGGGAATAGCTGCGAAGAGTGATCTCACTAGCCATCCTTGTAACACTGCCATGATTGGAAAATTCCAAACCTTACCAGGAATCAGTTACTACCCATTTTATCACTCGTTCCTCAAAAGATGAGTCTCCTTTAATCTCTTTTCAACTGACTCGTAAAATATGAAAAGATTGCCAAGCCATTGGCCTCTCCAGCTTGTTAAAGGGACTGGAAGTGCCATCCCTCCTCTAAATTTTAATCTTTTTGGACCTGAGGGATTATTACACAAAAAGATCGAGCGCTTGTTTTGTTCGGCTCATTAAAAGTATCGAAAATTCATCCCTTCTGTATTTTTTTGTACTTTTTCAGACTTAAGGGATTAGATGAAAAAAAAGGAATTTTGGAGTTTCCTTTACGTTCCTTTTCAGACTCTCTAAAATTGAAAAGGACCGAGTTATCTTTGTCGTTAAACTCGTTAAAATTTTAATAGCGACAAACTTGTCTATAGATGAGAACAAGTTTCACTATCGCTAGGCTCGTTAAAACATAGAGATGGGTTTGCCTGAAGGGAGAATTATAGAACAAGCATATGTTATCCTCCTCAAGCTTGATAAAAATAAAGAGGTACTGGTCAGCAATGACTGGGGAAAAATTGGGAAGAAAACTTGAAGAAACTTTGTTGGTAGCAAGTCGCTCTTGAACATGACACTTTCACTCCACATCCAAGTCGGGTTGGGTTGTTTCATTCACCGGTCACATCACCATGGTCCCATCATACCATCCACATTTGGGGTTAATGCTACCAATCCATCACGTCAGTGTCACCGATATGTTCAAGAGAAGTCATTCAGAGAATTCACCTGTGTCTCACCAACTACAATACATTTATACTCCATTCTTTCATGACCGCCACCCTGAACCTTGTATCACCAGATCGTTTTCACCTCCATTAAAATCATTTTCTCCGTTCCGTGTCATTGATGTGGGATTCATTAAGGCCCTCCTATGATGGATCACTTCTTGTCGACATCAGCTCATTATCCAAGAAGTTGATCTAGGAACACCCCATTCAGTACTTTGAAGCTTGCATGCCTCAATGGCAAGTTTCTCACTTCCGGCGACAGGTTTACATCAATGACCTTCGACCGAAAGATTTTGCGTGGTGTTCGACGCCAAGTAATTTATTCACACCACGTGAATTGTACTGCAGTACCTTGAGGGTCATTATCATTATCGGTGATTCCTCTCGCGCTTGTTAATAGCTTATATCATTGGCTGGTAATCAAGCGATGTCTTTCGATGTTCGACTTCAGAACATTTCTCACATGGATAGACTTGTACTTTGAGTGAAGATCGAACAATATTGAAGACCCTGGATCTAGTTTCATCCATCTGGGCTGCGATATAAATTCAGGGAAATAAAAACATCAAATGTACATCATTGCTGCACAGATAATCATCTAATCAAAGGGATGATGGCTCTATCAGAATCATCAGTCTACACTCAGACGATTGTCTGTCCTATGTACATGAAAATGAATTTATAAAGCTGAGCATGGGAATGCCCGCCTCAGCTAGATCATGAAAATATTATGAAGATAATGTATTGTATTGTATCTTATTACAGGTCTCCTCCCAGCTTGAAAGAACTTTGGATCCTCATAATAAAGCATTTCACCCGACATCAAAAGATTAACGACCTCATGCTTTAGGGGACAACTGTTATAGACATTTTTGGGCACTACAACCCCAATCATCAAATGTCCATAAACCAAGGGCTCCTAAGTCCCTAAAAGTGTTGTTCTAACCCCTAAAGGAACAAGGTCAGCAGATTACAGCTTCTCCCAGAAGTTCTCCATGAAAAACTGCTCAGAATTGGTCAAAACAGGATCATTTCAGCTGCTCCACTGGCTAAGTGCGTTGCATCACACCTAACTACACTATGTGGGTGCGTTGCATTTCAAAAATCCCTTCTATGGGGTGTGATGGGCGAGAAATGACAAATGGCAGTGTCATTCTGCGAGGTGGAGAGGCAATGGAAGCTTCCAGAAATTTCTCCTGTGACACTTGCCTCTCTGAATTCGACCAAGGATGAGTAAGAGATCATCAATCTCCAAGTGGAAGCAAGAACTATCAGAGCGAAGACACTAATCAAATCATGAGATGACTCATCTCCGTTATAGATATATATATATATGGATCCCTCATCCTAGAGATCCAGAGGCTGGAATTTTGCATATTGTAAGGAATTGCTATTGGTTTCTTGAGACAAATATCAGATTGTTGGGTGATCTAAGCTTTGTATGAGGTGAAGAGGCGATTCCTTGCTGAGAGGTTGATGCTGGGTCAGAACAACTGGTTGTAACTCCTCTTGGCTCTTTCTTGTTTATCAATAAAAGCTATTCTAGTTTTCCTCCATACTCTTGTGTCATTGATGTTTGTTGAATTTGTATGGTCAATTTACATCTGATCCTAGATTGTTTATGATTATAGATCCATGTATTTGTATACTGCTATGCTACTGTGATCTTACAGGTACTTTGTGAAGCTGGGCGTGCAAGGGAACAAGTAGCGAAAGACTATCAAGGAAGAGAGGAATCAAATCAGGAGATTAGCGCAAGACAGAGGTTGGTCTTCTTGTTCCTCTCTATCTATAATTCATAAAGGAAAAACGAAAGTAGCTTTACTCTGTTTGTTTCTAAGGCAGCTGTCACACCTTAGTGGGATAAGCAGTTCTGAGTAGACACTTTTCCCTGTAACACCATACAAAGCCCTCTTGATTCGGCACACATGCGACTCACAATCGAAGGTCTCAAAACCCTCTGGCTGCTCAATGTACACCTCCTCCTCAATCTTCCCATTGAGGAATGTTGTCTTCATGTCCATCTGATGGATCTTCCAACCCATCTGAGCTGATAGTGCCAACATCAATCAGATAGATGAGTACCTTGCTACAGGTGCAAAGGTCTCATCGTTGTTGATCCCCTAGACCTGTGAGAAACCATGGGCAACAAAACTTCCCTTATGTTTCTCAATACTGCCATCAGTTCCCTGCTTTACCTTTTAAAGCCATCTAGAACCCACCACTGACTTACCTTGAGGACTTGGGACAACATCCCACACACTATTCTGAATGATAGAGTTGTACTCCTATACCATTGCATCAAACCAGACTGGTTGCTGCACTGCCTCCTCGAATGAAGAAGGCTCAGACTCTACACAATCCCCAACCAAGTCCATGTAACCAATGTACTGCTCAGGCGACCTCCTCTATCTGCACCGAGAAGATGATTGTCCCACATTCTCCTAAGCATCTAGCATCAACCTGTTAGCTTCCCTTGAGTGTTTCTGCCCATCTCTGGAAGTCTCACCATGAGTGGATGTCTCCACTCCCATATCCTCTGCATGCGGCTACTCTGCATCAATCTAAGGCTCCTCCTCCTTAGGAACTGAAAGTTCCTCCTTTGCATGCAACTTGAGGTCCCTCTTAAGTGATACTCGCATGGTTTTCTGCTTGTCGAAATTCAGATCCCTGCATACCTGTTATGAAATCAGCTCAAGAAAAGATAGAAAAGATAGATCAACGCCTTAGAATTCAGCCTCTTCGAGGGGGCAACCTCCTTTACATTACATAAATGAACAATTCTTGGATGATACAAATGAAAAGACCTCCTTTCTATATATAGGTGTCTAAGGGGTCATAACATAATCAGAGCCGACATAACAATAATATTGTAAGGGCACAATAATAACAATAGTGGGCTTCTATGTGGCACAATAACAATAATATGGGCACTACATGGGTACATCAATATAATAAGTGGGTTGTACTAATAACAATAAGGGGTTACACTAGTAGTATAGGGGCCTAACATGCCCCTCTCCTTCAAAAAGCGTTGTCCTCAATGCTTGAGTAGTTCTTGATGCTTCTGTATAAAATTCTTATCCTCCCATGTGGAATCTTCAGCGGGTAAGTTATTCCACTTGATGAGATACTCTGAAATTGATCGATTTCGTAGCTGTCAAGTTCTTGTTTCTATGACTACTTCAAGTTCCAATATGATTTTTCCTTCCTCTTCAATTTCTGGTAATATTGTTTGAATTGGGATCTTTTGTAACTTTTGAATAAGTTGCCACACTTCTTCGTCCTTCTTCCATTCATCCCTTTCTTCTTTTATCCAATCAGGTTGGATAATAGAAATAGCACAAAACAATGCTTCCGCAGCCTCATCCTTGAAGAGTCTTCCCATTTGGTAAGATCGCCATTTTTTAAGTGCATGCAGTATTTTCAACATTTCCTTCTCATAATTAGCTTGCTTAAGATGTAGCAGTTAAAATACCCAATCACCTACATCAAAACATTTTTCACTACGATGTTGATCTACCAGTTGTTTCATTTGATTTTGCACTAAAGTGGCGTTATCCTTTAAAAGTTGGAGAACTTTTGTGGATGCTCGATGTGATATTTCTCTGCTTGAACCTTTTTCTTCTTGATATATCCTTCTATCTCTAGAGTTTGAGGAGTGGTAATTTCTTCCAATCCTTTACAAGATATGGTCGGATTCATTTCTTGATGCTTGATGTGATCTTTCACTTCTTGAACATTTTTCTTCTTTATATGTCCTTCTATCTTGATAGTTTGAGGAGTGGTAATTTCGACCAATGAATTAGAAGATATGGTTGGATTCATTTCTTTTTTCTCAATGTGATCTTTCACTTCTTGCACCTTTTTCTTCTTGGTATGTCCTTCTATCTTGAGAGTTTGAGGAGTGGTAATTCTTGCCAATGCTTTACAAGATATGGTCTGGTTCATTTCTTCTTTCTCTGGGGTGGGGTCCTGGTGTATATCATCTTCTTTTGATGTTTCTTGATCCTTTTCTTCCTCCTCTTCATATTCTATGTAAAATAATTTCTTCTCGGCAAACTTATGATCTTTAGTGCATTTGCTATCACAATTGTAACAAAGCCCTTTTTCTCTTTTTTCTTCCAAATGTTGTGGTGTAACCCTTGTAGGTTGTGGAAGGTTGGGAGAAACAACACTTCCATATTTATAGTTGTGAGGGGTATGCTTCCTGGTTTCCATAATTTTTCTTTCCAGTATGTCACAGAGCCCTTTTACTCTTTCCAATTGTTGTGGTGTTACTCTAAAGAAGGTGTTTCTCTTTGTATCCTCATAATGTGCTATCATTTCCTCTGTGAAAACTGACCACGTAACAAGTTTTTTACGAGAACAAAGCCCTTCATACCATAAAAATTGATCCGGTTCTAAATATGAAGATGCAATACATACCTTTTGTAACAGTGGTACACCATGTAGATCAAAATATTGCTCCATTTGAAGTATCCAATTTACCGGATCCTTGCCATCAAACTTCCTCATCTTGCTTTTTCTTGATTTGAGGAGCTCGATCTTGAAACGACTTTAACTCTGTACTTTCAGATCTTTAAGTTCTAAAATTGTGACCTATAGTAGCCCTCCGTGTCCTCTTTCCAATGCCACTAGTATGATCCAAATTGGATTCTCCAAGAAAGAGTTATGCACAATCTCCCAAGATGACCTGATTATAGACTAGTTTAGTAGAGCGAACTTGTACGACACGCCATGAATCACTGTTTCGACCTTTGGATATGAAAAATACATACAAGAAACTAAAGTCCGTCCTCTTTCTATCAATCCAATCCCCAGAGAGAAAGTTATGATGATTTTTCCCAGGTGACCTGTTTGGAATGTAATTCAGGAGTTTGCAAAAAGACCAACTTCCTCAAATCCTATCTCCGCAAATATAATGCAAAAATCTCTGAAATTTGGATCCGAGGTTCAACGCGATTTCTTCTAAAATGGGGTTTTTTTGCAACTTCTGGAACGTTGCAGAAAAAAAGGTTATAGCGAAAATTCCACGATGACTTGTTTTGAGTAGCGAAAACCTAGAATACAAAGCTCTGATACCAAATGTTATGAAACCAGCTCAAGAAAAGATAGAAAAGATAGATCAACGCCTTAGAATTCAACCTCTTCGAGGGGGAAACCTCCTTTAAATTACATAAATGAACAATTCTTGGATGATACAAATGAAAAGACCTCCTTTCTATATATAGGTGTCTAAGGGGTCATAACATAATCAGAGCCGACATAACAATATTAATGTAAGGGCACAATAATAACAATAGTGGGCTTCTATGTGGCACAATAACAACAATATGGGCACTACATGGGTACATCAATATAATAAGTGGGTTGTACTAGTAACAATAAGGGGTTACACTAGTAGTATAGTGGCCTAACAATACCACTATCCTATGACTTGTTGGCAGGTACACGCGATAGTTGTGGGATGTATCCATGTACCCCACAAGTATCCTCAACTCAGCTGTTGGATCTAGCTTCTTCCAGGCATCTTTGGTCACATGACAATAAATTGATGATCCAAAGATTTGAAAGTGACTCACATCTAGTCGCTTCCCAGGAAAGGCCTCCATAGGTGTCTTCATTCCCAGTATATGGTGCGAGCTTCTGTTTTGCAAGTATACTGTTGTATTGCATGCCTTAGCCCACAAATGCAGTGGTAGGCTTTGGTCATGTGATCTGAAAATGAAGAGCTTAAATTACTTTTAAGGTATTACAGACTCATGTGCATGGATTTTCCTTTATTACTTAGTGCAATGTATTGATAAGATTGCGAATAATACAAATAATTGAGCAGTTAGATAAAAATAATAGACAACACACATAACACAACAAATTTAATATGGAGTTCACCCAAAACTCTTGGGCTACATCTCTTGGTCCATCCTTCAATGGTGGCCTCTCTATTATGTCTTCAAGGGTAGAGTTTTACAAAGTGTGAGCTCAAATTGAGTCTCAACACATCATATGCAAACAATAAGAGTTTTGCTTGAATCCCTCAAGCCTCTTTGAGTACACAGACTCTTTCTTTCACTCTCCATCTCTGTTTTCTTTTCTGTCTCAATACTGCCTCCTCTCTGTCTTCTGTCTTCTGTGGTTTTAAAGCTAATCGACGTTGTCTATTCATTTCCTCTTATTGGGCTCTCTGGTTCCCTGCCTCTGTCCGCTCAAATAGCCCTTCTGAGCATTAGAAATCATGGCATAACGTCTTCAGAGGAGGTGGCCACCTGTTTTGCAAAGGAAGGGACCATAGGACCTTTGAAATCCCCAAAAATAGTGTTCTTTGTTTTCACAGAGAAACACTGTAAAACACAGGAAAATTCACCAATCTCCCATTTTTTGGACTTCAAAAATCCTTAAACCCACTCTATACTTCTATCGGGTCCACTTGTAATCACTTATCACATGTCACAAGTGCCCATTCCATGGTTTCCCCTTGTATTTAGAAAAATACATTAAATCACTGAAAATATTGCAAAATGACTTTATGGCAGACTTGAAATATTTACAAAGTGGCATTTACAAACCCTTTCGGGTCTGGTTTCATCGCATCGGCCCTTCCCTTCGTATATGTTTATTAAATGAAATACATAGCAAAACACCTTTTTACAGAACTGAAAATATTTTAAACTTGGTCCATAATCCCATTGGGTCCAGCCATCGCGTCGCATATATATGTATGGCCCCGCTCCTTGTAATGATCTGATGAAATACTGTGATTGCGACTTGTCACAATCGCATATCGCATAGACCCTCGGGCGATTTGGTAATCACTCCTCTGTATTTTCCGACTGCGATATCACGTGTTAACCTGGGCCGTCAATCTGCACGCTTGATCGACGGTCCTCATTGACCCACGCTGATCGTGATCGCAACTGTCATGTGATAGCCCTCGATTGCCTCTGCTTGCCACCCCTGATTGCGATATGCCAATCGTATCTAGACCGTTGATTGGCCAGATCCGACGGCTCCTGTGCATTGTTCCTTTGATCGTCGATAAGCCCGTTTTCCACTATTTCTTCATATTTTTGGGTGCCAATAGTGTTATCCATCATTTCTAGGAGCCCTTCTTTTGTGATAATTTCAATCTTTTAGAAGATTTTAAAGATTTAGAGGGTTTCTGGATCCATTTGTGATCACAACTTCCCACTGAAAAAACTTTTGGATCACCAAAAGTTGGTTGTCAAGCATTGATCGAGTAAGGATATAGCTTCCTCACTTGTCCAATTTCCATCCATCATGCAATGCTTGGTTTTGAACCTTTCAGTCCAATTCTGAGGTACTCAATATCCCCTCTACGCGTAGTTCTCACCTTCCTGTCTAGAACTGTATCTTCCTGCAACTCATTGAGATATTCAGGCAACAGATCATCAATAGAAGGCAACTGACTTTCCTCTTCGGGATCTTCAATTAATGAAGGTTCAAACAGTCACAAATTTTCTGCATTTACCACTGAATAGTTGTGCATGTAAGTAGGCAAATCAAGGTGAAAGTCGTTCTCACCAATTTTCTCAAGTATCTTGAGAGGCCCATACCTTATTGGCTTCATCTTCTTTCCTTCACCCTGCATTCTGTCTTTGCTGATACATAGCCAGACTTGATCACCAACTTGGAAGCTATGCTCCATCCGATGCTTATCATGCCTTGCCTTGTACTTGGCCTGGCTCTTTTCTAGCTGTTCCTGCACTGCCTAGTGAATTTCTTAGATCTGTTTAATGAAATTGGTTGCTTTGTCCACATCACTATGCCCATCAACTGATATGTCTTTTCCAAAGACAAAATCCAAGGGAGACTTTGGTGTGAAACCAAAACAAGTCTCCAAAGGAGATCTTTGTGTAGAAGAGTGTTTAGCACGGTTGTAATCATGTTTCACATAACACAAATGTTCATCCCAAAGCTTGGGATGCTTGCTGCAATAGCCCCTGAGCAACTGGATCAATGTCCTGTTGACCACCTCTGTTTGGCCATCTATTTGTGGATGAAAGGTTGTGCTTTTCTTCAATCTGGTGTCCATCAACTCCCACAAACTTGACCAAAACTTCTCAACAAATTGGGAATCTCGATCAGATACAATGGAAGTGGGTAACCCAAAATGAACGCAGACATACTGAAAGAACAGATTCGTTGTTTGTTCAGTTGTAATCTGCTTGTTACAAGGTATTAAAATACACATTTTCCTAAACCTGTCCACAATAACATACAAATAGTCATGACCTTTTCTAGATTTTGGCAATCCCCCAACAAAGTCCATGGAATCACTTTCCCAAGGACGAGAAGGAACTGGAAGTGGAGTATACAAGCCTAATTTTCTATTGCTGGGCTTGCTTTTAGCACACATGGTACACCCTTTAATATATCTAGAAACTATTTCATGCATTCTTGGTCAATAGTAGAATCTTTGCAGCTGTGAAACTATTTTACTCACACCAAAATGACCTGATATAAGAGAAGTATGTGCTTCCTGAATTATGTTAACTCTTTCAGTTTATGGAATGCATAACTTTCCCAAATGATACAAGAGTTGGTCCTTAACATAATAATCCAATTCTTCTACTTGTTTTCCGTGACTTAAAGTTGCATATACATCTTTAAAATCTATATCTTGAGCATATTGTTCAATGTAGCTTTCATGCATTACTGAGTTATGCTTAAGTATAGCAGATGCATTTATGATTGGTTTGGACAACATATCTACAACTTTATTGTGTATACCTTTCTTATATCTGATGACAAGATGAAACTACTGTAGAAAATCCATCCACCTATAGTGTCTTGATTGCTGCAATTTAGTTTGTGAGTTCAAATAGTGAAGTGGTTGATGATCAATATGGATGATTGTTTTGTTCATCCATTAAGTAATGTTTCCACTTTTTCACACTCTGTACTAATGCATACAATTCTTTATCATATTTGGGATAATTAACTACTGCATAATTAAATGTCTCAGAATGATAGCATATGGGTTTACCATGTTGCATCAACACTGCTCCCATGGAATAGCCACTGGCATCTGTTTCAATCTCAAATGGTCGTTGAAGATTTGGCAATGCTAGTGCTGGTGCTGTGCTAATTTTTTCTTTCAAGGTGTTCAAGGATTTCTGCTGTTTTCCTCCCCACTGAAACACCTTATTCAATCCTGTTAAAGCATGTAAGGGAGCTGCAACCAAAGAAAAGTTAGCAATAAACTTTCTCCAATATTGTGCTGCTCCTAGGAAGCTCCTAAATTCTGGAGGAGATTTGGGTTTAGGCAAGTTCACAATGACTTCAACCATAGAGGCATCTATCTTCAACTCACCACCCCCTACAATATGACCCAACTAATTTAAAGATGTTTTCCCAAATTCACATTTTGATAACTTAACATAGATATTTTCTCTTTTCAAAACATCTAAAGTCTGCTTTACATGCTTCAAATGTTCTTCCCATGTTTTACTGAAAACAAGAATGCCATCTAGATATACAATTACAAAATCATCAATAAAAGGCCTCAGTACATCATTCATAACTCTCATGAAAGTGGCAGGAGCATTAGTTAAGCCAAAAGGCATAACCAGCCATTCATACAACCCTTGCTTTGTTTTGAAAGTAGTCTTCCATGTATCTTGTTCTGCTACTCTGACCTGATGATAGCCACTACGCACGTCCAACTTGGAAAAGTAAACTGCTTCTTTCAACTGATCCAATAGGTCATCAGTGCGAGGAAGGGGATAGCGATTCTTGATCGTTATTTTATTCAGTGCTCTGTAATCAATGCACATCCTCCATGAACCATCTCTCTTTCTCACCAACACGATTGGAGATCTGCATGGTGATGTGCTTGTTCTTATGAACCCTTTGTTGAGCAGCTCCTGTACCTGCTTCTTGATCTCTGCATTCTCTAAAGCGGATAACCTGTACATTACGATGTTAGGTAATGGAGCATCTTGCTGCAAATGAATATCATGTACAATTTCCCTTTTGGGTGGCAGACCTTTAGGTTCTTGAAATAGGATATCATATTCTGAAACAGCTTTTTCTAAATCAGCTTTCTGTTTAGCATCACAACCCTCAAATACATGTGTTTTATCAGTGTTATTTTCCTTTACAACCATTAGTAAAAATTGCTTGCATGAATTTACAATTCTTTTCATCTGCCCTGAGTTTATGAGAGTAATTATTTTTGAGCTTACGAGCTCTTACAATATATTCTATTCCATCTTTGGTGAGTTGATACTTATTTTCAGCTCTATAGAAAATGGCTTTTCTATCATACAAGTAAGGACTTCCTAAAACAATACCACATATATCCAAGGGAATTATATCTAACTCAACCTCATCTAAAAACATTGACCCAATAGCAAACCTAAGTTTACATTGTCTAGTCACTTGTAGCTTTGCTTTATCACATACCCAACCTAATGGATATGGCTTCTTGTGAGGTGTGGTTAGTAATCCCAACTTCTTTACAATTTCTTCAGAAATGAAGTTTACTTGTGATCCACTATCAAATAAAGTATCAATCTTTTGATGCTTGGAAATAACTCTAATATGAAAAAGTTCATGTCTTTTCCTCTCATTTTCTTCATTACCAATAGTTGGTGCAGAATTACTAGTAGATGCTTCAGAATTTTTACCGTTTATACATGTGGCTATGACTGTTGTTTCATCACCTGAGTCTGACCCTAAGTCTTTCTGAATACCAGCAACAATCTTCTTCTTCTTATCACCAAAATTCTTGGGTTTTAGTTCCGGATACAAAGATTAGCAATGTGCATCATCATGTCCATCCTTCTTGCAGTGAGTGCATGAAGGTTTGTCTTTCTGTACAACATTTTCCTTCCTCTCTTTCCATTTCTGTTTCTTCTTTTCCTTGTTCTTGCTTGTAGTGTGTTTTTATGATCCCCCAATCTCTGGGTTCACATTCTTGCCTCTAGCCTCTAGATGTGTAGCCTGAACTGATACCTCATCTATGCTAGTAGGGTTAAACATGAGAATGGTGTGCCTCAAATAGCTATGTATACCACCTATATACTTAAGCAAAGTTTCAGGTGAGTCTAGAGAAATGCCTAGAATTAAAGGTCTTTTTCTAAATTCCTGGGTATAGCTTTGTACACTTTTCCCCTTTAATTGGCAAAGATTTTTCCAACTCATCACTTCTTAATGCATAAAAGCTAGTGGATAGAATCGTTTTTTAATGGCAGAAACAAATTCACTCCAGGTAGAAAGAATTTTACCATGCTTCTTCAAATCAGCTTGTGTCCTGCCTTCCCACCACACTGTTGGGTGCTAAAAAGTGTCTTTTAAAACTCCTAATTGCCTCACATTAATTATCAACATGGGCAAGTCTTTTTGTTTGAAGAGTGTACACAATATGTGTAAGCTATAAATCTAGAGAGTAATTCTTTTGAAGTTGAACTATAAAACTTGATACAAGAGTAACTAGATGCAATCATAAATCTCAAGCTGTAACTTTTAAAGGAAATAATACATCTAAGCATCAGGACTTAATCTCAATAAAAACCATAATCAAATCTGAAGCAAGCAATTCAACTGAAAATAGCATCAACCGAGAGCATAGTAGCATTAATCAATCTCTTCTAGTTGATTCTATCTAAATCACACTTAATCTCAATTAAGCAATTCAGATGGAAATGATGTCAACCGAGAGTTTAGTAGTATTAACCAATCTCTTTCAGCTAATTCTATAATAACCACACTCTTATCGTAATCAACAAGATTCAATGCCTTAACCGATAATCAATTTAATCTACAGTAAGCGTAAATGGAATCAAATGACAAAGCTGCAAAGTACATAAGGTCAACATAAAGGAAAGTAAACTAGCTGCAATACAGGAAATTAGAAAATAGCAAACAAGATAAAGAAGCAGAGAATGGAAAAACATAAAACCAATTAAGCTTGCATGAATTAGAAAGATATAACACAAAGGATAATAGTTTGATCGACCAGAGGCCAGGCCCTTAGCCACTAGTGAATACTGCTGAGCTACTTCAGAGAATACGAATGAACTGCAATGTAAATTATGTATTAACCATTGAATTCAATCCTCATTACAATATGGTCTCCTTCAGAATCACATTCTGTATATTGAAATTACAATTGAGGTCCCAAGAAAAAAGCTAAATCTCTCCATTAGCCCCTCTCCTCCTATCCTATCCTATCCTATCTATCTCTAATAATCTATATCCCTCTTTGATCTCTGTTCTCATTTAAATACACAGAGAGCAGAGAGAAGTTACAACAGATATGATTACAAAATGATTCCCATAACAAAATTGGATTGTTCACAACAAATTGATCAGCAAGATCATATCTAAAATATCTTTCCATCAGCATTCAACAGGAATAGGTCGAATTTGGTATTGCAACTAAGATAATTTGGAAACCTGCCGCAACAGCGAACCTGAGAAAATGGTCTTTAGATAACCTTCCGTTTCTCTTAATAAGGACCAAAATTTTGTAAAAATGCTCATCACAAAACTAATATGGTATGTTCTGAACAAAACCCATGTTTCAGATTTTCCATATTCTTCTCCATTTGCCTGAAACGTCCAATGCAAAACTGTCACTTCTTATTCCAGCGAATTTCTGAGTTGGCATATTTAATGATGAGCTGGAGATCAAATCTGCAATTTGGAAAATATATTAGAGGCTAAAATGGTGAGTGATGTTACAACAAATTTATTAATAAACCATCATTGGTAAAATCATGTATAATAATCATCAATTTATTAAAAATAAAGGAGAAGAAATAATATTTATCCATAAGAGCATAAATAATTATAAAATGGAATTATATGATAAATCATGATAAATGACGTGATAAAGAAGGGTAGAAATGGATGAAATAGGTGTTAGAAAGTGATAATAAGAATGACATATTGGCAGCGCAACACACACTAGGGCAGTTCCACCAAGGCGAAGGCTGGCCAACTGAATTTTTATCCTTTCTGAATAAATGTTCTACACCCTGCAATATACATCAATCTGTCTAATGCAATTATCTAGCTTTTTTGCATTTAATTCTCCATCATATATTGGCAAATAAAATTTTACATATAATTTAATCACATAAGTCTTCTTCTTTTTCTTCCCATCAGGGCTAACATATGAGGATGATGGAGGAGAGGATAGAGGAGATGATGGAGAAGGATTTTCCCCTTTTCCTTTGCCCTCTAGGGCATCTAGAGAAGGTTCTTCTGCTCCTTTATCTTGTTTGGAGGTTGAAGTACTTTCACCTTGACCTTTCTTGAATTCCTGATACATCTCTTCTAACATGGCTCTCATGGTCATGAAACTTTCCATGAATTAAGATTCTGATTCCAAATGTGTTTCTCCTGCCATGCTTCTCCTTGGATAGACTCTTCCAATTTCTGGGTTAGCCTGAACCAGTTCTCCTTCTCCTAATTTGGGCTTTGACCTAGTTATCATTCAACAATCCAGCACAAGCTTGTCTAGTCTTAGCAAACCTAAATCTCTCATACCACTTGATCTGAAAATGAAGATCTTAGATTACTTTTAAGGTATTATAGACTCATGTGCATGGATTTTCCTTTATTACTTAGTGCAATGGATCGATAATATTGCTAATAATGCAGACAATTGAGCTGTTAGATAAACATAATAGACAACACACATAACATAGCAAATTTAGTATGGAGTTCACCCAAAACTCTTGGGCTACATCTCGTAGTCCAGACTTTAGTGGTGGCCTCTCTATTATGTCTTCAAGAGTAGAGTTTTACAAAGTGTGAGAT
The DNA here is from genome assembly GCA_031772625.1 of Pinus tabuliformis. NCBI lineage: Eukaryota > Viridiplantae > Streptophyta > Pinopsida > Pinales > Pinaceae > Pinus > Pinus tabuliformis. The sequence continues at coordinate 101,634,634 of CM062807.1, forward strand.
CAAATTGAGTCTCAATACATCAAATGCAAAGAACAGGAGTTTTCCTTGAATCCCTCAAGCCTCTCTGAGTACACAGACTCTTTCTTTCACTCTCTGTCTCTATTTTTTTCCCTCTGTCTCAATACTTCCTTCTCTCTATCTTCTATCTTCTGTGGCTTTAAAGCCAATCGGCATTGTCTATTCATTTCCTATTCTTAGGCTCTCTGGCTCCTGGCCTCTGTCTGCTCGAATCTCCCTTCTGAGCGTTAGCAATCATGACATAACGTCTTCAGGGGAGGTGGCCACCTGTTCTGCAACGTAAGGGACCATCGGGCTTTTGAAATCCAAAAAAATAGCGTTCTTTGTTTTCACAGAGAAACACTGTAAAACACAGGAAAATTCACTAATCTATTGTTTTTCGGACTTCAAAAATCCTTAAATCTACTCTATACTTCTATCGGGTCCGCCTGTAATCGCTTATTGCTTGTTGCAAGTTCCCGTTCCGTGGTTTCCCTTTGTATTTATAAAAATACATTAAAACACTAAAAATTTCGCAAAACGGCTTTATGGACTTGAAATATTTATGAAGTGGCATTTACAAAACCTTTCAGGTCTGGTTTCATTGCATCAGCGCTTCCCTTCGTATTTCATTTATTAAACGAAATACGTGAAATACATAGCAAAACACCTTTTTACAGAATTGAAAATATTTTAAACTTGGTCCATAATCCCGTCGGGTCCGGCCATCACATCGCATATATATGTATGGCCCCACTCCTTGTAATGCTCCGACGTGATACTATGATTGCGACTTGTCATAATTACATATCGCATAGACCCCTGGGCCATTTGGTAAGCACTCCTTTGTATTTTTCGATTGTGATATCACATGTTAACCTGGGTCGTCGACCTACGTGCTTGATCGACATTCCTCGTTGACCTGCGCTGATCGCGATCACAACTGTCATGTGATAGCTCCTGATTGCCTCCACTTTCCATAGCCAATTGGGATATGCCGATCGGATCTGGACCGTTGATCGGCCAGATCTGACGGCTCTTGTGAATTGTTCCTTTGACTGCCAATAAGCTTGTTTTCCACTATTTCTTCATATTTTTGGGTTCCGATAGTGTTATCCGCCATTTCTGGGAGTTCTTCTTTTGCAATCGAGCTGCTCCCACAATCGATCTCTTCTTCCTTTCGGCCACCCCATTCTGCTGTGGGTTATGGGGTGCCGTCAACTCTCATTTAATTCCTTCTATAGCATAGAAGTCCTTAAACTATTGGGAGACATACTCTCCACCATTTTCGCTATGCAAGGCTTTTATTTTATTTCCAGATTCTTTATCTACCAAGACTTTAAACTCATAAAACCTCAAGAGGTTATGATCCTTCTTTTGCATAAAGTAGATCCAGCATCTACGAGAAAAGTCATCAATAAAAATAACATAGTACCTTTGTTTAGTGGTGGAGGTTGTAGAGAAAGGTTCACAAACATCTAAGTGAGCTCGCTCTAGGATTGCTCCAGCTCTACTGTCTCGATCCAGAAAGGAGGATTTCGCATACTTACGCAAGGTACAACCTTTGCATGTATTCATCTACTCCAGTTTTCCCTTGGGAAGTCTGCTAGAAATCTGCTACATGATTTTCAGGGCTCCATGGTGCAAGTGGCCCAATATTCTATGCCATAGCTCGCCAACATCTTGGCTCTACACTATCTCATCTTTGGAATGCAATGCAACACAGTCGTCTACCTCCAACTTGTAGAGATTCTTTACTCGAATCCTGATTTGCTTGGTTTGTCCAGTATCAATATGCCTCACGAATACCTTTCCTTTACTAAAGACTACATCATAGGCTTTATCTTCTAGCATAGCGACAGACACGAGATTTTTCTTCAGACCTGGTACATATTTTACATCAGTCAGGGTGAGAGGAGCTCCATGCTCCCTCTGAAACACAACCGTACCTTCACCCGAAACACGATACTTTCCATCATCGCCCATCCCGATCCACATCTGGAGATCTTTCTCCTCCAAGGTACTAAAAAGATTCTTGTTGCCTGACATGTGGAATGAAGCTCCACTATCCAGGTACCACACACATCCCACCATCGATGAAACCATGCATGCGATAAGAGAGAAATCCAACTCAAACTGTGAGGCCAGTGCCTCACCATCAAAACCCTTCGAGGATCCCTTCTTAAATTTCTTCTGTGGATAATTCGTAGCATAATGGCCCACTTCATGACAATGAAAGCATCACACTTTCGATTTCTCGAACTTCTTCCCACCATGGGAAGAACTGGATTTGGAATGGGATGCCTTCCTTTCCCTTTCCTCACCTTACTCACTAACGCTAGATTTTCCTCATCATCTAGCTTTGATGAGGATCCATCTCTGGTGCTTCTTCTTACCTCCTCCTACATCTTATTCGACCAAAGTTGTTCCCAATCTGAAAATTTTTCTCTTCCATTAACCGAGTCTTGGTAGCTATGCCAGCTCTTAGGAAGACTGGGGAGTGCAAGACTCACCATGTCATCATCGGCTGTCATGATCCCTATATTTCCAAGCTCATCCCTGCAGGTGGTGAGCTCATTCAGATATGTAGAGATCATGTCACCCTTTTCACACTCGATTTTCCGAAGCTTGTCTTTCAGCATCAGCTTCCTCTGATCGCTGCTATTCTGATATAGATCTTTCAATGTTTTCCACATCGAAAACAATCTCTCCTTCCCATGGAGGTGTTATCACTCAAAAGTTTTCCCTTGAAGTTATCAAAAGAAGATATCATCGGAGGTAACCACAAACCAATCTTTTAGGCTTAGGTTCTAGCCAACCTAAGTCCATAGATGGCTCTCTCTTTATGATTTCGCTTTGTTTTTATCAGATTTTAGGCTAGCTTAGTGTTCAGGGAGTTCTGGTTTTTTATTAAAGGTTGGGTGGTGGAATTCTTAGAGCAGATGGATAGAGCTAGGTCTTCAAGCCATTGGGCTGTGGAGTCAATCAATGGATAGCATGACTAGACCATATCAATAAAGGGAATGTTCACAGGGTAGGCTAGCAAAGAAAAAGGCAAATATTCATGTCTAATGGATGAAATGGTTCTAACCAGGGTGAAAGGGTAGCTAAGAATCCTTGGACCGAGATCAGAATGAAGAAAAGAAGGTGATCATGAACAAAGGGCAATTAAGAATCCTTTGCTATAGACCAAGGGAGAAACTACAGAAACTAAGGAGCAATTAAGAATTCCCTAACTAAGATAGTTTAACAGAAAACGTTCAGAATGTAAAATAGTTAAGACAGAGTGCATTCATGCAATTTCTGAAATATCATTCCATGTTATATGTTTAGATTTTAGATAAACAAACAATACTATGAAGAAACATAAGAGAAACAATAGTAAACATGAGAGAATACTTATTTGTATTTCACTTTACACAAGAATCCTATAAAATATCTGATCTTTATTCCTTGATCCAGCAAGCCAATCCAGTCATTGATACAATAGAATTTTGATTTGAGAGAAAAAGTCTATAGAAATGTCTTGGAATCCACCCTACATACTTCGAAATGTGAAGTATTTATACAAAAAATAATTACAAAATATCTCATAACAGTTTGAGATTTAATCTAGGAAATAAAATATCTTCATGCATGAAGATAGAGACAGATGTGAAACTGCTTCTTGTTGTCCCTTTTATTGTGGTGTTGCTGGTTGTTTCTGTTGAGTTTTAAGCCCTTTAAGCTGGCTGATGGTTGTGGTATTTCCACGCTGGAGTCTTCTTTACTTTGATCTTTCACTGATACTCTTTGACTCTGTTACTCTTTGACCCTGCTTATCTGTCTTTCACTTGTTTCACCTGGCTGCCTTCAGATTTACTGTGGTAACTTTCTGATGTAAAACGTTTTTCAAAGTAAAACTATCATTTTTTCCCACCATTCTACTTTAGGCAATCTCACCTTTAACATTCTCCTATAAATTTTGTCTCCCTTTGTGTATTTTGCAAAATTGGGCTTTGTGAGAAACAAATGTTTCACCTCATGTTCTAAGAAAAAGAGGTTCTCTAATGTACCATCCAATACTTTTCTAGTAGGAAAAGCTTTAATACCTGAAGAGTTGGCTTGTTCTTTGGCCAACCTCCTTAGTTTATCACTATATTCCAGTTGGGTCATAAGTTTATCATTAATGACCATAGGACTGGGAAGGCCTCTGACCCTCTAAATTTGAAATTTGGCCATAAACTTGTCAATGACCACTTGCATGTTGTGGCACTTTCCTTCTAAGTTGAGCATAAGGTTTCTTTTTTAAAGAACCTTTTTAATCTCTAGGATGGCTTTAGTCCTATCCTCTACACCAAGCTCATGGAGCTCATACATGTTCTTATTGTTTAATAGGTGGATGAGTCGATTTGCATCCTCAGGTTGGTCTCCTAACTCTTCCCTTACTTTCTGGATAGCCTTAGTGGCTACCTTCACCAATTCAGTTTGCTCAAATATAACTTGAATTGATAGCCAAATATCATTGAAAGATTCAATGACATTGGCCCAAAGAATTTCTTTATTCTGTCCTAGTGGCTTCTGCAGTGTTAAATCTTTCTCTAAGACTTTGATTTTCTCACCCATCCTTAGGGATTTCTGTGTTTCTTCTCTTTACTGAATTTGGGCAAGTTTACAGTCAGTTTCTAAACTTGCCACTTTCTCCTTTAATATTTTGAGCTCTGTAGCTTGGATGGACATTTCCTCCATAGCCTTTACCAGTTCTGTTGTTTTTTCAGTTGAAGTGCCTGCTGCTATAGTGGATTCAGTTTTAATTGGTAGTGTTGTGGTAGGTGGATCTGTTGGTGCCAATGATGCTACCAATGTGGAGGGAATTGTTGTTGTTAACGTGGGAATGGCAGTTGTGGAAGTTGTTGCCAGGTCACTTTGCTTGCACTGAATCAAAATGTCCAACTCCTTGTCTCTTTCTTTAACCTGATCATTTAGCTTTAGGACTAGGTCCATCATCTCTTCATGTCCTTTTTGTGCTTCTAGGACTTCCATTGTTTGAGGGTGATGTAGCTGAGGAATTTTGAGCTACTTCTTTAGTGGAGCAATGTCATCATTCTTATTTTTCATTAGCTACTCTGTTGCTTTCACATCCTTGGGATCATGTGCCAATCCTATCACTAAGTCCCCTAAGGACTTGATTCTTGTATCTTTGGGCTGTGAAGAGGCCTTCTCCAACTGGAACTGAGCTGACATATTATTTAAATATTTCTACAGTTGGTGAGCTGCTATGGCTTTCCCTGTCAGTGTAGAATAAATCATTTCACCTGTTTGTTTATGTAGCTCAATCTGGTCAATGAGATGAATATCCCTTGCCAATACTTCAAAATCCACTCTTTTGAAATCTGTTGTTGTCCTTGGTTGCTGAGCGGTCGACTTGATGAAGGTCATTTGCATCTTCCCCTATTTTACATCATAGGCTGACATAAGCCTTGTTTGATTGGTAGGGGTCATTTTCAAGTACTATGCATAGGTCTGGGCTTTCAACCTCTCATTTCTGGCCTTTATCTCTTTGTAACTCTCTTTGATGTCTTCATCTTTATTTGCTCGCATTCTGAAAGAGGATACCTCAACACTTTGTTGCCTTTCCAAAATTTGAGTGTGTGATGTGGAAGGTTCTAGGATTCCTCCAAATGGAGTGGCATGCCCGCTCCCATCTCTTTCTGTGTTGGTAACCTCAGTTGTCTGTTCTATATATTCCTGTTCAGAAATAGGATTTATTCTTTGTCTTTTAGCCTGGCTTATCTGTGCATAGGCTTGAGATGTTGTTCTTCCTGAAGGAGTAGCCCCTTCCCTGTTTCTCTTGAGATTTTTCTCCTCATTTAGAGGAGTCTGTAAGACTGGGGGGGTGCTCATGGTGGCCTCTGGCCTGTCTCTTTTCTCTGTTTGTTCTAGTATATCCGATTGGTCTGGTGCTTCTAATTCTTCTTGTGCCTGTGACTCTTCTTGTCCCTGTGATTCTCCTTGAACCTGTGATTCTCCTTGAACCTATGATTCTCCTAGCACTTGCAGGAAAGAACCCTCATCAATAAGTTTCTCTAGATCAATTAAAGTGTTTTCCATAGTAACTTCAGTGCTATCCTTGTCTTCTAAAGTGTTTTCCACCCATTCTAGTTAGTTGGCATACTTTTCTATTTCATGGATACGGTGATGAATGTAGTGAGTCATCATGTTTTTCTGTCTTTTGTTGCAGATGAAGTCCAAGGGATCATACCTCCATATGAAGCTCTATTTTAGATTTAACCTTTGAAGGATTTCGTTTGCCTCCTTTCCAGCTTCTCGGCTATTACAAATAAAGGGGCCTAATTGCTCTTTGATTTTGAGCTGGGCCTTCTTTGTGGCTCTGACAAAGTGTACCTCATCTGAATTGATTATCTTCCTATTGTACTCCAGACCAAATAACCGCATTGGGAGGTATTTGGGTAGTTTATATGGGCCAACTCACAGCCACAAATTCTAATCACAATGTGGTTTTGGTACAAGTACCAATCCACCACTTTGGATTGTTTTCAGAGTTGCAGGATCCTTCTTATATCTGAATTGATTCTTGGAGGAGGGCTTCCTATCAACATTTTCATAATGGGATGTAAAAATAGGTCTATGAAGTCTATATATGAATATGGGGAGTCATATTTATGGGTCAATGGAGTCTAGAAAATCACTGACATAGGGTGACCTGTTGTGTCAAGCTTCTAAAGAGTAAATGGGAACTTATCAGCTTGGTAGTATACAAAGAGGTGATACAAAATAGAGGAGTACTTGAAGACTCATTCATTACTCATCCTAAGGAACTGGTCATGCATCCTATCAGCTATAAACTTGGCATAATCATAAATAACAGCAGGAGGTTGTCATGGAGTGTATATGGACATGAAAGCCAAGATAATCGCATCTGCATACTCACTGGTGGTATAACCTAGGAAACTGGACATCATTGCTACAATGTCTTGGCCAAATGGGGAAAATATGGTATACACATATGGAGGAGGATCTTTGGGAGTATACTTCTCTTCTACAATGTAGGTTTGGATTATTTGGGCTAGTCTTGCAGAACTAAGCTTGGGAAATAAGTCCAATAGATCTCCAATGGAGAGGGGAGTCAAGTTTTGGCCAGGTTGAAGTTGCAGCATCTCATTTATTGATTCAGCAGTGATGGTGAAAAGTACAGTCTGGTTAGGGGACATCACTGCTCTTTGGCTAGGGATATAGTTTGCATGGCAGTAATGGACAATTTCTGGGAAAATGTGAACTTTAGGGAATTGGTACTTGGGCAAATTGGACTCCCAAAAACCAATTTTATCAACATGGTTCAGGTATTGGTCTCTATATTGGCAATGGTGTTTGAGAGGGGATTCATGGACAGAGGTGTCTTTTATCTGGAAATATTTTTCTGCCAAGGGAAGATGGTCTAAGTCTAGAGGAGGAGTGGAAATAGGTCTCACATCCATGGCAATTGGGGCAGCCATTCTCAGTTCTTGTGGATTTGAGAATGGGGGAGATGATTTTCGGTTTTTTAGGGCAAAGGTGGTTGAGTCAGAGTAAGCTTAAGTCACTTGAGTTTCTTTAATTAATATTTTACTTTAACTAACAAACTCACTAACTGGTTCTGAAATTGAGAGGTTTTCCAGTGAATTATGGATTAAATACTTGGAATTAGGGAGAACTAGATGTGAACAGGTCAGCTGGCAACTGCGAACGGTTGAAAAGGTTCTGAGTTGGCCAGAGAGCAAACTGGGTGTTTTGTGGCGTCTTTAGGGTGAAATTGGACGTAGGTTGACAACTTCGACATTCGCAAGTGTGTGCATGGAGCTTTTGAGTTGAAAAAACGATAAAACAAATGATTTGGGGATTTTTTGGCTTTATGAGAAAAAAGTCAATTTTGGCGGGTACAGGTGAATAATGGTCGTTTGTCATGTAGCGGGGTGAATAGTGACTTTTTGGTGCATAGCGGACGGGCGGTAAGTGGTTTCCATGCATCGCTTTTGGGCGCTCGGTGGTATTGGCGGGAGGGCGCCTGATTCCATTCATTGAGCGACATGTAGCCTCGGGGGTCCAGCAGGAAACAACTCTTTTCGGGCGGGTAATGTTCAAACATCGAGACCCGTCCGAAATGGATGTGGGCCGTTCGATGTGATGGGGAGATATCATGAAGTAATCGGGCAGTGGAGTTGCACGGAGGGTAGTGGGGGGGCCCGATAGTTAATTAAGTATGGAAGAGTTAAGTTAATGAGGGATTAAGGCGGGGTTGAGGTGTTGGCGTCATTAAGGGAGGGATTAATTGGATTTTAGACTAACTTAATCGTGGATTGATTAGTTAGTGGGTTTGGGTAGAAAATCATAGTTTATATAAGTAAACTAGGGTAGGGTTAATTAACATTGCGGGAGTTAAATATATACGGGAAATGGATTTTTGTTTGGGATTTAATAAATAAATTAATAATTAGTAAAATGAGCGGAAAGGGGCACAATACCCTAAGTTTTTGATATTTCATGCTTTTAATGCTTTTCCGGTAATAACATAAAAACTTAGGATATAGTGTTTTTGCGAGTTTTTGATATGAAAATGAGTTATGTGAGGGAATAAACACTTTTTCCTAGGTAAAAGTAATTTAACCTTAGGAAAGAGTATTATTTAGGTAAAATGAATGAACTGAAGGGGGGAATGAATGTTTATGAGGGGGTTTTAGTACTTATTGCCTATAATTCATTGAGCCAAGGTCAGGTCCCTACAAAAGTCAGAGAAATGCTCCGAGCCTCTTTGACTTAAGGTTTTTAAGTACTTTGAACTTTATTATGGGAAATTAGTTAAATCAAAGGTGAAATGAATGAGGGAAATTAAGTAATTGACTTTGATATCCATCTGTATATTTGGGTGCCCATTCACATTTGGAACTTTTATGATGAAAAATATGATACACATGCTTTTGTCTAATCAATCATCATAATTCTGCAACCTTTCTACTACTTACCCATCTACTCATCCTACCATTTTTACTTCTCTTTATTAGGGTGCATTTGAGCTAGCAAACCCTTATCAAACATTTTTCTTTCTATTTACAATAGTAAACTGATTAATTCTAACCTTATTACATCCAAGGGCTCAGATTAAACAGTTGAGCTTCTTTATTTACTCTACCTATCTACTTATCTGCCAAGGTTACACTGTTTGGCCAGATTTTTATTCTTTACCTATAGACATGAAATTGAAACATGAAATAGCCAAGTTTAAACATTTTGACTATCATGGATTGTGGAAAAGATTACAAATTGCACACAATCATTTATTATGCACAAAAGGTAAATAGTAGTGGCCTTTTGGCTTGCTCACTTTCATGGTCTTTTTCTTTTCTTTTTTTTCTCGGCAATACTAACTACTTTGTATTAATATGTACAGGTAAACTTTTACATCAAACAGACTAGCTGCCCAGGGCCAACTGTGGCTCCTTGGGTGGCGATATCAAACTTATATTTTTTGCCTCGCAGGGCACTAGTTCCAGATAGCTTGAAAAACATGACTCTGAGATTTTCCAGAATGACTTCAAAACAGCCCACGCAGGGGCATTCCAAAAAGACGCATATCCCAAACAAACTATAGAGACCGATAACATTACCGAGAACCGACAAGAAACAGGCAAAGACATAAAGCTTAGACCAGACATTAGACTCCGGACCCAGTGCAACTGTGGAAGCCGCGAGCCAGACTTAAGGACCTAAAGGAAATAGACTATGATGCAGAACGAAAACTTGAAATTAGCCAGCACCCTGACCCCAGCCTGAGAAAAGGAAGCAAAAACGAAGGAGTGCCGCTGGGAACTACTCCTCTAGTTCTTCTTCCACGAATCTGCTCCAACCTTGTCCCTCTGGAACCCTTTCCCACATAGCCATGGGATTCTGCGCGGGAGCTGGCAGCTCGGATTCTTGAAGTTGGGAGGGGGGTTGAGGCAACTCTCTTCTTGAATTTCTCGCTGCATTGGAGGGCTCCCCCATTGGGCGCTTTCCCCTCTCGCTTGCTGAACTATCCTCCGCAGGAACCAATGATGAACTTTCTTCATTTTCCTCAGGGATTTTGGTAAAAAGCACAGAGATGTGGGCATTAACACCTGCATTGTCTCTGGAGCTACCCAGCGTAAAGGTGACTGAGCCAAATGCTGGGAGTATGGTCTCACCCTCAATAGAGCTGCCCACTTCCAGAAATTGACCAGCTGAGAGTGGGGTGACTCCCGCCCTTCGATAACAGTAGCAACAGCAACAATGATGATGAATGTCAGCTGCAGGAGGACGAGAGGATTCTCCACATCCTGGGCCTCTTCTGCTAGGCATCCTCTCACGCGGCCGCACCATGGTATCCTCCAATTCCTTTTCCTGAACCAGAGCAGTGGAGGGCCGACAGTGGCTATGGTCCCTTCCCGTAGCTTGCTGCATCCAAAATGGGTATGAATCGAATTTAACTGAGCGAAGACAGAGCCCAGAAAACACAAGAATGGCGCGGACCTCACCCAATCTTTCAATAACCAGATCGTGGTATTGGCACTCAGAATTCTGAGAATTCTTCCTGTCGCTCTGAGCTCTCTTACCCACCGATTCAGCATATTTAAGCTCCTGAACATTCCCTCTGAAATGACCTTCATTAAATGCGTCTTGCAGGATTGCCATCACCTCCCGCAGCTCCATTAAGATCGCCCTTATGCCTCTCGCGTCTTGAAGGATCGGCGGCTTGAGGCAATAAAGGCTCATGCTCATCACGTGTCAGCCCATGCCAGGCATGTGGCCTCTCGTGGACAGGCTCGATGACACCCGCATCCGGGGATGGTCTTTTTCTTTTCTTGAGGTTCATATTTTTCATCTTTTTTTTGACCTTTTTGTTCTTTTTGTACTTTGATTTTTTTTTTAGGACATACCCTCTTTACATTTTTTTTTTTTGAATATGGGAAACATTTGCAGAAAGAAAAGGTATGTACATATTATAGGTTTAATCTCATCCATTCAAAAATTACGACTCGTATTGGTATAGGAACCTAACAGGAGCCTCGAGACAATGTGGTCTCGAACTCCCTCCAGGAGGATTCTCCTTGCTCTAGCCACACATTTCTTCCATTCCGCCAATTTTGTAGCATCAGCCACTGCTGGCTTGGGGACTCCTTGATCAATGAAGTCCTTTAGACCGTTTTCCTCTAATACTGCTTCCATGCGATCCTTTCAGGCTATATAATTCAAGCTGCCATCAAGGGAATACTCGAGTCTTAAACAGTTGAATGTCATTGGTGAAATTGAGATGGGATAAGAACTTGATTTCTATATTTAGGAACCTCAAACTTCAAACTTCTCCCTTATTGTATACTGTTTTTCACTTTGATCACCTTCGCTCTGATACCATGTAGAAATTCCCACTGTAGATCAATAGATTATGCAATATACTAAATCAAAATATAAGATCTACTTCTACAACAAACTTTGTGGAAGGTTAATCGAATAAGAGAAAGATCAAATAAAACACATATAAATGAGAACAAGAATTCAATCACACATGAACACAGAAGAATAACCCGGGGAAAGCCTCAACCTAAAACCCCAATCTCTGTATTATCATACAAGTGGAAATATGTTCAGATTACAAAAAGAATCAACTCTCAAGCTATCCTACTCTCTCTACAATCAACCAATACTACTCACATACTAAATAGACACAAGATATGCCTGCCCTCAGCCCTCCAAACCTCCTATTTCCTTGCGCAGTTTCTCCTGGGGTCCAATGCTGCCACCTGTGTGAATTCACCTCTCACACAACTCACCAAACTCAGAAGTAACTGCGCAATCCTGAAGGAGATGAATTCCTTCTGCATGCAAGAGATATTCACAATGGAATATTCCTGCAACTGATAGTATATTGTCCCTTCATCTGATCTCAACTGGGTCTCTGACTAAACTGACATGCATGAGTTATTTATGAGAGAATATTCAGTTATCTGAAGTGCAGCAGTTACATGCATGCATGCATTAACTAACTGAACTCACAATTAGTTCAACAAACTATTTGAACTAATCTAACTAGACTTAACTCAGTTAACTGAGCTAGCTAATTAAAACTAAAATTACAACTCATCCTTATCTCTTTAACTGATGGATAAATTCCTTAATCAATGGAGAAAATGATGCATGTCTTCACATAGACTTCATGTTTGATTTTCAACAACTAATTAACTCAAGATGAATTAATTAATTATTTTACAAATAGCTACTAAGATCAAATTCGAATTTTACTTCTCTATTTTAGTTCAGGGACTAACTAAAATAGGAAGGTATCCCGAAATGCTATTTATAGCAGTGCTAAATTTAGCATTTCTTGTTGCTATTTTCAACATTTTTCGTAAGTAGCGGCAAGAATGACGCCACCACCAACAAACAAACTAAAGAGATAAGGGGAATTCCATGCTAAATGAAGGGCATTAAACCTCTGGAAAAGTTATGCGGTGTGCCATGGTGATGACGCGAGAAATCGCCTTGGAATTTTGGCAGAAGGATTGACCTACAAAAGTAAGAGACATCACTAGTATAAGAGAGGCGACTTCATCTTTATTGAAATTTATTTGTGGTAAATTTGAGTAAAATGATATTTGTGATTTCCTTGTTTTATTTTTTTCACTGAGCATTTAAATTGGCAAGAGAATTTTAATAAAGTTTCATTGCTTTGTGGTCAATTTGAAATTAGTTAAACAAACAAAAATAAATGTGGTCGGACCTGTGAACTCTAGTAGACTACGGTCCGATCTGATGAATATAGCACTATTCATTTCCACTTGAAGGTATTCACCTATTTTTTTGGGTGATGCAAGAATTTTATAGTATTGTTATTGGTGAAGCTAGAATTTTAAGGATGTTGTATATGAGAAATTTGCATGCATTCTACCACAAAAATTAAATTCTTTGCATAAATTAATAAATGAGAATGGAATTTGACGTACAAGGTATCATTTTTTTTAATGGAACTAAGCATGTGAAATTAGTGGTGTGGTTACTTCTAGATAACAACAAATATGAATTCTTTAATCTCTATAGTGGGTGTAATTCTCAGTGGAAAGCATATATATTTTTTTTCTAAGTTAGGCTAATTCTAGTACTAAAAAAATATTGGACACTGAGGCCTAAGCCTTTGCCTATACATGCCTGAGTAATGGAAAAAAATAGCAGAGATAAAGTATGAACTTCCCATCATGGGAAACCAGTCCGAATCAAAAAACGATTTCAAAAATTTAACTTGCCGCCCACGCAGGGGAAACCAGCAACTGCGCACAGTCTTTTATCAGTTGTTCAAGGTGAAATAGAAACCAACCAAGGAACCTAAAACCATCAGTTTTTCCGGAACCCCCATTAAAGAAAATAGAAAGCAAAATTCCAAAAACCTGAGAAAAAGTAGACACGTGGCAGGTTATGTGGCAAACACGTGGTGGGCTGTGTGGCAAAAACTTGGCAAGCAATGAGGTTGACTAGGAGCGATATGGAGACGACAGGTGTTCCTCCATGATGAAGCACCTGTAATCCTCCATGTCGACACCTGCCTATTGCAAGGCCTCCGTGTTGCCTGCCTGCTGCACCGAATGTTCCTCCTCGATGAAACAACAATAAGGGTCTGTGACTTCTTCTTTATGCTGGTCCTGGTCTGCCTCCTTCCTTGTTTGTCCCGTCTCCTTCCTTGTTCGCCACTTCCCTGCTCCATGGGTGCTTGTCTGAGCCATGTCTAGTTCTTCTCTGGTGTGGCCACCACCTTCAGTGCTTTGTTCCTCAATTGGTCTAGTGCGACAACATCTTCAGTGGCCTATTCCTCAATTGCTTGCTTCGTCTCGTGAAAGAAAATGGAGATAGTGGTGGTGATGATGGACCTGTTCATGGATGAACAAAAGGTGAATTGGGTAGACTAGAGATGCGGTTGTGAATGGGATGGAGTGCCTCTGGGAGGCGAAGCAGAAATGGAAGGAATGCCATTGGGAGGCAAGGCAGGGGGTGTCGAATGGAGGCGGTAGATTGAGAGCAACCTCTTCCACTACGGGTGTTTGGGTAGCACCCAGTAGTCTGCTGGGCCAGAGAGGAAGTGGAATTAGAAACTGGAGAATGATGGGGATGAGTCAGGCTTCCTCTGCTTCCGCCCTTGTGACTGTGCATACGATGACGCGTTCTTGGCATGTTGGCTCCAGAATTTTGATAATTTCTTCTGAGATTAGGCTCAGAGTGATGCAGAGGCTGAGTAGAATTTACAGGTTGCTCAGAGGAGGGACTATCCATAGAGGCCGAGCAAAAGACGAAATGGCAAGCCAGGCTCTGTGTGAAGTGAATTCCCGTGCCTAAATCAATACACCAGAGGAGGTGGTAGCGTCTCCCGGTGGTAGTGCGAGAGCTGGGTGCTGCAGCGGCTTGAAGGAAAAGGCATTGTAGTGGCAGAGGATGAAAAACAGGTGCAGTGCTAAGATTATCACTGGAATTCATATTTGCGTAGATCCGAGGTGGGTGGTTGCTTACAGGTTGGAGATGGCACCCCCTTAAATGCCATTTATGGCTATTGTTAATGCCAGTTTTAGACTAGTGTGCCAGACTACGGAAGGTCGTGTGGGCTAGCCACATGATATTTCGTTCAACCACCACTTCATTGTCCTTGTTGAGCACCCGTATATGGGAAATGTGTTTCCTTGTGCACTAGGTCAATGCATGCTTGTAATTGATCTTGGTCATGTAACATATTGATTGTTCCAGATTGTAGGACCTGATCATGTTCAACTCCTATGTTTGCCAAAAGATCAACGACCTTGTTGTTTTCTCTTTTGACGTGAATGAAGGTGGTAGATCATCTGTTTTTCATCCATTGCTCTACTAGTTCGAGTCTGGTCACTAGTCTCTAACTGGTAGCGACTCTTGAAGCTATGGTTCCCAGTTGTATTTGGGTAACCATGTGTATCAGAATTTGCGAGTCCCCTTATATTATAATAGGATGAAAATTATGTTTATGTGCTAAGTTCATACCTTTCCATAGTCCTTCCAGTTCTATAGAATTATTTGTGTCCCATCCAATTGAAGCAAAGTACATTAGCAGAGGTCAGCCTTCGTGATCTCTGAAAATTCCACCATGTCCTGCTTTGCCTGGGTTTCCTTTTGAGGCCCCATCAAAGTTTAGTTTGATCACATTTGTTGGATGGGGAATCCAATGTGATGGCTGCTTGTTGATCGTGCTTGCTTTGCTGGGATCAATTTGAACTTGTGGGAGCTTTAATTTCTAGCTGTCCCATATACTCTGTTCCGGTGCCTGGGTGGGAAAGTCCTCAACACTCCACTATTGGAGGGCTAGGTTTTCTTGAATATTTTGACATAAATTGGTCCAGATGATCTCCAAAGTAGTGCTTTGATTTTTGAAAATTATTTTGTTTCTTTCCTTCCAAATTGTTTAGGAAAGGAAGCCCGAGAGAATTGTCCATAGTGCATTTAGAAGTTTTCTTTTATTTGGAATAGCGATCCAATTAAAAATGGTGCCCCTGATATCCCCTAAGATTTTGCAAGGTCGTTGACATCTGAAGGTGAGTTTTTCCCATAATTGGTTAGCCATGTCGCAGGAGTCCATGAGGTGTTGTATAGTTTCTCCTTGTTTTTGACAATTAGGACAATAAGAGGGTCCCTGGAATCCTCTTTCAATTAAATTATCCCAAGTGAGAATTCTTCGATGATAGAGAAACCAAGTAAAAGTAGAGATTTTGGGCAATATTCCTGTAGTCCATAGACAATTTCAAGCAGGATCAACTGGTTCCTGTGTTTGGAGCATCAGCTTATATGCTTCTTTTGTTGTGTAAGTTCCCCTAGGAGTGTAACCCCATCTCAGAACATCTTTTCCATTGGTACATCTGATTTTCCTACTGGTGAGTTCTTTGTGTAGATCCGTGTTATAGGCTTCAGTTGCATGCTATATTATCTTTTCAATAGGTTTCCATTGCCTAAAGCCTTGATTGGTACTTTGAGTCCAGTATTCTCCTACCTGGTTAGTCTGGTTGATGTTATTTACATCGTGATTTATAAAGGGAAGAATTTCTGAAATTTTTGGCTTCTGTTGCCATGAATCCATCCAAAAACACACAATTCGCCCCTTGCATATCTCCCAAAAGTTGTGCTTTTGTATTAGCTCTCTATGTTGTTTTGTTGCATTCCAGATTAGAGATCCCGTGTCTGTGGTGGTGATTCTAATCAACTCTTCCTGTGGATGATTTTTCACATATTTTGCATTCCATATTTGGGCCCATGGCTTCTGTGTATTTGAAACCCACTGCCACCATATTCGTGCTCCCATTAAAGTGTTACTGTGTTGTGGCTCTCGTAGTCCTAGACCCCCTTGCTTTTTTGGTGTGCAAACCATGACCCATTTACGGTTTTGCCCTATGGAGCCCCATAAAAAGTTGCGTTGCAAAATTTTGATCTTTTTGAGTGCCCATTTCGGTGCCACAAGAACTGAGATGAGATAGAGAGGCATGGATTGTAAAACTACCTTTATCAGAATGAGCCAGCTGGCCATGTTTAGAGTTCTGTAGGTCCAGGACGATAGGTGGCTTTCAATTTTCTAAATGAGTTGTTGCCAAGAGGCACGATTTAAGGTTGAGTCAATCAGTGGAGAGCACAAATATTTAGATGGAAGTTTAGCTTGTGAGAATCCTATGATTCTGGTAATTATTCTTTGAGTGGAAAGAGGAGTGTGGAAAAGAAAAATTGAGATTTAGCAGTATTAATGGTGGTTCCTGAGGCCATTGAAAAGGTTTCTAGTATAGCTTTGAAGGCACGGGCTTCACTAACAGAAGGATGTCTGAACAGCATATTGTCATCAACAAATTATTGATGAGTTATAGCAGGGGTTCCATGGGCAGAGATGCCTCTGAGGTCATGAGATTGAGCAACATTCTTTATAAGGTGACCCAGACCTTCTGCCACAATAATAAAGAGAAGGGGGATAAAGGGTCCTGTTGATGAATTCCTCTAGAAGGGGAGTAGGGTTTGGAGGGGATTCCATTAACAAGGATGGAGCAAATGGGGGAGGATATGATATTCATAAGCCATCTAACCCAGGTCGGTAAAAAGTCGAAGGCAGTAAGCAATTGTTTTATATAAGACCAACTTAGTTTGTCAAAAGCTTTAGAGAGATCGATTTTAAGAAACATACTTGCATGTTTATTGCTTTTTAATGAATGAATTATTTCATGAGTCAATATGATGCCATCCAAGATTTGACATCATTCAACATAGCCGGACTATTCTGGCGAAATGAGAAGAGGGAGAAGTGGTTTAAGGCGATTGGCAATGACTATCAAAATGATTTTGTAAATGACATTGCATAAAGCAATGGGCCTGAACTTCTCCGGAGTACTCGGCTAATCTTCTTTGGGAATGAGAGCTATGAATGTTGCACTGAGGGAAGGAAGTAGCCAATGCATAGCTCGTGATTCTTCTACCACTTTCCAGACTTTCTCTTTGATTAAATCCCAAAAGTGATGGTAGAAGTTAGAGGTGAAGCCATCAGGTCCTAGAGCCTTCCCATCTTTCAGCTGATCTGAAGCTGTTTCTACTTCCGTCGTAGTTACCGGTCGCAGCAAGAGATGATTGTGCTCTTCTGTTATAATTCTAGGAATTTGTTGGAGTATTTTGTTTATTGCAGGTTGTCTATCTGTAGGTGGCTCTTGATGTATAGTTTGAAAGTGATTAGTGAGCTCTCTCTGAATATCTTTCTATTTCTCCATTCTCTCTCCCTGTGGATTTTGAATATGCAAAATGGTATTATTCATTCTTCTTTGGATAGTTGTGCAATGAAAGAATTTGGTATTTCTTTCCACTTCTTTTAGCCATCTGATTCTTGACTTTAGTTTCTAGAGCATTTCCTCTTGTTTCCTTCTTTCTTCCAATTGTGTGAGAAGAGCTTGTTCTTGACTTGCTAAAGTCTCAATTCTCTCCTGTAATGATCTTCTGCTGTAGCTCTTTCATACTTTGCTCGAGCACTTTTTGGCCTTGAATGATATTACCGAATGTGGTGTGATTCTAGTACTTGATTTTCCTTTTGATATGCTTCAGCCTCTGTTGGAATTTGTACATAGTTGAACCGCTAAAGAGGATAAAGCTCTCCCAAGCTAATTTGACCATACTTTTGAAATCAGGGTGAGTGAGCCAAAAGTTTCAAATCTAAAGGGTTTCCTATTTGAATTTCCAGGACCCGTCCATTGCAGGGAAATGGGCCAACGATTGAGCCTGCAATGGGGAGTATTGAGGCAGAAATATCACCTTCTAGATGTACTGAGTTATTGGAGATGAGGAATCTGTCCAACCTGGATGTGATTTGTTGAGAGCCCGACCTTTTATTATTCCATGTGAAAAGACCATTATCAAATGGTAAATCAATTAGCCAATTATTTTGAATGTATTCTTT
Organism: Pinus tabuliformis; assembly: GCA_031772625.1. Lineage (NCBI taxonomy): Eukaryota > Viridiplantae > Streptophyta > Pinopsida > Pinales > Pinaceae > Pinus > Pinus tabuliformis. Next base: position 101,653,088 of record CM062807.1, read on the forward strand.
GAAGCTACTGCTTTCACTGTCTAGTTTCCTTCTACCTCCTTGTTTTTCCTCCAGCCAAGTGATCATATTGAAGTCACTGCCTGTGATCCATAATGGATATGTTCTTGTGGAATTGAGAGTTTCCAGTGATTTTAGCAACATATTCTTTTGCAGAGTATCTTGTGGGAAGTATACATTTGTCAAGTGACCATGTATATTGGTTCCGATGATGTGAAAAATGGCTTCGATGAAATGATGAGAAGCATGGAAGTCTGTAAGGGAGATGTGCTACATGTTCTAGGCTATTGCAAGCCCCCCCAAAGCTCTTGTAGCATCTACTGTGACAGCTTGGCATCCCGACCAGGCTTTGGATAACATGGAAGCTAAGGTGCTAGTATTACATTTTGTTTCTTGCATGAATAAAATATGTGGTCTTTCATGCTGTATCATGTTCTTTATCATCCTGTATTTCCCGGGACAATTAAGTCCTCGAACATTCCATGAGATGAGCTTCATGGTTGACCGGTAGGTAAGGATCTGTAGTATTTAGTCAACTTGGAGCACCTTCCGAACTCCACTAGCATTTCCCCAATGAGGATGGTGCGTTGTAAATCTATCTTTCTGCCTCTTTTCTTCCCATCTTTGGTAATGTGTTTCCCATCCCAGCTGCTTCCTTGTTGTATGCCTAGTGTGCTGTGTTGGTGCACTCTTGATAGTACTACTTCTATATTTTCAAGTTGCTTATCTTGTATTTTGTCAAACTCTTTCTTGTTGCATGCTTGTTCTAGACTAAAAATGTCTAGGTCTCCTAGATCAAAGCTTTCAAGTTATTCTTCCATGTGACTTTGTTGACTACTCTCATCCATGTGGTGGGCTGTGTTGAGTGGATCTGTCAGCAAGTTGTCAATGTCCATTCCTTTTTCGGACCATAGGGCTTTGTTGTGATCTTGAAGGGGGATAGGTTGCAAGGTTGTTGGTTGCGGATCTAAGTTATTCGCTAATGATGGTTGACTATCATCATTAGGAGTAGGTGCAACAAAAAGTTTGGTGGATGGCGTGGAAGTTGTCTTAGCTATATTGGAAGGATTTGATTCTCGCATATCTAGGTTTGACAGAAGGTCAAAATTGTTTCTGGAGGATGGTGCATCAGAGGATGGTTTTACATTTTTTGGTGCTATAGAGGGGTTTTTTGTTATGCTTCTTTCTATTAGCAACTTTGGTAAATGCTTCCGCATCAAATTTTCCCCCATGGTCTGTGGATTTAGGAGGGGCATTTATAGGACAATCACGGCATAAATGTCCATGGGCGTGGCCTTTCCTGCATCTAAAGGGAACATGTCCATAATCTATGGGTTGAATCCATTCAAAGTCATCGTGAAGGAGACTTACCGAATCTGTGAGTGCCTTGTCGAGTTTCATGTAAACACAGATGCGAGCGTATGAGGTGTACTGACAAAGCTTTGTTTCCTCTGCAATCTTTATGAATTCTCCTAGCCCATTGCAAATAGCTTTAAGTGATTATTTATCCCAATATTCCAGAGCTAAGGAATACATGCAAATCTAGACTAGTGCCCAGTTGAAGTCTTCCTTGTCTGGATTGAATCTTTCTATCCAGTCTTGTAGATATAGAACATTGAAAAAGTAAGGTCCTCCATCTAGAACATGATTTCTATCTTCAATGCAGTTGAAGATGGCTGTAAAAAAACCTTTGGGGCCTAGCTGTAGGGTTACATGTCTCTTGGGCTTCCACTTTGAGGTTATCCATCCTTGCAGAGCTTTTTTGGTAGGCCAGTAACCTATAAATTTTCCTATCAGTGCATGGTCTTTCATATATTGTATTTGTGCATTGATTTGATGACTGGGTAAGTCAATCTTGGGTCGTTCCGCTGCAATGGACTTGCAAGTGGATGATGATGCCTTCTTTGGTTCTTCGGGTGTTGCAGGGTTGTTTTCTTTTTTCAGTGTTCAGATCTACTGGTTCATTCTTATCCTGCTGCTATGCAGGCTGTACTGGTGGCTGTTCTGCTCTTCCAGTTGAGGGATGTTCATTTTCTTCCCTATGAGGCCTACTTACATTGTTGCAGCCTGTGGGGGGAGGCCCTATGGCATCCCCCATCGTGATGTTCATTGGTTGTTTCTACCAATTCAGCTAGACCTGCGCTGGTAGCAGTGCTGCTTGATTCAGAGTCAACTTTCTCTGTCTCTGCGCCATCTAAGGGTTTTTTAGAAACCTCAGTCCGTCATTTTCCTCTGCTCACGAGCTCACGCCTCTAGTGGAAAGCATAATTACCAGAAATGGTTATGGAAAATTAAAAATATTATTTTTAACGATTTATGGGAAGGTATTTGCGAATGAAAGGATGAAAATGAACCAGAAAATCTTAAAGGCGAAAAGAAACTTGCAATGTGGAGGAATAAGGATAAAAATTCATATGCATTGATTTTTGCTTCAATAACAGAAGAGATAAGTTGCAATATACTTTCTAGCACCACAACATTTGAAGCATTGAATAAGTTAAAAGAACTTTATGACTCTCATTTAAAGCTGGAAATGATAAAACACACTGTTAAAAGTTATATATGAGGTAAGCTAGGTCACAGTGCCCCAAATTGTCACACTCCTTGGGAAGAGATTAATTAGAAGAAAGAACTAGACCGTGAGAAACAACAACCTCTTGACAAAGGAAAAATACTTGAGTCCACCGACTATATTATTACACATTGTAATTTCAATATGAATGATGTCTTTAGCACTACTTTATCTAATAGGAAAGATAGTTGGATTTTTGATATTAGAGGCACTTTCCATATAACCTTTAGAAGATATTTTTTGAAACATTCAATGATAATATTAATGTAGTTTACTTTTTTTATAAATCACAAGTAAAACCTCCATGAATTGGATCTAATCGATTAAAAATATCATGACTTGTTGATTATATTTTACATGATGTCCTTTACATTCCTCAATTTCACAAAAAATTGATGTATCTCATACATATCAAGCACCAAGGGAATTCTATGCATATCATCTTCTACATTCAATTCTACTCATTTGGTTCAACAAAGTGATACTGTGTCTTCCAGTTTGTTGTGGCATGCTCGTTTTGTTCATACAAATTATGATAACATCGAGATTATAAGACAACAAGGCATTAAAGTGCTTCCTATTGGTCCAAGAATTCTTACTCTGTGTGACGCTTGTATTTTAGGCAAGCACAGTAACCATCATTTTCATAACTCCACTTCTAGAGCTTCCAAAAAATTAGGTCTCAAACATTCTGATTTAAGTGGACCTATGTCTGTTCCATCTGCCAATGGTAAGAAATATATGTTGACTTTTATGGATGACTACTTGAGGGTGTTTTTGGTTTATCTGTTGAAAAAGAAGCCACAAGTTTTTGAAACTTTTGAAAATTTGCATTTACCAATTAAAAATGAAATTCAACTTAACATTGGCACTCTATGATCTGATAATGGTAGTGAATACACATCTCATGCTTTTGACAAGTATTTGCACGACAATGGCATTGAACATCAAACTACAATTCCTTATAGTCTGTAGCAAAATGGTGTTGTAGAACGTATGAATAGAACTTTGCTAAACATAATGAGATCAATAATGTTTTTTAAGAATGTTAAGTTGATGTTCTGGGGAGAAGCAGTACTTTGTGTAGCCTATATTCACAATTGTTGTCGTTATTTTGTCATCAATAATGAGTCTTCTTATGAAATATGGTATAAATTGATTTCCTATAATTCAACATTTTAGAGTTTTTTGTTCTCTATGCTATGCATTGGTTCCCAAACATCAGCGCAACAAATTGGGTGCCAGGAGTCATAAATGTATTTTCTTGGGACATTTAGTACTTCAAAAGCTTACAGGTTATATGATGATGAGAACAACAAATTTATTTTATTACGATATGTATTTTTTCTTGAATCTTCTAAAGATGCTTCCACTATTGATAGACAACTCAATCATTTAGGTATATTTTCTTCCAAGAAGTTTTATTATGAATCAGACAATGACCTTCCACATTTTGAAGGGGGGATTCCTATTCTAGACCAGTCTATGGAATTTCCTACTATAAATATGCCATCTTTAACACTAGATAATGATAATGTTTATATTGAAGAGAAATTGGATGATAGTAATGTTTCTGCAGGATTAGAAATTTCTCTTGGAGAACTTGTTCTTGAGCTTGTTTTTCAAGACGAGAAATCACCACAACAGTCTCTATGAAGATGAATTCGCATCAAGACATTGCCAAGAAAGTATTATGATTTTGATATAGGGAGTTCTTCTAAACATAATAGAGGAAATGAAGGAGATATTACCTCAAGTTTAGGAAACATATCTCACAATTTTCAATTCAATTTCTTTGTTGTTGATGAACCAAATACTTTTGAAGAATTTGTTGGTCGTGATGAATGGAAAGATGCAATTTAGAGGGAACATGATGCCCTCATAAAGAATGGCACTTGGAGGCTGGCGGATTTTCCTGTTGTCACCAAACCCATTGGTTGTAAGTGTGTTTATAAAATCAAGTATGAGGATGATGTTTCGCTTGATAAGTAAAAAGAAAGGCTTGTAGCGAAGGGGTATGCACAAAACAAAGGTGTTGATTATACATAAACGTTTGATCCTACAACTAAATGGGTCACCATTAGAACTTTGTTTTCTCTTGCAACTCAGAAGGGATGGGAAATACACCATATGGATGTTAAAACAACCTTTTTGAATGGAGATTTCAAGGGGGATGTTTATAGGTTTCAACCAGATGGTTTTTGTGTCAAAGGAAAAGAACAGAAAGTATGTAAATTGGTGAAATATTTGTATGGTTTGAAATAAGCATCTCTTGCATGGTATGAAAAGTTAAGTGAACATCTTCTCAAATTGAATTATAATTTTTTTGACCTAGATGATGCAACTCTTTTTGTCAAGAAATTTGAGAGATCTGTTGTATATCTAGTTGCCTATATTGATGATTTGATGATCACAGGGATCAATGCTAATTATATAGCATATGTTAAAAGGAAGCTACAAAATAGTTTTGATATGACAAATTTGGGTTTTCTTCATTACTATTTAGGAATTGAAGTTGATAAAAAAGTCAAACATATTTTTATTTCTTAGAAAACGTATATTGTATAGTTATTGAATAAGTTTGGAATGCACTATTGTAATCTCGTTTCTACTCCAATGGAGTAGAACTAAAACTTACTTCAAATGAAGGAAGTGCATTTGAAGATCCAACAAAGTACAAGTAGCTCGTTGGAAGTTTGAATTTTCTAACTAGTACCTATCCTGACATAGATTTTGTTGTAAGAATACTTTCCAGGTTTAGGCATTAACCCTATGAAGCTCACTGGATCGCAACAAAACAAGTGCTCAAGTATTTGGAAGACAATGAGTCATATGACATTAAATATTCCAAGGTTTTAGACTTCCATCTAACTAGTTATTCAGATTATGATTTTGATGGAGATAAGGAGCATGGGGTCTTTACTTCTGGTTATTTGATGAATCTTTGATCAACAAATAATAGTTGTAGACCACGAAAGGAATTTGTTCATTCTAGCACTGAAGCTGAATATGTTACGATAGCTCAAGTTACAAAAGAAATAATTTTCCTTTAAAAAATACTTGAAGATTTACAAGAGAAACAAAAGTTTTCGACTCCTTATTCATTGATAATTCTTCTGCAATTCAATTGGCCAAGAATCACAAATTTCATGATCGAAGAAAACATATCAACACCAAATATCACTTGATTTGACTTTATGTGGAGGCCAAAGTCACTCATATACATTTTCCTACTTCAAAGTAGATGACATATACCTTTACCAAAGCACTCAGACGTGAATAATTTGAAAAGTTCATAATGTTACTTGCCATGTCAGATGTCCCTTCGGATTAAGGGGAGAATTTGAACTAATCCTTCGGTATTATGTTTGTATAATAGTAATTAATTACTAGTTTTTATTTTTCTGTTAAAAGTTATTGAGACAAAATTGTCTCGACCTTACATTTATAGAAATGAAGTTTTCATCATGAATGCAATAAATTTTCATTGTGGAGTTTATTCATGGGCCTATCTACACGATTTACTAGTTTTTCCTACCCCTTAGACCCTACTATTGAGTAAAGTAAGAGTGAGTTGCTACTTCTTAGTTGGTTGTGCGCCATTGCTTTATTAGTTTCTCTTTGTGTAACTTGCTTAGATACTATTTGTAAAATCCTCGTCAGATAATTGAGGATAGCTGATTGTTCCAACTCAACTCTTTGTTTATTGTATTTTTAAGTGATCTTCTCTATTTCAATATGACACACATAATCTAAGAAATTTATGATATATGTATTATGTTCTTGTATTAAGAAATTTATTTTATATTTATTTCACAACCTTGTTATCTTCATTAAATTTGAAGAGTTTAATGATCATTATTTAAGATAGATTATTTAAGAACCTACCTCTAGCCATGAACTGAACTTTGTTTATTGTGAGATTGAACTTCCAAATCTTCTATTCCTTCAACCTGTGATAATTTACACATAACCAAGTTATAAATTAAATTCAATGCCCTTTGAAACCGTTAATCCACATTGAAAAGCATACTCATTCGCACGAAACCCCACGAAGCCAAAAGCTGAACCTGAGCATAAACAAAGGCAATCTAATATAACAATCATCATACATGGCTTCCCCTAACTGGGAGGAGGTGCTGTATAACTTCCAGCTGCTTGGCCGGATTGGGCATCACCTCTTTCACTCCATTGGCCGTACAGAATCGGTTCATCCATGCGCGTAACATCGGCACCTTCTCCACATCTATTAAAACGGTATCTGTAGCTTTCTCGAGGCTTTTGGCAAACGCTAACATACTGCCCAGTGCGATGTCAACCCAGCCTATCTCATCTCCTCCAAAATACTGTTTTCCTGAGAAGCAACCGTTCGTTCGCAGAGCATCCTCTATCAAAAGAAAGCTTGCCACCGATTCTTCCGCTGCTTTATGTTGCTGCTCTCCCTGGTCAAATAAAACTCCTCTCAGACATTGAACGAGCTGAGGCCACACATAATAAGCATGAGTTTGTTACAAAATAGAAAAAAAGGTAAGGGAGACTCTCAAAAGAGAAGTGGATGCTGATGATTATTATGAAGCATCTGAATCACCTTGTCGTCTATGAAGGCAGTCCAGAAGCGGGCAATGGCTCGATCATATGGATCTTTGGGCAAGAGCTTTGGCGCATTCTTGTCCCATACCTCCTCGATGTACTGCACAATGATCATGGATTCACAAACAGGCTTTCCATTGTGGATATGCACTGGAATCTTCTTGTGAACAGGGTTTGATTGCAGCAGCAGCTCGCTCTTATTTTGCATATTCTTTTCGATTAACTCATAGTGGATGCCTTTGAGAGACAACGCTATGCAAACCCTGAGGACGAATGGACTTTCCCTGTAACCTAAAACTTTCACTTGCCCCCTTTCTCCACAGGCCTTCTTCGCCATCGCACTGAAAATGTATTGTAATGCAAGGTTTTTTTTTGCCTCAGAATTGCATCTATACATGTTATGATGCTACCCAAACCCCGTAAATATATAGCCTCCCCAGGAGCGCTAGTTGCTCCACCAAGGTGTCGACTTTCAATGAAAGCTAGTTGCTATCCAAGTCTGAATAAAAAAATGTCAGAACATAATTTATATGGGGGAGACGTAATGCATGATGTGGGCAGCTGATTTAAATTATAAAGCAAAACCTAAAGTATACAGCGGAAACGTAACGCATGATCTAACGTACACACCCCGAAACCATATTTTTTGAACGCTTTCCTCTAATTAAGGCATGATCTAATATACACACCCGGAAACATTTTTATTTGAACCTTTTTATCGAATTACAGGTATTGGTCATATGTCTTTTTAATAGAATTGGAAACATAAATTGTTATTAAATAGTAAATTTTAATTCTTTAGAAAAAAATAATTAAAAGTACAAGTAAATTTAATATTCTGATTTTTTTATAAAACATTACATTGATATTCCAAAAAAACTGTCGAAAAATGACAAAAACGCGGTCACACTACTGCATTTTAAATGGCTTTCACAGTTACTATTGTCTGAGAGGCTGTCAGTACGTCACGTTGTCTATGTCCTGTGCCACGAGCACTATCTAGAATCGATTTGACCAACTTACATGTGTATAAGTGTATTTGATCCGGTAGTTTTACGAGGTCATCAAATACTCTGAAAAAATATTGGAAATTTTCGGATGTGCTCCATAAAATTTGGTAGAATATTTTTTAAATATGAGTTATTGGTGTTAAGTTTCGGGATTTTGATTTGTGATGATATTAAATCTTTTTTTTTTATCATCAATAAAACTATTCAGACACTTTCATGGTCAGATTGAAAAAAATTAGTTTTGAAAAAAAATAATTACTCCAGTTTTGGTAGTATTGAGAGCTTAAATTCGTCCAATAATTATTCTAATTTTCGTAGTATTGAAGTTTAAATAATATTGAAAGTTTGCATAATATTAAATAGTTTAAGTTTGATACTAATGAAGGTTTTAAAAAGGTAAAATTTGGTTGCAAAACAATAAATAGTTATGTATGGTCATGATGGGACAATTCATAGTGGTATGGGTAGCAATTGAGAGTGGAATAACTACCGGGAAAAGAAAAATTCGAAACATAACGATAATGAATTAAAGGGTAAATTTTTATTCCCAAATATTTTAAGAACATTGTCAACGGCACTATGCATTTAAGACAAATGGGAATGTGAGTGACACGAGTTTTCCTAGTGGTTCATAAGATTGTCCGTAGGTATGGGCAGCGCCTAACGAGCCATATATAGGGTATTAAATGCCCTTGAAGATGCACGGGACATAACCCGTTAACACACGAATTGCGAAATTCGCCACTAAATAAAAAAAGGCAATTCGTGTGTTAGCGGGCTATGTCCCGTGCATCTTCAAGGGCATTTAATACCCTATATATGGCTCGTTAGGCGCTGCCGTATGTATGCTTATTGACTTAGATTTTCGATTCAACATGAAATTAATATGGTGAGCGTACCAATTGGTGTTTAAGGTGGAATAGAAATGGATAAGAAAGCATAAAGTTGGAAAGGAATGGGAATTTTTTTTTTTTTGGAAAATAGCAATGTAATGGGATAATGATGAAGATTCCATTATAAAAATAGCAATGTAATGGGATAATGATGAAGATTCCATTATAAAGGTTATTGAACAAAATTTTAAATGAACTTATATGGTCAATAAGGAATGATGCTATATTAAAGATAGCGAAGGAAAAGTTAGTGAAACATGTTTTAGATATGAAACATATGTAAACATACAATATGAATGCTTAAAAAATAAGTGTGTAGAAAGAAAAATCGTCCAAGAAGCCTATGTTGCAGTAGTGGTTATAATTGCAATTGGAGAAGATATTGACAATGTAAAAAAAAAAAAAAAAAAGAGGCTTTAATGTTTAGAATGACATTATTAAAACACGAGACACAACTTAAAAGTAGATGAACATTTTAGCAAATGGCCATCTTGAAAACACAATGCAAGCTTGGAGGTAATCATTATAATATTTGACAAAACCCAAATGGATATAGAGTGTGTTTCCTTCCAAAGAGGAATCAAGTAAATATGTTAAAACATTGTATGGTTAGATTTTGCTAAATATGTTAAAACATTGTATGGTTAGATTTTACTTTGGAGATTATATAAAGGTGTTATGTAGCGTATTATCTATGGATGCATGTGACTTTGTAATTAACAGAGATTAATAGTGTAAGGTAATGTGATGAAACATATAGTAATGAATTTTGAAATTATGAAACACCTCAATAATAAAAGGTAGTTGATCAAGGTTAAGTCAATCACATTACACTCCTAGTTGTAAATAAGCATAAGAATAAGAATGACAATTTGCATACATTGTCTACTTATTTCAACTCAACAATCTAACGTATTTAAGGATTTGATCCATATATGTGAATTGTAATATTGCTTGTGATAAGTATCACGCCTCTTTACATTGGATTTTCTTTCTAATCCTTTGGTTATATTCTTACTATAAATATGCTCTTCTTATATGTGACTTTGGTGGTGTATTTGATAGATAACACTATTATTAAAATAAATGGGTGTAGTTTAGTTTGGCTCTAAGTTACTTATACATGTTTCAATGAGCTTATTCTTTGAGCTATTAGTAATAATTATTTTAGTGATTTATTTGATTGAAGTAAATTTACTTTGAAAGATAAGAAATCCATTATAATCTTTGAATCAACATTATAATACCCCACCATTATTGATAGATTGTCAATGTGGTTATTTTTAATGACATGATTACTTTTATTGATTATGAAAGGTTCTTCTTGTTATTGTCTTATTTTTTGGCGAAATCACTTTAAAACCCAACATTTTGGGGTATTCTATAAGTAGATAATACCAATAAATACATCCAAAAATGGTTATTGGGGGAATCCTAGAAATAAAGATATTAGTAAATTTCATTTGAACCAAAAAGAAAATAAAAAAGATGAATACTAGCCAGAGTTTGAATAGTGAGCAGGGATTGGGGATACCTTTAAACATTCAGAACAAAATGTTCATATAGATTTCACTGATGGGACCAAGTTCTAACATGCAATAGATTTGAAGAGGGAACGCATGCAAGAAGAAAAGGATGACAACAATGAGTTGTTGGGGAAATCCACTAAACTTTGAATGGATCCACAAAACAAGCATTCTGATACATAATTCTTGTATAAGGAGTTTGTAAAGGAATCTAAGATATGTGGGAAAAAAATGTAATATATATCAAAAGAATCACTAAGATGATCTATCAAAATTTTGTACTCTTGATTGTATGAGGTCTAAAAATGATCATTTTTTCACCCCTCCAAACCTATTGGGAAGCTCAAAAGCATAATAATTCATTAATCCGGTGGATCACATTCTAAGGTACCATAAGGAACACCATGATAAATTGATATAATATAAGTAATGAGAAGTTACACTCTAAATATTTAGATTGTTATGACGCAAACACATTGAAAATGATAAAAGGTAAATCAATAAAATACAATGATCTGGTGCTTCTTCTTATCTCCTCTTGCATCTTATTCGACCAAAGTCGTTCCCAATCTGAAAATTTTTCTCTTCCATTAACCGAGTCTTGGTAGCTATGCCAGCTCTTAGGAAGACCGAGGAGTGCAAGACTCACCATGTCATCATCGGCTGTCGTGATCCCTACATTTCCAAGCTCATCCCTGCAGGTGGTGAGCTCGTTCAGATATGTAGAGATCGTGTCGCCCTTTTCACACTCGATTTTCCAAAGCTTGTCTTTCAGCGTCGGCTTCCTTTGATCGCTACTATTCTGATATAGATCTTTCAATGTTTTCCACATCGAAAATAATATCTCCTTCCCATGGAGGTGTTATCACTCAAAAGTTTTCCCTTGAAGTTATCAAAAGAAGGAATCATCCGAGGTAACCACAAACCAATCTTTTAGGCTTAGGTTCTAGCCAACCTAAGTCCAGAGATGGTTCTCTCTTTATGATTTAGCTTTGTTTTTATCAGATTTTAGGCTAGCTTAGTGTTCAGGGAGTTCTGGTTTTTGATTAAAGGTTGGGTGGTGGAATTCTTAGAGCAAATGGATAGAGCTAGGTCTTCAAGCCATTGGGCTATGGAGTCAATCAATGGATAGCATGACTAGACCATATCAATAAAGGGAATGTTCACAAGGTAGGCTAGCAAAGCAAAAGGCAAATCTTCATGTCTAATGGATGAAATGGTTCTAACCAGGGTGAAAGGGCAGCTAAGAATCCTTGGACCGAGATCAGAATGAAGAAAAGAAGGTGATCATGAACAAAGGGCAATTAAGAATCCTTTGCTATAGACCAAGGGAGAAACTACAGAAGCTAAGGAGAAATTAAGAATTCCCTAACTAAGATAGTTTAGCAAAAAACATTCAGAATGTAAAATAGTCAAGACAGAGTGCATTCAAGCAATTTTTGAAATATCATTCCATGTTATACATTTAGATTTTAGATAAACAAACAAGATTATGAAGAAACATAAGAGAAACAATAGTAAACATGAGAGAATACTTATTTGTATTTCACTTTACACAAGAATCCTATAAAATATCTGATCTTTATTCCTTGATCCAGCAAGCCAATCCATTCATTGATACAATAGAATTTTGATTTGAGAGAAAAAGTCTATAGAAATGTCTTGGAATCCACCCTGCATACTTCGAAATGTGAAGTATTTATACAAAAAATAATTACAAAATATCTCATAACAGTTTGAGATTTAATCTAGGAAATAAAATATCTTCATGCATGAAGATAGAGACAGATGTGAAACTGCTTCTTGTTGTCCCTTTTATTGTGGTGTTGTTGGTTGTTTCTGTTGAGTTTTAAGCCCTTTAAGTTGGCTGATGGTTGTGGTATTTCCACGTTGGAGTCTTCTTTACTTTGATATTTCACTGATACTCTTTGACTCTGTTACTCTTTGACCCTGCTTATCTGTCTTTTACTTGTTTCACCTGATTACCTTCAGATTTACTGTGGTAACTTTTTGATGTAAAACTTTTTTCAAAGTAAAGCTGTCATTTTTTCCCACCATTCTGCTTTAGGCAATCTCACCTTTAACATTCTCCTATAAATTTCGTCTCCCTCTGTGTATTTTGCAAAATTGGGCTTTGTGAGAAACAAATGTTTCACCTCATGTTCTAAGAAAAAGAGGTTCTCTAATGTATCATAGAGTAATTTTCTAGTAGGAAAAGCTTTAATGCCTGAAGAGTTGGCTTGTTCTTTGGCCAACCTCCTTAGTTTATCACTATATTCTAGTTGGGTCATAAGTTTATCATTAATGACCATAGGACTGGGAAGGCCTTTGACCCTTTAAATTTGAAATTTGGCCATAAACCTGTCAATGACCACTTGTATGTTGTGGCACTTTCCTTCTAAGTTGAGCATAAGGTTTCTTTTTTAAAGAACCTTTTTAATCTCTAGGATGGCTTCAGTCCTATCCTCTACACCAAGATCATGGAGCTCATACATGTTCTTATTGTTTAGGAGGTGGATGAGTCGATTTGCATCCTCAGGTTGGTCTCCTAACTCTTCCCTTACTTTCTGGATAGCCTTAGTGGCTACCTTCACCAATTCAGTTTGCTCAAATATAACTTTAATTGATGGCCAAATGTCATTGAAAGATTCAATGATATTGGCCCAAAGAATTTCTTTAGTCTGTCCTAGTGGCTTCTGCAGCGTTAAATCTTTCTCTAGGACTTTGATTTTCTCACCCATCCTTAGGGATTTCTGTGTTTCTTCTCTCTACTGAATTTGGGCAAGTTTACAGTCAATTTCTAAACTTGCCACTTTCTCCTTTAATCTTTTGAGCTCTGTAGCTTGGATGGACATTTCCTCCATAGCCTTTACCAGTTCTATTGTTTTTTCAGTTGAAGTGCCTGCTGCTGTAGTGGATTCAGTTGTAATTGGTAGTGTCGTGGTAGGTGGATCTGTTGGTGTCAATGATGCTGCCAATGTGGAAGGAACTGTTGTTGTCAATGTGGGAATGGCAGTTGTGGAAGTTGTTGCCAGGTCACTTTGCTTGCACTGAATCAAAATGTCCAACTCCTTCTCCCTTTCTTTAAGCTGATCATTTAGCTTTAGGACTAGGTCCATCATCTCTTCATGTCCTTTTTGTGCTTCTAGGACTTCCATTGTTTGAGGATGATGTAGCTGAGGAATTTTGAGCTACTTCTTTAGTGGAGAAACGTCATCATTCTTATTTTTCATTAGCTGCTCTGTTGCTTTCACATCCTTGGGATCATGTGCCAATCCTATCGCTATGTCCTCTAAGGACTTGATTCTTGTATCTTTGGGTTGTGAAGAGGCCTTCTCCAACTGGAACTGAGCTGACATATTATTTAAAGATTTCTACAGTTGGTGGGCTGCTATGGCTCTTCTTGTCAGTGTAGAATAAATCATTTCACCTGTTTGTTTATGTAGCTCAATCTGGTCAATGAGACGAATATCGCTTGCCAATACTTCAAAATCCACTCTTTTGAAATCTGTTGTTGTCCTTGGTTGCTGAGTGGTCGGCTTGATGAAGGTCATTTGCATCTTCCCCTCTTTTACATCATAGGCTGACATAAGCCTTGTTTGATTGGTAGGGGTCATTTTCAAGTACTGTGCATAGGTCTGGGCTTTCAACCTCTCATTTTTGGCCTTTATCTCTTTGTAACTCTCTTTGATGTCTTCATCTTTATCTGCTCGCATTATGAAAGAGGATACCTCAACACTTTGTCGCCTTTCCAAAATCTGAGTGTGTGATGTGGAAGGTTCTAGGATGCCTCCAGATGGAGTGGCATGCTCGCTCCCATCTCTTTTTTTGTTGGTAACCTCGGTTGTCTGTTCTATATATTCCTGGTCAGAAATAGGATTTATTCTTTGTCTTTTAGCTTGGCTTGTCTGTGCATAGGCTTGAGATGTTGTTCTTCCTGAAGGAGTGGCCCCTTCCCTGTTTCTCTTGAGGTTTTTCTCCTCATTTAGAGGAGTCTGTAAGACTAGGGGGGTGCTCATGGTGGCCTCTGGCCTGTCTGTTTTCTTTGATTGTTCTAGTATATCTGATTGGTCTGGTGCTTCTAATTCTTCTTGTGCCTGTGACTCTTCTTGTCCCTGTGATTCTCCTTGAACCTATGATTCTCCTTGAAACTATGATTCTCCTAGCACCTGCAGGAAAGAACCCTCATCAATATGTTTCTCTAGATCAATTAAAGTGTTTTCCATAGTAACTTCAGTGCTATCCTTGTCTTCTAAAGTGTTTTCCACCCATTCTAGTTGGTTGGCATACTTTTCTATTTCATGGATACAGTGATGAATGTAGGGAGTCATCATGTTTTTCTGTCTTCTGTTGCAGATGAAGTCCAAGGGATCATACCTCCATATGAAGCTTTGTTTTAGATTTAACCTTTGAAGGATTTCGTTTGCCTCCTTTCCAGCTTCTCAGCTATTAAAAATAAAGGGGCCTAATTGGTCTTTGATTCTGAGCTGGGCCTTCTTTGTGGCTCTGACAAAGTGTACCTCATCTGAATTGATTATCTGCCTATAGTACTCCAGACCAAATAACCTCATTGGGAGGTATTTGGGTAGTTTATATGGGGCCAGCTCACAGCCACAAATTCTAATCATAGTGTGGTTTTGGTACAAGTACCAATCCACCACTTTGGATTGTTTTGAGAGTTGCAGGATCCTTCTTATATCTGAACTGATTCTTGGAGGAGGGCTTCCTATCAGCATTTTCATAATGAGATGTAAAAATAGGTCTATGAAGTCTGTATATGAATATGGGGATTCATATTTATGGGTCAATGGAGTCTAGAAAATCAATGACATAGGGTGACCTTTTGTGTCAAGCTTCTGAAGAGTAAATGGGAACTTATCAGCTTGGTAGTATAGAAAGAGGTGATACAAAACAGAGGAGTACTTGAAGACTCACTCATTACTCATCCTAAGGAACTGGTCATGCATCCTATCAGCTATAAACTTGGCATAATCATAAATAACAGCAAGAGGTTGTCCTGGAGTGTATATGGACATGGAAGCCAAGATAATCTCATCTGCATACTCACTGGTGGTATAACCTAGGACACTGGATATCATTGCTACAATGTCCTTGCCAAATGGGGAAAATATGGTATACACATATGGAGGAGGATCTTTGGGAGTATACTTCTCTTCTACAATGTAGGTTTGGATTATTTGGGCTAGTCTTGTAGAACTAAGCTTGGGAAATAAGTCCAATAGATCTCCAATGGAGAGGGGAGTCAAGTTTTGGCTAGGTTGAAGTTGCAACATCTCATTTATTGATTCAGCAGTGATGGTGAAAAGCACAGTTTGGTTAGGGGACATCACTGCTCGTTGGCTGGGGATATATTTTGCATGGTAGTAATGGACAATTTCTGGGAAAATGTGAACTTATGGAATTGGTACTTGGGCAAATTGGACTCCCAAAAACCAATTTTATCAACATGGTTCAGGTATTGGTCTCTATATCGGCAATGGAGTTTGAGAGGGGATTCATGGACAGAGGTGTCCTTTATCTGGAAATATTTGTCTGCCAAGGGGAGATGGTCTAAGTCTAGATGAGGAGTGGAAATAGGTCTCACATCCATGGCAATTGGGGCAGCCATTCTCAGTTCTTGTGGATTTGAGAATGGGGGAGGTGATTTTCAGTTTTTTAGGGCAAAGGTGATTGAGTCAGAGTAAGCTTAAGTCACTTGAGTTTCTTTAATTAATTTTTTACTTTAACTAACAAACTCAGTAACTGGTTCTGAAATTGAGAGGTTTTCCAGTGAATTATGGCTTAAATACCTGGAATTAGGGAGAACTAGCTCTGAACAGGTCAGCTGGCAACTGCGAACGGTTGAAAAGGTTCTGAGTAGGCTAGAGAGCAAACTGGGTGTTTTGTGGCGTCTTTAGGGTGAAATTGGACGTAGGTTGACAACTTCGACATTTGCAGGTGTGTGCATGGAGCTTTTGAGTTGAAAAAACAATAAAACAAATGATTTGGGGATTTTTTGGCTTTATGCGCAAAAAGTCAATTTTGGCGGGTACAGGTGAATAATGGTCGTTTGTCACATAGCGGGGTGAATAGTGACTTTTTGGTGCATAGCGGACGAGCGGTAAGTGGTTTCCATGCATCGATTTTGGGCGATCGGTGGTATTGGGGGGAGGCCGCCTGATTCCATTCATTGAGCGACATGTAGCCTCGGGGGTCCAACAGGAAACAACTCTTTTTGGGCGGGTAATGTTCGGACATCGGGGCCCGTCTAAAATGGATGTGGGTCGTCCGATGTGACGGGGAGAGATCATGCGATGATCGGGCAGTGGAGTTGCACGGAGGGTAGTGGGGGCGCCCGACGGTTAATTAAGTGCGGAAGATTTAAGTTAATGAGGGATTAAGGCGAGTTAAGGTGTCGGGGTCATTAAGGGAGGGATTAATTGGATTTTAGACTAACTTAATCGCGGATTGATTAGTTAGTGGGTTTGGGTAGAAAATCATAGTTTATATAATTAAAC
The DNA here is from genome assembly GCA_031772625.1 of Pinus tabuliformis. Taxonomy (NCBI): domain Eukaryota; kingdom Viridiplantae; phylum Streptophyta; class Pinopsida; order Pinales; family Pinaceae; genus Pinus; species Pinus tabuliformis. The sequence goes on from CM062807.1 coordinate 101,670,194, forward strand.
TAGGGTAGGGTTACTTAATATTGCGGGAGTTAAATATATGCGGGAAATGGATCTTTGTTTGGGATTTAATAAATAAATTAATAATTAGTAAAATGAGCGGAAAGGGGCACAATACCATAAGTTTTTGATATTTCATGCTTTTAATGCTTTTCCAGTAATAACATAGAAACTTAGGATATAGTGTTTTTGCGAGTTTTTGATATGAAAATGAGTTATGTGAGGGAATAAACACGTTTTCCTAGGTAAAAGTAATTTAACCTTAGGAAAGAGTATTATTTAGGTAAAATAAATGAACTAAAGGGGGGAATGAATGTTTATGAGGGGGTTTTAGTACTTATTGCCTATAAGTCATTGAGCCAAGGTCCGGTCCCTCCAAAAGTCAGAGAAATGCTCTCAGCCTCTTTGACTTAGGGTTTTTAAGTACTTTGAACTTTATTATGGGAAATTAGTTAAATCAAAGGTGAAATGAATGAGGGAAATTAAGTAATTGACTTTGATATCCATCTGCATATTTGAGTGCCCATTCACATTTGGAACTTTTATGATGAAAAATATGATACACATGCTTTTGTCTAATCAATCATCATAATTCTGCAACCTTTCTACTACTTACGCATTTACTCATCCTACCATTTTTACTTCTCTTTATTAGGGTGCATTTGAGCTAGAAAACCATTATAAAACATTTTTCTTTCTCTTTACAATAGTAAACTGACTAATTCTAACCTTATTACATCCAAGGGCTCAGATTAAACAGTTGAGCTTCTTTATTTACTCTACCTATCTACTTATCTGCCAAGGTTACACTGTTTTGGCTAGATTTTTATTCTCTACCTATAGACATGAAATTAAAACATGAAATAGCCAAGTTTAAACATTTTGACTATCATGGATTGTGGAACAGATTACAAACTGCACAAAATCATTTATTATGCACAAAAGGTAAATAGTAGTGGCCTTTTGGCTTGCTCACTTTCATGGTCTTTTTCTTTTCTTGGGGTTCATATTTTTCATCTTTTTTTTACCTTTTTGTTCTTTTTGTCCTTTGATTATTTTTTTTAGGACATACCCTCTTTACATTTTTTTTTTTTGAATATGGGAAACATTTGCAGAAAGCAAAGGTATGTACATATTATAGGTTTAATCTCTGCCATTCAAAAATTACGACTCGTATTGGTATAGGAACCTAACAGGAGCCTTGAGACAATGTGGTCTCGAACTCCCTCTAGGAGGATTCTCCTTGCTCTAGCCACACATTTCTTCCATTCCGCCAATTTTGTAGCATCAACCACTACTGGCTTGGGGACTCCTTGATCAATGAAGTCCTTTAGACCATTATCCTCTAATACTGCTTCCATGCGATCCTTCCAGGCTATATAATTCAAGCTGCCATTAAGGGCATACTCAAGTCTTAAACTGTTGAATGTCATTGGTGAAATTGAGATGGGATAAGAACTCGATTTCTATATTCAGGAACCTCAAAATTCATACTTCTCCCTTCTTGTATTCTGTTTTTCGCTTTGATCACCTTTGCTTTGATACCATGTAGAAATTCCCACTATAGATCAACAGATTATGCAATATACTAAAGCAAAATATAAGATCTACTTCTACAACAAACTTTGTGGAAGCTTAATCGAATAAGAGAAAGATCAAATAGAACACATATAAATGAGAACGAGAATTCAATCACACATGAACACAGAAGAATAACCTGGGGAAAGCCTCAGCCTAAAACCCCAATCTATGTATTATCATACAAGTGGAAATTTGTTCAGATTACAAAAAGAATCAGCTCTCAGGATATCCTACTCTCTCTACAATCAACCAATATTACTCACAGACTAAATAGACACAATATATGCCTGCCCTCAGCCCTCCAAGCCTCCTATTTCCTTGTGCAGTTTCTCCTAGGGTCCAATGCTGCCACCTGTGTGAATTCACCTCTCACACAACTCACCAAACTCAGAAGTAACTGCGCAATCCTGAAGGAGATGAATTCCTTCTGCATGTAAGAGATATTCACAATGGAATATTCCTGCAACTGATAGTTTATTGTCCCTTCATCTGATCTCAATTGGGTCTCTTACTAAACTAACATGCATGTGTTATTTATGAGAGAATATTCAGTTATCTGAATTGCAGCAGTTACATGCATGCATGCATTAACTAACTGAACTCACAATTAGTTCAACAAACTATTTGAACTAATCTAACTAGACTTAACTCAGTTAATTGAGCTAACTAATTACAACTCATCCTTATCTCTTTAACTGATGGATAAATTCCTTAATCAATGGAGAAAATGATGCATGTCTTCACATAAATTTCATGTTTGATTTTCAACAACTAATTAACTCAAGATGAATTAATTAATTATTTTACAAACAGCTGCTAAGATCAAATTGGAATTTTACTTCTCTATTTTAGTTCAGGGACTAACTAAAATAGGAAGGTATCCCGAAATGCTATTTATAGCAGTGCTAAATTTAGCATTTCTTGTTGCTATTTTCAACATTTTTCGTTAGTAGCGGCCAGAAGGATGCCACCACCAACAAACAAACTAAAGAGATAAGGGGAATTCCATGCTAAATGAAGGGCATTAAACCTCTGGAAAAGTTATGCGGTGTGCCATGGTGATGATGCGAGAAATCGCCTTGGAATTTTGGCAGAAGGATTGACCTACGAAAGTAAGAGACATCACTAGTATAAGAGAGGCGACTTCATCTTTATTCAAATTTATTTGTGGTAAATTTGAGTAAAATGATATTTGTGATTTCCTTGTTTTATTTTTTTCACTGAGCATTTAAATTGGCAAGAGAATTTTAATAAAGTTTCATTGCTTTGTGGTCAATTTGAAATGAGTTAAACAAACAAAAACAAATGTGGTCGGACCTGTGAACTCTAGTAGACTACGGTCCGATTTGGTGAATATAGCACTATTCATTTCCACTTGAAGGTATTCACCTATTTTTTTGGGTGATGCAAGAATTTTACAGTATTGTTATTGGTGAAGCTAGAATTTTAAGGATGTTGTATATGAGAAATTTGCATGCATTCTACCACAAAAATTAAATTCTTTGCATAAATTAATAAATGAGAATGGAATTTGACGTACAAGGTATCATTTTTTTTAATGGAACTAAGCATGTGAAATTAGTGGTGTGGCTACTTCTAGATAACAACAAATATGAATTCTTTAATCTCTATAGTGGGTGTCATTCTCAGTGGAAAGCATATATATATATATATATATATATATATATATATATATATATATATATATATATATATATATATAGATATATATATATATTTTTTTTTTTTTTTTTTTCTAAGTTAGGCTAATTCTATTACTGAAAAAATATTGTACACTGAGGCCTAAGCCTTTGCCTATCCATGCCTGAGTAATGGAAAAAAACAGCAGAGACAAAGTCTGGACTGCCCATAATGGGAAACCAGTCCGAATCAAAAAACGATTTCAAAAATTTAACTTGCTGCCCACGCAGGGGAAACCAGCAATTGCGCACAGTTTTTTATCAGTTGTTCAAGGTGAAATAGAAACCAACCAAGGAACCTAAAACCATCAGTTTTTCCAGAACCCCCATTAAAGAAACTAGAAAGCAAAATTCCAAAAACCTGAGAAAAGTAGACACGTGGCAGGTTATGTGGCAAACACGTGGTGGGTTGTGTGGCAAACACTTGGCAAGCAATGTGGTTGACTAGGAGCGAGGCAGAGATGACGGGTGTTCCTCCACGATGAAGCACCTATAATCCTCCATGTTGACACCTGCCTGTTGCGAGGCCTCTGTGTTGCCTTCTTGTTGCGCCGAATGTTCCTCCTCAATGAAACAACAATAAGGGTTTGTGACTTCTTCTTTATGCTGGTCTTGGTCTGCCTCCTTCCTCGTTTGTCCTATCTCCTTCTTTGTTCACCACTTCCCTGCTCCATGGGTGCTTGTCTGAGCCATGTCTAGTTCTTCTCTGGTGTGGCCACCACCTTCAGTGGTCTGCTCCTCAATTGCTCTAGTGCGACCACCACCTTCAGTGGCCTATCCCTCAATTGCTTGCTCCGTCTCGTGAAAGAAAATGGAGATAGTGGTGGTGATGATGGGCCTATTCATGGATGAACGAAAGGTGAATTGGGCAGACTAGAGATGCAGCTGTGAATGGGATGGAGTGCCTCTGGGAGACAAAGCAGAAATGGAAGGAATTCCACTGGGAGGCGAGGTAGGGGGCGTTGAATGGAGGCGGTAGATTGAGAGAAGCCTCTTCCACTATGGGTGTTTGGGTAGCACCCAGTAGTCTGCTGGGCCAGAGAGGAAGTGGAATCAGAAACTGGAGAATGATGGGGATGAGTCAGGCTTCCTCTACTTCTGCCCCTGCGACTGTGCATACGATGACGCGTTCTTGGCATGTTGGCTCTAGAAGTTTGATAATTTCTTCCGGGATTAGGCTCAGAGTGATGCAGAGGCTCAGTAGAATTTACAGGCTGCTCAGAGGAGGGACTAGTGGCAGAGGCCGAGTGAAAGATGAAATGGCAAGCCAGGCTCTGCGTGAAGTGAATACCCGTGCCTAAATCAATACACCGGAGGAGGTGGCAGTGCGAGAGCTGGGTGTTGCAGCGGCTTGAAGGCAGAGGCATTGCAGTGGCAGAGGATGACAAATAGGTGCAGTGGTAAGATTATCACTGGAATTCATATTTGCGTAGAGCCGAGGTGGGTGGTTGCTTACAGGTTGGAGACGGCACCCCCTTAAATGCCATTTATGGCTATTGTTAATGCCAGTTTTAGACTAGTGTGCCAGACTATAGAAGGTCGTGTGGGCTAGCCACATGCTGTTTCGTTCGACCACCACTTCATTGTCCTTGTTGAGCACCCGCATCCGGGAAATGTGTTTCCTTGTGCACCAGGTCAGTGCATGCTTGTAATTGAGCTTGGTCATGTAACATATTGATTATTCCAGATTGTAGGACCTGATCATGTTCAACTCCTATGTTTGCCAAAAGATCAACGACCTTGTTGTTTTCTCTTTTGACGTGAATGAAGGTGGTAGATCATCTTTTTTTCGTCCATTGCTCTACTAGTTCGAGTCTGGTCACTAGTCTCTAGCTGGTAGCGACTCTCGAAGCTGTGGTTCCCAGTTGTATTTGGGTAACCATGTGTATCAGAATTTGGGAGTCCCCTTATATTATAATAGGATGAAAATTATGTTGATGTGCTAAGTTCATACCTTTCCACAGTCCTTCCAGTTCTGTAGAATTATTTGTGTCCCATCCAATTGAAGCAAAGTATATTAGCAGAGGTCAGCCTTCGTGATCTTTGAAAATTCCACCATGTCCTGCTTTGCCTGGGTTGCCTTTTGAGGCCCCATCAAAGTTTAGTTTGATCACATTTGTTGGAGGGGGACTCCAATGTGATGGTTGCTTGTTGATCGTGCTTGCTTTGTTGGGATCAATTTGAACCTATGGGAGCTTTAATTTCTAGTTGTCCCATATACTATGTTCCTGTGCCTGGGTGGGAAAGTCCTCAACACTCCACTATTGGAGGGCTAGGTTTTCTTGAATATTCTGACATAAATTGGTCCAGATGATCTCCAAAGTAGTGCTTTGATTTTTGAAAATTATTTTGTTTCTTTCCTTCCAAATTGTCTAGGAAAGGAAGCTCGGGAGAATTGTCCATAGTGCATTTAGAAGTTTTCTTTTATTTGGCACAGGGGTCCAATTAAAAATGGTGCCCCTGATATCCCCTAAGATTCTGCAAGGTCGTTGATATATGAAGGTGAGTTTTTCCCATAATTGGTTAGCCATGTAGCAGGAGTCCATGAGGTGTTGTATAGTTTCTCCTTGTTTTTGACAATTAGGACAATAAGAGGGTCCCTGGAATCCTCTTTTAATTAAATTATCCCAAGTGAGAATTCTTTGATGATAGAGCAACCAAGTAAAAGTAGAGATTTTGGGCCATATTCCTGTAGTCCATAGACAATTCCAAGCAGGATCAACTGGTTCCTATGTTTGGAGCATCAACTTATATGCTTCTTTTGTTGTGTAAGTTCCCCTAGGAGTGTAACCCCATCTCAGAACATCTTTTCCATTAGTACATCTGATTTTCCTGCTGGTGAGTTCTTTGTGTAGATCCGTGTTATAGGCTTCAGTTGCATGCTGTATTATCTGTTCAATAGGTTTCCATTGCCTAAAGCCTTGATTGGTACTTTGAGTCCAATATTGTGCTACCTGGTCAGTCTGGTTGATGTTATTTCCATCGTGATTTATAAAGGGAAGTATTTCTGCAATTTTTGGCCTCTGTTGCCATGAATCCATCCAAAAACACACAATTCGCCCCTCGCATATCTCCCAGAAGTTGTGCTTTTGTATTAGCTCTCTATGTTGTTTTGTTGCATTCCAGATTAGAGATCCCGTGTCTGTGGTGGTGATTCTAATAAGCTCTTCCTGTGGATGATTGTTCGCATATTTTGCATTCCATATTTGGGCCCATGGCTTTTGTGTATTTGAAACCCACTGCCACCATATTCGTGCTCCCATTAAAGTGTTACTGTGTTGTGGGTCTCGTAGTCCTAGACCCCATTGTTTTTTTGGTGTGCAGACCATGACCCATTTTACTAGCACCCATTTACAGTTTTGCCTTGTGGAGCCCCATAAAAAGTTGAGTTGCAAAATTTTGATCTTTTTGAGTGCCCATTTCGGTGCTACAAGAACTAGAAGAGATAGAGAGGCATGGATTGTAAAACTACCTTTATCAGAATGAGCTTGTTGTCCATGTTTAGAGTTCTGTAGGTCCAGGACGATAGGTGGCTTTTAAATTTTCTAAATGAGTTGTTGCCAAGAGGCATGCTTTAAGGTTGATTCGATCAGTGGAGAGCACAAATATTTAGATGGAAGTTTAGCTTGTGATAATCCTATGATTCTGGCAATTATTCTTTGAGTGGCAAGAGGAGTGTGGAAAAAAAAATTGAGATTTAGTAGTATTAATGGTGGTTCCTGAGGCCATTGAAAAGGTTTCTAGTAGAGCTTTGAAGGCATGGGCTTCACTAACAGAAGGATGTCTGAACAACATATTTTCATCAACAAATTGTTGATGAGTTATAGCAGGGGTTCCATGGGCAGAGATGCCTCTGAGGTCATGAGATTGAGCAACATTCTTTATAAGGTGACCCAGACCTTCTGCCATAATAATAAAGAGAAGGGGGATAAAGGGTCCCATTGACGAATTCCTCTGGAAGGGGAGTAGGGTTTGGAGGGGATTCCATTAACAAGGATGGAGCAAATGGGGGAGGATATGATATTCATAAGCCATCTAACCCAGGTCGGGCAAAAGTCGAAGGCAGTAAGCAATTATTTTATATAAGACCAACTTAGTTTGTTGAAAGCTTTAGAGAGATTGATTTTAAGAAACATACCTGCCTGTTTATTCCTTTTTAATGAATGAATTATTTCATGAGTCAATATGATGCCATCCAAGATTTGACATCCTTCAACATAGCCAGACTGTTCTGGCGAAATGAGAAGAGGGAGAAGTGGTTTGAGGCAATTGGCAATGACTTTCAAAATGATTTTGTAAATGAAATTGCACAAAGCAATGGGCCTGAACTTCTCCGGAGTACTCGGCTAATCTTCTTTGGGAATGAGAGCTATCAATGTTGCATTGAGAGAAGGAAGTAGCCAATGCATAGCTCGTGATTCTTCTACCACTTTCCAGACTTCCTCTTTGATTAAATCCCAAAAGTGATGGTAGAAGTTAGAGGTGAAGCCATCAGGTCCTGGAGCCTTCCCATCTTTCAGTTGATCTGAAGCTGTTTCTACTTCCATCATAGTTACCGGTCACAGCAAGAGCTGATTGTGCTCTTCTGTTATAATTCTAGGAATATGTTGGAGTATTTCGTTTATTGCAGGCTGTCTATCTGTAGGCGGCTCTTGATGTATTGTTTGAAAGTGATTAGTGAGCTCTCTCTCAATATCTTCCTGTTTCTCCATTCTCTCTCCCTGTGGATTTTGAATATGCGAAATGGTATTATTCATTCTTATTTGGATAGTTGTGCGATGAAAGAATTTGGTATTTATTTCCACTTCTTTTAGCCATCTGATTCTTGACTTTAGTTTCCAAAGCATTTCCTCTTGTTTCCTTATTTCTTCCAATTGTGTGAGAAGAGCTTGTTCTTGACTTGCTAAAGTCTCAGTTCTGCCTCCTGTAATGATCTTCTGTTGTAGCTCTTTCATACTTTGCTCGAGCACTTTTTGGCCTTGAAAGATATTACCGAATGTGGTGTGATTCCAGTACTTGATTTTCCTTTTGATATGCTTCAACCTCTGTTGGAATTTATACATAGTTGAACCGCTAAAGGGGATAAAGCTCTCCTAAGTTGATTTGACCATATTTTTGAAATCAGGGTGAGTGAGCCAAAAAGTTTCAAATCTAAAGGGTTTCCTATTTGAATTTCCAAGACCCGTCCATTGCAGGGAAATGGGCCAACGATTTGAGCCTGCAATGGGGAGTATTGAGGTGGAAATATCACCTTCTAGATGTACTGAGTTATCGGAGATGAGGAATCTGTCCAACCTGGATGTGATTTGTTGAGAGCCCGACCTTTTATTATTCCATGTGAAAAGATCATTATCAAATGGTAAATCAATTAGCCAATTATTTTGAATGTATTCTTTGAAACTACTGCTTTCACTGTCTAATTTCCTTCTACCTCCTTGTTTTTCCTCCAGCCAAGTGATCATATTGAAGTCACTGCCTGTGATCCATAGTGGATATGTTCTTGTGGAATTGAGAGCTTCCAACGATTTTAGCAACATATTCTTTTGCAGAGTATCTTGTGGGAAGTATACATTTGTCAAGTGACCATGTATATTGGTTCCGATGATGTGAAAAATGGCTTCGATGAAATGATGAGAAGCATGGAAGTCTGTAAGGGAGATGTGCTACATGTTCTAGGCTATTGCAAGCCCCCCCAAAGCTCCCGTAGCATCTACTGTGACAGTTTGGCATCCCGACTAGGCTTTGGATAAAATGGAAGCTAAGGTGCTAGTATTACATTTTGTTTCCTGCATGAAGAAAATATGTTGTCTTTCATGCTGTATCATGTTCTTTATCATCCTGTATTTCTCGGGACAATTAAGTCCTCGAACATTCCATGAGATGAGCTTCATGGTTGACCGGTAGGTAAGGATCTGTAGTATTTAGTCAACTTGGAGCACCTTCCAGACTCCACTAGCATTTCCCCAATGAGGATGGTGCGTTGTAAATCTATCTTTCAGCCTCTTTTCTTCCCATCTTTGGTAATGTGTTTCCCATCCCAGCTGCTTCCTTGTTGTATGCCTAGTGTGCTATGCTGGTGCACTCTTGATAGTACTACTTCTAGATTTTCAAGTTGCCTGTCCGGTATTTTGTCAAACTCTTTCTTGTTGCATGCTTGTTCTAGACTAAAAATGTCTAGGTCTCCTAGATCAAAGCTTTCAGGTTCTTCTTCCATGTGACTTTGTTGACTGCTCTCATCCATGTGGTGGGTTGTGTTGAGTGGATCTATCAACAAGTTGTCAATGTCCATTCCTTTTGTGGACCATAGGGCTTTGTTGTGATCTTGAAGGGGGATAGGTTGCAAGGTTGTTGGTTGCGGATCTGAGTTATTCGCTAATGATGGTTGAGTATCATCATTAGGAGTAGGTACAAAAAAAAATTTGGTGGATGGCGCGGAAGTTGTCTTAGCGATATTGGAAGGATTTGATTATGGCATATCTAGGTTTGACAGAAGGTCAAAATTGTTGCCGGAGGATGGTGCATCAGAGGATGGTTTTACATTTTTTGGTGTTGTAGGGGGTTTTTTGTTATGCTTCTTTCTATTAGCGACTTTGGTAAACCCTTCCGCATCAGATTTTCCCCCATGGTCTGTGGATTTAGGAGGGGCATTTATAGGACAATCACAGAATAAATGTCCATGGGTGTGGCATTTCCTGCATCTAAAGGGAACATTTTCATAATCTATGGGTTGAATCCATTCAAAGTCATCTTGAAGGAGACTTACCGAATCTGTGAGTGCCTTGTCGAGTTTCATGTAAACACAGATGTGAGCGTATGAGGTGTACCGACGAAGCTTTGTTTCCTCTGCAATCTTTATGAATTATCCTAGCCCATTGCCAATAGCTTTAAGTGATTCTTCATCCCAGTATTCCAGAGGTAAGGAATACATGCAAATCCAGACTAGTGCCTAGTTGAAATCTTCCTTGTTTGGATTGAATCTTTCTATCCAGTCTCGTAGATATAGACCCGCAACATTGAAAAAGTAAGGTCCTCCATCTAGAACATGATTTCTATCTTCAATGCAGTTGAAGATGGCTGTAAAAAAACCTTTGGGGCCTAGCTGTAGGGTTACATGTCCCTTGGGTTTCCACTTTGAGGTTATCCATCCTTGCAGAGCTTTTTTGGTAGGCCAGTAACCTATAGATTTTCCTATCAGTGCATGGTCTTTCATATATTGTATTTGTGCATTGATTCGATGACTGGGTAAGCCAATCTTGGGTCGTTCCACTGAAATGGGCTTACAAGTGGATGACGATGCCTTCTTTGGTTCTTCGGGTGCTGCAGGGTTGTTTTCTTTTTCCAGTTTTCAGATCTGTTGGTTCGTTCTTTTCCTGCTACTGTGCAGGCTGTACCGGTGGCTATTCTGCTCTTCCAGTTGAGGGCTGTTCATTTTCTTCCCTATGAGGCCTACTTACATTGTTGTGGCCTATCGGGGGAGGCCCTGCGGCCTCCCCCATCGTGACGTTCATTGGTTGTTTCTACCAATTCAGCCAGACCGGCGCTGGCAGCAGTGCTGCTTGATTCAGAGTCAACTTTCTCTGTCTCTACGCCATGTAAGGGTTTGTCAGAAACCTTAGTCTGTCATTTTCCTCTGCTCACGAGCTCACGCCTCTAGTGGAAAGCATAGTTACCAGAAATGGTTATGGAAAATTAAAAATATTATTTTTAACGATTTATGGGAAGGTATTTGCGAATGAAAGGATGAAAATGAACCAAAAAATCTTAAAGGCGAAAAGAAACTTGCAATGTGGAGGAATAAGGATAAAAATGCATATGCATTGATTTTTGCTTCAATAACAGAAGAGGTAAGTTGCAATATACTTTCTAGCACCACAACATTTGAAGCATTGAATAAGCTAAAAGAACTTTATGACTCTCATTTAAAGCTGGAAATGATAAAACACACTTTTAAAAGTTATAGATGAGGTAAGCTAGGTCATAGTGCCCCAAATTGTCACACTCCTTGGGAAAAGATTAATTAGAAGAAAGAATTAGACCGTGAGAAACAACAACCTCTTGACAAAGGAAAATACTTGAGTCCACCCACTATATTATTGCACATTGTAATTTTAATATGAATTATGTCTTTAGCACTACTTTATATAATAGGAAAGATACTTGGATTTTTGATATTGGAGGCACTTTCCATATAACCTTTAGAAGATATTTTTTGAAACATTCAATGATAATATTAATGTAGTTTACTTTGTTTATAAATCACAAGTAAAGCCTCCATTAATTGGATCTAATCGATTAAAAATATCATGACTTGTTGATTATATTTTACACGATGTCCTTTACATTCCTCAATTTCACAAAAAAATGATGTATCTCATACATATCAAGCACCAAGGGAATTTTATGCATATCATGTTCTACATTCAATTCTACTCATTTGGTTCAACAAAGTGATACTGTGTCTTCCAGTTTGTTGTGTCATGCTCATTTTGTTCATATAAATTATGATAACTTCGGGATTATGAGACAACAAGGCATTAAAGAGCTTCCTATTGTTCCAAAAAATCTTACTCTGTGTGATGCTTGTATTTTAGGCAAGCACAGTAAGCATCATTTTCATAACTCTACTTCTAGAGCTTCCAAAAAATTAGGTCTCATATATTCCGATTTATGTGGACCTATGTCTGTTCCATCTGTCAATGGTAAGAAATATATGTTGACTTTTATGGATGACTACTTGAGGGTGTTTTGGGTTTATCTATTGAAAAAGAAGCCACAAGTTTTTGAAACTTTTGAAAATTTTCATTTATGAATTAAAAATGAAACTCAACTTAACATTGGCACTCTACGATTTGATAATGGTGGTGAATACACATCTCATTTTTTTAAAAGTATTTGTAGGAAAATGGCATCAAACATCAAACTACAATTCCTTATAGTCTGTAGAAAAATGGTGTTGCAGAACGTATGAATAGAACTTTGGTAAACATGGTGAGATCAATAATGTTTTTTTAGAATGTTAAGTTGATGTTTTGGGGACAATAAATGCTTTGTGTAGCCTATATTCACAATTGTTGTCCTTATTTTGTCATCAATAATGATTCTTCTTATGAAATGTGGTATAATTGATTTGCTGTAATTCAACATTTTAGAGTTTTTTGTTCTATGCTATGCATTGGTTCCTAAACATCAGTACAACAAATTGGGTGCTAGGAGTCATAAATGTATTTTCTTGGGATATTTTACTACTTCAAAAGCTTACAGGTTATATGATGAGGAGAAAAACAAATTTATTCTATTACGAGATGTATTTTTCTTGAATCTGCTAAAGATGTTTCCACTATTGATAGACAAGTCAATCATTTAGGTAGATTTTCTTCGAAGAAATTTATTATGAATCAGATAATGATCTTCCACATTCTGAAGGGGGGATTCCTATTCTAGATCAGTCTATGGAATTTCCTGCAGTAAATATGCCATCTTTAACACTAGGTAATGATAATGTTTCTGCTAAAGAGAAATTGGATGATAGTAATGTTTCTACAGGATTAGAAATTTCTCTTGGAGAACTTGTTCTTGAGCCTGTTTTTCAAGACAAGAAATCACCACAACAATCTCTATGAAGGTGAACTCACATCAGGACATTGCCAAGAAAGTGTTATGATTTTGATATAGGGAATTATTCTAAACATAATAGAGGAAATCAAGGAGATATTACCTCAAGTTTAGGAAACACCTCTCATAATTTTAAATTTAATTTCTCTTTTGTTGATGAACCAAATATTTTTGAAGAATTTATTGGTAATGATGAATGGAAAGATGCAATGTAAAGGGAAGATGATGCCATCATAAAGAATGGCACTTGGAGGCTAGCAGATCTTCCTGTTGGTACCAAACCCATTGGTTGTAAGTGTGTTTATAAAATCAAGTATAAGGATGATGGTTCTCTTGATAAGTACAAAGAAAGACTTGTAGCGAAGGGGTATGCACAAAACCAAGGTGTTGATTATACAGAAACGTTTGCTACTACAGCTAAATGGGTCACCATTAGAACTTTGTTTTCTCTTGCAGCTCAGAAGGGATGTGAAATACACCATATGGATGTAAAAACAACCTTTTTGAATGGAGATTTGAAGGGGGATGCTTATAAGTTTCAACCAGAGGGTTTTTGTGTCAAAGGAAAAGAACAAAAAGTATGTAAATTGGTGAAATCTTTGTATGGTTTGAAACAAACATCTCTTGCATGGTATGAAAAGTTAACTGAACATCTTCTCAAATTGAATTATAAGTTTTTTGACCCAGATGATGCAACTCTCTTTGTCAAGAAATTTGAGAGATTTGTTCTATATCTAGTTGTCTATATTGATGATTTGATGATCACAGGGATCAATGATGATTATATATAATCTGTTAAAAGGAAGCTACAAAATATTTTTGATATGACAAATTTGGGTTTGCTTCATTACTATTTAGGAATTGAAGTTGATAAAAGAACCCAACATATTTTTATTTCTTAGAAAATGTATATTGTACAGTTATTGAATAAGTTTGGAATGCATGATTGTAATCTCGTTTCTACTCCAATGGAGTATAACTAAAACACACTTCAAATGAAGGAAGTGCATTTGAAGATCCAACAAAGTACACGTAGCTTGTTGGAAGTTTGAATTTTCTAACTACTACTTGTCGTGACATAGATTTTGTTGTAAGAATACTTTCTAGGTTTATGCATCAACCCTATGAAGCTCATTGGATTGCAACAAAACACGTGTTCAAGTATTTGGAAGACACTAAGTCATATGGAATCAAATATTTCAAGGTTTCAGACTTCCATCTAACTAGTTATTCATATTCTAATTTTGATGGAGATAAGGAGCATGGGGTCTCTAGTTTTGGTTATTTGTTGAATCTTTGATCATCAAATATTAGTTGTAGATCATGAAAGCAGTTTCTTCCTACTAATTCTAGCACTGAAGCGAATATGCTACGACAGCTCAAGCTACGAAAGAAATAATTTAGCTTCAAAAAGTACTTGAAGATTTGCAAAAGAAACAAAATTCTTCAACTCCTTATTCATTGGCAATTCTTCTGCAATTCAATTGGCCAAGAATCACAAATTTCATGATCGAAGCAAACACATCAACACCAAATATCACTTCATTTGACTTTATGTAAAGGCCAAAGTCACTCATCTGACAAATTGTACTACTTCAGAGTGGATCACATATATCTTTACCAAACCATTGGGATGTGAAAAGTATGAAAAGTTCATAATGTTACTTGCCATGTGAGATGTCCCTTCGGATTAAGGGGGGAATTTTAACTAATCCTTCGGGATTATGTTTGTATAATAGTAATTAGTTACTATTTTTTATTTTTTCGTTAATAAGTTATTGAGACAAAGTTGTTTCGACCTTAGATTTGTAGAAATGAATTTTCATTATGAATGCAATAAATTTTCATTGTGGAGTTTATTCATGGCCTATCTATACGATTTACTATTTTTTCCTAGTGTTTAGACCCTTCTACTATTAAGTAAAGAGTGAGTTTCTACTTCTTAGTTGGTTGTGCACCATTGCTTTATTAGTTTCTCTTTGCGTAACTTGCATGGATACTATTTGTAAAATCCTCGTCAAATAATTGAGGATAGCTTAGTGTTCCAACTCAACTCTTTGTTTATTGTATTTTTAAGCGATCTTATCTATTTCAATATGACACATGATCTAAGAAATTTGTCATATATGTATTATGTTCTTGTTTTGAGAAATTTATTTTATATTTATTACATTTTTGGGCTTTGAAAGTTCTTTCACAAGCTTGTTATCCTTATTAAATTTGAAAAGTTTAATGATCATTATTTGAGATAGATTATTTAAAAACCTTGAACATGACCTTGAGTAATGGGTTTTGTTTGTAGTGAGATGAACTTCCAAATCTTGTATTCCTCCAATGTGATAATTTACAAATAACCAAGTTATAAATTCAACGCATAAACAAAGGCAATATAATATAACTATTCTCATACATGGCTTCCCCTAACTGAGAGGAGGTTCTGAAGTTAATAGGGCTCTCCTAGCAGATATAACTTCCTGCTGCTTGGCCGGATTGGGCATCACTTCTTTCACTCCATTGGCCGTACAGAATCGGTCCATCCATGCGCGTAACAACGGCACCTTCTCCACATCTATTAAAACGGTATCTGTAGCTTTCTCGAGGCCTTTGAGAAACGGTAACATACTGCCCAGTGCGATGTCAACCCAGCCTATCTCATCTCCTCCAAAATACTGTTTTCCTGAGAAGCAGCCGTTCGTTCGCAGAGCATCCTCTATCGAAAGAAAGCTTGCCACCGATTCTTCCGCTGCTTTATGTTGCTGCTCTCCCTGGCCAAATAAGACTCCTCTCAGACATTGAAGGAGCTGAGGCCACACATAATAAGCATGAGTTTGCTACAAAATAGAAAAAAAGGTAATGGAGACTCTCAAAAATACAAATAAATGAGAAGGATGAGAAGTGGATGCTGATGATTATTATGAAGCATCTGAATCACCTTGTCGTCTATGAAGGCAGTCCAGAAGCGGGCAATGGCTCGATCATATGGATCTTTGGGCAAGAGCTTTGGCGCATTCTTGTCCCATACCTCCTCGATGTACTGCACAATAATCATGGATTCACAAACAGGCTTTCCATTGTGGATAAGCACTGGAATCTTCTTGTGAACAGGGTTTGATTGCAGCAGCAGCTCGCTCTTATTTTGCATATTCTCTTCGATTAACTCATAATGGATCCCTTTGAGAGACAACGCTATACAAACCCTGAGGACGAATGGACTTTCCCTCAAACCTAAAACTTTCACTTGCGCCCTTTCTCCACAGGCCTCCTCCGCCATCGCACTGAAAATGTATTGTAATGCAAGGTTTTCTTTGCCTCAGAATTGCATCTGTACATGTTATGCTACTACCCAAACCCCGTAAATATATAGCCTCCCCACGAGCGCTAGGTGCTCCACCAAGGTGTCCCGACTTTCAATGAAAGCTAGTTGCTATCCAAGTCTGAATAAAAAAATGTCAGAACATAATTTATATGGGGGAGACGTAATGCATGATGTGGCAGCTGATTTAAATTATAAAGCAAAACCTAAAGTATACAGCGGAAACGTAACGCATGATCTAACATACACACCCCGAAACAATATTTTTTGAACCCTTTCCTCTAATTAAGGCATGATCTAATATACACACCCGGAAACATTTTTATTTGAACCTTTTTATCGAATTACAGGTATTGGTCATATGTCTTTTTAATAGAAATGGAAACATAAACTGTTATTAAATAGTAAATTTTAATTCTTTAGAAAAAATACAAATTAAAAGTACAAGTAAATTTAATATTCTATTTTTTTATAAAACATTACATTTATACCATTTAAATAAATAAAACTTGATATTCCAAAAAAACTGTCGAAAAATGACAAAAACGCGGTGACACTACTGCATTTTAAATGGCTTTCACAGTTACTATTGTCTGAGAGGCTGTCAGTACGTCACGTTGTCTATGACCTGTGCCACGAGCACTATCTAGAATCGATTTGATCAACTTACATGTGTATAAGTGTATTTGATCCGGTAGTTTTACGAGGTCATCAAATACTCTGAAAAAATATTGGAAATTTTCGGATGTGTTCCATAAAATTTGGTAGAATATTTTTTAAATATGAGTTATTGCTGTTAAGTTTCGGGATTTTGAGTTGTGATGATATTAAATCTTTTTTCTTTTTTTATTATCAATAAAACTATTCAGACACTTTCATGGTCAGATTGAAAAAAATTAGTTTTGACGAAAATAATTACTCCAGTTTTGGTAGTATTGAGAGCTTAAATTCGTCCAATAATTATTCTAATTTTCGTAGTATTGAAGTTTGATTAATATTGAAAGTTGCACAATATTAAATAGTTTAAGTTTGATACTATTGAAGGTTTTAAAAAGGTAAAATTTGGTTGCACAACAATAGATAGTTATGTATGGTTATGATGGGACAATTCATAGTGGTATGGATAGCAATTGAAAGTGGAATAATTACCGGGAAAAGAAAAATTCGAAACATAATGATAATGAATTAAAGGGTAATTTTTTATTCCCAAATACTTTAAGAATATTGTCAACGGCACTATGTATTTAAGACAAATGGGAATGTGAGTGACACACGAGTTTAAGACAAAGACAAATGGGAATGTGAGTGACACACGAGTTTTCCTAGTTGTTCATAAGATTGTTCGTAGGTATGCTTAATAGTCCCTGTCATCTGGAAATGGCATGGACTATAGGAATTGGTTTTTAGTGATTTAGTATTACTTGGTCTTTTTTTGGCCTTCTTTTTTCTAAACTTTCTTAAACTTTCTTATTAACTTTCTTAAACTTTCTTATTTCATGTTGCTTATTTACCCTGTCATTGAACTTGATGGTCTTATTTGGCCTCTTCCCGAGGCGGAAGAACTTTCTTAAACTTTCTTATTAACTTTCTTAAACTTTCTTATTTCATGTTGCTTATTTACCCTGTCATTGAACTTGATGGTCTTATTTGGCCTCTTCCCGAGGCGGAAGAGGCTGGACTATAGGTTATTCGGTTTTAGGTTGTTCATTTTTTTTAAATGTTTTGGACTACCGAACTAATGTTAACATTAGTTTGTTTCAGTTGCCTGCAAATAGTTTGTTTGAGTTGCCTGCAGAGTTGCTTGTTATGGTTGCATGCTATGGTTGCAGTGGATTTTCTATGGTTGCAGTGGAGCGGCACCTTCAGGAACACGTTCAAGTACACGTGGATTCATGCATATTACAGACCACATGGCGGTTGCACAACATGTCTATCTATAGTTGTATTTCACAGATTCCGCCATCTGTGAGTGCATGTTTGTGCCGTGGCGCCTTGCAGTCCTGCATGAACATCGATCAACTTAAACAGTACCATGCCCACATGCTCAGAAAGAGGCTTCACCAAAACAGTGTTTTATACAACAAACTTGTGAGCATGTACGCCATGAATGGCAACATGGAGAATGCACGCTATGCCAGACAGGTATACTTTCACTGTTGTATTCAATACATGTGCTTCTCTGTTAGCTTTGCAAGAGGGAAAACTGATTCATGAACACATAATTAGAAGGGGATTTTAGCCTGTTACCGTTGTTCTTACCCATCGTTGTTTTGAAGTTAAGGAGCGTCGTTGTTCTTACCCGTCGTTGTTTTGAAGTTAAGGAGATGAACCCTCCACAACTTAAACAGTACCATGCCCACATGCTAGAAACATGGAGAATGCACGCTATGCCAGACATGTATACTTTCCCTGTTGTATTCAATGCCTATGCTTCTCTGTTAGCTTTGCAAGAGGGAAAACTGATTCGGGAAAACTGATTCATGAACATATAATTAGAAGGGGATTTCAGCCCGTTACCTTTTTTCTTACCTGTAGTTGTTTTGAAGTTAAGAAGAGGAACCCTCCAGACGCCGAATCTCCACATCTATCGGGAATAAACTGGGATGAATACACAGGCGGTGCTTGATACTGAAATTAGACCTCGCTAGCTAAACCTGGTCTACCTCGTCCTGCTATTAGGCTGGATCCTCGCTATTTGTTGCTTCCTGCAAAATTAGATTAGGCCGACTCATCATAGCATTGGTGGCCATAATAGCTCCTGTACATCTTTGTGGTTGCAAGTTGGTGCCTTCACAAGTTCTCCCTTAGCACCTGCGAGAACATCGAAACCACTCTGGGCTAGTAAGCTTCACAAGGCCTAGCCCTCAGGTTGTTCTTCCTGTCAGTCAGATCCCAGTCGAGTTTTAATGATAGATTCTCTCCCTCAGGTGGTTCTTCCTGTGGGTCCGATCCCAGAGATAGACTTTCCTGTAAAAAGATGAGGTAGGAATAAGGAAGAGCGAGTTGTTGGTAGCCACTTCCGGCTGGATTTCTGAACTGAGTCACATATGTTAGCTTTGATGCAACGTTAAGTGGCGTGGTTAGGGATTGCATGCTATGTAATGGAGACAAAGGACGAACAGGGGAGGCACTTGGCTCTCATGCGAGGGCCCACATAGTCCACTAACTTGGTTTTTTATTTTTTTTATTACACATTATATTTAAGTGATATATATTTAATTTATGACGTTGATGTTATTCATAAGAGCTATCTGATTAGTCAGAATTATTGTAAGGCTAGGAGAATAGAATGAATTGCTGGAGTCGGCTACAGAAATCTTGTATGGATTGATCCATGTCCATTATATTTTAACAAGCAAGGGAATGAATGCCATGGTCAGTAGTGTTGGAAGCATAGTGAATATTGTGTTGTCTAGGAGTTTATGCTGATTCATTGTTCAATCCTAGTATTCAATTTGATGTTTCTAGAATATTGATTTTGGAAGATGTCCAAGAGTTTACTGTTTAGGCAAAAATGTCTCCCAGTTGGCCAGTTTGACATTCCCAGTGTATAGACACCAATTTTGTATCATAGTCTGATATAAGAATTCACGCACTACATTCATATTATTATGTTCGCATGATGCGCGGGTTGTACGATTTTTTAGGGAAATTTATGTGTTTTGCTCTTTATTTACAGTTGTAGAAATCATCTGCCTTGTCGTAGCTTAATTGATTTTCACAGCTTTGTTTGATCACTTCTGTTTATGCCATAATAGCAAGGCTTTATGGTTGTTTTTCTTTTATGCCAAGTTGTTTTTCAGGGGATTAACTTTAATTTTGTTCGTCCTGTGGCCTAACAGCATTGGTCCAGATTTAGCTACCATTTACCATAAATTTATGGCCAACATATATGGACATTCGGACATGCTTTCCATTATCTTGAGAGCTGATTCTAACAACCTGCTATCTTACGAAATGCCCATGTCTCTTTCCCAGAAATTAAATATAGAATTTTCTTGTAAATATCATAAGTGTTATAAGAAACAATGGACTACCTCAGAGCTCTGTTGAAAGTGGTGACACTTTTATTTTATCCTTGGCATCTTGCAGTCGCAGTCAAAGTTGCAGACAATTCTTTTAAAAGCTTTCGAACTTACTATTTTTTATCCTTAGTTAAGGGTATAATCCACTACTTGCAACAAAGTGGGCTTGGTTTAGCATTTTTGGTGTGTATCATTTTTGTTTCCTCGGAAAAAAATTGCATTTCTATTGATAGGAAAATAAAGCATTATTTACATGCATATTCATTCTCAACCATCCAGCAGCTTGAAGGGTTGAGGAAACAAAAATTGCATTTATATTCATAGGAAAATAAATCATTTTGTACATGCATATTCATTCTCAACCATCCAACAGCTTGAAGGGCCTTACAAAAGAGCTCGGAAGGACTTGCCTTCAAAAAGAAGCAACAACAACAAAAAAGGCTCCAATTACAAGTCATAACAGAGTCATAGACCTATAATACCAACATCATGGTGCTGGCCAAATGTTCATATACAGAAAAGACTAGTGTCGTGTTCTTAAATTTTTCTTGAGACTTACTGTATCAAATTGCTATTACCATCAATTATGTTATCATGTTTCAACAATGCACATTTAATCTCTTGATCTCATGAACTTCCATATGAAATTAATAGATTGCGAATCCCCAAAGATGAGAGAAGCAATATGCACTTTTAAGCATTCGAGACCCTCTGATTCTTTTGAGTTATATTGGCGAGAAAATGTGATCAACCAACAGAATCAGAGTCCCCCTATTCACAAGCCAACACAGTGTTGAAACTGCTAAGACAAATGGCAAATGCCTGAAAAGCTGGGAAGGGATATTGCTAATCCATAGTGAACAGATCCTTTCCAACCTTTGGAAATTTCTTTACAAATGCAACTATCACTCATCCTTGAGAATTCAAACTCCAGCATTGAAGCTGCTCATGCCACCTTGGGGCTTTGTTCTTCAAGATCAATGTATCATATTTCAAGTTCCCACTATTGAGAGGCCCAGAAAAAGCACTACTTTCACTAAAGACTCACTTGGAGTGAAAGCAACGTAAAGATGTAAAGATGTTAGAGGCTCCACTAGAGTACTAGATGGATTTTCAACCGTTGAAGTGTTCATTCCTACTTCTATGGCTGATGCTGGGATAGAATGCATGGTACTTTGCATTCACCTTGGACCCCTTGTACTCAAACCATCCAATTCATAGGCAATCTGAGCAACGTTATAGCTACTAGCCTTTGGGTACAACAATCCTCAATCCTGTGTAGCCTTCATTCAATATAGCAGTTACAGTCCTCAATCCTGTGTAGCCTTCATTCAATATAGCAGTTTCCTTCATTCAATATAGCAGTTCATTCAATATAGCAGTTTTAATTGTTGCAGAAACCACAAATTACAACAGTTTTATTTTATGCATGTGAAGCATATTGTGTTTCCTAATACTTGACTACTATGATTTTGAGCTTATCAGCCTGCCTAGATTTCTTCTTTGTTTACTGGCATTTACCCTTGCAGCAGGTACCCATCAAGAAACATAGATCGTTGCCATTTGATTATGGGCTCACGTGCAGTAATGAGCTAAGTGGATTTGAGATCTTAACAGCCTTCTTTAAACCAGGAATTTTAAACCAGGAATATTGTGTTGCCATTGATATCAATGGAACCCAAGAAATTAAATTAATCATTATTTAGAAAGAAGATCCATTATCAATTCTGGGAATTCTTATAATGTGGAAAGCTTGAATATCAGTTGCGTGTTTAATTATCACAATAATAACACTATTTCTTTAAGCATAAAAATAACGATGAATCATGAATGTATCGAAGTAGCGTAGTGTGATTTGTACTGAGTTATAAAGACTGATATTCACTTTTATGAACAGATAACAGGTGTACTGGCCTTTTGCTAGATGCATCATCCTTTATGCACCCAAGGATTCTTTCAAGTTCAGTTTTGGATGATCACAGTGAGGGGAAAGGGACTTTGCCAAAGACTGTTAAACCAAAGGCTCCATTGATGTTTGATGGCCATCCACAAACACCAGGTGTTAATCACCCATCTTTTGCAAATGCTCTGTCCCATCAAAGTGCTGACAAGAAACTCCAGCTCTTGCAGAGCTCCAAGGCTTCCCCTGCCAACGTTCTCAGTCAAGGAATTCAACATTATACACAGAACCCAGCAAACCGTCTTACTAAGGCCTTAATTTTTTCTTTTCCACCAGGAGCAGGAATGAATATTGGCCTAGAAGTAGCAACAGATACACAGAATATTTTAGGAGTCCCTGACTCTGGCTGTGCTCTCTCTCTTCTGTCAACACAGTCATTGAGCTCAAGGGATCTAGGATCAGATTCATTAGATCTGGCCACTCGACCAGGTGCCACATTGGAACAGTGTATGCATGAGAATCATTCTCCAATGGATCAAATTTCACTGCAAGGAATGCAACATAATTTTCGTCTAACTAGAAGCTCCGAGTATTGTACAGGTCTCATCTCTAATGGATATCCTCTTTCTGGCATAAATTTTACTGAAAAGGTTCAAGTGGGAACACTTGCTCCTAATATTGGGGGTAATGGAAACTTTGAAACCTCTATGCATGGATTTCTGAAACGACAAAAATTTAGAAGTTCTAATGATGCAAGATTAAAAGATGTTCGACATACCATCGATTTAAGGAACAGGTCCTCACTGACACAGGGCAATGATTCACATGTTCCATCACTTTGTGACTTTCAAGCCATTGTTGTTCCAGCCGACTGTTGAGTAATATCTTTTCAAATCAAGTGTGCTAGTCTCTGGATGAGTTACTTTAGTTTGGAATGCTCCTGGGCAAGATGTTTGG
Source organism: Pinus tabuliformis (assembly GCA_031772625.1). Classification (NCBI taxonomy): domain Eukaryota; kingdom Viridiplantae; phylum Streptophyta; class Pinopsida; order Pinales; family Pinaceae; genus Pinus; species Pinus tabuliformis. The sequence continues at coordinate 101,693,279 of CM062807.1, forward strand.
CATTTGGCATTTTTTATTTATATATTTTTCTAGTGCTGTACAGAGCTCCTGTGAGAGGGAAAGTTTATTTAGGATCATGATCAGGATTCAATTTGACATATGGGAGGTTTTCTTTTTGTTTTCTTGGTCTTTTTAAATTATCTTTGCGAAATTTGTCTGCAATCAAGATGAACACTAAATCTGTCTGATTGGCTGATAAGATACCGTAATATTAATTGGGCAAATAATGGTAATCTATTGAAATTTTAGCACTGTTAATTGCTATGTTCTTTTTGGATGTTTCCTTAAAACAGAAATTCAACACATGGGTTTTGTTTCTTAATTCAGTTCTCAACGAAACCTTGGTTTTTGTAAGGTAGTTTTGGTTCCAGTTGATGCCCTATATAATGGGTTACTTTATATTGTTGTTTTTTAGCTCTAAAGAGACTTCCAGTTCTATAGCTCCAAAGAGACTTCCGGTTCTATAGCTCCAGAGAATGTTCCAAAGATTCTCTCCTTGTCAGTCTTCTTTCAGATCATCGGAATGTTCCAGAGATTTTCTCCTTGTCAGTCTTCTTTCAGATCATCGGGGGATAGAAGACAGAAGATTCTGGTTTTGGTCTGCAACTTTCTTCGCTGATATGCATAACAATTTGCAGCCAAAGTAGCAACGACTGCAACAAGCTAACATGACTGGATTTAAGATATCAACTTGTAACTAAAACATATTGGTTTTACTAGCTCTACAGGTAGACTACACTTCACATGAAAACTTGTTTGGTTGTTTGATTTGTTTTCTTATGCAATTAAGAACAACTTGACTTTGCTAACTTGTTTGGTTGTTTGGTTTGTTTTCTTATGCAGTTAAGAACAACTTGACTTTGCTATAGGACTCAGGCCTACTGAATTCTTGGCCTCTTCTGGTTCTAACTTCAATATGACTGGCCTTCAGATGGAGACCTGATTCACTCAATAGCAGTAGCAATGCTCCCACCATCAGAACATAGCCTTCAAGCTTCAATCAGGCAAAATCAATATTTTTCCTTCTGGTTAGAGCAGGTTAAACATAGCTTACTATTCTTTGGGAAAATCAATATTTTTCCTTCTGGTTAGAGCAGGTTAAAAATTGCTTACTATTCTTTGAATATCCACATAGGGCAGGGACTAGCTGCCCCGCAGCACCTCTTGTTGACTTAGATTTTCGATTCAACATGAAATTAATATGGTGAGCATACCAATTGGTGTTTAAGGTGGAATGGAAATGGATAAGAAAGCATAAAGTTTGAAAGGAATGGGAAAAATATTTTTTTAGAAAATAGCAATGTAATGGGATAATGATGAAGATTGCATTATAAAGGTTATTGAACAAAATTTTAAATGAATTTATATGGTCAATAAGGAATGATGCTATATTAAAGATAGCGAAGGAAAAGTTAGTGAAACATGTTTTAGATATGAAACATATGTAAACATACAATATGAATGCTTAAAAAATAATTGTGTAGAAAGAAAAATCGTCCAAGAAGCCTATGTTGCAGTAGTGGTTACAATTGCAATTGGAGAAGATATTGACAATGTACAAAAAAAAAAGAAAAGGAGAGGCTTTAATGTTTAGAATGACATTATTAAAACATGAGACACAACTTAAAAGTAGATGAACATTTTAGCAAATGGCCATCTTGAAGACACAATGCAAGCTTGGAGGTAAGCATTATAATATTTGACAAAACCCAAATGGATATAGAGTGTGTTTCCTTCCAAAGAGGAATCAAGTAAATATGTTAAAACATTGTATGGTTAGATTTTGCTAAATATGTTAAAACATTGTGTGGTTAGATTTTACTTTGGAGATTATATCAAGGTGATATGTAGCGTATTATCTATGGATGCATGTGACTTTGTAATTAACAGACATTAATAGTGTAAGGTAATGTGATGAAACATATAGTAATGAATTTTGAAATTATGAAACACCTCCATAATAAAAGGTAGTTGATCAAAGTTAAGTCAATCACATTACACTCCTAGTTGTAAATAAGCATAACAATAAGAATGACAATTTTCCTACATTGTCTACTTATTTCAACTCAACAATCTAATGTATTTAAGGATTTGATCCATATATGTGAATTGTAATATTTCTTGTGATAAGTATCACGCCTCTTTACATTGGATTTTATTTCTACTCCTTTGGTTATATTCTTACTATAAATATGCTCTTCTTATATGTGACTTTGGTGGTGTATTTGATATATAACACTATTATTAAAATAAATGGGTGTAGTTTAGTTTGGCTCTAGTTAGTTATACATGTTTCGATGAGCTTATTCTCTCAGCTATTAGTAATAATTATTTTAGTGATTTATTTGATTGAAGTAAATTTATTTTGAAAGATAAGAAATCCATTATAATCTTTGAATCAAAATTATAATACCCCACCATTATTGATAGATTGTCAATGAGGTTTATTTTTAATGACATGATTACTTTTATTGATTATGAAAGGTTCTTCTTGTTATTGTCTGTATTTTTTGGCGAATTCACTTTAAAACCCAACATTTTGGGGTATTCTATAAGTAGATAATACCACTAAATATATCCAAAAATGGTTATTGGGGGAATCCTAGAAATAAAGATATTAGTAAATTTCATTTGAACCAAAAATAAAATAAAAAATATGAATACTAGCCAGAGTTTGAATAGTGAGCAGGGATTAGGGATACCTTTAAACATTCAGAACAAAATGTTCATATAGATTTCACTGACGGGACCAAGTTCTAACATGCAATAGATTTGGAGAGCGAACGCATGCAAGGAGAAAAGGATGACAACAATGAGTTGTTGGGGAAATCCACTAAACTTTGAATGAATCCACGAAACAAACATTCTAATACATAATTCTTGTATAAGGAGTTTGTAAAGGAATCTATGATATGTGGGAAAAAAATGTAATATATATCAAAAGAATCACCAAGATGATCTATCAAAATTTGGTACTCTTGATTCTATGAGGTCTAAAAATGATCATTTTTTCACCCTCCAAACCTATTGGGAAGCTCAAAAGCATAATAATTCATTAATCCGGTGGATCACATTCTAAGGTACCATAAGGGATACCATGCTAAATTGATATAATATAAATAATGAGAAGTTACACTTTAAATATTTAGATTGTTATGATGCAAACACATTGAAAATGATAAAAGGTAAATCAATAAAATACAATTGTAGGGGGAGACCTCCATTATAAATAAATACAATGTATGAGACAAGATGCGATGATCCTATTATTAGGATTCCTTGGCGTATACATATAGGAGAGAATGGGTACAATTATAATGAAAGGGTACAAAGAAAGGTTCTAGCCTACATAATATTATAATAGTAGAAATTCAATATCTATGGCTTAATGAGGAATTTAATGGCATTAACATCATGCCCCTCCCATTCAAACAAGTTTTATGATCAAAACTGCTAATTATATGTTTTGTTTCATGAATGTATATTCTTCCCATGACACATTTTTGGAAGGTTCTTCGATTTGATGAGGAACTAACTAATTGCTTGATTCCTTAGCTTTTTAATGCTGGTTTGAAGGAATGTTTTCCTTATCAAATATTTAATAAATAGTTTAGATTGGGATCTTGTCATTAATTAGATTATTTATTTAAGAAACAGGGATTAAAATTGGATGCACGTGTGAAGTTGGAGGCAACTGCAATTTGTAAGCCATACTTACAATCCTCTACAACACCTTATTTGTAGCGGCCAAATACATGAGTGCTAATTGATTGTGTTTCTTTCCTTAGTTGAACAAGATTTGTTTATATGTTTATAGTCTCAAAATTACACAATCCCCCACATCAAATTCCCTTTCAAAGGGATGTTGATTTGGTGTCACAAAAATACCTAATGCCACACTTTAAATTATATTTTGTGGTATGACCAAGTTGTCCTCCAATAGCTTGAAAACCTATTGTTGATATCCTATGTGCTCCTATAGTGCTTCAAACTTTGCAATACTTTTCAAGGGTTATGTGATGGATGGAGGATAATATCCATAAAGCACCATAAACGCGGACATTTTTTATGAAGTATGAAATGATGTGTTGTACCAATTTTCTACCAATGAAAACCACTTGATTGGATATCTAATACTTACAATAATATTTGGGATTCCATTTAGCTTTTGGACTCTTTGCATGAATGTTGCTGCCACTGTACTTATTTTAAAAGGATGAGAAAGAGAGAAAAAATTGGCATACCATGTCAATCTATCTATCTAAACGTCATCGCATTTAACCCAGTTTAATTTTTGTAATTACAAAATGTGACAATATTCCCAACATAAGCATATGAACTATGGTTGGCTAATAGAATTTGTTTTAAACATTATGATTATTGACTAAAGGGGAGGAAAACCTTTTGGAACCCCAATGATGGAGGTTCTTTCAATGGAAAGCCATGAAACTATCCCGAAAGTTAAGTGTTAAAGTTAATGAGTTATCATTATTGAACCTGATGGAGCCACTTACACATAGTCATTTTATGAGATGTGATTGGAGATAATGGAGGAAAATATGGTTCCATTCTCCTTAGTGTATTGAAGAGACAAGTCTGTGGATGTTCAAATGTGAAAAAGGATCCTTGAAATAAATATATGAAGGCACAACTGATTTGGTGTTGGATTTTGTTGGTGTGATTTCATTGGTTGGTCCCCTAGCTATCAATCTCACTCTTATTGATTAAAGATAATCTAATTTCTCTCTCGAACTTAGTTTTTATTCCTTCTAAGAGCACTCAAATAATATTTCGAGCACATGGGAGTTGTTGGAAATTGTCAGTAGAAGATAGAGTAGTGTCTAAGTGTGAAGACCCAAATTAGGGTCCTCTAGCTAAAAATAAATTTGTCATCCAATTTCACAAGAAGGAAAATAACATGTTTATAACACAACAATTATTTGAAAATGGCGTGTACATTAAATTTGAGTTACAACATATTAAAAATGTAAGGAGTTTGATTTATATCAATTTATATAAATAAAACAACAACAAAAAATAATATTTGATCCATTGGCTTGGTTAGGATGCTCATGTTGGGGTTGCTCGATTGAATTTACCACCCATCCAAGTCTGAATGTTTATCTAACTTATTAACATAGGAAACTTGCATAGGTTCCTTAGCCCTCTAAGCCCAAGTCCAGCAATAGTTGTAGTGTGTCCAAGTTAGATCCAACACTCTCCAATAGAGGTCGAAGTCTACGTTCTCCCACTTTTGCCTCAATTCTCTCCCATCGCCTTCTTCGCATTCCCTCCAAAATAAAATCCTCCAATACCAAAATAAATACCAAGGATCCCTCTTCTCCTCTGTTAGGTTCCCATAATACTAGTGATTCCCCCATTAATATTGTAGTTGTATCCCTTATTAATATCGTTGTGCCCCTATTGTCCCCATATTGTTATTACTGTGCCCCGTAGAATCCCTCTATTGTTATTTTTGTGCCTTTATATTATTATTGTTAGGTCGGCTTGGTTATATTGTGACACCATAGACTCCTATATATAGAAAGGAGGTTTTGTCATTTGTATCATCCAAGAATTGTTCATTTATGTAATGTAAAGGAGGTTTCCCCCTCGAAGAGGTTGAATTCTAAGGCGTTGATCTATCTTTTCTATCTTTTTGTGAGCTCGTTTCATAACATTTGGTATCAGAGCTTTGGATTCTAGGGTTTCGCTGCTCCAAACAGGTAATCATGGCATTTGTGCTATAACCTTTTTTCTACGACGTTTCAGACGCTAAACAACAAACCCATTTGGGCTGAAATCGTTCTGAACCTCGAGTCTGAATTTTAGAGCTTTTCACACTATCTTTGCGGAGATATGATCTGAGGAAGTTGGCCTTTTTGTAGACTCCCAAATTACATTCCAAACAGGTGACCTGGGGAAAATCCTCATAACTTTTGTTTTAAGCATCAGATTAAAATTTCATCAGGAGTTACAGAAAGAGGATGGACTTTAGTTTCCTATGTATATTTTTTAGATCCAAAGGTCAAAACAATGGCACGTGGCACTTCACACAAGTTCGCTCTTCTGAAAAGGTATATAATCAGGTCATCTTGGGAGATTGTGTATAACTCTTTCTTGGAGAATCTAAATTTTATCAGACTGGTGGCATTGGAAAGAGGATGTAGAGGGCTACTGAAAGTCGTAATTTCAACACTGGATGATCCAAAATTACAGAGATACATCAAATTCAATATCGAGCTCCTACGAAGTCAAAAAAGGTGTGTAGTTTTTTTAAATTTTTGCATAATCTTGGTTTGAAAAATTAGTTTGAAGGAATTCAAAGGGCATAGTAAAGCATTATTGGTAATTGATGCCACAAGGAAATAATATGCAAACACCTAGTAAGCAACCTGAAAGCTCTAGCATGACTCATGAAGAAAAGGAAGAAATTCAACATGATATATCAAAATTACAAGACCAAGTGCAACAAATGTCATTCGCACAAAAAGTAACATAATCTAAGATGGATGGTTTAAATAAAGATGTAGAAGCTAATATGTATGGCATGGAAGCTAAGATGAATGACGTGGAAGCTAAGATGGACAATTTGAAGATAGATTTGAAGACATATTTGAAGAAAGGCATGGAAGATTTGAAGGCAGATTTGACAAAGTTTCTACAAGAAATGCTTACTAATGGTGAAAGGGTAGTAAAGGAAACTCATAATGAGAAAAAAATAAATGTTAATCATGATTTCATAGACTCTAACATTGGATCGAAGAACCACCATATTCCAAAAATCGAAATGAGGAAGTTTGATGGCAAGGATCTCGCAACATGGATACTACAGATGGAGCAATTTTTTGATCTCCATAATGTGCAAAACACATAAAAGGTACGTATTTCAACTTTATATTTGGAACCAAATTAGTTTGTATGGTATCAATGGCTTTGCTCTCGTAAACAAATTGTCACTTGGGCAATTTTTACGGAAGAAATGACAACACATTATGAGGATACAAAAAGCAACATCTTTTTTAACCAATTGATAAGTCTCAAATAAAAGGGTTCAATGATGGAGCACATTGAGGACTTCCAAAAATTGAGCATAAGGGTAAAAGATATTCGAGAGGAGCATAGGATTGATGTGTTCATAGGGACTTTAAAGGATAATATCCAACATGAGGTTTGCCTTTGGGAACCTGATTCATTGGATAAGGCATTCAGGTTAGCAAGAAAAATGGAAAGCAAAATTATGGCAACCAAGAAGCCTACCACTCACAACTATAAAGATGGAAGTGTTGTTGCCCCTAGCCTTCCACAACCTATAAGGTTCACAGGACAACAATTGGAATAAAAAAGAGAAAAAGGGCTTTGTTACAGTTGTGATAGCAAATACACTAAAGGTCATAAGTGTGCTGAGAAGAAATTATTCTACATAGATTGTGAAGAGGAGGAAGAAAAGGAAGAAAAAAATGTCAAAAGAAGAGGATATACTCTAGGAACAAACCCTAGATAAAGAAGTAATGAATCCAACCATATCTTGTAATGAATTGGCTGGAATTACCACTCCTCAAACTATCAAGATAGAAGGACATATCAAGAAGAAAAAGGTAATAGTGTTGATTGATTTAGGAAGTACCCACAATTTTATTCATTGTAAGATAGCAAAAGAATTGAATTGCTTCCTATAGCTAGCACTAGAGTGTCAAGTGATGGTTACAAGTGGAGGAACCATAAATTTCTCTGGAAAGTGCCATAATATCAAGCTATCCATGGGAGAATATGTATTGAATAGCCTAATGCTTTCCATTCCAATGGGAGGTGTTGATGTTGTACTAGGAGTCCAATGGCTACAATCCTTGGGTACAATAGCTTTTAATTTTCAAGAATTTTTCATGAAATTTTCTGCAGAAGGAAAGGAATTTGAATTAAGGGGTATTACTGGGAAACCAGGAAAGATAACCAGCTCTAATGGTATGACAAAGCTTCTAAAAAAGGAACAACGAGGTGTAATTGCACAATTATGTTCACTAGATGTTTCCACATCGAAATCATCTATTTCTCCAGATCTCCAAAAAGTCTTGGACAATCATTCCAAGGTATTTGAGACTCCCAAAGGTCTCCCACCTATTTTTGATCATGATCAAGCTATTCATTTGATTCCAGGAAGTGTTTCTCCAAACATCAGGTCGTACAGATATCCCTATGCCCAAAAGAGTGAAATTGAACGTATGGTTGCAGAAATGTTAGAGGTTGGTATAATTCAACCTAGTCAAAGTTCTTTCTATCCTCCAGTAGTATTGGTGCACAAGAAGGATGGATCATGGCGCATGTGTACGGATTATAGGGAGCTCAACAAGCTCACTATTAAAGATAAGTTTCCCATTCCTGTCATTGATGAATTATTGGATGAATTTCATGGATCAATTTACTTCACCAAGTTGGATCTTCATTCAGGATATCATCAAATCATAATGAAGACTGAAGACATTCCAAAAACAGCGTTTAGAACTCATGAGGGTCATTATGAATTTTTGGTCATGCCTTTTGGCCTTACCAATGCACCTTCTACATTTCAAGGTTTTATGAATTCCATTTTCAAACCCTTCCTTAGAAAATTTGTGTTAGTATTTTTTGATGATATACTAATCTACAACAAGTCTTGGAAGGATCATGTTGAACATGTTGACAAGGTGCTACAACTATTGGAGGAGAAACAATTATATGCAAAAAGATCCAAATGTTTCTTTGGAGTACAAGAGGTGGAATACCTGGATCATATTGTATCTCATGAAGGAGTTAAGGTAGACCCTAGCAAAATTAAAGCCACTAAGGAATGAAAAATCCCCACATCCATAAAGCATCTGTGAGGATTTCTCGAGTTGATAGGGTATCATCACAAGTTTGTTAAGAATTATGGGAGAGTAGCAGCACCTCTAACAACATTATTGAAGAAAGATGCATTTTCATGGACTCCAGAAGTAGCAAAGGCTTTCGAACATCTTAAAGATGCAATGTGCCAAGCACTGGTCTTAGCTACATCGTACTTCAAAAAAACCTTTATTGTGGAATGTGATGCTTCAGGAAATGGAATTGGTGCTATTTTAATGCAAGATGAAAGACCCATTGCTTTTGAAAGTCATCCAATCAAGGGAAATTATTTACACAAAGCTATTTATGAGAAGGAAATGTTGGTAGTACTACATGCACTTAAGAAATGGCGACCCTACCTAATGGGAAGACACTTCAAGGTAAAAACGGATCATGATAGCCTTAAATAATTTTTAGAACAAAGATTATCCTCTGAAGAGCAACAAAAATGGGTCACAAAGATGTTGGGTTATGACTTTGAAATCATCTACAAAAAAGGGAAGCAAAATGTTGTGGCAGATGCACTCTCAAGAAAGGATGAGGATGTGGAAGCATTGTTGTGTGCCATTTCTATTATCCAACCAGATTGGATAAACGAAGCAAGGGAGGAATGGAAGAATGACAAAGAAGTGTGGGCACTCGTTCGAAAGTTTCAACAAGATTCCAGTACATCTGATACATTTAACTGGAAAAATGATTCGTTATGGTACAAAAATCGCTTATACCTCTGTAATAATTCTTAACTCAAACAAAAGACTTTTATGGAATTGCACACTTCTCCCTTAGGAGGGCACTCAGTATTTTTAAAAACTTACCACAGCGTTAAGAAGGAATTTTTTTGGGATGGCCATAAATCGGATATTCAAAAGTTTGTGGCAGAATGTTTGGTTTGCAAACAAAATAAAGTTGAAACAATTAAGACCCCAAGTCTATTACAACCTTTATCCATTCCAAGCTAATGTTGGGAGGAGGTTTCAATGGATTTTATCACAGGTTTACCCAAATCTGAGGGAAAGAGTGTCATCATGGTGGTAGTTGAAAGACTTACCAAGTATGCACACTTTTATGCATTATCACATCCATTTAAAGCCCATACAGTTTCTACTGCATTTATCGAAACAATTCAAAAGCTACATGGGAACCCAAAGATTATTGTAAGTGACAGAGATCCCATTTTCACTAGAAATTTTTGGACAGAATTATTTTCTTGTCTTGGTACTCAGTTAGCTCATAGCTCATCTTATCATCCTCAATCTGATGGGAAAACTGAGATAGTAAACAAATGTTTGGAAGGATATCTTCATTGCTTTGTATCTGATAAACAGACACAATGGGTCAAATGGTTTCCTCTGGCTGAATGGTGGTATAACACTTCCATACTGCAACAAAAATGACCCCATTTATGGCACTTTATGGATATCAGCCACCATCCATCACATCATATTTAAGAGAAAATTCTAAGGTTCAAGTGGTGGAACATCACATCGAGCATCAACAGCAAGTTCTCCAACTCTTAAAGGATAACCTCGTGTTGGTGCAGAATAGAATGAAACAATAGGCAGATCCAACATCGCAGCGAAAGAAGGTTTTATGTAGGTGACTGGGTATTCCTACAACTACAACCATGTAAGCAAATGTCCCTCAAGAAAACAAAGAAGGATAATAAATTATCACCAAAGTATTATGGTTTGTACAAGGTGTTGCAAAAGATTGGTACTATGGCATACAAATTAGAGCTTCCTGCAGCTTCTCGAGTGCACCCAGTTTTCCATGTTTCATGTTTAAAGAAGGTTATAGACGACAAGCTCCCAGTTCAAACAATATTGCCAGAACTTGATGAGGAAGGAAAAATTATATTGGAACCGGAAGCAGTCACAGAAACAAGAACTTGACAGCTACAAAATCAATCAATTTCAGAGTATCTCATCAAGTCAAAGAACTTATCCGCTGAAGATTCCACATGGGAGGATGAGAATTTTATATAGAAGCATCCATAACTACTCAAGCATTGAGGGCAACACTTTTTTGAAGAATAGGGGCATGTTAGGTCCCTATAATACTAGTGATTCCCCCATTACTATTGTAGTTGTATCCCTTATTAATATCGTTGAGCCCCTATTGTCCCCATATTGTTATTACTGTGCCCCATAGAATCCCTCTATTGTTATTTTTGTGCCTTTATATTATTATTGTTAGGTCAGCTTGGTTATATTGTGACACCATAGACTCCTATATATATAAAGGAGGTTTTGTCATTTGTATCATCTGAGAATTGTTCATTTATGTAATGTAAAGAAGGTTGCCCCCTCAAAGAGGCTGGATTCTAAGGTGTTGATCTATCTTTTCTATCTTTTTGTGAGCTGGTTTCATAACATCCTCTCATTTTCGACCCCTTTATGTATCTCCCACTCATCCACCTCAACCACCTACCATTAAGGCCATGAATACCCCCCCATCCATTTAATTTAATGACCTTGACTTTCCTTCCCATATCTTATCCAAAAATAAATTTGAGGAGGCAACTTGTCAACTTTGGGAAATGAGATATTAACATTCAATTCATAAATACATTTGATGAGAAAACTTGACAAATCTTGGGAAAAGAAATAATAATTAAATAATCACTAACAATAAAATATTAATTTTAAGTCAGATCAGTAAATTAAAATTAAAGATTCAAAAGTATATAATAATTAGTATAGACCAATATAACCTAATAATTATAAGTCATTATTTTAAGGTTAATTAAGTATTAATCGATATTAGTCATGAATAAACTCAACCATTTATTTAAGCTTTACAATACTAGTATATTCATGTGAAGTGTGGGTATGTGGCTAGCATACACATACTTTGTATGTATACTAATAATACTTCTTAGAATCAAGCACAAAAATTCAATCACTGAGTAGGTAGGCTAATAAGATAATGTAACATAATAAGATCGAGTAGGGTGTTAGGTACAGCCCTCCTTCAGAAGAATTCTTCCCAAAGTTAGAATCAAAATGATACAAGCAATCTGGAAGTAGTATGACAATAAGGCATTAAAAAAACAAAGAGACAGAGAGAGATACAATAGTTAAATTAATTAAATCAAGCAAGGATACCACTTCCCATATAGAGTCTCCAACTAATATATAACTTCTTATCCTCCCTAACCTACTTCTTCTCCCATCCTATCCATCCTCTATTGTAATATACTATGGCATTAGCTATACTAGCCTAACCACTAATAGATCCAAGATGATGAAAGCGTTGACAATATCAACCTAACTTCCCCAACAGGAAATTAGAATTCATCATCACACGTGTAGGGGGCTGTGTCCATCACTACCCTCCCACGATTCTAGGCTTGGAGGTTACATGGAGGGAAATGCCTCCACCCCTCCTCAAATAATTGCTGTGAATACCCTAATATGGAGCACACTATGACACTGGTTGAATACTTTCCATTGAATAATTCAATTAAGAATTCATTTCACCTACCATTTTCACCTTACCCATGTCATAATAGTGCATATCAAGTAGATAAGAAATGTCTAAGAACAATGTACATCATACCATTCCCCGTTGGATGTATCAACATCCCCTAGTCAATAGTATGGATCTTAGCTATCACGTATTTTTTTCCAATCTATAGGTTAGTTCTCATCCATTCATATAAAAATTATACATACATACATACATACGGGTTGGGGGGGGGGGGAGAGATAGAGAAATAAGTGATCATAATCATCATGTTATTAAGTCTGGTATCCATGTACCCATTTTTTTTGCAATTAATATTAGCATGTTCGAACTAAATCCTACATCAGATAAATCATAACTTCGAGAAGTCATTAACTAGATAAATCATATCCAAATAATCCATACACAAAATAAATAATAATGATGATAAGTCATGCACTAGATAAATCATAACCAAGTAAGCCATAAATTAGGTAAATCATACATCATAATAGCCACAGATCAAATATTCTAATCAACAAAAAAAATCCATGAAGTGTTTATACAAGTAATTTAATACGTCCAAATTGAATTTATGAATATTATATAGTGTTCATAAATGAAACAACATGAACATACAACTAGGGCCTAGGCATAGATAGTTGTATAGGTCAAAATGACCATAACAAATGGTCAAAAAGTGTGGGGTAGTTGCGATGTATACTCTCTAATCCTCCAAGGTAGTGGATCCTAGGCTTACTTGTCCCATTCTATCTTATGCGTATTATGTATGTTATTATACAAAATTTATGTGTGATGGGGATTTCTATTTATGACTATGTTGTTCAGTTCCTATATTCAAAGACCTAATGTATTTTGGACCCAGATATGTTCTTCTTGTAGTCTCCATTTACCAAATCACAAAATGATTGTTTTAGAAATATTATATATGTAAAATATTATGTTAACTCTTTGAGATAGAAACCTTGAAAAGTGGAGCTAGATTGAATGAGAGTATCACAAGGGTATCTATTTACATATTCATATATTATATTAGCACTTTCTCAATGGCCTCTAGGTTAAGAGATTGAGTGTTTTATTAAGCTCTAATAAGTAAACACTCTATGAAAAATACAACTAAAGACTGAGAAGTAAAGCACAATTGAACACTGAAAATTGAGAAATCTTGTCCATGGACTTGTAATATTATGTAGAGCACATTTAGAGACTCGGTGAATCATAATTAAACACCATGTAAAGAAATTTTAATATTTTTAAAGCATACCCTTTGCAATGTTTGTGAAGAAGACCGTAATCAGAAACTAAAATGTGAACACCTATGAAAATACTATTCATGAACTTACATGATTGTAATAGTTTGTGAATCCTCTATCTTAATATTTGATTTTGGGTTTTGTAGAGTTTCCATTATCATCTAGATTCCATAAATCATTTGTATAAATCATCATCATTTATATTGATGGTTGTGATAATTGGCACCATCTGGATCTTGTTATGTAATAATAATTACCAACACCCGGGATGGATTGTCATAACTTCTTACTCAACAACCACTTACCTTTTAACTTAAGATTGTCTCGTCTAGGTATTTTAAAATTGTATTGGTAATATTTTTTCGTAAATGTAGTGCATGACTTAACGCAATTTCAACCATGTGGGTATCACCCCTTGAACACAATTTCTCAAAGGTTCCACTAAAATATTTGTACATAGAATGGACACAGATACATTGTGGCCTTGTTTAGTTTTGTTTTATATATGAGGTGGATCTTAATACTTATAACATCAATAAACTGACTAGACTTTGGTAGACATTTCTTCCACTTTCCACTAAGAATGGCACAAATAAAATTTTTATTTTTATTTTGTTTCGCTTTGGCTTGCTCTAAACAATGATTTTTAACTCAAAAAACACAACCAATTTGGTGTAATACATAACCTTTTCCTCAACTTTATTAATGAGTCTTATGAGTTGCATAAAAACCTCTCTCACAACCATATCACATGGACAACACAATATGAAAATATGCATGTAACACAATTAATTTCCTTTTGAAATAATTCCTTATGCAATATATCTAGGATTATCATGAACAAATAGTAATGTCCATAGGGATGGAAATTAAGCAGCCATTATAACACATCAATTAGAAATAATGTAAGGAAATAACATGTCATGACTGAACATAACAATGTAAATAGTAATAACACCTATCTTATTCAAGATTATTTATAGTAATTGTTTGAATTGGAGTTGTTCATTGCCCAACCATAGTTTTCCAACGTAAGCACACCCTCTAAGTTAGTCTATGAAGTGAGAAAGGTGAAGGTTTAAGCGAGTAATCAATTGGATAACTTATGTCTACCATCCCTTGCTATGAATTTCTTCTTTTCCCATTGCTAACCATTTTCTGTTGCTATTAATTGAAATCCACATATTGTAGATTGGTTTTAGCATCACATATTCTTAGTCAGTTTATTTATCTTCTAGGATTTTTATTTTATTCAATTAGCTTGCTTTATTTCATTTGCAGTATTTGCCTTCATTAATCTTACCTTGAAAAGGTCACTATTTTCTTACTCTATGGCATGTTATCTTTCAAAAACTTTATAATTCACCAACGCACTTATGATCACATATTCAATCTTTTCTCATAAATTATCCATCTCTATTCCATTTTATTAGTATTTCTTTTAGATTCTTGTTTTGTAGAAATGCTACCCACCTTATTATACTTAAATAACATAATCCTCATTAGGATCACACATGGTTTTTTCAATATCATTTAATCAATGATATAGAACTTAATTTTTCTTTCCATTTAACTATGCACCAACTTTTTATTCATGATCCTCATACTTATTTATATAAATTGTCATCTATTTTCTTTTCTCTAACTTATTACACTTTATTACACTTTCCTTCTTATCTAAAGTGATAATTATTATCCTAGAATGCACCAAATAATTGTCACATTGATGCTTATTGTTATAAGATGTTAATAGTTATTTTGAAAAGTTTGTATATATTTTTTCGGTATCATCTATCCTGGATTGAACCTTGAAATAAAAGAAATGTTGTGCATATTGTATGAATACTTATGTAAACTAACATTCCAACCTAAATTTGTTCTTTTATGTCCACAACTTCACACTCATTGATGATTCAAATACATCATTTTTCCTGTATCTCTAATAATGCATTAATCAATCATGAATTTCATTCCCTTTTAGACTTTCTTAGGTAACCATGTTTTAAATTATGGGGCAATTTTCATCTATCAAACATTGAAACATTTCGTTCCTTAATCAACCATAAGAGGTTCCTTCCCTAACTCTTTTGTTCTGAAACAAATTCTCCTTGGAAATTTATTTTCCTCATTGCCACTATAATATAAGTTTCTATCACCCAAGGGATATATAAATTAATATATTGTATTATGTTTCTATAACTTTCTATACTCCTATTAATGCACTACTTTTTACTAGGGTAAAAAAAACATGAAGGACATACATTTCTTCATATTATTAAAAAACTGGTGTTGAACGAGTCTACATGTTTCCAAGTTCATCTCAATGATATATACAAACAATATAACAACCATAATACCATTGCAATTCTGATAATTTTTTTCTTTTTCTTATGGATATATGTATAATTATCAAGGACCATTTTCAACTTAGATTTCTAATCCATGTTTTTCTAGACCATATTATCATTTTAATTACGTAATTAGACCCCTTCTATCTAAACATGTCATTCATTGATAACATGATATTGTTTCCAATATAATATGTTTAAATTATTGATAGCTTGTATATTTAAATCTCAAATTCTTAATTTTCTATTTACCCTCCATTACAGGCTCCCAGGGGTGTGACTTTTTTCCTAGTGAATGCACTACTAAGGTGTTTGTGCCACTGTGCAACTCACTAGTTAAAACCTCGACTTACCCCTGTGTCGTGGTTGGGGGCTGTGCAGTTGCACTTAGAGGTTATAGGGGCAGTCATCATGTATTGACTTCATGTCACGTGAGTATGAGACAAGACACGTTACTGATTCCACTAGTCATATATATATATATATATATATATATATATATATATATATATATATATATATATATATATATATATATATATATATATATATATATATATATATATATATATATATATATATATATATATATATATATATCTATATATATACACCTTTCATTATAGGCATTTATCTAGATAGGTAGGATTAACCCATTTTTACACAATATATATATACAGATACTAATATATATACCCATCCTTTAGAAGATTTTGTTGTACCCATGACATAAAGATAATCTATTTGAACATGTAATCGCTAAAGTTTGTTAATAATGAAGTGATAAAATAAAAAATTGGAAAATCACGATGGTTAGTGTAAATGTCTTGAGTATTCATAGATCTTGTTTCAAGATTTTTTTTATTCTCTTAATTGGGGCTTAACCCTTACTTACAACCTTCTTGAACATATAGTTAGTTTTCCTTTGGTTACAACATCAATACTTCTTCTATGTGAAGTGTATACCACAATTTTCATAAATTTTGATGGGCACTAACCTCCATAAATATGCATTCTTCCATATTTTCTCCTATCTAAATGTATACAATGAATTTCATAAATTATGGTGGGTAGTAACTCTTGGTAAACATATTTATTTATCTAAGTGTAAAAAATGTCCCACCAATGGTATAGAGCTCTTGGTTAAACAGATTCACAAACATTCACCTTCATTCAAGTGACTCAGGAAACAAGGAACTCTTACATGTATGCATATGGCATTCCAACTATTTAATTCTCATGGATGCGCTATCATCATGATTAATTTTTTATTTTATTATTTTTTAACTATGATTTTTTTTTCTTCTTTCGACTCACTTAATTAAATTAAGTGAATCAACCCCTTATTTATATGTAGAATCTTCATTTTTAAAAATATATAATACATAAATAACCTTTCTATATCTATATATAAACATACATATATATTATATACCATATACAAATTATCTATATATATATATATACATATATATATATATATATCTATATATATATATATATATATATATATATATATATATATATATATATATATATATATATATATATATACCTTTTTAACCCAGTAAATATATCTTGCTGAAATTAAGGCTAAAGTAAAGTGTGCGTAGCCATTTTATTTAGCCTGAAATTGAAGGTGAACTTTTTGAGCTGCTTAAAAATTAGAGCTAGAGATCAATAATAGCGATGACGATATAATAAGTTCTTAGACACTAACATAGCTAGGTATGGTGCCCATCTTTCCATAATGTTAAAAGAGTAATTGTATTAGAGGAGATGGGGCGAGAATATTTGAATCCATCTTTAAATTTTGTACATTAACCATTGGAATTGAATTTAGTTGGTGGACAATAAACGAATCAAGCAAGATCTTGGTCACATGTTTGTTTTGTTATTCCTGGAAGGAATCAAACACAAACCTCTTGATGCATTATGGGTGCAGAATCATCTGTGAAAAGGTAAATATAATTTTAATCTTTAATTTTTTTTTTATATATAAATAAATAAAATAAATATAAATATAAAATTTTATCATTCCAATTATATAAAATAAATAAATAAAGTAAAATATAAATATAAATAAATAACCTACATTGGTTGGCATGTATGGCCTTACATACATGGATCCCATTGTTATAGACATTTTTGTGCCTTACAGCATTGAGCATGAAATGTCCATAATATAAGGGATACAAAGTCCCTAAACATGTTGTTCCTACCCTAGAGGAACAAGGCTAACAAACCACAACAATTCACAGAAGTTCTCCACCAGAAACTGCTCAAAAACAAGTCAATTCAGGATCAATTCAGTGGCTCCACTAGCTATCTGCGCTGAATGTCAAAGTCAACACTGGCTACCTACACTGCAACGCAGGTAGAAGCACTACCAGGGTGCGCTGAGCGAGAGTTGACAAATGGCAAGTTCATTCCAAGAGGTGTCAAGACCCAGGAAGCTTCCAGAATCTTCCTCAAATGACACTTGCCTCAGTGAATTCGACTATGATGAGTAAGAGGCTCTTAATCTCCAAGTGGAAGCAAGAACCTCCAAGTGGAATCAAGAACTAACAGAGGGAGAGGACACTAGTCAGATATCAAGCTGACTCATCCTCTCTCCAAACATCTATATATGGATCTCTCCTCCATGAGATCTAGAGGCTGGAATTTTGTTATTGCAAAGAATTGCTGTTGGTTTGAGACTGGAATTATTGGGTGCTTAATGCTTTGAGGGAAGGTGAAGATAGGAATTTCATTTGCTGGGAAGGAGGTGCTGGATTGGAGCCTTCTTGGTTGTATCTCTTCCTGAACCTTGTTATTCATCAATAAAGCTATCTTGGTTTCTCCTATATACTGATGTATCTTTGATGTATGGTTGCATTCGTATGTTTAGTTTATTTCTAATCCTGAACTAGTTATGAATATGAATCTATGTCTTTGTGTAGTGTTCTCTTCTTGTGATCTTGCAGAAACCTCTTGAAGCTGGGCGAGCGAGAAGGAAAGTAGCTGGGAACTCCCAAAGAGAAGAGAGAACTAGATCGAGGGACAAACGGAAGACACCGGTTAGTCCATCTATCTCTCTTCATTCTTAATTCATAAAGGAAGAATACTAGAATAGCTGTCTCTGTTTGTTGCTAAGGCACTGTCACACCTTAGGTGGATAGGATCGTCCTGCATAGGCATTTTTCCCCACAACAAATTGGCGACTCCGCTGGGGATATCTGTTTAGTCATTTTATTTGTGTTTCCATCATTGTTTGCTTCATAGACTCAACAGCAACAATCGAACTACATCTGCTATTCTCAGATGCATAGTAGACAGCTGCTGCTTTGATCCAATCACTGGATTTGTCTATGATCTGAACAATGGACTCACAAATGATTTGATGATCCTTTGTGATAGATCTTAGCCCTTCCTCAAAGCATCCCTTTGATTGTACCTTGCTTGTTGCTTTGATTTGGCCTGAAACTGTAGATTAAATAGCAAACTGTGACCCATAACCTAGTGAGAAACTCTTGTTTCTCCTTCAGCGCAGACCCTATGAAGAGGTTCTACATTTCAACGCAGGTCCCGTGAAGGCTACCTGCATTGAATGTCAAAACCTCTGTGTTGAGGTTGCGCTGATCTAGTTAGGAGCCGAAGAAAGAGAAGAAGAAGAAGGAGCCGAAAGCGGCTGGGGGCTAACAAGTGTCATCTGACAAAAATCCACACACAGCACTGACTAGGCCTAAATCGCCATGTGTCATATGCAAGGGAGACCACTTCCACAGAGATTGTCCCTGCATCCCTCGGATACTAAGGGACTGGTCTCCCCGTTTGCACAATTCGGTAGTGTCAACCTCTGATAGCCATGTTGACAGCACACCATCAAATAGTGAAAGTGAAGCCACAGGACAGAGAGGGAAAGCTAGATTTCCCTGCAAACTGTGTGAAGGCAACCATGCCATCCACCGTTGTCCCTTCTTAGACGAGGCTAAAAGAGTTTTGGAAGATCGCTCGATTTTACGAGCGCAACTTCCTCCCAGATATCAAAAACTCCTGCCAAGTCCTTCACCAGTTGAGAACCCGGCTGGCCCGCTCAGATGGTCAGCCGAAGCACCTATCATTGAAGATGAACCGTCTGAATCCATGCCTGATGAAAGTCAAAAGGTTGAAACGACAGTTGACCCGGTTTTGCCTTCAGAGGCTCTATCTTCGAATGATACCATCACAAAGGAGAATAAAGACGACACCGTCCAAATTCTCTTCATCAACACAGACTCCGACGAACAAGGGGGCAATGCGCCCATTCCTTTATCGCAGGAAGGAACTTCGTCAGAGTCATACCCGGTCGTCTATTCGGACCCACCACCAAGCAACCTAGTTGTCTCGTTCGATTGGAACCAACTAGGCAGACCCCGTTTGCCAGCAAGCATACCATTCAAGATTATCGTTCAAATATACAGAATGGTGATGGCTGGCACCATCATTGATGAGGGGGAATCTGTGAGTATCCTTTCCTCTATTGCTTGGAAAGCGCTTGGTTCGCCAGCGCTTTTGCCTGAAATGAGAAATCTGACAGGCTTTGATAAGGGAACTAGTCGACCTTTAGGGATCCTCCCTAATGTGTCCATTACATTGAAAGGGAAGACCGTTCAAATGAACGTGATGGTCATTCAAGGACCCTTGGATTATAACCTACTCCTTGGATGAGACTATATATATTGCATGGGAGCCATCGTCTCCTCACTCTTTAGAGTAATGTGTTTTCCGCATGAAGGAAGAGTGGTCAAGCTCGTGGACCAGCTTTCATTTCTCGGATCACGCATCGCAAATAGTCATATACCACCCCTAAATGGTCTCTTCACACAAGAAATGTCTCAACCCACGGTCCGTCCTCCTGATGAGCGCGAGTAATCCGGGAGGATATGACTGGAACCCAGGGGGCATGCATCCTGGTCTGCTTCGGTAGGAAAACTTTGGGTATAGAGTAGGTTTCCGCGGGAGAATATGACTAGTCTGTACCCCGCCCTTGCTGGAGAGGGGTTATTCTAGAATAAGATTCTTTTGTTAAAGTTACGTGTTTGGCACTAAGGTCATTCACCTTTGTCTATCTCAGTAGTCATCGCCGAAGGAGTGTTTCGTTTGAAAGATTAATGAAACAATCTTTGGGTAACCTGAGAGAGGTAGGCCTCTCCTGATAGAACAAATGTTTTGTCTGCAAATTGAAGGGTAACCTTGAAATCATATTTTATACCTGGGGGCATGCAAACCTTTTGGAGTGCAAGAAAGGGACGACTATTTATTTTTTAAATTTTTAGGTCCTTCCCTTTAAACCTGTAGGTCTAACCCTTTAAACTCGTAGGATTAGTCGTTTCCTAACTTGCATAAAGAAAGGATGTGGGGCAAAATCTAAATGTTGCCGTTTTACATGAGAGATTCTTATCATATGACTGGATAATCGAGTAGTTTTAGCACACAGTTCATGCTCGTTAAAAAATAAACGCAAGATCCGAGCAGTTTTAGAGCATAGTTCATGCTCGTTAAAAAATGAACATAAGATCGAGCAAATGTTTCCACCCGCGTTTAAGCTCGTTAAAAAATGAACTATCCCGGTAAATAACCACAGTGAATGTAATATCATCAGCCATTAAAGCCTTGGTCGTGTTTGCACTGTCACCTCCACTTTTCCATTGGCCGATCGTTCACCTCCATATGATTGTTTACCCATTTTGAGGAACAGCTGCGAAGAGTGATTTCACTAGCCATCCTTGTGACACTGCTGTGATTGGAAAATTCCGAGCCTTACCTGGAATCAGCTGCTAACCCGTTTTATCACTCGTTCCTCAAAAGACGAGTCTTCTTTAAGCTCTTTTCATCTGACTCGTAAAATATGAAAAGATTGCCGAGTTTTGGCTTTCCAGCTCGTTAAAGCGACCGGAAGAGCTATCCCTCCTCTAGATTTTAATCTTTTTGGACCTGAGGGATTATTGCACAAAAAGATCGAGCGCTTGTTTTATTCGGCTCGTTAAAACTATCGAAAACTCATCCCTTCTGTATTGTTTTATACTTTTTCGGACTTAAGGGATTAGATGACGAAAAATGACTTTTGGAGTTAACTTTATGTACCTTTTTAGACTCTCTAAAAATGAAAAGGACCGAGTTATCCTTCTCGTTAGACTCGTTAAATGCATTAAATAGCGACAAACTTGTCTTTAGACGAGAACGAGTTTCACTATCGCTAGGCTCGTTAAAACATAGCGATGGGCTTGCCCGAAGGGCAAGTTATAGAACAAGCATATGTTATCCTCCTCAAGCTTGACAAAAATAAAGAGGTACTGGTCAGCAATGACTGGGGAAAAATTGGGAGAAACTCAAGAAAACTTTGATGGTAGCAAGTCGCTCTTGAACATGACACTTTTCCTCCGTACCACAATCGGGTTGGGTTGTTTCATTCACCGGTCACATCACCATGGTCTCGCCATACCATCCATATTTGGGGTAATGCTACCGATCCATCGCATCAGTGTCGCCATATGTTCAAGAGAAGTCGTTCAGAAAAAGTCAACCGTGTCCCATCCACTGCCGTACATTATCCTTCATCCTTTCATGACCGCCACCCTGAATCATATGTCACAGATCGTTTTCACCTCCATCAAAATCATTAACTCCGTTCCGTGTCATTGATGTGGGATTCATTAAGGCCCTCCTTTGACGGATCGCTTCTTGTCGACATCAGCTCATTATCCAAGAAGTTGATCTAGGAACAACCCCTTCAGTACTTTGAAGCTTGCATGCCTCAATGGCAAGTTTCTCACTTCCGGCGACAGGTATACCTCAATGACCTTCGACCGAAAGATTTTGCGTGGTGTTCGACGCCAATTCCTTTATTCACGCCACGTGAATTGTACTGCAGTACCTTGAGGGTCATTATCATTATCGGTGATTCCTCTCGCGCTTGTTAACGGTTTACCTCATTGACTGGTAATAAAGCGATGTATTTCCATGTTCGACTTCAGAACAATTCTCACATGGATCGACTTGTACTTAGAGTGAAGATCGAATGAGTTTGAAGACCCCGGATCTAGTTTCATCCATCCGGGCTGCGATATATATTCAGGAAAGATAAAGACATTGACATGTACATCATTGCAGCGGATAATCATCCTATACAAAGGATGATAATTTCATCAAAATTATCAGTCTACCATCAGATGATTGTCTGTTCTATGTACAGAAAAATGAATTTATAAAGCTGAGCATGGGAATGCCCGCCTCAGCTAGATCATGAAAGCAGTATGAAAAATAATGTATTGTATTGTATCTTATTACAGGTCTCCTCCCAGCAATGAATGAACTTCGGATCCTCCTGATAAAGCATTTCACCCGATAAACGGCCTCATACTTTAGGGGGCAACTGTTATAGACATTTTTGTGCCTTACAACATTGAGCATGAAATGTCCATAATCTAAGGGATCCAAAGTCCCTAAACATGTTGTTCCTACCCCTAGAGGAACAAGGCTAACAAACCACAACAATTCACAGAAGTTCTCCACTAGAAACTACTCAAAAACAAGTCAATTCAGGATCAATTCAGTGGCTCCACTAGCTGTCTGCGCTGAATGTCAAAGTCAACACTGGCTACCTGCACTGCAATGCAGGTAGAAGCACTACCAGGGTGCGCTGAGTGAGAGTTGACAAATGGCAAGTTCATTCCAAGAGGTGTCAAGACCCAGGAAGCTTCCAGAATCTTCCTCAAATGACACTTGCCTCAGTGAATTCGACTATGATGAGTAAGAGGCTCTTAATCTCCAAGTGGAAGCAAGAACCTCCAAGTGGAATCAAGAACTAACAGAGGGAGAGGACACTAGTCAGATCTCAAGCTGACTCATCCTCTCTCCAAACATCTATATATGGATCTCTCCTCCATGAGATCTAGAGGCTGGAATTTTGTTATTGCAAAGAATTGTTGTTGGTTTGAGACTGGAATTATTGGGTGCTTAATGCTTTGAGGGAAGGTGAAGATAGGAATTTCATTTGCTGGGAAGGAGGTGCTGGATTGGAGCCTTCTTGGTTGTATCTCTTCCTGAACCTTGTTATTCATCAATAAATCTATCTTGGTTTCTCCTATATACTGATGTATCTTTGATGTATGGTTGCATTAGTATGTTTAGTTTATTTCTAATCTTGAACTAGTTATGAATATGAATCTATGTCTTTGTGTAGTGTTCTCTTCTTGTGATCTTGCAGAAACCTCTTGAAGCTGGGCGAGCGAGAAGGAAAGTAGCTGGGAACTCCCAAAGAGAAGAGAGAACTGGATCGAGGGACAAACGGAAGACACCGGTTAGTCCATCTATCTCTCTTCATTCTTAATTCATAAAGGAAGAATACTAGAATAGCTGTCTCTGTTTGTTGCTAAGGCACTGTCACACCTTAGGTGGATAGGATCGTCCTGCATAGGCATTTTTCCCCACAACACCCATGTGTCCTCTCTTCACCAACAGTCTCTTAGAGGTTCATTGTGGTTGGTCATCGCAAATCCAAAATTCCATGTATATCCGAGTTATTAAATAATAGAGATAAAATGTGGCATTAATGCCATGGAGGAGGGGTGTTGGAGGCTAGATTTTTTTTTTCTAAATTTTTTTGATTGTAGAACCATGCATAATGGTGGAGGGGTGAGGAGGGTATGGATGTTCCATAGCCTAGGGTTGGCATAATATGTTAGGTGTGACACGGATGGATGTTGCATAGGCAGAAGCTAGTGGTGCTCGAGGACATAAGGTGCATATGAGGAAATAACGAGAGTTAGGATTTTGTAGCAGGATGGAAGTGACAAAGTATGTTTAGGTAGGAAGGAGGTTAATGATATTTCACACCGAAAGGAGGCATATTGAAGTGAATAACTTCAACGGGAAGATATTTTGAAGGGTTGCTGTTCCACATGGGCCATCTCGGGGATGAGATCAAGATATATCTCAATGGTTTACAGGATTGCTAGAAGGCCGAGAAGATTCAAAGGGGTTCCAGGAAATGATAAAAAGGGATGATAGAGAGAAAATGTGGGTTAAATGTTAGACGTGGATGAGCATACAAAAGAGAAAGTAGAATGATGGAGCCCACTTCTACTTATTTGATGCATATGTTTCTATGTTACGAGTTGTAAACATAATTTAGAGTCTATAGCTACTTAAAAACCTTATTATAAATTCTTATGTTTATATTTCTATTGGGATTTTTCACTATGAGTTTTGTTCATGCTCTATTCACATTTGTGTATGGTATGTATGTAGAAGGCTAGTGAGCCTATTAGTCTCTTGATTATAACTCAGTACGAAGTACCTTTTTTTCTCTTTAAATAAAATAAATGATCCGGATTTAAACAGGAACGCAATAGATTACAGAGATAACCATAAATACAGAGATGCGATAACCATAAAAACAGAGATGCAGTGGAAATAATGCTTCATTTCATTAATGGAAAATACTGAAATATGCTTACAACCAGAAATGGAAATAAACCAGCTAGGGCGATGGTAGCTTATCTCTGAGAAGAGATGTGCGGCTACATGCCTCTGAACTGTTCCGAACTGTGTTACAATGAGGCTCGAAGGCCTATTTATTGTTGAGAAACAATGGAAAACCCTTCACATCCCGAAACCTAACCCTAGAAGATGAAACGCCAAATTGTGGGCCCCGTTTCGGTAAATTGGTACATCAATTTCCCGGGGTCGTAACTTTGGCATACGATCTCTGTTTGACGCGTACGGTAGCTCGTTAGAAAGATCTATCTGAGTACTACCACTTTGGGAGGAAACATCGGTCCATGGACCCATGTTGCCCCAGATTCCCAAAAAAACGTCGTTTAGGGCCTCAAAACGGCTCCGAAAGTTTAGGACCCGAAAAACTGCTAAAATTAGTAAACTGTGCTACAATTTAGGAAACTGAAAAGACTGAAAGAGACAGTTGTGGGGGTCCAAATGGGTTGGTGGGTGGCCACCAACATCCACCTGGATCATTCCTCCCCCCTTAGGAAGCAATGGTCCCCATTGCGTTGAGTTCCTCCCTGAGATGAGGAAGCTTCTGCTGAGTTGGTTCTCTGGTGAGCTGTTCTGCAATCTCTGATGTGTCCAGAAATGGTGGAAAGCATGGTCGACGATGGTCCACATTGAATACTCGGTGCAAGCGAAGGAATGGAGGAATGTTGTGCTTCAAAGCATTGTTGCCCATAGCCTTGGTACTGCTGTGAGGGCCATGTCGGAGTGGTCGGAGCTTCTGATGGGCTCTTGTAAGGCGTTCTTTCTGCAGATGTAACCAAACTTTGTTGCCCACCTGAAACTTATGTGGTACCCCTGTGGGTGAGGAGAAGTTTTTCCTGTGTTCTGTCATGACCGTATCCCTTTGTTGCTGCTGCTGCGTGGAGGAACCCTTTGCAGGGGTCATGGATGTAGCAACGATCTTCCCCTTATTTTGGGAGTGAACCAGACAGATGAATTTCCTGGTCTGTAATATGAGCTTGCTGCCTTTCTTGGTAGTGATCAAGGATGTGGCAGTAGGTGGGGCTACCTCTGGTATCTTGTATAATGAATTATTCAAAGAAATAATGACAGCACGAGGCCTTGACTCATACACAGCATGTCGCCTCCACAAGTATGGCTGGCCTAATAGTACATCACAAACATCCAGAGGTGTAACATCACATAATACCTCGTCTGTGAAGGGCTTGATGCTGTAGGGAAGGCGGCACTGCTGGCGAACTTTGAGATCTCGTCCTTCATGAAGCCACCCGATACTGTATGGCTGTGGGTGTGGTGTAGTTGGTAGGCCCAACCGCTTCACGACCTCTGCTGAAACGACGTTCTTTTGGCTGCCACTGTCGATAATGAATTGTAGCGGCGAACCCTTCACCCACATCTGTGAGTGGAAAAGACGCTCCCCTTCCTCTGGATTTTCGGGCTCATCTTTCTGGATCTTGGCGGTGGCAACAGTGGCGCTGGGATCCGCATCAATGATCTGCTTCCCTTTGCCATTCCCCTTGTCGGGTTCTGGCTCAGGATTGGAACATGCATCTGATTCGGAAGCCTTCAACTCAGCCACGAGTGACTGCTTGGTCCGACACTCACTTGTGTTATGAGTGGGGCTCTTGTGGAACTCACACCACTTTCCTGTGTCCTTCTTCGGCTTCGTGGTGTTGTTCTTTTCTTGCGGCTTCGACGGGTTGTCTTGGGTCACCCCGCCTTGGCTTTGTCCTTTGGGCTTCGGATTTGCAGATCCAAAGTCTCGCTTCTTCTGTTTGAACTTTTGCTCGATTTTGACAGCGTATCGGTATGCTGTGCCGAGTGAGGGGATGTTCAAGAACACCATCTCTTCCTGGATGTACTTGTGCAGGCAGCCACGGTATTTGAGTACCAGATGCAGCTCAGAATCTTTGATACCCAACTGTGTGCGAAGGGTATGAAAAATGTTTGTGAACTCCAGCACATCTTGGTCTCGTCCCTGCCGCAGTGTGGTCCATTTGATGTATTTGTCCTCATAGCTTCCGACAGGGTAGTACTGCTCCTTGATGGCATCCCGGAAGTCATTCGAAGTGGGTGCGGCTGAAAATAGTGACCCTGTACTTTCATCCTTTTGCTCGCAGTAGGTTTCCCACCAGTCCTTGACGTGGGGGGCTGCTTTGAGAAGAGCGAAAACAATCTTTTCCCGACTTGAAAATTCGTGAACAGAAAAATACCCATCTAGCAGATTTAACCATTTATGTACAACATCTGCGTCTATTTGACCCTCAAAGATGGGGATTTCAAAATTAACTTGTACCTTGAAGGGTGTGGCATTTCCAGAGTCGCTGTTGGAAGCCGATGCGTCGCCTCTGGGTAGCCGCTGAAGGATCTGCGCAAAGCTATCCATCATCGCGTTCCTTTGCCGCTCGAGGGCTTCTTCGAGCAAGATTTTGATAGGATCTCCTGCCCCCTCGTCTTTCTTCTCATCCGCCATGGGAGGCCGTCGGGATTTGTGAGGCTGGTCTTGCAAAGGTTCGACCAGTTCAAGCCCTAACTCCTTATATCCCGACCTCATTGGGGACATGCAAAGAAAAACAGAGAAAAAGCAGACCGCTCTGATACCACTGATCCAGATTTAAACAGGAACGCAATAGATTACAGAGATAACCATAAATACAGAGATGCGATAACCATAAAAACAGAGATGCAGTGGAAATAATGCTTCATTTCATTAATGGAAAATACTGAAATATGCTTACAACCAGAAATTGAAATAAACCAGCTAGGGCGGTGGTAGCTTATCTCTGAGAAGAGATGTGCGGCTACATTCCTCTGAACTGTTCCGAACTGTGTTACAATGAGGCTCGAAGGCCTATTTATTGTTGAGAAACAATGGAAAACCCTTCACATCCCGAAACCTAACCCTAGAAGATGAAATGCCAAATTGTGGGCCCCGTTTGGGTAAATTGGTACATCAATTTCCCGGGGTCGTAACTTTGGCATACGATCTCCGTTTGACGCGTACGATAGCTTGTTAGAAAGATCTATCTGAGTACTACCACTTTGGGAGGCAACATGGGTCCATGGACCCATGTTGCCCCAGATTCCCAAAAAAACGTCGTTTAGGGCCTCAAAACGGCTCCGAAAGTTTAGGACCCGAAAAACTCCTAAAAATAGTAAACTGTGCTACAATTTAGGAAACTGAAAAGACTGAAAGAGACAGTTGTGGGGGTCCAAATGGGTTGGTGGGTGGCCACCAACATCCACCTGGATCAATAAACTGATGGATGTTTGGGTTGCCCCCTATCTTTTACGTTGATGTTTGAATGGATAATGATGAATATGTTGTATGGAATTTCTATAACTTAATTGGTTTATTATAGTACTAAATTCTTGTAAATGTGAGTAATGGTTTAGAAGGTTATAAGGTGGTAAATATTGTTATAGATTCTTGTTTTCTGCAAGGATACTAAAATTTGTGACTCATTACATAACCATTAATGGTCGATAATAAAACTTACTATGACCTTCGGTGTGTTTTCGTGTTTGACTTGTACATTTTCTAATGAGCTGAGGGGCTTAACGCAATGCGCAGTGCATAATACTAGGTTGATGGTTAAGTTCTTGTCAGGTGGGAGCCCAATGTAGGTCATAGACAATTCTCTTAGACTGTGGAAACCTAGTTCCAACACTCACCCATTAGCATCTCAGGTGAGACTTCACCCACTTCTTTGGAGTTTCCAAAAGGGCCAATGTGGAGCGGGTTTGTTTTGGCGACTGTGTAACAAATCCCAGGTTTGTCAGAGTCCTGCGCACCAACAAATGGTTTTGTTGTCGTGAATATTATGGTTGTGTGACAGGATTGTCAAGTAAGAATGTGGAAGTTGTGGAATCCCACCCAGAAGTAGATCACTAGGTGACTTAAACGAAAAGAGCACAAGTTCTCAATGAAGGAAATCTAATATAGGAAGTAGAGTACAAAGAAATGGTTGTAAAAGTACATTTATACTTATTTACATGGAGTTTTCTTTGCAGAGTTCTTGAATTTCCTAACAGAGTGGATTCAGTGGTTAAAGGACAATAAATTGACATATCGCCAAGATGAACCAAGGAATTGGATGCCAGAGGAAGAACGTGAGCTCCAAGATGTAAGAAATAAAACCTCTAATGTTGTTGATTTTTGGTTTGAAAGTGTGTTATAAGGATAGATTGTTGAGTTTGTAGTTGAAGCAATGGTGTCCTACACTATAATGGAGCAAAAATTTCTGAATGGACCAAGAGGCAAATTCATAAGATCAGTACCATTATTGATAAATATGCTATTATCTAACCATGAATTTTTACCTTTGGAATTTGATAACATGAGTAGCTAGGGATACCTACCTAAAAGGGGAAGCAAGGGAGACCTAGAAGATGGTCTGGAAAAAAGGAACAAAGAAGAGGAAGAAGGATTGTGGTGGAAGATGACATTGGGATCAGAGCTATGTATTGAAAGCAGAAGAGATAATATATAGCAATAAAGTTTGAGAATGGAATTTTGAGGAGTGGAAGGAGGTTTTGACGGGGTGACACGGGATGAGGTCAGTTAGCATTAGTGCATTCCTATAGAAGAAGCCCAAAGGAAGGGGCTAATGGAGGCCATTGAATGATAAGGTGTAGTGCTAGTGACTAGAGCTATGAAGGGATGTAGTTCAAGACACAACAAACAAGGTAATGAGAAAGAGAATAGTTGAGTCCACATAGTACATAGGCTTCAGAAATGGAACAACACGATTAGACTATGTCTCATGTTGAGCCCACAACCTCGTCCACATACAAATTATGAGGTAGCTACTCAGCACATTGATATTACTAGCATAGAAGGTAATTATAGTCAAGGAGGAGGAAATACTAGTAGTAGTGGGAATGGTCACACCGTAAGAGGATCGACACAAGGTCCTCAAGTTTAGGGTGGTGCATAGTTGGGAACACAATGTTTATGGTAGCTCAGCAAGTGTAGGTGGAAGTAATT
Source organism: Pinus tabuliformis (assembly GCA_031772625.1). NCBI lineage: Eukaryota > Viridiplantae > Streptophyta > Pinopsida > Pinales > Pinaceae > Pinus > Pinus tabuliformis. Next base: position 101,723,692 of record CM062807.1, read on the forward strand.
TGTCGGTTAGTACTACACAAAATACAATGGCAGATGTAGACTTGTGAATTTCCATGTTTCATGGTGCCAAGATTGAGGACCTAGACCAACATTTATTGAAAGGTCATTTGGATAGCCAAATAGGTCCAAGATGAGGCCACGAACATTGTGCAACTGGAAGAAACATTCAGAGACCTCACATTAACATGCTATATGAATTTCAAAAGAGTTACTCCAATTGGAAAGAATAAGTCTTTTGTGGAGATTAAGAAAGAATTGATTAGGGAGTTCCAAAACCCAAATTCAGAGTCCCGATGCATTATAGAGTAGAAAGAAATCAAGAAAGGTCCAAGTGATTCAGTATGGGTCCTTGAACAATGATTCAAATTTCTTAAGGATATGTTGACATTCGAAATCCCGTACGTGTAGCGTAAAGAATGGTTCATTTGGGACTTCTACTACACATAAAGATACCATTGATGCAATAGTGGATAGGTACATATTCGGAGGCTCTAAACGCGCATTGAAACTAGAGGCTTCACTACCAAGAGGTGGAGATAATAATGGCATGGTGCAGGTGCAACCATAGCTTCATGCACTAACCTTGGAACTTCATGATTTGATGAAATGGAAGGAGAAGTGGGAGAGAGTATGGTGTACCATTTTTCATATGAAGGGTCAATATAGAAATGAGTTTAAGGTGTTGATGTACTACATGGAAACTAGCATAGCCGACCCACTTGCTGATCTGAATCCCAATGTAAATTGATACTGGTTTATTAAACTTTTTAAATTTTATGCATGCTATTAAAAACCACCATTAAAAAGTGCTCAATCTAATTGTCATAGGAAACTTGAAAAGAAAATTGTAGCAAAATAAACATTAATAATGAAGTACACAATAGAAAATGACACCAACATAATGATAACGAAGTTTGGCTATCTTCAAGCCTACATCTCTAGGCTTGGTCTTTAATGGGGAGGCATTTTTAATTTATTTCTTTTCTAATACTACCTAAGCACCCATAGGGGATTTGAACCGGGGACCTATTGCAAGGAGTTCCTTAACAATAAACCCATTCACCGTCAATCCAAAGCCCCGTGGGCCTTTTTATTAAATTTTTTAAAAATTATCAAAACTAAATATAAAAATGCTTCAACTACAATACAAACTAACTCTTCTATATTCTACTCTATCTCTGGATCCTGTAGAAACTTTTAGATTTGAAAAACGATTCCTTGTTTGCCCAGAATGTGTCTCCAAAGTTTCCTTGTCGAGCTAGTATGTCACTACATAAAACCTCCTTTTTCTTCAAAAAATTCAAATACGCCTCTTGTGGCACACTAGTATCATTTTATAACAAAATATGAGAAGTCGGGGGGTCAAATCCTAACCTCCCCACCATGGTGGTGTGATATGATATCATAACAATAAATTATTTTAAAAATATGGTAATGGTTAACCATATCCCATCTCCTATGTCCTCCATATACATTAACCTTATCACTCCATAGGCTTATCACCATAGTGGAGGTTACGGATAAAGTTGGCGGAGGTTTGTGGAGCTCATCGGATAAGGTGGAGCCGCTAACCATGGTGGACTCTGCGATATTGTTTTTTTAACCATTACATCATACCACAATAAAAAAATGCAACAAAGTATGGATAACAAGCAGCACATGCGTAGCACAATGGCAAGGCATCGAATTTGTAGAGAAAAGGTCACGGAATCAAATCTCCTCTAGTTTGTCCATTTGTTCAACAAAATTTTGACCACTCTTACGATTCCACGTGTCGCCTCAAGATTGGTCCAAAAGCAACCAACCACGCAACAACACTTATCGTAACTTAGAGATACCACGTGTCAGTCGAAATCGTGAGCCTAGAACCCTCGTCCTTAGAAACCTGAGTTGACTGTTGAATGTCAAAACCATAAGCACTAACTTTGAGATTGACCAGTTGACCTTTGACTTTTTGCCCAATTTGGACCTAAACTTTCACTTTGCATAACTTCTTCATACGAAGCTGGATTTCGACTGTTCAAGTTGCATTGGATTCAGAATGATGAAATCTACGCAATGATGATAGTTTCAAAAGCATATAGAGCCTTTTATTTTCAAGCATTTTCTGGAACTTTGAGCATATTTTGGATCCTCTAGATCAAGCCTTGATCATTTCAGATCATTCTTGATCACTTGTGTAGGGCATAGGAATTTTGTGTGAAATATGTTGAGTATGGGTTCATATAAAGATTATTTTCATGATGATCCAAAAATATGAAGCTATGACACATTCTATTTTGTGACTTCTATAAATTTGGATGGCATGATATTCATCATTGTCACGGTTTGGAGTTAATGTGTGAGTCTATGTTTGACTCGTTATGGGTGCAGGGACCCCAAGGGAAAGAGGCCATGTCAATTATCTTCAACCAACAAGGGTATAACCAAGGTGGACAATATAACTAATAGGGGTGAGGATGAGGAATGGAAAATCGAGGTCTTGGAGGACCAACCTGAGGAAGAGGAGGATTTGGTTGAGAATAAAGCATAATAGTTTGTTACAATTGTGGGAAGTAAGGGAACATGGCGTGGGAATGAAAAAAACACTACTACACATGTATTTATTGTAAATCATTGGAACATCCAATGGGGAATTTCCCCCAGTTAATTGCTAAGTGGCAGGATAAGAATGGACCCAACGTGCAGATGATAGTTGTCAAACCTCGCTGGGCCCAATATCAGAGTGGCACAGTAACATTGAGAGATGTTAGGATAAGAGTAGATGTTGCGAAGCCCTAGACACCACAACCACAATGGTAAGGAGACCACCTGAACCCCCTCCAAAGTTTGACCCTGTTCAAAAAATGTTGACTTATAAGGAGGCCTCGCAAGAGATGGTTTTGGAAGAATGGGATAGGTTAGAGGTTATGTGTGAAGTGGCCGTGTTGGAGATATATGATGAGCCTATAGGTGGGGAGCATAAGATAGTAGTAGATCCAATTTATATCTTTTGCAAATATTTTTCGAGTTGTTAAAGGATCCCTAGGCTTTAGAAAATTTTAGGAAGACGGTGGAGTAGTATGCTAGTGGGCCTGAGATAACTACTATATAAGCTTCATCACGAGCCGTGAATCAAGTAGCTCCTTGGAAGAGGACTAGTAAAGAATTATGATTCAAAGAAAAATTTAGGGAGTGTGATATGGATAACATCATCTTGGACTTGTCATCATATCTAAATATTCTACCAAAAATAAAATGGGAGATGATGGGGAAGCTAAAACTGACTTGGTCTCTAATTCAGTTCATGTTGGAGAACAAGCATAGAATATTCCCTATCGGACGATTGTGAGTACTAATGGATATTGATGAGGTGTCAAGCATTACTGATTTTGAGGTGATCAAGATTATGGATGATATCAATCCCTATCCTACTTTATTAGGGGTCAATTTGGATTTTCATAACCAAGTAATTATTAATTTAAATAAATGACAAATGATTGTTGAAGGCAGGGATATATGAGTTATAGCATCATTAGATACGCGTGAGGGAGACTGGTACGTTGAGCCAGTCAAAGGAGAGCTGAATTTGGAGGAGTTGAACAATATTTATAATGTCACTACTTGAAAAGGAGACTATGTAAACCTGAAAGTTAATGGATTGTTGAGATGGCACAACATTGGATCCCACTCTCCAGATTCGGAAGAAGCTTGGTGAATTGGTAGAACTGACTGCATGAAGTTAGTACACAGAGGTGCGCACATGTTACAAGGATGGTGCATTGGATAGGAATCGAGGTGCATAATCCACCTCACTTTAATGGGTTATCCAAAGTAGATATTTTTTTACAGGAATATGAATACCATATACCAGAATGTCAGAGAATTCTTGTGTTGGACATTGTGTTGCGTGTGACTCCATCCAAGTGATGGGATGCACATAAAGAATGAGTCATGAGATGGAAGAAATGTAAGAAAATGATGAAGGTTAGACCTGGGACAAATTATAGAGTCCCTAGAGAGAAATATTCAGGCATGGAGTTCCCGAGGACTCACCTAAAGTAGTGTGTGGCAGCATGGCCAAGGGAAGAATGTCGTAGTAAGAGTGGGTGCACAGATCCATCCACGCTTTAGACACCATCCCAGCTAACTAGTATATTGAGTTGGAAGTGCACATAGGAACTCAAGATTGGAATGAAATGGTTAATATTTCAAGAAGAAGAGCTAGCATTGGATGAAGCTTTGAAGGTGTTGTGATGGAAGATATTAATTGTGAAGGAACCGATAATGGTTAGGAGTGGGCCATTTTGTTCTTCACATTAAAATTTATAGTGGGTGCAGGATTTCTTGGAATGCTACAACATAGCATAATATGGAGTGGATGGCAATAATCCCCAAAATATTAAAATTTCGGAAGTGGAAGGTGAGCACACAGTAGGAGGATTTCCATAGAAGTTTGCAGACTATGCATAACTTGTTAGAACTTGGAAGGTGAATATCAAGATAGAGGGGAGTCCTAGGATGGTAGCCATTAGATATTATTGGGATGATGACACTGTCAAGAAGTTTTTGGACTTTTTGCATGAGTACTAGGATCTGCTCTCCAACCTAGATAAAAGAGTGGTAGGAACTATCGACATCCTAGTTAAACTTAAGCAGGGAACTCTAAAGATTACAATTAAAAGTGAAGGCAAAGAAAGTAGAATGCATGCCACCTTCTGGGAAGGTGGCCGAGTGTATTAAAGGATGAGTGAAAGGGGGTGTTACTCCTATATATAAATAAAGTGTGATGCACATAGAATAAGAGTATGTATAATATAGTGGTAATGACTAGTGATGGTAAGTGATAAAAGTTGTTAAAAATTGATAGATTAAATTAACACTATGTTCCCAAAGGAACAATTATAAAGGGGAAGAAGATGGGGCAAGAATTATTGATAAGGTAGAAAATACAAATGTGTTGGGGATGAACCCACTAGAAAAATATCCTATGGGGAATTTAAAAGGGACCACGAGAATTGTATCCTTGGGATTTGATTATACCAGTGATGGAAGACTCCAACATGTGAATGTTTAGATATTCAAAGTGGGACCAAAACCACATCATGAAAATTATGCGTACAATATCATCCCCACTATGGTAGTTCCAGTCAAATTGGAAGAAAGCAGTTGAATAAGTTTTTTAATTTGAATTCAGTTGTAAGAGGGAGCACGTGACTTGTTATATTGAACCATGGATTATTAGGAGCTAAATAGGGTAATATTTAGTTCAATGAAATAAAATAAGCTGGAAGTAATTCGAATGAAAGGAGGGCACGTGCAAACCACTGTATCAAGCTGATACAAAAGAATATTATTATCAGATTTGTGAAGAAATTTAGGGATCCATATCATAAAATAATATTGTGGGGATTAATCTCATGATCATCTACAGAAGGAATCAGGAAGCATAGAATACTATAGAATACCACCCACATGATATATGGAGAATAGATAAATGCTTGAGAGGAAGTCTAAGGATAACAAAGGAGTGGAAGGAATAAGGATTGTTCAAGATTGAAGAAGGAAGGATCGCACAAGGGTGGCATGAAGAAGAAGGTATATTTTTGGAGATGGATAAAGGGAGTTGAAGGAAGTATGAGAATAGTTAAGGAAATGGCAGAAAGGGACACCCCATCTATTGACACAAATAAGAGGATGAAATTGTGGAAAAAGAGACTACATTATAGAAGCCTAGGCCAGAAAAACCATAATGGAAGATGTAGTGCAGGAATGGTGGTTAAGCTATATCAGGTGGCCCAAACAAAGGAGGGTCCCCATCTCTCACATAGATGGTTCTCATGTAAAGTTATAGTTGCACCAGTTATTTTTGTCTGAAACCAATTGAAGGAAGGGTTTGCGAGTCCATATCACAGAACGGTGTCAGAGCAGTCTCCAACAGGGGGGCTTTAGTAGTAGGATGAGGTTTTTTCCTAGTGCATGATGACATTGCGTGGGGTTACGTAGGACATAACCCCTACCTTGGAAAGTGGACAATATTGAGACTTATTTCATGAGAAAAGATACCAAGTCGAGGTTTTCCCTATCACTGTTGAGGAATGGAGAAGGTACAAGTGCAAGACGAAGATAAATACCAGGGATATACATAGAACTCAGCCCTTGAACAATAGTTGTGGCAAGGATTCTTTTTCTAAGAGCCCCGTTGTCAGGAGGGAAGAAGTGTCATTTCCATCTTAACCTATTTTGAGAGCTCTAGGATGGTTGGGTTCCCTGTTTTCCCATGTGTGCATTATACCTGAAGCATGAAGATAACCTCAGTAATAGTATAGGATTACTAAATCCATGTGGATAGGAGATGGATTGAGTGGCTCGAGGTGAGCCTTTTTTTTTTAGGCTCATGTTGGAGCCCATAAATGTTTTTGCTAAATTTTTCTAAGCATAGGAATGTGCAAAAGGATGTAGGGGGTGCAAAAGGTATGGATGGTGTACAACATAGGTTGGCTCAGGATGTTAGGTGAAACATAGACAAATGCTACACATGAAGAATATAATGGCACCCTAGGATGGAAGGAACATATGAGGAAATATTGGAAGTTAGGATTGTGTAGCATGATGGAGTTGACAAAGGATGTCATGGCAGGAAGGATATTAATGTTATTTTGTAGCAGAAGGAGGAATCACAGAATAGAGCAATTTGACAAGAAGATATTTTTAAGGGTCATTGTTACGCAAGGGCCAACTTGGGAATGAGATCATGAAATACCTCAATGGTTTACAAGATAGATGGAGCGATCAGGTAGAAGGCTGAGAAGATTTGAGAGCTTCCAGGTAATGATGAAAAGGGATGCTGGAGACATATTTCAAGTTTGATGCTAGACATTGGACGAGCAAACGAAGGAGAAAGTTGAAGGTTGGATCCTTCTTCTGGTTATTTGATTTTTGTTTCTATATGTTACGAGTCATAAGCATATATTAAAGTCAGTAGTTGTTGGGAAGCCTTACTGTAAATGGTTATATTTATATTTATTTTGGGATTTTATACTATGATTTTTGTTCATGATATGTTCTTGTTTGTGTATGGTATGTGTCTGGAAGGCTGTTGAGACTGTTGATCTCTTGATTATAACTTAGTGCAAAGTGCATTTTTTTCTATTCTGATAATGTAAATTGATCAATGTTATGGTTTCCCCCTATTTTCTATGATGATGTCTGAATGGATAATATTGAATATGTCATATGGGATTTCTACATCTTAATTGGTTTATTATAGTATTAAATGCTTGTAAATGTGAATAATGGTTAACATGGTTATAAAGTGGTAAATATTTTTAGAGAGAATTTATTTTTGCAAGGGAGCTAAACTTTGGGAATTTTGATATAATCATTAATGGATGAGAACGTAACTTAATGTGACCTCCCATATGATGCCGCCTTTGACTTCTGTGTTGTCTGGTGAGCCAAAGAGATTAATGAATTGCGCGATGTTTAGTACTATTTCAATGGTTAAGTGCGTGTTAGGTGGGAGTTCAATGTAGGTAATAAACACTCATGTCAGACTACAGAAACCTAGTTCGGATGGTCACACATTAGCATATCGAGTGAGACTTCACCCATTTCATGGGTGTTTCTGAAAGGGTCGATGCTAAGCAGATTTTTGTTGGCCATTACGTAACAAATCCCATCTTTGTCATAATCTTGCACACCAAAGAGGGGACATATGTTATATTTATTGTCACTTTCAACATTAAAAATGTTCAAGGATTGAAAAATTTCTATAGAGAGAATGAACATCCATTATTTCTCTGCTTTAAATTCTTTGAATAAGTCCGGGCGACCGACTTGCTCCTACCCTCATATTTTCAAGTAGCAAAAAAGAGTTGTTGAATGGATACTTATTGCTTCATCCTAATAATAATCAGTCTCATTGTTTCTAATCGATGTTGAATGTATCCATTTTTCTTTTTCTTCATGGAAAAATGTGAAATTTCAGGATCCCATGGAATCTAAGGCCAAAGTCTCTTGCAAAATTTTGGTAGTTTTAGAGCTCACTAGGCACTGCAAGATTATGTTTTGTGCCAATCAATTAGGGAAGAAACCCCATAAAATGGGTGATTTATAGCAAGAGGAGGGTACTTCTAAGGATCTATCCTATGCCTTGGGAGGATAGTGAGATTTTGGAGGAGAAGGGTCAATTCTTCAAAAATAGGAGAGTGATGCTATCATCATCCATAGGCCATTGAAGTGAGTAAGTAGAATGATTCATTACATGGATCAGTGGTAGTTGATGGTGCTACTGTTTTAAAATTTTTACTAAGTTTATCCTTCGTTTTATTTGGAAATACCTATAGTTTTAGAAATTAATACACGCTAAAAATTAATTGTCTTGTGGGTATCATAATTTGATGTATTTCAACTTTCCTAGGTACATATTTCAAGTTTAAAAATATTTTTATTTCAATGTGTTTGAAATTTTTTGGAATGTTACAACTTCTTCCTTTAATGTTGACCAAGTGATAAATTTTTGGAACATATAGCCTCTCTCACATAATTTCTATGACAATCATAAGGCAATGAAAAGGAATTGTCAATTTGAATAGTACAATTTGGAAGCTTGGAAGGTTTTTGTAACATCCCCGGGTTAAAATTTCATGTAATAAAATTAATAAGGAAAAATAAGACCAATATCAAGGGACACTTACTCTAAGCTGAATGTTGGGAAAAATATCCTAGTGGGCATCACTTGTTGTCTTTATGGCTACGGGGAAATTGGAAAAGGCAATGGAAAAGGTTTTCAAAAGGAAAAAAATGTATGATAGGCATTTTATTTATAAACATAAAGGAAATTAGGAGAAAAGGAAGGTGGAAGGTCACAGGTTTCATGTGAGGAGGAAATTATAGGAAAATTAAGGAAAATGAAGAAATTAGAGGCATCGAGAATAAAAAGATATCAGATATTAGTTTGTTGCCCTTTTGTCAGTTCAATTTTAAGATTAGTATCAGAGAGGAGAACAACACACAGAGGAGAAGGAAATAAAGCAAGTAAAGGAAGAACAAGGAAAGCAAAGGAAAACAAGGATCAAGCAAGGAAAAGTTTAACCAAGTAGCTTCAATAGTAACACTTGTAGGTAACATAGTGTATTTATGATTTACTAGGTGGTTTTGGCATGCATGTTATATACATGTGTATATTTGATTTATTTTTTGTCGGTGGCATGTATTTTTCCTATGTTTTGATAGTGGTTTTAGTCTTGCATTTCCATTTCTAGATAACCATGGTGTGATGGGATTCATTCTCAATTGAGCTTTCGATTGCCAAAAGGTTTTTGATCTAGGTGAGGTGGTCTCAGGAAAATCCCAAGGGTTAGGGGTGGAGATTATTTTCTCCGTGAAGCCCTCAACAAGTGGGTGGAGACACTAAAATTCATCAAGGGATGGTGAAGGAATTCTGAGGCATCCAAGCTCGATTTGGTTTTGTGAACTCAAAATCAGTTTAGGTGAGATCAAGATATGGTGAGGGTGGAGGTGGTTTAACCTTTGGATTCCCTTGGTTGTTTATGGATTGGTATATCCTATGAGATCCCATATTCATGCTTGGAATATGGCATGAGGGTGATTGGCTAAAAGAAAGATTTGGTTCAGTCCAATCTATGGTCGAGTAATACATGGAAGTCCCGAACCTGGTTGGATTTTTAATATGTTTAATAAGAGCTAAGTTTCTGTTACTTTTGATGAGTAAATGCACTTTTTGTTGTGTGGCTTAAATGGTTGTTCTACCAGTGTTATTTATCTAGTTATATGTTGGTAATAAGCATGGTTCTTTGACAAATCTATTTATGGATCTTATCACATTTTTATTAATGGATGTATGGTTATTGAATGCATGACCTAATTGGTGTGATGACAACTATTGTAAGAAGTCATTTGTCCTTCTTGTTAAACCTCATATAAGTTTCCAGATCCTTATTTCAAATAGGCATAAATGACGTATAGATTGCATGTTGACCAGGTGTTTGATGGAATCTCATTCCAGGTTGGGAGAGGTCAGGTCAACTCTTGGTTCAAGTTTTGGTTTACAAGATTTGTCTCTATTTCATTCATCATTGTTGGAAGTTTCACTGAGTTCTGGGCAGAGGCCTAAGTCCTAGCCCTAAAAAAGTGGCTCAGAATTCAGGGTCACTAGCATAGAACTTACTGGGAAATTCCACAGTCGCTAGCAAGCATGTATATGGGAGCGATTGGAGGGATATAGTCACTTGAATACCTTGGTAAAGGGAGCAGTTGAGGCTCTAGTTCAATGAAAAAGAGAGTTGTCTCAAGGGTTGGACACCTAGAGGGTTTGGCTTACTCCAGTAGGTCTTGTAGCACCTGAGGGAAGTCAGTAAGGTCTTAATTTGTTGAATCCATTTCCTTAAGGTCATATAGGAGGTTGAGTCTTATCATAGTGACCCCCAGCTCATGTTTATCCCTTTTAAACCGATGAAAGTTGGTAAATGTGGGAGAAGTGCATTATAGGGTCGCATTAGAGAAAGTTGTGCTCTATTTGGGTAAATTATGATGTTTTCATGGTTATGGTTGTCATGCATGGGTTCATGCTATATAGTTGATATGGTCATGTATGATGTTGTTATATTGATGTGTTTATGATTATACATGTACAAGATAATTTGGATTGATATTGGAGATGAGATAACCCTCCCCTGAATATCATTGAGGTTTGGATTTGATTTTCGTATCTATTTGGTTTATCTAACATGGTACACTTGCGGGAAGAAGATAATTAAATATGACGATAAAAATGGTAGACTACAGTTCTCGTGAATCTCCCTACTGATTAGTTGGGTAGCAAGGAGGTGAATATTCTTCTGGTATACAATGAGGAGCTTGAGGGAAGAGATCAGAAGTTGTAAAGAAAACAATGATAGGTTGATTGTTGCTTAGGAAAGACTTACAAGGGCTCAGGAGAAGCAAGTAGAATTCAATGCAACGATTCTTTAGAGCTTGTTGAAGTTGCAGAAACAGAGATAATCACGGATCAATCAAGAGTAGGAAGAAAAAACTAATGGACCATATGGTAGCAGGCCTTGGTCTAGATATAGGTTGGATAGAGGGGACACATTCAAAGGTGGCAGGTCATTGGATACACCAGACAGGAGGATTGGTATGTATGGGAATCATTATAGATCCTCATCTAGGAGACATCATCACAGTCATCATTGACATCATCCTTATATGAGTGAGTATTTTCAAGAGGATTTCAAGAAAGTTAAGCCTCCTACATTCGATGGAGAGATGAAGAAATCAGAAGATGCAAAGGGATGGATGCTTGGGATGAAGAAATTATTTAGATTGCATATTTACTCAGAGAACATGAAAGGTAAGATAGCCACCTTCAGTCTCAAATGGAAATAAGATATTTGGTGGGAAGATGTGAAGAATGTCAAGGGAATTTAGGAAGAAGGCTTGATTTGGGATGTGTTAAAAATGCAACAAGAAAATCCTAATTTAATTTTGTCCTTGAATTAAATTAGGAACAAAATTGTAGTTCCACATCTCATGACAACTTGTGTTAGTTAACTAAGTTAATTTGACATAGTTGGCCCAGTTAATTCAAGTTGCGGATCTAACTTGAGTCATGTAGAGCATATCCTACATTATAGGATCACTGGTTGAGTTTATTTTGAGTTGTAATTAATTAATTCAGTTTAACTGAGTTAAAGTTAGTTAAACTAGTTCCAACTGTTGAAGGAACTAGTGGGAGGTCTAGTAGTGTGGTGCTATCTGTAGTGATCAACCAATTAACTAATGATTCAATCATAAATAACTCATACATGTCGAACATGATATTTACCCAGTTGAGATTGGTGTTTAGGGACATTGTACTATCAGTTGTATAATCATCCAAATTTTACAGGTGGTGCATGGAGTTAGAGGAAGGCCTATGATGGATTGCACAATTCCTTTGAGCAATTTCCCTAATTAATAGGGGCCTAATTCCCAAGGAAACAATACAAAGAAATAAGGACTTGGGAAAGCACAAAATTGGTTAGGTATTGGACTAGGCTTGTCTACAAAGTTGTGGGACAGATAGAGATAGTGCATAGGTTGCTCGAGCTTGAGCAAAGTATTTTAATCTTCTCATATTTTCTGACTAATGAAATATATAGATACAAGGGGTTTTTAGATGTGGACTTCCTGTGGAAATATTTGTGTAATGTGTTGATTGAATTCTTTCTCTTGTATGCTTCATGATTTTGTGATAGTTTAATTGTTTCCACTGATGAGCAGAGGAGATTCAAGTCTATTCTTTTAATAAATTACAATTAGTAGTTTGAATCCACAAGCAATTTATACATGGTATCAGAGCAGAAATCACTCTAGAAGAGGAGAATAGGAGTTTTTATTTTGTAGGTGAAATCAAATTTGCAGTATCATATTTCAAATCCAGGAGGATTTTGTTCTACAAATTGAGACACGAATATTCCCTTGACAGTAGTTGCAAATGTATTTCTCAGAAGGAAATCATGGAGGTAGTGTCAGAAGACAACGAGATTAAGGAATTCATAAACAAATATATTCCTAAGCCTCCAGTAGCTGATGCTCAAGATTTGGCAAAGTGCAGATTTTTTTTTGCATAAGCGAGAAGGATTATCCTAGATGGAGTTCAAGATCATATTGTATCTAACCTCCACAATAATGAGACATCATATGAAATGTGGAAGGCATTGGCATAGATATTTAAATATAGCACTGACCACATGAAGCTCACACTAGAGGACAAGCTAAGAAAAATCAATATGGAGAAGGGAGACACAATACCAAAGTACTTGACTAAGTTCGCCCAACGTCAGGATGAGCTTGGTAGTGTCAGTGTTACAATTGTTGATGATGATCTAGTCAGCCTAGCACTTCTAGGCCTTCCCAAGAGATGGCACAACTACCAGGACTCAATAAATGGGAGGGAGAAGCTACCATAGTGGGAACGTTTGTGGTCCAACTTGGTGTAAGAAGAGATTCGATGGAATGCCAGAGATGGATCCTCATTAAAGCATGGTGATGAGGATAATTTTTCCTTAGATGGACAGGAAAATAAAGGGAAAGGGAAGTCATCCCATTCCAAATCAGATTCTAGTCAGGGTGGTAAGAAGAAGGATTTGTTGAAGATTGAATGCTTTCACTGTCATAGTTGGGAAATTATGCCACTAGTTTTTGCACAAGAAGGTCAGAAATAAGTCCTCAGGAGGATAGACATGTGAAGCTCTTACTTCACAATTCGAGATGGATTTCAGCCTCATTTCTTCCATGGTGACATTGGTGATGGGTAGTGTGTGGTATCTAGATAGTAGAGCCTCATTCCATATGACCGACAACAAATAATTTTTCAGTGACTTGGAGGAGAAGGACCTCCAAATGCACATAGAAATGGGAGATGATGGAAGGTATAACATGACCAACATCTGTATTGTTACATTTTACAGGGAGTATGGTTCTCCTCTCACATTAAAAGATGTCATGTATGTTCCTGGTCTAAAGAAGAATTTGGTTTTAGTTGCCATGTTAGAGAACTATGGCTACGATGTGATATTTAGTAAGGGAAAGGCTTTCCTTTGTTATGAAACTAGTTCACAAAATAGAAGAAAGAGATAGATCAACAAATTTAAAACTATCTTCTTCGAGGGGGAAACCTCCTTTACATTACACAAATGAAAAATTCTTGGATGATACAAATGACAAGACCTCATTTCTATATATAGGATTCTAAGGGGTCACAATATAATCAGAGCCGACATAACAATAATAACATAAGGGCACAACAATAAAAATAGTGGGATTCTATGGGGTGTAATAATAACAATATGGGGACAACATCAGCAAAACAATAACAATAAAGGGCTACAATGACAATAATAATAAGGGAATACACTACTATTAAAGGGACCTAAGTTCTAACATGCCCCGCTCCTTTAAAAAAGTTTTTTCCTCAACACTTGAGTAGTTCTGGTTGCTTCTGTATACAATTCTCATCCTCCAATGTGGTATTTTCAGTGAGTAAGTTCTTCCACTTGATGAGATACTTTGAATTTGATCGATTTCGTAGATGTCAATTTCTTTTTTCTGTGACTGCTTCAGGTTCCAATATGATTTTTCCTTCCTCATCAATTCTGGAAATATTGTTTGAACTAGGAGCTTGTCACCTATAACCATCTTTAAGCATGAAACATGGAAAACCAGGTGCACTCAGGAAGATGTAGGAAGTTCCAATTTGTATGCCACAGTACCAATATTTTGCAAGAGCTTTTACAGACCATAATACTTTGGTGATAATTTATTATCCTTCTTAGCTTGCTTGAGGGACATTTGTATCTATGGTTATAGTCGTAGAAATACCTAGTCACCTACATCAAAACTTCTTTTGCTGTGATGTTGATCTATCTATTGCTTGATTCTATTTTTCCCCAAAGTAAGGTTATCCTTTAAGAGTTGGAGAAGTTTTTGTTGATGCTTGATGTGATCTTCCACTGCTTTAACCTTAGAATTTTCTCTTAAATATGATGTGATGGATGGTGGATGATATCCATAAAGTACCATAAATGGGGTCATTTTTTTTGTTGTATGGAAGGAAGTGTTATACCACCATTTAGCTAGAGGCCACCATTAGACCCATTGTGTCGGTTTATCAGATACAAAGCAACAAGGGTATCCTTCCAAAAAAAAATTCACTATCTCAATTTTCCCATAAGATTGAGGATGATAATATGAGATATCAGCTAATTGAGTACTGAAACAATAAAATAATTTTTTTCCAAAAATTTCCGGTGAAAATAGGATCTCTGTCACTTACAATAATCTTTCGGTTTCCATGTAGCTTTTGAATTGTTTCCATAAATGAAGTAACAATTTTACTAACTTTAAATTGATGAGATAATGCACAAAAGTTTGCATACTTGTCAAGTCTATCAACTACCACCACGATGACACTCTTTACTTCGGACCTGGGTAAACCTGTGATAAAATCCATTGAAACCTCCTCCCAACATTGAGTTGGAATAGATAAAGGTTGTAATATACCTCGGGTCTTAATTATCTCAACTTTATTTTGTTGCTAAACCAAACATTCCACCACAAACTTTTGAATATCATATTTAAGGCCATCCGAAAAAGATTCCTTCTTAACCCTCTGGTAATTTTTAAAAAATACTAAATGCTCTCCTAAGCGAGAGGTGTACAATTCTAGAAGAATATTTTGTTTGAGTTGGGAATTTTTACAGAGGTATAAGTAATCTTTGTAACATAACGAATCATTTTTCTAGCTAAATGTATCAGATGTACTGGGATCTTTCTACAACGTTTGAATGAGTGCCCACACTTCTTCGTCATTCTTCCATTCATCCCTTACTTTGTTTATCCAATCTGGTTGGATAATAGAAATGACACAAATCAATGCTTCCACATCCTCATCGTTTCTTGAGAGTGCATCTGCAACAACATTTTTCTTCCCTTTTTTGTAGAGGATTTCAAATTCATAATCCAAAATCTTTGGGACAAATTTTTTTGTTCTTCTGAAGATAATACTTGTTCTAAAAAAAACTTAAAATTATCATGATCTGTTTTTACCTTGTAGTGTCTTCCCATTAGGTAAGGTCACCATTTCTTAAGTTCATGTAGTATTGCCAACATTTCTTTCTCATAAAGATCTTTGTGTAAATAATTTCCTTTGATTGGACGACTTTCGAAAGAAATGGGTCTTTCTTCTTGCATTAACACAACACCAATTCCATTTCCTGAGGCATCACATTCCACAATAAAGGTTTTTGTGAAGTCTAGCATATCTAAGACTGGTGTTTGGTAAATTGCCTCTTTAAGATGTTCAAAGGCCTTCGTTGCTTCCAGAGTCCAAGAAAATGCATCTTTCTTCAGTAATGATGTTAAAGGTCCTGCTATTCACCCATAATTCTTAAAAAACTTGCGATTATACCTTGTCAACTCGAGAAATTATCACAGATGCTTTATGAATGTGAGGATTTTCCATTCCTTCATGGCTTTAATTTTTATAGGGTCTACCTTAACACCTTCATGAGATACAATATGACCCAAGTATTCCACCTCTTGTACTCCAAAGAAACATTTGGAATTTTTTCATATAATTGTTTCTCCTACAATAGTTTGAGCACTTTGTCAACATGTTGAACATGATCCTTCCAATACTTGCTATAGATTAGTATATCATCAGAAATACTAACCCGGATTTTCTAAGGAAGGGTTTGAAAATGGAATTCATCAAACCTTGAAATGTAGAAGGTGCATTGGTAAGGCAAAAAGGCATGACCAAAAATTCATAATGACCCTAATGAGTTCTAAATGTTGTTTTTGGAATGTCTTCAGTCTTCATTCTGATTTGATGATATCCTTAACAAAGGTCCAACTTAGTGAAGTAAGTTGCTCCATGAAATTCATCCAATAATTCATCAATGACAGGAATGGGAAATTTATCTTTAATAGTGAGCTTGTTGATCTCCCTATAATCCGGACACATGCGCCGTGATCCATCCTTCTTTTGCATCAATACTATTAGAGCAGAGAAAGAACTTTGACTAGGTTGAATCATACGATCCTCTAGCATTTCTGCAACCATACGTTCAATTTCACTCTTTTGGGCATAGGGATATCTGTAAGGCTTGGTGTTTGGAGGAACACTTCTTGGAATCAAATGAATAGCATGATTATGACCAGGAATAGGTGGGAGGCCTTTGGGAGTCTCAAATAACTTTTAATGATTGTCTAAGACTTTTTGGAGATCTAGAGAAATAGGTGATTTCGATGTGGGAACCTCTAGCGAACATAATTGTGCAATTACACCTCATTGTTATTTCTTTAGAAGCTTTGTCATGCTGTTAGAGACTATTATCCTTCCTAGTTTCCTTGTGATACCCCTTAATTACACTTCCTTTCCTTACGAAAAAAATATCAATAAAAGTTCTTGGAAATTAAAATTTATCATACACAAAGATTGTAGCCATTGGATTCCTAGTACAACATCAACACCACCCATTGGAATGGAAATCATTGAACTATTCAATACATATTCTCCAATGGATAGCTTGATATTATGGAACTTTCCAAATCAATTTATGGTTCCTCCATTTGCAACCATCACTTAACACTATGGTGTTGGATATAGGAAGCAATTCAATTCCTTGGCTATCTTACAATGAATAAAATTATACTGCCCGAATCAATCCACACTATTACCTTTTTCTTCTTGATATGTCCTTCTATCTTGATAGTTTGAGGAGTGGTAATTCTGGCCAATGCATTACAATATATGGCCGGATTCATTTCTTCTTTCTCTAGGGTTTGTTCCTGGTGTGTATCCTCTTCTTTTGATGTTTCTTGTTCCTTTTCTTCCTCCTCTTCACATTCTATGTAAAATAATTTCTTCTTAGCACACTTATGAACATTAGTGTATTTTCTATCACAACTATAGAAAATCCATTTTTCTTCCAATTTTTGTGGTGTGAACCTTGTAGGTTTTTGGAAGGATAGGGGAGACAACACTTCCATATTTATATTTGTGAGTGGTAGGCTTCCTTGTTGCCATAATTTTTCTTTCAATTTTCCTTGCCAACCTAAATTCCTTTTCCAATGGATCAGATTCCCAAAGATGAACCTCATGTTGGATGTTATACTTTAAACTCCCTATGCACACATCAATCCTATGCTCCTCTAGAATATCTTTTACCCCTATATTTAATTTTTGGAAGTCGTCAATGTGCTCCACCATTGAACCTTTTTTTTTTAGATTTATCAATTGGCTAGAAAGTGTGTTTCTTTTTGTATCCTCATAATGTGCTACCATTTCTTCTGGAAAATTTTCCCAAGTGACAATCTTTTTATGAGAGAAAAGCCATCAATACCATACAAACTTATTGGGTTCCAAATATAAAGTTGCAATGCTTACCTTTTGTGTGTTTTTCACATTATGGAGATTGAAATATTGCTCCATCTGTAGTATCCATGTTACGTGATACTTGCCATCAAAATTCCTCATATTGATCTTTGGAAAATGGTGGGTCTTCAATCTAACATTAGAGTCTATGAAATCATGACTAACATTTATCTTGTTCTCATCATGAGTTTCCTTTACTACCCTTTCACCGTTAGTAAGAATTTCTTGTAGCAACTTTGTCAAATCTATCTTCAAATCTTCCATGCTACCTTTAATTTTTTCTTCTATACCATCCATATTAGCTTCCATGCCATCTATATTAGATTCTATTCAATTATTTAAATCATCCATATTAGCTTCAGTTACGTTTTGTGAGAGAGATATTTGTTGCACTTTGTCTTGTAATTTTGATATATCATGTTGCATTTCTTCCTCTTCTTCATGTGTCATAGTAGAGATTTTAGGTTTCTTACTAGGTGTTTCCATTTTATTTCTTTGGGTCATCAATGCATAATAATTATGCTTCAAAATTCTCTTTGAATCACTTCAAACTGCTTTCTCAAACAAAACGTATGCAAATTAAAAAAATAAACTACACACCTTTTTTTTCCGCTTTGTATGAGCTTTATCTTGAAACATTGTAACTCTGTAATTTTGGATCTCCAAGTTCTAAAGCATTGGCCTATGATAGTCCTCTGAGTCCTCTTTCCAACCCCTCAAGTCTTATCATTATTGGATTCTCCAAGAAAGAGTTATTCCAAAACTACCGCGATGACCTAATTATAGACTAGTTCGGTAGAGAGAACTTATACAACATGCCACATGTCACTGTTTCGACCTTTAGCTCTGAAAACAATATCCAACAAACTACAATCTATCCTCTTTCTATCACTTTTTTAGGAAAATTGAATCTAATTCTCAGAGAGAATGTTATGACCATTTTCCCAAGGTGACCTATTTGAGATCGAATCCAGGACCGTACAAAAACCCTAACTTCCTCAACTCATATATCTGAAAATATAGCGAGACAAGATCTAAAATTTAGTCACAAGGTTCATCACAATTTCGAGTCAAATGGGTTTTAATTTCCTCTTTTTAAGATTTGTAGAAAAACGTTATAGCGAAAATGCCACGATGACCTGTTTGAAGGAGCGAAAACCTAGAACCCAAAGCTTTGATACCAATTGTTATGCAACCAGCTCACAAAATAGAAGAAAGAGATAGATCAACGACTTCAAAAGTAGCCCCTTTGAGGAGGAAATATCCTTTACATTACACAAATGACCAATTCTTCGATGATACAAATGACAAGACCTCCTTTCTATATATAGGAGTCTAAAGTGTCACAATATCATCAGAGTCAACATAACAATAATAATGTAAGGGCACAACAATAATAATAGTGGGCTTCGATGGGGCATAATCATAACAATATGGGGACAACATGGGCAGAACAATAATAGTAATGGGATACAATGACAATAATAATAAGGGAATGCACTAGTATTATAGGGACCTAACATCCTTCATGACATAACCTTAGGATAAGTGAAGTGGATCGGGGTTCAGGTGAAGAACCTCTACAAATTGGATGTGGAGGATTGTTTTTCTTTGAGAACCAAAGAAGAGAAGGTGTAGAGACAAGACATCGTGGACTTGTAGCATAGAATATTGGGTCACTTGCACCACGGATTTTTGAAGATCATGAAGCATATTTCTATAGTACTTCCCAAGGGTGCACTAGAGCAAAGAGCTACATGCAAAGGGTGTACATTGGGGAAGTACCCCAAAACCACCTTTCATGATAAGGAAATTCAAGCGAAAGTAATCTTTCAAAGAGTTCACTCAGATGTGTTTGGACCATTATCTACAACCTCCATGGCCAAGCACAGGTATTATGTAATATTTGTAGATGATTTCTCACATCAGTGTTGGATTTTCTTCATCCAGAAGAAAGATCAGACGTTTGCTAAATTTTGTGAGTTTAAAGAACTTGTTGAGGAAGACACTAGCAGGAAAGTGAAGGCTCTTAGGAGCAATAATAGTGGAGAATATGTGTCAAATGAATTCAGTCTATTATGTTCATCAGAAGGCATTCGATGGGAGTTAATAGCACCCCATAATCCACAATAGAATGGGGTGGTTGAAAGGAAGAACATAAGTATTGTGGGAGTTGTATGGGATATGATACATGAGGAGGGCCTACCATTGCACCTGTGGGATGAAGCAAGAAACGCATCCATATATGTGTAGAGCAGAAGTCATCGTTGAATTCTTGAGACGAATACAACAGAAGAATCTTTTTCAGGTAAGAATCTAGATGTGGCACACTTTAGGATCTTTGGTTCATCAGTTTACTGTCATGTTACCAAGGATGCAAGGAAAAATCTAGAACCAACAACTGAGTTAGGCATATTTGTAGGGTACAATGATGCACCTTACAACAATCGGGCTTACCTTCCATCTCACAAGATGACAGTGGTTCATAGATATATGAAGCTTGATGAAGAGAGGGACATGATATGTTCCCTTAAGAAGGAGCTTTAGTTGAATGTAAAATAGGAGATTTTAGCTCTAAAGGAAGAACCTCAAGATGATGTGGAGAAGCCACATGCAAAGGAGAAGAGAGTGGAACTATCCACTCATGCAAAGACTTCCAAAGATGGAAGGAAGCACACCAGAGAGGATGAAAAGTTGATGCATGATGCTAGAGAGACTGTGGGAGCACCCGCATCATAGCACAGGCAGAGGAGGTCACCAGAACAGTACACTAGCTACATGGCTCTAATGAGTGGGAGTGTAGAGATTGAGCCATCCTCCTTTGAGGAAGTAGTGCAGAAACCAGTATGGGTTGATTCCACGGTTGAGGAGAATGATTCCATTATTAGAAACATTATTTGGGAAGTGGTCCCAAGACCAACAGACAAATCAGTGGTGAGTTCCAAATTCCTTTACAAGGTAAAGCAAGAATCAAATGAGAGCATGGAGAAACACAAGGCCAAATTTGTGGCCAGAGGGTTCTCTCAGGTGAATGGAATTGATTACAAGGATACCTTTTCTCCAGTAGAGAGGTACTCTTCAATTAGACCTATTCTAGCACTTTCAGCATAGATGGGATGGAAGATACATCAAATGGACGTGAAGACAACATTCCTAAATGGTGTGATTGAGAAAGAGGTGTACATTAAGTAGCTAGAAGGATTTGAGACCTTCAACAAAGAGTCACATGTGTGCAGACTAAACAGAGTGATGTACAGATTGAAACAAGCACCCCATGCTTGGTACATGAGGATTGATATTTATTTCACCAGGTTGGGCCTCACCAAAAGTGGAGCAGATGAGAACCTTTACCATATTATGGTTGAAGGTAAATTATTAATTATATTATTATATGTTCATGATAACAAGTGATGAGAGGCTGGTAAAATCTTGCAAGATAATTCGAGATGAGGGACCTAGGGCTCATGCATTATTTCAATGGTATTGAAGTATGGAAAGGAGGTGAGGAAATGTTTGTCTCTCAGGGAAACTATGCCAATGAGATATTGAAGAAGTTCCAGATGGAGAACAGGAAACCCATGGAGACTCCTCTAGTAGGAAATTGGAGGAAGGAAGATGTTGCTTCAGGTGAAGTAGTGGAGGCTACTATTTACACAAATATTTTGGGTTCACTTATGTACTTGTTGAACACACAATCAAACATATGCTTTGTAGTTAACCAACTTAGTAAAGGAATGGTTAAACTAACTAAACTCTATTGGAAGGCAGCTAAACATGTGTTGAGATACCTTAGAGGCACCACTTAGTTTAGTCTTTGGTACAAATAGACAGAGGGAGTGAAGCTTCAAGGATTTATAGATTCAGATTGGGTAGGGATTTCATCCGAAAGGAAGAGCACATAAGGGGGAATCTTCAATATTGGGTCAATAGTTGTTTCTTGGTACAATAGGAAGCAAAGATCAGTTGCACTCAGTTTGACAAAAGCATAGTACATGGAAGATATTCAAGCAATATGGGAGGTTATCCGGATGAGGAAGAACCTTATTGGGTTATTTGGTGAATAGATGGATCGTACAGTTATTTACTGTGACAATAAGTGTTCTATCAAACTCTCCGAGAATCAAATTTTTCATGATCAGCCCAAGCATATCGACATTTGGTATCACCATCTATGAGATTGTGTGTAAAGGAGAATCATGTTACAGGAGTACATTCCTACACAGGAATAGGATGCAAATATTTTGACAAAGGCATTGTCAAGATGCAAATTTGAGTTTCATAAAAGTAGGATCGAGGTAGAAGATAATCCCTTTCTTATTGAGAGGGACTGTTGAAAATGCAACAAGAAAATCCTAATTTAACTTTTTCCTTGAATTAAATTTGGAATAAAATTGTAATTTCGCATCTCATGACAACTTGTATTAGTTAAATAAGTGGATTTGACTTAGTTGGCTCAGTTAATTCGAGTTGAGGGTCTAACTTGAGTTATGTAGAGTGTCGCTCAATAAGAAAATTGTTTTACCCGGAATAAGTCAGCGTTACAACTAGAGAGAGAGAGACCTGGTTCTAGGGTTCAACAAAGGAAGTGACAGAGATACATAGGTAACCATGGAATTGCAAGGAGGAGGGAGCTCCACTCCCTCCTACAGTAATGTAGTTTCAAACAGAGGAAGTGCAGGGAGAAAGAACAAGCCTCCACACTCGTCAGAGGATAAGACAAAAAATACTAAAACCCAGACGGCGGAAGGCAGCAATACCCATACAGAGCAAGGGACCCACGACGAAGACCAACAAGAGAATATAGTAGAAGATAGAAGTCAAGGAACAGATAATAGAACCAAGATGGGGCCCTGTAAATCCAAGACCAATACTAAACCGCAGGTAATATTGAATGATCCAGCTCTGCAAGAGCACAGGATCATATGGAAAACTATGCTATAATATGCAAGTTTATGGGAATTTGATCGATAGAGAAAGTGTTATATACACTTGGATAAAATACAACTGGAAACCAAAAGGGGAGTTAAATATACATCTTGGATCCAAAGGTTTTTTTACAGTGGTGTTTACGAATATGGAGGACAGAGATAGGATTTTTGAAGGAGGACCATACTTTTATGCAGCAGCTGGTCTATATATGCGGCCATGGATGATGAAATTTGTGCCGAAGCGAGAAACATTCACTTTGGTACCAGTATGGATCAGACTCTACTCCTTACCTTTAGCTTATTGGATGCCAGAGTCTTTAAAAGCTATAGGCAATAAATTAGGCCATTTTTTTAAGATTTCAGAGGCAACACTATGAGTTAAGTATACCTCCTATGCCCGTATATGTGTGGAGATGGACCTATCAGGAGCTCTTCTAGATGAGGTCATTCTAGAAGTCTATGATGAGGAATGGGTTCAGACAGTTGACTATGAGCATATCCCATTCAGATGTCGCAAATGTCATGAGCATGGACACCTATTCAGAGATTGTCCTCTTAATAAAAGGGAGGAATACCTAAACACCAGTAAAGAAAAAGACCATACAGGTTTTACTAAAGTGGGAGGAAAAGGGAAAGGAGGAGGAAGGAAGATACAAAAGAATCCTAATGATAACAAAACAAGAAGTCACAATAGATTTGAGATCTTAGAAGAAAGAGAAGAAGATGAGGGCAATCAAAGGAAAATGAAGAATTAGGCAGAAAGGGGGAAAGGTAAAGAGACCAGCATGGAGTTCACTCAGGAACAGAATGAACACACAACAGACCCATTGAGTACCATGGAAACGGACAAAGACCATGAAATGACTCAAAGTGAATGTGGTACAGAGGACCAAGATGGACAGGAGGTCTTGGAAAGGGAGAACCTAGAGCTAGAAAAGTTTCTAGAATAAGGAGAAAACCTAGGAATAAACTCCATACCACAGGAGGAAGTTGACAAGGTACAACAGATATTCCTTAACAAGTCACACCAAAAAGTTGTTGGAGACAAAAGGGGACATGATAACTAGGAAAACAAAGGGGCTTCCTTAATAGGATTAATAACGGGAAAATTGAAAAAAAACCCAGGTAGGAAGAGAGGAAGAAAGAGGCAGAAAGAATTGCTGCTAGAGTGTGGAAAACTCATGATTGACTTAGGAAGGATGAAAGACCTTTCCAATTACTCCTTCAAAACCCCACCTCAATGAAGATCACAACCTGGAACATTAGAGGACTTGGGAGTAGAAGAAAACAGAGGAATCTAAGCAATAGGATCAAAGAGGAAAAACCTGACATAGTGTTTATACAGGAAACAAAATGCTCAATGGAAAAGGTCAGAGAAAAACATAGCAAATAGCTAAAAAGATATGAATATCTTGAAGTCAAGGCAAATAAATCTGCTGGTGGCATTCTCACTCTATGGGATCCTCAGAAATTTGGTATGCTTGACATGGAGGCGTCCAAACACCACCTTTCTTTGATAATCCAACCTGTAGGTGACAGGCAATATTACATGATCACCAATGTCTATGGTCCTCAACCAGTGGAGGGCAAAATTCGGCTCCTCACTACACTGGAGAATATAAAAGAGAGATATCAAGCTTTACCCTGGATTCTAGGGGGATATTTTAACATGATAAAATCACTCACGGAGAAGAAAGGGGGAACTAGAACACTTGGTAGGGATTCAGTTGCCTTCTAGAACTTTCTCACCAATATGAAACTGGTAGATATGGACACTAGCAATGGTATTTTCACTTGGAATAACAAAAGAGGGGGCTCTACCCAAGTAGCCTCAAAATTAGACAGATTTATTATCTCAGAGGAACTTCTACTCATGGGGAGTGGCCTGACAGCATTCATCCTTCCTTTTGGTGGTTCAGACCACTGGCCCATCCAATTGGAAGCTTCTCTAATTGGTAAGCCAAGACATGTCCCCTTCAGGTTTGAGAACGTTTGGCTTACGCACTCAGATTTACTCATAAACGTTGAAAAATGGTGGAAAGAAGAGCTACACTTCGAAGGTACAAAGAGGTTCCTTCTACATCGCACGCTCAAACACATTAAAGGTAGACTCAAAGAGTGGAATAAAAATGAATTCGGGAATATCTTCAAAGCTAAAGGAGAAGTGGAAAAGAAACTGAAGGAAATAAACCAAATTCTTATCACAGAAGGCTACACTGAGGAAAGGAAAGAGATAGCAGAGTCACTTTAGCATGAATGGGAAAACAGATGTCTACAAGAGGAAATATTCTGGAGACAGAAATCTAGAGTCCAATGGATTAAGGAAGGGGAGCGAAACACCAAATTCTTTCACAGATCCACCATAGCTCACAGAAACAACAATAGAATTGTGAAACTTACAGATCATCATGGTGTAGAAAGAAACACTCATGAAGAGATGGAAGAGGTTCTATTCCAGCATTTTCAGAGAATTGCAGAGGAAACTACAACAAATAGATCACAGTTTACAGAAAAATTTACACAGTACATTCCTAAATTGGTCTCCAAAGAAGATAATTTCAATCTCAATAGACTAGTGACAGAGGAAGAGCCTGAGGAAGTTATCATAGAGATGCACAATGGGAAAGCTCTAGGCCTAGATGGATTCAATGTGGACTTTTTCAAGACATGCTAGAGGATTGTAAAGCATGATATTTTAGAGGTAGTGGAAGACTCACGTAGATATAAAAAGGTCTTGAGGGCGCTCAATGAATCTTTCATAGCCTTAATCCCCAAACAGGAAAAGGCCACCTCTCTGGACAGATTTAGACCTATAGCATTATGCAATGTGGTGTACAAAATAACATCCAAAGTAATTGCCAACAGACTCAAACCACTCCTCCCAACCTTGGTGTCAAAGGAGAAAACGGGCTATGTGGAAGGAAGACAAATTCTTGATAACATAATTCAAGCACATGAAGTGGTTCATTCACTCATCACCAATAAGCAGGCAGGGATGATAATTCAACTGGACATAGCGAAAGCCTATGATAAGCTTAGTTGGACGTACATAAGAGCAGTACTAAAAGCATATGGCTTCGACTATAATTGGATTAAGTGGGTCATGGCTCTAGTTACCACTGCTAGCTGTTCAATTCTTCTCAATGGCTCCCCCTCCAAAACCTTCAAGCCTACAAGAGGTCTCAGGCAAGGTGATCCTCTTTCCCCTTTCCTTTTCATTTTAATGATGGAAGGGTTAGGTAGAGCAATCAGTTCTGCTAAGGCAGAGGGAAGAATTCAAGGTCTGAGACTCACTCGAGGCGGGGACATGGTGACACATCAGCAATTTATGGATGATACCATGCTTCAAGGCACACCTACAGTCAAGGAAGCCAAAGCATTCAAGCTAATTCTGCATGAGTTTGCTATGGCAGCGGGTATTGAGGTAAGTCTTAATAAATCAAATATTTTCTTTTTCAACACTGATATATCGATTCAAAGAAATCTTTCCAAGATTTTGGGCTTTCAGAGAGATTCATTGCCCTCGAAGTATCTGGGAGTTCCCCTCACTAATAAACCATTGCACAAGGACATCTAGGAGCCTATTTTAAATAAATTGAAAGACAAAATCAACAAGTGGACAAATAGAGCCCTAAACCTAATAGGGAGGCCTATTCTCACTAAGGCTATCCTCCAAACCATCCCTATCTATATGCAATCAGCCATTCTGACACCAACTGGGGTTAGTATTCAAATACGAAACATTTAAAGAGATTTTTTCTGGGGGAAAGGTGAAGAAAAGAAGAAATGGGCCCTGGTGGCTTGGGAAAGGGTATGCAAACCTAAATCCTATGGTGGCCTGGGTCTGCATGACCCAAAAATTCTAAACAGAGTTCTGGGAGCTAAAGTTTGGTGGAGATGGCTAAAGGAAATACAATCCCTGTGGGCAAAACTATGGAAGCAAAAGTATGTAATGAATTGGCAAGATATGAACCTCATAAGAATGACAGGACAAGTAAAAAGTTCTCAACTTTGGAATAGGGCCTGGGAGAATAGGGCCCTAATACAAAAACACAGTTTTTGGGAGATCAGAAACGGAAATTTGGCCTGGTTATGGGAGGATAATTGGCAGTAGGAGGGAAATCTCAGCAGTGAGGATTTAGTGAGTATCCAAACAGATACCATCAGCAAAGGATTAAGGAGGGTAAGTGACTTTTGGGACCAATCAAGGAACAATGGAAAATGGAGAATATGGAAACTTCCAGTTTACAATGAGATGAGCATATTGAATACTCAAGCTATAGCCCTTAAAGGTCTTTTGGAAAAAAGGCAAATCTTAACCTCAACCTCGGATGATCAATTAAGATGGGGAAAGAACAAGACAGGTCTCTTTACCCTTAAAGAGGCCAAAAGAATAGCCACATGGCTTAACCTTCCTAGCACTAACAAGACTTGGAAAGAACTCTAGGATAAACCTCATTGGATGAAGGTCAAACTGTTCAAGTGGTTGGTCCATCAGGGAAAGATTCTGACATGGGATAATCTAAGAAAAAGAGGCTTTGTTGGCCCCTCAAGATGTCACCTGTGTGGTCAGCAGGAAGAAACCACAAATCATCTCCTTAACAGATGCTCCTTCACTGCCACACTATGGAACTGGGTTGGAGATGTCTTCGAGCAGACTGACAGGCACGAAGATGACATCATTACCACGCTGAAAAACTGGAGGAATTTTTTTTCAGATAATGACATAATCAACTCACCCTGGGCGTTGACTCCAGGGTTCTTAATCTGGAATGTATGGAAGGAGTGCAACAATAGGATTTTTAAAGACAAAATGGGCCCAGTAAGCAGCATCCTAAAGCTAATCCTTAAGCAACTCAAGGAGACTGTCCACATCCTCGGGGGTGTTTCTACAGAAAAACCCTTAGGACACAAAGAGGCCAGAATCCTGGAAAAGTTGGAGCTTCAGGTTCATCTCCCTCAATGTCCTCTAGAGATCAACAAGAATACCTTAGAAGGAAAGGCTTTCTGGCAACCCCCTTCTCAAGGTTTTTTGAAATTTAAAATAGATGGAGCCTCGAAAGGAAATCCTGGAGAAGCAGGTTATGGAGGGGTCTTGAGAGATGAGGAGGGAAACGCACAGGTCATTTTCTATAGTTATCTAGGGAAGGAAACCAATAATATGGCTAAGCTCATGGCGATGGAGCTATGCTTGGAAATATGCTCAAGCACAACATACAGAATTTCATCATTGAGGCTGACTTGGAATTAGTAATTAATTCGGTCAAGCGGATAAGTGCAGGAGCAACACCAGAGAAAATCTCAGGTCACTGGCAGCTTCTGCAAGTCTACCAAAGAATTTAATCACACTTAAGAATCCTAAGAACTCTTAGGTTTGCGCATGTTCGCAGGGAAGCCAACAAAGTGGTGGATTGGCTTCCCAATGAGGGGGTTAGAAGTAAGCTTACAGACATGTGTTGCTGGTGGGAAGAGGTAACGGATGACAGAATGAGAGATGAATGCTCAGTGCGGGCCCTCAGCGACAGACAGTAATATCAGAATAGACAACGAGACAGTATTACACTTCATGTCAATGAAGCATAAGTATTTCTCATAGGATGGGCACTGTAAGTTCTCACAGGAAGCCTATATAGAGATAGTCATCGGGCCAAGGGATATCTACCAAAAAGGAAAAATCTATGAGAAAATGGGCTACCGTGACGAAGGACAACGGATGCCATCACAAATCCTAGGACATTCCATGCATGATATGACCCTTCTGGGCATGTCATCCTCGCGTAATACTTTGGAGGATAGAGGATTAGGAAACCAAACTCAAAAACTGCTCGAGAGAAACCACTTGGATTAGGCACCCTTTGTCCCGGAAGCAGTTTTGCTGGATGGTAAACAAGGCCACTTAGCAAGCGACGCGTGGCGGGGGAAGAAGAGAAAATACTGTGCGGTATTCCTTGAGCTTATGAATGGTGCAATTTCGATTGTGACCATCAAATCAGGAGGGGAGAGATCAACGGCCACAGTTTGTCGTGCAAGTTCGTGGGTCTGGAAGGTCAAAACTGCTTATGGTTTACCACCTTCATCGGGTGCCCTCAAACCAAAAGATGGTTTTAATGAAAAGCCATCAATGCCACTCAAAGAGTAACACGTGGTGCGGGAAGGGAAAGGACAACCACCCTCATCACACGGTATTTATCGTGCATTAAGCCACGCGATATGGATATTAGGTTTTAGATCAGAAGGAGAAGATCAACGGCTAGTGATGGTCAAGAAGGTTAGGGGTTATTCCGCGGGCTACTACTTCGCGCGATTTGGTTTTAGATCGTTGGATAGAAAGGAGACAGATCATTGGTGGCTAACTTGGGGTCCACGTTCATACTTAAGGTTCCGGGGCTATCTCGGCCTTGGTTTTAGTTTTTTTAGGCACGTTGTGTCTTCTTCCCTCTTCCTTTGTGGGGGTTTGCGCCTTGATGCACTTGTTGTAACCTTTGTAATTTATTTTCCTGCCTAAGTCAATAGAAGGACTGTCTCTTGCCTAAGCAAAAAAAAAGGAGTTATGTAGAGTGTCTCCTACATTATAGGAGACCTAGTGTCTCTTACATTATAGAAGCCCTCGTTGAGTTTAATTTGAGTAGCAATTAATTAATTCAGTTTAACTAAGTTAAAGTCAATTAAACTAGTTCCAATTGTTGAAGGAACTAGTGGGAGGTCTAGGTCTAGTAGTGTGGTGTTCCCTGTAGTGATCAACCAGTTAATTGATGGTTGACTCTTAAATAAGTCATGCATGTCATATCTGAGAGTTACCCAGTTGATATTGGAGTTCATTGATAGTGGACTATCAGTTATATAATCGTCTGAATTGTACAGGTGGTACATGTAGTCACAGGAAGGCCTATGATGGATTGTGCAATTCCTTTGAGGAATTTTCCTAATTAATAGGGGGGTAATTCCCAAGGAAACAATGCAAGGAAATAGGGACGTGGGAAAGAAGAAAATTTGTTAAGTATTGGTTTGGGCTTGTCTAGGAAGCTATGAGACAGATAGAGATAGTGCAGAGGTTGCTTGGTCTTGAGCAAAGAATTGTAATCTTCTCATATTTTCTAACTAACGCAATATAAATATAGCAAGGGTTTTTAGTTATGGCTTTCTCGAGGAAAGGATTATGTAATGTGTTAATTAAATTTTTTATCTTGTATGCCTCATGATTTTGAGTTGTTTAATTGTTTCCACTAATGAGTAGAGTAGATTCAAGTCTATTATTTTAGTAAATTACAATTAGCAGTTTGAATCTATAAGGAAATTCTACAGGACGAGTTCAATAGACTCTTCAAGAAGAAGTACTTGTCGGAGAGGTACTATGATGACAAAGCTAAGGAGTTTTATGAGCTGCGTATGGGTTCTATGACAGATGATGGGTATACTAGCATATTCTTGGTGCTATTGACGTATGTGCCTTATCTCAAGTATAAGAAGGCTAATATTCAGAGATTCATTAGTGGATTTCTAGCAACATATAGATACATGATTGAGTTTTATGAGCCTATATCATTGGAAGAAGCCATCCAAAAGTTGAAGCATTGTTATGAGTAGTCAAAGAAAAAAGTTGAGCTTAAGAGTGATTTTAAAGGTAATGAGAAATTTAGAGGGAAGTGGAAAACAAATCGGGGAATACCTTAGGATGCAGGTGAGAAAGAAAATGTGGTTTCTTAGAAGAATTTCAATGCACTTAAGAAGGGAAAGGGGTCACAACTGGAGAGTTTTAGACTAGAGGTGATGGTAGAGGATCCATTGTAGTGTTGGATATGTGGAAAAGATCATCATAAGAAGGATTGTCCATTGTACAAGGGTTGTAGGCCCCAGATCTATAATGCTCAAGAGGTGAAAACAGTTGGGAATGTTGGTCATATCATTCCTTGGATTTATGCAATTTTGGACAAAAGGTAGGTAGATCATCAGGCATCCATTATTGAGATGGAAGGTAAGCTCTATGGTTGATTTGTTTCTATTTTGATTGATCATGAATCTAATTATAGTTATGTTAATCCTTACTTGGTGGATATGTGTGGCTTGAGAAAATAAGTGCATTCAGAGTCTTGGTTGGTGTAGTTGGTTACATGTGCTAAGAAGAGAATTCATCATTGGGTAAGAGCTTATGCATTTGAGTTGAATGGTATGCGTGCAACAACATACCTGAATGTATTTCCATTGGGATCGTATAGCATGCTTTTAGGTATGGATTGGTTGTATCTGTTGGAAATACTAAGAGGGGAGGCAAATCGTTATTCCTTAGAGATTAGAATTTTTAAATATTTTCAGGGCATTAGTTAATCCTAAATTATTATTAATGTTTATCAAGTAACAACAGTAAACAAAAGAACAAAATCGGTACAAGAATTATAGGTGGAGAACCCCTTCTGGGTCAAAAAAAACCAAACACTTTTCTAATAAATTCTTTAATCTTCAGCCCCAACTGCAATGAAAGTTGCAACTTCCTAGAATTCTAGAAAAGAATTCTTCTTTAGCTCCCTCTGGAAGGACGCCCCAATTCCCTAGTTTCTTTAGTAGTCAACTGAATGGATTCCCCAACATCCTAGATCAACCTACCACCCTGAAGTATTCATAGGCTCCAACTTGTAGGCGACTTCATGCGCCTGCCTAGCACCTCCCTGCCACCCTATAATGACCAGAAATGAAATAAGAGTGTGGACTCCTATAACAGGGACAATGATCCATGATACAATATAATTTACAATGATTTTCTTGTACTTGACAAATTACCCAATCACACTATGACCTGCAACCTTACCATGACATCATCCAAAAATGAATCATATACCTCACAATAATGATTCTTCAACTCTAGGCAGATTGAATTTTTACAATAATGACTCTTGTACAATTTTCACTCTTGACAAGAACTGGTGCTTCACTTGACACGACTTCTTGGATTAGTTGCGGCTACTAAGGTACTGTTGTGCTTGCTTTTACAATTTTCACTCTTAACAAGAACTGGCGCTTGACTTGACTTAGCTTCTTGGATCAGTTGTAGCTACTGAGGTAATATTGTCCTTGGTTAAAGTAATGGTACTTTGGCACTACATGTCCTTCTAGTATGTGTCTGAGTTGTCCTAAAGTGTCCTCCTTCCTACACATGCATTAATGAACAAGACCCAAAACAATACACAAAAAAAATACTTACACTGTCCTGCAAAAACACATGTGAGAGATGATATTCAAAATTCAAATGCAAACACTAATAATACATACCTTGCTGTAGCATACTTACCCTTGATTGTTGATGTGTGGTGCTTACTACAATGATCATTTTTCTTTCCTTCTAGGAGCTCAATATTGAATATGTTGTATCTATGTAATTTCAGATCTCCAAGGTTTGAAATTTCATGCTATGGTATCCATCTAAGTCCTCTTTCCAACCCCATAGGTTTAATCGATATTAGATTTTTCAAGAAATAGTTATAGCCAATCACCCACAATGACCGGATTATAGATGGTTTCGTAGAGCGAACTTGTATGAAGTGACATGTGTCACTGTTTCGACATTTGGCCTTGAATAAAATTGCCAAGAAATTAAAGTTTGTCCTCTTTCTGTTACTATTTACGAAATTTTAATCCAATGCTAAGAGAGAAAGTTATGATGATTTTCCGAAGGTCACCTATTTGACATGGAATTCAGGAGCCTACAAAAACCCTAAATTCCTCAGATCATATCTCCGAAAATATAGAATAAAAAGATCCAAAGTTAGGTCATGAGGTTCATCACGACGTCTTCTCAAATGGGTTTTAATTTTAGCTTCTGAAGCATCATAGAAGAAAGTTATAGGAAAATTTCCACAATGATATGTTTGAAGGAGCGAAATCCTAGAATCCAAGGCTCTAAAATTTCTTCAAAAAAAACCTTAAAACTTGATCATAATTTTGTGCCCTAACCGGACCTCAAAGAAACCTTAAACTCCCTAAAATAGATCCTACATTAGAAGCTCATAAGGGTGGAAAAATTACAGAGGTCTTCTCGTAAGATAGTTACTTGAAAAGTGCATACATGAGGAGGATATGAGGGTCACAATTTATAGAAATGCTTAGGTTGAGAGGGTGTTCAACAAGTGAAAGTTGGGGGGATTTTAGGAGCTTAAAACATTATTAATTATTTAATATTCAATGAAGACAACGAATGATAAGTTCCATGCCACATCCCCATGGGGTATTAGCCCACTAAGTGGGGTTACTAACTTGAAACATGAATATCTCTTAAACCGTGAAGAATTTGTGGTGTGCCAGATATCAACGGAAACCTCTAGATGAGTAGAATACATCTAGAAGATCCTTGACTCAGAATTGAGTAATTTGTTAAGCCAAAATTCCCATGCAAGAGAGGGGTAGCCCATTGTGTTTCTTGGGTGACAACAATGACAACCACTAATCAATAATCTCCCCCATTAGCATTGACGGCAACAGAAGTACTCCCCCTGCGATCATGACATGTCTTCCTACTCCCTTCTCTCCCCCTTTGTCATCAATTCCAAAGGGTAACTCCTCCTGAAAAATTGTCGTCCTGCTGAGCTATACACACCTCCACTCCCCCATACTACTTAGTTAGATAAGAGAAAGAGTCTAATGAGAACTGGGGAGTATCCTAAGATTTTGGAAAAGATACCCAAATGCTTCATGAGGTAATGGTTTGGTAAATATGTAAGAAATTTGTTCCTTTTTGCCAACATATTCAAGCTTGATATTATTTTCGGCGACCTTCTCTCTAAAGAAATGATATATGGTCAGAATGTGCTTTGTTTTGGAATGCATCACTGGATTCTTGGAGATAATGATGGCACTGGTGTTATCGCAAAAGATGGGAATATGCTCATCAAACTTGACTTGGAGATCTTACAAAGTTTTCTTCAACCAGAGAACTTGAGTACAACAAGTTGTTGGCACAATATATTCTACTTGCACTGTGGATAACGAGATTGAAGACTGCTTTTTACTTAACCATGAAATAAGGCAACCACCTAGATAGAATGTTGCTCCATTGGTACTCTTTCGATCATCAACACTTCTTGCCCAATCTACATCTATATAAGCTTGGATAACTAGATCATTTCATTTGGGATACCATAAGCCATATTCTATTCTGCCCTTAAGATATCAAAGAATTCTTTTGATGGAAATAATATGAGATTCTTTTGGTGTTGCTTGGAATCTTTCTACTTGTCCAACTGCCTGCATTATGTTTGGCTGAGAAGATGTCAAATATAGAAGACTGACAATCATAGATCTATACAACCTCTGGTCCACATCCTTTGAAGAATCTTCTAAACTTAACTTGCAACCTATTACTATTGGGGTAAGGACAAACTTGCAATATCCCATATTGAATTTCTTGAGAATTTCCTTGATGTACCTGGTTTGATATATACATATTCCTTTATCCTGCTAAGATATTTGAAGCCCTAAAAAGTATGTCAGCTCCCCAAGTAGAGACATTTCAAACTCACTTTTCATCTTCATCTCAATTTTTTTACTTAATCTATCATCATTGCTTCCAAATATTATATCATCCACATATACATTGATAATTTTTAGGTTATCTTGATCCACTTCCACATAGAGATTGTTGTAAGCGCTTTGTTTATTGAGTTTGTGTTGAGGTATACATCCATAAATATGAGCATACCAAGCTATAGGAGCTTTCTTGAGACTATATTTAATCTGCAAACATAGTCTTCCTTGTCAGAGAGAAGAAAACCTTCGCGTTTTTCAATGTAAACTTCTTCCAATTCACCATTAGAAAGGTTGACTTAACATCCATTTGATACACCTTGATTTTTCTTGAGCGTGCATAAGCGAGAAACATACTTATAACTTCCATTTTGGTAATGGGAGCAAATGTTTCTTCAAAATCAATTCCTTCTACTTGTGCATATCCTTTGCAGACTAATCTTGCCTTATTCCTAGTAACCTGTCCATCCTCATTCAATTTGTTTCTGAAGACACATTTAGTTCGAATAACATTTTTATCCTTTTGTCATGGAACCAATTCCCAAGTGTCATTCTTCTCAGTTTGATTCAGTTCTTCATTGATAACTCCTACCCAGTGTTCATCTTGACTAGCTTCCTCAAAACTTCTAGGCTCAAAAGTCACTAAAATAGAAAAGTGGGCTTGTTGTGATGAACGAAGCTGTCGAATTCTTCTGGTTCCAATTCATTGATTTATGTTGCCGATGATTTGACTTGACGAATGATTATTTTGACACCATTCTTTTAAAACTTTTGGAGAAGTTTCTTGTACATCCTATTGATCATTTATTATTTCCTGTTGGTTGACTGTTGTTTCCTTATTTGATTGGTCTTGTTCTAAAGCTTCTTCCTCATCCTTCACAGATTCTGCCTCAAGCACCTTATATTTTCTTACAGAGACGATCCCATTATTATCCTTCAAAACATAGTCCTCATCAAAAGTAACATTTATGCTTTCCACTATTTATTTTTACCTCAGATTTTAGCATCTATAAGCATTTCTTTTTCACGAATAACCAATGAAAATACCTTTGTCAACATGGGAATATTACTTGCCCGATTTTTGGTCTTCTCTTTTGATGTAGCATTTACTTCCAAATATTTTGAAGTATTTGACATTAGCCGGTCTTCCTTTCCATAGGTCAAATAAGGTCATGTTATAATTGTTCCTGAGAAGGCCTATGTTTATAATGAATACGACTGTATCAATTACTTGAACCCAGGATTTATCATCTGATTTTGATTTATTTAACATTGTTCTATCCATTTCCTATACGATTCTATTTTTTCTTTCAGCAACGCCATTTTTCTATGGTATTCTGGCTGTTGAGAATTTCCTTTTTATTCCATTTTCATCACAGTAGTACTAAAATGTTTGGACTTGAATTCTCCACCATTATTCTATTTGAGACATTTGATCTTCAAATCAATTTTAGTTTTGACCAATTCCTTGTAGATTCTAAAACACTTGAATGCCTCAGACTTTTTCTTTAAGAAGCTAAGGACTGTCATTCTGGTGTAATCATCTATGATTACCATAAAGCATAATTCTCCATCTAAACCCTTTGTTCTCATAGGCCCACACAGACCAGTATATACTAATTCCAATGGACATGATGCAAAGTGTTCTTTTGTCTTGAACTAAACGTTTGTCTTCTTGTCGTGTTGACAAGATTCACATATCATATTCGTAGGTTTTGAAATTTTAGGCATTTCTCTTATTGCTTCCTTCTTTTTGATCTTGACAAAATTGTTGAAATTTATATGTCCCATTCGTTTGTGCCATAAACAACTTTCATATTCTTTCGCCAAAAACACCCTTTAGGTGCCTCATCCAAAATATATATGTCATTTGGAGCTCTTCTTGCTATAGCAATAATTTGACCAAACTTGCCTTTCATGATTTCACATTTCTTAGAGTTGAATAACATCGCGTGTTCTTGATTGCACAGCTATCCAACACTGAGAAGATTGTCATTCATATTTTCAATGAATAAACCATCCTTCACTAATGCATCCTTGCTTCCAAGTCTGAACGTACCTTCTCCTAAGACATTTGAAGACTCATCATTTCCAAAAGACACCGTTCCATCCCTCTTTTCCTTCAACGATATGAACTTATTTCTATCTCCAGTCATATCCGTGGAGAAACCACTGTCAACATGCCAAACGTTTCTATTGCTTTGAGCCTTGAGAGTGAGAGCACACCTTTCAGTGTTCTTTTTCCATACTTGTTCATTCTGATTTTGTGAGAATTCCTTTGAAGAACTTCCAAGTTTGCAATCTTTATCCAAGTGTCTAAATTTTTTACATTTGTAACATTCAACATCATCTCTCAAATGATAAAATATGTTGATATTCTACTGAGTTATGGAATATCCATTTTTGAAGGATCTCCTGGAAATATATTCATTCCGAACATACATGCAACATTCTACAGCTCTATGTCCAAACCTTCCACATGAATAACAATGACCATAAGAGATAGGTTGATACCTGGGAGGAAATCTTGTTCGAGGAATTGACTTCCATGGTTCTTCCTACGAGTCTTGATCTCTTGATTTAGCTAGGAGATCTACTTGCTTGGTAAATTTTTCATATCCATATTATATTGTTCTCATAGGACTTGACTCCTTTTCATATTTTTCTTTATATCCAAGATTAGTCTTGTCACTGCATGATCATTGATTGCAGATGAGTTCTTCCAATTCCTTTTAGTTGTTGGTGTAGTTTTGAAGATTTTTATTTTCTATTTTTTACTTCCTTTCGTAGAGAAACTATTTTAGCTTCCAATGATTCTCTTTCCTTGTTGCTTTCCTTTAATTCTTTCCTGAGTGATTCTTCAATTCATTTGTCTTCTTCAACCTTGATTTTAAGGTTTAGGACATGTTCCCTTTCTATCTTTAATTTGTCTTCAATAATGTTGATGTGCTTCTTCTAGGCCTTGAGCTCTTTGATAACCATGATCACTTCGTTTTGAAATTCAACCTTGTCCATCTCTTCTTCTCCTTCTTCGTTAGATGCCTCTTGATTATTGTGCTTGGCCATAAACAATACTCTTATGTTGATTTCTTCTTCATTATCACTATCTTCGTCGAATGAGGAGCTACCTTATTTAGAGAATATATTTTTTTTAAACCATTG
This sequence comes from Pinus tabuliformis, assembly GCA_031772625.1. Lineage (NCBI taxonomy): Eukaryota > Viridiplantae > Streptophyta > Pinopsida > Pinales > Pinaceae > Pinus > Pinus tabuliformis. Next base: position 101,761,213 of record CM062807.1, read on the forward strand.
CTTCCCGCCTTTCTTATTGAACTTCCTAGGACCTTTATTTTCCTTCGTAACAACCTCATTTTTGTGAGGACACTTGGCTGAAAAATGTCCAACCTCACCATAATCAAAACATATTAATGGAATTTTACCTTGGCATTTTCCCGTACCTGTTCTCGGTTTCCATGTGAAGTAGGAAAATTCTTTATCTAAAAATTCTTCTTCATCTTCTTTGTTTTCTTCATCCTTACAACTGCAAGTTTTTGCTTTTGGAGTCTAGTTGTCCTTACTAGTCTTCTTGGATGCAGAAAATGTTGTTTCTGAGTGAGATGTGCCATCCTCCTCTTCAATCCTCATTTCATATGCTGTAAGCATTCCATGCAATTCATCTATGCTAAGATTTTTCAAATTCAATCTATCTTCCAAGGCAAATACCTTTGCGTTGAATCTTGTAGCCAAGGTTCTGATGATCTTCCGAACAACAATTTTTTTGTCAACGGGTTCTCCCAAACCTTATAATTTATTTGTTTTTTCATCAAAATGTTGAAAGTATGCAGCAATATCTTCATTTTCCTTCTTTCTAAGTTGCTCAAATTTTGCCCTGAAAATTTGAAGCTTTCCTTCTTTCATTTGCAAGTCACCTACATATATATTCTCAAGCTTGCTCCATACCCCTTTAGAAGTTTTGAAACTCAATACCTTAAGATAGATAGATTCGTTAAGCCCACTAATAGGAAGATCTTTAGCCTTTCATCATATACCATATTTTTCTTACTTTGTTCTTTGGGGGTCGATGTGAAGCCTTTTTCAATGATTTCCCATACTTCGTATCCTTGTTCCAACAAATGAATTTGCATTCTTCCACTCCAAAGTGCATAGTTATTTCAATTGAACAAAGGAACTCTATTCTTGGTGTATTCCATGATATACTTCCATTTGTTAGACTGTCATTGAAGGAACCAAGCTCAGATACAAATTTTTGGAAACACTGAGGGGGTGGGGGGTGAATCAATATTCCTTAGCAATTCACACTTTTAAATCTTTTCAAAGAATTAGTTAATCTTCAATTATTATTAAAGTTCATCCAGTAGCAACAGTAAAAAAAAGAACACAATAGCCACAAGAATTTTAGGTGGAAAACACCCTTTGGTCAAAAAACATTGAACACTATTATAACAAATTCTTTAATCTTCATCCCCAACTGAAACGAAAGTTACAACTTCCTAGAATTCTCGAAAAGAATTCTTCTCCAACTCCCACTTGAAGGACACCTTGATGCCCTAGTTTATTCATTAGTCAACTAAATGGATTCCCCAACATCCTAGACCAACCTACCACTCTGAAGTGCTCACAGGCTCTAACCAGTAGGCGACTTCATGCACCTACCTAGCACCTCCCTGCCACCCTATAATGACCAGAAATGAAACAAGAGTGTGGACTCCTGTACCAGGGACAATGACCCACGATATAATATAATTTACAACGATTTTCTTGTACTTGATCAATTAGCTAATCACACTATGACCTGCAACCTAACCATGACATCATCCAACAATGACTCATATACCTCCCAACAATGACTCTTCAACTCTAGGTAGATTGACTTTTTACAATTTTGACTGTTGACAAGAACTGACGCTTGACTTAACATGGCTTCTTGGATCACTTGAAACTATTGAGATACTGTCATGCTTCCTTCAAGTAATGGTATTTTGGTGCTACATGTCCTTTTGGTATGTGCCTGAGTTGTCCTAAAGTGTACTCCTTCTTGCAAATGCATTAATGAACAAAACCCAAACCAATACACAAACAAAATACTTACACTAAACACTAATCATACATACCTTTTTGTAGCATACTTACCCTTTACTATTGATGTGTGGTCCTTACTATAGTGATCCTTTTCCTCCCCTTCTAGGAGCTCGATATTAAATACGTTGTATCTATGTAATTTCAGATCTCCAAGGTGTGAAACTTAGTCCTGTGGTAGCCCTATGAGTCCTCTTTCGAACCCCATAGTTCTAATAGAGATTAGATTCTTCAAGAAATAGTTATGCCCAACCTCTCATGATGACTGGATTATACATGGGTTCAGTAGAGCAGACTTGTACGAAGTGAAATGTGTCACTGTTTCGACCTTCATTCTTGAATAAAATTCCAAAGAAATCAATGTTTGTCCTCTTTCCATTATTGTTTATGAAATTTGAATCCAATGCTTAGAGAGAAAGTTATGACGATTTTCCCAAGGTCACCTCTTTGACATGGAATTCAGGAGCCTATAAAAACCCTAACTTCCTAGGACCTTTCTTTGTCTTCCTAACAACATATTTTTTGTGAGGGCACTTGGCTACAAAATGCCAACCTCACCACAATAAAAACATATTAATGGAAGTTTACCTTTCCGTTTTCCCATACCTGTTCTCATTTTCCGCGTGAAGTACGAAAATTATTTATCTAAAAATTCTTCTTCATCTTCTTCCTTTTCTTCATCCTTACAACTGCAAGTTTTTTCTTTTGGAGTCTGTTTGTCCTTACTAGTCTTCTTGGATGTGGAAAATGTTGTTTCTAAGTGAGATGTGCCATCCTCTTCTTCAATCCTCATTTCATATGTAGTAAGAATTCCATACAATTCATCCATGTTAAGATTGTTCAAATTCGATCTATCTTCCAAGACAGATACCTTTGAGTTGAATCTTGCAGACAAGGTTCTGATGATCTTTCAGACAACATATTTTTTGTCGACAGGTTCTCCCAAACCTTCCAATATATTTTTTGTTTCATCAAAATGATGAAAGTATGCAACAATATCTTCATCTTCCTTCATTCTAAGTTGCTCAAATTTTTCCCTGAAAATTTGAAGCTTTCCTTCTTTCACCTGCAATTCACCTACATATATATTCTCAAGCTTGCCCCATACCCCTTTAGCAATTTTGAAACTCAATCCCTTAAGATAGAAAGATTCAATAAGCCCACTGATAATAAGATCTTTAGCCTTTGCATCATATACCATATTTATCTTACCTTGTTAATCTAGGGTTGATGTGAAGCCTTTTTCAAAGATTTCCCATACTTCGTACCCTTGTGCCAACAAATTCACCTGCATTCTTCCACTCAAAAGTGCATAGTTATTCCCATTGAACAAAGGAACTCTATTCTTAGTGTATTCCATGATCTACTTCCAGTTCTTACACTATTATTGAAGGAACCAAGCTCTCACACCAATTGTTGGAAATGATGATAGGGGGAGTGAATAAGTATTCCTTAGCAATTAACATCTTTAAATCTTTTTAGAGCATTAGTTAATTTTCAATTATTATTAAATTTTATCCAATAACAATAGTAAACAAAACAACACAATAGGCACAATAATTTTAGGTGGAAATCCTTCTCTGGTTCAAAAACCACTGAACATTATTCTAATAAATTCGTTACTCTTCAGCCCCAACTGAAATGAAAGTTACAACTTCTTATAATTCTAGAAAAAAATTATTCTCCAACTCCCACTAGAAGAACACCCCGATGCCTTGGTTTCTTTAGTAGTAAACTAAATGGATTCCCCAACATCCTAGACCAACCTACCACCCTGAAGTGTTCACAGGCTCCAACCTGTAGGCAACTTCATGCACCTACCTAGCACCTCACTGCCACCCTCTAATGACCAGAAATGAAACAAGGGTGTGGACTCCCGTACCAGGGACAATGACCCACGATACAATATAATTTACAATGTTTTTCTTGTACTTTACTGATTATCCAATCACACTATCACCTGCAACCTAACCATGACATCATCCAACAATGACTCATATACCTCCCAACAATGACTCTTCAACTCTAGGCAGATTAACTTTTCAGAATAATGAATTTTTTACAATTTTGACTCTTGACAAGAACTCACGCTTGAATTGACATGGCTTCTTGGATCACTTGCAGCAGCTGAGGTACTATCATGCTTTCTTCAAGTAACGGTACTTTGGTGCTACATGTCGTTCTAGTATGTGTCTGAGTTGTCCTGAATTATCCTCCTTCCTGCACATGCACTAATGAACAAGACCCAAACCAATACACAAACAAAATACTTACACTGTCCTGCAAGAACACATGTCAGATATGAAATTCAAAATTCAAATGTAAACACTAATCATACATACCTTTATTTAGGATACTTACCCTTGACTGTTGATGTGTAGTCCTTACTACAGTGATCCATTTTCTTTCCTTCTAAGAGCTCGATATTGAATGTGTTGTATCTATGTAATTTCAGATCTCCAAGGTCTGAAATTTAGTCCTCTGGTAGCCTATGAGTCCTCTTTCCAACCCCATAGGTCTGGTTGAGGTTGGATTATTAAAGAAATAACTATGCCCAATCTCCCATGATGACCGGATTATAGATGGATTCAGTAGAGAACACTTGAACGAAGTGAAACGTGTCATTGTTTCGACCTTTGGCCTTAAAGAAAATTCCCAAGAAATTAATGTCTATCCTCTTTCTGCTACTGTTTATGAAATTTGAATCCAATGCTAAGAGAGAAAGGTATTACGATTTTCCCAAGGTCACTTGTTTGACATGGAATTCGGGAGCCTACAAAAACCCTAACTTCCTCAGATCATATCTATGAAAATATAGCGAACCAAGATCGTAAATTTAGGCATGAGTTTCATAAACATGTATGATCAAATTGGTTTTAATGTCCACTTTTGAATCTTCATAAGAAACAAGTTATAGCAAAAATTCCACGATGACCTGTTTGAAGTAGCGAAATGCTAGAATCCAAGGCTCTAAAATTGCTTCAAAATAGACCTTCAAACTTGATCATAATTTTTTGCCACACCAGAGCTCAACAAAACCTTAAAATCCCTGCAAAAAATCTTGAGTTAGAAGCTAATGAGGGCTGAAAAATTGCAGAGGTCTTCTCACAAGATAGTTCATTGAAAACTGCTTACATGAGGAGGATATGAGGGTCACAATATATAGGAATGATTAGGTTGAGAGCATCTTCAACAAGTGAATGTTGGAGGGATTTTAGGATCTTAAAACATTACTAATTATTGACTATTCAATGACCACAACCAATGACAAGTTCCATGCCAAAACCCCATGGGGTTTTAGCCCACTAACTAGGGTTACTAACTTCAAACACAGATATCTCTTAAACCATGAAAAATTACGTGGCATGCTAGATATCAACAGAAACATTTCAATGCATAGAATCCATCAAAAATATCCTTGACTCATAATAGAGTAAGTTGTCAAGTCAAAATTCCCATGAAAGTTCAGGGTAGCCCTTGGTGTTAATTGGGTGACATCAATGACAACCACTGATCAACAATATCCTCACAGGACCAACGTAGATTGTTATGACAAGGCTATTGAGTGCTTGAATGATGATGGCGAAAAGAGAATCTTGCAAGGAAAAAATAATCCTACATCAGTGAGAATGGTCATGGATATGGAGGCTAAGCGCAGTTTCCGAAAAGGGTGTGTGATGTTTGTAGTTCATATTTTTGATGAAAAGGGTAAGGAAGTTGATGATGTAGAAATATTCAAGAGGTACCCTCTCTTGCATTAGTTTCAGGATGTATTTTCTGCAAAGATTATAGAGTTGCCTCCTCACAGAGAACTAGACTTTTCTATTGAGTTGGTACTAGGAGCAACACCAAAATCAAGGGCACCTGATAGGATAAGCACACTAGAGATAGTAGAATTAATGTTGCAAATGAAGGAAATGCTTGATAGGGGATACATTATTCCAGGTGTATCACATTTGTGTGCACCAATATTGTTTGTGAATAAGGATGACACTCTCAGATTCTGCAGTGATTAGAGGTAGCTCAACAAGGTGACGTTCAAGAATATGTACCCATTGTTGAGGATTGATGACTTGTTTGACTAGTTAAAGGGAGTAGTGATGATCTCAAAGATTGATTTGAGATTAGGATATCAGCAGGTATGCATGAAAGAAGAGGACATCTACAAGAATGCTTTCTGGACTAGTTATGGGCATTATGATTTTGTTGTAGTTCCATTTGGTTTGACTAATACTCCAACTACTTTTATGTGCTTGATGAATAATGTGTTGCATCCTTATCTGGACAATTTTTTTATTATATTCATTGATGATATAATGATACATTTTAAGAATGAGAAAGAGCATGTCAAGCATTTAGCGACAATGTTGATATTGTTAAGAGAGCATCATGTATCCCAAGCTTAGCAAGTGTAGTTTCTTTCAGACAAAGGTATATTACTTGGGACATGTTGTTTCGAAGGAAGGAATAGTAGTAGATACAGAAAAGATAAAGGCTACCATGGAATGGGCAGTTCCTAGAAATGTCGATCAAGTAACATTTATGGGTTAACATGTTACTACAAGAGGTTCATCAATAACTTCTCATGAATTACATATCCCTTTACATCATTGCAGAGAAAGGGTAAGAAATTTGAATGGACAGAGGAATGTGCAACAAGTTTCGAATAGTTAGAGAAATTATTGACAAATGATTTGGTTCTTAAGATTGTAGATCTAGATAAAGAGTTCGTAGTGTGTACATATGCCCGCAAGGGAGGGCTTGGTGGAGTCCTTATGCAGGAGGGATAGGTGGTATGCTATGAGTCCAGGAACCTGAATGAGCATGAGAAAAACTATGTGACTCATGGTCTTGAGTTGGGAGCTATCATTCATGCCTTGAATATGTGGATTAATTATCTTCTTGGCAGGAGGTTTGTATTGATGAGTGATCACAATGGGTTGAGATATCTATTTGACCAACCGAATCTGAAACGAAGGAAATCTAGATGGTTGGCTATCCTTAGTGAGTTCGACTTCAAGATCATATACATCAAGGCAAAGGAGAACATAGTTGCAGATGCTCTCAGTAGGAAAGTGAAGATGAACCATGTTGTAGTAGTGAGCTCATATGGGATAAATTTACAAGACCAAATCTTACAGGCAGGACAATAGGATGACATGTATAGGGAGCTCATGCATAAGTTACAGCAAGGTACCGGTGATTAAGATGTGGACTATCATCTCACGAAAGATGGCTTGGTGATATTGAGGGACATAATCTGTGTCAAATGACAATGAACTGAAGAATCTTATCTTGAGAGAGTTTCATGTCAAGCTATATTGAGGTCACCCATGATATCAAAAGACGTTGACAACAGTCAAGAAGTTCTACTATTGGCTGAATCTAAAGAACGAAGTGGCAGAGTTTGTGGCTAGTCAATTGGACTATCAATAGTTGAAAGTAGAGTGTAAGCATCCAAGAGGATTTCTTTAGCCTATTCTGATTCTAGAGTGGAAATGGGAGGTCATTTCCATGGACTTTGATATAGGTCGTCCAAGTACATCAAGGCAACATGATTCTATCATGGCTGTGGTCGATATATTGAGCAAGGTAGCTCACTTGATTATAGTGAAGACTACTCATTCACCTAGCGAGGTAGCATAGGTCTTTATCACAAAGATTTTGAGATTGCATGGTGTTCTGAAGAAGATTGTGTCAAACAGAGATGCTAAGTTCACTTCCAAGTTTTTCAAGGAGTTTTTGTAGGTTTGGGGATAGATTCGATGTTCAATACAACTTATCATGTGCAAAAAATTGGATAGAAAGAGAGGGTCAAAAAAATACTAGAAGATATGTTGAGGATGTATGTCATGCATTAGTAGAGGAGATAGGAGGAGCACCTTTTGTTGTTTGAGTTTTCTTACAACGATGGTTATCAGAGGTCACATAGGATGAGTTTATTTGAGGCACTTTATGGGTGGTGTTGTAATACCCCCATTAGCTAGAGTGATCCAGTGAATAGGGAACTTATTGTAGTAGATATGTTGGCAGATATGGAACAATAAATGCAGACTATAAAAAAAATCTAAAGATAGCACAAGGAAAACAAAAAATCTATGCAGAATAGCACATTCCATTTAATAAGTTTCATGTTGGGGAACATGTGTAACTCCTTGGATCATGTGCGAAGTTGGAACCATGGTATTGCAGGCCTTTTGAGATCCTTGAGAGGATTGGAACAGTGGCCTATAGACTTACATTACCTCCAACAGTGAAAGTCCATGATGTTTTCCATGTTTCATAGCTTAAACTATATGTAAAGGATGTTAATCATGTTATTGATTGGGTTGTATTGCACGTGGAATTGGAAGAATAATTCCAGCCAGAACCTCAGTGCATATTGTAGTGGAAACAACTCATGCTCTTGAACTAAGAAATCGAGCAACTTATGGTACAGTGGAAGCACTTTGGGCCTGATGAAGCTACATGGAAGATGGTTGATCAGATGCGGGCTATGTATCCTTCATTGTTTGTTGGGGTAGGCAAAGAAGTTTTGGTATTTGTACATACTTGTGTATAGTTGCTATTGTAAATGTCGCAATGAGCTGTGTTATAAAGCTCCAATAAGCAGTATGGTCATCATGTTGTCATGTTTGACATGATGGTTTTGCTTTTAAGGAGGATGTTATTGTAAATATTGCAACAAGATGGGTTATAAAGCTCCATAGGAGGTATGTTTTTTTATTTTTAGTGGTTTTTATAGTAGTAGGTTTCACAAAAGACCAAGGACGGTGTTTCCCTAAGGAGAATGGGTTTGTAACAACCTCGGGTTAAATGATCATGTAATAATGTTAATAAGGAAAAATAAGACCAAGGTCAAGGGACACTTATTCCAAGATAAATATTGGGAAAGTATCCTAGTGGGAATCACTTTTTGTGTTCATGGCTAGGGGAAAATTGGCAAAGGCAATGACAAAGGCTTTGAAAAGGAAAAAAAGGTATTATTGGCATTTTATGTATGAAAATAATGGAAATTAGGAAAAAAAGTAAGGTCAAAGGTCAAAGGTGTTGGAAATAATACTAAGAGGGGGTGGGGGGTGAATCAGTATTAGTCAACTCAATAATCTTTTTCTTTTCATACTCAATTTCATATACACTACTTTAATGAAGGTAACCCGCGTGTGCACGCAACTGTGTTTAAGGAAACAAGCATATATCTAGCAAACTTAATGATTCAGTTAAGTCATCATATGTTGATATTTAATCTAAGCATCAATACTTTATTTAAACATTAAACACTAACCATGTGCAGTTAATAATAGAAAGAACCATCACACATAAGCAACACACATGAACACCAAGATGTAAGGTGGAAACCTATTGTGGGTAAAAAGCACCTACTGTTGTCATCTCTATCTTCTTTTAATAATAAGAAAATCTGTTTACAACATTGTACTGGTGCAAACTCATACCAGTACGCACGTTTCTACCTGTATAAGGCTACAACCTTCTCTCGTTCTCTAGCTTCTACTGGAAGGGAGCTACAACCCCCTAGCTCTTGTACTAGCCGATATGTTTACTAGCATGTAAGCACCGACCTATAGAAGGATACAACCTTCTCTCTTCCTCCAGGTACCACGTTTCATAAATTTTCATATTGGATCCTCCTAGAATACAACACCATAACCTGAAGGCCACATTTCATCCAATTTTCATATTGGACCCATCAACAGCATTGAAGCTCAAAATCAATCACCATTGTAATACAACCATGAAATACATCTGCATAAAGTAATCACTGAATCTCAAACCTCACTTTCTGAATCAACCACAACTGAATCAATCAATTCATGAATCTCTAACACAACTGAATCAAACATTCATTCATACTTTAATCAACTTCAACAAATCAACTAGAATAGAGAGATTACTATAACCAATACACAAATTTGTACCCAGAACACTGCATCATCATCCAGAACCTGTTGTAACCTCAAAAACATACATCAGAGTGTATACGCAACTTGGACGAGCCAAACTAATGTGTATACGCAACTTCATCAAAGCGAACCAGCGTATATGTCTGCAAATACTTACTTATAACTTTGCTACACTTCCTGACTTTAGAAATACCCAGATCATCACATATAAAGGATAATACATGTGTTAGCAAGCAGATCTAGCCTAGCAGATCACATAATGACAAGTCGTTATGATCCTGGTCCATCAACCATCATCACTGAAACAAATCATTATCAATCTAAACACTGGTACTAGAATGCAGTCACCAGAACATAAAGCAAAACCCAAAACTCTGCATTAACAACAAGAATCAATTAGAACTTCAAACATCATAGTTCACAAGATATACGTTGCTTCAATGTGTCGAACCTGCGTGTATACATGCTTTTACCAAATTTAACCAGCGTATACATCTGTAAATATTCATTCATAATTTTTCAACTATACCAGACTTTAGTTATACCCAGATCATATCATTTATAGAATAATATATGCATCAGTATTCAGATCTAGAATATTCATGAGAAAAAAAACATAATGATAGTTCACTTTACACCTTAAGATCCCGATCCATCATTAGATCTTATCCTCCATCAACCGCTAAGGTTCCTCCTCGGTTCAGATCTAGCAATGCACCATAACCCAATAACCTGCATACTAGATCTCACTCTTCATTAGATATTCAATCCTTGAATCCCTGGCCTAATGATCTTCTCCTCCTTTTATAGTTTTAGGCCTTTCTCAATACCATGGACCAATACCATGGATCAAAATACCATGGACCAAATATTTCGGAACAAAAACTTAGTTTCCCAAGGTATACGCCCTTTTCCTTCTATGAAAGTGGGTGTTTACATATACGCGACTTGTATACAGTGAACTTGTGTGTATACGCAGCTTGGTCAAGGCAAACCTGCATATACCTCTCTTCATTCTTTGTAGTATGAACTGTAATTCTTTGATGTATACCTGCTATACTGTGATCTTTCATCTGAGTGAGTTGCCTTCTAAACTGATTCTTCGAAGCTACCTTGCATTTCATCACATTTGTAAACACTACTGTCATGCATTTTGTCACATCTGATATCTCTTCTGTAGATTCATCTAGTTACCATATACGAGAGAGATGTTCTGCTACAAGTGGGTTGCCATCAAGTACAACACATGCATCATAATGCCAACAAAAGGTTGCATGCGAGGAGTAAATTGAAGGAAAATTAAGAAAATGAATAAATTAGAGGCATCAAGAATAAAAATACACCAAAGCATAAATTTGTAGCGTTTTTGTCAGTTCAATTTCAGGATTAGTCTTAGAGAGGAGAAGAGAACCAAGATGAGAAGGAAAGAAAAGGAAAACCAAGATCAAGCAAGGAAAAGTTTAATCAAGCAGTTTGAATAGGAATACTTGTAGGTAATAGGTTGCATGTATGTTTCCCTAGCTGGTTTTGCCATGCATGGTATATGCATGTGTATAGTTGGTTTATTTGTTGTCAGTGGCATGGATTTTGATGATTTTTAGAGTAGTTTTAGCCTTGCCTTTCCATTTCCAGATAGCCATGGTGTGATGGGATTCATTCTCAGTTGGGATTTGGATTGCTAGAAGGTTTTGGATCTGGCTAAGGTGGCCTTCGGAAAATCCCATGGGTTGGGGGTGGAGATGGTTTTCTCCTAGAATCCCTCAAGAGGTGGGTGGAGACAAGAAAATTCCTCAAGGGATAGCAAAGGAATTTTGAGGCGTTTAAGCTCAGTTTGGTTTTGTGATCTCGAAACCTATTTAGGTGAGATCACCGTATGGTGAGCATGGAGGTGGTTTAACCTATGGTTTCCATTGGTTGTTTATGGATTGGTTTATCCCAAGAGATCTCACATTCATGCTTGCAATATGGTACAAGTATGATTGGCTGAAAGAAATATTTGGTTCTGCCCAATCTATGGTTGGGTGGTACATGGAAGTCCCATACCTATTTGGATTTTGTATATGTTTCATAAAATCTAAGTTTCTCTTTCTTTAGATGAGTAAATGTACTTTTATTATGTGGCTTAAATGGTTTTTCTATCATTGTTATTTATGTGGTTATATATTTGTTATAAGAATGGTTATTTGACAAATCAAGTATCTCCCTTATCACATTTTCATTCATGGATGCCCGATTAATGAATGCATAACCTAAATGGTGTTATGAAAACTATTGTGAGAAGGCCTTGGTCCTTCTTTTTAAGCCTCAGATAAGTTTCCATATCCTCACGTTCATATATGCATTCATGACCTATAGGTTCCATGCTTACAAAGTGTTTTACAGAATGTTACTCCCTATTGGGAGAGGATGGGTTAATTCCTTGTGCAAGTTTTGGTTTATAAGCTTTTTCTCTGTGTCATTCATCATTTCTGGAAGTTTCACTGAGTCCTGGGTAGAGACCTGAGTCCTAGCGCTGAAAAAGTGACTCAGAATTCAGGGTCGTTGGCATAGAACTGACTGGAAAATTCCACAGTCAATGGCAAGCGGGCCTATGGGAACGTCTGGAGGGATATAGTCACTTGCATGCCTTGGAAAGAAATCAATTGAGGCTCTAGTTTAGTGAAAAACAGAGTTACCTCAGGGGTTGGACACCAAGAGGGGTTGGGTTACTCTTGTAGGCCCTATAGAACCTGAGGCAAGTTAGTAATGTTGACTCCATTTCGTTATCGTCATAGGAGATTGATCCTTATCGTAGTTACCCTCAACTCATGTTTATTCCAGGTAAACCGGTGAAAGTGGGTAAATATAGGAGGAGTGCATTAAATTTTCTATACACAATCATGGAAAAGGTTTGAAAATGTTTGAAGTTTTTCTTTCGAATTCATACAATTTTTTGAAAGATATAGCATTTATGAATATTGTTTTCTATGTGATTCTTAAGGCATTGTTTAGATTAATCAATTTGAGTGTCTCTAGAAAAATATTTGAAAATTTTAAATATTTTCCTTCATAATCATTCAGATATCAAACAACATTTTGATTTTTCACAAATTTGTAAAACTAAAAGATAGCTAATCAAGAAAAATACATATCTATGTTTCTTTTCTGAGGAGTACTGGAAAAAAAAACCAAATCTTTCTATATGTAGGTTTAGGTCCACTTTTGTTTCTGTATACTACCAAAGGTAGGCTTTTTAGAAACCAAAAGAGTGGAATTGCATAATCAACACACTTCCAAACAAAATTTTGTTTATTCAACCAAACAATTTCAACAAAATTTAGTTAACACATGCATCGTAACTTCCATAGCTGGAAGTAAGTTAAGTTCATACATGGAAATAAAATCCTTAGTAGTTAAATAAATAATATTACAAGAGCTAAATCATTTAGTAGTGCCTTAGTAGTTAAATAATAATAACAGAATACTTTAATAAATAATAATACAAGACTGTAATATTTTAGTGGTGCTTTAGTAGTTAAATAAATAGTAATACAAGACATTAATTTTTTTTAAGTAGTGCCCCAAGATAAATATGGAAATATTGGAAATAGAAGATAATATACAGGTGAATATTTCACTTGAAATAAGGTGATCTGAACTTAAACATGAATGCAACAACTTCTATATATAATCATAAACACAAAGATGCAGCAGAAAAACACTTCATTTCATTCATAGAAAATACTAAACTATGCTTACAAACAGAATGGAAATAAGATAGCTCAGGCGATGGTAGCTTATCTTTGAGATGATATGTGGTGGGTACATACCTCTGAACTGAGTTACAATGAGGCTCAAGGGAATTTTTATTATTGAACAATAAGAGAAAACCTAAACAACTAAAACCCTAACCCGAGGAGATGTAACACCAAGAGTTTATGGGCCACGTTGGCGTTACTTGGGCAGCCAACTTCCCTGGGTCGTAACTTGGTCATATTATCTCCATTTGACACGTATGATACCTCGTTGGAAATATATCTCCGAGTACTATGTCTATTGATGCGATTTCCATAGAAATCATTGGAGGAATTTTGCCAAAAAAATTGTCGTTTAGGGCCTCAAAATGACTTCGAAATTTTAGGACCTGAAAAACTGCCAAAAATAGTAAACTATGCTACATTTAAGGAAACAAATGAAACTAACTAGGGGGTCTACATGGAATAGGTGGATGGCCACCAATATCCATCTAGATCATTCCTCCCCCCTTAGGAAGAAATTGTCCCCATTGCATGCAGAGCCTACATGAGGTGAGGAAATTTCTATTGAACATGGTCCCTGGTGAACCACTTATCTTGGTGAAGGAGTTGGCCCGCTTTGACAACTCGATATAGATGTATCATCTATTTTTGAGTGTTCTTGATCTTTGTGTCCATGATCTGATCAGTTGTGGCTTGTTCCATGCATTTTGGGTTGGGATCTGTTGGTTTGAGTTTCTCTGCAATGTTAGATGTGTCCAACAATGGTGAAAAGTATGGCCGATGGTGATCTACATTGAAGACTAGGTGCAGACTAAGGAACGGTGGGATGCTAAGCTTGAAGCCATTGTCACTGATGGCCTTGGTGATGGTGTATGGCCCATATTGGAGTGGGAAAAGCTTGTGGTGGGGTCTATCAAGGCGCTTCTTCTACAAATGAAGCCAAACTTTGTCACCCACTTGGAATGTGTGTGACACTCGATGTTGATCAAAGTGCTACTTGTACTTAGTATTGGATTTGTCCAATATATCATGGACCTATTGGCGGATGTATTGAATCTGCTTAATGCAGTTGTTAGCCCTTTTAGCTTCATACTGCAAGTGAGCCAAATCTACCTAAGTGGCTACAAATGGTATGGCCACATCAATGCCGCATAATGGCTGAAATCCTAGCCCTACCTGAAAGGGGTTGTGGCCTGTTGAGCTATGGAGAGCTCTATTGTAGTTGTGTTGGACATAGGGGAGAGTTTCATCCCATGTGCATGGATGCTTCGAGTTGTACATATGCAAAATGTGTATGATCATCTTGTTGACAACCTCTGTTTGACCATTAGTTTGGGGATGGAAATTTGCGGACCTAGTAAGTTTTGTATCCAGCATCGATGAAAGACTTGACCAAACTGCACTTAGGAATCTCCTGTCCCAATTTGAGATAATGGACTGTGGGATCCCAAAGTGTACCCAAAATTTCTCAAAGAATATATTAGCAGTGACCTCTACTGTGATACTCTTCTTGCAGACCGCCATGATGGCCATCGTAGAGAATCTGTCGACGACCATGAAAACACAATCGTTATCGTGCTTAGTAGAAGGAAGGCCCAATATATAATCCATGGAGACAGATTTCCAAGGCTGACTAGGAGTAGGTAGAGGAGTATACATGCCTTGATTCTTGATGGTTGGTTTGGCAATGGCGCACGTGGTGCAGGATGTAATGTACTTCCCAACATCCTTACGAAGTTTCGGCCAATAAAAATACTTCTGCAATACTGCCATTGTTTCCTCTACTCTGAAATGTCCAGTGGCCCAACTGTAGTGTAACTCCCAAATAATCTTGGCACACCCACTTGAAGGAACACATATGTGTCCTAAGTGGCATAACGGTGCATCTTGAAGGTGAAATTTTGGAACTTGCTTCCCTTCGAGGAGTTTTTGGTATATGCTACCGAATTCCAGATCGCTCTTGTAAATATGCAGCCACCTTGATGTATCGTGCCCACAGGAGTCCATCACAGTGATTAGCGCCATGACCGGTGGTCGGCAGAGGCAATCAATGACATTATTGGTGTTTCCATTCTTATCCTTAATCTTAAAATGGAACTATTGCAGATAGGTGGATCATTTTTGATGGTGATAGTTCGACAACTTCCCTTCTATTTGTATGAATTGTAGAGACCGGTGGTCTATGTGGATGATCGTTTATGTGATGCAGGAAAGTGTTGCCTCTGTGGACAGAGGCAACCCCTCTAGCCCTAGAGTGGGTCTAGTCACAACAAAGACAAATCAACAATTGTTTTCCTTAAACAGTCATCGTTGGAGGCCTACCTCAAACTGGTGGTTGATGAAGTTCCATTGCACTGCTCCAGCTTCCATTTCCTTCTCCTCAATGAGCAATCAACCTGAAACAACACAAGAAAACAACAAAGCATGTAACCGGGAAACAACAATGATCTATTTACTCACAAAGTCAAGAAGTCATGAGCTATCAAGTAAATTACATAGAAGACATAGGAAAACGCCATTGATTATATTAATAATGAATCAAGAGCAAGCTTACAACCAAGTCTTGACGTCGCAAGCCTTCTCAGAGGATCCAGCCAGTATGTTTCTCAAGCATTTACTCTTCAAGGATAAATCTCCCAACATACAATGTCTCTCTCTCACTCATAAGTTTTAACACAATGTTAAGGGCACTCCACAACCTTCCGCAAGCTATCGACAATCCCACACTTGTCACACTCGCACCAGCTATCTATCAAACTCAAAAGCACTAGTAGCACTGCCCAACCAAAAGAACTAACCAAAAACTCCCAAAAAACTCGCAGATCATAGCAATGGTGAGTGATTTTATAGGAGAAGGAGCCTCCATGAAATGAGGTGGAGGGAGCTTATCCTCCAGGAAGGTAGCACAAATGATGGAACTACCATACCAGAGGGGGAAGGGTGACCCAAACTATCCCAACAACCATGTCTAGAGGCATCTAGAAGGCCGACTGTTGAAACAAATTTGCCCAATCTAGATCGTCGCGAGCCGTAAACTAATTATCTATGACGGCATCACTAGGAGGCAATGCACGTAGCCCTATCTCGCTAGATATAACTCATAACCTCGCGCTGGGTCTAGAAATCCGACCGTCGCGGGAAATAGATGTACACCTGCGATGGAGTCATGATGAGACCATTATGGACATGGGAAAGTCACTTATATTAAGGTTTTACTTGCGATGAGGTAGAAACATAGGGAATGAGGGTCAATGGCAGCAACAGAGAGCATTTGCTTAATCTCATTACATCAGTGGGAAGATATGAACATGTTTATTTGACACATGACACAGCAGAAGGACTGAGATGAGGACAGTGACAAATTACTATGTAACAGATGCCCCCTAAAGCGTGAAGCTTAAGAGAGTGGGAGGGGTGAAATTCTTTATGAAACTGTCTAAAATGGAACCACCTTGAAGATCTTACAGGCGCAAGTACAACTGATATATGTGATAATGAAATACATATAGTCTAGGCATGGGTGCAGCCATCCAGAAGACATATGAAATTTGCTCTGTGGTATGGATGCAGCCATCCATGAAGACTTAGGTATGGTCGCAGCCATCCATGAAGACTCAGGTATGGTCGCAGCCATCCATCAAAGAGTCATACATGTAATAACAAACCAATCCATGCAACCCAAACATATGTAATCTTAGTTCGGGGTCTTGAAACCCAACCGAGCAGAGTACAAATTCTATCATGTGAACAGATGTGTTGAAGTCGAACATGATAGAAAGTCTCTTGATTACCGGTCAATGATGTAAATTGTTAACAAGCACAAGAGAAACCACCAATAATGCTAATGGTTCTCAAGGTACTATCTAGTACAATCCACTAAGTGTGATAAATGAGCTGGAGTCGAACACCTGTGCAATCACCCAATCATAGACCAATGATGAAAGTCTGTCATTGGGTGCGAAGAACTTGCCATTGAGGCATGCAAGCTCCAAGGTACCGAAAGGGATCCCTAGATCAATCTCCTGGATAATGAGTTGGTGTCGATAGGAGACGATCCGTCGCAGGAGGGCCATGATATTTCCCCCATCAACGACAAGAGATAAGGAACAAGTGGTAGATGGTGAAACAGAGTATCAGAGGAGGAGGTAAGGGTGTGAACTGCAGAAGGATTATACTCTTGAACATATCGGCGACATGACTCCAGAACGTGGCAACATTTTGATACCAAGGGATCGGAGGTTCGATGGAGGCAACATGGATTAGATGGAATGAGGTAAAATGGCAACCCAGAACCACGGAAGGCCAAATGACAATGTATGGATATCCCAACCCGAAAAGAAGCAAAAGTGTCGATGTTCAAGAGTGACTAGCTGCCACAGATAACCAATGATGATTTCCAAATTTTCCCCCACCATTGCTAGTGAGTACCCAAATTATTTTTGAAAACAAGCTTGAAGGGGATAGCATATGCTTGTAATATAAGTTTGACCCTCGGTTGAATCCAACCTAGTAATAGTTTAATGAGCCCTAGGGAGGAGAAGCTCGAGTCTTGTCATGGTGACGAGTCGAATGTTGTCATGGTTTAACAAGTCTGAAATAGGTAAAACTCAGAGTCTTTTTCATGTTTATAGAGTTTGAAAAAGACACGGAAAAGAAAACTCTAGGGGGGTCCCTTCTTGTAAATTTGTGTCCCTTGAGTCCGAAAAAGTATAAAATAATACCCGAGAGAACTGCTTGGCTATTACGATCAAGGAGTACTTTTCGTAACTAGTGGCCTCGATCCAAAAAAGTAGAAAAGTGATCAAAGACATGTCGTTTCATAACCAGTATCGAACCTGAAACGACAAAAGTCCGACAATCTTTTCATGTTTATACTGTCAGAAAAGAGCTCAAAGAAGACCACCTTTTATTCCATTTAATGACTAAAAAGGAAAAAAATTCGGCAATATTTTCATCTTTTACAAGTCAGAAAAGAGTTTAAAGGAGACTCGTCCTGGAGGAACGAGTGGTATAAAGGGTAGCAACTAGTTCCGACAATGGTGGAACTGCTCAAAACATGTAATGGTCAAGAGGCTGGCTAATAAAACCACTCATCGTTGTAGTTCCTCAGGAAGGGAAAAACAACCAAGTGAAAGCATATGATCAGCCAAAGAGATGGTGGTGATGGAATGAAACAACCAAGGCTCATCTAGCAGAATTTAGCAGATAAAAATGACAATCACAAGATGTGAATCGGGTACTATGGGTTCATTTTTTACACAAGCTTGAACCATGGAGCACTTTGCTTGGATTCAGTTTCATGTTTACACAAGCTTGAAACGAAAAACTATGCTTGTTATGAGTTCGCCTGCCCCCAGCATAATGACGCAAATCGAGGTACATGCCCCCAAGCTTCATTGCATTCAATGAGGTGGATGGAATGAAGGTTCACTTTCGAGATCTTGGAAAGAATCGACTTGGATTTTACGAGATCTTAATCAAAGACTCGATTTGGAAAAGGGAGTTGTTTCATTTTTTAATGAGGTTGACACAGTAAAAGAACTATCCTCATAACCCTTGTTTCATTTTTTAACGAGGTTGACACAGTAAAAGAACTCTCCTTAGACACCTTGTTTCATTTTTTAACGAGGTTGACACAAGAAAAGAACTATCCTTGGACACCTTGTTTCATTTTTTAACAAGGTTGACACAAGAAAAGAACTATCCTCGGACACCTTGTTTCATTTTTTAACAATGTTGACACAAGAAAAGAACTATCCTCGGACCCTTGCTTCATTTTTGAATGAGGTTGACACAAGATAAGAACCATCCTTGGGCCTCCCTATTTCATTTTTTAACGAGGTTGACACAAGATCAAAATTATCCTCGAACCCTATTTCATTTTTGAATGAGGTTGACACAAGATAAGAACCATCCTCGAGCCTCCCTGTTTCACTTTTTAACGAGGTTGACACAAGATCAAAACTATCCTTGACACCATTTTCATTTTTTAACGAGGTTGAAACAAGATCAAATTATCCTCAAAATTCCTTGTTTCATTTTTTAACGAGGCCGACACAAGATCAAGAACTTTCCTCGGGCCTCCCTGTTTCATTTTTTAACGAGGTTGACACAAGATCAAAACTATCCTCGAGACTTCTTGTTTCATTTTTTAACGAGCTTGACACAAGGCCAGGAACTATGCTCATACACCTTTTTCATTATTATGGTCTTATCGACTGGGGGGCATATACCTCAAGACCACTGAGGTTGAAAACAACCACACGGGCAAACCGATGGTTAACCTAGGCAAAGACAATGTTGCCATATATGGAGCACTAGCATTTCCAAATGGAGGAAACGGACCAGGAGTTCCATCTGGGGGAAGACCTTGGTCGGTAGACTCGGGGGAAGTTGCCATCGGGAACAAGCCTGAAAAACACTTGCACTGTAATCAAGAACTTGAACTGTTACCAGGAATATTTCGTGGGTAGTAAATTTTATGACATGGGAACAAAACTTGACCTATTCATGTTTCAAGAGTCAAAAAAAGGATGAAAAGGTGACTCTATCTCTTTTGAGGTTTAATGAGCCTGCAAGGACAAGTGCTCAGATGGACCTTTTCTTTTAAGGTGTCTGAAAAGGAACGAAAGTGACTACTCTGGAGAACTAGACAAAAGGTTTACCAAACAACCCGTAAAACTACATATACACCTTGGCAATCATATGAAAACCAAGGACTTTCTGTATGGCAGTCAATCTTCCCGAATGCTATGTTTGGTGCATTACGGTTTGCAAGGCGGCAAACACGACTTCCTAAGGATATAGGATGATAACCTAGTGGGGTCTCCCAACATATACTCAACAGTACTAGGAGTGCAAGTCCGTGCTAGCAGCTATTGGATCACAGAAGGAGGAATCACCCAACCTTAAGTGAAAACAATAGAGACTAGGTTTAACGACGCTAGAGCACGTCTCTAGCCTAGACCTCTAAATAATGTGCGTTATGTTCCAATGCATTGTTAGGTTTATTCAGTTCATTTTAGAGTTGATCTTGAATTATGTTTCAATTTCCAGGCCTTACCATATGTATATCAAAACCTAGGATGCAGCTAGAATGAATAAAGCATCTTTCATTTCGATGAACTCCTACTTACAGAAGGGTAGAGAGATCATTCCTAAACCAAGACAAAACCAAGATTAGGAAATGCAGTCACTCAAGAGACACAATATATAAACACATCAATCCCTACAGTGCATCGATACAATGAGAGATTTTAAAATTTTCCTTCTAATTTTTCAAACATGAAAAACTTGGAATGCAAAATACACTTTCACTTTCGCATAATAATGAATGCAATCTTTTGATTTTGATAGCTTTGAATTCTAAAGAAACAAACAAGCAAGCGTGAAACCAATTGATCCAAACAATTGTAATCTATGTCTGGTAGTGAAACAATCGAATCAATATGAAAATTGGTTCAATAAATAACACTAAACACCAATCAGCAAGAAACAAGCGATGGAAAAAACCTCAAGCAAACCAACAGGAGGGTTTCGGATGAATCTTTGGATAGACAAGTAACCAAGCCAAATAATTCAAAACTTGAAAAACCAAGTCACAAAGCCCAAAAATACAAGATTCACTTCAATGAAACCGAAGAATAAGAACCTTAACTAAAAGCAATTAAAACAAACTAACAGATAAGAGAAAGACAGAAAGGGATTAACCAGACTGATGAATTCAGGAGGCAGAATTGAGAAAAACAATTCTACAGGAATCGTCGCAGGCATAACACAAGCAACTAGTGTTGATCAGACACTAGCTATAGCAATAGAGCGACGTCGTCATGAAATTACACATCTTTCATGCGATGGGTTGGTTTCAGGAATCGTCGCGACTGTGCGACAGGATTCAGTGATGCACAGACTTCCAAAACAGAGACAACACGACGTCGGTGCGACTATTTAAATTTTTTCAACGATGAACTTAAAAACAATGAAAGGTAAATGAAAACTCCCAAACAACGATTAGTCTATCCTTACAGGCAATAAAGAGATTCCCCAAATTGACCCAGGTATCCCAAAAGACTGATGGTTCAATCCCAAAACCGAAAAGACACTAACTCAAAATCAAGAAAAAGCAATCAAGAGAAAAACATAGGATAGACTCCCTAGTGGAGTTGCCAACTTGTGATGCAGGAAAGTGTTCCCTCTGCAGACAGAGGCAACCCCTCTAGCCCTAGAGTGGGTCTAGTCACAACAAAGACAAATCAACAATTGTTTTCCTTAAATAGTCATCATTGGAGGCCTACCTCAAACTGGTGGTTGATGAAGTTCTGTTGCGCTGCTCCAGCTTCCGTTTCCTTCTCCTCAATGAGAAATTAATCTGAAACAACACAAGAAAACAACAAAGCACATAACTGGGAAACAACAATGATCTATTTACTCACAAAGTCAAGAAGTCATGAGTTATCAAGTAAATTACATACAAGACATAGAAAAACACCATTGATTGTATTAATAATGAATTAAGAGCAAGCTTACAATCAAGTCTTGACATCACAAGCCTTCTCAGAGTATCCAGCCAGTATGTTTCTCAAGCATTCACTCTTCAAGGATAAATCTCCCAACATACAATGTCTCTCTCTCACTCATAAGTTTTAACACAAAGTTAAGGGCACTCCACAACCTTCCACAAGCTATCAACAATCCCACACTTGTCACACTCACACCAGCTATCTATCAAACTCAAAAGCACTAGTAGCACTGCCCAACCAAAAGAACTAACTAAAAACTCCCAAAAAACTCGCAGATCATAGCAATGGTGAGTGATTTTATAAGAGAAGGAGTTTCCATGAAATGAGGGAGAGGGGGCTTATCCTCAAGGAAGGTAGCACAAATGACAGAACTACCATACCAGAGGGGGAAGGGCGACCAAAACTATCCCAACAACCAGGTTTGGAGGTGTCCAGAAGGCCGACTATTGAAACAAATTTGCCCAATCTAGATTGTCGCGAGCCATAAACTAATTATCCGCGATGACATCACTAGGAGGAAATGCACGTAGCCCCATCGTCACTAGATATAACTCATAACCTCACGCCAAGTCTAGAAATCTGACTGTCACTGGAAACAGATGTACACTTGCGACAGAGTCGCGATGAGACCATTATGGACATGGGAACGTTGCGTATATTAAGGTTTTACTCGCGACGAGGCAGAAACGTAGGGAATGAGGGTCAATGGCAGCGGCAGAGAGAATTTGCTTAATCTCCTTACATCAGTGGGAAGACATGAAAATGTTTATTTGACACATGACATAGCAGAAGGATTGAGATGAGGACAATGACAAATTACTGTGTAACAGTTTCCTTCCCCAGAATGTAATGCTTCCATTGATGGTAGGCATGCACAATGGAATACATTTCTTTTCCATAAGTGGGGTACTTTTGGACTGTGTGTTAAAGCATCTCATCGTGGTAATCCATTGGATGCCCATGTTGAGTAAGAACCGCACCAATAACATACTTGGAGGCATTTGTCTCAATCTCAAATGGTTGTTGCAGGTCTGGTAATGTGAGCACTGGTGCAGAACATAGGCGATTCTTCAACTCAGAGGATGCTCATTGTTGGGTTTCTGACCAAAAGAACTTTTCTTTCATTCCACCCCTGGTGACTTGTCTTAAAGGCCAAGTGATATGAGAGAACCCCAACATGAACCTACGGTAGAAATTGGCAAGACCCAAAACGCTGCGAAGCTCTATTAGAGTGGTTAGGGCTGGCCAATCCTGAATGACTTGTATCTTAGATGGGTCCACATGTACACCCTACTCATCAATGATGTACCCCAGATATTGAACCTGGGTCAAGCCAAAGGTGCATTTCTCCAAGTTAGCACACATCTTGTGTTGTTGAAGGGTTTGAAGGACTTGTTGAATATGGTAGAGGTGCTCTTCCCAACCCTTGCTGAAGATCAAGATCTCATCCAAATACACCACCACAAATGCGTTGGTTAAGGGACGTAAGATGTCATCCATCATTCTCATGAAAGTTTTAGGGGCGTTCATCAATTTGAATGACATGACCAACCATGTGAAAAGGCCCTCCTTGGATTTGAAGGCAATATTACACACATCGGAGGGTTCGATAGGAACCCAGTGATAACCTAACTTCAAGTCAATCTTGTTGAAATATTTGTCCCCCTTAAGCTAGTTGAGAAGGTCATCAATCCCCTAGATTGGGTACCTATTCCGAACAGTGGTCTTGTTCATCACCCGATAGTCAGGGCAGAGCCTCCAAGTCCCATCCTTCTTCTGTACCAATACAATCGGGCTCCCATAGGGTGATGAGCTTGGCCTGATGTGCCCTTTCTGCACTAGTTCCTGAATATGCCTCTTGATCTCATCATTCTCCAGAATAGAGCGTTGATAGATCAGTCCATTGGGTAGTGGCACGCTTGGGTTCAGATCGATGGAGTGGTTGACCTGACAGTGTAGAGGCTATGGGTGAGGTGAAAATATCCATGTACTCCTCCACAACCTTGTCCATATGTTGTTGCTATGTAGAGGAGCCCTTCCTCGTAGCTATGGCCACAACCTTCTTATTTCCTTGGGGCCGAATCATAAGGAAAACAAATTTACTGGTTTGGGAAATGATCTTACTACATTTCTTTGCAGTGATCAAAGAGATGGTGGTAGGCGGGGCTACCTCTAGTATCCTGTACAACTTATTAGGCAAAGTAATAATCACAGAGCGAGGTCTAGACTCATATACAACATGTCACTTCCACAAGTATGGTTGTCCAAACAATACATCAGAAAATTCAAGAGGAGCAACGTCACACAATACCTCATCTGTGAAGGGCTTGATGTTTTAAGGAAGGTATCACTATTGGCTGACGTGAAGATCTCGTCCTTGGTGAAGACACCCGATGGTATACGACTTTGGATGTTTTGTAGTCTTTATGCCCAATTGCTTCATGAATTTTTCTGAAATGAGGATCTTTTGGCTCCCATTGTCGACAATGAAATGTAAGGGAGAAACCTTTGCACACATCTATGAATGGAAGAGGCATTCCCCCTCCTCTGGATCTTTAGGCTCAATTTTCTGGATCTTTATGGTGGCCATGGTGGCACTAGGCTCCACATCAATCATTTGCATCCCTTTGTCAGTCCCCTTATTGGGTTCTAATTCAAAGTCAGAACCTGCATCTAATTCAAAAGCCTTCATCTCAGCCACAAGTGACTACTTGGCCTGATGCTCACTTATATTGTGAGTGGAGCTCTTATGGAACTCACACCATTTTCCTGTGTCCTTCTTCATCTTCGTGGTGTTGTTATTTGCTTGTGGCTTTAGAGGGCTATCCTGGGTAGCCCCGCCTTGGATTTGTCCCTTGTTTTGTGGTTTGGGGGCACCTTTTCCTTGCTTTGGATTCACATATCCAAAGTCCTGCTTCTTCTATTTAAACTTCTTCTCAATCTTTACATCATACCAATACACTATGTCGAGCGAGGAAATGTCTAGGAACTCCATCTCGTCCTGAATGTATTTGTGTAAACAGTCACGATACTTTAGCACCAAATTCCACTCAATTCCTTGATACCCAGCTTCATGCGAAGAGTATGGAAAGTATTTGTGGACTCTGGAACATCTTGGTCCCTTCCCTGTCATAGCATGGTCCACTTTATGTATTTATCTTCATATCTCTCCGCAAGGTAATATTGTTCCTTCATGGTGTCTCAGAAAGAATTCCAAGTGGGTGCAACTGAAAACAACAAGGGTTCACTCTCGTCGTTTTGTTCACATTAGGTTTCCCACTAGACCTTGATGTGTGGGGCAGATTTGAGAAGTGTAAACGTAACCTTTTCCCGGTTGGAAAAGTCATGAAATGAAAAATATCCTCCCAATAGATTTAATCATTTGTCTATGCGTCTACATCTATCAGGCCTTCAAATATGGGAATATCGAAGTTAACTTATACCCTAAAATGAGTGGTGCCTCTAGAGTGGCTGCTGGATGAAGATGCATCATCTCTGGGTAGTCGTCAAAGGATCTAGGAAAAGTTATCCATCATCACGTCCCTTAGTGGCTCGAGGGTTTCCTCAAAAAACAGTTTGAAAGTATTTCCCGCTCCCTCGTCTTTCTTTTCTTCTACCATGGGAGGTTGTTGGGTTTTGTGAGGTTGATCTTGCAATGGTTCAACCAGATCAAGCCCTAACACCTTATACCCTAACCTCATTGGGGACATGCAAAGAAAAATAGAGAAAGAGTGGAC
This sequence comes from Pinus tabuliformis, assembly GCA_031772625.1. NCBI lineage: Eukaryota > Viridiplantae > Streptophyta > Pinopsida > Pinales > Pinaceae > Pinus > Pinus tabuliformis. The sequence goes on from CM062807.1 coordinate 101,786,913, forward strand.
CTCTTTGATACAACTGATCTGAACCTAAACATGAATGCAACAACTTACAGATATAATCATAAACACAAAGATGCAACAGAAAAACACTTCATTTGATTAATAGAAAATACTAAACTATGCTTACAAACAGAATGGAAGTAAGATAGCTCGGGCAATGGTAGCTTATCTATGAGAAGAGATGTGGTGGCTACATGCCTCTAAACTAATTTACAACGAGGGTCAAGGGACTTTTTATTATTGAATAATAACAGAAAATCCTAAACAACCAAAACCCTAACCCAAGGAGATGTAACACCAAGAGTTTATGGGCCCCGTTGGGGTTAGTTTGGCAGCCATATTCCCGTGATCGTAACTTGGTCATATTATCTCCATTTGATGCGTATGAGACCTCATTGGAAAGATCTCTCCGAGGAATACAATTGTTGATGTGAATGCTATGTCAATTATCAACAAAAACGTTTCCAAAAAAACGTCGTTTAGGGCCTCAAAACGGCTCCGGAAGTTCAGGACCCGAAAAACTGCCAAAAATAGTAAATTGTGCTACAATTAAGGAAACAAATGAAACTCAATGGGGGGTCTAGGTGGAATAGGTGGGTGGCCACCAATACCCACCTGGATCATAAGGGCCCTGCAAGCACAAAATAGGCATATGTGAAAGTAAAAATAGCAGTAGTGCAATAAAAAAAATTAGTAACGTGTTGCTTGTGTGTTATAAGCGATTGTACCAAGTATGCATACTCAAAAGCTAAATAGAAGATTTGAAGTAAATATTTATCATTGTTTTAGTGACATGTTGTGTTAGCACAAAAAAAAGGTAAAGTAGACGAAATTGATGGAGCTTCTATTGTGAAAGAATTTTTGTTGTTGCTTTTTAAACGGTTCAATCATTCCTTATTTTATATTATGGATTTTATTGAATGTTTGAAATATATATAAGTTATCACAAAGTGACATTGCATGTAAGAATTACAAGATTTTCCAGATAATAGACATAATAGATTGGCCAAATTTATTCGCAGCTGACCTACATCACAACATAAATAATAGTTTATCTTTGATGCACCTATTTTTTTTTTTTTGGTTTTTCCCTTTCAATTAAATTTTATAATCAACATATATAATTTGACACATTTCCAACAACAACACTGAATCAAACCCATTCTTATTAACTACTTATATAATATTAGTATACAAAGTCAATTCACATAGTATTTACATTCAAAGCTAAAAGTTTGATTTTAACTAAGCAATTGATTTTAGTTGTGAGATTTGAAGGAATATGACCATTTATGAGATATTTCTCTTGATAATTTTTTTTTTTGCACGAAAATTATTTCTTTTTAGCACAAATGTTGTAGAATCTACAAAGGAAACTTTTTCAAATTATATGGCCATAACCATAGGGGTTTTATTGGCAACGATTTTATATTTCTAACTACCTATATTGACTTTTCTATTGATAAAACCATGATAACAAGTGTTTTGCAAAACCTCCATAAAAAAAGTTTCCACATAAAAAAATATACCATCACAATATTCATTTTAGAGGGCATATGTCTTTGCATGTCTCAATGTCTACGAAAGAGTACATAAATTATATTGGTGGTCTTTAGGGTCTAGAGTTTAAATCTACCTCTGATACCACATGTGAAGACCCAACTTGGGGTCCTCTAACTAAAACTAAATTTATCATCTAATTTCGTTACAAAGAAAATAACATGTTTATAACACAACAATTATTTGACAATAGCATGTAAATGAAATTTTATTTACAACGTATTAAACATGTAAGGAATTTGATTGGTAGCAATTTACATAAATAAAACAAAAAGCAAAAGAATACATGATCTGGTGGCTTGGTTAGGATGCTCCTATTGGGGATGACCAACTGAATTTACTATCCTTCCAACTAGGAATGTCTATCCAACATCCTAGCCCAATAAGCCTTGATATATTCCCAAGCCCTCCGAGCCCAAGTCCAACAACAGTCATAGTGTGTCCAATTTAGATCCAACACTCTCCAATAGAGATCCAACTCTGAGTTGTCCCACTTTTCTCTCAATTCTCTCTAGTCTTCTTTTTCAAATTCCCTCAAAAATAAAATTCTTCGATGCCAAAATAAAAACCAAGGATACCCCTTCTCCTCTCATCCTCATTCGCTTTATGTTTCTCCCACTCATCCATCTCAACAACCTACCATTAAGCCCATGAATACCCCCCATACTTTTAATTTAATGACCTTGACTTTCCTTCCCAATATTACCCAAAAAAAAATTGAGGAGACACCATGTCAACATTGGGAAATGAAATACTTGTTGGAAATACTGAGAGGGGGGGTGAATCAGTATTTCTTTTTCTCACTATTGTTTTACTAGTTAAAACATATATGTTCAGAACACAAAATGAACAGCAGGAATAAATACTTTTATTAATATAACTGTGCAGTAATATAATAAATAGATTGTCACAATTGGTTTCCAAGCTCCAACTTGGACTTTGGTGAGGCTCCAACCTCCTGAGCACCAACTCTATTTTGCCAAGACACCAATCTTGGACTTAGGAGCACCAACTCCCAAGGACATCAATCCTATTCTATTCTGAGGCTCCAACCTCTTTGGTATACACTGGTGTGCTGCTGCGCTTTTTTCAGCTTCCACTGCTTCTGCTGCCCCCTTTTCTTCTGCTGCTTTCACTATCTCATGCTCAGATTATACCGTTCACGAACCACCACATGGGTTCTCTGTTTTTGCTGCTTTTATATACTTCCATGCCCCTGTCCATTCGTTTCCTCTTACATGCTGGCTCTTTGGCTTCCTCCTCACTTGATCGCTTGACACTTCGGCTTCCATTCCTTTGCTTCTTCTGTCTATACAAGTGTTCCAAAATCTGAGTAGAAAAACCCAAACTCCCCTTTCTTAAATAAAACTCGGCCCTTGACCTGTGGTTAATACCTTACAGGCTTTATCGGAGGCGTTTAATCACCCATCGGAAGCCACCACCTGAGCGTTTTAATCAACCATCGGAAGCCACCACCCAAGCGTTTTAATCACCCATCGGAAGCCACCACCCGAGCGTTTTATCAACCATCGGAAGCCACCAACCGAGCCATTAATCAACCATCACACATGTTTTAATATATACCTTAACCCCGCGGCCATGTATCATATAATACACAGAAAACATTATAAACCCCCGCTCTAATTCAAATGCCGGACTTCAATTATTATGCACCCGCCTTTACAATTATCGGCGGGTCCGGATTTCGGCGGTCGCAATAACTCTTAAGCCCAGACCTCCGATGAGGTGCGGACTCGATATGGCTTTAGACTCCCTTTAATATTGTTTCGGGTCCGATGAACATCGGCGTTCGCTGTAAACAATAGACCCATTACTCCGATGTAACACGGACCCGATGCCTCCTTACATTTCTTCCTAAACTTAATTCGGATCCGTCATATCGGCGGATTCCTTATCGGCGAGTCTTGATGGGTTGCGGACCCGATCTCCTTTAGGCTGCTCCAAATATAATTTCGGCTCCGGATGATTTCGGCGATCGCTACCTCTACTGCTCTAATGCGATACAAGAGTTCTGCGGACCCGATATGGTTTTACACTTCACTTGATAAGGGACTCGGCTCCGGAAGTCGGAACTTTGCACTGCTGAAGACCCTTTCCAGACCCGATCTACTTTACATTGGATTCATAATATTTCGGCTCCATTAATTCGGAGCTTTCACTTCGGCTGTTCTAAGGCCTCTCCTCCGATGCGATATTTGGTTTCCGGACCCGATATGGGTCTGGACAAAAATTAATATTCTTTCAACTCCGCCACTGTCCCACCTAAGGGGAAATATTTTGAATTCTCTGTGTAAATAGAGATATTCGATATAGCACTTGTAAGATGATTTAAGGAGTCTGTATAAAAAGGAAATGACTCCCAAGGCTTCAATCACATATCATGCAAAAAATAAGCGCTCCAACACTTTCAATACACAGTGGATTAAGCTATACAAGTTACATTCGAGAGACTTGATACCAAATTGTTCAGCTACTTGCTCTCTGATGACTCCGATGGCCCTATTTGTTTGTAATATATATATGGCTCCTCTTGGCTCCTCTTGCTCCATCTGCTCCTCTCGGTCCATTTTCTCCATTTGCTCCATATATATTGCTCCTCTCTTGCTCCATCTGCTCCTCTCGGCTCTGTTTGCTCTGATAGCTTCTCCGATGGCTCCTCTTGCTCCGATATATGTGGCTCCTTTGATCCTCTCAGCTCTGACATGCTCTGTCTCCTCTTCTTGAATATTGCCATATTGACATCAATGACAATCTGTGTCCAACAATCTCCCCCTTTGTTATTGATGGCAATATTCTTCTTCCTTCTCCCCCTTCGACATCAATGGCAAAGGAATGCAGACGAACTCCCCCTGTGAAGTTGCTCCCCCTGTCCTGCAGCATCTTTATGAATAGAATTGAGTGATGATAAAGGAATAACCCCCATCTTTTGTCGCAGGTGTTCAAATGCTTCCCGAGGAAGAGGTTTAGTGAAAATATCAGCTATCTGCTCCTTAGTACTTATATATTCCAGAGTGATGTTTTGTTCAGCTACTTGCTCACAGAGGAAATGATACTTGATTGGTATATGTTTGGTTCTTGAGTGCATCACTGGATTTTTGCTGAGACTGATAGCACTAGTGTTGTCACAATAAATGGTAATTGGTTGATCTGTACATATGTTGACATCTTTTAGCACTTCCTTCATCCATAGTATCTGAGTACAACAATTTGCTGCAGCAATATACTCGGCGTCAGTTGTGGATAATGATATGGATGACTGTTTTTTGCTGAGCCAGGATACCAAATAGTCTCCTAGGAAGAATGCATTTCCACTAGTACTTTTCCGATCATCTATATTTCCAGCCCAATCAGCATCGGTGTATGCAGTTACAGTCAGTGTTGAGCTCCTTGGGTACCAAAGACCGAAATCTGAAGTTCCCTTTAGATATCTGAGGATTCTTTTTACGGCTAATAAATGGGATTGTTTGGGAGCCGATTGAAATCTTCCCACCATTCCTACTACTTTCATTATATCCGGTCGTGTAGCTGTTAAGTATAGGAGGGCTCTAATCATTGACCTGTAATGAGTTGCATCTACTAGAGGGGAGTCATCATCTTTGCTCAGTTTGCAGTTTGTGGTCATGGGAGTGCTCATGGGTGCACAGTCTTCCATTCCATATTTTTTGAGCATGTCTTTTAGATATTTGGATTGAGATATACACAATCCTGCTTTGGTTTGAGATACTTGAAGTCCAAGGAAGTGGGACAGTTCTCCTATCATTGACATCTCAAATTCTTTTGCCATGCTTTGAGAAAATTCATGGCTCATTTCATCATTATTACTAGCAAAAATCAGATCATCGACATAAACAAGAGCAACTAGTAACCTACCTTGATCTGTCTTTATGTATAGATTGCTTCCAGCCACTCCCTTTTTGAAGCCTTGTTGTTGGAGATAGTTATCCAGTCTTGCATACCAAGCTCTAGGAGCTTGTTTCAACCCATACAAAGCCTTTTTCAACTTACAGACTAGGTCCTTTCCTGTTGTCAGATCAAAACCTTCTGGCTGCTCCATGTAGACTTCCTCCTTGAGTTCCCCATTTAGAAATGTTGATTTCACGTCCATTTGATAGATTTTGAATCCTTTCGAGCAAGCAAATGCTAAAAACATCCTGATAGCTTCCATACGGGCCACTGGTGCAAACGTCTCTTCAAAGTCAACTCCTTCAATTTGCGAATAGCCTTTGCAAACAAGTCTTGCCTTGTTTCTGATAACCTTTCCTTCCTCATTCATTTTATTTTTGAACACCCATTTGGTTCCTATTATGTTTTTGTCCTTCGGACGAGGTACCAGCTCCCATGTCTTGCTCTTCTCAATTTGGGACATTTCTTCTTCCATTGCTTTTACCCAATGAGGATCCTTACTTGCTTCTGTGAATGTTTCTGGTTCTATCATAGATAGGAGGGCAATTGCTTTTCTCTTGGGTGAGGTGGTTATCCTTCTTCTGGTCTGCACACCTTCATCTTTATCGCCAATGATTTTTTCTTCTGGATGATATCTTTCTACATACTTCATCTTTGATGGGGTATGGGATGGTTCTCTTTCCTCTTCTTCTTCTTCATCATCTATCTCTTCTTCTTTAGATTCTTCTTCTTCAATGAGGAAGTCATCTTCTTGTTCTTCAGTTTCCTTTTCTGGAAGATCTTCATCAACCTTTACATCGATGCTTTCCACTATTTTCTTCAGTCGATAATTGTATCACTTGTAAGCTTTGCTCGATGGAGAGTATCCAAGAAATATCCCCTCATCAACCCGAGAATCAAATTTTCCAGGTGAGCCATCATTTATTTTTATGAAGCACTTGCTTCCAAATATCCTGAAGTACTTCACCGAAGCAGGTCTTCCTTTCCATAGCTCATAAGGAGTTTTGTCACAATTTGGTCTTAATTGAGTCCGATTCAATGTATAGACAGTTGTCCCTACTGCTTCCCTGCAGAATTTAGGTTGTAGGTCAGCTGCTAACAGCATGGTTCTTGCCATTTCTTGGACAATTCAGTTTCGTCTTTCAACTACCCCATTTTGCTGAGGTGTTCTAGCAGCCGAGAATTCCCTTTTAATTCCATGAATATTGCAGAACTCACTGAACTCGTTTGATGTGAATTCTCCTCCTATGTCTGTTCTGAGACTCTTAATTTTTGAATCTTTTTCGTTTTCTATAAGGGCTTTTAAATTCTTAAAACACTCAAAGGTTTCAGATTTATACTTTATGAAATATATCCACATCATTCTAGTATAATCATCAACAAATAACACAAAGTACCTTTCTCCTTGGAGTGCTTGATTTCTAGTTGGCCCACACACATAAGCATGGATGATCTCCAAGGGATTTGATGTACAGTGTTCCTTTGTCTTGTGGCTGGTTCTGGTCTGTTTTCCATGTTGACATGGACCACACACTGCTTGCTTTGGTTTGGACAACCTTGGGATGTCTTGTACAGCTTTGATCTTGCTGATATTGACCAGATTTTCGAAGCTGGTATGTCCAAGTCTCTTGTGCCACAACCAACTCTCATCTGCCTGACTCAAGTAGCATTTGTTTTCCTGAATTTTGTTCAGAACGTAAATATTGTCTAGTGTTCTCACTCCTTTTGCCACAAGTTTCCCTGAGGCAGAGTTCCTTATTTCACAGTCTTTGGTGCTGAAAACAACCTTATGTCCTTGATCACAAATTTGGCTGACACTCAGAAGGTTGTGTTTGAGTCCGTCAACCAGCAGAGCATCTTGAGCTTTTCCTTTTCCATTGATCAGAGTAACTGTTCCTCTTCCTGCAATTTTGCCAGTTCTGCTTCCAAAGGACACATTACCTTCCTTTTTTCTCAGTGAGATAAATTTCCTTCTGTCTCCTGTCATGTGTCTAGAGCATCCACTATCCACAAACCACTGGTTTCCATTATTTTGCGCAAATAGAGCCAGGCCGCATTTGTCCATTGCAGAGATCTTGCTACTCGTCTTTCTTCCTTTGAGTGGGCAGTTTTGTTCATAGTGTCCATTATTGTAGCAAAAAGAACAAGTCAGATCAAATTTAGTCAAGGGATCGAATGAATTGAAGGTTTTGATTTGTCCCTGTCTTTTGGGAGCATATGAGTTGATTACTCGGTCCTTTTGCATTGTCTTTTCACTTCTGCAAGCCATACAGTGTCTAGCTTGGTGACCGAAGTTTTTACAGTGAAAACAGTGTCCAAGAAATATGGTTTTGAAGCAACCACGGTTTAATTCTCTTTCCTTTCTGAGAATTACTCCTCCCTCGTCCTTTGGATTTTTGATGGGCCCTTGGTGGAGTACAGGTTTGTATTTGCTGTAGTGTCCATGATTCGACTCCACATTCTTCTTTGGAGTAACTCTTTCTTCATTCTTGGAATCTGAGATGCACTTTTGATAAGATACTTTTTCATCTTTTGGGTTGCAGGAAAGTGCATCGGCATAGCTTTTCGCACTATTCTTAGTGCTTGAGGATTCTCCCTTGAAACCTATTCCAGACTTATCATGTTGAGGTTTTTGATTTTTCAGAATAGTATCAAGTATTTGAGAGCTTTTATAGCCCTTTTTAATTTGCTCTAACTCCTTTCTCAGAGATACTACTTCGGCCTCACGTTCTTCACAAGTCTCTTCTTTTTCTTTAAGCTTTGTTTCCAAGAGATCTTCTCTCCTTCTTATTTCCTCGTTTTCCACTTTGAGAGAGATAATTTTGTTCCGTAGTTTCTCGTTCTCTTCAATGGCACTTATTAACAGTTCATCCACATTTCCTTCTGGCCCCGAGTCATCATCATCTGTGAGTGCCATTAATAATGCTTCTTGGCTTTCATCATGATCGCTTTCCTCATCTAATTTCTTTTTTATGACCATAAACTCATCCTCATCAGACTCACCTTGCTTAGAGAGAAGGTTTTTCTTATTGAACCCTTTCTTTTTGTATGTCATTCTTTTAGAATTTCTTTCATCATCACTGTCTTTTTTATGAGGACATTTTGCTGCATAATGACCTATTTTACCACATTTAAAACAGATAAGAGGATACTTGCCTTTAAGCTTAGATCCTCTCTTCAGCTTTCGTACATATTGAGCCAATTCGGATTCCACATCTGACTCATCACTACAGTCATTCCTTTCTTTCCCTTTCTTTGACTTTGAGGCCTTGAATGTTGCATCTTTGGAGCTAGGTCCACCTTTCCTCATTTCATAGGCAGTGAGAATTCCATGGAGTTCATCCATTTTGAGGGTGTCAAGATCCTTTGATTCTTCTATAGCACTTATTTTGGAGTCAAATCTATCTGGAAGGGACCTTAATACCTTTTGTACAATAGTACTTTCTTCAACCTTTTCGTCCAATCCTTTCAGGGAATTTACCACTTCAGCTACTCAAAGGAGGTATGCTGCAATATCTTCTTCCTCTTCCATCTTCAAACTTTCAAATTGTCTTCTGTGAGTTTGAAGCTTTTCCTTTTTGACTTTTGAGTCTCCATCGTACAAGCTAACTAGCTTCTCCCACATTTCTCTGGCAGAGTTACAGTGCATGATTTTTGTAAACTCGGAATCAGTGATTCCATTAGTGATAGAGTTCATGGCTTTTGCATTTGCAATGTAGGTTTTCCTCTCGTCTTGGTCTGTTGGAAGAGTGGAAGTCGCTCGGTATTCAGTTTGACAAAAATGCCAGACTTCAGGTCCAAGGGACATTAAATAGTAAGTCATTCTTTTCTTCCAAAACCCAAAGTTAGTGCCATCAAACAGAGGAGGTTTTCCTGATGCTTCATGATTTCTCATCATGGTTGCTGATCCTTCTTCAAGTTGTTAGGCTAGAATGAAGAAGCCTGCTCTGATACCAATTGTTGGAAATACTGAGAGGGGGGGTGAATCAGTATTTCTTTTTCTCACTATTGTTTTACTAGTTAAAACATATATGTTCAGAACACAAAATGAACAATAGGAATAAATACTTTTATTAATATAACTGTGCAGTAATACAATAAATAGATTGTCACAATTGGTTGCCAAGCTCCAACTTGGACTTTGGTGAGGCTCCAACCTCCTGAGCACCAACTCTATTTTTCCAAGACACCAATCTTGGACTTAGGAGCACCAACTCCCAAGGACTTCAATCCTGTTCTATTCTGAGGCTCCAACCTCTTTGGTATACACTGGTGTGCTGCTGCACTTTTTTCAGCTTCCACTGCTTCTTCTGCTTTCACTATCTCATGCTCAGATTATACCGTTCACGAACCACCACATGGGTTCTCTGTTTTTGCTGCTTTTATATACTTCCATGCCCCTGTCCATTCGTTTCCTCTTACATGCTGGCTCTTTGGCTTCCTCCTCACTTGATCGCTTGACACTTCGGCTTCCATTCCTTTGCTTCTTCTGTCTATACAAGTGTTCCAAAATCTGAGTAGAAAAACCCAAACTCCCCTTTCTTAAATAAAACTCGGCCCTTGACCTGTGGTTAATACCTTACAGGCTTTATCGGAGGCATTTAATCACCCATCGGAAGCCACCACCCGAGCGTTTTAATCAACCATCGGAAGCCACCACCCGAGCGTTTTAATCACCCATCGGAAGCCACCAACCGAGCGTTTTATCAACCATCGGAAGCCACCAACCGAGCCATTAATCAACCATCACACAGGTTTTAATGTATACCTTAACCCCGCGGCCATGTATCATATAATACACAGAAAACATTATAAACCCCCGCTCTAATTCAAATGCTGGACTTCAATTATTATGCACCCGCCTTTACAATTATCGGCGGGTCCGGATTTCGGCGGTCGCAATAACTCTTAAGCCCAGACCTCCGACGAGGTGCGAAACCGATATGGCTTTAGACTCCCTTTAATATTGTTTCGCGTCCGATGAACATCGGCGTTCGTTGTAAACAATAGACCCATTCCTCCGATGTAACGCAGACTCGATGCCTCCTTACATTTCTTCCTAAACTTAATTCGGATCCGTCATATCGGCGGATTCCTTATCGGCGAGTCTTGATGGGTTGCGAACCCGATCTCATTTAGGCTGCTCCAAATATAATTTCGGCTCCGGATAATTTCAGCGATCGCTACCTCCGTTGCTCTGATGCGATACAAGAGTTCTGCGGACCCGATATGGTTTTACACTTCACTTGGTAAGGGACTCGGCTCCAGAAGTCGGAACTTTGCACTGCTGAAGGCCCATTCCGGACCCAATCTACTTTATACTAGCTTCCTAATATTTCGGCTCCGTTAATTTGGAGCTTTCACTTCGGCTGTTCTAAGGCCTCTCCTCCGATGCGATATTTGGTTTCCGGACCCGATATGGGTCTGGACCAAAATTAATATTCTTTCAACTCCGCCACTGTCCCACCTAAGGGGAAATATTTTGAATTCTCTGTGTAAACAGAGATATTCGATATAGCACTTGTAAAATGATTTAAGGAGTCTGTATAAAAAGGAAATGACTCCCAAGGCTTCAATCACATATCATGCAGAAAATAAGCGCTCCAACACTTTCAATACACAGTGGATTAAGCTATACAAGTTACATTCGAGAGACTTGATACCAAATTGTTCAGCTACTTGCTCTCCGATGACTCCGATGGCCCTATTTGTTTGTAATATATATATGGCTCCTCTTGGCTCCTCTTGCTCCATCTGCTCCTCTCGGTCCATTTTCTCCATTTGCTCCATATATATTGCTCCTCTCTTGCTCCATCTGCTCCTCTCGGCTCTGTTTGCTCCGATAGCTCCTCCGATGGCTCCTCTTGCTCCGATATATGTGGCTCCTTTGATCCTCTCGGCTCCGACATGCTCTGTCTCCTCTTCTTGAATATTGCCATATTGACATCAATGACAATCTGTGTCCAACAATACTAATATTCAATTCAGAAATAATTTTGAGACAACTTGTCAAATCTTGGGAAATGAAATAATAATTAAATAATAAATACTAATAAAATATTAATATTAAATAATATCAGTAAAATAAAATTACATATTCACAAGTATCTAATAATAAGTATATACCAATATAACATAATAATTATAAGAAAATATTTTAAGGTAAATTAAGTACTAATTGACATTAGTCATTAATCAGGCTAAACCATTTATTTTAGCTTTACAATACTAGTGTATTTCTGTGAGGTGTGGGTATGTAGCTAGTATATGCATACCTCATATGTATACTAATAATAATTTGTGGAATCAAGCACAAAAAGTCAATCACTATGAAGGTAGGCTAATAAGATAAATTAGGGCATTACACTAAGCTAGTATGCATATCCTTGTGCATGGAGTACACCATGCTTGTGAACTTTTTAGTGAATCCCCCATGAACTATGTGTGAGGTCACCAAACTATGTTTTCTAAGCCTATGTGGATATTTGGGAGGCATAGTGCAAGACATAATCACTATGGTGCTTGTTGTCTAGTTGATACAATACCTGGACATGTAATTATAGGTCATTTTGGTGCTTGCTGAGTATTTTATAGACCACATAAACAACATACATCAAACTGCTATGGTCCTTGATATGAAAAAATAGTTGATAAACCACTTGGATAGTGGATTCCAACTCCTAAGATTGAGAAATACCCCATATGAACCTTGGTTGAACCCCTATGAATGAACTCAAAGGAAAGAATGAGTACTTTTGTTGGTTACTATTAGGCAACATATGATAAAACACCATAGTCGTTACTATACGTACAATTGATAAACCAAATCGATTCTTCCTATTAGACAGAAATTGAAAAACGACCTTGACAATGGTCTCCATATTCTGAGCATTTAACCAAGCCTTTGGTGTGAATTCCTTGACCAAGCATTACTTAGACATTGGATCCATCTCAGGGCTGGTTGGCTACTACAATAAAGCTTCTTTGTAGTTTTTCCATTGTTGGGTGGAAGGTTAAATTCCCTCCTTTGATTGCCACCCAATTCAAGATATAAATATAAGTATCTCATAAGTACATTTTTGAATTATTAATCGTGACATCAAATGCTAAGCTTATGACAAGTATGAGATATTGTGTGTCCATTATTTTTAATGAATGTTTGGATTGTGATGTTCAACATTATTTTCATGTTTGGTATAATAAATTGTGTTTATGCTCTGTTATTTGATAATAATGGCTTATGAATATAGTAGCTCAGCTTGCTTGGAGGATTAGAAATGTCTAATAAATGGACAGAATTATTCTTGTGTACTTATGAGTTCCTATGTGCTCATGCTTAGTGAATTGATAATCATAGGCATATCAACAAGTTTAACCAAATTGCAATTTGTTCAAGTAATCAATGGTGGTTTACTAAAGGTTTCATTGAACCGATGAAATGAATAGAGTAATTAAAATAATTTTCTTTGTGTGTACAATATGGTGAATGGTATGCATGGGATTAAATGATAATCCTTTTGTTAAGATATGATTACCTTAGTTAAAAATTAATAAAGAAATAAGATGATTTTAATCAATATTTTAAGAATATTGGCTCGAGGAATGTAGTATTGGGGGGAATAAAACCTATTTTCCTAGGGTAATGTAGTATCAGGGAAAATGATACTAGGGAAGTGATGCTAGGGAACATTTTACCAAGGAAGTTATCCTTGGGAACATGGTATCGGGGAAAATGATCTTGGGGTACATGGTATGAGGGGAAGTGATACCAGAGAATATGGTAGTAGGGAAATGATCTTGAAGAACATGGTACTAGGGGAGGCGATAGTAGGGAACATGGTAATCAATTGAAATGTTAGAATAATAGCCTTAGGTAAATGTCAAACCAATTACCCAAGGAAACAAAATTTTAAACTATGTGTTGGTACTAAGGTTATGATTAATATGTTTATGCTTTATTAAAATGAAATTCATTAGAGTTGTGCTAAGGGATTTTATAGATATAAAGCCACTTTCAAGTGTCCTTCTTTGACTTCACATTATGCTTTTTTTTCCTGCAACTTGGGGTTGTCTCTTCTTGAATTTTCATTTTTTCTACAAGATAGGGATTCCTTTTCTGGGTTTCTGATTTTGCATATTTTAGGCTTGAACTCCCACTTACTTCTCGACATCAATTTTCGCTCAATTTTGATAATATATAAATAAAAAAATCCTAGTCAAGATATGTCTAAGAAATCCATATTTATTTCGATGTACTTATATAAACCACTCTAGTAATTTAGACCCTGGTTCCACTCAAAGTCTCTAATAGCTAGCTTTGAGTGCAAGATATGGAAATATTAGTTTACTTTAGCACCATCTACTCTCTCTCCTATTACATATTTGTCCATCTCATGTACTAGTTATCATAGTTCCATAAAGGGTAGAATTACTCCTTGAGGGCATGAAAAAAATGCTTTCATGTGAATATTTATTTTAATATCACGGACTCATCTTCCCAGTTTCACTTCAAGTAACCTTCCCACTAGTCTTTGACATGGGGATGGGATTTTAGCAGAGAAAAGGAGATATTTTCATTATTAGAAAATTTTTAGATAGAGAAATATCCCTCTATTACATTTAACCATTTATCCAAATAATTTGCATCTATTTGGATCTCAAGTAATGGTATATAAAATTTAATTTGTATGTTGAAGGTTGTTGCAACTTTGAAATTGTTGCTTGTTGAAGGTGTCTTCAAAACTATTTTTAGTCGTATAAGAATATAGGTCAAATTGTTCATCGTCTCAATAATCTATCATGCAAGTGCCCTCTCAAGAAAATCTTGATAATGTATCCTACTCCGTCGTCTCTCTTTTCTTTTTCCATGGAGCCCACTTAGGATGGAAAGGGATATCATTCCAAAGTGGATTTAGCTTAATACTAAATTGTTTATACATTTACCTCATCGGGAACATGCACTAAGAAACAATAAGGATAATACTACTTTGATACTATTAATCTATGTTGTACAAGGAATGAAATGAAAGGTAGGAAAGGAAATGAAAAACATATAAAAATAAATGTAGTAGAGAGAATTATAATAATAAAGTGAAAACCGATATTCTATCATTAAATAAAATCATAGAATATTGTTGAACACAAAATTACTAGAATGGTGGTATCTATCTCTGGAGAGAGAGAGAGTTGGAAGCTATATGCATCCATAAAAATATATTACAGGAGGCCCAAAGAATGACCTTTTAACAAAAATAAATAACCCTATAGGTCCTAAACTACAATTATAGAAGATGAAGAACCGAAAGGTTTGGGAGCAACATGGTAGTTTCTTGGTACATCAACTTCCTTAACGTGCAAATTTTACATACAATCATATTTTCATGTGCCTTGTAGCTTGTTGGAAAGAACTATCCAAGGATTACAACTTATGGCCAAGAGTATTTCATGCCATGGACACCCCTACCCGCACCCCTGAATGGAAAAACAATATCATTTAGGGCCTCAGAGTGGTCGTAGAAGTTTGGGACTTAAAAAGAACAAAAAATTTGAGAAGACTATATAGAATCATTGAGTGATGAGTTTTATCTCCCTAAATTCCTCTGTAAAGACTTAGGAAAGTAAGTTCTCTTTACATTGAGATTAAAATTCATGGGTTATACTGTTATTTTATTTTAACTGGTAATATTCTCCATATATATGTATGGTTATTATCCCCATGCACTAAGGAAATTATCTTCTTAAGTTTATTCTTTTATTAATGCATGGCTCTTTCATATACCTTCCTTAAGCTACAGTTGGACTAGGTTCCATTATGGAAACCTGAGAGCTTTAATCTCCTTTATATTTTTTTATGAAGAGCGAGTAACCTAAACCATATAATATTCAAATATAGGTATGTATTTATGGGCACTTGTTTTTAATGTTCAACCCCTTCGCTTTCCATGCACTTGATACATATATACACATTCTATATGCGTTTTGAGTTTTCATTTGAATGTGTGGAGTTTGGCCTTTTCGGCCTTTGTTGATAATGAAACTCCTTTATATCGACTTGTGATAAGGTTTTATACATAGTTTTTGTCATAAAAATCTCCTCATGTAATGCAATTCTTTGTAATGTCGATAAATGTATTATGGTTTTATACATAACCCTTCGGTTATGCAAAGTCTATATTACGCATGGATTGAACACTTATCGATTTGATGTGATACACAAATAAAATCTTTTTCTTACAATGATATATTAGTTGTCATCAACAATTAGGTTTTAATATTGAGATTGAATGGAAGAGATTATGCCAGGTAAGGGTTTGGGTAACTACCCAACCCAAACCCTTTGTCAAATTTTCATTATGACGCTTTCTCTTGCAAGGAGAGGAGCTTGGCTGCTCGACTCCAAACCCTAATGTTGTTTTTCAATTGACACGAAGGCTTGCATGTAAATTCCTTCTTAGGATATGACTATATTGTGGCTCTGTGACTGGCTCGGTGAGAGCTAGCAGATTCAAGGTGGCTTACAGGTAAAATATAGGGTTTTACAAGTGGAAACACTTGCACCTAGCTCAATTTTTCTTACATTTGGTATGAATACAAATTATTAGTTTTCCTATGAAATTATATGGTTCTTACTTGATTAACATGGTATGGTTGCATTGCCTTGAGGTGACGAGTTTCCCCTATTTTGTGGTAGTTAACATTCTCTAAGTTATTAAGTTTTGTCAATTCCAGGATGACCATGGTTCCAACCTTGATAGGTGGAAATTTCATCTCCTATCATAGGGTAATCTTTGGTTAGGGAGTTTGGTCATATATTTTTAATTTTCCTTGAGTACTTATTTCCATTGGTTTCATGTCCAACATTTTCACTATACTTCTCATATCCTTGCAAGCACTTTTGACGAAAAGACTGCATCCCTCTCATCTTCCCTCAGGGATTTTTAACCCTCGTTCAAGCCACCCAATTTTTAAAATATATTATTATGAATACCTATAATAGTTCTAACTCTGATTACTTTTGTCATAGGTACGCATACGAAGTGATGAGAAAGTTATTGAATTATTTTTCACAATGGTTTTAACTTCATTGGATACATCGCATGGGTTCCATGTTCTAATTAAAAAAAAATATTTTTTCTAGTGGCTTGCATCTTCTTGCACTTAATTTGCATACTGCAGTTTGAAAAGATTTTTAAAATTGGACCCTACTCCAACCAAGGGTTTTTCAGTAGTCTTAATTGTAATTTGTGCCTCAGAAAAATGTGGAGGCCAAGGTTTTACTTATATTTTTCTTAACTATATAAATGGTTCTATATTCAATATATTTCATGGTCATAGGCTGGGAGACCATACTGTAATGAAAAAGAAATGTATAAAGTAGATACATGTAGGCCCTCCCATTACAAGGTGAAATAACTTAAATCTTAACTATGTTTAGATATTTCAACTTGTCTCACAACAATTATGAGAAAACATATTTTGGGTTTATGTATTTTTATAGTATGTTTATCGATACTAAATAAATTTTGAACACTTTATACATGGTTGCACTATCGTAATATTTCATTTATATAGTGTTCTTTATGGAAGAATATTTGTAATTCCTAATTATTTACAAGCACTGTCATCATACTTTTTATCATTTACTAACCACATGGATTAAAATACCCTTATTGAATGAAAGAAACAATGAAATAGTATTTAAGATAACATTTTATATACATATCTATACACATAGTGATGCATATATTGATATTTACTTGTTAGTCCAAATATGTCAATGGATTATTGTAGTGGGAGACCATTATTAGTTCTTTGTGTCTTAGCCCTCCCATACTCATGACTGACTCTAAGGCATCCGGAAAGTGATACATCATTCACGTGACTCCAAGTGTCTAACATGGGTATAAACCATGGTCCTAACCCTTCCATAGAGCAAGTATAATATATATTTTCGTTCTGGTAACAAGAAATAACTTACCCCTTATTTTTTTTAAACCAAAAGCATACTCTGTAGTCCTTTGACAAGTTTTATATTCTATAGTTTGTTTCTCTTATTCTATAATTATTTAACAAAACAACTTATTTCGTGTTTATAAATTATTTTTCCTCTAACTTTACCTGTCAACACAAATCTTCGAGTTTAGACCTATATGTTTTTCTAATTGTTTGCAATCACAAAGTTAGTCAACACAACATA
The DNA here is from genome assembly GCA_031772625.1 of Pinus tabuliformis. Taxonomy (NCBI): domain Eukaryota; kingdom Viridiplantae; phylum Streptophyta; class Pinopsida; order Pinales; family Pinaceae; genus Pinus; species Pinus tabuliformis. The sequence goes on from CM062807.1 coordinate 101,804,590, forward strand.
TTTTCTGATATATCATATTTTAGAACATTTGTTTAACCTTTTTTCTTTTTTAACATATTGAAAATCATTTAACTTCCACTTTCAATTTTAAAGTAAGAATACTTATCTAAAATCCCTTCAGAAATAATCCAAAGGAGTCCACATTCCTCCTAGCCTTGAAGTAACTTGTACAATCATTTCCTGCCTGAGCTCTCCCCCTAACTGTCAAGTAAAACCAGGAAGGAAAATACTTCGAAATTATTGATCTCCACAACCTTTTGCAGTGCCCCATATACCCATTTTCTGGGTTTACCAGTCTTTCTCTCCCACTGGTAAGGTTTATCAAGATACTATATTTATCTCCCACAATATCTTGTTTAGTTTCCACCATAGGATATTTCTCTCCAATCATGTAATTATCATGGTAGTATGTAATATCTGTCTAATCTCTTGTTTTCTTTATTCTATAACCAAAGATCCAAAAACAAAAGATAGAAGGAGATTTCTTTTCTTTTCTTTTTTTATTTCTTGCCTCTTTAGGCATAACTAACTTCAATTGTTTTCCCCTAATAGTTATAGGTTAATCTCTTATGTTATCCTCCTAACATATTTCTAAGAGGATTAATGTTCTAACATAAATTCTCATTCATTATTATTTTCGTTTTTTGAAAATAAAAAAATATTTCAGCACACACCTCTTTTTTTTCCCATATATGAAAAAGTAGTCACAAAATAAGCCTTCCAAAGGTTTTATAACTCCCCTCCCCTTAAAAATGGGACATCATCCTCGGTTTTTGACCAACATCTATCCTCATGCAAACAACATATGATATGTTTGTTTCATCTCAACTTTCATTTTCCATGTGGCGTCTTCAAGCCCAAAGTGCTGCCATTACAATTAACTTGGGCAATGGCTTAATTTTAGAGCACAATCTCCCTCTGGTCCAAAATTTGCAGTGGTTTGACCTAAAATTATCCCTTTGTCTTGAATTGTACAAAATTCCAATCAACTACATGATTTGGTTCATGTACATATTTAAAAACGATACATGAAACACATTATGAGTTCTAATATGAGCTGGTAATGCCAGGTAGTAGGCCATCGACCCAACTCTGACCAATATTTCAAATAGCCTACAAAACTAAGGGGCCAATTTAGAAAAACTTCCCATACTCAATGAAATATTCTTAGGTCGCACTTTAACATAAACATATTCCCTTACTTGGAACTCCTTATGTGATCTTTTCAAGTCTACATAATGTTTTTGTCTATCCTGAGCTACTTCCAAATTTTGATTGATCCTCTTAACCATCACTCCCATTTCCTATAATTGATCCAGTCCCAGAATAATTTTATTTCGAGGTCTACGCTAATTTATAGGAACAAGAAATTTCCTCCCATACAAAGCTTCAAAAGACCTCATCTTGAGTGACACCTAGCAACCATTGTTGTAGGAAGACTATACCAAGTGCAAAATATCCTCCCACATGGTAGGTTGATTCGTAACGTACATACGCAAGATATCTTCCAATACTTGGTTTACTGTTTTTTTTTGTCAATCAATTTGTGGATGTTATGTAGTGCAACGCTAAAGTTCAGTTGTGTACCCATCCCAACAAACATGGCCTTCCAAAAGTTCAAGGTAAATTTTGTTTCTCTATCTGATATCATGGTCTTAGGTATGCCATAAATTTGAAATATTTATTTAATAAAAACATCTACCACTTGTGCATATTTATATATATAATTCATAGGAACAAAATGGGCAGCTTTATTTAGTTTTTCAACTACTACCATGATTGAGTCGTGTTGCCTTCAAGTTCTAGGCAGTGCTGTTATGAAATCTAGTGATATCACCTCCCATTTCCACTTTGGTATAGGTAAGGGTTTCAAAAATCCTACTAGATGTTGATATTTTCACTTACCAATTGGAACTCATGGAACCTTGCCAAATGTTCTCCAACATCCCTCATTCCAGGACAGAAAAAATTCCTTCTGAAGTGTAGAAATTATTTTTTGATATCCTGGATGTGATGCAAATGGTGTTTTGTAATATTTTGTTAAGATTAACTATTTAATCTCATCTTCATTCATAAAATAAAGTCTGTTTTTGTATAACAATGGCCCCTCCTCATTAATTTCATACTTTAGTTTCTCTTTTTTGGTATTTTCAATCCTCAAATTGTTACAAATCAAATCATAATTTTGATCTATTAATGTTGTTATTTTTATTAATTTCAGAAAATTTGTCTCACTCCTTCTCACAGTGACCTCACATAGGTGTCTTAAAATTTGACTCAATGCATCTTCCACTTTATTTTCCTTCCCTTTTATGTGCTTGATGTTGAAATCATAGTCACTTAAGAATTCCATCCACCTAGCGTTCTTGGCATTCATATCATATTGGTTGAAAAAATATTCCAGACTTATGTGATCTATAATCAAACTAAATTTCTTGCCAATAAAATAGTATCTCCACATCTTTAGGGCATGAATGACCAACGCCAATTCTAAGACATATACTTCAGATTTATTTTGATGCTCTTTTAGTTTTTAGGACTCATAAACTACCACATGTCCCTTTTGCATTAAAACTACCCTAAGGCCTTCTAAACAACCATCTATACATACAGTAGATTATTTATCCTCATAGACTATTTTTAGTATCAATGCCATATTCAGAAGGTGTTCTAGTTTCTCAAAACCTTCCTCACATCTTGGTTCCCACACAAATTTCACACCTTTCTTTTGCAAAAAAGTTATGGGATCTGCTATCCTAGAAAATACTTTTATAAATATGTGGTAGTAACTAGTATTCCCATAAAATATGTTATATCAACCATGTATTTTGGAACTGTCCAATTTAAAATGGCCTTCACCTTCTCAGGGTCTACCATTATACATTACTTGGATATTACATGTCCAATATATTTTATCTTAACCTAGAAAAAATCACACATACTAAATTTTGCATACAACTAGTGTTCATGCAAGGTCTGCAACACTATTTCCAAAAGTGTTTGTGATCTTCTTGAGTCTTGGAATAGATTAATATATAATTTATTAAAATTAACATAAACTTATGTAGAAACTTACTAAACACATTGTTCATCAAACACATGAATGTAGCCAGTGTGTTGGAGAGTACACAATTTAACACAATAAATTCATAATGTCCATACCTTGTGCGGAAAGTTTTTTTTGGTATATCATCCTCCTTAATCCTTAGTGATAAACATATATGAGATCTATTTTTGAATATAGTCGCCCCTCTTAATTGATCGAATAAATAATTTTTCCTTTTGAGAGGGTACTTATTTTAAGCAATCAACTTTTTTAATTGGCAATAGTCAATATACCATCTAAAAGTTCCATCCTTCTTTTTAATCAATAAAAATGGTGCACCCCACAATGACACACTAGGTTGGATGTACCCCTTATCAAGCATTTCTTGCAAATGTAACTTTAACTCCATTAGGTCTAGTATACTCATTTGATAAAGAGACTTTGACACTAGACTTTCCCCTAGTATTAATTATATGGAGAAACCTATCTCCTTTTTTGGGGGAAACCTGGAATTTCATCTAGAAACACATTCCAGTAGTTATGAATAACTTCAAACTCATTTACAGATTTGTAAGTTTTGTTTGAAGAATGATATGCCGCCTGGATGGCGAATTGTAAGCTTCCTTTTCTTGTATGCATTTTCATCTGCAATTTTGATATTTTCCATGTAGTTATAGGCCTGGGTATTCCCTTTATAACTTCCACTTCTCTTTCTTTAGTTGTACAGGTGCAAATTTTATCTATATAGTTTACAATGGATTATTTTCTTAACAATTGATACATTCCTATCATAATATCGTTTGAGCCCAAGGGTTGAATATTTAGGTTGATAGCAATCTGAACTCATGTGGGCTTCACTAGGGGAGAAATACCATACCACGTGCATTCATGTTGCGGGATATATATTGAAGAATAAATGACATAATATATTGAACATATGTTAGGGGATAAAGGGTTTGTAGATGTTGTGTATAAAAAATGGAGCTCAAAGTTAATGAAAAAATATAAAGGGGTATAAAAAATGTTAATGAAAAATATTGATACCTACAATATCTAGTGAAAGTAGGGTTTTTCTAAATTGGAAAGGAGTATTTGTTTTGTATTGGTAAGGGGTTGAATAAAGTGACTTTTAGAGGTATTTTCAAATATGTAGTCAAACTAAGGGTATTGTTTAGTATTCCACGAATGCATGTGTTATGCGAGAGGTTCATTGAGTGAAGCCCCCATGTTTAAACTCGATTTAAATATATTGAACATGTCTTTATCTAGTATGTAAGGTTTATTTTTGTCCCTTTAGCTAGTTGAACCAGCCAAGAATTCTTATATTTTTCAGACTTAATTTTATACTTTTCTCCTTGAGGGCTAGTGTAACTTAGGCTAGCACCATGATCTATTAATACAAAAATAGTTTGGTCAGAAATAGTACCTTCAATTTCCATTATTGTAGACTAATGTTCTTCTTACCATCCTTCTAGTGTCATATTCATACATGGTATGTTTTTGGCCACATCATTGACTAAAGAGTCCTCTTGAAGGTGTTGTAAAATTTTCACAGACCGATTATTGTAAGGAAAATTTTGTAATAAATGGGGTTCTCCACAAGACCAACACCTTAGAGGCTCTTTATCCTTACCCTTTCCTCCTTTACTGACACCCTCTTATTTCCTCTTTATTCTAACTACTATTTTTATTCCACTTCCAGTGCTAGTTATTTTTCCCGCGTTGCTTAAAGGACCCAAATGTTCTACTATTTACTTCTTAAGCCATTCAGTCCTTTTTCTTTTTGCAGCAAGATTTTAGTTTTTCGTTCTTCTGCTTGGCCTGTTTATAACATATTTGATCCCTTTTTATTACCTTATCCATGGCCTTCGAGCTTTCATACTCGATCTGATCCTTGAACAATGGTGGAAGACAACTTAAGAATCATTGTATCTTTTCCTTTTCATCCTTGAGGTAGGGTACATAACACAATACATGAGTAAACATATTGTTCAACTCATGTGTTGTCATTCCCCCTATTTCTGTTCATGAAGTTCCTTGGCTATGTCATCAAAATAACGCTTTGATAGGTATTTCCCTTAAACGTTGAAATTCTTCCCATCCCCCCTCTTTCCCTTCTAGGTTATGGACTGTCCTCATTTCTTCCCACCACAAGGAATTTTTTCCCTGCAACTAATATGTAGCCAACTTGGCCTTTAATTCTGTATAATAATCATATACTTGAAAGTGTCTATTAATATTAAGTATTCAAGCCTCAACGACCTCCTCCTTTTCCCCATTGAATGTTGGGGGTCAGAGCTTTCTAAATTCCCCATGCAGTTCTATTCTAGTTTTCTTCTGCTATTTTGTTTGATTTTTTGAGGAATTTTGCTCCTCTGCTTCCTCTAACCCTTCTTGATGACTTTTTGCCACATTTTATCACTTTTTCGCTTGGAGGTCTCACCTCAATTCTCCGCATTCCTCACTGTTTCCACTGTCTTGGGATTTGACTTTTTATTCAAGTTTTTGATAAGTTATTCTTGCTCTGTGCTAGCCTTTAGTAATTTCTCATGTCTTACTTGTAGGTTTATTAGTTCTAACTACAAATTATTCAACATATCTAATAGTTCTCTAGAGGGTATTTTAACATGTTGTTCCAAATCTACATAAGTTTCTTCTCCCCCAGATGGGTTCCTTCTTGTGGTTCTTCCATTATGTTCATCCTGAGAGTTTATCATTCCTTCTCTTTGTACATACACTAATATTATAAATTAATAACAATGTGATTAACTCAAAGGTCACAATGCTAAAACCTTTATCTGATACCATATTTTACCTCTCCAACCTTGAAAGCAAAGACTACTCAATTTATGTACATAATTTGTAGTTTATTTATTTATTTTTAAATAACACTACAAGTGACGAGTTCAATTTTCCTAAATTCCTTCATAAAGAATTACGAAAGTAAGTTCTATTTACATTGAGATTAAAATCCATGGGTTGTACTTTTATTTTCTTCTCCCTAGTAATCAATATATATAGTATTCTCCCTATATAGATATGTTTCTTATCCCCATGCACTTAGGACATTATCTTTTGAAAACTTTGTCCATTATGGCAACCTAACAACTTTAATCTCCTTTATATTGTTTTATGAATAGAGGGTAACCTAAACCATACAATATTCAAATATAGTTATATATTTATGGGCACTTGTTTTAATTTTTGTCCCTTTGCATTCCTTGCACTTGATACATATATACATATGTTATACTCCTTTCAAGTTTTCATTCGAATCTTTGGTGTTTGGCGTTTTTGACCTTTTTTTAGAATGCAACTCCTTTACATTTTCTTATGGCAAAGTTTTTACATAGTTTTTAACCTATAAATGTGCTCGATGACATTCTTTGAAATCTCGATAAATGTATTATGGTTTTATACATAATGTTGAGGTTATGCAAAGTTTGGATTACATGTGGATTAAACAATTGTAGATTCAATGTGATACATGGATAAACTATTTTGCTTATGGTGGTATCTTAGTTGTCATCGACGATCAGGTTCTAATATTGAGATTGAATGAAGGAGATTACACCAAGGGTTTGTGTAACTACCCAGCCCATACCCTTCATCAAATTGTCATTGTAATGCTTTCACTTGCAAGGAGAGGAGCTTTTCTCCTCGGCTCCAAACCCTAATGTTATTCTTGAATTGACATTAGGGTTTAATTGTAAATTATTTCTTAGATTATAACTTTGGTGTGGCTATTGTCTAGGTGAGAGGTGTAAGCTTCAAGGTGGCTTACAACTAAAATATAGGGTTTTAACAGTGGAAACACTCGCACCCAACTCCATTTTTCTTACATTTGGTGTGAATATAAATGATTGGTTTTCCTCCGAACTTAGATGGTTCTTAGTAAATTAACATGGAAAGGTTGCATTTGTTATAGACGATAAGGGTTTCCCATCTTTTTTTATTATTAAACTTTATTTAATTTATTAACTTTCAACCATTCCAGGATGAACATGCTTGCAACTATGACAGGTGGAAATTTCGTCTCCCTTCATAGGATAAACTCTGGTTAGGGTTTTTGGTCATTTACTTTTTATTTTTCCTTTAGTAATTCTTTCCATTGGTCTCATGACTGACATTTGCACTAATATTCTTGTATTATTGTAGCCACCTTTGCAGAAAATACTCCATCCCTATTATCTTCCCTCAAGTATGTTGTAGTGGCTACAACCACCCTCCAAAATGTTTCCTTAGCCCATTTTGGAGCCTCCCTACCAACCTTTCACAACAGCTTGTCTTGCTTCATCAAGTACACAAACTTCAGTGTTTTTCATGCACAAAGGCAATCTATCGATAACAACTTGACGCATTTCCCTCACAGGTTGTTCACCCGAAACTTGGTCCAGCTATAGGCTGAGCAACTTCCCAAAGAAAATTGCGCATTTCTAGAGGGAAACCAACCTTCCATACAAAAATTGCACAATTCTTTCTAGCAGCTTGCTAGGCTCCAGATTTGCGCAATTCTGCCAGCCAACACTCCCAACAGAAATTGTACAAATTTCCCAAGCAAGGCTGCTCAGCCCAGAATTTGCACAAATCTAGGCAACAGTCAGTTGCTTTGCCCAGAAATTGCACAAATCTCCTAGGCATCCAGCCCAACTCTCAGGCAGAAATGCATAATTTTTCCTAGTAGTCGAGCAGTCTCTTTCATGTGCAGCTGAGTTGACTTGTTCCCTCCTGGACTAAGCACAACTGACTTGCATGGATGGGCTTCTTCTCCCAAGGCAGCATGCAATGGCATCCCTTGTTTTAGGGATCAATGTTTAGCAGTTGGAGGTCGGTACATGCAAGGATCATTTCAGAAACCTCCCACCAAGTGTCGCTTTGCCTAGATTTGTGGCTTGTGCATCAAAACCTCGATGTTATAAAAAATAATCAATTGGAAACTGCAGAGCTCATTCCTCACATCAACCTTACAGCTCTGACATCCCACATCACATCTAGGAGTTGTTGGCACATTCAGCTCAACAATTTTGGGGTAAGCCCCCTTCCCATGCCTTGTGTTGAGTTTATGTCACTTTTTATGTATTGACTTGTGTGAATACTCTTTGCTTGATTTTAGTGAGCGCTTGCTATCATTTACATGTATATTATCTTGTCCTAGCACTATTTTATTTTTCATTGCTATCTCACTACTGTTGCATGCATGAAATTGTTTTTCATGAACAATCGTCGATTCAGCGACTTACCTCACCTACATGCATGATGTTCAGTTTTTTGAATCTGTCATTCGTTGTTTGCATGCATGATCATTCACTTATGCTTGCACTTAGTATCATGATGAATTCAAACTCACATTCACTTTCATTTTCTCGTTGGCGAGTCTCGGTAGCCTTGGCCCGGACTCTACCTCACCAAAAGCCTCCCATGACAGCGTTGCGCAACCCTGAGAGGGAAGGCTTTGTCTTCCTCTCAGGAAATGCACATTTCTACCCAGTGACTTTCCTCCAGGACTATTTTGTGCATTTCTAAGGGACAGTGACTGTTGGCCCAGAGAATTGCGCAATGCAGTCACTTAGTCTGTAGCCATTGCCAACTAAGATTGTGCATTGCACAATTCCAGCGGAAAATAACTAGAATGGATTGTACATTGCGCAGTTCCAGCAGTCAGTTAGTCTCCCAGCAGCCCAAGTTGTGCCTTGCATAGTCTTGCTAGTCAGTCTCCCTACCTCTTGGCTGAAATTGCGCAACCTTCATGATCAGTCACATAGCTATGTTGTGAGTTAGTTCTCAAGTTCATTTTGGTTTTTGATTGACAAATTCCTTTCCATGAGTGTTTCCATGTCTCCAGGTATTGCAGTGTTCATATGGCTCTCAATAGTGTAGGTACAATGCTTTCCAAGGGGGCAGAGTTGAAGACACCATTAAAAGCACACCTAGAGATGCAGTCGATCAAATGTCTATGAGGATGCCTACTCCTGAAGACATCAAGTTGTTCGTAGACAAGAAAATCAAGATATCAAAATGAGCAGCATCATGAACATAAGCTGAAGCCAGCATACCGAATGCAGCAAATGCAATGAATGCAGCGAACACAACAAACACAGTGAATACAATGAATGCAAGAGGAAGTTTGTTGACAACACAGAGGTGAAACAAAGTTGCAAGATCAAGAAGAAACACTAATTATGAAAGAAACTTTGGAGACTCCGGCTATGAGGTGACGGCGTGACATAAAGATCGTGTGAAAACAAAGAATGAAACAAATTAGGGGTTGCATGTGTTGAAGCAGCAACTCAAGGAAGAACATGAAGTTGCACAGACAGACGAATGAGTTGCAGCAAGAACAAGAACAACAGTGGGTAGAACGTGCACTCACAGATGAAACTGCACCCGTACAAGTTAAATATCCATCCCAACAGCTGGCATGGAGTAGACATGGTGAGCAATTTTGTTGGTCGCATGCAAGGGATTCTGCAGCATGCATGTCATTGTGTGCATGCATGAAATCCAACCCATTGAGCACACTCACCAAGGTGAAGAAAAGAAGCAAGTATAGTTGGAGTTGAACATGTACTTCGACAAGTCGATGTGCATGACCACCAACACACACTTGAGGATCAGCACAGACACTCTGCATCAGTGTGTGCCGGTTTAGCTGCACCCAAGAAGACCATGTGCATGTTAGCAAATGAGTTGGATGAAGGAGCCGGACCAATGCACCAGATACAACAGAGGCAATAGATTGCTTTAGCAAGATATCACCATGGGGTGCATGCACATCATCACAGATGACCAATATTAGCATCAGCCCACCACCTTCACCATCACAAGCATGTCAAAGAGTTGGTCTCATCACAATAGACCGAGTGTCAGTGATGTCTTGCATGGCTTGCTCAAGCCATTTTGTCTCACATGAGTACATGTGTATTATAATGTTGTGTCATGTCAAGTGTAAGTCAAGTGTCAATAGTTGGATGTACCCGTCATAGAGTAGGAAAAGAGTCATGAGGGTAACTAAATGATCACAAAGGGGAATGTCAAGGGTCACCCCACCCTTTTCTATAAATAGTCCCTCATAGCTCATTGTAAGGGATTTTGGTCAACCAAGATTCTGATAAGACTATCTTGGAGAAAGCTTAGACAATATTGTAACACACCTTGGCTTCTCCACTACACAGAGCTAGTTCATCTCTTTGGAGGACTAGGCGGATGTGGCTATAATGTTCCACTATTGGAGCTAGTAGGTTTACATGGATGTAATGTATTATTGGGGCTTACACTTCTTTATATAATAAGAGCCCACACATTTTCATGCATATGTTGTTATCATAGTTGCACTGCTCCGGTTTCTTAGCAATATATGTTGTTTAACTTATGTATTTGTGTATGAACTGCTATGTATGTTATTATCTGAATATTTTTGTAGATGTCCTCTTGGTTTAACGAACACTTTAGATCGTCGACTGATATTCTTTCCATATTGTGATGCATTTTCGCTTATGTGTTCCCTTCTCAGTTGAGTACTACTATAGGTTGCTAAGGGGCGCACTCATCTCACCCCGCATGTGTTAGAACCTCTCATTCACCTTCCTTGACTCACTACAATGGTCACACCCTTGCTAGTGACAAAGTTATCTTACTTTCCTCTGTGTGACATCACGGTCAAGGCATTACCTTACGACCCACTACTGGGACTTCTACACCAAACAGTCTGAGGTCTGATTAGGAATTCTTACCGATGAGATCCCCTTGACATGTTGGCGGGTCCAGCAACATCAAAATTTCTGGCGCTATAAGGAGGGCTAGATGACAAGGTGTTTCCTCTCATCCAGTTTTGAACCTCTGCATACCTTTCATGGATTCTTGCACTCTTCTTCCCCCACGATGATTTTCAAATCGTGAAGATGTCTCCATCATGGGGGATTTTTTCGATCTCTTGTCTACTCTCATGTATGGTGGTGAAGGTGAAGTGGCCTGGCTTGGGTACTTACATGCCTTTCTTTCCATGCTCCATGAGGAAGATGGGTGTTCCGATGAACAGGCCAACTTGCTACTTGCACACGCACTTCGTGAATCTCCACGTAGGTGGCTGCTCAGCCTACCAGCTGACAGTGCGCACTCACTTAAGCACTTTTGTGATCTTATTGAAGACACTTTCTATCATTTTGATCCAGACCATCTTGACCGAAAAATGTTACAGCAATGGAAGGCTTTGCATGAATCGATTATTAATTTCTGGCAGCGCTTCCATGACTTGTAGTTTGAAGCTTTGAGAAGCCAGATGAAATTTTCTTATCTTTGGGACCAGTTTGAGTATTTCATTAAGAAATATGCCCATCCCAAGAAGAAGCTTGAGGTCAAGCCTCACTCAACATTCTTCATTGGTGGAGTTGCACAATATCATGTGGATGCGGTCACTGTCTCGACTGATTGTCCGTCTTCCTCTCATTCAACAACTCCACCACTACCTAGTGATGTTGAATATCATGCTCGCACACCTGTCCATCTTTCACATTCTCCCAACATCACTTCACTCAATTTTCACGCAGATTTGGTTGTGAGTCCTTTGATTTCTCATATGCATTATGTTCTACGACCTCCGTCTTCGCACTTGGGTGTTCCTCTAGATGATGTTTTCTTGTGTTTGTCCATTCCAGACTCTTCACCTGTTGTGAACGAGGAACAACCCATTGACGAAGTTGGTGTTGCAAAACCAACATGTGATGTCATTCATGAACAGTATGAGTGGGAGCTTGAGTATCAACACTTGGCGAAGGACGACTCCCTTCCATCTGAGCCCCCTCCGTTCTTTCCTAACATCTTTGGTGAACTTTCCATCCATGATTTCGCATGTGTGCCTGCATCCAAGGATGCACCCATTGTTGATCACTCGCAAGACTCAAAAAATGTTGTTCCATCATTCAACAATAGAGAAGATAAGATATTCCTTGTAAATCCACTTGATCTTTCATCTGTCTTTTCCAGAAACACAGAGGATGAGTTTATTTTCTTTTCATATACCCCTCTGTTTGATTCATCTGATTGTGAGATGTCGATGAAATCATTAATTTTTCTGATTGTGGAGGTTGTGATCCATTTTTTTCCATATTTGATCACAATCATGACTCTATCGCAGTTGATATTTGGAAACCTCCAGTTTATGATGATCTACCTGATGATGAAGTTGAAACACCCAAGACTGTCGAGGAACTTCAGCCTAAGCGAGAGGTTATGTCAGGTCCTCACTCTCTTGGGGTTAGTCTCACTTCCGATCAAAAAACTGTTCAACCACCCAAGGCTCCTCATCACTCATATGTATGCATTGAAGATCCATCTCACACACAGATCACATCTCCTCCACTCAAACTGCACGATCTCATCGCTCATGCATTGGAGGAATCTTACATTGTAAGGACACGTGTACGATGCACGTTATCTTTGTTTCTTTTGTTTCTTGCATGTCTCAGTCAAGAGTGTGCTTACGATTCAAAGTTGCACGGAGTGTCACACAGCACCATGATAAGTGCACGAACTGCTCATCATGCACTTGCACTCAGTTATGTCTTGTGGGCACTGTCAGACACGAAGTTTCATTCTCTTCATTGTTATATATTTCTTTCTTGCTAGTTCCAACAACTAAGTTGCTCGCAGACCAAGTCTTCACCAACATGGGTCTACCAATGTGTCGGTGGTTGCATTGGAAATATCACTTCACGTGATCAGGCCCATGTACCATTAGTGTAGGAGTAGGAGTAGTGTTTTCTTTTAGTCAGTTTTCTTGCATTCTTTTTTGCTTATTCTCTTTGTTTGCTTGTTTGTCTGCTTGCTTGTTTGCTTATTTCTTTTCTTTCACTTTTTCTTCTACTTTTTCTTTTCTTTGATGTCTTTAGTTCATTTCTTTTGTTCGTAGGTTAGTTTTGCATGAAACCATGTATGACTCTTGAAATGAGCCAGGTGAAGTAAAATAGGGCTTGTACTGCTATCTCTACTTGGTTATCTATCATCTTGCCTCTATATGAAGAGCTTGTTACTTTTAGTCTGTGATACGTCGAAAGAAAATACATACTGTTTGAAGTGAACCTTGGTGAAAACACAACGATTGCGCTCTAACTAGTGTCACCTTCTCTAGTCAGTTGTTTTTTGGTTAACCCTTGTTAGCTCAGTCAAGTAGAGTAAGGTGAGGGGGAAAAACTTGAAATGCATGTCAGAGATAAAAATAAACTACTTCTCTGCTCGAACAACCTATTTTGCTCTCAATAAGTCGAGATCCCTCCTCCACCTCTGAAATGAATAAATGCTATGCATAGTTTAAAAATGAAAAATTCAAAATGAAAAAGTAAAAAAAAATCAAAATTAAAAATGAATAAGGCAAAATAAGAGAAAGGCTTCCCACACAGAGAGGTGATGCAAGTAACTCTGCCGGTGTATTGACTAGGCTCACTGGCAGTGGAAACATGCTTGTGTTCCTATGTGACTCCACCGGGGTATTGTCTAGTGCTGCTGGCAGTGGAGCAACACCAGAGATGAAACTAAAACTCTGACAACTATACTGCATGTGCATCTATCTACCCCACAACCCCAATCGAAACAATTGTGTTCCCTTGGCTTGGAATGTGTGTTAATCGTCTAAGAGCTTAGAAGATGCTACATCTTACAATCAAGCTAGTGTGAAACCAACATGAGCTGAGACCTGAACAATACTTCCGGAGGTGTTAGAAATGCTTCTCATGAACAAGGTCCATTCAGAGAGCTAGAGTTCTACCATTGTGTCACCAAGTGTTGTAGCGGCTACAACCACCCTCAAAAAATTTTCTTTTGCACGTTTTGGAGCCTCCCTACCAACCTTTCACAATAGCTTGTCTTGCTTTGTCAAGTACACAAACTTCAGTGTTTTTCGTGCACAAAGGGAACATGTCAATCACAGCTTGATGCATTTCCCTCATATGTTGTTCACCTGGACGTCGTCCAATTGCAGGCTGAGCATATTCCCCAAGAAATATGTGCATTTCTAGAGGGAAACCATCGTTCCCTCCAAAAATTGCGCAATTATTTCTGGTAGCCTGCTGGGCTCCAGAATTACGCAATTCTGCCAGCCAACACTCCCAACAGGAATTGTGCAAATTTCCCCAATGGGGCTGCTCAACCCAGAATTTGCACAAATATAGGTAGCAGTTAGCCGCTCTGCCCAGAAATTGCACAAATCTCCTGGGTAGCCATCCCAACTCCCAGCCAAAAATGCACAATTTTTCCTAGCAGTCGAGCAATCTCTTGCATGTGCAGCTAAGTTGATTGGTTCCCTTCGGGATCGAGCAAAATTGACTGGAATGCATGCACTGCTTCTTCCAAGGTAGCATGCAAACACATCCCCTGTCTTAGGGATCTGTGTTTATTAGTTGGAGGTTACATGCAAGGATCAATTTAGAAAGCTCCCACCAAGTGTTGCTTTCCCTAGATTTGTGGCATGCACGTCACAACCTCGATATTATCAAAATTCATCAATCAGATGTTGCAAAGCTCATTTCTCACATCAACCTTGTAGCTATGACATCCCACATCATATCTAGGAGCTTTTGGCACATTCGGCTCAACTGTTTTGGGGTAAGCTTGCCTCCCATGCCTTGTGTTGCATTTCTATTGTTTTTTATGTTTTTTCTTGTGTGAATATTGTTTGATTGATTTTAGTGAGTGGTTGTTGTCGTTTACATGTATATTGGCTTGTCCTAGCACTATTCCAGTTTTTTTTGCTATCTGACTATTATCACATGCATGAAATTATTTTTCACGAACGGTCACCGATTTCACGACTCGCCTCACCCACATGCATGATGCTTCATTTTATGTGTTATCACTGAAAATTATGTTGCCAAAATTGCTCAGACTAGCTTAAGGACAAAGTGTTTCCGCAGCGCATAGATCCCTTTAGCAGTTTCGCAGCGCAACATGTTTAGGTGGTTTCGTAGCGCATAATTCATATTTTGCACTGGCTGCGCTACGAAATTGGGGATTCGCTGATCTGCGACATCTTCGCTGGCGGGCTCGATCTTAGCTTCTTCTTCTTGGTGTTTTTGTTCTTCTTCTTTAGGGGGTTTTTTCTATCTTGAAAATGTATATAGAATGGTTGCTTCAGCTCTTGCTCCTGCTGTAAAGATATACTCTCTTCTTCATGATATACTATCTCCCGAGGCACAGTTAACATTGTGCAGCTATTTCCAGGCTGCTGCTAGGAAGAAATCAAAAAGACACATGGCAGAGACAGATGAGTTTGTGACAAATAGCAATGAATGTGTTTTGATGGATGCATTGGATATGCAAAAATGGAGAATGACAAAGTCAAGCCCTAGGACGATCATTGGGATCTTTTCTTCAGTTATGTCATTGATTCTATTTGGACGAGTTGCTTTTGTGTTCCCTCTTTCTGCTTTATCAAATTATATGCGAAGGGATTCTGAGATCAGACGGATTTCATTTAGGAATCAGGTGGTTATCTGGTGGGCTGATTTGATGCGGGGAGCTGTTTCAATTGCCTTGGCATTCAAGCAATTCACAGTTTCTGGAATTACCTGGAATCCCGTGGAAGCCACTATGATGACAAATACCATAATTTTGGTCCTCTTTAGTACAACAGTTTTTGGTATTTTGACCAAACCATTGATAAAGTGGATCATTCCTCATCAAATGAGGCGCAGTGATGTATCAGATCCATCTTCTCCCAAGGAGAGAGCTTTTGAAGCGGAGTGGGGACTTCCACTTCTTTCACAAAATGAACCTAATCAGGGCAATGTACATCAGCATTCTAATGCCACATTTCATATTGGACAAGGATCATGGGCGCTTCTGTTGAGCAAGTTTTGTTAGCAGCTAATGATGCAAAGCTACATGGAGG
This sequence comes from Pinus tabuliformis, assembly GCA_031772625.1. Taxonomy (NCBI): domain Eukaryota; kingdom Viridiplantae; phylum Streptophyta; class Pinopsida; order Pinales; family Pinaceae; genus Pinus; species Pinus tabuliformis. The sequence goes on from CM062807.1 coordinate 101,820,513, forward strand.
ATTGTGTATGAAACTTGGTAGACTTGCCTATAAGATTGTTAAAATATTTCCATCTTTAGAGGCAGTGCAGCCAAGATGCATGCCAGGCATACAGTCCTTGTGTACTCTGCACCTTGCACTTGATAAGGCAACAGTCCTTCTTCAGTACTGTGCCGAATGTAGCAAACTATACTTGGCTGTTACTGGGGACTCAATCCTGGCAAAATTTACAAGGATAAAAGGTTCACTTGCTCAAAATCTAAGCTATCTTCAATCCATGGTGCCGTGAAACCTATTAAAGCAGATAGCTGAAATTGTTGAGGAGCTCAAAGAGATGACCTTATCTGATCCAAATCAAATGAATCTCGGGCTAGCAGATTGAGACAGGGGCATGGAATGGAATGGAAGATATTTCAAATTCCAAGAAAAGGTTGTTCCTGAGGGATGCATTGATAAATATATATATGTGTGCGAAAAGGAGATAACGGTAATATAAATTATTATGAAGTCGAATGGAAGTCAAGGTTGCCTTTGTCTGCATATGCTTTGACGGGGAACGTCCCAGTGGTAGTTTTACTTTGCGCTCATAGCTGTGGTGGCAGGCTCTCATGATCACCAACGGAGGTCCATCAAAACACTGTTTCATACCCAAGTCTCAAAATTGTGGTCCTCTTTGAAACCGATGCGCATAAGATTTGAGTCCTTTTACAGGCGTATCTCAGTCGCACGCCGTCTGATTTGAGCCAAAAAGCACCTCAAGACCGAGCTATCGCCAGGGTTTTACAGTCAGTTTTTGGTCAAGGTTATTGGAAGGTCAAGCCATCCCGTGGATGGAAGGTTGGGATGATGAAGATATGGCAGGGTTTTAGCTTATTTTTAATTTAAACTTTTTAAGTGTTGCCGGGGTTCTGCAGCTATCATGCAGTCTAGTCTTTGATCAGTTACAGTGAAACGCAGATTGAAGGTCCGATTGAGATGGATAATTTAATGATTCCTTATCCTATGCATTAGGTGCTGGAAGCTGGTTCAATGTTTCAGAGGATTCATATTATGTGCACACTTTACTTGCCGAAGCCACAGAACAGTATATTATCATTGAAGGTAGGGATTTTCGCCGCTACAATGAAGACGAGAGGCTAGAATTTGTGAACAAAATTTGTGTAATGGGAAGATCCCCACATACAGACAAACTTAACTTGGTGCAAGTCTTGAGGAAAAGAGGTCATGTCGTGGCGGTAACTGGAGATGCTATGTTATCATGATGTCCACATGGCGGTGTTGTTTCATGCTTCATGGTGTCCATTTTCAAAGTTATGTCGATCTTTATATGATGACCTATCCTCAATGTTTCCAAAGATTTACCATGTAGCTGTAGAGGAGTCTGTTCTGTTTGAAGGCCCAACTGAATCATCAGTCAAGAAGGCTAAAGCTGAGGTGAAACGAGTCTTGGAAGATTATACATCGCAGTCCCTTTCTTTACCAGGTTCAGGTCAACCTGGGAGGTATTCTGTGCTATAAGTTTTTGAAGGGAATGTTCTTTCCACGACCAAGCTCGTTGCTATTGTCAGTGGTTAGATAAGGCACAACCTCAACTATCAGAGGAAGATCGTCCCACACTTTGCAAATCACTGAAGTCTAAACTGTTAAAAAACTGTCTGAAGAAGCCTGCGTTAATGCTGTTCAGATCAAACCATGCTTATGCAGCAACTGCAAACACGGAGATGCATGTGATTCAGTTCTGAAAGCTGTCGGTTTGAGGGGAGTGATGACATTGATTTGCCATCTTTTTCTTGATGAAACTTAAATCATTTCATTCCATTTTTGCCAGATGATATTAGATGCAGATTTACTGAGGACGATGATGGATTGGCAGGAGTATTTATTCTGAAAAGAGATGTAGCTTTCTGTCAAGTTGCTTATCTGAAGACAGTCCATGAAGCTATGAGTTTCAGAATAAAAAATTTAGAGGGATAACTGGTTGCAATGAAACAAAAAGATAGAACCTTGATGGAAACAAAAAGCAATCGGGCAAAACCTTCAAGGGTAAATCAGAGATCTGCATAGCATTTAAAAACCAGTGGTTACTGGGATGCATCCGAAGGCTTGGAAATGCATTTCATGTTATAGTACAAACTGGCTTTTTCAAAGGAAAAATCATGGAGAGTTAACTAAGAAATTATTAAAAGCTTTATGGCAAGAATGCAGAGAAGTGATGAGGTTGTGTATGGCGAATATTTTTATATATACCTGTCCTAAATTTATTACTCCTTCAGTACCAAACTATGATGAAGCTCTTGTAAAAAATAACCAGGATGCATATAGGCATCAGTTGAAGCTGTTCTTATCAGAAGTTATGACATACAAGCATAAGACTCATGCAATTGACCATGATGGAGGAATTATATCAAATGCAGATGTTGACTTTTATATTGATGAGGATATCGTTCATATTGTTGAATCAAAGTCTTCAAAGCTATACGCTGATAACTTTATGCATCACATTATCAAGTGTGAAGAGATTATTAATGATTTGGACAGAGTACATGAAACGGTGGACAACACATCCAGGACGTGGCATTGGGTAATTAAAGGATAAAGGCAAGCTTCTTTGGATCCGAATATTTTGAAGCACATCAAGGACCGACAAACAGGGGCCTATGTTTCAGGGTAACAGAAAAGATGTGTCATTGAAGACAAACATGGAGCATTAAAGGTTCATCACAGCTATCTCAGCCAAACTCCAGATGTCAGAAAACGAAAATGATTGAAGATCAAAGCTGTTATGGAATTTGAGTCCTATTTGATTTAGAAGTCTAGAAGATCTAGTAGAATTAGAATTTTAATCGTTTTAAGATTCCAGCGCTGTAAATTAGTAGTTAGCTGTAATTACTAGTTAGTTAAAAGTTAGTAGGTGTCATCATAGGTAGTTATCGAGCTCCCCTCATGCTGGAGGAGGAAGCTCGAATCAGGTAGAATAAGGTTTTTCTATATATAGCTGGAACATCTATGTATTGAGGGTTGGATATTTGAGAAAACAGAGTATTATTTTGGCTTGTGTAAAAACTCAGTTTCAGTAATACAATTTGCTGCTTTTCTTCTCAGGATTCATACAGTGTTTCAATGCTCAAGATATGTGGTTTTGCTTTATCCTTAATGTTTTTATAGTTGTATAAATACACAATCACTCAGAATTCACTTATGCTGCTCTGATTTCCTGTGTGTATTTGTAAACTGAGGTTTTCTATGAGATGTTGTTTTGAGTATTTAAACATCACATGCCCTGACTTCTATGCATGAGCATTGTTATAGTTTACTGAAGTATGATTAACTCCATAAGCCCAATGGAAGTCTTTGTAATGTCTGTCCAGCCAGCTTGTTTGTTAAATTCACTTCACAAGAGTTAGCCATCTTATCAATAGTCAAAATCAATAACTTTTTGAGAGAGCCCTCTCAGGCTAAGGAGGCTAAGCCTTAGTCAAAAGATTGGTCTGAAACAGTTACACAGAGTCTACCTGATCAACAGCCTTTCAGTGCTTGATTTTGTGATAACATTATGAATCTGTCATTCATCGTTTTCATGCATGATCATTCACTTATGCTTTCACTCAATATTACCATGCACTCACACTCACATTCACTTTCAGTTACCCGTCAGCGAGTCTGGGCATCCTTTGCCTGGACTTTGCCTCACCAAGACAGCATTGCACAATCCTGAGAGGGAAGGCTCTGTCTTCCTCTAAGGAAATGTGCATTTGTGCCCAGTCACTATCCTCCAGGACTGTTTTTCACATTTATGAGGAATAGTGACTGCTAGCCCATAAAATTGTGCAATGCAATCACTAAGCCTGCAGCCATTGCGCATTGTGTAATTCTAGCAGTTAGTAGCGAAAATGGAATGTTCATTGTGTAGTTCCAACAGTCAGTTAGTCTCCCAGTAGACCAGACTATGCCTTATGTAGTCTTGTCAGTGAGTCTCCCGACCTCCCGGCCGAAATTGCGCAACCCTCATGATCAGTTACACAGGGATGTTGCGAATCAGTTCTCAAGTTCATTTTCATTTTTGATTGACAGATTGCTTTCCATGAGTGTTTCCATGTCTACAAGTATTGCAGGTTTTCATCTTCCTCTCATTAGTGTAGGTACAATGCTTTCCAAGGGGGCAGAATTGAAGACACCGTTTAGAGCACACTTGGAGATGCAGTCGATCAAATGTTTATGAGAATGCCTACTCATGAAGACATCAAGTTGTTCGTAGAAAAGAACATCAAGATATCACAATGAGCAGCATCATGAACAACAGCTGAAGGCATCATAACGAATGCAGTCAACACAATGAATGCAACGAACGTATTGAATGCAATGAATGCAAGAGGAAGTTTGTTGACAACACAAAGGCGGAACAAAGTTGCAAGATCAAGAAGATCCACTAATGATGAAAGAAACTTTGGAGACTCGAGCTATGAGGTGACGGCCTGACATGAAGATCGCGCAAAGATACAAAATTAAATAAATAAGGGGTTGCATGTGCTGAAGTAGCAAGTCAAGGAAGAACATGAAGCTACACAAATAGATGAATGAGTTCCAACAGGAACAAGAACAACAGTGGGTGTAACATGCACTCACGGATGAAAATGTTCCTGTATGAGTTAAAGATCCATCCTAACAGCTGTCACGAAATAGACATGGTTAGCTATGTTTTTTATCGCATGCAATGGATTCAACAGCATGCATGTCATTGTGTGCACGCATGTAATCCAACCCATTCAGCACACTCACCAAGGTGAAGACAAGAAGCAAGTCCAGCTGGAGCTAAACATGTACATCGATAAGTCGATGTGCATGACCACCAACACACACTTGAGTATTAGGACACACAATATGCATTAGTGTGTGCCAGTTCAGCGCACTCAAGAAGACCATGCACATGTTAGCAAACGAGTTGGATGAAGGAGCCGAACCAATGCACCGAATACAATAGAGGCAAGAGTTCACTTCAACAAGATGTCACCATGGGGTGCATGCACACCATCAGGGATGACCAAGCTTGGCATCAACTCACCACCTTCATCATCACAAGCATGTTAAAGAGTTCGTCTCATCACAACAGACCGAGTGTTAGTGATGTCTTGCATGGCTTTCTCAAGCCATTTTGTCTCACATGAGTACATGTGCATTATAATGTTGAGTCATGTCAAGTGTAAGTCAAGTGTCAATAGTTGGATGTAATAGTCATATAGTAGGTGAAGAGTCATGAGGGTAACTAAATGATCACAAAGGGGAATGTCAAGGGTCACCCCACCCTTTTCTATAAATAGTCCCTCATAGCTCATTGTAAGGGCTATTGGCCAACCAAGATTCTGATAAGACTATCTTGAAGAGAGCTTGGATAGTATTGTAATGCCCCTTGGCTTCTCCACCGCATGGAGCTAGTTCATCTCTTTGGAGGAGCAGGTCAATGTGGCTGTAACATTCCACTATTGAGGCTAGCAGGTTTACATGGATGTATTGTATGATTGGGACTTACACTTCTTTATATAATAAGAGCCAACACATTTTCATGCATATGCTTTTATTTTAGTTGGAATGATCGAGTTGCTTAGCAATATATGTTGTTTAACTTACGTATTGGTGTATGAGCTCCTTCATATGTGATTATATGAATCTTGTTGCAGATGTGCTATTGGTTTAACCATCACTTTGGATTTTCGACTGATCAGATTTCTAGCTTGTGATATATCTTCACTCGTGTGTTCCCTTCTCATCTGATTATTGCTACAGGTTGCTAAGGGGTGCACTCATCTCACTCCCCATGTGTTAGAACCTCGCATTTAGCTTCCTTGACTCACTGCAGTGGTCACACCCTTGCTATTGATAGAGTTATCTTACTTGCCCCTATGTGACATCGCGGTCAAGGCATTATGTACGACCCACTGCTTGGACTCCTACACAAAACGACTTGAGGTCTGATTTGTAATTCTTACTATGGAGATCCCATTGAGATGTTGGTGGGTCTAGCACTGTAAACACAATATTATTTTTTAAACCCTTGTTCAAGCCACGCAATCTTTAAAATATATTCTTGTGAACTCCTAGAATGTTTATAACTTTGATTACTCTATTCATAGGTATGAATATAAAGCAATGTCTGAGTCATCAAATTTTTCTCGCAACAGTGTTAACTTCATTGGTTATATTGCAAGGGTTCCAGGTTCTAATTAACAACACATTTCTTCTTCCCATATCATGGCTTGGATCTTCTTGCACTTAATTTGAATATTGCAGCTTTTAAAGAATTTAAAATTAAACCTTGCTTCAAGCAAGGGTTTTTCACTTAGTTTTAATTGCAATTCATGCTTGGAAAAATGTGAAGGCCAAGGTTTTACTTATATTTTACTTAACCGTATAAAAGGTTTAATATTCAATAATTTTCATGGTTGTAGGCCTTGATACCATATTGTGATGAAAAATAAATGTATAAATTAAATACTTGCAGGACCTCGAAGGCTAAACTCTCTATCGTTTTTATTTTAAATGGTGCAGTCTAAAATGTATATTTGTTTTTTCGAGACTGCTATTATAGGTTGAAATGACTTAAATCTTAACTATGTTTAGATGCTTCAACTTGTCTTGCAATAATTATGAGAAAATGCATTTTGGATTTATGTTTGTATATAGGTTCACTGATACTGAATAAATCTTGAACACTTTATACATGGTAGCACCACTAGAATATTTCATTTATATATTATTCTTTATGGAACAATATTTGTAGTTCCTAATTATGCAGAATCACTTTCACCTTACTTTCTATTGTTTACTAATTAGATGGAATATAATACCCTTATCGAATGAAAGACACACAGAAAGAATAATTATGATAACTATTTATATACATATTTATATGCATAGTGATGTATATATTGATATTTACTTGTTAGTCTAGAGGCGTCAATGGATTTATATAATGGGAGACCATTGTTAGTTCTCTGTATCTTAGCCTTCCCATACTCAAGACTGACTCTATGGAGTTTGGAAAGTGATACATCACTCACAAGACTCTAGGTGTCTAACCTGGGTATAAACCTTTTTCCTAACCCTTCCATATAGTAAGTATAGTATATTCTTTGCATATTGGTAATAGAGAAAGAAATTACCCCTCATTTGTTTTTAAAGAAAATTCTACTATGTAGTCCTTTGATAGGGTTTTATATTCAACGATTGGTTTCTCTTATTCTATACTTATATAACACAATGACATATTCTATAAATTACTTTTCCTCTAACTTTACATGTTAACACGGGTCTTCTAGTTTAGACATGTACATTTTCCTGATTTATTGCAATCACAGAGTTAGTTAGCAAAACATACTTTCTGATACATCATATTTTAGAACATTTAGTTAACTTTTGTTCCTTTTCAACATATTGACAACCATTAATATCCATTTCAAAGTAAGAATATTTATCTAAAATCCCTTCAGAAATAATCCAAAGTCTTCTATGTTCCTCCAAGACATGAACTAACGTGTACGATTTGTTCCCCCCCTTGAGCTCTCCCTCTAACTGTTAGGTAAAACATGGAAGGAAAATATTTGGAACTTATTTATTTCCACAACCTTTTGCAGTTCTTTGTAAACCCTTTTTTTGGGTTAACTGGTCTTCATCTCCCACTGGTAGTTTTATCAAGGTATTTTATTTATCTCCCACAATAACTTGTTTAGTTTTGACCACAAGATACTTCACTCCAAACCTATAATTATCAAGGTGGTCTATGATCTGCATCTAATATCTTATTTTCTTTCTTCCAAAACCAAAGATCGATAAGACAAAGACATAAGGAGAAATTCCCCCCCGCCCTTTTTTTTGTTTTCCTGCCTCTTTAGGCATAACTAACTTCAATTGTTTTCCCCTGATAGCTAGAGATTAATATCTCATGTTAGCCTCATAACATATTTATGAGAAGATTAATGTTCTAACATAAATTCTCATTCATTATTATTTTCTTTTTTAGAAAATAAAACAATATTCCATCACATGTACTTTTTGTTTAATTTCCCAGAAATAAATAAAATTCACAAAACAAGTCTTTCCGTGGGTATTACATAAGGGATTTGCGTTCAAAGACACACATCTCGTGTTTCATGCTTCCATTTAAAGGTTTCGTAAAGAAGCCTAAAAAATTATCCTTTGGAGTTTTCTTCTGCCTCAGTCTCAAGATTTGGAATTATTGAGTGTGCTTTAGTACACCTGTTTGCTCAAGATTTACCAACCGAGTAAAGAATTCATCTATATTAATATCCTAAAAATGTGTTATTAATTCCTCTATAAAAACAGATGAAGACACAATATAATGCATTTTCCTTTCACAAAGTCATTCATACCATGAAAAATGATCTTTTTCTAAATAAAAGGATGCAATAGTTACCTTTTGTAAAGATGACACTTGGTGTAAACCAAAATATTGCTCCATATATAAAATCCATGTATAGTATCTATACCATCAAACTTCATCATATCACTATTTAGAATGAAGTAGTTTCTTGGTGCTGGACCCAATCCTCAATGTTGTGGATATTGATGTTAATAATCATGATTTAAAGACTTAATATTTATATCGTGTACATTTTCATGATTTCTTTGCATCTCCATATCTCCTTTAGGGAGTAAGTTATGTAGGATTTGTAAGGACATGGTAGACATGGAAATTTTCAATTCTTTCAAATTGTTTTTTATTTGTTTATTATTTTCATATATTTCCATCTATTCCTAAGAATGTGATAAATCCACTTGTTTAAACATATTCACATTCATTTCATCAAATTGGTTCTCTCATTATGTTAGCCTATATCCTCAGTCTTGATTTCTTCATACATAGTTTTTTATTCTTATGAGTATTTTTAGTATTTATTATATAACATTCTTCCAAATTATAAAATTATAATACCCCTCTTTACCAAAAATAGATATTCCAATCAAAAGTATTTTCACTTGTAAGTTACATACCTTTCAAACCATAATTTGAAGATTATCTAGAAGGCTAACCTTTTCCTTGATACATTTATGAAATTGAGCCGTTCTCCATCTAAAATTTGCTGTAGCACTCTCATATGGCTTCTTAAACTCCTAAAAATTTCACACTATGAAACTTAACTAAAAATGCTATAACAAAAATCCAAAATGACATGTTTAAGACTAATTTTTGGAATATAGAAAGCCTAACTTTGATATGATATATCTCGTAGAATACAATGGGAAAATTCTTAAAAAAAAACATGTGACTCACTATGTAATCTTGGGATTTCAAAATTTTCATAATCTAAAATGTCACCAAAAAAAGGTTATAGCAAAAACTTGAAGAAAACAATTTTAGAACTAATTTTAGTATTAATCTCAAACCCTATCTTCCAATTAATATATCTTTGAAAGCATAGAAATCCAAAAAATTAAATTTAGCCACTTATAATATGATATTTTTTCTTTATTACTACAAAATTTTAATGTTTGAAACTTCCCATAAAAATATCTATACTGAAAATTGTCAAATGACAGATTTAAAATTGAATTTAGGAATAGTCACAGATGTTATATTCCATAAGGTGTACCTTTAAAAGTATAATGAATTGGACATTAAACTTCTTATTACCTATACATTTATATCTATCATAACTCTCCACAAATTTTCACTATCTAATACTTCCTATAAAAAAGTTATAGCGAAAACAGAAACATGACATGTTTGAGGCAAATCTTAGGATTAGTCACAAATCCTTAATTTGATGGTCTAACTATAAAAAATTATAGTAAACTAGGACTTGAAATTTTTCTACTTGTACTTTTCTATTTCCCGTTCATCTTGTCATAAGTTTAATGTGTCTATATATATATATATATATATATATATATATATATATATATATCTATATATATATATATATATATATATATATATATATATATAGATATATATATATATATTAAAATTTTCATGATGTGCTAATTAAATAAGAAAACCCCTAGGATCATGGGCTCTGATACAATGTAATGATCCAAGTACCTTAAAAATGATAAAAAAAAATCAATGGATACAATCCAATTGAAGGGGTAAACCTCCTTTTATAATAAATTCAATTCAAAAGATAGGATAAGATTCTCCTAAGGCTCTATCCTTGGTGTATGTAAAGGAGACAAAGGGTACAATTATAATGAAAGGTTGTAATGAAAGGATATAATAATTTTTTTGGAAAACACACACACACACACACACAAAAACATATATATAATTGTTAGGTCCCTATAGTACTAATGTATTACCCCATTATTATTGTCATTATAGCCCTTATTTTTATTGTTGTGCCCATGTTGTCCCCATATTGTTATTATTGTGCCCCATAGAAGCCCACTATTGTTATTGTTGTTCCCTTACAGTATTATTGTTATGTCGGTTGTGATTATATTGTCACGCCTTAGACTCCTATGTATAGAAAGGCGGTTTTGTCATTTGAATCATCCAAGAAATGTTCATTTATGTAATGTAAAGGAGGTTTCCCCCCTCGAAGAGGCTAATTTTAAAGTCATTGATCAATCTCTTCTTCTATTTTGTCAGCTGGTTGCATACCATCTGGTATCAGAGCTTTGGATTCTATGGTTTCGCTGCTTCAAATAAGTCCACATGGCATTTTCGCTATAATGTTTTTTCTACGAATCTTTAGATGCTGAAAAAAATCCATTTGAGAGGAAAGCTTAACAAATGTCCTCTCCGAATATTAGATCTTGTCTCGTTATATTTTCAAAGATATGATCCAAGGAAGTTGGGATTTTTGTAAGCTCCCGAATTCCATCTCAAACAGGTCCGAAGGTTGAAACAATGACACTTGGATCTTCGTACAAGTTCGATCTACTGAACCAATCTATAATCTGGTCATTGTGGGAGATTGGGCATAAATATTTGATGGAGAATCCAATATCAATTAGACTTATATGGTTGGAAAGAGGACTTCTAGGGCTACCATAGGATGAAATTTTAGACCTTGAGGATTTCCAATTATAGAGACACAACAGATTCAAGATAGAGCTCCTATAAAGAGAAAAAAAGTGTGTATTTTTTTAAAAATTGAATAAGTTTTGTTTGAATTAATTAATTTATGTGGTTCAAAGGGCATAGTGAAGCATAATAATCATTAATTGATGCCCTGAAGAAAGAAAATGGAAACACCTAGTAAGCAACTCAAAAGTTCTACTATGGAGCATGAAGAGGAAGAAGAAATGCAACATGATATATCAAAATTATGAGACCAAGTGAAACAAATTTTGCTCTCACAAAGAGAAACCAAAAATGAAATGGAAGCTAATATGGATGGTTTGAAGAATAACTTAAAATTAGACATGGAAGCATTGAAGAATGGCATGAAAGCTAGTATGGATGACATGAAAGATAATATGGAATATTTTAAGAATGGTTTAAAAGAATACATGGAAGGTTTCAAGAAAGGTTTGACAAGGTTGCTACAAGAAATTATTCCTAATGGCGAAAAGGTATTAGATGAAACTCATGATGATAACAAAATAAATGTTAATCATGATTTCATAGAATCTAACATTGGATCAAAAACCCACCATGGTCCAAAGATCGATATGAGGAAGTTTGATGGCAAGGATCATGTAACATGGATACTCCATATGGAGTAATATTTCAATCTCCATAATGTGCAAACCACACAAAAGGTATGAATTGCAACTTTGTATTTGGATCCCAATCAGTTTGTAAGGTATCGATGGATTTGCTCTTGTAAAACAATTATCACTTGGTCAATATTTAAGGAGGAAATGATAGCACATTATGAGGATACAAAGAGCAACATCTTCTTTAGTCAATTGATAAATCTCAAATAAAAGGGTTCAAGGGTGGAGCATGTTGAGGACTTCCAAAAATTAAATAAAAGGGTAAATGATATTCCAGAGGAGCATAGGATTGATGTTTTCATAGGGACTTTAAATGATAACATCCAACATGAGGTTCGCTTTTCCGAACCTGAATTATTGGAAAAGGAATTATGTTTGGCAAGAGAAATCGAAAGAAAAATTATGGTAACAAGGAAACCTACCACACACAACTATAAAGATGGAAGTGTTTCTACCCCTAGCCTTCCACAACCTACAAGATTGACACCACAACAATTGGAAGAAAAAAGAGCAAAAGGGATTTATTATAGTTGTTATAACAAATACACTAAAGTTCAATAGTGTGCTGAGAAGAAATTATTTTACATACACTGTGAAGAGGAGGAAGAAAAGGAATAAGAAACGTCAAAAGAAGACGATATACACCAGGAACCAACCCTAGAGAAAGAGGAAATGAATCAGACCATATCTTGTAATGCATTGGCAAGAATTAACACTCCTTAGACTCTCAAGATAGAAGGACATATCAAGAAGAAAAAGGTAATAGCGTTGATTGATTCGGATAGTACCCATAATTTTATTCATTGTAAGATAGCCAAGGAATTGAATTGCTTCCTATATCCAGTACTAGAGTGTCAAGTGATGGTTGCAAATGGAGCAACCATAAATTGCTCTTAAAAGTTACATAATATCAAGTTATCAATGGGAGAATATGTACTGAATAGTTCAAAGCTCTCCATTCCAATGGGTGGTGTTGATGTTGTACTAGGAGTCCAATGGCTACAATCTTTGGGTACAATAACTTTTAATTTTCAACTTTTCTTCATTTTTTTTTGGGAATGAAAGGAAGTTGAATTAAAGGGTATCGCATGGAAACCGAGATAGATAATCAACTCTAACGATGTGAAAAATATTCTAAAAAAATAAGAATGGGGCATAATTTCATAATTATGTTCACTAGAGGTTCCCACATCGAAATCATCTATTTCTCCATATCTCCAAAAAGTCTTGGACACGCATTCTAAGGTATTTGAGACTCCCAAAGGCCTCCTACCTATTCATGATCATGACCATGCTATTCATTTGATTCCAGGAAATGTTCCTCCAAACATTAGGCCTTACAGATATCCTTACGGTCAAAAGAGAGAAATTGAAAATATGGTTTGCATAAATGCTAGAGCTTGGTATAATTCAACCTAGTCAAAGTTCTTTCTCTGCTCCAATAGTATTGGTGCACAATAAGGATGGATCATGGTGCACGTATCTATATTATAGGGAGCTCAACAAGCTCACTATTAAAGATAAATTTCTCATTCCTTTCATTGATCAATTATTGGATGAATTACATGGAGAAATTTACTTCACCTAGTTGGATATTTGTTCAGGATATCATCAAATCAAAATGAAGACTAAAGACATTCTGAAAACAACATTTAGAACTCATGAGGGTCATTATCTATTCTTGGTCATGCCTTTTGGCATTACTAATGCACCTTCTACATTTCAAGCTTTGATGAATTCCATTTTAAAACCCACCCTTAGAAAATTTTTGTTAGTATTTTTTGATGATATACCAATCTACAACAAGTCTTGGAAGGATAATGTTCAACATGTTGACAAGGTGCTCAAACTATTGGAGGAGAAACAATTATATGCAAAAGCCTCCAAATGTTTTTTTGGAGTACAAGAGGTCGAATATCTGGGTCATATTGTATCTCATGAAGGTGTCAAGGTAGACCCTAGCAAAATTAAAGCCATTAAGGAATGGAAAATTCCCACATCCATAAAGCATCTGCGAGGTTTTCTAGGGTTGACAGGGTACTATTGCAATTTTTTTAAGAATTATGGGAGAATATCAATACCTCTAACAACATTACTGAAGAAAGATGCATTTTCTTGGACTCTAGAAGCAACGACGGCCTTTGAACATCTTAAAGAGGCAATGTGCCAAAAACTGGTATTAGCTATGTCAGACTTCACAAAAACCTTTATTGTGGAATGTGATGCCTAAAGAAATGGAATTGGTGTTGTTTTAATGAAAGAAGGAAGACCCATTTCTTTTTAAATTTGTCCAATAAAAGGAAAGTATTTACACAAAGTTATTTATGAGAAGAAAATGTTGCAAATACTACATGCACTTAAGAAATGGAGACCTTACCTAATGGAAAGGAACTTCTAGTTAAAAATAGATCATGATAGCCTTAAATACTTTTTAGAACAAACATTATCTTCATAAGAGAAACAAAATCGGTCATAAAGATGTCGGGTTATGAATTTGAAATCATCTACAAAAAAGGGAAGCAAAATGTTGTTGCAAATGCACTCTCAAGAAAGGATGAGGATGTGGAAGCATTGCTTTGTGCCATTTCTATTATCCAACCATATTGGATAAACGAAGCAAGGGATGAATGGAAGAATGATGAAGAAGTGTGGGCACTCATTCAAAAATTATAGAAATATCCTAGTACATCTGACACATTTAGCTGGAATAATGATTTGTTATGGTACAAAGATTGCTTATACCTCTGTAAGAATTCCCAACTCAAACAAAAGATTCTTATGGAATTTAACACCTCTTCGTTAGGAGGGCACTCAGGATTTTTAAAAACTTACCACAGGGTTAAGAAGGAATTTATTTGGGATGGCCTTAAATCTGATATTCAAAAATTTGTGGCAGAATGTTTGGTTTCCCAACAAAATCAAGTTGAAACAATTAAGACCCCATGTTTGTTACAACCTTTATCCATTCCAGGTCAAATTTAGGAGGAGCTTTCAATGGATTTTATCACAGGTCTACCCAAGTTCGAAGGAAAGAGTGTCATCATGGTGTTAGTTGATAGACTTACCAAGTATGCACACTTTTGTGCATTATCTCATCCATTTAAAGTCAGTATAGTTGCTACTGCATTTATGGAAACAATACAAAAGCTACATGGAAACCCAAAGATTATTGTAAGCGACAAAGATCCTGTTTTCATTGGAAATTTTTGGACGGAATTATTTTCTTGTCTGGGTATTCAGTTAACTCATAGTTCATCCTATCATCCTCAATCTGATGGGAAAATTGAGATAGTGAACAAATGTTTGGAAGGATATCTTCGTTTCTTTGTGACTGATAAACAAACACAATGGGTCAAGTGGTTGCCTCTGGTTGAATGGTGGTATAACACTTCCTTCCATAATGCAGCAAAAGTGACCCAATTTATGGCACTTTATGGATATAATCCACCATCCATCACATCATCTTTAAGAGAAAATTCTAAGGTTCACAAAGTGGAAGATCACATCGAACATCAGCAACAAGTTCTTCAACTCTTAAATGATAGCCTCACTTGTGTGCATAATAGAATGAAACAATAGGTATATTAACATCGCAACAGAAGAATTTTTGATGTAGGTGACTAGGTATTTCTACGACTACAACCATACAAACAAATGTCCCTTAAGCAATCTATGAAGGATACCAAATTATCTTGAAAGTGTTATGGTCCATACAAGGTGTTGCAAAAGATTGGTACTATGGCATACAAATTGGAGCTTCCTGCATCTTCCCAACTGCACCCATTTTTCCATGTTTCATGCTTAAAGAAGGTTATAGCTGACAACCTCTCAGTTCAAGCAATATTGCCAGAACTTGATGAGGAAGGAAAGATCATATTGGAACCTAAAGAAGTCATAAAAATAAGAACTCGACAGCTATGAAATTCATCCATTTCAGAGTATCTCATAAAGTGGAAGAATTTTCCTGTTGAATGTTCCACATTGGGGAATGAGAATTTTATACAAAATCATCCAAAACTACTTGAGCGTTGAGGACAACACTTCTTTGAAGGAGAGGTGCATGCTAGGTCCCTATAATACTAGTGTATTCCCCCATTATTATTGTCATTGTAGCCCTTATTGTTATTTTTATGCCCATGTTGTCCCCATATTTTTATTATTGCGCCCCATAGAAGTCCACTATTGTTATTTTTGTGCCCTATCAGTATTATTTTTATGTTGCCTCTAATTATATTGTGAACCCTTAGACTCCTATATATAGAAAGGATGTTTCTTCATCTGAATCATCCAAGAATTTTTCATTTATGTAATGTAAAGGAGATTTCCCCCTCGAAGAGGCTAATTTTGAAGTCACATATCTATCTCTTATTCTATTTTCTGAGTTGTTTGCATGACAATAACACTAAAAATCCAATAATTCAATAGTGATTGCTTAATACGAGGTCTTATCTATAACACCTAGGTTAATTGAATGATGAATAATACTGAAACATTTATCCTTTATACAAACAAGGAAATATTTTAGGGGATAAATTTCAATCATGGGTTAATTTTTTTCATGTCTTTTACTAAAGAAATATTTGTCAATTTTAGTTTTTTTTTGTACAATAATCCACACCAATTGTATATCATAAATGAGTTTTACTCTAAAGGTAGCCATTTTTCTCTTCAAACTATATAAAATAGTTTTAAATTTGAATAGTTTTAAAACTAGCAATTGCACCACATGTTGCAAAGGAAATTCCGTAAAGTCAGAGCGTAGGAAAGAGTAACGTAGAAGGTAGAAGTAACATTTTTATAGAATTTTATTTATTTACGAATGCTTTTGTGAGAAAAACTTTGAAATTTAAAGTTTTCATAATTGAGGTATATCATGGATTATAATTGCAAGATAGGTTCATTGCTAAAATTACTCTCTCTAGAATTAAGACAATATTTTATTAAATGTTCCATCATTTCAATATACATGATTTGTTTTAAATGTGAGTGGTTAATCTCAATATACATATTGTGGCAAGTCTATTTTCGCTCCTTAAATGTTTGAATAATGAAATTGTTATTGAGTGAAATATCCAAATAGAAACTCATAATGATCTCTCATGTACGTTCCAACTATGTCGACTATAACACGAGCAATATTTGTATCACAAACACTGATTTACTTAAATATAGCCAAGTAGGTTCACCATGTGATTTTGAACTAGGAAATTCAAAGTTTGAAAATAAGGAGTAACACCCTCCTCCCATATCTACCCAAGTAACCGACCAACCGGGGTAAACATAAGAAAGAATTTAATATGATATAATTTGACTCCCTATGTGTCAATTAAGGAAGTGAAATCGATGGAAACACACCATAAAGACCTTACACATTAACAACAAAACTCCCAGGAGCCATCCCAACCACTCAGGTAACCAGCCCTTTAGTCCCACTGAATTTTTAGACCATTAAACCCCGAAACGCTCCCTTGATATGGACAATAATGCATCCAAGAGGCTCCAGATGCTCCCACAACATGGGTATTGATGTTTCTGGGGACTTTTCTCCTCAGACTTGTGCCTGTGACTCGAGCATTTGTGCCACGTTTTCAAGACCAGAGCCCAGAACTGAATAAAACTTTCAGAACTGAAAGATAACAACAAAATAATGATACAAATGAAATTACTCTAACAAGGACTTGATTGGACTCGTACTAGCCATAACAAGCATTTCATCAAACATGTCACAGTTCTGTAATCTATAGGTTTAAATAATAGATCTGAGCACATGTGCCTCATACCTATCTGAGAATTACTAAGAAGCATTGTCCCCTTATATCATTAGCTATATTATCATCTATTAGGTCATAGATACATTTCTCATTCATTTACAAATCAAAACATGAGGAGAGTGATACATCATCACTGTCATAATACATGCTCATAACCAGCATAACTAGGATAGAAATATCAAGGATACCTCAACCATAGAATCCACATAATAACCAATACATTTATGCATGAAATAAAAATGAGAAATAACATCATATTAATGATGCAAAGGCCAACCAGGTTTGGTATAACACCCTCCTCCCACATCTACCCAAGCAACCAACTAGCCAGGGTAAACATGTGACATGAGGCCACTGTGATGTGAGTCAACCTCCTAAGTTATGAGAATTAGGACCCTCAGGAACCACCCCAAGCTTTCTTCCAACTAGCCCTTGGGTCCCACTGAGATTTTGTACCACATAACCTCTGGACACTCTCATGCTATGGGAATGCTAGCATCCAGGGACCTATGGATGTTTTCTAAGGCCTATAAGCCAGCATTCGGGGACCTATGGACACTCTCATATGCCTAGAAGCCAACGCCCAGGGACTATTTTTCACAGTGTTGTGCAAGCATCTTCGAGATTTGAGCCACTTTTTCAAGGCCAGAGCCCAGGTGACTACCCAGAATGACATTTTTAGAATAGAAAAATAACAGAGAAATGACAATACAAATGAAATTACTTGAATATGACCTTGAATGGACCCCTACTAGCCATGAAAAGTATTTCGTCAAACATATCACGAATATGTAATCTATAGGTGTATCTAACATATTTGAGCATAGGGTCTCATACTTAGCTGAGAATCACTAAGAAGGATTGATGCCTCAACACATCAACTTCCATTTCATCCATTAGGTCATAGATACATTGTTCATTCATTTACAAGTAAAAACATGATGCGATCCATTCATAGCTACTGCCATAAAAGATATATATACCCCACATAATAGAAACAGAGAAATACCAATGAAATCACATCCATATGATCCACATATAAACCAATATAACACTCACAGAAATACAAGGATAAATAACCTCATATGCATGATGAAAAATCCATATCTGGGATGGGACTTCCATGTTCCACCGGACCATAGAATGATTGAACCAAATATCTCTTCAGCCATTCACCTGCATGTCATATTCCAAGCATGAATGTGGGACCCCATAGAAAACATCGATCCAAAACCATTCAGGGCTTCTCGAGGCCATCCACCTCAACCCATTAACAATGATTCCACCTCATGGTTAGACATCACAAAATCATCAACTGATTGGTCTCTATCCAAGCCTTCCAAGCAAGGCTTCGAGGACTGGTAACTCAACCCATAATTGTCGCTGGGCTTTCGGAGCATTTGTCCAACGAAGGCTTCCAGGACTAGTTACTCAACTCACCAAGGACTTCCAAAGAGTTGGTCCAACTAAGGCTTCTAGGACTATTAACTCAGCGTAAGTTGTTACAAGGATTCTAGAGAATTTGTCCAACCAGGGCTTCCAGGAACTAATAACTAAACCCAACCTAAAGGGAACATGAGAAAAAACCAAAACAAAACAAGGAAATAAACCCACAATCTCCATGGTTATCCAAGAAATGGAAAGGCTAGGTAATCCACTGTCAATCCATGAAATCCTTCATGTCAATGACATATCATGACCAATAATCCACATGCATATGCCATGCATGCCAAAACTAGTGGAGAAAACATACATGCAGCTTGGTACCTACAAACAAATCCCACTGTAGTTGTTGACCCAATGTCCTATTGCACTTTCCTTCTCTTCATTTGCCTTCTTCTTCCAAAAATCCAAGTATGGCACACCCTCCAAGATTTATCCAATAAAACTGTAAGTATCCAAGAGTACGAGAGTGAGAGTAAGTAATGAGAGAGCTCCAAAACTGAACAGACAAAAGGTTACCAACTGATCCTCATAAGCATTTTTATGAATGACGCCTATATTTCATTTTCCATTAATTTCCTTCATTTTCCTCCTCACATGCAACCTCTAACCTTTCACCTCCCTTTTCTCCTAATTTCCATTATTTTCATATATACATGTGCCAAAAATTCCATTTTTCCTTTCCAAATCCTTAGTCATTTCCTTTGTCAATTTCCTTAGCCATTAATGATCAAATGAACACCCTCACTAGGATGTCTTGCCCAACATTCATCTTGGAATAATTGTCCCATCAATCGTGGTTATTATTTTGCCTCTATTAACTTTTATTACATCGAATTTTCACTAAGGCTGTTACAGAACCCTCCCCCTTGGGGGAACACTGTCCTCAGTGTTCAACAACACCTATAACCACAAGGCTTCTATAAGAAAAACATACTGCTGATGGAGATTTATAACTTAGCTCGATGCAATATTTACAATGATCAACCTGCTGAGAAGAAAACAAACATGAAAACATAACAAACATAACATCATTATGACATGACACCCATACCTCTTATTAGAGATTTATAACATAGCTCGTGGCGATATTTTCATCCATATACATATATACATATAGCAACATCACCAAAACATATACCAAAACATCTACCACGACATATTCCAAAACACCATACCAAAACTAGTTTTCCTCAACTGACAAGAAAGGAAGCATAAATAGCCTGCATCTAATCCGCCATCTCCCATGTAGCTTCATCAGGCCCAAAGTGCTTCATTGCACCTAAACTTACTCGATTACTCAATTTCAAAGAATGATCACCTTTTTTTGCAATATACACTGAGGCTCCGACTAGAATTCTCCATCTGTTTCCATGTGCAATACAGACTAGTCAATCACATGATCAACATCTTTAACATACTTCTTAAGAAATAATACACGAAAAAATTCATGAACTTTCACTGTCGGAGGAAGTGAAAGTTGATAAGCTATTGGCCATATCCTCTCAATAATACTAAAGGGTCCACAAAACCATGGTTCCAGCTTGGCACATGATCCAATCTGTAGGGAGCTCTTCTTCGGTTTGATGCACAAGTACACTTGTTCCCCAACAAGAAATTCCTTGAACAACATGTTCTGATCAACATAACTCTTCTGCCTATCCTGTGCTTCCTTAGATTCTTCTTGATCACCTGCATTTCTTGTTCCATGTCTGTCCAATAAACACCCTGTTAATTGAATCACACCAAATGATAGGAGTATTGTAACTCCGCCCATACAATTCCTCAAATGAAATCATCCTCAAATATTCTTGATACCCATTGTCGTAAGCAAACTCTACCAGAGGAAGATACTCTTTCCACTTTCATTGTTGATGCATCACATACATCCTCAACATGTATTCCATTAACCTATTGACCCTCTCTATCTTTCCATATGTATGTGGATGATAAGTTGTAATCAAGGCCAACTATGTGCCCAAACTTGCAAACAATGCCTTCCAAAACATGGAAGTGAAATTTGCATCCTTGTCTGACACAGTCTTCTTTAGAACACCATGCAGTCTGACCAGATCTCTGATGAATATGATCCAGATTTAAATAGGAATGCAACAAATTACAGAGATAACCATAAACACATAGATGCAGTGGAAATAATACTTCATTTCATTAATGTAAAATATTGAAATATGCTTACAAAAGGAAATGGAAATACACCAGCTAGGGCGATGTTATCTTATCTTTGAGAAGAGATGTGGCAGCTACGTGCCTCTAAACTGAACTACAATGAGGCTCAAGGGCCTTTTTATTATTGAACAATAAGAGCAAACCCTAAACAACCAAAACCCTAACCCGAGGAGATGTAACACCAAGAGTTTATGGGCCCTGTTGGGGTGACTTTGACAACCAACTTCTCGAGGTCGTGACTTGGTCATATTATCTCCATTCGACACGCATGATAGGTCGTTGGAAATATCTCTCTAAGGAACACGATGGAAAAGAAAATTTTAGCCAAAAAATTGCAGACGGTAGATTCCAAAAAAACGTAGTTTAGGGCCTCAAAATGGCTTGGGAAGTTTAGGACTTGAAAAACTGCTAAAAGTAGTAAATTGTGCCACAATTAAGGAAATTGAAAAAATGAAAAAAGCAATAGTGGGGGTCCAAGTAGAATTGGCGGGTGGCCACCAATATCCACCTGGATCACTCCTCGCCCCTTAGGAAGCAATGGTCCCCATTGTGTTGAGTTCCTCCATGAGATGAGGAAACTTCTGTTGAACTTGGTCCGTGGTGAGCCACTTGCCCTGGTGAAGGAGTTGGCCTGCTTTGAGAACTCGATACAGTTGGATATTCTGATTGCAAGTGTGCTTCATCTATGTGTCCATGATTCGATCAGTTGCAACTTGTTCCATGCAATCTGGATTTAACTCTATGGGTGTGAGCTGTTCTGCAATGTCGGATGTGTCT
Organism: Pinus tabuliformis; assembly: GCA_031772625.1. Classification (NCBI taxonomy): domain Eukaryota; kingdom Viridiplantae; phylum Streptophyta; class Pinopsida; order Pinales; family Pinaceae; genus Pinus; species Pinus tabuliformis. The sequence goes on from CM062807.1 coordinate 101,842,349, forward strand.
AGTAATGGTGGAAAGTATGGCCGAAGTTGGTCCACATTGAACACTGGGTGCAGGCCAAGGAATGGGGGAATGTTGAGCTCAAATGCATTGTCTCCCACAACCTTGGTAATGGTGTAAGGACCATATTGGAGTGGTATGAGTTTCCTATAGGCTCCGGTAAGGCATTCCTTTTGCAAATGCAACCAGACTTTGTCACCCACTTGAAACTTGTGTGGCACCCGATGTTGATCATGTCGCTACTTGTTCTTAGCATTTGATTTCTCTAGAATGTCATGGACCTATTGGTAGATATGTTGGATGTGCTCAATGAATCTATTTGCCTTATCTGTTTTGAACTAGACATGAGCCGAATCTCCGTGAGTAGTTGCAAATGGCATGGCCACACCAATGGGACATAGTGGCTGGAATCCCAAGCCCACCTAAAAAGGGTTGTGGCCAGACGAGCTATGAAGAGCCTGGTTGTAGCTGTGCTAAACATAGGCGAGGCTCTCGTCCCATGTGTGTGGATGCTTTGAGTTGTACATGTGCAAAATCTGTACGATCATCCTATTGACAACCTCTGTTTGGCCATCAGTTTGAGGATGGAAGGTTGTGGACTTAGTGAGTTTGGTGTCCAACATCAACCAGAGATTGGACCAAAATGTACTGAGGAACCTGTTATCCTGATCTGAGATGATAGACTGTGGGATCCCAAAGTATACCGACACTCATTCAAAGAAGAGTTTAGCAGTGGCTTTGGCTATGATATTCTTCTTGTAGGCCGCCATAATGGCCATCTTCGAGAACCTGTCGATGACCACAAAAACATAGTCATTTCCACGCTCAGTGGAAGCAAATCCTAACATGTAATCCATGGAGATGGATTCCCAAGGTCGACTAGGGGTAGGCAGCGGGGTATAGAGGCCTTACTTCTTGATGGTCGGTTTGGAAATGGCGTAGGCGGTGCAAGATCTGATGTACTTCCCAACATCCTGTCGAATATTCGGCCAATAGAAATACTTCTGCAGTACTACCCCCATTTTCTCGACCCCAAAATGCCTAGAAACCCGACTGTAGTGTGCTTCCCAAATCATCTTGGCACGCTCACTTGAAGGAACACAAAGGTGACCAAGGTGGCATAACAAGGCATCCTGGAGGTGAAAATATGGAACATGTTGACCCTCCAAGAGTGTCTGGTATGTGTGGCAAAATTCTAGGTTGCTTTTGTATAGAAGTGGCCAATCAGAAGTCTCGTGCCCACAAGAGTTGAGCATGGTGGTTAATGCCATGATCGGTGGTCGACTAAGGCAATCTACAACATTATTGGTGCTACCCTTCTTATAATTGATATTTAAATGGAACTTTTGCAGGTATGTGGACCAATTCTGATGGCGATCATTTTGCAATAACCCTTCAGTCTGTATGAACTGCAGGGGTTGGTGGTCTGTGTGGATGACTATTTCCTTCCCCAAAATGTAATGCTTCCATTGTCGGCATGCCTGCACAATGGAATACATCTCTTTGTCATAAGTGGGATACTTCTGGACTTTGTCTGAAAGTGTTTCACTGTGATATGCCACTGGATGCCCATGTTGAGTAAGGACTACCACAACAGCATAGTCAGAGGCATCTATCTCGACCTCAAATGGTTGTTGCAAGTATGGTAATGCGAGCACTGGTGCCGAGTAGAGGCTATCTTTCAACTCTGTGAATGCCTTCTGTTGAGATTCAGAAAAAAATAATTTTGTTTTCGCTCCTCCCTTGGTGGCTTGACTCAAGGGCCAAGTCATATGAGAAAATCCCAACACGAACCTATCGTAGAAGTTGGCAAGACCTAGAAAGCTGCGGAGCTCTATTAGAGTGGTTGGAGATGGCCAATCCCGAATGACTTGGATCTTGGCTGGATCCACATTCACCCCCTTTTCATCAATAATGTATCCCAGATACTGAACCCGAGTCATGCCAAAAGTGCATTTCTCCAAATTGGCACATAACATGTGTTGCCATAGTGTTTAGAGAACCTCTTGGATGTGGTGGAGGTGCTCTTCCCAACTCTGGCTGAAGATCAGGATGTCATCCAAGTATACCACTACAAATGAGTTGGTGAATGGCCACAAGATGTCATCCATTAGCCTCATGAAGGTTGGAGGAGCATTCGTCAATCCAAAAGGAATAACCAACCATTCGTAAAGGCCCTCCTTGGCTTTGAAGGTAGTCTTCCACACATCAGAGGGTTCGATTGGTACCTTGTGATATTCTGACTTCAAATCGATCTTGCTGAAATATTTTTCCCCCTTCAGTTGGTCCAGGAGGTCATCAATCCATGGGATCGGGTACCTATTATGAACAATGATCTTGTTTAGCACCCAATAGTCAATACAGAGCCTCCAAGTCCCATCCTTCTTCTGTACCAACATGATCAGGCTCCAACAGGGCGATGAACTCAAATGGATGTGACCTTTTTGTAGCAACTCCTGAATCTGCCTCTTGATTTCATCGTTCTCCAGAAAGGAGTGTCGATAGATTGGTCCATTGGCCAGTGGTGCACCTGGGGTCAGATTGATGGAGTGCTTGACCAGACAATGCAGAGGAACCCCTGTAGGGGAGGTGAAGATGTCCTCATACTCCTCCATGACCTTTTCCATCTATAGTTGTTGTCTGGAGGGGCCCTATCTGGAGGTTGTGGCCACCATATTCTTCTTTCCTTAAGGGCATATCATTAGGAAAATAAATTTCCTGGTTTTGGAAATGAGCTTACTGCATTGTTTTGTAGTAACCAAAGAGATGGTAGTAGGCGGTGTTACCTCTGGTATCCTGTACAAATTATTTCCCAAAGTAACAATAACAACACAGGGCCTTGATTCATACACAACATGTTGCTTTCACAAGTATGGTTGTCCTAATACTACGTCACAAACTTCAAGGGGAGAAATGTCACACAATACCTCATCTGTGAAGGGATTGATGTTGTATGGAAGGCAACACTACTAGCTCACGCGAAGGTCCCGTCCTTGGTGAAGCCACTCGATGGTGTACGGTTGTGTATGTGCTGTGGTTGGTAAGCCTATCCACTTCATGACCTCTACTAAGATGAGGTTCTTTTGGCTCCCGCTGTCGACAATGAACTATAGCGGGGAGCCCTTTACCCACATCTGGGAGTGGAAGAGATGCTCCTCCTCCTCTAGATCTTCGATTTCCTCCTTCTGGATCTTTGTGGTGGCAACGGTGGCATTGGGCTCTGCATCAATAATTTTCTTCCCTTTGTCATTCCCCTTGTTGGGTTCTGACTCAGAGTCAGAAAATGCATGTGATTCTAAAACCTTTAGCTCGGCCACTAGTGACTGCTTGGCTCGACACTCACTTGTGTTGTGAGTGGAGCTCTTATGGAACTGACACCACTTTCTTGTGTCCTTTTTCGGCTTCACGGTGCTATTCTTTGCTTGTAGCTTTGGCAGGTTGTCTTGGGCCACCCCGCCTTGGCTTTGTCCTTTGTTCTGCGGTTTTGGGGCACCTTTCCCTTGCTTCAGATTCACAGATCCAAAGTTTCGATTCTTCTATTTAAACTTTTGCTCGACCTTGACAACATACTGGTCTGCCATGTTGAGTGAGGAGATGTTTAGGAATTCTATTTCTTCCTAGATCTACTTGTGCAGGCAGCCGAGGTATTTGAGTACCAAATGCTGCTCCGAATCCTTGATACCCAACATTGTGTGAAGGTAATGGAAAATATTGGTAAACTCTGGCACGTCTTGGTCCCTTCCTTGCCGTAGCATGGTCCACTTTATTTATTGATCCTCATAGCTTCCGACAGGGTAGTATTGCTCCTTGATGGCATCCCGAAATGAATTCCAAGTGGGTGCGGCTAAAAATAGTGAGCCTGTACTTTCATCCTTCTGCTCATAGTAGGTTTCCCACCAGTCCTTGACGTGGGGGGCTTCTTTTAGAAGAGCGAAAATAATCTTTTCCCGACTGAAAAAATCATGAAAAAAAAAATAACCCTCTAGCAGATTTAACCATTTATCGATGGCATCTGCTTCTATTTGACCCTCGAATATGGGGATTTCAAAATTAACTTGTACCTTAAATGGTGTGTCGTTTCTAAAGTAGTTGTTGGAAGCCGATGCATTGTCCCTAGGTAGCTACTAAAGGATCTGGGCAAAGTTGTCCATCATCGTGTTCCTTTGTCGCTCAAGGGCTTCTTCGGGCAAGATTTTGATAGGATCTCCTGCCCCCTCGTCTTTATTTTCATCTGCCATGGCAGGCCATCAGGACTTGCGAGGCTGGTCTTGCAAAGGTTCGACTAGTTCAAGCCCTAACTCCTTATATCCCGACCTTGTTGGGGACATGCAAAGAAAAACAGAGAAAAAAAGCAGACCGATCTGATACCACTAATCGAGATTTAAACAGGAACGCAAAAAATTACATAGATAACCATAAACACAAAGATGCAGTGGAAATAATAATTCATTTCATTAATGTAAAATACTTAAATATGCTTACAAATAGAAATAGAAATACACTAGCTAGGGCGATGGTAGCTTATCTCTGAGAAGAGGTGTGGCAGCTACATGCCTCTGAACTAAACTAAAATGAGGCTCAAGGGCCTTTTTATTATTGAACAATAAGAGCAAACCCTAAACAACCAAAACCCTAACCTGAGGAGATGTAACACCAAGAGTTTATGGACCCCGTTGGGGTGAGTTGGACAACCAACTTCTCGGGGTCATGACTTGGTCATATTATCTCCATTTGACGCACATGATAGCCTGTTGGAAAGATATTTCCGAGGACTACGACAGAGAAGAGGATTTTATATAAAAGATCGTTGGCAGTAGAATTCCAAAAAAAACGTCGTTTAGGGCTTGAAAATGGCTCTGGAAGTTTAGGACCCCAAAAAATGCTAAAAATAGTAAATTGTGCTACAATTAAGGAAACTGAAAAAGTGAAAGAAGCAATGGTGGGGGTCCAAGTGGAATTTGTGGGTGGCCACCAATATCCACCTGGATCAGAATACATGTGGTACATCACTAGCTGAGAATGTAGATATCACTGGAATGAAGTGCGCAACCTTTGTCAACCTATCCACAACAACCATGATCGAATCATGTTGTCTCATTATCCTTGACAAACCTATGTGAAATGACTTCCCATTTTCACTCTAGAATTGAAATTAGTTGTATAAGTCCACCTGCATGCTTAGACTTTTCTTTCACACGATGACAATCAAAACATCTAGCAACAAACTCTCCTACATACCTCTTCAGGGTCGACCAATAATAAAATATCTTCATTGTTGTCAATGTCTTCTGATAACCAGGGTGACCCAAATATCCTTTCACATCAAACTCCCTCGAGATCACCTTCTTGAGTTCACTACTGTCTGGCACATATATCCTGTCTTTGAACCTAACCAATCCATTTGCTATAAGGAAATAGTCCACATCATGTGCACCTGTACCTGTACTTATACCTATACCACTACTTGTACCTATACCTGTACATGTACTATCACCTATACATGTACTTGTACTGCCACCTATACTTATATTTGTACTATGTTGCAACCTATTCACAATCTCCATATGTCTGACATCCATCTTACTTTCCTGCAAGATCCTATCTTGTAATTCTGTCCCATAGGAGCTCATAGCTACTAAGTGATTTAATTGTATCAGCCTACTTTGAGAGCACTGATTGTAGGTCATCAAGATGACCTAAGGCATATTTGTTTGTGCCATTATTAAATAGCAGTACCATATGGTTGTAACATCGAGTACAACATGAAATGGTAATGACAGTGCTTGTGCATTGATGACTATTCATTCATGAGAAATGACATGTAGTGACAACCAACAATTGTGTAATGGTTTGTAGTGACAGTCATGTGCAATTGAACAATGATAGGTTGATATGTAGCATTTTGCAGTAATCAATTTTTGGGAATAGTGATTGATGTCTATCAGGATTTGACATTTAGTGTATACCTTTCTTACATCTTCTACATTGATTCATAGTACAGGGGATCTAGTGTGAAAATTGTGAAACGTGATATACCAACTATTCTGGGTGACAAGAGTCACCTTCAGGTTCTGACCTGAGAACAATTGAGGGTGGCAGGGTGGTGCTAGTGAAAGTTGTGGTTTGTAGAGGGTGTTATGGCATCCATTCAGTTGTGGCTGAAAAACTAATAGGGAAATGAAGAATCCTTTCTAACATAAGTTGGTAAACAGAGTATTGGGGAACTCATTAGGTTGTGGCCTAATCTATAGGGTGTTGGGGCATCCTTCTGGTTGAAGCAAGATATTAGGGTCTAGTAGCATCCTACAGGTTGTAGCTTTTGAATTACGGGGTTGACGCCTCCATCAGTTGTAGCTAAAATCTTGATGTAATTAATTTTATTTTAATAGGTAGAAGGAAATTACTAAAGAATTTTTCAATGGTTTTTAACAAGGAGGGGGTTTTCTACCTAAAAATATTTGTGTCCTTTGTTTTATCTTTCTGCATTTTTGTATAGTGTTTTCTACTCTAGATCATTTTTTATTATCATCTGAAGAAGAACAATAATAATAACTGAAGAGTAGCTAATCATTCTCAAAAATATTAAAAAGTGTTAATTGCTAAGAAATAATTATTCACCCCCCTCTTAGTATTTCCAACACTAATTGTCATGGAAAACCATTTCCTGCTCATCCAAGAAACCAATGCCAAGACTAATAAAAAACATCCACCAGATGTACTCTTTCCATCAATAACACTTTATCCCAATCAAAGTTAGAGTATTCCAATAACATAAGCTAATTTCCTACCACATAATTCAACCAATAATTAACAGTACCATAAGAGTATCCAGTGACCATATTTTGGCTTCATCTAGTTCAATGTATTCACTAGAAAGAAAATATTTAGACCACGTTCATTAAATAACCAATCAGTTTCCTATCATCATCAAACTTTTGCAAGGAATATTTCATCAGGCTTTATCAATTCAAGATCAAATTTAGTGACCAAATCCTTATTGATTTTATAAATATTATACCATGATCATTTCAAGCTCCCTATGAAGCTAACATAAGATTTTCTATCTCCCCCTTATTTAGTACATCATATCATAGTTTCTCCACATGACTTCTTTAGGGCCTTCTTAAATTATGAGACATATTCAAAGTATTGACAACTGGAGCAAAAAACATGATCTCCCTCTTACTCAAAGAATCTTATATTTTCTCATCTCTATTCATAGACACACATTTCAACTTTGCTTATCTTCTTGCTCCCTCTTAAGCTCAAATATTCAAATTTGAATTTTGGAATAGATTCTTTTATCACAGGCTTTGCTTCGTTCTTCCACTTATTATCCCTCTAGTTGCAAGATCCATGTGCCTACAATCCTCATTATCTTTTGAGGAGAATATTAGCTCCTACGAAATTTGAGACACAAGCCTTTAACAAACACATTTGGTATATCAATATATTATGATGCAAGTCTTCAAGCTTCTGACTGAGCTTCACTTATGATGGCAAGAGATCATCTAATTATACTTCAAACAAGATTGCAGTGATGATGCATAACACTCATTTTGATGATTCAAGAACTCATGGATCTTTCAACATAGTTATCCAATTTATATTATTTTATGCATGAAACCTTTGTCAAGCTTAACTTCATTTCAAATGCATATAGGATTTTAATTACATGAAAGTATCCAAGAATCTCCAAGAACTTTATATACAACTTCAATGATGCTAAAAATTCTTCCGCGTTATGATCTCCTCATGGTCACTTTATAGTCAAGATCCTTCACCTTGAGCAAAGCATTATTTATAGTCAGGACTGATAACAATTTGCTCCAATGACTCAACCTTCCAGGGACATTATTCAAATCACAACAAATAATATTCTAAGGTTATTTTAGAAGACTCTTGACATTTCAATAGACTAAGATTCACTCGAAGGCTAAGGTTCAATCTGATTTACTTGAAATCTATAGTAGGTATTCACACTTCAAGCTTTTATTGTTGTTTAGTGTGCTCACATACACTTCCCAATTTTCCATAATTCTGAGATCAAATAAAAAAATATTGTTAACAAAGATTTTGTTCTAAGAAAAGGTTATAGTAAATATAAGTACCATAATCTGGTAAAAACCTCTTTGACACATGGTAAATAAACAACGTCATTAGGCTACCATAAATATGGGTAGTACCTATGACACATGATGTATCCTTACCATAATTTTGGTCAATGCTCCATGGATAATTTTGGTCAGTACTCCATGGTTAATTTTGGTGTATCCATAGCATAAACTAGTCATGATAATTTTGTTCTATCAAATACATGAGATACAGACTAGTCTTGGTTAACCATAATTCTCGTTGGTACTTGACATATCGTGAATCCATAGAAGCCACATGCTATTTGAGTAATTATGTGTCTGGTGCTAATGAGCTTGATGTCTGAAGGACACACTCTATTTGAGTAATTATAGGCCTCTAGGACCATTCTGTTTACACCTAATCCTCCAAGATTTGGCAAATATGGTGTAAATATGTGAATACAAAATAATAAAGTGAAGAGACCTTGGAAGGTGAATCCCAAGGGTTTATCTCCTATGTGTATATATTAATGTTCTTCTTAATAAAAAATAAAACTTTAGGAGTTACCAAATACCTGGCCTAGCATGGTATAAGAGCGTAGGTCTCAAATTCACATTTCTCTGCCCTCATATTTCATATGCATTTTGTCTCATTTACCATTACACCTCCCCCCTTTTAATTCTATTGTTATTTCTTGCAAGCACTAATGCATCATTCTGTAACATTTAACACAGAGTATATGCTCCACAATCTTTGGGGACAATGGTGTTATCTTTGTGCATAGTGTTATCTATGCATTGAGAGTGTGGTGAACCTCATAGGGAGAGAAAAGGGAGCCTTGTGAATGAGATTATGCTACAACCATTCGAAATCCTACAACCTTGAAGAAGAAAACACCACCATCTCTAGTGAAGAATAAAGATTGTCACCATCTCTATTGTATCTGATTGTTGTAGCTTGACATCTCAAGCAAGGATTTGAAGAGTTAGTACATTCATTCTTTGCATGTTCCATTCCATGAGTCTATTTATGTGCATGGCTATGAATATATTGTAATGAATGTTTCATTTTTAAGATATTTGTAGACTCCCTCGATACCATAGTCATTGTTACCACAAAATATGGTGTGGATATCACCATTCATATATGTTCCATTTGTGTTGAATATTTTGATTGTGTTGTATTGGTGTATATTCTTGGCTTTTTCTTTGAGGGTCATTCTATTCATATATGTGTTGAACCATTTATATATATATATATATATATATAGATATAGATATATATATATATATATATATATATATATATATATATATATATATATATATATATATAGATATATATATATATGCATTAAATTGTTGTTGAGGGTCCCATTCATATATGTGTTGTATTCTATACTGAAGAATAGTGAGTTATATGGATTATAGTGTATACTAAAGAGTATTGAGTTATATTTTGGTTATACCATGCGCCTTTATGTTGTATCTGCAAGTTAATTTATACAGTTTGCGTTATTTTTTGAGTGATGATATTTTATCAAAGCATATGTTCAAGATAGATTCCAACATCAATTTTTTGGGGTTATTTTAATTAATTTTTTAAGACAAACTTGTATGATGGGTGTTTGTTGTTGTTTATAGAGAGATTATTTATCAAAGACTATTTCTACAAATATTTTGACTAACCAAGGCCTAGCTCAAAATTTTACAGCAATGCATTCTCTCATTTCCATATTTGGAGTAGTTCTCATTGGAAAAGATAACTATCAAGAATGGTCCAGAAAGATAAAGCATACCACCATTTTCAATGAATTACAGAAAGGTGTATGTGAAGGACAAATTCCAATAATGGAACTAGATTCCTCTTTCTTAGAAAACCAATTTTGACTATTGAAGAACTTAATATGGACAACGGAAAGTGTAATTTTAAAGAAAAGTTGTCATGTGCACAATAGGACAGGTCGACCCAAAAGAGAAATTGGACACCCATGGATGGCTATAAATACAAGTAAAGTGACCCTCATTTGGACATCATTATTGTCATTCTTATTTCTTTGGTTTGGCTCTCATAGTTATGAGATGGTTAATGGAAGTTCACTCACATAGGTCTGAAACAAAGATTTGAGATATAAAATAGCAAAACCCTAGCATGATCAGTGTGAATATGTTCTAGCACTTGTGACATGTTTGGTGTAACACTAGATGGGATAGTCTCAATTAGGCATGGTTGTTGATGAAGTTGGTTGAAATAGAATGAAAGAGAAAACGTTATATGGAAAATGGATAGTTATGACCCTTGAAGGTTTAGGATCACCTCCCATTGAAGGTAAGTACTTTTTCGATTTATGTTACTTCTTTATGTCTTTAATTTTGTTTAGATTTATTAATTTAACCATTGATTATACTTCTTGCATGTATATTTGAGTATTTGGATACTTCTAACCTCAAACGTGATAAATGGGTCCTTCTTGAGGATCATCTGAGGTGCACAAAAAATATATCTAGTGTAGGAAGAGAAGAGCTACAATTTCCCATGACAATCAAGTGATAAGGTATGCATAGTATATTGTTTCAACTACAATATTGGATTGCAAGGTAGGCCATAAGGCATGATGGGAATATCACCTTCATGAATGAATCATAAATGCATATGAAATTAAGTTTTATTTATGACACCTTTGGTATATTGGTGCACTTGATATTTGACAATTATCTTAAATTTTAGACATGATGGATTTCTTGATTTTATGAATCATTCTAGATACATTTTTTATATATATGGTCACTTGATACTATAGTTAAATGCTTGTAATAATCATGGTGACCTTGATGATGAAAGTGTAATAATAATATGGATACTCATGGTCTTCTTGTTGACCTTTTTTAGTTTTTGATAAGCTTAGAAAACACGAATGGATGCCCTGACTTCAAGTGATTATGATCCTTGAAGTATGATGACACACTAAACCTTGATGAAATTTTGATTTCATATTCATATGTGATGATAAATTACTTCATTCTAACATGTTATGACCATGATGGATATATTTTTTAGAACCTGATATAGTTTTATTTCATGATCGAAAAGTTTTGTTAATGCATGACAATATTATTATAGACACGATGATGCTTCAAATGATCATGACTGAAGTCGCTTCCCATTTAGAGGGAGAAAATTTTCATGATATTTTAACACCTATTATTATTTGAAAAGATGACACTTGACTATCAGAAGAAGGCTTAAGGGTGTGGTTATAAGCCTGCTAACTACACGAAAGAAGGCTTACGGGTGTGGTTATAAGCCCCCCGGCTGCGTGGAAAAAGGTTTACAGAAGTGGTTGTGCCTGTAGGACATCAAAATTGAAGCCTTATGCATGATATTAGGAGCGTACTAGGAGTAAGACAATCCTACAAATATGGAGAAGACAATAGAATGTTATATGAGAAGGGAAGTTTGAATGTTTAACTTACTATAAATAATTTGAATGTATTGAATAAACTTGTGTTTGCAAGGGACTGGAATATGCATATCAATATGTTATTTTGATTTGATCATTGAAGTTAATATATGATAGTATTTGATAACAATTGCAAGGGCTTGAAAATATTTGTCTTATTGGTTTAATATAGACCAAAAGTTGTGGAATTTTGACATGATGCTTGATAGTTCATAGATATGTTTTCCCTTATGGATTGATTGAATTCAGAGTGATAAAAAATTAGGATTTTGATTTGATAATTGATGATTTTCCTTTATGACAATGCTATGTTGGCATAGCGACTTTCAGTTACTAATATTGGTATTAAAAGTAATTATATATTGGCATCATTGGCTTTGGCACATTGGTTGAAGTATAAACATTTGTGATTCAGTATGCAATGATCTCACAATGAATGCATGAAACTTATATGCCTTATCCTTGATGTATAATGACATAAATAATTTGTATTATGATTATGTGGATGTCTTCATGGAGTCAGATATTTCTTAACAACAATTTGTTAATATGAAAAAAATATAAAGTCATAACTCAATATTTTGAAGTGAGCTCTACCTGACACTTGGTCTGAACAATTTGTCATAGTGATATTGGCAGAAACATTTATGACTTTGATATTAGTTTTGATTTGGCATCTAAGGCTTGGTAAGCTAACTTAGTTGATTTGATTGCACGATATTTATTTGTGTAAGGTTGATTATATTGTTTTGATAAATATAATGATGTAGATAGCATTGTATGGATTGAAGCAAGCTTCTCGGGCCTAGTATGTCCACATTGACAGTTACCTGGTGAGGCCATGAAGATGCGCTGATCCAAACCTCTACTTCAAAGTGGTCCAAGGAATGCCTTTCATTTTGGTTTAATATGTTGACGAGCTAAGGAGCCTCTGATCATAAAAATAAGAGGGAGTTGGTCTCTAAAGTTTAAAATGAAGAATCTTGGCATGTTGACGTTCGAAAAAGGAAAATATGTCATGAAGCTATTTGAGAGATTTTGGAAAATGGACATGCAAATCCTTGGACACTGTGATGGAATGGAATTTCAAGAAATTAAGAAGAGATATTGTTCAACCTGCCTTGGCAACCAACAACTGGTTGAAGCATTAACTTTTTGTGAGAACACCCATCTGGATATATGTTTTGTGAAGAATAACCTGAATCAATTCATCATTGACTCGCTTCGTACACATTGGGTTGCCTCCAAGCACATTTTGAGATAATAGCATGGGATGCTAAATTTTTGGTCTGAGATATTCTTTCTATGATATATGATTGCATGGATGTACTCATGTTGTTTGGGATTGTTGTTGATGAGATGAGTACATATGGGTGCCTCTTTAGGATGAGATCTGCCATGATATTTTGGATGAGAAGTTAGTAAGCATGACCGAGGGTGAGTATAATGTTGCTAGCATGGTTAGTTGTGAGCAAAGTTGAAGAAACTCTTTGGAGAACTATTTTGAATAGGTTTTGGATGTGACAGTGATACATTGCGATAATAAAGAGTGGGATCTAGTTCACAAAAATACCGTATATAGCTAGGATAGGGATATCCTCATATATTGAGACAATGTTGTTGTATAAGACAAGCTTATGCTTGTGGTTGCTGCCTACATGAGAGACAGGATGAATCAGGTATCATTTTGTGATATATATTTGTTCTAATATAATATTTTATTTTTTGTCCTGCATGAATAGGAGACCACTACTATTGAGGCATTATGAATGAACTCTTTAGCTTTGTTTAAGTCGGTACTATATATGAGCACATTGATATTTTTTTTATCAACAGAGAGCATGGCTAATCAAGGACACTAAGCTAGCTCTTCCCCTTCTCTGAGCTCCTTGGGTTATGAATTGAGATGTATGGCTCTTAGGGTTGAGGGATCTCTGGGAAATAGGGTATCACCCCTATTTGTTACACATAGGGTGAAATATGTTGCTCCCCTATGTTGGTATATGTAGAGTATACCCAAGTTGGTATCATACCCACAAGCCGGGCTTATTGGAATTGTCACTCCCTGTCTTGCCAATTAGTTGAGAGAGAGGTTGAGGGTCTTGATCCTTACCTTTGGTAATCAGATATCTCACCCAAGTTGATTATGATGAAGGTTTTCTACCACATGACTCCTTAAGGTCATTGTTGGTAATATCAATAATAAATAGGATGGTTGTGATCCTTACCTCGTATACGAAATGGTATCTCACCCATTTATTGCACAATAGGATGGTTATGATCCTTGCTTGGTAAGTTGTATCTTGCCTATTGTTCAATGAGGTGACTTAGGGTGAGAGTGTCCCATAGGACCTTTCCAACTGTCATAGACATGAGGTGAGATTGTCCTATAGGACCTTCCTCATTATCATTGTATTTTGGGTTGAGATGCACTCCCCGATGTGGTTCTAGGTTCAACAGAGCTCCTTGATGATAAACTCTTTGATGTTTCTTAGATAGTAGCATTAGGCTCCCCACTGGCAGTGATTTTGGGTGGTAGAAGTGGCTCCTCAATGAATAGAGGGTGGTAACTTAGGCTCCCCTCCGATGTCAAATTCTTCTTCTTTTAGATTCGAGAATGTTCAAGGTATGAGCACAGACAATCAAGCGATAAGAAGTAATAAACAAAGATCAACAGAGATGAGCAGTGATGACATTTGATGACAAGATACTTGAGATAGGATATGATTTGGTGATAGGATAGTTGTGATGATTATGTGATGCAATTGGAATTTCTCCCTAGCTAATAGGGAGTGTTAACTTGGAAGCTCAATTACAAATTCCAATCAGGGGACTAGATTCCCCTTTTCAAGAGGACCAATTTTGACTATTGAATCACTCAATTTGGACAAGGGAAAGTGTATTATGGAAGAAAAACATTCATGTACTCAAGAGGACTAGTCGACCCAAAAGAGAAATTGAACACCCATGGATGGATATAAATACAAGTTAAGTGACCCTAATTTGGACATCATTGTGATCATTCTTCTTTCTTTGGTTTGGTTCGCACATGTCTGAGATGGTTCACGGAAGTTCACTCACACAAGTTTTGAAATTACAAGATCTCATGATCACACTAGATATGAGCATGCTGATATGTTTTTGACCTACAAAGAGAATGACTAATCGAGGACACTGAGCTAGCTCTTCCCCCCGTCTAAGATCCTAGGGTTGAGGGATCTCTAGACAATAGGGTATCACCCCTATTTGTTACCCATAAGGTGGAATATGTTGCTTCCCTATGTTGGTATATGAAGACTATACCCCAGTTGGCATCATACCCAAAAGTCAAACTTGTTGGGATTGTCGCTCCCTGTCTTGCCAACGGGTTGAGAGAGAGCTTGAGGGTATATGATCCTTACCTTTGGTAAGTTGGGTATCTCACCCAAGTTGATTATGATGAAGGTGTTCTACCATATGACTCCTCAAGGTCATTATTGGGAAGATAAACAAGAAATGTGATGGTTGTGATCCTTACCTTGTATAGCAAGTGGTATCTCACCCATTGATTGCAGAATGGGATGGTTGTGATCCTTTCTTGGTAAGTTGTATCTCACCTATTGTTCGGTGAGATGAGTTGGGGTGAGAATTTCCCATAGGACCTTCCCCACTTTCATAAACATGAGGTGAGAGTGTCCCATATGACCTTGCTCATTGTCATTAAATTTTGGGTTGATATGTGCTCCCCGATGTGATTGCAAGTTTAGAAGGGCTCCTTGATGATAAGCTCTTTGTTGTTTCTAGGGTACTAGCATTGAACTCCCCACTGGCAGTTATTCTTGGTGGTAGTAATGGCTCCCCGATGAATAGATGTTGGCAACTTAGGCTCCCATCCGATGTCAAATTATTAGTCTTTTAAATTTGAGAATGCTCAACATATGAGCAGAGATAATCAAGGGATAAGCATGGATAAACAAATATGAGTAGAGATGAGTAGTGGTGACATTTGATGATGAGATACTTGAAATAGGATATGATTTGGTGACAAGATACTTGCGATGATTACATCATGCAATTGGAATTTCTCCCTTGTTGAGAGGGAGTGTTAATTTGGCAACTGAATGACAAATTCCAATCATGGGACTACATTCCTCTTTTCAAGAGGAGCAATTTTGACTATTGAAACAGTGAATTTGGATAAGGGAGATTGTATTTTTGAAGAAAAGTCATCATGTGCACAAAAGGATAGGTTGACTAAAAAGAGAAATTGGACACCCATAGATGGCTATAAAAACAAGTGAAGTGACCCTCATTTGGACATCATCATGATAATTTTTCTTTCTTTGGTTTGGTTCACACATGTCTGAGATGGTTCAGGGAAGTTCTCTAGCACATGTATGAAATTTTAAGATTTGAAGCTCCCATGTGATATCTAGGGTTTTGGTTCCCAGCTGAAGGAATGCTATAGGGTATTTTTGGTCACAACCGCATGCATGTAGGCTCATGCATGCTATTGGAGGGCTTCAACAACACACACATACATTCCCTACATGAAGTTGGAAACCAGGGTTTGAATTTTTGTAATTGATTTCATAATTTTTCAGTTGATTGCAGAGTTCAACAGTTGACCGTGGGCTTCTAAATTAGGATTTTGAATCGGTAGCTGACCACAACATTCTGGTTCAGCTATTGGACATGGTTTAGTTAATTTTTGCTGGATAGTCTTGTGGATAAAGGAATAGATCATTGTACTTTGTTTTGTTGAATCATTTAATGACAATTTAATAATAAGAAGAATTTGAAAGAGTTTTCCCCATAGTAAGCTTTTCCCGAATCTTTGACCAATCCTTATATCTCTACGTGCAAATGTTTTTTTTTTCTATTATTCCTTTATATTTTGTTGCATTAATGATGATATTTTTCTTTCTATAATAACATATGTAACTAAATAATGTTATGATGTAACTAAATAATGTTATGATTCTAATTGATGCTATAATGTTGTGAGGTGAATTCAATAAATGAATGATGAAATATAATTATCTAAAACAAAAAAATATAAGCTAAGAAAAAAAAAATAAAAAATAAAAAAACCTTGAAGCAAGGAGGAAAGTCTCCTCATACACATAACTATGCATACCCTTCTCATAAGTACCATCCCGCATTAAGTGTGGGCCTCGTGAGACCCCGCAAAGCAACGTGCTTTCGTGTTTCGTGGACTCTTGGTCGTAATATACTTCCATGGAAATAATATTTGATTGATACGTTTTTCTTATTGATTTTATATTATATATTTATGAGTGTCATATAAGGTATGACATAAAAAGAAAACCGAGAATTGACTTTTTCCTGACAAAGTTAAAATTCTTAATATTAGAAATAATTTTATTGAACATTTGTTAATCGATAATCACTTCCACTCAAATTTATGGAGAAACATTAATGATTACATAACATTCGAGTTACCACATGATAGATCTGAAGACCTCACAAGCAATATCCTTAAAGAGTGTATTTTTGTATTGTATTGCTTAAATGCAATTTAGTATATTATGGAAGAGGAAAGAATTTAAAATAAAAAATAAATGATGATAATGAATTTTAAAATAGGATGGTGGGCTTATCCGAATGCCAAATAATAAATAGGGAAGAGTATATTTATTAATTAGCAGTATAATAAATTGGTATAATATATATATATATATATATATATATATATATATATTTTGAATTTTATTTAAAATTTAGTGAAAATTTGTTGAATTTATAGATTTCAATTTTTAGCCGTTAAATATATATAAGTCATATAAGTCAAGAGTATAATTTATTTAGAGTTTTGAATATGTTTATGTATGTTTAAATACATTTTAAACTGATTTGTTGGGGCGGGCTTTCTCCTTGCTTGCTTTGAGAGTTGTTTCCTTCTTCCTTGATTTCTTGCGACTCAGAGTTTTCTCTAGAAAATTCTTCTTTGATGACAGTGTAGTGTTCTTTTTGTGCTCCTTCCCACCATGTAGATCTGTGGTGGTTTTTTCTAGCAAAATTTTTCTCAGAGGCTTTTGGGCAATTTTTGGCTAGATGCCCCGTCTCAAAGCACGATCGACATCTGAAGAGGACACTTTCATAATCAAGCTTTTGGTTCCACACATAGTCTTTACTTGTTAGGTTTATTTCAGCTGGGAATCCGGCGCTGAAATCCATTTCCACACAGATGCGTGCATAGGTGGTTCTGGCATATTCCTCTGTTTCTGGGCACCTGCAGTAAAATTTCCCAATTGCATTTCCGATGGCTTTTAGCGAGGAGAGATTCCAGAGATGCAAGGGTAGGCTTGGCAATCTCACCCAAACTGGTGCTGAGGTTATCACTGCTGTAGAGGGATCGAATGATGGGTTCCATGGCTTCATGAATAGGCCTGATTTTTCCCAAAACCAAGGGCCAGAATCTAGAATACATTGTCTGCTTTCAGGATTTTCAAAATCTACAATAAAGAAACCTCTAGCACAGGGGTAGATATTAATTTCATCAGAAATGATAGGCTTCCATACCTCCGAGATCCAATTGTGGAGTAAGATCAGCCGCGGCCAAAAACCATTGAACCGGCAAATTAGGGCACTTTCGGAGAACTTCAAAGCTTCATCGAGTGAGTCCTGGACCACTTGGATAGTGGGAGCTGGGGCTTCACTCACGATATGGGCAGGAGATTGCCCTCCAGAGGCGGATGAGCCACCAGTTATTTTTGCGAAGCTCGGGGCCATATTTTACGCAGATCTGCACCAGATCGAAAGCCAAACCGCAGATCTGCACCAGATCGAAAGCCAAACCGCAGATCTGAAGAGATACGATCCGCAGCTCAAACCGCAGATCTGAAGAGATAAATACCCAAGTTTAAATGGTGTGCCCTTTATAAGATAAATCAAAAAATACCGCAGATCTGAGGAGATCTAACACCGCCGCAGAGCTGAGATATCGCAAGGAGCTGCGCAGATCTGAAGAGATAAATCAAAAATACCCAAGCATTCGGAGCTGCCGTGAGGAGATAAATACCCAAGTTTAAATGGTGTGCTCTTTATAAGATAAATCAAAAATACCGCAGATCTGAAGAGATCTAACACCGCCGCAGAGCTGAGATATCGCAAGGAGCTGCGCAGATCTGAAGAGATAAATCAAAAATACCCAAGCATTCCTATTTATGTGTCATTTGTTCCCATGAATCTGAAGATCTGAAGACCGCATATACTTTAGACCCCACCGCAAAAGACCGAAGATCTGAAGATCTGAAGATGTAGAAGACCGAAGATCTGAAAATCTGAAGATCAGAAGAGATTTCTCAAATGCCGCAAAGATATTACATTCCAGGGTTTCTGTGGTTATGAAGATCGGCGTTGAAGACCGCAAGAAGACCGAAGATCTGAAGACTGAATATACTTTAGACCCCTCCGCAAAAGACTGAAGATCCGAAGATCATTGATCTCGCGGTCGGTCAAGGGAATGACCAATTGATGGAGACCACATTAATGATTAGACGCAATATTCGTTGGATGAAGAACGACGTGATGGATTTATTTCTTACGAACGACATTGAAGTAATAAATATTAATAATTCTTAAAAAAAATATATTACTTAATTTTATTTAAAAATATAAAATATATATATATCTATATATATATATATGAAGAGTTTCTAAAATATAAGCTAAATAGATTTTCTTTTTGTAGATGTGGATGGAGGTGAAAAGAATCAAATATTTATTGAAAAAATACGTAAACTTTTAACTTTATTGTCATTCTTGAATATTTCAAAATTTTGATGAAAATGAATTATATTTCTATCAAAATTCTAAAATATTCAACCATCTGCAATTAAAATAACCAAATTCAAAAAAAACAAGCAACTCCAACTAAAAAAGTGTACCAAATGTTCGTATATACATTTTGACTTCTAACAACTCAAGAGTAATATAATTTACAAAAATAAATGATGGTGGTTCGTCTATTGACTCCGAATTATAAGTTTAAGGGTTGAACATAACAGTCATGTATGTCATTCCCCTTCCCTCATTCAACTTATGAACAGTTTGGTAATTTAATTAACCTTAAATTACTTACATAAATTATCGTCCAAGGCTAGTAAGCTGATGAAGTGTAAGTGTAATGTATATACTAGAAGTCTTTGATTATTCACACCAATTCTAAATTAAGTTGAGTTGTCGAAATATAAATTCTAAATAAAGTTATTGAAATGCACATGAGCAAAGAAAGTATTCCTAGAAAATAAAAGAATTGTGCACCCTTTTACTGAAGACTACTTATGGAAAATCTCACAACTCTGCATATATGTAAATCAATCCCACACTTATTGTAAATGAAAATTAATTGCACTCTTATAAAAAAATGTATCTAATTATGAAATCCACACAACTAATAAAAATCTAAGACTTATAAATCAATCTCACACTTGTAAAATGAAATTCAATTAATAAAACACACACACTCTGCTATATATTTGAAATATGCTTTGTAAGAATCAACTCATCTATCAATATAACACACTCTTGAATGAAGAACCAAAAGAAATTGAATCTCTGCTTAAATATGTTCACACTTGGTCATTACTTATAAATCACTCATGCTTGAAATATAACCTACAAACGAATCCTCTGTTTTATGAAATATAGTTTTAATCTAAGTACAAACTCACTATTGCTATCAATATTGTTGAGATTAATTCATGTGCATCTATAAAGAAAGAGATGATTAGTAAAACAATCTTAATTTGAATATGAAAGAAATTAAAAACACATCCACTCAATTGAACATAACGGAAAGCTTATGAAATTATACAGAAACTATATCTATTGAAAACAAACAAAAACCCTTACTGCTCAAGGGGGCCCTCCATGAGAAGCAGGTAAGCACACTATTAATCAAATAGTCAACATAGGCATGGAAATGAAAAAGTTATTCATAAAATGAGTATTAAAAATGGAGTTTTAAGTCTTCACTGTTGCATACAAATCACTGTGTTTTTGTTTGTTGCGAGGTATTTTTATAAAGGTTGTATCGTTAAACGTTCAGAGCTCTATGCCTAACCTTGTTAACAAAATACTAAGATAAACTATGAAAAGATAACATAACAAAATTCACTCACAATTTTCTATTAACAAAGAAAATTGTGAGGCGTATATCGCATTCCTTGTTCACCTGTTATAGATGATAGAGGTGACTTTATCCTTGACCACGTAACTGGAAGCTTCTTTTATCAATCTGGTTCATGAAGGTAGGAGGGAATCAATGTGTCCATTGATCACCACCTTTCCATATATTTCTGTCTCCAGCTGGCACCATGGAACCTATCAAACCATTGACTTGGCTGTAGAATTAGACATTAGTTGCAAAATCATCCCAATTCGATACCTAAGGCAAATATTAGACTAATAATAAAGAAAATTATAAACTTATGAAATACAAGACAATTATATACCTTCCACGCCATAAATCTTGTGACTTGATGCCCATTAGTGATTATGATGGTCAAAGAAGAATAAAATAGGTGAAAAAGGGTGTCAAAAAGAAGCAAAGGGTGAAACAACTTAAGATATATTCTCATATGAGTATCCTTTATATGAAAATACAATGTCAAAGAACTCTACCACCACCAGGGGCATAGATAAGAGATTCTATTGCATCAACAATTACAGTTTAATAATATTTAGGTTATTGTACAAAGGAATTATAACTGTTGGGTTAACTTCGGATGATGTTTCTTATAGAATGCTTTCAATTTTACACTCATTTTTTGTCAACCCTTTTTTTTAATTACGTCACATAGATAGCTATATTTAGGGGTTTGGAGAAAATGTTGGGGTAACATGTACTCCTTTCTTGAGATAAATGTGTATAACTGGCCTACATTATACAAAGTTAATATTTATGAAGAGGATTTTTTTTTTTTGAGAGAGAGAGAAGATGGCTCTTAGGATTTCTTATTAAATTAAATTATATTATATGATCCATAATGTTCTTTTCTGGGCTACTTTATCTTTTTATTGTTTACGATTTTCTTTGTAGAATAAATAAATGTTTAATTATCTCGAGGTACTCTATAACCCAATATAAATAAAATATTGTAGTGGTGTAAATGTTTATAACATTTACTCAAATAACATAAATATGAAAATATTTAGTTATTAAAAAATACAAAGTTTACTTAAAAAAACATAATTATATATAACTAGCACAGCCACATTCATAAATGTGGTTGATAAACACCGAAGACTTATATCAATCACATGCACAACCACATTAAAAGTTAATGTTAAAAATAAAATTGAATATTAATATAAAATTTAATAATAATAATTAAATTTAAAGTTTAATATTAATATTAAACTTAAGTTTAATATTAATCTTAATATGAATAAAATTAAAGTTTAAGTTTAATATTAATATTAAGTTAAAGTTAAAGTTTAATACTAATATTAAAGTTAAAGTTTCATATTAATATTAAAATAAAGTTTAATAATTAATAAAACATATTATTGATAAAAAATAATAAAATTTTAATTTTAATATTAAAGGTTAATATTAATAAATATATGTAATTAAACCATAGGATTAATATTATAAATCATATCAATATTATTATACGTTAGGAATATAAACATACATATTAATAAACCCAAGCAATTGATATTAAAAACCCAATGCAGTAATAAACCTAAAGGATTAGTACTAAAAACGAAAGGGAATAATATTAAAACTAGGGAATTAATGTTGTAAACCCAAGGCATATAAACCCTAAGATAAATGTTATAAACCCTAAAACAAACATGGTTGATGGTGGTTAACCATGCTTGATTTTCATATGTAGACAATCTTTGCCACAAATGTGACATTGGACCATAATTGACCATGTTTGGTATTTATATTGATAGAATTTTTGTCACAATGCAACATTGTACCATGGTCGAAAATGGTTGGTTTTCATATTGAGACAATTTTTGTCACATTGTGACGTTGGACCATGAATGACCATGATTGACCATAGTTGACCATGTCTAATTTTCATATTGAGACAAACTTTGTCACAATGTGATGTTGGACCATGGTTGACCATGTTTGATTTTCATATTGAGACAATCTTTGTCACAATACGGCGTTGGACCATGATTGACCATGGTTTATTTCCATATTGAGACCATCTTCTTCACTATGAGATGTTGGACCATGGTTGACCATGGTTGATTTTCATATTGAGACAATCTTTGACACAATGCAAGGTTGGATCATGGTTGACCATGCTTGACCATGGTTGATTTTCATATTGAGAGAATCTTTGTCGCAATGTGATATTGAACCATGTTTGACCATGATCGACGATGGTTGATTGTTGGTTTCAGAGGGCCTAACCTAGGTTCAGCGTTAATTAGCCAAACAAATCCCTACACTACTGGCCCTTTCAGCATCAGTCAGCGGAGTGCGGACTGAAGTCTCACCTGAAGCAGTATGGGGGGATGTTGGAACCAAGTTTACGCACCCTAAGATGGTCATGATGTTAGCTTATTCCTCTTATTCCTGCCTTTGCGTAGGTCACTTAGCTCTAGGGTTTGCCAGATGAGCTCTCCATTCCGCCCTTCAAAACCTCCACGAAAGGGCACAATCGACCTTCGTGTAGCTCTAACCTACAGCTCAGGTACTTTCGCATTGTTATGACAGTGTACTGTGCAGATTGCCCAAATAAGTATAAGTGTTTAATTATCTCCTTAGATAATCACCGTTAGTACCGCGTAAACAGATATCCTTAATTATGTTTAGTTGTCTAATGTAATTGCATTCATTCGCACATCATATAAGCCAGATAAAGAAAATTCATACATAAAATAACAAGATGCATTAACAAGAACAAAGGCACATGAATTGCAGAATATTTCTCTTTATTGATATCTTCCAAGTGATTATAGACTCTATCCACCCTGCACACATAGTTGCAGGGGTCTGCGCACTCAGCTACGGACTTCCACCCTAGGCCTGTGCGCACTCAGCTGCAGATTCTCTCCTTCACTGCGACCCAAGACTTAGACTTCTTACTTCAGAGCTACGACTCTCTTACATGATTTATTACTCTAACTACTTAGAGCTTAGCTCTTCTTATATAATCGCATGGTCCACGGACCATGGGTAAATCTCTTACACCTGACTTTATTTTACAAAAGTAAGGGCAGACAACCCTTTATGGCTTATGACACCTTCACACTCCGCGACCACAAAATGTTGATTCTTTACAATTTTATTACAAAATTTGACTCAAACATGGGCTTTTACCCCAAAACTGTCCTTGGGGGATCTCATTCCCAACAAGCCCCCAGCACAAACATCGTGACTCGTCCTCGAGTCACTTGGTAGGCACGAAGATCTTTGCATGAAGCCCTTCCAGCTCAACTCGTATGACCGTAACCTCGGTCATGCACTAAGCTACCACTTGCTTTGCGTCTTCCATTGTCTACTTGGTCATTACTCCTGTGCTATCAACCTGAAGCTTTTGTTGCATTGCTTGTAGAGTCGCAAGCTTGCCTTCAATAGATCCTATCACTGTGTAAGCCTCCTTCAGCTAGGGCTTCATCCTTGCCTTTAGCACTGCTTCCTTGTTTAGCGCGATGTCCACCTATTCCATCAGCATCTTGGCCTCCGACAGCTTGGCTAGTCTCTGTGTTAGTGCGACGGTTCGCACTGTGCCCTTAACCTCATCATAGCGCTGTTGTAGCTCGTGCAATTCTATCTCTAGCCTCTACATATTGATCTAGGTGGATGTTGGTGGCCACCCACCTATCCCATTTGGACCCCCACAATTGTCTCTTTTAGTTTTTTCAGTTTCCTAAATTGTAGCACAATTTACTATTTTTAGCGGTTTTTCGGGTCCTAAACTTCTGGAGCCGTTTTGAGGCCCTAAACGACATTTTTTGGGAAATCTGGGGGGTCCATGGATTGATGTTTCCCTTCCCAAAGTTGTATTGCTCGAATAGATCTTTCCAACAAGCTATTGTATGTGTCAAATGGAGATTGTATGCCAAAGTTACGACCCCAGGAAATTGAGGTACCAATTTACCCAAACGGGGCCCACAATTTGGCGTTTCATCTTCTAGGGTTAGGTTTTGGAATGTTAAGGGTTTTCCATTATTTCTCAAAAATAAATAGGCCTTCGAGCCTCATTGTAACACAGTTCAGAGGTATGTAGCTGCCACATCTCTTCTCAAAGATAAGCTACCATCGCTCTAGCTGGTTTATTTCCAACTCTGTTTGTAAGCATATTTCAGTATTTTACATTAATGAAATGAAGTATTACTTCCACTGCATCTCTATGTTTATGGTTATCTCTGTAATTTTTTGCGCTCCTATTTAAATCTGGATCAGTGGTATCAGAGCGGTCTTCTTTTTCTCTGTTTTTCTTTGCATGTCCCCAGCGAGGTCGGGATATAAGGAGTTGGGGCTTGAATTGGTCGAACCTTTGCAAGACCAGCCTCGCAAATCCCGACAGCCTCCATGGTGGATGAGAAGAAAGATGAGGGGGCAGGAGATTCTATCAAAATCTTGCTCGAAGAAGCCCTTGAGTGGTAAAGGAATGCAATGATAGATATCTTTGCACAGATCCTTCAGTGGCTACCCAGAGGCAACGCATCAGCTTCCAACAGCTACACTAGAAATGCCACACCATTTAAGGTACAAGTTAATTTCGAAATCCCCATATTTGAGGGTCAAATAGATGCGGATGCTGTAGATAAAAGGTTAAATCTGCTAGAAGGGTATTTTACTGTTCATGAAATTTTGAGTCGGGAAAATATTGTTTTCACTCTTCTCAAAGTAGCCCCCCACGTCAAGGATTGGTGGGAAGCCTACTGTGAGTAGAAGAATGATAGCACAGACTCACTATTTTCAGCTGCGCCCACTTGGGATTCATTCCGGGATGCCATCAAGGAGCAATACTACCCTATCAAAAGCTATGAGGACAAATACATAAAGTGGACCACACTGCGGCAGGGAAGGGACCAAGATGTGCCAAAGTTCACAAACATTTTTCATACCCTTCGCACACAGTTGGGTATCAAATATTCTGATCTACACCTGGTACTCAAATACTGCGACTGCCTACAAAAATACATCCAGGAAGAGATGGAGTTCTTGAACATCTCCTTGCTTGGCACAACGTACCAATACGCTGTCAAAATTGAGCAAAAGTTCAAACAAAAGAAGCGAGACTTTGGATCTGCAAATTCGAAGACCAGAGGACAAAGCTAAGGCGGGGTGACCCAAGACAACCTGTCGAAGCCGCAAGAAAAGAACAACATCATGAAGTCGAAGAAGGACACAGGAAAGTGGTGTGAGTTCCACAAGAGTCCCACTCATAACAAAAGTGAGTGTCAGACCAAGTAGTCGCTGGTGGCCGAGTTGAAGGCTTCCGAATCAGATGCATGTTCCGACCGTGAGCTAGAACCTGACAAGGGGAATGGCAAAGGGAAGCAGATCATTGATGCGAATCCTAATGCCACTGCTGCCACTGCCAAGATCCAAAAAAATCAGTGCAAAAATCCAGAGGAAGGGGAGCGTCTTTTCCACTCACAGATGTGGGTGAAGGGTTCACCGTTGCAATTCATTGTCGACAGTGGCAGCCAAAAGAACCTCATTTCAGCAGAGGTTGTGAAGTGGTTGGGCCTACCGACTACACCACACCCACAGCCATACAATATCGAGTGGCTTCACAAAGGACGAGATCTC
Organism: Pinus tabuliformis; assembly: GCA_031772625.1. Taxonomy (NCBI): domain Eukaryota; kingdom Viridiplantae; phylum Streptophyta; class Pinopsida; order Pinales; family Pinaceae; genus Pinus; species Pinus tabuliformis. The sequence goes on from CM062807.1 coordinate 101,868,628, forward strand.
AAAGTTCACCAGCAGTGCTGCCTTCCCTACAACATCAAGCCCTTCACAGATGAGGTATTGTGTGATGTTACCCCTTTGGATGTTTGTGATGTATTATTAGGCCAACCATACTTATGGAGGTGACATGCTGTGTATGAGTCAAGGCCTCGTGCTGTCATTATTTCTTTGTGTAATTCATTATATAGGATACCGGAGGTAGCCCCACCTACTGCCACCTCTTTAATCATTGCCAAGAAAGGCAGCAAGCTCATCTCCCAGACCAGGAAATTCATTTGTCTGGTTCTCTCCCAAAGTAAGGGGAAGATCGTCACCATGACCCCCGCAAAGGGTTCCTCCACGCAACAGCAACAACAAAGGGATACGGTCATGACAGAATAAAAGAACAACTTCTCCTCACCCACAGGGGTACCACACAAGTTTTAGGTGGGTGATAAAGTTTGGTTACATCTGCAGAAAGAACACCTTACAAGGGCCCATCAGAAACTCAGACCACTCCGACATGGTCCTTACACCCGTACCAAGGCTTTGGGAAAAAATTCTTTGGAGCACAACATTCCTCCATTCCTTCACCTGCACCAAGCATTCAATGTGGACCATCATCGACCATGCTTCCCACCGTTACTGGACACATCCGAGATTGCAAAACAGCTCACCAGGGACCAAGTTCAGCAGATGGAGGAACTCAACGCAATGGGGACCATTGCTTCCTAAGGGGGGGAGGAATGATCCAGGTGGATATTGGTGGCCACCCACCTATCCCATGTGGACCCCCACAACTGTCTCTTTCAATTTTTTTCAGTTTCCTAAATTGTAGCACAATTTACTATTTTTAGCAGTTTTTCGGGGCCTGAACTTCCAGAGCCGTTTTTAGGCCCTAAACGACGTTTTTTGGGAAATATGGAGGCAACATGGAACCATGGACCCATGTTAGCCTTCCCAAAGTTGTAGTGCTTGGATAGATCTTTCTAACGAGCTATTGTACGCGTCAAATGGAGATCGTATTCCAAGGCTACGACCCCAGGAAATTGAGGTACCAATTTATCCAAACGGGGCCCACAATTTGGCGTTTCATCTTCTAGGGTTAGGTTTTGGAATGTTAAGGGTTTTCCATTGTTCTCAACAATAAATAGGCCTTCGAGCCTCATTGTAACATAGTTCAGAGACATTTAGCCACAACATCTCTTCTTAGAGATAAGCTACCATCGCTCTAGCTGGTTTATTTCCAACTCTGTTTGTAAGCATATTTCAGTATTTTACATTAATGAAATGAAGTATTATTTCTGCTACATCTCTGTGTTTATGGTTATATCTGTAATTTTTTGTGTTCCTATTTAAATCCGGATCACATATTGGGGTCTTCTTACAAGTTGGTTAGGACCTTAAATGACTGTTCAAACAATTGCATGCAGTCTGTTATTGCACTATCCACCACTGCTGCTGCTTCTGTGACATTGATCGCCCATTGTTCCTTCACTTCTGGTGGAGTTGAAGGCTGGGCCCTCAACTGTAACTCTGTAATTTGCAGGTTCAACTCCAACTGAACCCGCACCATCTCAGTTCGAGTGTCGTGCACCCATGTGGCCAACTTGCGGATGCGGACCTTGACCAGCTCCTCCGGAATGGCTAGCTTTGGGACCATTCAGCATGCCTCCTCAACGACCTGCCTAATCCACTTGCTCTGATTGGTCATCTTAGTCTCATCAACGATGGCAACATTTCTATGTAGGTCCATCTGCTCGTTGTTGATCCGTTGTTCATTAATCACTTGGAGGGCACAGTGCTCTTCGGCCCTTAGTTCTGCAATTACTCCATCCTGCAAGAGGTGGAGTGCTTCACACAGAGCGCTTCTAGGTACAAATGTACTCCCTTTAGCACACTGATAGTGGGCATGTCAGCCTCATTTTCTATGGTCAGTCCTCCATCAGGTAGAACTATCGCACTGGAAGCCTTCACGTGTAGCATATCTGTATCCTCTAAAGTGTCGATAGCCAAGGTGGTAGATATCGTGCCAGCTTGCAACACGTGGGTCTGCAACTCTTGTAACCCTATCTAGATGGCCCCTAGGATGATCTACTACCACTGATCAAATTGTTGCAGGGCCTCCGCAGTGACATCCCTGACTGTGTCACCAATATCATGTAAATCGCCCTCTGTTAATGTGATGGGGTCCAGTGAGGTCTTGGTCGCCTTTGATTTCTTCTTGGACCCTCCCTTCTCCAACTCCCTTGGGCACTTGATGTGGGTGGACGTCTCCTGAGGGCCTGTGCCATGTTGTTCTCTTCCTTCTGCTGTTTCAGGTGAAGGCGACCTCGCGCCTTTGTCAGATCCCTACTTTGTCCCACCTGTCTACTTTCATGTCTGCTGCGCGGCCTCACGCTCCGCCTGGGCCTTATCAACAACCTCCTTTTTCCGCTTCTCATCCAGCTGTGCCATCTTAAGCTTGGCCTCCTCCTTCTTCTTCTGCACAGCAGACTTACTCCCACCCACCACCAAGTCTGTGGTAGTGCACCACTCTGTCAGCCATTGATCTAGCACCGCATTAATGGCATCATTTGTTGCCAGATAAGGAAAGTCGTACCATTTTTGAACAACGTCCTTCCACGCCCTAATGGATACTCGATGGAATTCAAATTTGAATTCAACATAGCCCTATAGGTTGGCATACACCATTGGCGACAATCGAGGCTTGCGATTGATGCCCATTCGGATGTTCATCTCCATCAAGATCCAAAAGATCTTGCTATCCCTGACTAGTTGTGTGTCCTTGGTTGCCCACAATGAAGTGTACTTCACTACTTCTAGGAGGTTTGGCATGACCAAAGGGAACTGGCTTTCCTCTGGCAACTCCCACGCTACCAGCGCAATTGATAGCAAGAGCCATGTGTAGTGGAATGTCTTCGTGAGCTCTTGTGCTTCGCAACAGTTCACTAGGAACTCTCCACGAAGGTAGTCTGACCAGTTGAGATGGATTCCTTCAGTGCACTATGTTGCAAGCGTGATGACAGATGCCGACACCTCATCGACGCGAAGCTTCCTCATCACTTTCCTTGCAAAGATTTGTGGCAACCTTCACAGTGGAGTCGCAGATGCTGGATAGAGCGTACCCGCGTGACTTCTTTACCAGTTTAAGGTTTTATTTCATTGATTGTGCGAGAGCCTCCTCACCACCTTTTCTGCCAAATATCATGGCTGAATTCTCTCCTATATATGGCAGTTGCATGATCCGGTGAATCAACCTATTTGTGATGGGTATCGACACCTCTAGCCACATACACCCATCATGCACTAAGAATAGTAGTTGCTTGATGACCAAAATTGTCACTGGGGTGCGGTTGTAGTGGGCACCCAGAGCAGGTTGCGCAACCTTGTTCTTTCTACTCCCTTGAGCCACCTCTGCGGCTCCAATGGAGTCATTCCTGTATTCGTATCAATGATGAGGTGCATCAGCTACTCAGTCGCTAGGTGTGGGAACTTCTCATGATCCACCAAGTCCCAATCTTCAAGTTTTAGCAGCGGCACTCGTGCCAAGCATGAACTGTCGAAAACAATTTCGTCTAGCAGCATAGGGGTTTGTAGGGGAGTCTTGCTCTCATCGATGTCCTTTGGTATCTTGGTCTTAGGTTTGCGTAGAGGGACATACTTTGACATTCGAGTAATAGGGTCCACCCCCTGTGCTTCAACCTCCTCCACTTCAGCTCCCACATCCTCATCGTCCATTGGGATGTCTTCAATATCTTCCTCCTCTAGTTCTAAGTTTATGGCCTTGCCTTTCTCCTATGCAGTGGGATTTTGTGGCTTTCTTCTTGGCGATGCACGCACTGGCAAGACAGGCTAATTGCCCTTCTTTTCCTTCACAGTTTCCTTAGTTGGGGTCGGCTTTGGTCTCAGCGTCCTCGGTGGTTTAGGGACCTCTACCAATACTTCGACCACTTCCAGAGCAACTACTTCTGCCACTATTTCCATTTCCTGTGCTGTCTCCTCTACTACTGTCTCGGTATTTATAATTTCTGCGGGTGCTGACATAACTCTTTCTAACAGTGCTCGTGATGTCTCCGGCAAGTTTGCAAATGTGAGAGTCTCTTTGAAAGCCTCGAAGAATTCTCAGTTCATGGGTGCCTGAGAGCTCAACAACTTAATTCTCAAAATGCCAAGTGTTTCTCGCTAAACAACCACTTATAATTTATAGGGTATTTTGAATTCAAATCCGACCGTTCCCCAAAAATTCGGTCATTAATACCAGATTTGCGGTAGATTTTCACTGATCTAAGCCATAAATTTCATCTTAAATTCGGCTACCTACTCCATTTGGCTGCACTTCTGTCGTCAAATCATGAATAGTGACTTTAATGCTCACTTTTTGGCCGACATGCATGATTTCTCCCTAGGAAGCGTAGCTCCCTCCACGTTGTCATAGACTGTGTGACACTTCCTTGCTTCGCACAAACCTCCAATCGCACAGCTCCCCAACTCGGCCAGTGTAGTTTATAGTCCGAGGGCTCCTTTCAACTGCCTAGAGCACTAAGACTATGCTACCTTCATCTAGTCACATGGTTAGACCACCGGTGTATGGCTTAAAGCAACTGCCATTCACCTTTCCTGGGAAGGGTTATCCATTCAGTTTGACCAGCTGAACCACTCCTCCGTCGGTAATTTCCTTAATAACATAGGGCCCTAACCAGTGCATTCTGAATTTTCCTAGAAATTTAGCAAATCTACTATCATATAACAAAACCATGTTATTTACCTTAAAGGTGCGCAACTTAATGTGTCGATCATGCCATGCCTTTTTGCGCCGCTTTTGGACCTATTGGTGAAATCCAGTTAGAAATATTTCTTCCTCAAGCTCATCCAGCTGTGCGAGCCTTTCCTCCAGGGCTCTGTGCTCTATCATGCCTATGAGCGCCACTATGCCCAGACTAAGCAAAATATATTCCATAGGAATTACCACTTCAACCCCATAGACAAGCCCAAAGGGGGTTTGTCTAGTCAACTTCTTGCATGCCATTCGATAAGCCCATAGTAATGCAAGTATGCATAGGTCCCAATCACTTCGATGAGCATTTCAAACCTTGGTCAGCAAGTTTTTGAGCACTTTATTGAACACTTCCACCATCTCGTTCACCGACGGGTGATAAGGCGTACTCTTCTTGTGATATACCTGAAATTCCTTCGTCAGCGCGCTGATCGTCTCATTCAGGAGGTACGTACCACGATCACTCATCAAGATCTTTGGACAACCAAATCACGTCAGTACGTGCTCAAAGAGGAACTTTGCAGCAATCACGCCTATGTAATCCTTCACTGGCTATGCCTCCACCCAACGAGTGAAATACTATGCTGCATTGATAATGTACCTTGCTCTCGTCTTTCCTTGGGGTGGATGGGTCCCACAAAATTTATCACCCATTTCTCAAAGGGTTGCAACACCATCTGGGGATTCAAAGGCATCTCATCCCTCGGTGATGGCTTGCCAGTCCTTTGACATACATCACATGCCTTGTAATATGCTTTTGAGTCCTGACGGAGGGTTGGCCACCACAACCCTGCGCATAGAATCTTCAGAGCGGTCGCTCTCCCTGTGTAATGTCCTTCCACGGTACCCCCATGAGCATCTTTGAGGATGCTGCTTCTTTCAAACTCTGGTACATATCATCGCAATATCTCATCAGACCCCATTTTGTACAGATGCCCAGCAATGACAGAGAAATCTGTGGCGTGCACCACTAATTCCTTCTTTTGCTAGATAGTGTATCCATTTGGGGCAGTTCCTTTCGTTAGGAAGTGTATTATATCCTCAAAATGACCATCCGCAACACGTACTGCAAATAGCTACGCGTCAGGCAATCCTTCCTCCAAATTAATGGGCTCTTCCCCTATTTCAATGCGTGACAGATGGTCTGGTCCCGCGTTTAGTCATGTAGGCTTCACAACAACTTCAAAGTCATACTCCTGGAATAATAAGAGCCACCTATAGATTCTCCACCCAACACAGGCTTATTGACTAGGTACTTCAGCGCGGGTAATCAATATATATCTTAAAATGCCCTCCCAACAAGTAGTCCCTAAACTTCTGGAGCCCATACACCATGGCTAAACCGTAGTGCTCGGTGGTAGAATAGTTCTTCTCCATTTTGGATAGTATTCAGTTTGCGAACATGATAGGATGGTCTAGGTCTTCTCTGCCAGCCTATGTCAGTACTTCTCCTAGCGCTATGCATGACACGTCGACATGTACATGAAACTCCTTCTTCCAATATGGGAAGACTATAATCGACGCGGTGACCATATTTTCTTTCAATATATCCAAGCTCTTCTTACAATCATCATTTGAGCAGAATGTGGCATCCTTCTTCAACAATTTCTCCATAGGCATGGTGATCTGGGCATAGCCTTTGATAAACTTTCTATAATATCCCGTATGTCCTAGGGTAGTGCGCAGCTGCTTCACACTCCTCAATGCTTCCAAGTTTAGTATCACAGCGATCTTCGTGGGATCTACCATCAATCCCTGTCTGCAAATCACATGACCCAACATGGTCCCAAAAGGAACACAAAATAAACACTTCTTTAGATTGAGTGTGATCTGGTATCTTCAACAGGTATCCAACATTAGGTGCAAGCTTGCTACATGGCATTTTACCAACCCAAACATAGTCCAGTCATCGAAGTATACCTCCAGGAACTTATGAATAAATTTCTTGAACGCAACAACGACTACGTGCGAGAATATCGCAGACTCATTCTTCAATCCAAACGGCATTACACTTTACTGAAAACAACCCCACTCAGTTGCGAAGGTTGTTGTGCTCCTATCCTTCGGCAAGATTTTGATCTGGTGGTACCTAGAGAACCCATCAGTGAAGGAATATGCTTCCTAGCCACCTACATTGTCCAACACTTCATTAGTGAACGGAGTTGGGAAAAGATCATGTACGCAAGCATCATTCAGCTTTCTGAGATCCACACATATCCTTATTTCATCCTTCTTCTTCTTCTCCTGTACCACCATTGGGCTTACCCAATTAGATTCTTCCATAGGTTCAATGATGCCTGCCGCGAGCATCTTGTCTAGCTCTAAGCAGACCTTCTCCTTATACTTTGGATTTAGATGGTAAGGTCTTTGCTTGATCATCTTCGCGTCCTCGATTATCCCTTTTAAATCTGTAAATATGGTAGGGAATAAATCATGGTATTCATGGAGCAATTCAATGACCTTATCCATCGTCACGTCATCCCAGTAGTCTCCAATATTCGTGAATTTGGGTTCTGCCTCAGTACTAATGTTTACTTGTTTTGTTTTCAATGGTGCGGTTATATCAGGGTTCTCAATCTACGGTCCTTCAACCTCGTGGTGACCTTCTATTTCCGAAATGTTAATCTTCCATTGATCCTCATCTTCTTCTTTAGCAATTACATTATAGCATTCTAGTGCATGACTTAGCCGAGGTGCCCACGCAGGCTGAATCAAGTTGAAAGGATCCTATGGTATCCTAATGATTGATGCTTTTACCTCTTGTAGTGCCTCATCAATAAAATCAAACCCATATTCGAAACTCAATTCCATTATGAATCCTTCACATAGAATATCCCATTCACTTGTACCATGGCAGAGTTCTGTTTCTACGTACCAATTCACTGGGACAACATCCAGGGTGTGACAGGACAAGTGTACCCATTTAGGTTGGCGCGTTTCTCCATAATCCTGAGCCCATTTAGCCAAGTGCATGCGCGTATCATCCTGCCCATCATACTTGTCTATCATTTGCATCTTCGGCTTCCCAAAGCGTGTTCTCATCGTTCTCTGACATTCTCGCCAATTCCCTTATGCATACCCCACCATCTTGTAGGTGTAGCGCGCAGTGCCTAGTCCAATGCCTGGAAGTGCTACTTTTTTGGTACCTCCCTTTCAAATGCATCCAAAAAGATATCTACATCATTTAGGCCATCATAAGTAGGCAGATTTGTTACCTCTGAGGACACACAACACAGCGACCGTGTCATCATGTTGTAGTTCAGCGTAGTCACTTCATGTAACCGATTCTTCCAGCGCTCTAACTCTTCATTAGAGTCCGAGTTATAGGAACCCTCGTGATCCCATGTAATTTGTCCATCCATAGTGGGATTCACCCAATCTTGGTATCGTACTATTATCTTATATATGTAGTCCTGATCTTCATCACTCTCATAATCGCGAACCAGTTCAGTATAGCGCAATCCTTCAATAGGATCTAGGGGTACTATTATGTGTAGCAATTTCTACTCAAATATCATTTTTCGTTTCTTTAGATTGATTACCCCATTCATATCAATAGCCCAGTCAATTCCCAGGAGTGTAGGATAGGGGTTGCTGTCATCCACTATCTCTATTACTTCAAAGTCAGCCAGCGCGCTCACACCTTCAATATCCACAGTCACCCACTGGAGCCATCCCATGGGGATGATCATCTATTGATTTGCCATTCTTAGCTAGATTGAAGACCATTGCAGCGTGGGTCTCCCCATCCATCCCCATTCTGCTTCGGTAGGACATTTGCATCTGACCCCAGGTCCAAAATAACCTGATCCATTTCATACTCTCCTATTTGTGTGGTTAGTCTCATCTCCTGCCCTATCCTTGTTTTATGTTTTCCAATTTGTTGTACTACGCAAACTCTCCTGGAGCGTTTCCAATGGATCTATTTATGAGCTCTTGTAACCCCTTCACAACCTTACTATCGCACAGTAACTTCATGCAAGTCTCCAAGAAGGTTGTGAGCATAGAAGGGCCCATTTCCTGCTCAAGCTTATCATGGCTCGCTGAGGTGGAGGCCTCAGTGAAGCTCTTCTTTTCTTCAATGAATGCTTCATGTGCATGCTCCAAATCGAACTCAGCCTCCTTTGTGGGAGCTTTGTGAACCCATGTACTATCTTCTAGCCGTTTCCCCTTGTCATCTCCTATTGCAATTCCACTTTTGAGCACTATATTTACGTTTGGATCCTCTTCACATTACTCAGACCTCATCATCTGCAAGTTCTGAGTCAGCGGAGGTGGTAGCACCCCTTTGTCTCATATCCTTTCTATCAGTGTAGGGAAATCTTCCATTTCATGATCAAACAAAGTGCAGTACTTGCACAACAGATGCGTTGGGTTAGTGAAATCATGGGCATAGTGTCCTAATCCTCCACAATTGTAGCAGATCAACTGTCCTTGACCTCTGCCAGGTCCTCCTTTGCCTTGGCCTCATCCGTGCCACTGAAATCCTATCCACACCATCCCCGTGTTCTAGTCAAGGGGCCACATTTCTGTGTGAACCCTATAGGTGGGAGTTCTATCCATCATCAATTCATAACTCCTGCAATTACGCTCATCATGCCCTATCGACCTACCAAAGTTGCAGAACAATTGTTGCAGTGTTTGTATGAACTTTTGCAGCAAATGATAGTTATCTGTGGTATGTTTTCATGCTACCTGACATCTAGAGCACCACAATGCAGGCCCCGCGCTTGGTCGTGCTTGAGCATCCGACCTCAAAGGCATCGGTCCTCCTCCTGCAATGTAGTTCGCAAAGACTGAACAATGGTCTTTGTCATGTCCCTGACTCTTGTAGGTTAGGCACCATACCTCTTCGTGCACCTTGGGTCGAGCTGTTCTGTTCTACTTCAAATTTTTCATCTCAAGGCACAGATTCTTCAACTGCACATGGATCTGCTAAACCCCCATATTTGGATCTTGCATTAGTGTTTCATGCAGTCTCATGGAAATATCCAAGGCCTCTGCCTAAGTTGTTATCTTCTGTTGTGACAACGCAACCCTTAAGTGTGGTAGGAGCGAAGCCACAAACCATTCGCGATGATGTCTGTCTGTTAAGTTCATATTAGCTTCGTAGATTTTACACTTCAAACTATAATCTAATTCCCATGGCATCTCGCTTGGCTGCATCAAGATTTCCCTGAACCCTACAATCGACTATGCCTCAGATTTAGGCCTGTTGAATTCTCTATTTAGGGTTTTCTGGATGTCTACCACTCTAGCATTCAGGTTATCATTCGAGTACTTGATGTACTAGGTTAGCATGTGATCCTACAGAGCACTAACCAATGTTGCCTTCTTTATGTGATCATCTGTAACACCCTGAGCTTCCGATACGGCTCTTATGATGAACCAGAATTGGTCCGGGTCCTCATTTCCCAAGCCTTTGAACAAAGGCAACTTCACTGAATTTCCCATATTGAACTGTGGTGGAGGCGGGGGTGGAATGCATGAAGTCACAGGTGATGGTGCTGAAGTTGGAGGAGGTGTGGGTCGAGGCGGTATTCACAGGAATCCTTGTCTTATTACTTGAATAGCACTTCACAGAGAAACCTGCACTATCCCTTCTTCATCACCTCACGGAGGTGAAATCAATCAACCATACTCAGGACCTTTTTTTTCCTTCATTCCTATAAATCTTTCTGCTTCGCGTAGTTCTGAACATCAAGGTAGCTACATAACCCGTTTTTCACACAATAAAATTTTAATCCAAGTATTCAAATATTTTACATACTTACCTCGTGGTCCTTTGGGAAAGTGCCACTCTGCCTTGTTGTAGCTAATTGAGGTGTCAATCACGAATTCAAACACAAATTCTCCTATGACGCGATTGAGCCAATGATCGACAATGCGGGCGATCTTTTCCACGGATTCTTCCAATTTCTATACTAGCTCCAGGTCCAAATAATAAGACTGTCAAGTTTCCACCTTCCTTTGTTATCTACTAGCTTCGCGATCCACTTGTATAGCTCAACCGGAAAGGAGCTGAAAAATACTTTGTGGATCTCTGCATATAGGTATCTTTCCAACCTCTTTTCCTTCGTCAGTCACGGGTTTCTGTTCTCCTGCATTGCAAATTCATGGATCTTCCTATCCAACCAGTCTTCGATCTCTTTCTTAGTTGGATTCCAGTGATATGACATGACATATCCCTTATGCAGATTCTGGTCCCGACAACGAAACCATTTGTTGGCTTGAGGGGGCTTAACCCAGGTTCAACATTAATTAGCCAAAGAAATCCCTACAATACTGGCCCTTTCAGCATCAACCCGTGGAGCACAGACTGAAGTCTCACCCGAAGCAGTATGGGGAGATGCTGGAACTAAGTTTCCGCACCCTGAGATGGTCGTGATGTCGGTTTATTCCTCTTATTCCTGCCTTCATGCAAGTTGCTTAGCTCTAGGGTTTGCTATACGAGCCCTCTATTTCACCCTTCAATACGTTCGCGAAAGGGCACGATCGACCTTTGTGCAACCCTAACTTGCGGCTTAGGTACTTTTGCACTATTATGGCAGCGTACCATGCAAATTCCCCGAATAATTCTAAGTGTTTATTTATCTCCTTAGATAATCACCGTTAGTACCACGTAAACAGATATCCTTAATTGCATTCAGTTGTCTAATGTAATTGCATTCATTCGTGCATCATATAAGCTAGATAAAGGAAATTCATACATAAAATGATAAGATGCATTAACCAGAACAAAGGCACAGGATTTGTAGAATATTTCTCTTTATTGATATCTTCCAATTGATTACAGACTCTATCCACCCTGCGCACACAACTACAGGGGTCCTCGCACTCAGCTATGGACTTCCACCCTAGGCATCTGCGAACTCAGCTGCAGAGCCTCTACCTATGCTACAACCCAAGACTTAGACTTCTTACTTCAGAGCTACGACTCTCTTACATTATTTATTACTCTAAATACTTAGAGCTTAGCTCTTCTTATACAATCCCATGGTCCACAGACCATGGGTAGATCTCTTACAGCCGACTTTACTTTACCAAACTAAGGGTGGACAACCCTTTATGACTTATGACACCTTCATGCTCCGTGACCACAAAATGCAGAGTCTTTACAATTTTATTACAAAATTTGACTCAAACATAGGCTTTTAGCCCCAAAACTGTCTTTGGGAGATCTCATTCCCAACATTGACAATGGTTGACTGTGGTTGATTTTCATATTGAGAAAATCATTGTCATAATGTAACGTTGCATCTTGGTTGTGACCATGGTTGACCATGATTATAAACCTAAGGGATTTTTTGTTAAACCCTGGGATAAATATTATAAACACTATGAACAATATTATACCCTACGAATATGAACCCTTAGAGTAATAAACCAAAGGGATTCATAATATAAACCCAAGGGATTAATATTAAAACCCGAAGGGATCACAAACCCAAGGCACCAATCAACCCAAGGGATTAATACTAAAAACTGAAGGGAATAATATTAAACTCAAAGTATTAATATTGTAAACCCAAGGCATATAAACCCTAAGATAAATATTATAAACCCTAAAACAAACATGGTTTACCATGGTTGACCAGGCTCAATTTTCAAATTTGGACAATATTTGTCACAAATGTGATGTTGGACCATGGTAGACCATGATTGATCTTCATGTTGAGAGGATATTTTGTTGCAATGCAACATTGAAACATGGATGACCACGATTGACCATTGTTTATTTTCATATTGAGACAAACTTTATTAGAATGCGACATTGGACCATGGTTGATCATGGTTGATTTTCATATCGAGACAATATTTGTCAAAATGTGACGTTGTACCATGATTGACCATGGTTGATATTCATATAGAGAAAGTATTTCTCACAATGCAACGTTGGACCATGGTTTACCAGGGATGACCATGTTTCATTTTCATATTGGGACAAATTTTGTTCCAATGCGATGTTGGACCATGCTTCACCATGGTTTATTTTCATATTGAGCAAATATTTGTCACAATATGATATTGGACAATGGTTGACCATGATTGATGATGGTTGACAATTGTTGACCACAGTTGATTTTCATATTGAGACAATCATTGTCACATGTGATGTTGCCCCTTGGTTGACCATGGTTGACCATGATTATTAACCCAAGGGATTTTTATTAAACCCTAGGATTGATATTATAAACCCTATGAATAATATTATACCCTAGGAATATGAACCCTTAGATTAATAAACCGAAGGGATTGATATTATAAACCTAGGGGATAAATACTTAAACCCCAAGGGATTATAAACTCAATGGAATAATACTAAAACCAAGGGATTAATATTATAAACCCAAGGTATACAAACCCTAAAATAAATATTATAAACCCTAAAATAAACATGGTTGACCATGGTTGATTTTTATATTAACAGAATCCTTGTCACAATGTGACATTGGACAAGGGTTGACCATGATTTATGTCAAGAAAATATTTGTCACAATGTGATTAATAAACCAGAATAATTTATACTATAAACCCAAGGGATTTATATTGAACCCTATGAATAATATTATAAACCCTATCAATAATGCTATACCTTGAGAATATGAACCCTTAGATTAAGAAACCCCAAGGGATTATAAACCCAATGGAATAATATTAAAACCAAGGGATCAATATTATCAACCTAAGGTATACAAACACTAAAATAAATATTATAAACCCTAAAATAAACCCGGTTGACCATGGTTGACCATGATTGATATCAAGAAAATATTTGTGACAATGTGATTAATAAACTAAAATAATTTATACTATAAACCCAAGAGATTTATATTTAACCCTATATTAATATTATAAACCCTATTAATAATGCTATATGCTAGGAATATGAACCCTTAGATGAATAAACCAAAGGGATTAATATTATAAACCAAATGCACTAATGAACCTAAGGGATTAATAATACTAAAACCAAAGGGAATAATATTAAACCCAAGGAATTAATATTGTAAACCCAAGGTATATAAACCCTCAGATAAATATTATAAACCCTAAAACAAACATGGTTTACAATGCTTTTCCATGGTTTATTTTCATTTTGAGACAATCTTTGTCACAATGCGATGTTGGACCATGGTTGACCATGATTGTTTTTCATATTGAGAGAATCTTTATCACAATGAAACATTGGACCATGGTTCACCATGGTTGACCATGATTTACCATGCTTGAACATGGTTGATTTTCATATTCAGAAAAATATTTGTCAAAATGTGATGTTGCACCATGGTTGACCATGAATGATCATGGTTATCATAATGTGACTTTGTACCATGAGACAATCTTTGTCTCAATATGACCAGGTTTATTAACCATGGTTATTGACCATGCTTTATCATGATTGACCATGGTTGATCAATGTATAGCATGATCGACCATGCTTAACCATGGACAACTATGCTTGACCATGGTTATCACAATGTGACATTGGACCAAGAGACAATCTTTGTCACGATGTAAACATGGTTGACCATGGTTGTTTTTCATATTGAGAGAATCTTTGTCACAATTCAGCACAGGACCATGCTTGACCATGGTTGATTTCCGTATTAATACAATCTTTGTCACGAAGTGATGTTCGAACAGTGTTGACCATAGTTAACCATGGTTGACCATAATTGACCATGGCCGACCATGTTTGATCAATGTTGACCATGATTGACTATTGTTTACCATGATTGATTTTCATATTGAGAAAATTCGATGATCAAACCTAAGATAAATATTAGAAACCAATGTATATAAACCCTATGATGAATATTATAACATTAAAATAAACATGGTTTACCATTGTTAACCATGGTTGATTTTCATATTGGGACAATCTTTGTCACAATGCGACATTGGAGCATGGTTGACCATGTTTGATATTCATATTAAGATAATATTTGTCACAATGTGACTATGGACCATGGTTGAACATGCTTGGCCATGCTTGATTTTCATATTGAGACAAACTTTGTCAAAATCTCACATTGAAACATGGATAACCATGATTGACCATGGTTGATGATGGTCGACAATAGTTGACCATGGTTAATTTTAATATTGAGATAATTTTTGAAACAATGTGATGTTGAACCATGGTTTACCATGATTATAAACCCAAGGGATTTATATTTAACCCTGGATTAATATGACGAACCCTATGAATAACATTATACCATACAAATATGAACCCTTAGATTAATAAAACCAAGGGAATGATATTATAAACAAAAGGAAATAATATACCCAAGGGATTAATACTAAAATCCCAAAGGATTATAAACCCAAGGGAATAATGTTACACTTGAGTGATTAATATTGTAGAACTAAGGTATATAAACTCTAATATAAATATTATAAACACTAAAATATACATTGTTGAGCATGGTTAATTTTCATTTTAAGAAAATCCTTGTCACAATGTGACGTTGGACCATGGTTGGCCATGATTGGAATTTATATTATTAACCCAATGGATTGTAAACCCAAGGGATTTATATTTAGCCCCAGGATTAATATTATAAACCCTTTCAATGATATTTAACACTTACATCAATTAACCCAAGAGGTTGATATTATAAACTCAAGACACTAATAAACCTAAGGGATTAATACTAAAAACCGAATGAAATAATATTAAACCCAACGGATCAATATTGTAAATCCAAGGTATATAAACCCTAAGATAAATATTATAAACCCTAAAAAAACATGGTCAATCATGATTGAGAATGGTTGATTTTCATATTGACTATGGTTTCCCATGAATGACCACAACTGATTTTCATATTGAGACAATCTTTGTCATAATGCGATAAATATTGAACATGGTTGACCATGGTTGATTTTCATATTGCGAAAATATTTGTCACAATGCGACAAAAGATTGACTCATGTATATTATCTTCCTTGAATAATATAAACCCAATGGAATAATATTAAACTAAAGGTATATAAACCCTAAAATAGATATTATAAACCATAAAATAAAAATGTTTGACCATGGTTGTTTTTTATATTAACATAATCCTTGTCACAATGTGACGTTGGACCATGGTTGACCATGATTGATATCAAGAAAATCTTTGTCACAATGTGATTGATAAACCAAAGGAATTTATACTATAAACCCAAGGAATTTATATTTAACCCTATGAATAATATTATAAACCCTATCAATAATGTTATACCCTAGGAATATGAACCCTTAGATTAGTAAACCCAAAGGATTGGTATTATAAACCCAAGGGATTAATACTAAAACCCCAAGGGATTATAAACCAAATGGAATAATATTAAACTCAAGGGAATAATATTATAAACCCAAGGTATACAAACCCTAAAATAAATATTATAAACCGAAAAATAGTCATGGTTTACCATGGTTGTTTTTTATATTAACAAAATCCTTGTCACAATGTGACGTTGGACCATGGTTGACCATGATTGATATCAAGAAAATCTTTGTCACAATGTGATTAATAAACCAAATGAATTTATGCTATAAACCCAAGGGATTTATATTGAACCCTATAAATAATATTATAAGCCCTATCAATAATGTCATACCCTAGGAATATGAAGCCTTAGATTAATAAACCCAAGGATTAATATTATAAACTTAGGGCACTAATAAACCTAAGGGATTAATACTAAAACCTAAAGGAATAATATTAAAGCCAAGGAATTAATATTGTAAAGCCAAGGAATTAATATTGCAAACCGAAGGTATATAAACCCTAATATAAATACTATAAACCCTAAAAAAAACATGGTTGACCATGCTTAACAATGGTTTATTTTCATTTTGGGACAATATTTGTCACAATGTGATGTCGGACCATGGTTGGCCATGGTTGACCATGATTTATTTTCATATTGAGAGAATATTTGTCACAAAGCAACATTGAACAATGGTTCACCATAGTTGACCATGTTTGACTATGCTTGACCAGGGTTGATTTTTATATTGAGACAATATTTGTCACATTGTGATGTTGCACCATGGTTCTCAATGTATGACCATGCTTGTCATAATGTCATGTTGGACCATGAACCAATCTTTGTCTCAAAGTGACCATGGTTATTGACCATGCTTAATCATGATTAACCATGATTGATCGATGAAGAGCGTGCTTAATCATGATTGACCATGCTTGACCATGGTTATCATAATTTTACATTGGACCAAGATGTTGTTGGGAAAAGTATCTATTTAGAACGCCCCTATCCCACTCTAAGGTGTGATAGTGCCTTAGCAACAAACAAGGAAAACTACTTGAGTATTCTTCTTTATGAGATGTAAATGAAGAGGAAGGATGTAACTAACCTGTGTCTTTCGCTAGTTTGTTGATCCAATCGCTCCTCTCTTCAATAGCTCCCAGCTCCCTGCTCCCTTACCGGCCCAGCTTCACCGAATTCCTGCAAGATCACAAAAGAGAGAAACTACATGAAGATATAGATTTACACTCATAAAAAGCTTAGGATCAGATTAAGCTAAACATGCAAATATAACAAAGCATCATTGATACACAGCATGTAGGAGAAACTCAAATAATTTTATTGATATGATAAGAAAGTCCAAGAGGAGATACAACCAAGTGAGTCCCGATCCAGCATCTACCTCCCAGAAAAGGAATCCCTTCCTCTCCTCCAACAAAGCATAAATCACCCAATGTACTAATCTCAATCTCAAACCAACAGCAATTCTCTGCAAAAGTCCAAAATTCCAGCCTCTAGATCTCTGGGATGAGGGATCCATATATAGATGTAAGCAGAGAGGATGAGTCAGCTTATGTTTTGACTTGTGGCTTCTCTCTGTCAGTTCTTGCTTCCACTTGGAGACTGAGAGCCTCTTACTCATCACTTGGTCGACTTCAGTGAGGCAAGTGTCATTGGAGAAGATTCTAGAAGCTTCCATGGTCTTTCCACCTCATTGAACGACTCTGCCACTTGTCATTTCCCACTCAACGCACCTGGGTAGTTCATTCAAGTGCGTTGCAACGCACCTAGCCAGTGTATTTGGGTGCTTTGCAACGCAGGCAGCTAGTGGAGCTTCTGAATTGATCCTGATTTGACTAGTTTTGAGTGGTTTTTGGTGGAGAACTTCTGGTAGAAGTTGTCATTGGTTGACCTTGTTCCTTTAGGGGCAGGAACAACACTTTTAGGGACTTTGGATCCCTTGGATTATGGACATTTCATGCTCAAAGCCGTAAGGCACAAAAATGTCTATAACAATTGCCCCTAAAGTATGAGGCCGTTTATCGGGTGAAATGCTTTATTAGGAGGATCCGAAGTTCTTTCAATGCTGGGAGGAGACCTGTAATAAGATACAGTACAATACATTATATTTCATACTGTTTTCATGATCTAGCTGAGGCGGGCATTCCCATGCTCAGCTTTATAAATTCATTTTTACGTACATAGGACAGACAATCGTCTGATGGTAGACTGATGATTCTGATGAAATCATCATCCTTTTGGTAGGATGATTATCTGTTCTGCAATGCTGTACATGTCAATGTCTTTATTTTTCCTGAATATATATCGCAGCCCGGATGGATGAAACTGGATCCGGGGTCTTCAATCTCCCCCGATCTTCACTCTAAGTACAAGTCGATCCATGTGAGAAATGTTTTGAAGTCGAACATGGAAAGACATCGCTTGATTACCAGTCAATGATGTAAACTGTTAACAAGCGCGAGAGGAATCACCGATAATGATAACGACCCTCAAGGTACTGCAGTACAATTCACGTGGTGTGAATAAAGGACTTGGCGTCGAACACCACGCAAAATCTTTCGGTCAAAGGTCATTGATGTATACCTGTCGCCGGAAGTGAGAAACTTGCCATTGAGGCATTCAAGCTTCAAAGTACTGAAGGGGGTGTTCCTAGATCAACTTCTTGGATAATGAGCTGATGTCGACAAGAAGCAATCCGTCAAAGGAGGGCCTTAATGAATCCCACATCGATGACATGGAACGGAGCAAATGATTTTGATGGAGGTGAAAACGATCTGATGATATATGGTTCAGGGTGGCGGTCATGAAAGAATGAAGTATAATGTATGGTAGTGGATGGGACACGGGTAACTTCTCTGGATGACTTCTCTTGAACATATCGACGACACTTATGTGATGGATTGGTAGCATTTACCCCAAAGGTGGATGGTATGGCGAGACCATGGTGATGTGACCGGTGAATGAAACAACCCAACTCGACTTAGGCACGGAGTGGAAGTGTCATGTTCAAGAGCGACTTGCTACCAATAAAGGTTCTTTGAGTTTCTTCTCAATTTTTCCCCAGTCATTGCTGACCAGTACCTCTTTATTTTTTTCAAGCTTGAGGAGGATAACATATGCTTGTTCTATAATTTTCCCTTCGGGCAAACCCATCGCTATGTTTTAACGAGCCTAGCGATAGTGAAACTCGTTCTCGTCTAAAGACAAGTTTGTCGCTATTAATCTTTTTAACGAGTCTAACGACAAAGATAACTCGGTCCTTTTCATTTTTAGAGAGTCTGAAAAGGTACGTAAAGTTAACTCCGGAAGTCCTTTTTTGTCATCTAATCCCTTAAGTCCGAAAAAGTATAAAACAATACAGAAGGGATGAATTTTCGATAGTTTCAACGAGCCGAACAAAACAAGCCCTCGATCTTTTTGTGCAATAATCCCTCAGGTCCAAAAAGATTAAAATCTAGAGGAGGGATAGCACTTCCGGTCGCTTTAACGAGCTGGAAGGCCAAAACTTGACAATCTTTTCATATTTTATGAGTCAGATGAAAAGAGCTTAAAGAAGACTCGTCTTTTGAAGAACGAATGATAAAATGGGTAGCAGCTGATTCCAGGTAAGGGTTGGAATTTTCCAAGCACGGCAGTGTCACAAGGATGGCTAGTGAAATCACTCTTCGCAGCTGTTCCTCAAAATGGGTAAACAATCAAATGGAGGTGAATGATCGGCCAATGGAAAAGTGGAGGTGACGGTGCAAACACGACCAAGGCTTTAATGGCTGATAATGTTACATTCACGGCGGTTATTTACCGAAGGATAGTTCATTTTTTAAAGAGCTTAAACGCGGGTTGAAACACTTGCTCGATCTTATGTTTATTTTTTAACGAGCATGAACTATGTGCTAAAACTGCTCGATATTATGTTTATTTTTTAACGAGCATGAACTATGTGCTAAAACTGCTCGATCTTATGTTTATTTTTTAACGAGCATGAACTATGTGCTAAAACTGCTCGATTATCCAGTCATATGATAAGAATGTCTCATATAAGATGCCATTTTTTATGGATCTTGTGCCTTACAAAGCTATGCCCCGCATCCTTTCGTTATGCAAGTTCGGAAACGACTAATCCTACGAGTTTAAAGGGTTAGAGGTCCTAAAAATTTAAAAAATAAATAGTCGCCCCTTGCTTGCACTCCAAAAGGTTTGCATGCCCCCAGGTATAAAATAGAGTTTCAAGGTTACCCCTCAATTTGCAGGAAAAACATTTGTTTAACCGGGAGAAGCCTACCTCTTTCAAGTTACCAAAGATTGCTCTATTTGCGGTGCAAACAAAACACTTCCTCGGAAATGTCTACCGAGATAGACAAAGGTGAGTGACAACGAGTGCCAAACACATAACTTTGACAAAAGAATCTTATTCTAGAACAACCCCTCTTCCAATCACGGATGGGGTACGGACTAGTCATATTCTCCCGCGGAAACCTACCCTATACCCAAAGTTTTCCTGCCGAAGCAGACCAGGACGCATGCCCCCTGGGTTCCAGTCATATCCCTCCGAATTACTCGCGCTCATCGGGAGGACGGATCATGGGTTCAGACATTTCTTGCGCGAAGAGACCATTTAGGGATGGTATATGGCTATTTGCGATGCGTGATCTGGGAAATGAAAGCTGGTCCACGAGCTTGAACACTCTTCCTTCGTGCGGAAAAAACATTACTCTAAAGAGTGAGGAGACGATGGCTCCCATGCAATAAATATAGTCTCGTCCAAGGAGTAGGTTATAATCCAAGGGTCCTTGAATGACCATCACGTTCATTTGAACGGTCTTCCCTTTCAATGTTATGGGCACATTGGGGAGGATCCCTAAAGGTCGACTGGTTCCTTTATCAAAGCCTGTCAGATTTCTCATCTCAGGCAAAAGCGATGGCGAACCAAGCGCTTTCCAAGTAGTAGAGGAAAGGATACTCACAGAAGCCCCCTCATCTATGATGGTACCAGCCATAACCATTCTATATATTTGGATGATAATTCTGAATGGTATGCTTGCTGGTAAACGGGGTCTGCCTAGTTGATTCCAGTCGAAGGAGACAACTAGGTTGCTTGGAGGTGGGACCGAGTAGACGGCCGGGTACGGCTCTGACAAACTTCCTTCCTGCGATAAAGGAATGGGTAGGTTGCCCCTGTGTCCGTCGGAGTCTGTGTTGATGAAGAGAATTTGGACGATGTCATCCTTATTCTCCTCAGTGATTGTATCATTGGAAGATAAAACCTCTGAAGGCAAGACCGGGTCAACTGCCGCCTCGACCTTTTGACTTTCGTCGGGTATGGATTCAGCTGGTTCATCTTCAATGACCGGCGCTTCAGCTGACCACTTGAGCGGGCCAGCTGGATTTTCAACTAACGAAGGACTCGGCAAGAGTTTTTTATATCCAGGAGGAAGTCGTAACGGTGAAACTGGACGATCATCCAAAACTCTTTTTGCTTCGTCTAAGAAGGGACAACAGTGGATGGCGTGATTGCCTTCGCACAGTTTACAGGGAGATCTAGCTCTCCCTTTTTGTCCTGGGACTTCACTTTCGCTAGTTGACGGTGTGCTTTCAACATGGCTATTAGAGGTTGACGCCACCGGATTGTGCAAATGGGGAGAATAGTCCCTTAGTATCCGAGGGATGCAGGGACAATCTCTGTGACAGTGGTCTCCCTTGCAAATGACACATGGCGATTTAGGCCTGGTCAGTGCAGTGTGTGGATTTTCGTTAGACGACACTCGTTTGCCCCCAGTCGCTTTTGGCTCCTTCTTCTTCTTCTCTTTCTTCTTCTTTTCCTTCTTCTCCTTAGGAACTTGACTTTTGGCTTTGCCAGCCCTGTCAAGCGAAGAGGAAGGAGGAGAGGAAGAATTAGAGGAAGTGGAAGGCTGGTGGGTAACTCTGGACTCGTCTAATTGCTGATTCGACTGTTCAGGAATAGTGGTGTTCTGAACGACATTGGTTGAGAAGAGCCAGACCGGCAAGCCAATTGTCAGTCTTGGAAGCGACAATGTGGCCATATGGGGCGCACCAACATCTCCCCAAGAGGAGAAGGGACTAGGATTTCCACCAAGGGGAATTCCTTGGTTGGTAGGCTCCATTTTCTCAACCTAAAGATCAACGCAGGAAAAAGGGTATGAATATTCCGTTTAAAATAAATTTTAACGACGCTTGGACACAACTTGCTTTTTCAATTTTAAAGAGTCGAGAAAAAGCAAAAGATGACTCTAGTCTCCTTCGATTTTTAATGAGCCTGAAGTGACAAGTGCTCAGATGGACCTTTTCTGTTAAGGAGTCTGAAAAGGAACGAAAGGGACTGCTCTGGAGTTCTAGGTAGGGGGTGTGCCAAACCAATCGCAAAACCGCATAATACTTTTTAAGGTACGGGCGGTCAATCTTCCCGAATGCTGTGTTCAGTGCATTGCGATCAGTAGGGCGGCCGACACGGCTTCCTATGGATGAAGGTTTTATGCCTATAGGGGTCTCCCAATATATACTCGGCGGTACGTGGGAGCATAATCCGTACTGGCACTTATCATCTCTCAGGAGGAATCACCCAACCATCAGTGAGACCGACAGTCACCAGGTTTTACGACGCCGAAACACGTCTCTAGCCTAGACCTCTATGTTGTGCGTTAAGTTCCAGTGCGTTGTTAAGTTCATTCAATTTATTTTAGGTTGATCTTTCTTAGAAGTTTGCCTTTTTGGATCACCACGAGATGTAGATACAATTCCTAAATGCAGTCTAAAGATGATAAACAAGCATTTATCTCTTTTCAACAATGAAAATCCTAGCTACAAGGGGAAAAGAAAGACACAATCTTTTCTCAAAGAGCAAAGAGCACACTGTAAATGCACTTTTCCTAAATCAAACCATACAAACTATCAATATGCAAATGCACAAATGCATGTATTTGTTTTTACTTTCTTAATATTGATGCCTAAAAAGAAAGTTGTTGTACAAATTTGAATTCGATTTCAAGTGAAAACACAAACAAGTTTCTTTTTTAAATCAAAAAGACGATTACGACACTTTATGATTTTGAAGTAAGCACTTGTTTCGACACTAGAAATTCACAAATTCAAACCAAAAGACAAAAGTAAAAGCGCAATCAACTGTCAACAACAAACAAACTTTCTCCTAAGATCAAAATGACACTTACGACAGGTCTAGATCTAAGGGCGACAGTATGATTAGTTTACTTTTGTAATGGGAAACTGAAAATGATGTAACAAATACACAAAAACAAATACAGTTTCTTTTATACAACTGAGGCGGAATTAAGGCAAAGAAAAGGGGTTTTCAGATAGGTACACATACTGATAACAGGCTACAAAAATCAGAGATAAAACTGAACAAAATGAAGCAAAGAACCACAGCTACACAGGGCAAAGGCAGATCAGCGCACCTGTTGCACAGAGAAACTGAATTGCAGCACAGGTAGCCCTCTCGAGACCTGCGTTGAAATGCAGAACCTCTTCACAGAGCCTGCGTTGAAGCAGAAACGAGAATTTTCTCTGGGTTCTGGGTCACGGTTTGCAGTTTAATCTATGGTTTTTGGCCGGATAAAAGCTATCAATAAGGTACAATTAGAAGGATGATTTAAAGGAGGACTAAGAGCTATCACAAAGGGCAGTTAGAGCATTTGTGGATCAGCTATTCAGATCATAAACAGGCCCAGTGAATGGACTAGAGTAGCAGATCTCTACTTTGCATTTGTAAATGGCAAATGCAGTTCGATTCAACACTCCTGAGTTTATGAGAAGAACAACAATAGAAACAAAAATAAACTAACTAGATACGTTCCCCAGTGGAGTCACCAGTTTGTTGTTGGGAAAAGTATCTATTCAGAATTCCCTTATCCCACTCTAAGGTGTGATAGTGCCTTAGCAACAAACAAGGAAAACTACTTGAGTATTCTTCTTTATGAGATGTAAATGAAGAGGAAGGATGTAACTAACCTGTGTCTTTCGCTAGTTTGTTGATCCAATCGCTCCTCTATTCAATAGCTCCCAGCTCCGTGCTCCCTTACGGGCCCAGCTTCACCGAATTCCTGCAAGATCACAAAAGAGAGAAAGTACACGAAGATATAGATTCACACTCATAAAAAGCTTAGGATCAGATTAAGCTAAACATGCAAATATAACAAAGCATCATTGATACACAGCATGTAGGAGAAACTCAAATAATTTTATTGATATGATAAGAAAGTCCAAGAGGAGATACAACCAAGTGAGTCCCGATCCAGCATCTACCTCCCAACAAAGGAATCCCTTCCTCTCCTCCAACAAAGCATAAATCACCCAATGTACTAATCTCAATCTCAAACCAACAGCAATTCTCTGCAAAGGTCAAAAATTGCAGCCTCTGGATCTCTGGGATGAGGGATCCATATATAGATTTAAGCAGAGAGGATGAGTCAGCTTATGTTTTGACTTGTGGCTTCTCTCTGTCAGTTCTTGCTTCCACTTGGGGACTGAGAGCCTCTTACTCATCACTTGGTCGACTTCAGTGAGGCAAGTGTCATTGGAGAAGATTCTGGAAGCTTCCATGGTCTTTCCACCTCGTTGAATGACTCTGCCACTTGTCATTTCCTGCTCAATGCACCTGGGTAGTGCATTCAAGTGCGTTACAACGCACCTAGCCAGTGTATTTGGGTGCTTTGCAACGCAGGCAGCTAGTGGAGCTTCTGAATTGGTCCTGATTTGACTAGTTCTGAGTGGTTTTTGGTGGAGAACTTCTGGGAGAAACTGTCATTGGTTGACCTTGTTCCTTTAGGGGCAGGAACAACACTTTTAGGGACTTTGGATCCCTTGGATTATGGACATTTCATGCTCAAATCCGTAAGGCACAAAAATGTCTATAACACAAGAGGTAATCTTTGCCACAATGTAACCATGGTTGACCATGGTCGACCATGGTTGTTTTTCATATTGAGACAATCTTTTTCGCAATGCAATGTTGGACCATGGTTGACCATGGTTGATTTTCATATTAAGACAATCTTTGTTGCAATATGATGTTCGACTAGTGTTGACCATAGTTAACCATGGTTGACCATAATTGACCATGGCTGACCATGTTTGACTAGTGTTGACAATGATTGACTATGGTTGACCATGATTGATTTTCATATTGAGAAAATTCTATGACAAATTCTAAGATAAATATTATAAACCAAGGTATATAAACCCTATGATAAATATTATAACATTAAAATAAACATGGTTTACCATTGTCAACCATGGTTTATTTTTGTATTGAGATAATCTTTGTCACAATGCAACATTGGACCATGGTTGAACATGTTTTATTTTCATATTAAGACAATCTTTGTCACAACGTGACGTTGTACCATGGTTGAACATGGTTTCCCATGCTTGATTTTCATATTGAGACAAACTTTGTCAAAATTTGACATTGGACCATAGATAACCATGATTTACAATGGTCGATGATGGTCAACAATGGTTGACCATTTTTTATTTTCATATTGAGATAATCTTTGACACAATGTGACATTCAACCAAGGTTGACCATGATTATAAACCCAAGGAATTTATATTTAACCCTTGGATTAATATGATAAACCCTATGAATAATTTTATACCATACAAATATGAACCCTTAGATTAATAAACCCAAGGGAATGATATTATAAACCCATAATAAACCCAAGGGATTAGTACTAAAACCCCAAAGGATTATAAATCCCAAGGGAATAATATTAAACCCAAGTGATTAATATTAAACCCCAAGAGAATAACATTAAACCCAAGTGATTAATATTAGAGACCCAACATATATAAACCCTAAGATAAGCATTATATACCTTAAAATAAACATTATTGAGCATGGTTGATTTTCATTTTGAGACAATCCTTGTCAAAATGTGACGTTGGACCATGGTTGACAACGGTTGACCATGATTGGAATTTATACTATAAACCTAAGGGATTTATATTAATCCCTAGGATTAATATTATAAACCCTTTCAATAATATTTAACCCTTATATTTATAAACCAAATGGGTTGATATTATAAACCCAAGACACTAATAACGCCGAGGGACTAATACTAAAAATATAATGGAATAGTATTAAACCCAACGGATTAGTATTGTAAATCGAAGGTATATAAACCCTAAGATAAATATTATAAACCCTAAAACAAACATGGTTGACCATGATTGAGCATGGTTGATTTTCATATTGACCATGATTGACCATGGTTTCCCATGAATGACCATGATTGATTTTCATATTGAGACAATATTTGTCACAATGCGACATTGGATGATGGTCGACCATGATTGAGCATGGTTGAGCATGGTTGATTTTCATAATGAGAAAATATTTGTCATAATGTGACAAAGATTGAACATGGTTGACCATGGTTGATTGTCATATTGTGAAAATCTTTGTCAAAATGTGACAAAAGATTGACCCATGTATATTCTCCTCCTTGAAATGACTTAAGGATATTGATGTATTTTATTACCTTCACTTCAACCATGTTTTTAAACTCTCTAAAATATTCAAACTCACCATTTTTCTTTCTTGTGAAATAAATCCACACAACGATTCTTCTATCATAAATGAAGATAAGAAAATAAAAGGCTTGCCCAAGTGATTTCATTTATTGGCCCACACAAACAAGTATGCATTAATTCAATAATATTTCTTTTTCTTTCATATGTTCTTATAGGAAACCCATTCCTATGTTGTTTTTCAAGTGCACAACCATTACATATAATATCTTGTTTCTTAAAAATAGGAACATCTCTTTCCCTTGAAGTAAAATAGATCTTTATAAATTTTTATAATTTAGGTGACCATATAAAGTGTCATAATTTTTCTATAAATATAGTTGAGATGCTTGTTGATAAAAATGTTTGATGATCTTTAACAATACAACAATAATGTTAATATATAAATAGATAAAAATAAATCTATCTTATCATCTTATTTATTAAATTTATAAATACTAATATTTAATAATATAGTAATTATTTAATCTTACATTTTTTATTTTAATAAATTCAATAGCCATTAATAACATTTTATTTAATAATTTAATAACAATATTTATGAAATTGCAAAATATGAGATGTGAATACAAAAAATTACTATAATTGGATTGCTATAGTCCACTCAATTATTTAAAAGATTATATCTTTCTTTATAAATTTAAAATCAATTAAATTATATTAAAGTTAAAATGTGTTATAGCATGAGATTCGAATAGCAGTGAAGTAAAAACAAACCATCCCACTAGACAACCTGCACTCGCCTGACTTCAAGTATGAATTATTATTAAGAGTTCTGAGAGCTGCGCTAAACGGTGATTTATTGAAAATTTTGAAAATGGAATAATATTAAAGTTAAGTTCCACTAAGTTAATGTAAAGTTAGTTATGGATTCTTGAGCGATACGAGTTAAATATAATATTATATTGATTAACGTAACAAATGTTGCGTTTCAGTTTAATCGATCAGCAAATGGGTATTGGCTACAAAAATAAGGTATGCCCGGGAGGTGATTGTGTAGTAGTTGAGTGCATCTTCTTTTCAAACATGTCTCCTTTATTCGGTTTGATTTGTTGTGTAGTAGTTGAGTGCATCTTCTTTTCAAACATGTCTCCTTTATTCGGTTTGATTTGATTGGTTTAATTCAAAACTGTATGTATAATAATTAAAATTGAAAGAGTTTAAATTTTATTTAAATTTATTGAAGTTTATATTTAAACCTCAGCTTGCTTCATTTTATTGTCGTTTTTGCTTCATTTTATTGTCGTGGTCACTTTCAAAATTACAAATTAAATCATTTGAAGATTTTAAAAATATTTTTTAAATATGATATTGATTTGATTAGTTGTACTTAGTTTAAAATATATATTTGTGAGAGGGAAAATTTATTCCAAACCATATAAAATTTAAAAATAATTTCTTAACTTCAAGTTTAAGTGTTAAGTGTTAAGTGTTAAGTGTTAAGTGTTATTGACAAATAAATATTCTCCCACGTATTATTTAAAAAATTAATATTACTAACTTGTATTTTAATAAAATTTATTTATGAATTAAATGCATAATTTAGTAGAAATGTTGATTAAACACATTTCTATTAAATCTATTTGTTTCTCCGACACAATAAAATTTATTTATGAATTAAATGCATAATTTAGTAGAAATGTTGATTAAACACATTTCTGTTAAATCTATTTGTTTCTCCGAAAACTATACAGATAATATCATTTCATTTTGTTTTTGGTTAAGGACTCCCCTTGCCCCATGCCCTAATTTTTCTGTCAGACGGTGGTTCAATGTTCATATAACAAATTAGAGTATTGACTCTGAAAATACCGATTTCCATACCGCGGAAACATGATGCTTCAAAGTGGAAACTATGCCCTCCAATTGAGAACACCTATTCAGCCGAAGAAGCACACGCGACCGCCTCGTCCATCCCCTCCCCGTTTCCAAGATGACGAGGAAGATGATGTGGAAGGTGAAATCACTCGTCAGACCTCGAACAAGAAGTCCCACAAAGATGTTGAGCAACATCATAAGGAAGCACTAGAACATGACCCTTCTATTTTTTATTATTATGATGGGGTATATGATGAAATGAAGAGCAAGACAACTCACCCTTTGCTGGAAGACAAGACAAAGAGGGAGCCCAAATATATTGGAAAACTGATAGAGAAGGCCAAGATTCATCAACAAGAACAAGAAATTGTTTATGAACGACAACTTGCCAATGAAAGAAGCAAGGAAGATCACTTGTATGTAGACAATATCATTTCATTTTAAGAAAAGTAAAAAACAACCAATGTCAGACAACACATATAACATCATTTCATTTCAAGAAAGGTAAGCATTATCTTGCTGATGTTTGTCTGACCATTTTGTACTGGATTAAATTCAGAAACTAAAAACCCAATAACTTCATATTAGCTCGTGATATGATATTACATGTCGACAATATTGTTGGAAAGGAGGTCTGCAATCAATGCCCTTGGCACATAACCCATGGTGTCACACCCCCAATTCCTTTTTCCTTAAATTGGTCGGGTGCAGCACCGCCTAAGTAATTAACATTCACCATTGTCATATTACTTTACGAACTACGCCTTAACATTCATCATAAAACATGAATAACATATTAATGTGTGGAAACCATTAATATAAAGACATCATGAATAGCAGCATAAACAAAATCATATGCAAGAGAATTCTTTTATTATATATGAAGAGTTTTTGTACAATGACTGGGAGCTTGGCTCTACCGGTGTTTCACCCGAGTTGGGGGCCCACCCGTGCAAGAGCGCATGGTGGTCTTACCTCAACCCCAACCAAAATACAATACAACATAACACAACCGAGTTTCCCTTGTCGAACGGGCGGGCGCGCCCGTGCACGACCCACGCCCAACACAACCCAAACTCGTTTTACACCCTTCGGTGGGTGGGCACCTTTGCATGCCCACCACCTGCACCTCCAACCGTTGTGCCAAGTATCAAGACTCGTGCCTGGCAACTGGGCGCATCTCTTGCACCTTTGCTGCAGCTATCTCCCACTCGCACCTTTCTTGTTGAAGACCGAAGAGTGATGTTCGACGGTGAAAATGACAAGTCTCACCGCTTGTTTATACATCTCCTTGCATGGAGGTCGGGCCCTTGGCCGACCCCTCCACATTTCTCCAACTAACACGTCCTCAAACGATAAGCAATGCTAACATATGGTCGGCTCGCCCTTCATTTTCTACGCTCCATGGTCGGCTTCATGATGAGCTCCCCTCGACTCGCCCATATAAACGTGAACGCCAACTTGCATATACATTATGTATTCCGCCCTTGGTCGTTCACGTCGAGGTTTCATGCCTTAGTTGCATCGCAAGGAGGAAGGAGCGCGCGCCCGGTCGCCTGATGACCACAAGACATTACATCCTCCCCCACTTGAAATCATTGTCGCCCTCGACAATCCCGACTGCTTCAATATCTTCCATTCATACTTCGCAATCTTCTTCTTCCATCTCCAAAGTGAGTCCTCTGATTCCCATCTTTCTTCCTCCGGTGCATTCTTCCATCTGACAAGATACTCCCGTTTCATGTGGCAACCAATCCCTGTAGTTATGTAGCTCAAAATCTTATCCAACTCTAGTCCTGGCTTGTCCACAATCCCGGCTGGTCCTCTCGATAGTTCAGCCCTCTCTGGATGATCAGAATCAAGTCCTCATCTCTTCAACTAAGTCATGTGAAAAACTGGATGCTTCATGTGCATATGGTGCAGAAGCTCCAGCTCATAAGCAACTTCCCCCACTCCCTTCTTCACTCGGAATGGTCCCTCATACTTCCCTGTCAGTTTGCTTGCAGTCCCCTTGGCTGGCTAAAACTGCTCCCTGGTAATCCTGAGAAACACCATATCTCCCACACTGAAGTGCGCATCTCATCTTCCTCGATCAGCCCATTTCTTCATTCTCCTTACAGCTTCGTGCAAGTGCAACCATTCCAACTCCAAGGTCTCATCCCAAGCCTTCATGAACTTCTTCGCATGAGGACTCCTCAAAAACCCTCCTGTCAGTACGGTATGAGGCGCAACCGGCATTTGTCCATTCACCAACTTAAATGGACTATACCCTGTCGTAGAACTCTTTTGAATATTATAGCTAAACTGAGCAATATCCAAGAGTTCAGGCCAATTCTTTTGATCAACCGTCACATAATGCCTCAAGTAGTCCTCTAGCAATGTGTTGATCCTCTCGGTCTGCCCATCTGTCAGTGGATGGTAACTCGAACTCATCAACAACTCTGTCCCGACTAACTTGAACAATGTGGTCCAAAATCTGCCTATAAAACACGGATCTCTATCCGACACGATGCTTAATGGCATCCCCCAATACTTCACTATGTTCTTAAAGAAAAAATCTGCACTCTGTTCGGCTCCACATGGAATCTTTGTTGGAACAAAGATAGAATACTTGGAAAAACAATCAACCACGACCATTATCCCATTATACCCATGAACCTATGGCAATTGAGTGATGAAGTCCATCGAGACACTCATCCATGGCCTCTTAGGAATTGGTAAAGGCTGCAACAGTCCTCCTTGCCTCTGAGTATTTGATTTGTCCCGCTGACAAATGATGCACATATGTACATACTCCTCTACATCCTCTTCCATCTTCTCCCAAAAGAATCCTCTCTCCAACAATGCCAAAGAACGACGCATCCCTGGGTGGCCAGCCCATGGCAAGTTGTGGCACTCCTTCAAAAGGTGCCTCTTGAGCCCAGATGACTTTGGAACATAGAGTTGGTTTCCAAAGAACAAGAACCCATCTCGTAGAAAGAACTTTCGTGTCTTCCCCTCCTTTATCTGCTTCACTATATTATGCGCCGAAGTATCAGTTTCAACACTTTCGTTGAGCTTATTCTACATCTCTTATGACATCTAAACTTGATTCCTACCCCTAGCTACCCGATCTTATCCCTCTAATGCCGCAAGTTGTCCCTTCCTGCTAAGGGCATCTACTACTGCATTGTGTCTTCCCGGTCTATACTCGATAGTCATGTCGAACTCTGCCAAGAAGTCCTGCCAACGAGCTTGCTTCACAGAAAGCTTTGGTTGTGATGCAAAATAACTTGTTGCAATATTGTCTGTCTTGACAACAAACGACTTCCCAATCAGGTAATGCCTCCACACATGAAGACAATGAATGATCGCAGTCATATCTTTCTCATGAACCAGATACCTTCGTTCTCTATCCTGCAACTTTCGACTCTCATACGCCACTGGATGCCCATCTTGCATAAGAACCCCTCTTATGGCAAAATCTGAATCATTAGTGTGTACCTCAAACAGTATCTTGAAGTTAGGCAACTTCAGTATTGGTGCTGTAACCATCCTCTTCTTCAAGTCATCAAATGCCTTCTGACATTTATCCGTCCAACTCCACCTCTTGTCTTTCTTCAATAGGTCTGTCAGTGATGATGTTACCTGGAGTACCCCTCTACAAACTTCCGTTGGTAGTTGGTCATGACCAAAAACACCCTCATGTCATGGACATTCTTTAGTTCAACCCAGTCCTCGATCGCCTTCACTCTACTCGGCCCAAGGAACGGAATCTCGGTCTGAGAAAACACACACTTAGACTTCTTCAAGAACAACTGATTTTCCCTCAGTGCCTCAAACACCATCGTCAAGTGCTTTTTATGATCCTCCATGTTGTCACTGAACACCACTATATCGCCCAAGTACACTACTATGAACGAATCGAAGTATGGTCGTAGGACATCATTCATCAAAGTGCAAAATGTAGCAGAAGCATTACACAACCCGAATGGCATAACAAGGAACTCAAAGCTACCATACCTTATTACTATCGTGGTCTTCTTCTTGTCTCCTTCAACTATCCGCACCTGATAATACCTATGCCTCAAGTCCAGCTTGGAAAACACTCGGGCTTTCACAAGCTTGTCAAAGCAATCAACAGCCAATGGCAAAGGATACTTGTTCCTTACCGTTTGCTTGTTCAATGTACGGTAATGACAGCACATCCATAGCTCATTCGAATCCTTCTTCCACTGGAATAATACCGGAGCTCCATAAGGGGACCTTGAAGGCCTAACGAAACCTGGATCAACTAACTCCTTTAGCTGTCATTTCAATTCCTCCAACTCAGGTCCTGACAACCGATAAGGTGCTTTAGCCAGGGGTTGCTTTCCTAGCTCAAGCTCATTGCCATGGTCCACTGCATGCCTTGGTGGAAGCTTCTTTGGTAGCTCATCAAGCATCAAATCTGCATATTTGGTCAGCACCTCGGAAATCTCGGCTGAAATAGGCGTCCCCACTCCATCACCTTCAACTCCCTTGAACATCACCACATATGTCTCCATATCTGACTCCTTCATAGCCTTCTCCAAACTTAGTACCGAAACATGCTACACCTTGACTTCCCTCCTTTGCCTATGAGTGGGCAAAGTCCAAGTTTGTGGCTATCTAACCAGCACCACCTCATCACAGAAGGGGACAACAATAGCCCTGTTTCCCTTCAAAAAATCCTATCCGAGTATCATATCGAAGTCGTTCATCTCCATCACTGTGAAGTCCAACTGACCCTTCCAGTCTTTATCTGCACAGGCACTTCGTGTGCCAAACCCGACACTTTAGCTCTAGAGTTCATTGCCTTGACTTCCACATTCGATGGGAAGTTCATCAGTCCAACCTCTTTTGCTAACCGTGTCTTCATGAAGTTATGAGTGGCCCCTGTGTCCACCAAAGCTTGAATGGTCTTGCCATGAACCATCAAGTCCACGAAACCCAGACTGTTAATCCATGATTTCTCCATAACTTTTCCCCTCATACATGTTTGTTCTCTGCGTTCATCAAGAAACAGCTTCACTCCCTGTGAACCTGCTCTGATACCACCTGTCACGCCCCCAATTCTTTTTTCCTTAAATTGGCCAGGTGCGGCACCGCCTAAGTAATTAACATTCACCATTGTCATATTACTTTATGAACTACACCTTAACATTCATCACAAGACATGAATAACATATTAATGTGTGGAAACCATTAATATAAATACATCATGAACAAAAACATAAAGACAATCATATGCAAGAGAATTCTTTTATTATATATGAAGAGTTTGTACAATGATCGGGAGCTTGGCTCTACCGGCATTTCACTTGAGTTGGGTGCCCACCCATGTAAGAGCGCACGATGGTCTCACCTCAACCCCAACCAAAATACAATACAACATAACACAACCGAGTTTCCCTTGTCGAGCAGGAGGGTGCGCCCGTGCATGACCCATGCCCAACACAAACCAAACTCGTTTTACACCCTTCGGCGGGCGGGCGCCTTTGCACACCCACCACCCACACCTCCAACCGTCATGCCAAGTATCAAGACTCGTGCCCGGCAACCGGGCGCATCTCTTGTGCCTTTGCTGCGGCTATCTCCCACTCGCACCTTTCTTGTTGAAGACCGAAGAGCGATGTTCGATGGTGAAAATGACAAGCCTCACCGTTTGTTTATACATCTCCTTGCATGGAGGTCGCGCCCTTGGCCGACCCCTCCACATTTCTCCAACCAACGCGTCCTCAAACGATAAGCAATGCTAACATATGGTCGGCTCGCCCTTTGTTTGCTACGCTCCATGGTCGGCTTCATGACGAGCTCCCCTCGACTCGCCCATATAAACGTGAACGCCAACTCGCCTATACATTATGTATTCCGCCCTTGGTCATTCACACCGAGGTTTCATGCCTTAGTCGCATCGCAAGGAGGAAGGAGCACGCCCGGTCGCCTGATGACTGCAGGATGTTACACATGGTGTTGAGAGGATGATTGATTGACCTGTAAATTATACCTTAAGCTTCTACAGGTTCACCGTCCCACACCTCCATTGGATGATGGTCGGCTCCGTGCTTCCCTGTGACTCCAAGAGTAACGTCATGCAGGATTGAAATGCTGTCACTAATGCTAGTCATCTCACCGATCACGACACCAATGCCATGGTCAAAAAGAACCCCTTTCCCTATTTTGGCCGCAGGAGGATGTCCATGGAGAAAACCTCGGAGACTTTGCTCTAGATCGCTAGGGCCAACGGGGTGCGACCTGAGAGCAGTGGACTCTGCATACTCGCAAACCATTCTTCCATTGTGATTTGAATCGCCGAAGCGTAGAGATCTAGAAAATGGAATCAGGCTCCATGATGTCACCGCCAAGAAGATCTGGAAACATATAACCATTTCCCCGAGAGGGTTTGGGAACGTGTTTCCATGTTCGCCATAATGTGGTCGTTCACAGTTTTGGTGTGGAATAGCGAGGTTCATAGTATTCGAGAAACGTGGAGTATCTATGACTAAGTCTAAAGGATTTGGAGTCGAGTGGTTATTTCGTTGCTGAGATAGATGAGGACTTGGTGGACTACTCCTTTGATCCATTGGATTTAGTGCCCATGTAGACCAAATATCCACATCAACTTTTTGGTATGGAGCTACTAAGAACAAATGGTTCACCGACTTTGTAGGTGGTCTCACCTAGGTCACCTTCAGAGGAGGTTTTTGGCAACACATTTCCTTTTTGTATAGAGACCCTTTTCTCGGCATCTCGACAAACCTCACTAGGGTTTCAAGGTAAAGGAGTAATGGTATCTTAGGCATGGGAATTTGTTTAGACACAGCTAGATCTACTACTTCCATCCCTCTCAACCTTATAGTTTCTCGAAACTTGTATTAACCCTAGCTCAGTGGAAGAAAGAGAAGTTGGAAACTATAATAGAGATGGAACAAAGGGGGTTTTGGCATATCACAATGGTGAGGTATCCTCTGGGATCGAGAAACCTAGACATATTTTGATGGGTAGGAGGGTAGAAGTTGTGCCTAACACACAGGTTAGGGGTTTCTTCTTGGCCCAGACCTTCAGAAGTTTTTCTAGAATTGCTATTAGTGCATCAGATCACTGTTGGTCGGAAGCTGGGGTTTGCAGAACTGAAGGTGATCTGTCAAAGGGCTTAGGAACTACAAAGGAAGGAGAACCTTAGACATGAGGGAAGAAATCAAAATCCACCAAAGCAAAGGAAAGAGGGCAACAATTAGTTCTTGGGGAAGGCATTAAATTGAACGAGGTCATGGACATGACCGATTAGGTCCTCATTGGTAGGGTTTGGCGTCTCAATTACTCAACAACACACCTAAAGAAATGGATTGTGGAGGCTTGGGGATTGGTCTTATATGTTAAGCGGTCTATGGTAACCATGACCATGGGTTAGTTCACACTTAGTTTCAAAAGGCTAGAACATGCGAATTGGGTTCTAAGGAAATTTTGGCACATTAAAATGGCTCATATAATGCTGAAGAGATGGTCTCCATTATTTTATCAAGAACGTGAACAATTGGGGGCTGGTTTGATTTGGGTTAGGGTGTTAGGGTTGGCACTGCAATTTTGGGCAGAAGATGTATTCAAAAGAATTAGTGATAATCTTGGGGTATTTCTATACTACGACAAATGTTTTGTTGAGATGAGAAAGATAGATTTTGCTTGAATTCTGGTTCACCTTGACACTAGGGAGGGCCTGGTGGAAAGCTCGCAGCTTCAGTGGCGAGATTTTCCATAGTGCAAAAGTTGGATTAGGAGGGGGTCCCTTTCAGATGTAGGAGGTGTCACGAAGTTGGGAAATTTTTCAAAGAATGCCCCTTACTTGCTAAGGTAAGGACAAAGGAGGATAAATCAGGTGGGATGGAAGGTGCATCAAAATCTATGGCATAGGAGCATCAAAAGGATTCGGCTTGCTAGAACAGAGGGACGTAGAAGATAGATGGTAGAAAAGCACCAAGATTCTTGTTTGGCTCCTTCGGCACCTTCGGTGGTCACCCTTTCATGTGCAACATCAACTATGCCTATTCCAGGAACCTTTATTTTTCCCCCATCCATAGAACCTTATACATCCATAATTCCATATATAATCTCTTTCATTAGATGTCCTATTATAAATGAAGGGGTGGTATCACCCTATATTTTAAACTTTGCTGCTTGTGTTATGGCTTCATCTCTCTTAGTTTCTTGACTCCTTTCACTATTGTTACTGCTCTGTCCCTCACATATGATCTCTCATTGAAGGAATTATCATCGAAGTGCTGTGCCAGTCATAGATATAAACTGAGTTCATTAGCCAAGTAGCCCATAGGTGCCAGAGGGGGGATAGGTATCTCATCGGCTCCTAAATTCTCTAAAGCATGAAAAGGTAGAAAATATTTTATATCTAAAGCCATTCATAAAATGTAGGCAATTATCAATTGGTAGGGTTCTTAGAGTAGAAGGCAACTTGAGTACAGTTTCCTGATGAAGTGGCTATCATTTAATTATAGAGAGTTGGTTAGCCCTGCTAAAAAACTAGCCTTCAAAAGATTAATCACAACTGAAAGATTGGGTATGTGTTTTCTTCAAGAGACATTAGGAATTAGTGAAAAAAGTTTCTCTATTAGAAAAGCTATGGTCCCAGGGTGGACATTCCATGCCTTAGATGTGAAAGGTGTTGGGTGTGGAGCCTGATTATCTTCTTTATTTAGAGGTATCACCGTATTGGACCCCAGTTCATAATGTGGCGGCAATGTTGTCTGTAATATTTGTGCTGCAAGGGGGGTCCAAGTGGGGGCGAAAACGATGTTTAGGAGCCCCTCCCTGGTGGGCGATCAGGGGCAACACACACGAAGCTAAAAATAGATGTAAAATTTCCTTGTAAAATGTTGTAATTTTGTAGTCAATTTGGGTTGTTCATTAGGCGGAGATCTGACAGTAGAAGTTATATTTAATTTAGGATTTTTTTCCCTAGAAGGCAACCCCTCACTATATATGAGGGAATTTTATTGCGTCTATGTATATCTTTATTCTGAGTGGGAAAGAGAGAGGATATTTTGTGAGTGAAGAGGGAATTACAACAGATCTACTGTAGGTTGTATCTCTTTAGTTTGCTGGACAATATAAAAGGAAGGACTGGCTATTTTTCCCTAGATGTAACCAAAATTGGGTGAACCACGTATATTTGTGTCTCTCTTGTTTTATTTGTTTTCTGTGTTTATATTTCTACAATATATTTTATGTGTTCCATTTCTCTGTAATATATAATTTTCTAACAACTGGTATCAGAGCTGAAGATCTATTTGGCTAATAAACGCGTAGGAGAGAAGGGTTCCTGGTTCGAGTGGGAGCAATGGCGGAAGATGGTAGGTTTAGGGTCAAAACATTTAATGGACAAAAGTAATAGCTATGGAAGATGCAAATGGAAGATGCAAATGGAAGATTATCTGTATCATAAATATCTGTACCTACCATTGAGCAGAAAGACAATGAAGCTGACGAGTATGACAGACACAAAATGGGATATTCTCGATAGAAAGGCACTTGGAACAATATGACTGTGCCCAACGGTGTCAGTAGAGTTTAATATTTCAAAGGAAACGACAAAAAAGAGCTTAATGAAGGCATTGGCCAAAGTATACCAAAAACCCTCAGCCTCAAATAAGGTATTTCTTATGAAGCGTTTATTTAATATGAAGATGTCAGAAGGTGGATCTGTTGC
Source organism: Pinus tabuliformis (assembly GCA_031772625.1). Taxonomy (NCBI): domain Eukaryota; kingdom Viridiplantae; phylum Streptophyta; class Pinopsida; order Pinales; family Pinaceae; genus Pinus; species Pinus tabuliformis. Next base: position 101,906,778 of record CM062807.1, read on the forward strand.
TAATCAATTAAATGAATTTAATACAGTTGCGAGTTAGTTAAGTTCTATAGGCGTAACTTTTGATGATGAAGTTAGGGATTTGTTATTTCTATGCTCATGTCTAGAAAGTTGGAATGGTTTAGTTATGGCCATTAGCAACTCTGTCTCTGGATCTAGTACTTTAAAGTTTGATGATGTTGTCGGTGCAATCCTTAGCGAGGAAATGCGATGGAAAATCTCCTGTGAGACATTAGGTAATAATTTGATTGTAGAGATTAGGGGAAGAAAAATGGAAAGAGGAAATAGCCTAGGATATCACATTATGTCAAGGAAAGGAAGATCCAAGTCCAGATCGGGGATAGTGTGCTAGAAAAGTGGGAAGAAAGGACACCTGAAGAAAAATAGCAAGTCTCGGAAGGGAAAAGAAGGTGATGTGCAGCAAGAAAACAATAATGAAGCGAATGTGATAGGTGATGTGTTGCAAGATGCTTTGATTCTTTCATTAGAAAATATTATTGATGCCTGGGTGGTAGATTCAGGTGCCTCATTCCATGCCACACCTGATAGGAAACATTTTCATGATTATGTTCAAGGAGATTTTGGACAGGTTCGATTGGGTGATGATAAACCTTGTAAAATCATTGGAATGGGTGCAGTTTTCATAAAACAACAAAATGGAAATAAATTGCTATTGAAGGAGGTAAGGCATGTTCTAGATCTGAAGAAAATTTTGATTTCAACAAGGTAGTTGGGAGGTGAAGACTGTGTAACTACTTTTACAAATAAAACTTGGAAGGTCACAAAAGGAGCCCTAGTAATAGAAAAAGGAGAAAAGGTTGGTACATTGTATTTATGCAAAGATATTTCTAATTTTGTTAATGCTATAACCTCTATAGGAGGAGATACGAAATTGTGGCATCATAGGCTTGGACACATGAGTGAGAAGGGGATGCAGATTCTTCACTCAAGAAATTTGTTGTTAGGTTTGAAGCATGTTCATTTAAAATTATGTGAGAATTGTGTTTATGGAAAACATAAGAGATTCAGATACCTCAAATTTTGGAAATAAAAAAAGAGGGAAAAAATAGAGCTTGTGCATAGAGATGTATGGGGACCTTCTTAGGTATCATCTTTCAGTGGTTCTCGTTATTATGTTACTTTTATTGATGATGCAACTAGAAAGACCTAGATTTATTGCATTTGAAATAAATATGATGTATTTTATACTTTCAAGAAATGGAAAGATTTGGTTGAAAATGAGACAAGAAAAAGGTTGAAGTGTTTTAGATTAGATAATGGAGGTGAATATTGCAACATAGAATTTGATAGGTACTGTTCAGAGAATGGAATTCGTAAAGAGAAGGCAGTTCCAAGAACACCACAAGAAAATGGTGTGTCAGAAAGGATGAACACGACAATCGTGGAGCATGAAAGGTGCATGAGATTGCATGCAGGATTACCTTGGGCAGATGTTGTAGAGACTGCTACTTATATAATAAACAGAGGTCCTTCAAGTTCCTTCGATGGTGGTATTCCAGAGGAGGCATGGACATGTAAAAAGGTGAACTACTCATTTTTAAGGACTTTTGGTTGTGAATCCTTTGTCCACATTAATAAAGAAAATAGAACAAAGCTTGAGGCAAAATCGAAGAAATGTACCTTTATTGGATATGGTGTTAATGATTTTGGTTATCTCTTTCATGATTATGAAAAACACAAAATCATTAGGAGCAGAGATGTCATATTCAATGAAAAGGTTTCATATAAGGATCAGTTGCAAGAAAAGAAATAGGAAAAAGAAAATAAAGAATACACAGTACTTGATGATATCACAGAAAAAGTGAAGGTGCGTGAAAATCATAATGATCAACAACAAGAACAAATACAACAACCACAACAGCAACAGGCACCTCAAATAGTTGAAAGTGGTGTTAGAAGATCTACCAAGATAAGTAGGCGCCCTTAATGATACTCTCCTTCATTATATTATGTATTGTTGACTGGTTCTGGTGAACTAGAATGTTATGAAGTAGTACAGGTAGAAACCAGGAAGAAGTGGGAGCAAGCCATGAAAGAAGATATGGACTCCTTAGCACATAATTAGACTTGGGACTTAGTTAGGTTGTATGTAGGTAAAACAACATTGCAGAATAAATGGGTTTACAGGTTGAAGGAAGAAGATGGAGGTAGAAAAAGGTATAAACCTAGAGTTGTGGTGAAGGGGTTTACACAGAAAGAGGGTATAGACTTTGATGAGATATTTTCTCCTGTTGTTAAAATGACTTCAATCAGAACTATTTTAAGTCTAGTAGTAGCTAAAGATTTGCATCTTGAGCAGCTAGATGTAAAGACAACCTTTCTCCATGGGGATTTCGAGGAAGAGATATACATGCAACAACCACAAGGATATGAGGTAAAAAGAAACGAGAAACTAGTGTGCAGGTTGAAGAAGAGCTTTTATGGCTTAAAACAGGCTCCAAGGTAGTGGTATCTAAAATTTGACAGGTTTATGTCTAAACAAGGTTATACTAGATATCACACTAATCATTGTGTTTATCTCGAAAGGAAAAATGATGGTAGCTATATTATATTGTTATTGTATGTAGATGACATGCTTGTTGCAGGTTCTAACATGCAAGAAATAAATGTGCTCAAAAGAAAATTGGCAAACTCATTTGCAATGAAAGATTTGTGTGCTGCAAAACAAATCCTTGGTATGAGAATAACTAGAGATAGGAAGAATCGAAAATTAACATTGTTTGAGAGTGAGTACATAGTAAAGGTGTTGAAAAGATTTAATATGCATAATTCAAAACTAGTTAGTATACCTTTAGCTAGCCATTTAAAACTAAGTAAGGAGGTGTGTTCCAAGACTCAGGAAAAAATGACTTATATGTCTAAAGTTCCATATGCATCAGCAGTTGGAAGCTTAATGTATGCAATGGTCTACACAAGGCCTGATATTGCACATGCAGTGGGAGTTGTAAGCAAGTACATGAACAATCTAGGAAAAGAACATTAGATGGCAGCGAAGTAGATTCTCAGGTATTTGAGAGGTACCACAAATAAAGCATTATGCTTTGGTGGTTCAAACATTGCTCTACATGAATATGTTGATGTAGATATGGCGGGTGATGTTTAATGTAGGTGGAATAGCTATCAGTTGGTTTTCAAAACTGCAAAGTGTTGTTGCACTCTCAACAATGGAAGCAAAGTATGTTGTTGCTACAGAGGCTACCAAAGAAATGATTTGGTTACAAAGGTTTCTGGATGAATTGGGTAAGAAGCAGGAGTTGGGCAGTTTATACAGTGATAGCCAGAGTGCCATACATCTTGCAAAGAACTCTAAATTTCATTCCAAAACAAAACATATACAGCTCAAGTATCATTTCTTACGGTCAGTGTTGGAAGATGGACAATTTAAGCTTGAAAGGATACAAACTAGCCAGAATCCTGCAGATATGTTAACAAAAGTTGTAACCAGGGAGAAACTGAGATTTTGCTCGGTTTCAATTGGTCTTTAAGTATGATGATGAAGATGAGAAACAACCAAGTCCAAAGTGGATTCATTGTCCAGCAAATGAAGCAATGGTGGAGTTGCTATAATCAGTCTCCAAGTGGGAGATTGTTGGGTGTGGAGCTTTATTCAGAGGTATCACCACATTGGACCCTAGTTCGTAATGTGGTGGCAACACCAACCGTAATATTTGCGCTACAAGGGCGGTCTAGGGGGTGGCAGGGGATCGGGGGTAGCACCCCCGAAGTTAAAAATAGATGTAAAATTTCCTTGTAAAATGTTGTAATTTCAAGGTCAATCTGGGTCGTTCATTAGGCAAAGATCTGATGATAGAAGTTATGTTTAATTTAGGGTTTTTTTCCCTAGAAGGAAACCCATCGCTATATATGAGGGAATTGTATTAAGTCTATGTAGATCTGTATTCAGAGTGAGAAAGAGAGAGGAGATTGTGTGAGAGTGAAGAGGGAATTACAGTGGATTTGTCGTAGGTTGTATCTCTTTAGTTTGATGGATAATATAAAAGGAAGGACTGGCTATTTTTCCGTGGATGTAGACGAAATTGGGTGAACCACGTATATCTGTGTCTCTCTTGTTTTATGTGTTTTTAGTGTTTATATTTCTGCAATATATTTTATGTGTTCCATTGCTCTGTAATATATAATTTTCTAACAACAGGATGATCAGGTGGTATTGCTATGGGTATAAATGGTAGAATGATGAAATTACTGAATATCTGGGGACATGAAGGTGCTCTAATGGCACAATCAAATAGAGTTCTGGGACAATATCTTGGGCTCATCCTTTATGCAAGTTGAGAATATAATTCTAGGGGGTGATTTGAATTTTTCCTTGGGACATGCTAAATCGTGGGGTCACAATGCATAGATCGATTCACTTACGGATTTCTTTGAACAAATCATGCAAAACAATAGACTCATCGATATTGAGGTGGAGCGATCCCAACCTACTTGGAGAGATCGCAGAACGGGCTCTGCCACGTTAGTTGGACATCTGGATATATTCCTCATCAAGGAAACTATGATGGATAAGATTAATTCGATTAGGCAATGAGTTGGATCAGGGTGTATATCAAACCACTCTCCTCTATTTATGGAAATCGCTAGAATTTCTCCTAAGTCGCGTGCCTCATTTAAATTTAATGCAACTTGGTTGAGAGACGAGGAATTCCATGGGATTGTCAAAGAAGTGTGGGAGGTATGTCCATTAGTGAGGATAGGTCTCCAGAAGAGAATCTGGCGTAGAATATTCTTCACCTTAAAAATAGGATGATCGACTGGGCAAAAGAAAAGAAGAAAAAAAAAGAGGAAGCTCTCTATAGAATAGAAGAGGAATTAGACAGACTAGAAGACCTTGATAGTGGTGGATTTGATTCTCCAGAATCAAAACAAATATTACACCGTTAGAGGTAGAAAAAATCAAGTTATTAAAGGAGAAGGAGGAATCATGGAGACTTAAAAGTAGAGCTATATGGATGTAATCCAAAGATAACAATAATTTTTTTTTTGAGTAGTTTTCAAGAGGATGAAAGGCCATAAATAATATTTGTTCCCTTGACGATGAGGATGGAAATTCAATGTAGAAATTTAGAAGCTTAGGAAATCTTGGTATTCAACATTTTGGAAATTTGTTCAAAGCCTAGCATGAGGCATCACTGGCATAAACTATCAAGGTGGCTAGTTTATTCCCTTGGTTTGTTAATGAGGAAGAAAATGAAGACTTGTATGCAACAATATTAATGGGAGAGTTGGAGGCCTTATTGAAGTGGTTCAAGAAATAAAAAATCCCTGGTTCAGATGGATGGACGATAGAATTTTATCCCACTTTCTTCAATCTGACTGGACAAAAGTTGCTAAGGGTTTTCCAAGAATGAAAATTGAATGCGAGAATGTATGATGCCTTTAATGCTAAATTCACTACCTTAATGCCCAAATATTATAAGAAAATTAGCTTTAATTATTTTAGGCCAATATCATTGTGTAACTGCATATATAAAATCATAGCCATAATCATTGCTAATATAATTAAGCCTATCTTATCCCAACAGATGTCCATGGAACAATTTTCATTTTTAGAATATCGATAGATGTACGAAGCCATTGGTATTGCACAGTAAGGCCTCCACTCCATAAAAGTAAAGAAATTGAAAGGCATGATTTTGAAAATTTATTTATCTAAAGCATATGATAGGACAAGCTGGTTGTACATTCAGATGCTATTGACTTGTATAGGCTTTCATAATCATTTTATAAATTAGATTATGTGTTGTGCAACATCTGTTTCTTATAGCATCTTGATCAATGGATCGGCTATAAATTTTTTCCATGCTGAACGTGGACTTAGGCAAGGTTTCCCATGATCTCCCCTACTATTTCTTTTGGTCATGGAAGGCTTGAGTAGATTGATGACAGGTGAAAGGAATCATGGGAGATTTAAAGGTGTAAAAATTGCTACAAATATAATCCTATCTCATTTACTCTTTGTTGATGATGCACTCATATTTCTAAGTGGGGCTATTAGTGATACATTTGTTCTCTACAATGTTCTCAAAACTTTTTGTAAGGCTACAGGGATGGAGACAAATCAAGAAAAATCCACTTTATCAGCATCACGCTCTTCTCAATATGAATTAAACTATGCTTCTGAAATATTTCCCTACATATAATTGGATTTTCACGAGGGACTGAAGTACCTTGGCTTTCACCTAAAACATAACAACTATAAAATCTCAGAATGGATGTGGCTAGTAGCTAAAATCAAAAGAAAATTAAATTTATGGCATCATCGATGGCTTTCTTGGGATGGTAGATTGGTACTTATCAAATCCATGTTGGTGGTCATCCCTATATATTGGATGTCCTTATCTTGGATTCCAAAGGGATTTCTCCAAAAATTCCAAGATATTTGATGTATATTTCTTTGGAAAGGGAAAAAGGAAGGTAAATTTTTTTCTTAGGTTAGCTGGCAGAAAATCACCTTGCCCAAAAAATGGGGTGGGTGGGGGATGGAAAACCTATTTAGTTTTTCAAAATCTATGGCTTTTAAAATGGGGTGGAAATTAATCTCCACAAATATTTGATGGAAACAGGTGGTTACTCAAAAATATGTTAAGTCGCTTTAGGTGAGGATTGCATCATATTGCCTTGGTGGAATAGAACGAATATCTCCTCGATCTGGCATGCGGTTTTAAATTCCTTTGAATATATCATTCATGTTTGGCTTGGAGAGTGGGGACAGGGGTGCAGGTCCGCATTGGTCTGGATAATTGGTCGACAAGTAGTAATTCCCACAGCCTTCCCCCTGATCTGCAACAGCTCCTTGAGGAGGTCGGTTATCGAATTTTGAATCAAATTGCTGATGTAAAGAACACTACACCTTTTTGGTAAAAAATGGAAATCGGCACAGGATCTTCAAATTCTGGAACAATGGAAACAAGACTAGATTATATTCACAAACACCCTCTTGGAAGCACATGTGAGAACATGGGAGAGGGAGGACGAACTAATCTAGACTTTAGGTCCCCATGTCATATACACTCCAAAAGATGGTTATAACTTCATTTTCGTAGAGAACGAACCTGATAACAATGTTTGGTGGTGGCGGTCGCTTTGGAAACTTAGAGCCCCCATAAGAAAAACGTTTTTCGTGTGGTTCCTATTATGTAACAAGGTTCCTATAGGTGTGTTACACTAAAATTTGTCACCATGACTATCTACAGTTAGTATGGCTCCACCAACTGTCATACTATCCTCCTTGGCAAGTCTCATACCTCTGCTCCTCATGTCAAACTCCAAGAAAGAGAGAAAGTCCTTAAAAAGTCAATTAACTCTGGTTACGCAGTTTCTCTTAACCTTACCTGCGTGTATGCACCCCAAGTTCACAACACCTGCGTACTTGTACGCTCTGTCTGTAAAGGGGTGGGTGCATACTCCTATAAAGGTCAAAAGGCGCAAGTTTTACTTCAAAAAAGTTACTTGTGGTCGAATCTAGAGCATTCTAGAAGATGGTTTGGCGTGTATTGAGCGCCTCCAGATGGTTCATGTATCCCTATGAAAGAGGAACTTATCCCATCAAGAGGGGAGATATCCCATTCAAAGAGGGGCTTATCCCATTGATGGTGGACCTGATTAACTTCCTCCAAAGCATTATAAATACAGGCATTGGGCCAGAGGGAGGAGAGGTTGAAAGCTGAACATTCCTAAGGGTAGATGCTGCTGAAATTAGGACTCCCTTATAGAGCTTGAGAGGAGAGATTCCCATCCTTTCTTAGCTTCATTTGGAAGTGGGTGAGCTGATCAAAGTAAAGGAGAACTCTTGCTGGAACCTGGGAGGGACCTGCACAACACCAAGGCACTGGTTGTAATGGTTTCTTTTGTTTCCACTTAATACAATTAAGTTCATTTTTCTCAACAAGTTGTTATACATAATTTGTTTCATATACTCCTCGGTCTTTATGATGAATATGTTTTATTTTATGAGTTATTCAGGTGATATGTAATCATTTGCTTGTTAGTGAATGCAGGTTTCAAAGAGAAGGAGGAGCTCATCTGGATTGGGGAGGCTGGACTACTACAAACAGCGTTGGACTAAAGGTATGTTTTAAACACCTGATTACTTGTATTCTAAATGCATATTTAGAGAAAGATAGTGCTTAATTGTCTTGTTTGTCATTAGAAAGCCTTAGCTTCTAGGGAGGTCGGTTTTGTCCGCAAAATTGACTCTTTCTGCATGACAAAATGGCGACCATACTGGGCAATCTACACACCAAAAAACATCTGTTAGATTCAATGAAATCAAAAAATTTTGGTCCATTTTGAAGAAATTGGGGTTTGAAAACTCGTTTTGCGGGGTACGCACCCCGCCTTTAGGAACAGGGCGTGGGTACGTGGGTTCCTTTAAGGCAAGGTGTGTACGCCCGACATTTTCCCAACTGAGAAAATGTCGGGGTACGCGGGTCACCAGTGGAGCACCTGCGTACCCCGAAAGGCGGACCTTGAAACCCCAAAGCCTCCAAAAAATGAAACTAGGACCTAAAATCAAATTCTAAATGGATGAAAATGAAGAGGAGGATGTTGTAGAATACCTGATGAGACGGCGTTCGATTTCGACGGTCGGATTCTCCGCAATGTCCACGGGAAGTTTCTTGCCAAAAGCCCTTTTTCTCTCCTCAACAGTAAAATGGTAAAAATGAATTGGTAAAAGCCCTTTTTATAGGTTTTTTTGGGTAAATAAATGGTAAATCTGTTTATTTTTCACCATGAAAAGGTATTTTTCAAAGTATTTTTATCTATCTTAAACAGGTATGAGTAATGTGTTGGTTTTTATGCAGGATAAAAGGATTTTCAGGGAAAATTGTCATTTTTCACAAACAAAAACACCAGAGTCATCTTTAAGCCCTTTTCTGACTCCTAAAACATGAAAAGATTTCCGAGCATTTCTTTTACACTCGTTAAAACGGAATTAAAAGACGGTCCTCTTATAGCCCTTTTTCTGACCGTAAAAACAGGAAAAGATTGCCGGATTTTTGTCGTTTCAAATTCGATACTGGAAATAAAACGACGTGTCCTTGATCGTTTTTTACTTTTCAGGTCAAAGACACTAATTATGAAAGTACTCCTTGGTCGTAAAAGATCAAGCAGTTCTCTCAAGTATTATTTTATACTTTTTCGGGCTTGGGAGACACAAATTTACGAAAAAGTTCAACCCTGGAGTCTTCTTAAGTTTTTCAGACTCTCTAAAATTGAAAAACGCCGAGTTTCTCCTATACTGGACTCGTTAAAATTTCACAGTAAAGGACCTGTTCGATTATAAATAGGAACGGACCACTCCTTCTTAGGGTTCGCATCTAAACTAAGTTGGACTCATCCGAAGGATGAGCTTATAATCAAGCATATGTTATCCTCCTCAAGCTTGTAAAAAATAAAGAGGTACTTGCTAGAAATGGTGGGGGAAAAGAGAGAAAAATGAGCCTATTTGTTATCCTTTGTCTCAGAAGAAACCTTATCACCACTCTTGAACACGACACTTTTCATTCACCTAGGTTGGGAAATCCTTTGCCTAACTGTTAATCAAACCACATTGAAAATCTTCGGCTGGCTCCGGGTATTAACTTTGGGTCAATTGTCACCAAGCCATCTGTCGTGTCGTTATGTGTTCAAGAGGTCACTGCAAATAAACTATTCATCTGCAAAATACCTGTCATCCATCTCGACCATCCCTGAGTCAGTCCTTACAGCTACATTTCTTCAACTTGATCTATGATTTCGTGTTGTGGGCTTGCCTGCAACGGGTCGCTTTCTATCGACATCAGCACATTATCTAGAAAGATGACCTAGAAATCGTGAGTACCTTGAGATCTGCATGCATCAATGGCAGGTCTCTCGCCTTTGACGACAGTTTACATCATTGACTTTCGATCAAAGGATTCCGTGACGTGTTCGACATCAACACATTCATTCACATCTCATGGATTGTACTGGGTACTTTGAGAACCATTGACATCACTGGTGGTCTCTCTCACACTTGTTAACAGTTTACATCATCGACTGGTAATCAAGTGGTTTCTACCATGTTCGACATCAACTCATTTATTCGCATGGATAAAATCGTACTATTTCGGGAAGTAGAAATGAAGACCCTGGATCTAGTTTCCACCATCCAGGCTGTGAGGAGTTTTGTATTCATTATACAGTAGACTAATCATAAACAGATGCCTGCGTCCATACTATGTCTACATGAGTCTATGATTATGATGTACTACGAAATCATTCCTATATCAGAGCAGTAGTTAGTTTGTTAGTTAAAGTTTTCAATCTGAGTATGGGAATGCCTACCTCAGTGATGATATGATCTGAGATATGTATTTTGTGTTGAATATTTGCAGGTTCCGACTGGGCTCTCCACAAGATAATCCTTGAAATGATAAAGTACTTCACCCTTCCTAGATGATATGAAACCATAATCTACTACAGGCTTCGCACTTTAGGGGGCAATCTCTTACACTAAAATTTGTCACCATGACTATCTACAGTTAGTATGGCTCCATCAACTGTCATACTATCCTCCTTGGTAAGTCTCATACCTCTGCTCCTCATGTCAAACTCCAAGAAAGAGAGAAAGTCCTTAAAAAGTCAATTAACTCTGGTTACGCAGTTTCTCTTAACCTTACCTGCGTGTAAGCACCCCAAGTTCACAATACCTGCGTACTTGTACGCTCTGTCTGTAAAGGGGTGGGTGCGTACTCCTGTAAAGGTCAAAAGGCGCGAGTTTTACTTAAAAAAAGTTACTTGTGGTCAAATCTAGAGCATTCTAGAAGATGGTTTGACGTGTATTGAGCGCCTCCAGATGGTTCATGTATCCCTATGAAAGAGGAACTTATCCCATCAAGAGGGGAGCTATCCCATTCAAAGAGGGTCTTATCCCATTGATGGTGGACCTGATTAACTTCCTCCAAAGCATTATAAATACATGCATTGGGCCAGAGGGAGGAGAGGTTGAAAGTTGAACATTCCTAAGGGTAGATGCTACTGAAATTAGGACTCCCTTATAGAGCTTGAGAGGAGAGATTCCCATCCTTTCTTAGCTTCATTTGGAAGTGGGTGAGCTGATCAAAGTAAAGGAGAACTCTTGCTGGACCCTAGGAGGGACCTGCACAACACCAAGGCACTAGTTGTAATGGTTTCTTTTGTTTCCACTTAATACAATTAAGTTCATTTTTCTCAACAAGTTGTTATGCATAATTTGTTTCATATACTCCTTGGTCTTTATGATGAATATGTTTTATTTTATGAGTTATTCAGGTGCTATGTAATCGTTTGCTTGTTAGTGAATGCAGGTTTCAAAGAGAAGGAGGAGCTCATCTGGATCGGAGAGGCTGGACTACTACAAACAACGTTGGACTAAAGGTATGTTTTAAACACCTGATTACTTATATTCTAAATGCATATTTAGATAAAGATAGTGCTTAATTGTCTTGTTTGTCACTAGAAAGCCTTAGCTTCTAAGGAGGTCGGTTTTGTCCGCAAAATTGACTCTTTCCGCATGACAAGGTGTTAATATTCAACGTAGATTCTTTCAAGGCCTAACCTGGTGTGTTTTATGAAAGGAAAATGCATAATCAATAAATCATTTGTTCCTTGAATGTTCTATTACAATATAATTATGGAGTGAGATATATCATATGTTAGCAATTAATATTAGGTGGCAAGGAGAAACATTTAAAAAATCTTGGGAGTTATGGTGGAATAGGGTCCATCCTGCAAAACTGAGGAATTTACCCCTACTGGTATGTTGGGATATTTGGTTAGGGAGGAACAAAAAAATCTTTCATAAAAAAGAACAAAATTGGACTACCACATGTTCAGATATAGTGGAAACATATTATTTAATCCCTAAATATGAACATAATCAGAGGAACCAGAGCATAAGTACAAAAGTAATCGACAAAACCATGCCCTGGGCATATTTTGATGGTTTCGCACAACCAAAAGGTTGTGGTGGTGGAGTTGTGTTGTATTTAAATGAAGATCATTATTTCAAACTGAAAATTGGAATAGGGAGAGGTACAAATAACTATGCATAACTAAACAACCTTAGACTTCTACTTCTTTTTTCCCGTAGATAAAGGATGTTGGCAACTACAGATATTTGGGGATTAAAAAATTATCATAAATTAGTTTAATCAACTGCAAAATCTTCATGTACACACACTCATAAATTTTTTGGATGAAGTAATGATATTAAATCCCAATTTGACTCTATCATATGTCGTCATATCGACAAGGAAAGGAACCAGATTTCCGACAGTCTATCTAAAGAAGTTGTGCAGGAACATTTTGGCACTTGGATGTTTCAGGAGCAACTAAGACAAGATTTATTTTAGTAATATCACAGGACCTTCATTGATCTATAGATACAGGATGAAGGATCAATATGATCCCTCTCAGCTCATAGATGGAACACTTTCTTATTATTTTTTCTAAATCACATATTTATAGATATGTATATTTTTATCCAATTTTGTACTCAACTACTTATATGCAGTCACAATTATACTAAACTATATATTGTATGTGGCAAGATGGCCACTAGTTTTTGAGATATGCTCCTTTGCAACATTTACAACATGTAATTTTCAATATTTTATATAATGAAAATTATAGTTTTTCCTTTGGAAAAAAATGGATTTAGTTACTTGAAAATACGCACTAGCACTTGGATTTTGTACATTACAAGGTGCAATTACACTAAATCTTTGATATATTTTGGACAAAATAAACTATTAAATATATCTAGAAAATATATATGAAAGCAGGCCAAAAACTAGAATAATAAGACTACTTGAAATATTTTAACCATAAGTTTTTTTTTAATTGTTTTAAATAATATGTAAATATGGACAAACACATTCTATTGCCTAGTATGAGTGATGTGTATTCCATCTATAATCAACATGGAGTTGACAATTGTTCCTTTTGGAATAAAAATAAAATAATATATAAATATAAAAAAAATTAGGCTATATTTAAAAAAAATGTATATACATATTTGGTTAGTTTTTACTCTCACTGTGCTTAGTTAGTGCCTTGTAACTATTACAACCTATGTGGTGAAAATATTTCTCTTTATTTCAACCATAAATTAAATATTTTGAAGTATACATAAATTAATATAAATTTATATGACCTTTAAAAATATATAGTATAATTCAAAGTAAAAATTGTGAAAAATATATACAAATATTTTTTAATATTTCAATAATTAAATATATTATTTGAAGATTCATCTCAACTAATGTATTTCAAGATCCACTTCATATATATATATATATGTGTGTGTGTGTGTGTGTGTTAACCATAATAGAATATGTTAATGTCAAAGAGAAGAGGACTATAAATAAAAAAAAATTAACACTAAGATTAAGTAATATTGATGTATATTTAAAAATATATTAAGAATTAAAAAGAAATTTTAAAGTGGACAATATGGAAGTAAAATATTCCAGCGTTAACTATATATCAATTGAAACCAAAATAACAATAAAAAATTATGGTAATTATTTTAACTATTCTACATTATGTCATTTTTTAAAATATATTTTTCTATTATTTTTATTTAAAATTTAGCAAAGATTTATTGGAATTGAAAAGTTACCCCGTGTACTCTACACAACCCAAGTGTCCAAAGAGATTTTCAATGATTTTAAAAACACACACACACATATATAAAGTTTTGTACTCTTAAAGAAATTTTGCACATCAAGAGATTTGATCATTCTCAACTCTTAAATACATCTATATTGGTATTTCTGAATCACATTAATCTATTACAACCTTTCTTTTCTTATTTATATATTTTAAAATATATGTCAATATTATTTAACCAAATATATTGAAATTTTTATTTATCACCCATATTGATTTTTTTATATTTAGAAGTGAATGAATTACACCTCCTTTGTATTAAAGAGCTTTTTATTTTTATTTTCTTATGAGTTACTTATTATTTTTAGATATTAAAATATTTTATTATGGAAAAAATTAAAGTAATGTTGTATCACAATTCTCTCTTTGTATATACATATATGTGAAGTTTGATATTGATATATATTAATTAACATGGATATATATATATAGATATATATATTCCAACTATGGTTCATAGTCACTAAGTGGCTACTACATCCAAGGGTAATAATTTAGGAAAAACCACCCAAAGAAATCCACTCGTTGGCTTATCTGGCTGGGCCTAACCCTAAGGGCGTCAAGGAGATTTGACCCTGTGACCTCCCAATTGGCAATTTACTAAGAAACATGAACTCGACTAATTGAACTACCCTTGGGGCTAGATATTCAGAGAGTTTATTTAAGTCCCACGTTAACATAATTTTAAAAATGATAAGAATTATATATCTTCCTCACAGTCAAAAGATAAAATATAATTACTTTTCTATTTTTAATTACAAGATGGTACATGATGCAAAAGAAAATCCTATGGAGAAAGTTGTTTAAAAGATATCTATGCCCATGTTCGACCTACAATTCTCACTAATATGCATATTCCACATAAAAATTTCATGATAGGATTGATCGATTGACTTAAATTCAAGTTTTCCATGTGTGTGAAGAGTCATATGTTGGAATTTAGGTATTTAATCCAACTGATAACCATCTGAATCTAGGAAGACAATATGAAATTCTTGAAGCACTAACACAAGTTCAAGAGATGTTCATAGCACGTGTAAGCCTGAATTTGTAGGTTATGAATTCAATAGGTGGACAATAAAAATATAGAAGACACACCATTAGTGTTCCACAAGGGTTTACCAATCTTGCCATGGGATTACCTCGACATATTAAAGACTTGGATTTGATGATTTTCATGTTTAAAAAAGGTGGAAAAGGAACAAATTATGATTAGACTATCAGAAAAGATATTGCAATTCATGCATAATATTATAATATTGATAATGATCTATATTACCATGGATTTCAAATAATAATGCACTTGGAGAATTTGCTGAAATTGCAATATATGTGTTACATATGATTAATGTTGTTTCTTTGGAAGAAACAAATATTGACATTGAATTCGCAATGTTGGAAGGGGTTCTATGGATTGATGATGCATTAGATGGATTACAAACATATTATTTTGAAAAAAATATTCCAAATTCATGAAGATATATTGATATTATCAGACATTTGGAAGAGAACCCTAACTCAATGGAACATAACCCTAATGCAGAGGAATTGTTTAGTTGGCCTGGCATTGGCTCATCTCTAATCAATGAATATAACACTGTGGGATTATCTGATATGAAATTTCCAATATTGTTTCAAAAGGGTGAAGTAGATTAGTTGCAAATATGAAAGAGAAATTTCCATCTTCATGAGTATGCAAAACCTATTCTCTGATATAGTGATAAAAGGTTTGGAATGCACCCATGATTTGGGTACCTTTTACCTAATGTCATCATTAGCAACGGTGCTTAGGCTTCCTCTACATTCTTGGTAAAGAAGAATATGACAGATCTACCAACAATAATGGATACGTTACGAGAACATTTACAAAATATTCCAGAGTTGTGACTTGATATTAATGCAATTTGGAAATGTACTAAGAGGCTCACGTGCATATCGAAATAATTGACATGTTCAGTTATCTGAATTGGTTCAACAGATTGGGTGCCATACAATATTCTTTATGTTAAGTGCATAATATATGCAATGGCCATAGTTTCATAAATTAATGTTGGGAACATGTCCTACAAATCCATTGGAAGCAAGAAAATGAAGATGTTGGAATGTAATTGATAATCCTCATATTGCAGCGCATTATATGCACTTAAGGCATACAATGTTTCGAGATGAAATTTTCAACTATTTTCATTGAGCTACGGATTATTGGTGTCACTATGAGTGGAAATTCCATGGATCACCACATGTGAATAGACTTCCAATGCTCCCAATATGGAAACATTTAATTCAGATGATTCTACACAAGTTGACTTTACAAAAGAATATTTTGATGGATGTGTATATGCAATGAATCCATGTGATCAACACTAAATAAATATTTATGTTAGACTCAATGTTGATTATAATCCTTGATTAAAGGACACAAAACAAATATTTCAATCTAATCCTATGATTTATTATGAAGAACTTCTTAATTTTGTTGAGCATCACATCACCTGAAATGAAATATCTCTCCTCCTAAATAAAGTAGGAGGATTGATATGTTAATATAAGGCACCACGTGATCTATGTAATGGGTCAAAACATTATGTTGATGAAAATTGAGAAAATAAGTATGAACCAAGACAAAATGATTATAATATTGAATACATGCAATCAAGAAAATTTTATGAGTGTCACATCACCTGCAACGAATGATCTTTCCTCTGAAAGAAAGTAGGAAGACTGGTATGTCAATATAAGACACCACGTGATCTATGTGATAGGTAAAAACATAATGTTGATGAGAATGGAGAAAATAAGTATGCACCAAGATCAAATGATGATAATATTGAATACATGCAATCGTGAAAAATTGATGCTGTGGAGGGATAATGTAGATTAATAACCTATTCTTTCAACATGCGTCATGATTAATTACATAGAAAAACATGTTGTAAAAACTTAAAAAGAATAAAAAACATTCCATAATATGTTTATGTGGGTATCCTTTATTCAAAATCCAAATTCACCAGTAGCTCATGTATACAACATTTTGTTGTGTGAAATCATTGTTAACGAGGATATAGGTGCACAAAAGACATGCCATTTTCTTCTAGAGCTCCCTCTTTTTGAATGTAACCATTGATATGTGGTTATAAATGTTGGTATAAAGGTTTTCAAACAAGTATTGGTTGATACACACAATGCTGAAAATGATAATTTCCCTATTGATGCATATAAGAAGTAACTTGTCGATATTGAGCACCTTGCATTAATAGATATCACATAATCATAGTCATACGAAAAATGTCAACATGGGGATAAATGATTACTATGGAATAATGAAACTATTGTACGTGTTTTCCCTCTATTTAGCTCAATTCCCAATCAAGAAGATGACAAGTTTGCTGAATTTCATTACTTTGAGTTTGTATTGTACAAGAAATTTCATGATTTTCACAGAGATACAGATCAAACAACTATTGAGATAGTGCATAATTGGGAAAACTTTCAATACTAACCATGACATACTAATTGCAATCCATTTCATCTAATTTATCTAATTGAATTTTACAAAGAAGAAGTTCAAAATCTACTTGAAAATTCTAGGGATAGTGAGTGAGAGATCCTTTGTGGATTGTATAACAATAAATATATAAATTATAATGAGTTTGAGATGCTAAGACATAGAGATCATGATCATGTGCATAATTGGGAAAAAAAAATGTTAATGAAGTCACTTCCAACTGTGATATTCATTTCATATACGAAAAAGAGGTTAAATTCTACCTTCACCCTAACCAACATGGAAAGTATACCTCCTTTAAAAGTCTTGGTGTTGAGGAGAGAAAAGCATTTGATATTATCCTTGACCATTATAGATCAAGGGTTAATCCATTGCACATGAAAATCCAAGGAACTATAGGTATAATTAAGTCTTATTTTATTGGACCTATTAATAATGCACTTGAAATCGAGTCATTTCCTAAGAAGAATCTATTACTTCTTTTAGCTCCTATAGGGGTTGCAAATTTCAACATATTTGTAACAACGATTCATTCGATGTTTCAATTTCTAATTAAATATATCACACCTCAACAAAGATAACATTTAATTACATTATAGAAAGCAATAATGCATGTGTATTATAACATGATAAATGAAATGAGTTTCATTATAATAAATATATTAAGAAAATTTGGTTCAAGACTTGGACATGTTTTCCGAGAAAATGGTAACATTCATTTCAGTGGGAAGTTTTTTAGTGGCTACAACCACCCTCCAAAATTTTGGCCTGCACCAATTTCAGAGCCTCCCGTAAAGAGTTTCACTTGATGACTGCGCGCACTTGGGTCCACTCCATGAGCTCGTGTGAGCCTTTACATTCACCTTGCCTGTTTATTGCATTCAAGTCCCTACATGTTGATGTCTAAGTCATGCTTGTGACCATGTTGTAGTTATGCTCAAATTCTTTCCTTCGTATGTGTTTTGTGTTCACCATGAAAGCATCTGTTTCACTCACACATGAAGTCACATTCACTGTCGCGCAAGCATCGTCTCAGTCATGAACAATCAATCACAAGTGTCGGACTTGTAGCTTGAACCATTGGTCAGTCATGTTGAACATGTGTGTCTGGATGGTTTGGTCATTTCATCGTCGAGTCATACGAGTGTGTGTTTGTATAATCACTTACGCATATTTTGATTGTTCACACACTTAGTCATTTTTACTGAAGTTCTGACAACCAGAATCCTCACTAACAGCTAGAGCAACACCCTACTTTTGACTCGATCGAATGTCAACCAGGACAACTTAGAAGAACGAAGCTAGTCCTTTCAAGTTGTTCTACCCGCAAGAAACACAATAAACTCTCGTGTTGGCCATCCGGACAGTGGACCAACTGTTCATCTCATAAATTGTGCAATGCTCATGAGAAGGCCTTTCGCTGCCCATCAGTTAGCTCAACTCAAAAATTGTGCAGAGATGATCAGCAGGTCGGCCTTTTGGCCTCAGTGCAATTTTTCCCAGCTAGTAGCTCCTAGCAGCAGACTACCTGTTCGCTCTAGGAATTGTGCGGTTTCTGTTGCCAGTGACTGAGCAGCCAACTAGAAGTTCCCTCTCGGAATTGCACAGTGTTGGCTGCTAGTGACCCCAGTAGACAACTGGCAATTCCCTCATGGAATTGTGCAATTTTAGATGCTAGTGACCAAGAAGCCAACTGGCAGTTCCCTCTAGTAATTCTACATTTTTGGCTGCCAGTCTCCCAGGAAGTTCCCCAGAAAAACAATGCAATCCCTGTCTATTGACCCTTCATGCAGCCTGACCTGTTCCTCTAGAAAATTGTGCAAAACTGGTTGTCCAACCCCTACTGACTATTCATTTTTGAAAATGTGCAGAGCATGCCTACCTTGCCCTCCTGCAACCCAAATTGTGCCTCCAAAAATTTTCACAATTTTGCCCTCCCAGCCAAGCCAAACCTTGAAAAAAGTCACTGTCGACTCGAATTGTCTATCGCCATCTCCCAGTGACTCTTGCACAATTTTCATCAGAAATTTCCCAGAGCCATCATCCCACATCACAGCCCTACTACCTCTATTGGTCACCTACATCTGAATGATCATGTGTCATGGTAGACTAGGGTTTTTGTATTTGATGTCATCTCATCATGAGTGACTACAGATATAGGTACACCAACAAACATTTCAAGACAACGAACGGGATGACCGAAGGGAGCACATGTAGATTGACAGTTTCACCAATGGATGAACGAATGAAGCATACAAAGAAGACAAACACGACGAACATGAACCTTCACAAACAAGTGAGCTTGTCAAGCCTTCCGGCATGAAAGCAAGGAACAACATGCTAAAACTTCGTCAAGCAAACCAAGGACCATTGAAGACTCTGTGCACTTTGCCTTGTGGAGGTGAAGCTATGATACACCATGAGGACATCCATCACTCAGTAACATTGTAGCTCGACATGCACTCTAGTAGTAGCATGAATGTACTAGCATTGTCATGTCAAGTCATGTCGAGTTAGTTCATGAGTCATGTTGCCCACATCTCCACTATGGGCTTGTTGTCAATCAATGTGATGTAACGTGGAAGTCCAAGAGACCCACTTGTTGAACATAGAGTTATGTATGTTAAAAATTCATGGAATTCGAACGGACATGAGGGTAGTCGAACAACCACAAGGGTCAGTTTCACCCTTGGCTATAAATACCCCCCTCATTTGTACATGAAAGGACTTTTCACCTCATCTCCTCCCACATAGCCAAGAGAGTTTGTAATCATTTCTTCGAGGAGTAAGTAGTGGCTCCAACGCCCTGCTAACAGGGTTAGTGATGTATGGTGTAACTATGTGTCCTGGAACTTTCACTTAATTCAGAATCCTGTCAACAGGACAACACATTTTCACACATGTATTTTATTTTTGTAAGACTAGTCTTTAACACTTGTAATGCATGTTTCTTTAACTTGTGTTCTACATCTAAACTAATTCATTTGTTGTAATGCATAATCTATTAATGGAAATGTATTGTATCTGCTGCTAATGCTCTCTCGTCTATGTTGACTGGTCCACCAAACATCAAACAACCCTTTCACATGAACCTTGTTGCAACAATAATTTTACTCGTTTGGACTAATACATGAGTGTTGTACGTGTTATCTTACCTTGTATGTTGTGACTACCACATCCGAGTGGACTTCTCCACCAAAAGTTGTGTATGTCCTTTGTGTTGTGTGTTCCTAGTTGAGTTGGGATTGATCCCTTTCAACTTCGAACTCACCTTCTCCTTCTTCCCCTCACAGTGAAAGAACCATTGATATAAGTACACTTACACTCACTAGGCACATGAACCTCACTTCTCGAAGACAAAGAGAACCACTAACCTGTGCTAACAAGCACACGTTGATGCAAATCCTCAAGAAAATGGCAACCGGGCCATTATACTGGATGGGACTCCCACACCAAATGGTGTGAGGTCTAGTTGGGACTTCATACCCGGGTGATCCCATGAATGTTGGTGGGTCCAGCACCATCAACATTTCTAGTGCTAGAAGGAGGGTAGCCAGTTGTACATGGCTGAAATTCCCCTCACACTCACTTATCAACCATTTGGTCAAGGTAGTAACTCGCACTCCCTCTCTCACGACTCAGTAGTTGGTTACTCTTCACCTCCCAGAATTTAACATGAGATTTCATATCAACACCTTCGCTCCATCCATCCCATTCCTTGCCAGTTCGTGAAAGTTGTTGGACTAATCTTAGGCATATAGTATCTTCTACACGCATCTAAGAAGCCAAAAGCCACTCCCACAGGGGTTGTTGTATCATCGGTGGAAGAAGTAGTCCTTTCTACTCTTGAAGGTTTGGAAGAAGATATTGAAGAGGAAGAGGAACCTCCAGTCTTCTTTGAAGATGAAAAAGTCACTCTTGTGGTCTTGGGATCAAACTTCGGTATAGGATGTGGAGGGGAAGTCAGCAGAGGAGGTGGAGGCGGAGATGAATCGACAGACTCAGATATGGAACCATTAGATTCTGAAGGAGAGGAAGAAGATGAAGAGGATGGAGAGAAGGCTAACCTAAATCTTGAATGGATGAATCAGGGACCATTGGCTCTCCCAGATATTTTACACAGGATTCCAAAGCGATAAGAGTGACTGAACATCATGTTCAACCCTTACAGCATAGTGAAGGCATAAGACCACTTAGATAACCTCTACCTATAGCTGTATACCATTGAGGTACGTTATGATGACGTACCATGTAGATTTTTTCTATGTACCTTGGACGACCGTGTAGTTGCTTGTTATCACAGCATTCCACCCAACTCCATATAGAACTGGGGTTCTTTCAAACGTATGTTCCTTGAAAATTTTGCTTATGATAAGATCCCAACCATGCTACTCAAAGAATTGGGAAGCCTTAGGATGGAGGGGAAAGAGAAAGTGAAATATTTCAATCAGAGGTTTATGCATATTTTGAACAAGTTTGCAGTAGACACCAAACCTCATGACTCCATCATTGTCGACTATTACATGTCTGCACTACCAACCACCTTTGCACAGTTCGTTAAACGAGCTATGAAGCCAACACTTTTATAAAGTTGCGAAGAGGCTATTGTTGTTGAGAAAGACTTGCACACCATTCGAGTCATAAAGGATGACTAATCAATGAAAGAGTCCAAGGATGTGGGAAGAAAGCCCCAAGAAATGGCGAGAAAGTCCAGAGACAAGGAAGCAACTGATATTGAGACCCTCACTCGCTTTGTCAAGAACTTGACCACCGAAGTGTCCAAACTCAAGCAATGGAAGGCATACACATTCACGAGCAGTCATCCGCCCAGACAGAGATAGGCAAGAAATTCATCAACAGGCTCATCAAGCAACAACCAGTTTGGTTCCAAATTTCCATAGAAGCCTATGTTCCAACTTGATCAATGTGTTGATCCTAATTTTTGTTCCTTCCATGAAGAATTTCACCCCAAGAACTCTTGTTCATATTGGAAGTGAGTTTTTACCTCTGTATGTAGTCATAAACTTGAGGTGGATGGCGACATATAGGAGCAACCGAAAGACCTTGAGGATAATGAAGAGATTGCACCTGATGAAGCGCTAAGTTCTCGGCATGTGGTGAACACATACCAGTGACCACAAGTAGTCTTGAAGACGAACACTGAGAAGTAGCCCCAAAAGAAAAATGATCGTTACCATATTAAGAGTAAAGGGGCTCCCCCTACACCTGAGGAGATGCAAGAGAAGGTGAGACAACTGATAAAGAAGACCAACTCACCGGCTACCTTAAAGAAGAAAACACAAACCAAGTCCAAGAAGACAACAGCGGATAAGAGTACGTCCATGGAAAGAAAGTTGCAGAACACTTCACTGGACAACACGAACATCCATTCCACCCCGGACACCTCGATGAGTCTACCACCTCCAGATTACAACATAGTCGATGAGATGAAGAAAACTCGAGTGAACATCAGTTTTTTCGAACTAGCCAAAGTCCCGAGTCAGCGAGATATGCTATTGTGTGCATTGGGACAAAGAGCAATAGATAGGATGGCCTCCACCAGGAAGGGAGTAAGAGCACCCCCCGGATCACTATCCACTGCGCTCAATACACTCGGGATGGAAGAAGAAAACTCAGGTTTCCCCCCATTCCTTCTTTCATTCAATTTTTTCAACTACAATGTCCACAACTACTTGATTGATTTTGGCACGGCAACCAATGTCATGACACTCTCCATTGCTAAGAAGATCAATACACGATGGAGCAAAACATCCACCATAATCATCCAACTCGATAGAACATTAGTACCAGCCATTGGTGAACTATGAGACATGATCATCCAACTATCCCATGACAGTCGAGTCGACCAATGCATCAACATAGTTGTTTTGGACATATCGGAAGCATATGGCCTGCTACTTAGTAGAGACTAGTCCATCAAGCTAGACGGATATTTTGCTATAGACCGGTCTCACATGTGGCTTCCGTACAAGGGTAGATGTAACCAAATCCCAGTGTTATTGAAGAGGTATATGAAACACAATTTCACTCCCCTTAATGGCGAGAAAGAACCATTGGCCTTCACAGAACTCATGTTTTGCCACTGCTTCTTGGAAAATACATTGGAGTGTTATCTTGCATGACCAACCCCAACCACATCAACCAAGCAGTTGGGACTCCTTGCTCTCCAACTGATGATAATGAAACTTGTACAGTTTGTTTTTCTGGTAGTAGCAGTAGTAGCAACAACGGTAGTAGTAGTAGTACCAGCATGCTAGACGGTCCATGTACAAACAAGTTGTGCGCCATGAGTCTTGATAAATCAGTAATACATGATGGCTCAAGGACGGAGTGTATTTTAGTCATCCAAAACAATGAACCATGCATGATTTCAAGTTTTTTGAAGTCAAAAGTCAAATGATGATGTTGAATCACTCATGCTAAACGCACGAAGGACCGACATCATGAATGAACAGAGCAACCTAGGAACCCAGCATGATTCGAAGATGGCCAATCTCGGTACAAGTTAGGCACCGCAACAACAACCAATTGTTGACCACTTGATTGAACAGTACTGAGATGCTCTACATGAGTAGATGATGACCTGAGTACCCATTACACATGAGCAATCCAACATGAGATTCAAGGTAAAGGAGGATACAAGCCATTGCAGTAAAGAACATGTAACACATACATGTTGTTTGTCCTCCTATTGCCGAAAATATTGACTAACATTTTAAGTGTTTGGATTACTTGCAAATTTCGTCATCATACTTGTTTTTCTAATTTAAATCCTGCACTTAAGAAATCTGGGAAGATCCACTTACACATTGACTTCAGAAACTTAAACCCTTCCTGGAATAAAAACCACTACCTCGTGCCATCATTTGAGCCCATGTTACAGACAATTGAAACAATGGTATTTCCTGCACTTGTAAGTCTTTTGGAATGCCACCGGGTTTCTGTAGCAGAGCTTGGTGGACCGGCACTGGGCCATGAGAAAATTGGCTCACACAACTATCATTTGCAATCACTTGACGGGAGGATTGATAATCTTCCTTCAACGTCCAAGTCCTCAAACACTAGTTTTAGTAGGCCGGGCCGCACCCATGCCATGTACATAGTTTGTTTACTGCTTGTTGTTTCATTTGGTTTGTTTTGCTTATTATCTTTGCTTTCGCCTTGTTTTATTCTACTTACTATTTTCTGTTCACGTTCATTTTGTTTGTCTGATATATTACTATTTTTGTTTCCAGAAATAAGTGCTGCCAACTACTATGTTCTAGCTTTTCAATAGAGCATGTGGCTGATATTTGAAGAGACTTGTGACACTGTAGCACTTGGCCCATCTTGTGTCCATTTTCTCTATGCTTGGTTACAACCTACGACTGACGAAGTCCTGGCAGAAAATACGAACTGTCTGTAAGGGAAGCTTTGGTCTAACCATGAACCTATGTCCACACTGGGAAGCCCCATGCCTGTAATCATTTTTCTACTCTGTGTGTTTAAGCTAATCTAACTAGTAGAAACAGAGAAGGGGAAAAATATAAACGAGCAAACCTACATCAAAGGTATAACATGCTTCTTTGAAGGAAAAACATCTTCTACTCTCAATAAGTCAGGATCCCGCTTCTACCCCAAAAATAAATAAGTGCCCATTCAAAGTTCTTTTAAAAAATACAAAGGGGAAATAAGAGAAAGGATTCCTACACATTGAAGTGAAGAATGCAACTCCGTCGGGGTACTGACGAGGCTCACTGGTAGTGGAGAAGTGGGTGTGTTCCTACATGACTCTGCCAGGGTACTATCCAAGCCTGTTGGCAGTGGAGCAACACCAGAGATGAAAACTTATACTCTGAAAATCTTCAACTCGTGAATTAAACTACCCTTCCCAAATTCAAAACATTGAGATCTAACTTTTGATTGTGTTTGACTGAGTTGGAAAAGGGTGAACCATGTATGTCCAAGGGGTAAGTGGAGAAACTAAGGTAACCTGCACAACGATTCAATACTCCCCGAAACACTAAGGCCCTGTGCTAGCAATGAACCAAAATAGAGAAGCTGAAGTTCTACCAGAGTGTCGCCAAGCATTGTAGCGGCTATAACCACCCTCCAAAATTTTGGCCTGCACTAATTTCGGAGCCTCCCCTGAAGATTTTCACTTGATGACTGCACGCACTTAGGTTCACTCTATGAGCTCGTGGGAGTTTTTACATTCACCTTGCTTGTTTATTGCATTCAAGTCCTTGCATGTTGATGTCTAAGTCACACTTGTGACCATGTTCTGGTTATGCTCAAAGTCTTTGCTTCATATGTGTTTGTTGCGTTTGCCATGAAAGCATGTTTTGGACTCACAGACATAGTCACATTCACTATCGGGAAAGCATCCTCTCAATCATGAACGATCAATCACGAGTGTCATGCTTGTCGATTTCACTATCGATTAGTCATGTTGGACATGTGTGTCTGGATGGTTTGATCATTTCATCGTTGATTCATAGGAGTGTGTGTTTGTATGATCACCTATGCATCTTTTGACTGTTCACACACTTAGACATTTTTTGCTGAAGTTTTGATGGCGAGACTTCTAATTGATAGCTAGACCAATACCCTACTTTCGACTTGACTGACTTTCAACCAGAACAATGCAGAAGCACCAAGCTAGTCCTTTCAAGTTGCGCTACCCACAAGCAACCCAATCAACTCTCATGCTGGTCATGTAGACAGTCGATCAATTTTTCATCTCAGAAATTGCACAATGATCATGAGCAGGCCTTCCACGGCTCATTAGTCAGCTCAGCTCAGAAATTGTGCAGAGATGATCAACAGGCCGGCCTCCCGGCCTCAGTGCCATTTTTCCCAACAAGAAGCTCCTAGTAGCAGACTCCCTATTCCCTCCACGAATTGTGCAGTTTCTGCTGCCAGTGACCAAGCAGCCAACTGGCAATTCCCTTTGAGAATTATGTAGTTTTTGCTGCTAGTGACCCTAGCAACCAACTGGAAGTTCCCTCTAGGAATTTCATAGCTTTGGCTGTGAGTGACCGAGCAACGAACTGGTAGTTCCCTCTGGGAATTGCATAGTTCTGGCTGTCAGTCTCCTTGGTAGTTCCCTAGAAAAACTGCACGATACCTGCCTGCTAACCCTTCATGCAACCCAGCTTGTTCCTCTGGAAAATTATGCAAAACGGGCTGTCCAACCCCTGCTGACTATTCATTCTGAAAAATGCACAGAGCATGCCTACCTTGCCCTCTTGTAGCTTGGACTGTCCATCCCAAAATTTGCGCAATTTTTCCTCCCAACCGAGCCAGGCCTTACAAACAATCACTGTCAACTCGGATTGTATGCCTCCATTTCTTAATGACTCTTGCGTAGTTTTCATCCGCAGTTTCACAGAGCCATCATCCCACATCACAACCCCGCTTCCTCTCCCGGTCGCTTGCATCCGAATGATCATGTGTCATGGTAAACTAGGAGGTTTTGGATTTGATGTCGTCTCGTCATGAGTGACTGCAAGTACAAGTACACCAACAAACATGTCAAGACAAGGAACAGGATGAATGAGGGAAGAACATGCAGATGGACAGGTTCACCAACAGACGAACAAACGAAGCATGTGAAGTGGAAAAATGCGAGTAACATGCACCTTCACGAATAAGTGAGCCTCTTAAGCCTTCCAACATGAAAGCAAGGAACAACATGCTAAAAATTCATCAAGTGAACCAAGGACCATCGAAGATTGCGCACTTTTCCATGCAAAGGTGAAGCTATGATACACCATGAAGACATCCATCACTCAACAGAATTGTAGCTTGACATGCACTCTAGCTATAGGTTTTAACCCCATACAGAAATTACCTACATATGAATTCTAAAACATAGAAAATAAACAATGCGAGAGCATAACACATAAAACACACATAAACAAATATTTTCCCCTGGATCCCAAAACCAAGACTACCATATTGATTTTTCATTATGTTCCTTTCAATGTTACAATACATATATATACATGCCAAAGAATCCAATACCATGGACCAAAAACCATCGTGTCCAAAACCATGTGCGAAAACCATGCACAAAACCATAGGTAGGTAAGCCCAACCTAATATAGGGTCCAAAAAAAAAATTCCCTGGGCCGCTGCCCTAGACCCTGTAGAGGGGGCCTACCCACCCCCCTCAAACCCCTTGGATAGGAGGGGCTACCACACCCCTGTGAACCCCTCGATGCACAATTGGCGCAACGAAGGGGCAGCTCTACCCCCCGTCTAACCCGCTGGTTAACTAGGGGAGCTAGTTATGGAAAGAATATAACACAACCGAACATTCTCCCACTTGTTGTTTTTGTTCCACAGGGGGCCACAGGAGAGCTTAGTCATTTATCCAGCCCTGCAACACCCATTATTTCTCTACACCAATAGAACTTCTCAGAGCTCACAGATTTTATCAATGCATTTATAGTATTTTTCAAAGTGTCCACCTTTACCAGGAACACCTTTTTGTCTTCTATCATATCCCTCACAAAGTGATACTGAACATTAATGTGATTTGTCTTTGAATTATAAGCATGGTTATTTTCGAAGAAAATTGCACTTTGGCTGTCACAGTCTATCCTTATAACTCCCTGTACTAACCCCATACTTGAACACAATCCCTGCAACCAAAATTCTTCCTTGCTTGCATGAGTGGCTGCCATGTATTCTGCCTCTATAGTTGATAGTGCCACTATAGATTGTTTCTTACTCATCCAACTGATTGCACCTCCAAATAGGTTAAACACATACCCACTTGTAGATCTTCTCTGATCTAGATCTCTAGCCCAGTCTGCATCAACAAAGCCATGAATATCCAAAACTCTGTCCAATCCTGGTCTTCCTTGGTAGCACAAAACATAATCACTAGTGCCACACAAATACATGAAAACCTGCTTCACTGTTGTCGAAGGCTCCTTTCCTGGATTTGACATAAACCTGCTCAATACTCCCACTGCATGTGCAATGTCTAGTCTAGTATAGAGCATCGCATATATTAGGCTACTGACCGCACTTGCATATGGAACACGGGACATGTCCTCTTCCTCTTCTTGTGTCTTGGGACAATGTTCAATAGATAAATTTACACCAACAGCAATAGGAACCTTCACTAGTTTACTGTCCTACATATTAAACCTTTGCATTATTGTCTCGACATATTTCCTCTAGTTTAACCAGAGCTTCCTCTTTGCCCGATCTCTTTTAATTTCCATGCCCAAAATATAGTTTGTATCACCAATGTCTTTAATGTTGAATTTGGAGGACAATTGGGTCTTCAAATAATGGATAATTTCTTTGTCATTTCCAACCAGCAACATATCATCGACATACAAGACCAGATAAATAACATGGTTACCAATTAATTTAAAATACACACAATGATATGCTTTGCTTCTGGTGAAGCCAAGTCCCCATATAAATGTATCAAATTTCTGATACCACATCCTTGGTGACTTTTGTAACCCATACAAAGGCTTTTTTAACTTGCATACTAGTTCTTTCTTACCCTTCACTGCAAATCCTTCAGGTTTCTTCATGTAGATCTCCTCTTCCAAATCCACATGAGGAAATGATGTCTTCACATCCATCTCTTCTACCTCAAAATAAAAAGTAGCAGCAACAGATAAAAGTAATCTAATAGAAGCTACCTTGGCAACAGGAGAAAAAATATCACAAAAATCAATTCCTAGGACCTGGGAATAACCTTTTCCTACCAACCAAACTTTGTATTTCTTCACCTTTCCTTCTACATTTGACTTCCTCTTGAACACCCATTTGCTGCCAATGGGTTTCCTTCCAGTCGGAAACTCCACCAGATACCAAGTCACATTTTTGTGCAAATATGCCATTTCATCGACCATGGCCTATTTCCAGAGTTTTCCATTGTCTGAATCTACTACTTCCTTCAAAGTTATGGGATCATCATCAGTAATAGATAAAGAAAATTTTGAATAGAAAGTGGATGGACTATACCTTTCTGGCTTCCTTCTTTCTTGAACTGATATTCTCACACCCAGAGTTTGTGGCTCTTCATCTTTTGATTCCTCTTCTGCTGTAGAGTCTGATTCTTCCTCCTTAAGCTCAAACTCTATCTTCTCAGGTTCCTTTGGTTGGACTTCATGATTAATAACGTCTTTCACCTCTCTGAACATCACGTCTTAGTTGTAAAAAACCTTCCTTATTACTAGGTTCCAAAGCTTATAACCCTTTAAACCATCCTTATACCTAATAAAGATGCACTTTTTAGATTTACTATCAACCTTGGTTCTGTTCTCCTTTGGAACATGTACATATGCATCACATCCAAATACCCTCAGATGTGAAAGAGAGGGTTTATTATTAGTCCATACCTCTTGTGGAGTCTTATCCTCCAATGTTGATGAAGGTGATCTGTTGACCAGGTAACATGTTGTCTCCACTGCATCTACCCAAAATTCCTCTCCTAACCCGACATCGCTGAGCATGCTTCTTGCCATTTCCATCAACATCTTGTTCATTCTTTCTGCAACTTCTTACAAAATTCTTCAAATTCCTTGATGCAAAATTTTCCATCGTTATCTGTCCTCAGCACCTTTATCTTTTTCTCTACCTGGTTTTCCACTAGATCCTTGAGAAGTCATCTATAAATGATACATAGTAGATAGACTTACCTAGTGATGGAACCTTCACAGGTCCAAACACATCACTGTGCACAAGATCTAATATCTGTTTTGCCCTCTTACCACAAGAGGGGAAACTCACCTAATTCTGCTTCCCATATACACAATTTTCACAGAAATAAAAATCTAGAGAGCTATTAGTCATACCTTCTACCATACCTTTACCATGAATTATTTGAAGGCCCTTCTCTCTAATATGCCCAAGACTTTGATGCCATAGCATTGTCTTTTCTCCAGAGACCACTAGATTTTCTACTCCACTTTCAGTAACCACAGAACTATTGCACCCATCAATAATAGTGCAACCTTGCATCTTGTAAAGAGTTCCAATCTAAACTCCCCGCATCAATACCAGTGCTCCCCGAACCATCTTGTAGGCATCTTTCTCGAACACTGTTTTTACACCTGCATCATCCAACTTGCTTACAGAAATCAAATTTCTGGCCAATTAAGGAACATGCAGAACAACCAGAAGTGTTCTAATCCTTCCACCTTGCACTTCAACTTGACTTTTCCACGACCAATGATTCTAGCCTTCCTGTCATCCCCCAAGAAGACATCACCACCACAATATTTCTCATACTCGCAGAACCACTCTCTATGGGGAGTGAAGTGAAAGGATGCACCTGAGGCAATCAACCATGCCTCACGATCTACATGTGTACTTGAATAAGCCAAGTACACATCCCCACGTTAATCTGAGGTGGTTTTTGCCTTTGTAGAAGGAGCATCATCATATCCCTTTCCTTTGTCGGGAGCTTTAGA
Source organism: Pinus tabuliformis (assembly GCA_031772625.1). Classification (NCBI taxonomy): domain Eukaryota; kingdom Viridiplantae; phylum Streptophyta; class Pinopsida; order Pinales; family Pinaceae; genus Pinus; species Pinus tabuliformis. The sequence continues at coordinate 101,937,453 of CM062807.1, forward strand.
TTTACAGTCCATTTTGTAGTTCCCTTCCTTTCCGCATTTCTAGCAAACCACCTTTACAGGTTTTCCTGGAGATTTAGATCTCCCACTAGATTTAGATCTCCCACTTGATGACTTATTTTTGTTTCTGTTTTGGGACCATCCTCATATAGAAAAGGCATCACCATTTTGGCTCTCCATATTTTTCCATCTCATCTCCTTCGTCAGCAAGGATGAGACTACTTAATCAAACTGCAAGACAGTTGCATTGCTACTTATTGCAATAGCCAGACTATCCCATGAATCTAGTAGAGAACACAACAAATTGATGCACTTATCTTCATCTGAAATTTTAATATAAACATATAATAAGTGACTTACCACAGTATTAAATGCATTCAAGTGCTCTGTCACTAAGTCTCCATCTTTCATCCTCAAGTTATACAACTTTTTCTGTAGGAATAGTTTATTCACCAGAGACATAGATTGGTACAAAGTCACTAACTTGTCCCACAAAGACTTTGTCGTATCTTCCCCTAAAACATTTAGCAATAATGAATCTGAGACACACAATCGTATTATGCTCTTTCCCTTCTGATCCAGCTTCTTCCATTCTTCATCAAGCACTCCTGTTGGTTTAGTACTCGGATCTACCACGATCCACTCATCTTTATCCACCAACAGATCCTCAATCTTGAGTTTCCAGAACTCAAAACTCTGACCATTAAATTTCTCGATCTCTATCTTTCCACTACTCGCCATCTTCTTTCACAACTAGAATTGATCTTGCAGATTTCCCACCAAATAGGGTCTACCACAGGCCCGACTGAAACCCCTGAGCAACAAGGTGTCCCCTTGAAGCCAAAATATCTCCGATACCAAATGTAGGTTTTAACCCCATACAAAAATGACCTTCATATGAATTCTAAAACACAGAAAATAAACAATGTGAGAGCATAACACATAAAACACATATACACAGAGATTTCCCCTGGATCCCAAAATCGGGACTACCAGATTGATTTTTCATTATCTTCCTTTCAATGTTATAATACATATTTATGCATGCCAAAGAATCCAATACCATGGACCGAAAACCATCGTGTCGAAAAACATGTCTGAAAACCATGCACAAAACCATAGGTAGGTCCACCCAACCTAATATAGGGTCCAAAAAAAAAATTCCCTGGGGCACTGCCCAAAACCCCATAGAGGGGGGCTACCCACCCCCCTCAAACCCCCTATGACCTGCCCGCTGTGCAATAAGTGCAACATAGGGGGGGCTCTGGCCCCCCTCTAACCCCGCAGTTGACTAGGGGAGCTAGTCTTGGAAAGAATATAACACAACCCAACACTAGCAGCAACACGAATGTACTAGCATTGTCATGTCAAGTCATGTCAAGTCAAGTCATGAGTCATGTTGCCCACATGTCCACTATGGGCTTGTTGCCAATCAATGTGATGTAACGTGGAAGTCCAAGAGACCCACTTGTTGAAGATAGAGTCATGTAAGTCGAAAAGTCATGGAAGCTGAATGGTCATGAGGGTAGTCGAATAGCCACAAGTGTTAATTTCACCCTTGGCTATAAATACCCCCCTCATTTGTACGTGAAAGGAATTTTCACCTCAACTCCTCCACATAGCCAAGAGAGTTTGTAATCTTTTCTTTGAGGAATAAGTAGTGACCCTAACGCCTCATTGACGAGGTTAGTGATGTATGGTGTAACGATGTGTCTTGGAACTTTCGCTTAATTCAGAAGCCTGTCAATAGGCTAGCATGTTTTCACACATGTATTGTATTTGTTATAAGACTGATCTTTAACAATTGTAATGCATGTTTCTTTAACCTATGTTCTACATCTGAACTGATTCCTTTGTTGTAATGCATAATCTATTAATGGAAATGTGTTGTATATGCTGCTAATGCTATCCCATTCATGTCGATTGCTCTGCCAGACATCAGATAGATGTTTCCCATGAACCTTGTTGTAACAACCATTGCACTTGTTCGGAGTGATCCGTGAGTGTTGTACGTTTTATCTTACCTCGTATGTTGTGACTAATGCATCCGAGTGGATTTCTCCACTGAAAGCTGTGTATGTCCTTTGTGTTATGTGTTCCTAGCTGATTTGGGACTTATCCCTTTCAACCTGGAACTCACCTTCACCTTCTTCCCCTCAAAGTGAAAGAACCACTGACACAGGTACACTTACACTCACCAGGCACGTAAACCTCACTTCTCAAAGATAAAGTGAACCACTCTCCTGCATTGACAAGCACGAGTTGAGAAAAATACTTAAGACAATGGCAACCAGGCTATCATACCAGATGGGACTTCCACACCAAACGATGTGAGGTCTAGTTGGGACTTCATACTGAGGTGATCCCTTGAATGTTTGCAGGACCAACACCATCAACATGAAGTCAATTATATTGATCAGTGGTTTGGGACAATTTCCAGCTATTATGGATAAACCTGTATCTACATGTGATGGTCCTGCAAAAGAATTATTGAGCTCATTCACAACAGTCACGACCCTTGATAATATGTTTTGACAACATGGACATGACAATCAACAAATACATTTTCACTATTTGTTGATGAATGTAAGGGATGCAATACCAATTATAGAAGGCTATAAATTACTTATGACACATACAAAGCCACACTTGGATCCTTCCACAACAGAGTCCTTTTATAAGGAAACAAATTTTATTCTATAAATGATGATGTACAAAATCATAATAATATTTTTTTAAGAAACCCAAATTCTCCCATTGAAGCCAATATTTCTACAAAAGGAAAAATCAACTACATGGAAACCAATGAGGAGGAAATGGAACTTGAGTTACTTATTTTAGTTAGAGCTTGAGTGATGCTTATACCAATCATTTGGAATAATGCAGGTCTTGTAAATGGTGTTCTTGGAATTGTAGAAAAGATTGTGTATAACCCTGTACTATCACTCTTATAATCTCCCACATATGTTTTTGTAAGATTTGATAATTACATGGGAGTACCATGGGATTAATTATCTAATCAAATAGTTCATGTTACACCCATTGAAAAAGGTAATAGAAAAAACCTTTCTTTGAAACTTTCTCAGGGCTTTACAATCCATAAGTCACAAGGATTGACTTTGGAGAAAGATATTATTAATATTGGGAAGCAAGAGAGTCAGGGTATGATGTTTACTATGCTATATCGAGTTAAAGATTTGAATGGTCTACAATTTGGACCTTCATTTTCATATGAAATATATGAAAATATGGTGAAAGTAGTAGGTGTTACTATAAGAGAAGCAAAAGAAGATAGATTGAGATTAATAACATTGTAAACTATTTGCAAATTAATGTAATATTATTATTATTATTTTCCATCATTCCATGTTGTAACTTTGTATTCAAAATTTATATCGAATGCTTGTATTAAAATGATCATACTAATATTAGAAGCATTTAACATATTTAAAATGATCATATTAATCACCTGTTTGACAAATTTTCCATGGTCACATGTGATTCAAACCATCCCAGATCCATCTTAACCCTAGGTCTATGAAAGGCTGAGAGGTATCAAATCTCTCAAGATGAAAACCTTTCCTCAAGTTTTTCGCTCAAAAAAGGGTTTTGCACCTAAAGAGATTTGATTCCTCTCGATGCTTAATAGATCCATGGTTAAGATGGATCTATGTTGGTTTTATTAGTTATCTAATCTAAAAAAATTATTAAGAAATTTTCTTTGATAATAAGTAGTTATTAAATTTGGTTAATTGATTTTAACTCAAGGGTGATTGGAGGAATGATTGCTATTCTCCTCAAAGTTTGATTCCCACGAGTGGAATAATGATCTTTTTTATAATGACTTTAAACCTTGTTGTTGAGTCTAAACCATCCCTTAAAACTAAAAACATGTATATTTCTTATATTAAATATAAACATATTTCTTATAATAAAAAAAATGGATAACAAAATTTCCATTATGCTATCAATAATAATTCTATTAAACTTTTCTTAATTAACAATATTTCTAGTTACAATCAAATTTATCAAGGAATTTTAAACGTTCGCTTCAATTGTATTAGCGATTACGATTCATTCAAGTTAGCATATGATATCTCTAAATTACATGGCAATCAATATTTTAAAGTTGCATGGAAATGCATTTCCATATTATTTTTTTGAATTTGTATTGTATCTTTCAATGTAATTTAATTTGAGCGGATGAAGGAAGATTTGAGATAGATGATAATAATTAATTTCAAAATATAATTAGGATTTAACTAAATAGTATCATTTCTTCCTTTATGTCCATGGAGGTGACAAATAAATTAATGAAGAACATATTTAAAGGAAATGTGAAAAGATCCATTCAAAGTATAATGTCTCAAGTTTCAACTTCAAAACAAAATCTAGAGTTGATGTTTGTACTATCTCTTTTTAATTCCCATATTTTTGAAACTTTAATTAAGATTGATAATTCTTAATTACCAACATGGATATTTTTTTCTAGACTATATATAGAGAGAGAGAGAGAAACTAAAGGACAAGGTAGCCAACAAAGACATCTCAAAGGCAAGCTTAACTAGGGAGAAATATGTATGGAGATAAGAAGCTTCCCAACTACCAGAATTAATTTGACCTGACCAATGATGTGGCTACTAAAAAACCAAAACTACCAACAATTATGATATAATTGGGAAAAGGGTATTAAACGACTATAGAGGATGAGTTGCATACCATTCAGAGGCTTCTAAAGCCCTGCATCCCAAGGAGGGCCCCAAATTCTCATTCCAAGGTAGCACACATGAAGGAGAGGAGAACAAAGTATAACCATGTTAAGATAGACCAGAGAAGGAGACAGAGAAACAAAGAGTGAATAGAAAATAAACATAAGCGTGAGAGAACCAAAATGATTGTTAATAGTGAACCCATGATTTTTATGAAATAAAATTGATCCACATGTGGGCACTGATAGTCTAACTCCAAACAGAAGGGTATTGGATGCCTTTTGAGTCACAACTATTTTATGTGGAAGTGAAATATTCCACGAACTAGACAAGGAATAACTGAGAATTCCTTCAACCTAAGAAACAAGGGTTTGAAAGAAATTTAGAATTAATTTTCTAACTAAGGAACATAGGGCAATGATAAATGGGGAAGCATAAAGGGACTGATAACTCATTGAAGGGATCCGTTTTTTTTGTGTGTAGGCCCTGACTTAGGATTTGAAGGGAATTTTTTTTTTTAGTCATATGTGAAGGAAAATGAACTTCATGTATTCTCCCTAACTTAAAACCTCACTAAACAATAAGTGAAGATTTCTCATTAGGCATCAAAATCTAACTTAGGCGTGGCTATAAGCTGCAAGAAAGATTATAGGTTACTTGATCGTAAGGTTTTATGGAGAGTAGCTCACCTTTCTTCAAGTTTCAAAAAGTTTAAGTGAAACAAATAAGTGTATCTCCTGTTGGTTGATGAAATGATAGTATTGCTAAATGTTTTATGAACATTGATATGCTAATTACTATGCTTATTTGTAGTGATTAGATGAAAATTGTTCTGATAATTTGTTGAATATATATGAGTGAAGAACTAGAATTAATGTATAATTGTGCTTAATTAATAGCATGTACTTCTTTGATGCATCAATGTTGTATGTAGATATATTCTCTTTAGCATGTTACCTATGACGGTTGTTAGCAGAATGATGTGTGAAGTGGAATGTTCATGTTGATATAAGCCCAGAGTTATTATTGTATTATGTTAGTGTAAATAACCATTTTTAGGTTAGTTATGAGGCAAGAGAAGCTATAAATATACACTCTTATAAATGAGAAGGCTTGAAAGTTTTTATCTTCCTAAGATGACTTAGAAGTTGTAGAGATAATACAATACACTCGCCTCTCTATTTTTTAAATGTTAGGAGTATCAAGAGTTAAGTTTCATCCCTAGGGAAATGGGGAGACGTTAATTCAATTGATAAAAGTTATAAATTTGGTACATGGAAATCTCCTTCTCCTTCTTAGTAAGGTTGGAAAAATATAACCATTGGGAAACCTTATGTTTTCCTCTGAGGATTTGCCTAGTTGAAGGAAATGTTTTAGAAGTTGTTATATGATTTGAATACTTCTAAGTATTTAGAGTTTTTCTAGGAAAATTATTTCTTATTGGAGTTAATTCATACTTTTATAACTGACATAGAATACTATGTTGGATGTTTTACAATTTTGGGGTTGGAAGCCAGAGCCTCAACCCCAACCACCTCTCCCAAGAGGAGACATCACTTAGAGCTTAATCAAAAGGGAGCCTAAGCCTTAGAAGGGTAGAGTACTAAAGTAATAGTTTATCAATCAAAGGGGGTCATGTACTACAACAAACAATAATCATGATTTTTTCCACACTAATGAGCCTAATCTATGAACTACTAATTGAAACATTTGTTTCAATGGAATGTGTATTGCCATCAAATATCATATTAAACAAAGTCTTTTAGTAGAAATCACATGAGAGAATTTTTTTGCCGACGCATTTCGAAGCAACAAGCAATGAACTACACTTGTTGGTTCGAAATTCATTGGCCAAAAAAATTCTCTCATGTTATTTCTACTGAAAGACTTTGTTTAATTCATTATGGATCACAGAAGCTTGAATACAGAAAATATCATATTGTCGGCCATTGGGTTGGGATTAATAGAATCTTGTGGTTTAACCTTTAACCTTAGAGAATTTAAATAATAGAGAAGTTGGGATATTTTTTAAACTAGAGTCCATTAACAGTAGTTTCCTTCCACATGGACTAATGGAAGCCATGATCGAGAGCCTACTTGAAATGGTGTGTTAGGTATTTCACCTTTTGGTATTAACCTTTTTTCCATTCATATATTGGGAGAGAATAATGGATATTGCAAGGCAATGTCCCTAATCTAAACAAATCTTGCATTGTTTATCGAATAACGATAAGTTTAAGAAACATCGATGGATGGGACTAGGGACTACAATATTGTGTATCATGGTATTAGGCTATCAAAGTTTTTGCGTTGGGAGATTTAGACATAGATATTGGGATTTACTCCCAATACGAGTGACACACAATAAAGTATTGGATGTGACATGTTAACATGGCGTTGACGCTCTATGTTTGCATGGTTCTCATATCACATGTCTAGGTGGTCCGTGACATGCCATAATGTTGTGGAACAAAGTAGGTCCTTGTGTAGATGGCATGTTGATGTGGTGTTAACATCGTAGGATGATATGCTAGGATTACATGGATAAAAGGTAATAGTGACACGAAGGTGGTAGCCAGGTGGTATCTAAGGTGGCAGTGACGTGGACATCAGATGTTAAGATTTCAGTTAATGCGAGTCATACAATTTTGGATCCATATGAATCTCTTGATATTGACAGGTATCATCAAGTAAAACAATCATTAGGAATATCCCTATCAATTGAAATACATCGATTGGGTTGGGGAAGTGTTGCAAGTGAAATTTTTGTGCATTCTGAATTGCTCATTGGTTGAGTGACTGAGGGGACATAGTATCAATTATTAATAGGAGTGGAGTCACAATGCTATATGTGTCATTAATAGGTTTTTGGTGTCATGGATTGGGAAGCTAGGACCTTTATATCATGCTTATCCATTAATACTAATAAAACCCAAAACCTTAATAACTATCAGATATGTTCCTTCTTATTTCTTGATATTGGTGAAGCAGATATCAACCTTTGAGGGCATCAATGTTGAGATGTTGACAAAATGATGTCATGTTTTTCCTTCCAAACTATCAAAACTAGATAAGGGTTGCGATGTGGCATGACATGTGGAAATTGACATGGTGAAGGTTGCCAAATTCCAATGATGTTGCATTACATGGATGATACATGGAACTTGGAGAAAAATATTTAAATGGCATAAATTTCTGTCCAAAGCTTGGGTTTGGATGAAATTTATATCATTGGAAAGATCTTGATAAGAGAAATATGATGGTGATGCTATAAATGAGTTTTAAGGAGGATGAGCAAAGAAGAATTCTAATAACACCATCTCGATAATTTCAACTTGGAGGTTGGGCCTAGATATCTCACTACCTTAATTAGGTACTAAGGATTGACCATTTTATAAAGTGGTATTATAGCTATAGTTCAAATTGTAGCCATGGAGGCTATAGATACACAAACTAGATGAACATTAATGTTAAAGGTTTGCAAAAATAAAGGAGGACACATGCACACACACACAGACACTCACACATATGTTTTGTTGGATTAAACCATATCTAAGAATCATGTGTATTATTTGTAGGACACTAATGAAGTGTAACCAAGGGAAATAGATATATTGAAAATTTTATTATTTTCTAAAAACTAGTATTTTTTCATTGTTTCATCACATAAAACACTTGCTATCAGAAGAAATGAAAGGAAATTTATAGTAGAATGGTACAATATGGCCTAGAAATGACTTCACATAATAGAGAATATGAATTAGGTTAGAGAAAGGAAATGGAGAGCCTTCATGACTAGATGAAAATGTTTAGGATTTTAAGGGTTGAACTTTAGAGCTTCAAGGAAGAAAATGAAGGAATAATTAAATCTTAGGAAAGGAAAGAAAGAAATGTAGTAGTGATGAAAAGCACATCATGCTTACAAAGGGAAAAATAGGATGAACCAATTTCCAATAATGTAGATAGGTACAAGTCTAAAAAAGATTGTATTCCATTTGAAATTTAGAAATATGGACTAACATTTAGTAAGGAACATACAAATAAGTCAAGGAGCGAAAAGAGGATACACCCAATGAGAAAACTTTAATAGATCCCTCTGAAGATGGAACTAACAATTATAGCACACTATCTAGTACAAAAACTAAATCAAGGATGCATAAGAGAAATAAAAATAAGGTTTTAAGGAGATTATTTCCTAAAGAACTCAAGAATGAAAAACCACCTACAATGTTAATCTCCATAAATTGATAACTTGAACCCCTGATTTTTTTTCTTAAACTAGAATATGGATTTGTAATAAGGCACATATAAAATAATTAACTATATTTTTTTTTTTATGATTCATCGGATCCTAATAGAAATTACCTAAGTAGCTTATACCAAATTGACCAATTGAATCCACGAGGAACAAATTCATAAAAAGGAATTGCAGCATACATAAATTATAAACTACAAGAATTATAGCAACACAAATAAATCAAATTGTAGCAATGTGAACTATTCAAACTACAACAACGTAGCAACACAAACAAATTGAATTGAATTAATGTGAACTATTCAAACTGTAGAAATGAATTGAATAATGGTAATATAGAAATAGAATTAAATAGATAACATAAACTACACCTATCTACTAACATCAATAGTACTTGGCCAAGGTGGGTTCCTACCTCCTTATACTATCATTGGGTTAAGAAGTAAGTAAGATTCAAATGCTAAACACACCATTAAAGAAGAAAATATACTTTAAATCATAATGTAAATAGAGCTACATCACATAATAGTTCAATACAATCTCTCTGGTATTAATATTCTTAATCCCATATTTGTCTCCCTATGTATCCTTTTATAAAGAGCATATTCTACCTAGATGGTGTGACTAAGAAGGATGGACAACTATGAGAATCATGTTGTTGCATTTGATGCATGGTTTTCCAATGGATAGGAATAATGTGGGTACGTACTATCTCAATCAATTGTATGAGAGGTGGAAAAGGTGTTTACTTACTCCTTGTCACTTTCCATCATGAGAATACTAAATTTAAAGCATCTAACCATACCACATGTGGAAATTATTTGTTTAGTTATCGAGCTAGCACAAGTCTAGTGGAGTTTCAACATTGTTGGTATAGAGTTGAAACTTCGGGGGAAATCTATAGTTGCAGCACAATAAAAAGCAAGAATTGTAGCAATGAATGCAAGTAGGATTTGTAACAGAAGCCAGAGCAGGTGCTGAAGTAAATGCTAGACTAGGAATCACAACAATGAGTATGAACATGAGTTGTAACGACAACAAAATCAGGATATGTAGCATTATTTTGCGTTGAATTTGTGACCATAGGGATGGGCCCATCAATAGGTATATTTTAAGGCCCATTTTTCTATCCTCCAACCTATAAAAATATTATTTCCTTTACATTTTTTTTACTCTAATGCAATTAGTAGGAAGACTAAAGCGTGGTTGTCATACTTCGTAGCATAATGTGGTTTATGTGTAGGAAAAAGATTTTTTAGTACATTTATGATGCAAAGGCACATTGGAGGCAACTAGAGGAAGTGTAAGAGGATTTTCCCCTACATTTACTCTCCTTCAAGTCGAAGTGATCCCTAGAATCACTCATATATACTAATCTAGAACTTGAGGTCTACTGGAAGCCAATGAACATAAGTGAATGTGAGATTCCAAGGGAGCTAGATTCACTTTTTCCAAAGTTTTGGAGGGATGTAGTCCTCTTTCTGATGAGGTTTCCTCTAAATCCTCTTTTTATAAATAAACAAGCCTAAGGTCTCATTAGGATTGGAACTTTGGGATCTAGGAAAAGCTATTGAGAGACAAGTGCTTGAGACTATTATTTCCATTTTGATACGATGTATCTGAACTCCATTTATTATTAATGAAAGGTTCATTGTTGGTCTACATTCGAGTTAACTTTGGAGGGCTAAGACCCTTAGGTTAGGGCCAAACCTTGAGACTCTAATCTCTCTTATGTATTTTATTTTATCATTATTTGAGTAGTGGTATTTCTTTCCTTGTTTAGGAAAAATTTAGATTGAAAAAATTGTGGTTGCAGCCCTGATTACGACCTCTCTTTTGGAAGTGTGGTTGAGGAGTCTACAACAATAAACCAAAAATATTTTTTTTTTCCTTTGAAAGTTGCTAGGCTTTAGTTTATAGTTCCATTGCATACTCTATTTTTTTGCATCCCAAAAGTTGACATCATGTATATGGATTATATGAATTTTGTAGGATAGATTAGTCCATGATGAAACAAAAATCAACTCATCCTTTCCATCTTGGTTTGTTTTGTTGCAATTTGACCAGTAGATTTACGTTCTTTCCAAGATTAAGAATGGGTTGATTGTTAGTCTGTAGGTACTACTAGTGACTTGCATGGATTTGAACACTCATCCTACATCCACTTTTTCACCACCATTCTCCTCCTTGACACCCCACGCTGCTCTCAAATTCTTCCATCAAGATCATCTTTTCAAGGTCATTGGGGGACACCGTGAGCATGTACTTTTGCAAAAGATGGGCCTTTGAGGGGTGCTAAGCTTGGAAAAAGGCCTCACATATCCTAAATACAACCTAATATACCTTCTCCCACCTTCAAAATACCTTTCTTACCCTCAAGATCCTCTTGGATACAATCTTGTAGAAAAACCGGAGTAAAATACAGCAATCATGTAGAATCCTGTAGTAATCCTATAGGAGTCTTATAGCATCCTGTATCACTATATAAACTTGATTTGATTTAATAGATTTATTTTTGTATATTGGGATTGAATAATGACCTCCAGACTTTAAATCCATAGTTGGGGAGGACCAAGGACGACATTAGACCCATCCTTCCTTCACTGTAAGTACAGAACAACAGTTAGAATTAGTAGACATATTTCCACACTTGAATCACAAATGTTGTTCTCTTATTCAATGTGTAAGGACTCTGTTACTAAAGATAAATTATCTTGAACTTAGTGATAAGAAGGGTAACTCTTTAATACAAGTATATTAGACCTAGATTTTGAGGTTATGTTCTTAGATTTTCTAGTCATACGCTTTAGATCAAGTTTCCTTTTTCAAGCAAATTTTCACATACTACAAGGAGAGTAATGATTTACATTCTTTTTGTAGCAGCTACAACCACCCTCCAAAATTTTGGCCTACACCCAATTTCAGAGTCTCCCTTGAGAGTTTCACTTGATCACTGCACACCCTCAGGTTCACTTTATGAGCTCGTGTGAGTCTTTGCATCCGCCTTACTTGTTCATTTCATCCAAGTTTTTTCATGTTGGTATATAAGTCATTCTTGCGAACATTCTCTCATTATGCTCAAAGTCTTCACTTCGTATGTACTTGTTCTGTTCACTATGAAATCAGCTGTCGCACTCACACACAGAGTCACATTCACTGTTGCCAAGCATCGTCATAGTCGATCAACGATCAATCACAAGTTTCACGCTTGTCGTTTGCACCGTCGGCCAGTCATGTTGAACATGTGTGTCTAGATGGTTTGAGTCGTCTCGTCATCGAGTCATGTGGGTGTGTGTTTGCATGATCACATATGCATCTTTTGCTCTTTCACACACTTAGTTATTTTGTTGAAAGTTCTGACGACCGGACACCCCTGTGACAGTCGAACCATCACGCCACCATCGACTCAATCTACTGTCACCTAGAATAGCGTAGAAGCACCAAGAAACTCTTTTCAAGCTATGATTCCCACAAGAAATTCAAACAACCTTCATGGTGGCCACCAGGAGAGTTGGACCCGGCAGCCACTCCAGGAATCACTCCCCTAAAAAATTGTGCAGAGGCTACAAAATGTGCCCGCTCTGCTGACTAAGGAAATTGCATGGATAGGCCGGATAGACACCCAATGCCCATCTCTATTTCCCTCAGAAAATTGCGCACTTTTCCCTGTCAGTCCTTTCGACAGTCGACCGGCTCCTCATCTAGAAAATTGTGCAAGTTTTCATGAGCAGGGCCTCTGTTGCTCAGTAGTCTTCTCAGCTTAGAAATTGCGTAGATATGATCAATAGGCCGGACTACCAGCATCACTTCAATCTCTCTCATTAGTAGCTCCCAGCAGTAGACTGACAGTTCCCTCTAGGGATTGCGCAGTTTCTGTTGACAAGCTCTCGGTAGTTGACTGCTTGTTCCCCTTGGGAATTGTACAGTTTCTATTGCCAATGACATAGCAGTCAACTACCAATTCCCTCTGGAAATTGCACGGTATTGGCTTCCAGGCTCCTGGCAAGTTACTCCAAAATACTGTGCAATTTCTACCTGCTAATCCTCCATGGAGCTCGACCTATTCCTCGAGAAAATTGCACAAATTTTGCTGGAAAGCCCCCATTGCCTGCTTGTTCTAAAAAATGCACAGATGTTGTCTACCTTGCTTTCCTGCAGCCTGAATTGTCTATCCCAAAATTTGTGCAAATTTGTCTTCTAGTCGAGCCTGACTTTGCGGACAGTCACTGTCAACTTGGATTGCCCATCTTCATCACCCATTGACTCTTGTGTAGGTTTCATCAGCAGTTCTTGGAGCCATCATCCTGCTTCACAACCTTGCTGCCTATCCCAGTCACATGCATTTGAAATGATCATGTTTCATGGTAGACTAGGAGGTTTTTGAATTTGATGTCATCTCATCATGAGTGGCTGCAGGCATAGGCACACTAACAAACATGGTGCGACGATGAATGGGATGAACGAAGGGAGCACATACAGAAAAACAGGTTCACCAATGGATGAATGAATGATTTATGCAAAGAGATGTGCTCGCAAACAGATGAACGGATGAGAAAACATGCAAGATATGCTCAAGGATGGACGAATGGACAAACATGCACCTTTCGCGAATAAACAAACCTATCAAGCCTTCCAACGTATAAGAAAGGCGAAATATGCTAAAGCAACATCAAGTGAACCAATGATCATTGAAGAGTCCGTGCACCTTCCCATGCAGAGGTGAAGCTGTGACACACCACGAAGACATCCATCAGCTAGCAACATTGTAGCTTGACATGCATTCTAGCAGGAGCACGAATGTACCAGCGCTGGCATATAGAGTCATGGTTCCGACATCTCTACTATAGGATATGTTGTCAATCAATGTAATGTAACATGGAAGTCCAAGAGATCCACTTGTTGTACAAAGAATCATGCAAAGTAAAAAATACATGGAAGTCAAATAGTCATGAGGGAAGTCGAACAACCACAAAGGTTAGTTTCACCCTTGGCTATAAATACCCCCTCATTTGTACATGAAAGTAATTTTTCACCTCAGCTCCTCCCACATAACCAAGAGAGTCTACTATCTTTTCTTTGAGGAGTAAGAAGTGGCTCCAACACCCCTCACAGGTGGTTAGTGATGTATGATATAACAATGTGTCTTGGAACTTTCACTTATTTCAGACGCCTGCTAACAGGCCAGCATGTTTTCACACATGTATTGTATCTGTTGTAAGGTTAATCTTTAACACCTATAATGCATGTTGCTTGAACTTGTGTTTAACACTTGAACTAATTCAATTCTTGTAATACACATATGTTAATGAAAATGTGTTGTATATGTTGTTAATGTTGTCTTGCTTGTGTAGACTACTCTCCCAGACATTAGACATACCTTTCACATGGAACATACTATAACAACCATTGTACTTTCTTGGACTAATCCACTGAGTGTTATACGTGTTATCTTCCCTTGTGTGTTGTGATTGTCGCATCATTGTGGATTGTTCCACTGGAAGCTACGCATGTCCTGTTCTTTTGTGTGTGTTCCTAGCAGAGTTGGGAGTTATCCCAACCGACTTGGGACTCACTCCCATCTTCTTCATCCATGGTGAAAGAATCATTGACACAAGTGACACTTATAGTCACTAGGAACACAAACCTCACTTCCCGGAAGACAAAGGAGACCACTCTTCGGTGCTGGCAAGTAAGAGTTGAGGAAAATATTTAAGATAATGGCAACCAGGAGATCATACCAGATGAGACTCCTACACCAAATAGTGTGAGGTCTAGTTGGGACTTCATACTGAGGAGATCCCTTGATGTTGGTAGGTCCATCATCGTCAACATTTTGGCACTAGAGGGAGGGCTAGATGACAGTATGAGCCCATACATATGGGTTGAATATCTTACCCAATGAATGATAATTAATTCATTCTCCTAGGGTGTTTCTCTCATTTCTCCCATAATCATTTATCAATCCCCAGTGACCTTCTATATCACTTGTCCTTGTTAAAGTTTGACGATGAGGACAAGACAGCCGTAACCAAGCACATTTATGATTTTCTTCATTTATGTGAATCTCATGAAATCGATAGTGATGAGCTTGTTTGCGTACTCTTGTTCCTCGCCCTTGAAGGTCATGTTAATCAGTGGTGTCATACCCTACCACCTACTTCTATCCATTCCCTTCTCACTTTCCTCAAGGAGCTCCATCAAGCCTTCGATGTGTGTGACCACCAATATGTCTGTGAAAGAATCTCTCGTTTAAGAATGAAGCCTGGAAAATTAGTTGAGGACTTTGCTACCTGCTTCCTTCACCTATCCCATGAAATTCCTAAGTAGTTTTTGGACCTTGACTTCATGAGCCAAGAGCTGAAATGCTTGGTTCATGTCTCCCGAAACAGTGACCTTCCTGATGTCCCTTCTTCCATAACTCTTGTGGACCATGAGACACCTCATGTCTCGAAGAAGGTGCCCCCTCGCAGCAACTGCAAAACTAAGAAATCTGTACATCAGGTCCTGCCTTGCAGCTGATAAATCTACGCAGCATGTTCCCAATCCATCTACTTAGTTGTATCCTGCCCCAACAGAAGAAATTCCAGAATGGTTAGGAAAGCCTATGGAAAAAACTCATCCCTCCATTGCACAAGATGGCATCACAATTCCTAACCTAAGTCTTGAGTCTAATTTGCATCTCTGCCATCCTCCATCATCTACAAGCGATGACTCCTAGCACCATGACTCGCTTGAGCGATCTACTTCACAAGCTATCTACATGCACTCTATTGATTCTCGAGTTTCTGGCTCAAATTGTGGTCATGTGCAAGGCAATCTCATCATACAAGCGGAGGAGCAGGATGGTGAAGACACAATTAATTCCTCTCAAAACATTGAGCTTCCATTCTTGATTGATCTCGATCTGCGAATCTTGGTGAAACATCATGCACAATCAATTCTTTTTATCAACCTTTAGTCTTGGGCTATCATCACTCCCACGCTTCTGTATGTTGTGGTGAACACCCAAGAAAATCATATGGTCTATTGTCATATCATGTACACTCTAACTCAGATCTGGAATGTGCACCGGTCAAAGGCGACATCCATATCGAAGCTCCCTCTGCACCTCACTTGCCTGTGTGTGGTATCACTCACAGCACATCAACATGCATCAAAGACACTCCACATTCTCTTGCTTCTTCATCTTCTAAGTTATATCCTGGATCAACACAAGGAAATGATGTTGTCCATGATGAAAATAGTCTCAACACACAGGACTCTTCCCACTCATCATCATCTTGTGTGTTGCATGAAGACAGCTCATCAAATCATCTTGCTGGAAATTTTGGTGAAGCCTGTGACAGAGATCACTGTCATCCTAAGAGAAGTTTGGAAATCAGTAACAAAAACCATCCTCAAGACATGCATGATCTGGTTCAGATTCAAAAATGCAATTTTTCAATTCTGGGAATTTTCGGGACGTGCCAGGGAGTCGAGGCACTTCAACATCCCTTGATGGTTATGGTAGGACCTTGCAACTATGGTAAGCCCATCAAACCAAAACAGATCTTGTTTCTAACGCACAATTCATCTATCTGCATGGTTTTACTCAACATGGATCCCTGTGTAAAGAATATTTACTATTTAGGGTATGATATTTCAAAATTTCAGGTTTTCGCTAATGATCAAATCCACGAGTATGTTACAACACGTCTGTCTTCATGCACCTCTCTTACATCCAATTAGGGTTGGGAGTGTTTGTCACTCATCGAATCATGGGATAGTGATGTTTATCATCTAAAAGAATATCTCTCTTAGGAATCACACTTATCATATATTCTCCCTCGTAATTAGCTCCTTGGTATTTTTTCAAAATTTTCGCGTCAAATATACCCACTCATCACACTAGCAATATCCCTATGTGATGACGAGTGCACAACCTATCACGCAAATCAAGTTACTCTCATTTCACCACACCCTAACCGATTTCACACATTCATAGTGTTTGCATCCTTTCTACATTTTTGTGATGACCATGATGCATGCACACTTTTTCACCAGTTGCAGGTGGGTGTTCTATCATGCCTAACTCACAACGAACTTGGTTCCCTCATTCAAAGCATTCGTACGATTGTTCAAAAGGTTTCTTTATTCATGTCAAATTGGGAATCTGGCATATCGACCAACTAGTCTGATTTCTCTTCTATCTTGGGTAGATGTCATGCATTTTATCATTTTCCCAACAATACATCCAATGACAGTTACTTCACACACGATGATCTTCACCATGTAACATCTTTCTTCTTACACTTCTATCAAGCAAGTGAGGCACTTCGGCCTGCACTAATGGCTATGGTAGGCCCTCACTGTCTTGATATCACTGATGAGAATGACCAGATCTATCTATCTGTATCAGATTTCCATCATGTTCCCCTCTCTTGAATCAGGAATCTATATTCTCAAATATCGCGAATATTTCAAAACAGGCATAAAATTTTTTATGATCCAACTATTGAATGGTTGGAACAATATTACATGGTGAGTTGTGTTGCAGGTAACAAGCTTTAGTCCTTCCTCGCACTCACTGAGAAACTTGGTGCAGAACAACAAACACTCACAAGAGGCCTCCGATGGTTTTTGAAAAATGGTAGTCACTAAAGAGGTAAGCATGTGTGTTGGGTGGTTGTGACAAATTGTTCCACCCACAGGCGAGACCTTCTCTCTCACCTACAATTTTTTCAAGTTTTTTCATTTTCTGTTGCACACTATTTTTTATCTGTTTTAATCTCTCGTATCCTTATGATTGTAGGTTGGCTACCCTATGGTCATTTCATTGGAAATTTCATTTCACATAACCCTGACTGTTTAATGTAGGAGTAGGTGTAGTGTTTTATTTTTCACTTGTCTTTGCTTCCTGGTTGGCATGTTTGTTTGCTTGCTGACTTGGTTGCTTTGATTGTTTGCTATTGTTTTCACTTTGTCTGCTTTTCTTACTATTTTTGTTATCATTTGTTTTGTTTTCTCAATACCTTACTATTTTTGTTTCCAAAAGTAAGTGCTGCCAACTACTATGTTTTGGCTTTTGAATAGAGTATGTGGCTGAAATTTAAAGAGACTTGTGACACTGCAACACTTGGCCAATCTTGTTTCCATCTTCTGTGTGCTTGGTTGTAACCTTTGGACAATGAAGTCTTGACGTAAAATATGAACCGCCTGCAAGGGAAGTTTTGGTCCAACCATGAACCTGTTTCCACAGTGGGAAGCCCCATGCCTATACTTAACCACCTGCTTTTTGTGTTCAAGCTCATCCAACTAGTAGAAATAGAGGAGGGGAAAATCTAAACGAGAAAACCTATGTCATAGGTATTACATGCTTCTATGAAGGAACAAACCCTTCTTCTCTTAATAATTTGGGATCCTCTTCCACCCCAAAAATAAATAGGTGCATATGCACAGTCCTTTGAAAAATACAAAGGTGAAAGAAGAGAAAGGCTTCCTGCGCAGAGAGGTGAAGCATGAAACTCCATTAAGGTACTAACCAGGCTCGGTGGTAGTGGAGCAATGTGTGTTTTCCTGCGTGACTCTGTCAGGTTACTGTCTAGGCCTACTGGCAGTGGAGCAACACCAGAGATGAAAACTTATACTCTGAAAATTTTCAACTTGCGAGCTAAACTACCCTTCCTAATTCGAAACACTGCGATCAAGCTGAACTTTTCATTTTGTTTGACTGAGTTGGCAAAAGGCGAACCACATATGTCCATGGGGTAAGTGGGGAAGCTGAAGTAACTCACACAATGATTTAATACTCCCTGAAACACCAAGGCTCTACGCTAGAAATGAACCAAAATAGAGAAGTTGGAGTTCTAACAGTGTGTCACCAAGTGTTTTATCGGCTACAACCACCCTCTATAACTTTTGCCTGCACCCAATTTCAGAGCCTCCCTTGAGAGTTTCACTTTGTTGGGTGTGGAGCTTGATTATCTTCTATATTCAAAGGTATCGCCGCATTGGACCCCAGTTCGTAATGGGGTGGCAACGCCGCCCGTAAAATATTCACTACATGAGGGGTCCAGGGGGGCTGACTGCGACCTTTTAGGAGCCCCCCGTGGCGGGGGAGTCGGGGGCAGTGCCCCCAAATCTAAGAATAGATGTAAAATTGCCTTGTAAAATGTTGTAATTTCATATTCAATCTGGGTCGTTCATTAGGTAGAGATTTGACGGT